>OX422211.1:730563630-731832630 GCA_949130495.1 Sambucus nigra
CATAGGGGGTCTATTTGACATATAACTTTCCATATAACCTCTAGGATTCATTTAAATAACTTTTAGACTCTCGCTATGATACCAATTTTAAATCACAATGTTATATGGATTTGGTTAAAATTCGTGAAATACATTGCATGATACAAAGGAACAACACAGGTTACAATTACAATTAGGCCACAGATTGTTATTTTCAAATTTTTAGTCTTGATTTACTAAATCCTAAGTGAGATTGCAAAATTTATATCTAATTAGAAAGAACACAACCACAACACCGTGATGTATGAGGAAATTCCAACTGGGAAAAACCTCGGACGACTAGGCCTAGACAAAATCCACTACGAATATGGTTTTACAAGAAGACTCAAAAGACTTACAGACTTGAGTCGACAAGTATATTTGATGTCATCTTTCATACCTCCATCCTTAGCACATGTAACTCCAACATGTTGCACAACACCTTCCTATGTCTCGATATCCACCGAAAGCCAAGCTCCATCTTCAAACCGTGCGAAGGTCCATCGCATAATATGATGATGAATGTAGGAGAAGATGATTTTGGGTTTTAGTTCCTGAAAAGTGATTCACAAATATCACATAAATGTTGGAGATATTTTCTTGTAAATGTTTTGGCTTTTCTTAAAGTGTAAAAGTGGTTGTCTTCCTATTTTTCCCAACTTCCATAAGTATATGCAAAGTGAAAGAAGTGGGGAGTGGAGGTTAAGAAAAGAAAACTGCTAAAATAATAATAATTTTCCATAACTGCAATGATCATTCGAACGACATATGGTATCCTTCAAACGAAAATTATTGAACTAGATGAGAACAACTATTCAAAAGAGATATCGATATAGAACCGTAAGGGATCTCATGTGAAGTTATTTAAACACCATCGCTCGAACGAGATTCCCAAATCTCATTAGAACGACCTAAAACGAAATGGAAAATTAACTTAAAGATTAATAAAAAAATTGTAAAAATTAAAAGCCCATAAACTTAATCTCCAAAAAATTTTAAAACGGGTCATATACCATTGGGAAAACTGAGCATTCGGATAGATGAAATGAACTCTTTTATGCGGTGATATATCGGTTCCTCAATTTCTTCAATGTGGAGTATAGAATGACACCTTGACATTCTAAATATTTTGTCCAACGGAACAAACCAATACTATAAATGACTCGATATAGAAATTTTTCCTTACAGATGGGGCCATGATTTTGTATCATGATTACTTGGTCATAGCTTTGGAATGTGACCAATTGACTGTGACAATTTGCCAGTTTTAGCATAGTGCCAGTTCAAGGTAAAATTTACCATCATCATCCTCTATCGGAAGACGTTCCCCAAGTAAAATAGAAACACTTTACCCCATATATATATATAAGAATACTCCTAATGAAGGAGGAAGTATATTAAAAATAAAATAAATCAAGTTCCCAAGAGATTACAATGAGCAATTACAAAAACACAGGCAAAAGCATGAAAAAGAAAAACTAATAAACTCGAATTATGTATCTAGTGCATGGACTGAGGTCCTAAATAAGAAGAGTGAGAGTGTCACCCGAAGGAAAGGACCACCATTTGATGGAGTGGTGAGGCATAGCAAGGTGGGAAAGTCTGACAGCTGTGGCATTACCCTCTCTGTAAATGTGTGAACAGTAGAGTCTCATAAGAGATAGTCGGGTCTTACAATTAGACCATCTAGTGGCTAACTCCCAATGAGGGTGAAAGGAATCGCTAAGAAGGTAACAAAGAACCTCAATGGAATTAACTTCAATTCAGATGTTATGCCAACCTCTATCATAGGCAAGGTTCAACCCATAGAGGACAGCAAGGAGCTTGGCATAGAAAGCATTTTGATTACCAATGTTGATACCAAAGGCTCCCAAAAAGAAACCCCGATGATTTCTAACGATCCCCGTAGAAAACTCTAGAATACTTTTTTGAGAGGCCATTAGTGTTTAATTTAATCCAGACAGGGTGGGGAGGGCACCAATGGATAGGGATGAAATTGGGATATGAGCCAAACCTAGATGGCGGAGAATTGTGAGGCCAACCAAACTATTGTGCATAGTTCCTTGAAAGAAAGTGTTCACGAAGATAATCTAGGATTTTAGCTACTAAATAATGTCTTTGGGGTGAGGGTTTAAACCCTCATGGAGAGCCTTGTTCCTATTCCACCAAATGAGATCTATGGTCTTAACAAAAGAAGTCATCTAAATGGTTTTAAGTTGGGAACTCCATCTTATTCTATGGGCATTACCCCAAAAATGGTTGAGGGAGAAATAAATCTTGGTTAGTAGTTTCAGAGCTATTAGCGCATAACAGGTATCTAGGTTTAAGGGTGATGCTTTTTTTTGGAGATTATTAAAGGTTGGAAGCTTGTTTTAAAGAGCTTTCTAAAGGCAAAAGACAGGTTCAGGGAGGGATAAATTTTTTCCATAAGGGAGAGCACCAAGCCACAATAAGTTTAATGGGGGAGAAAAGCTTAATGGCATCTTTGAGATATAAGTGGCCCTTGGGGTTTAAGTATGGATTAAGGAGTCCAAAGTGGGGGTGATAGGGGATGAATTTTGCTAATGGCATTGGCAATGTCTTTCAAGTTGTGCGTGAAAGATTTTAAAAGGTCCCAGTGATTATTAATAATGTGGTGCGAGACCTCGACAAAATCAAAAGTGCCAAGGTTAGACTGAGAGGGAGGCTGGAGAATAGGAGAGAATAATGAGTTATGAGTCCATAAATTTATGCTTTGACCATTACCAGCTTTTCATTGGTCATGATGTTTCATGTGGGTTAACGCTTGTTTGAAGCCCAGCCAGATAGAGGAAATCTTATTAGAGGTTGAATCTAGATGGAGAAGTTTGTGGTAGGCGGATTTGGAGGGTAATATGTCCCAGATAAATTTCAAGTTGGCATTCCTATTGAAAGTATTCAAATTAATCATGTTTAGACCACCACGGTTGTGGGGATAGTGTGTGATGGTCCAAGAAACTAAAATTGTATCCCTCTTGTTGGTGTTTCTAGTCCGAAGGGAGTTTCTAACCTTAGTATGAAGCCTATCCAGCATACTAGTAGGCCATTTATAGATATAAATATTGTAAAGAAGGGTTAGGAAAATCACATATTTGATAATTTGTGCTCTGCTAGCAATTAAAAGGAGGTGCCTCAGTCACCCATCTAACATGATTCAATCCTTGTCGATAAGGGGTTGGAGGTGGGTAGTAGTAGGTCTGCCTTTAAAAATAGGGACTCCCAGTTATTGAAATAAGTGGTTTCCTTTAGTAATTCCAAGACAATTTGTAATAGAGGACTTTATATGAATAAAACATGTACCTAAGAAGAATATGCACTTCACCTTATTAATGGCCTGGCCAGAGTTGGCTTCATAATCCTTAAATAGGGGCATAAGGTTGTTGAGGTAGTAGGAGGTGGATATGTAAAAATCCACAATGTCATCATCATAAAGGTGATGAGTGGGGGTGGCAAAACCTCTAGGAGAGGACATGGTGAAGATTTTACCATCATGGACTAAGTGAGTAACGCCTACCCTAAGGACCTCCTTAGCAAGAACAAAGAGGAGGGGGGAGGATCACCCTGTCTGGCCCCTATAGAACATTTAAAGTAGCCATAAGGGATCACATGGATCCAATTAACTAAGGAATGGCCAAAACCAAATTTATTCAAGACATAGAAAAGAAAATTCTACTCCAAAGTGTCAAAAGCTCTCGCCACATCAAATTTGATTATCACATTACCCTCATAAGATTTGTAGGTAAGCATGTTGAAGCTTTTATAGACCATAGAAAAGGTGTCATGAATTCTTCTACCTTTGATAAAGGCAGACTAGTTAGAGGATATCAATTCAAAGATAATCTTACTCAGCCTACCAGTAAGAATTTTTAGAATGTGCGTGAAGAAATAGTTACCTATAGCAATTGTCCTGAATTCATTATTAGAGTCAGCATTGGGACTTTTAGGAATGGGGGAAATTAAATTTTCATTGAAACCAGTCATAATCCCGTTGGTGATAAATAATTACTTCAAGGCTTTGTAAACATCATCTCCCACAATCTCCCAGTAAAACGTATAAAAAAATACCATTGAATCCATTGGGTCCAAGGGCAGAATTGTGATTTATATCAAGCATAGCTTGGTTGATCTCAAGGTTGGAAGGGATAGTCGATAGCATGTTGTTGTCATCCAAACTCAGGATAGAAGGGATAACTTTTTTAATAATGCCAGGGTCATTTAACTATTGAGCCTCATATAAGTGGGGAAAGTGTTGAGTTATATGTTGCAGAAGTTGAGAGGGGTCTTTAATCAATAGGTTATTAACTTTAAGGGAGGGCAAAATATTTCTCCCCTTGTATTTAGCCTGTTTCTTGTGAAAGAAATTAGTATTTCTATCATCATCACTGATTCATTTTAATCTTGATTTATCCTTCCAGTACTTTTCTCCAATCTTCAGAGCTTTAAATAACTCAACTTGGGCATGGACTTCACTATCATCAAATATGTTAGTATGACCATTGGTGTCAATATCAGTTTTAATATTATGGAGGTGTTGAGTAGTTTTCTGTACTCTACTACTAATATTACGAAAGACAATAGTGTTCCAAATTTTTTTCACAACCTTAGTTTTGGAAAGTTTGTCCTTTAAAATGAATATGGGGTAGCCTTGAATAGTGGGGTCATTCCAATTATTTTTTATACGATCAAAAAATTATGGGTGGTCCACCCATGGGGAAATGAATTTGCAGGGTTTAGGGCCTCTAATGAGGTTGGAAGAAGCATTGATGAGTAGAGGGACATGGTCGATCTAGTTTTTATAGGAAGGTCACAATCATAGACTCCCAAATGTCCATCGAGCTCTCAGAGAAAATAGCTCTATATAATCTAGATCATTGCTTACCTATGTTCCAAGTAAAGAATTTTCCAATAGTGTACAACTGAACCAAAGAATTATCATCAATGAAATGGTGGAAGTCCGAACAGGCAGCATGGATAGGAAAATCCATCCCTCTTCTCCCATGAGCTCCCAAATAGAGTTAAAGTCCCCCACAGATAAATGGAGAGTTGTTAGAGTGAATGTTATACATGTCATCCCAAAGCACCCTTTTTTGAACATAGTCAGAGCTGGCATAGATCATGGAAATTATCATAGGGGAAGAGTTGTGTTGAACATAAATGGTAAGAAGTTGTTTGGTGTTGAGGATGATAGTAGGGGAAGTTTTTAGCATGGAAAAGCCAAATATTAGATTGTGGTTCACCTATGGTTGCCACACACAAATTTGAGGTTAACACAACTCCAAAAATTAGGGATAGAAGAATCTCAACCATGGGCTCAGCAATATACACATAATCCTAATTTTTATGAGAGATTAGTTTCATTAAGGATCTTTTGGCATTTGGTTTGGCCATCCCCTGAATGCTCCAGTATAAAAATCTTCATTTAGAAGCTGAAGGTAGGCTCCTTAGATTATAGTCCCCAATTTATTTGATAGCTTTTAATTCAATCAGGCCCTTGATCTTGTCAACCTCTTCCTGGTGATTCTTTACCATCTTTTCTTTGAGTTTGAGTTTATTCATTTAGATTTTAGAGAGTATTGAGGTAAATTCCTCATTTTCGGACATAGATTGGTCATTATAAGCTTTCTTCAAGTCTTCATATGCCTAACGAATGGGTATTGAAGAGTCGGCTACTTGGTTGTTCTCAGGTGTTTTAGAAGTATTATTTAACTACCCCTTAGTTTCCTACTCAGTTATTTGGACTTCTTCTTCATCTTCAACCACATCTGCCCAACTTTGGTTATTTGTCGATAATATAGTTTGCATTTGGGTTGTTTTATCTATCCAGTGAAGATCATTTACCTTTGGGTTCAAGTCAGTTGTCTCCAAATTTTCCACAACACTCACAATAGTGATTGGGATTACTCCACTCTCGGAATTCTCTTTCCCCTCTTTTTCCAGATTTGTTTATTCCCAAGCTCTGTTGTCATTGATCTTCTCCTTTCCACTAAAATATTCTTTACTTTTACCATCTTTGTTTTGGATGTTTTGCACTATTCTGCATTCTGAGACTAGATGGCCAATAATGAAGCAATGGGAGCATATTTTGGGAAGCCATTCATAGGATATATGCGTAATAAAGCTAAAATTATTTCTTTCCACTAATAACTTATGAACAAGATCTTGGCTAAAGTCAATATCAATAAGAATTATTGCATAATGGCTAAAAGTTCTATTATCAGTAGGAGTATCTAATTTTACTAGAAGCCCCGCTCCTCTTGCAATTTCGACGAGAGTTCTTGGGTGCCAGTATTCCTGACTGATTCCACGGAATCAAACCCATGTTTGTGCATTGGTTTTTGTTTGATTTTATGGTTTAAATTCTTGGGTCAAAGGTAGAAGTTTAAACATACCCAGTTTTAGAGATAGGGACCCCAAAGATCAAATACTATTTTTCAATTCATTAGAACCAAAGTTCATATCAAAGTATCCCTTACCCAATGGAGTGAATCTCCATGACATATTGATTTTCCAAATAGCATTCAACTTTACCTTTATTTCTTGTGACTTGCAAGGTTTCTCCCCCTTTAATAGTATGAATCTTCCAATAAGGCCAGATTCGTATTGTTTGACGCATTCCTCATATATTTCTTTAGATATTTTGATAGAAAACATGTCACTTCTCATATATGGATCTGGTAGAGGTTTAAAACATGTTGGTAGTTTTTCTTTCTTTATTATTTTAGTAAAGTTTAGAGGGTTTTGAGGTTGGTTTTGGAATTTGGCTGTTTAGTTATTTGTTATGCATTCATGATGGTTGGTAGGGATGCCTTTTGACATGGGATTCGTGCCATGAGTGTCAGAAGGGGAATTACTGTAGAGATTTGGGTCAAACAACATAGGGTCAAAGGGTTCCATCCTAGAAGATGGATGGGAGAGAAGGACAACTTCCTCTCTCTAACTTTCTCTCTCTAGTGTTCTCGAATCATATATATATACACACGTACGCGGACCATCTTTTCTACTTTAATTACCACGTTTCCATTTATATAATAAATTACAAGAAAATTATAACATTAACTTGAAAATAATTTCTTATTAAAACATTTCCATGTAAAATAATTTGGGATGTTTGTACTTAACCCTATCTAATAGCAGCTTAGTTAAATTCCCCCACCCCAATGTCCAAAGATTATGATAAGCCTATAAGATGGGATAGATATTGAGTTCTGATAAAAAAACATCAATAATATGTATTTTGATGTACCCCCTAAAAAATTATCACCAATAATGCTCTTATATCCTTCCTACATTCATGTTTTTCCCTTAACCAAAAATCCTAAACCCTAATTTCTAAAACCTACAAAATCGCAAGAATTTAAACTAAAATGAAAATGTTTATAATTTAATCATAAACTTATCATGCACACAAGAGAGGATTGGGGTGTTCTACGTTAATATCAGTGGGGACTTAAATTATCTCAATTATTGAGAACAGATAAATAGCCCATAAAGCGTCCCGACCCAACTTGAAGTCAGTGGATTGTCAACTATTTATTTGGCATGTGCTCAAATATATCAAGATAACTGCGAATCGGTCTCCGAAAAATCTCGAAGAGATATTCAGGGGTACTCACGTTGCTACGAAATAAGATCGTTGAGTTCCTTGAACAACTCAACCTCTAGCTAAACTCACATATAAATTGTAATAACTATCCCAGGGCATAAGGGCATGTAACCTGAAAAACCTTGAGAGATACTTAATAAAATAATAGACCTCTCCGTGGATGTAGGCACATTGTCGAACCATGTATATTTTGTGATTTGTGATTGTTGATTTCTTTCCATTTGATATTGGTTCGTAAATTATTCTTTAGTGATATTTTCTGCACTCAGAATAACTAGCCCAAAAATATTTAGTTCTAATAAAAAAATAATTTCAACTTATCATGCATTGAATAAAGATATTTAATACATTTTTATCGAGGGTCTGATAAATGGGAAAAATTAAATGCACAATATAGTCCATGGACATCAAGTATCGGGTATAAGGTGACAACCTTTGTATAAGAATACGCTTATGAAAAATAATAAGAATATGTTAAATATCCAATTTGGTGTTCTTTGATGGAAAATTATAGTGGGGAGGGGATAATACTTCGGTCTCGCCGAGAGATTATGGTTTCATCTTAAATAATCATTTGTAATGTGGGGAATCCCTTAGGCTGGCGACGTTCAGGAGTAGCCTACCCAGCCTAGGGTTAGGTCTGAGATTCATCAGCCACAAAATTCAAGGTGTCGCCAAGAAAGGCAACCTTCTAAAGAGTGCCATGATCCACCTAGATCCACTGAGATCTCCAGGTTAATCGACGCCTTCGAGGCCAGACGTCAAGAATAAGAGGAGGAAACTCACCTCCAAGTGGAAGAATATTCTCGCCTGCAAAGGTGGCTTATGAGAATGGAGAGAGATGTTCACAGGAATCCCAGAAAACACAATAACAGGTCTCCCATCCCTCAAGAGAGCATGTCTAGCAGCTGAGGAAGGATTCCTAGGCGTGAGAAAATCTTTCTGACTACAGCAGGTCGGAGCGTGCTCGAAATGAGCGCAATCAACCATAGATATGCCATAGAGATAATGATCATCAAAACAACGACATCAGGAACCTAATTCGTAGAAATATGGATAAGCATCTAGCCAATCGTGGAGCCAGGATCACTAGGGAGCTATCCCGCAGATCTCTAATTACCCAAATGAAATCGCCCTTCTCTAGGGAAATCGAAGAGGAAGAACCCCCAAAGAAATTCATCGTCCCCAGGTTCAAAACATACGATGGTAAGACAGATTCAATTGATCACGTTTGCTAGTATAGGCAAAATATGACCTTTTGGATCCATAATAACTCACTCATCTATATAATTTTCACCTCTAGTTTGCACAACGTGGAGCAGAAGTGGTTCGAGAAGATACCGCATAAATCAATCAAGAACTTTCCAGCCCTCGTAGAGGCCTTTACAGCTCGTTTCATCACTAGCAGTATCCAACCTAAAATAATGGACTCCTTGATTACAATTAAGAAGACAGTACAACAGATTCTCTGTGACTATGCCAAGTGTTATTGGGAAATCTTCAACGAAGTGGATGACTTATCAGAGCAGGTAGTCGTAGCGTCCTTCGAAATTGGACTGTCGACCACCTCCTTGCTATATCGATCCCTAATAAAGAAAGAAGCTAACACCATCGATGACCTAACGGCACATATTAAAAAATAAACAAAGTTAAAAGACGTGGTTCACACTATCACAGGCGACAATGGCTGCTCAAGAGTAACCAAAGGGGGAGATAAGAATGATGTTCCGAAGAAAGGAGGCAAGAACGAGGGTTAAAATGGTTCCAAAAATAGAGGCAAGGAGGATCCTATGAAGACATTCCAGTCCATTAACACGATCTTCAAGGAACCCGTCTATAAAATCTTAAGTAAGATCAAGGATTAGTAGTTCGTTAAATGGCCCAAAAAAATGGGCAGCGACCCAACCAAGAGAAACAACACGCTGAGATGCGCATTTCACAAGGAGGGCGGTCACTTGATATGCAGTTGCAAAGAACTAAAGACACATTTAGAAGAGCTTGCCCAAGCTAGGAACTTGAACTCGTACTAGAAAAGAAAGATGGTAAGGTCGGAGCCAATGGTGACCCAAAACCTGATAATATCCTCGATGACGATCATGAACATGAGTTTGCAGTCATTCACGGAGCATCAAACTTGAAATAGATTTACAGGAATTCAGTTTGAATGGAACTATAGCTATGGAAGCATTCCAGATAGACTATGCGAAGTGCCAGACATGTAAGTGCTGACACCCAGAGGATGTTTATTATGCCAAACATATTGTCTTCACAGAGGAAGACTTGGTTTGGGTAAGAACCCCACATTATGATGCACTTATGATCGCCCTTAGGATCATAAGTTGGTATGTCGACAAGCTACTGGTGGATCAGTGGATTTCATCAGAGGTGATGTACTTGGAGTTGTTCCACAAGTTGAAGCTCAATCTAGCCAACTTTCAAGAGACAACCGTTTAACTAGTCAATTTCTTAGGGAAAATGATGATGCCAATAAGAAAGATTATCATGTTAGTTGGAACGGGGAATATTTCTAAACTTATCGAGTTTTTGGTGGTCGATATCGACTTGCCATATCATATTATTCTAGGATGAGGAAGGATTCACGCTATGAAAGCTATCCTATCCACGTACCACCAAAAACATAAGTGTGTCATCGATCGGGAAGTGGTCAAAATCCATGGCCACCAGACGACCACCAGGAAATGATTCATAGCAGCCATTCGCCCCTGAAAGGAGAAAAATGAAGATAAGGAAACTCCCCCAAAAAAGGCACAAGATGGTGTCGTGCCTTCTAAATAGGAATTACAGCACGGTCGACCAAGGGCGAAAGAAACCAGGATCCACCCCAGCGACAGGGTCATTAAAAAAATGGAAGAAGTTGAGGCCAATGAAAAATCGACCAATCAAAAATTCTGAACCACTCTCATGAAGGATGGGAGGGAGGATTTGATTACATTCTTGAAAGGCAACCTCGAAGTCTTCTCTTGGGAACCTTACGATCTCCCCGAAATTGATCCTGATTTAGCTTGACACCGCCAACACATGGACCCCACCTTCAAGTCGATCACTCAGCAAGCTTGTCAAACAACCCTTGAGAAGGATAAGGTAGTAGAAAATGAACTTGGTAAATTACTGGATGCAGGATTCATGAGGGAAGTCCAGTTCCCCAAATGGATGTCCAATCCTGTTATTATTTGAAAAAACAATGGTAGTTGTAGAGTGTGCATCAATTTCACAGATCTGAACCAAGCTTGCCCAAAGGATATCTTCCCTTACCAAAGATCGACCAACTGGTAGATGCTATCAATTCCTACCTCAGTAAACCACCTTTACTAATAATCCCTAAAGTTGGAGATACTCTTTACCTATACCTCCCTGTGTAAATCCATACCCTCAGCTCGGCCTTGGTATGTGAAAAAAGGAAAAATAGTACCCCATCTACTATGCTATAAAAATGTTTTTGGATGTAGAGCAGCTCTACCTACCTCTAGAAACGTTAGCTTACGCCCTTGTGATTGCCTCAAGAAAGCTGAAGCACTACTTCGAAGCACATTCTATAACGGTTTACTTCGTTCCACCTTGAAGCTATTATTCGAAAGGCCGACATCTTTGGGCACTTATCCAAGTGGTCGGTAGAACGTGGAAGGTTTGACATCATCTTTCATCCAAAAATGACAATTAAGGGGCGAGTTCCCACAAATGTCATCGCAGAATTCACAGGAGACGAGCCAACTGAGCAATAGTTAGCGGAACGTTCATCGACCAAGGAAGCACAATCTTAAAATTGGATCCTTTACGTTGATTGAGACTCTAATTACAAAGTGGGGGGTAGGCATTATACTTACAACACCAGAAAATACTCTCCTCGAGTGGGGGTAAGATTGAGATTCGAAGCCTCCAATAACGAAGCTGAATATGAAGCACTTATCGCTGGAGTACGCAAAGCTAAGTTACTGGGGGGAAATTTTTGAATGTGTTCGGCAATTCAAAATATATCTCTAATTATGTGAGTGGATATTTCAATGCTAAAGATAACAGGACGTCAGCCTACCTAGCAGTCATGCCAGAGCTTATAACAGGATTTAATGAACAAAATAATCACGTTGAGGCCTTAGCATCCCTAAGCTCAACAGCAGACTCCAATCTTAAAATAACTAGCAACATAGAGTTCCTCGACCAACCAAGCATCAACAAGCCATAAATCATTGAGCGAATTCTCCCCATAGAAAGAGCTCGTAGCTGGATGGATCTATTCATCACCTAACTAAAGAGTGAGACACTTCCAGACGATCGCAAAGTAGCTCATCATGAGAGGATAAAGGTAGCATGATTCGATCTCGATCCAAGGGGAAAACTCTATAGGAGATCATTTATAGGACCCTATCTCCAGTGCGTCCACCCACTCGATGTCGAGCAAGTTCCCAGCAAACTTCATGACGGTATATGTGGGAGTCACGTCGGGGGTAGGTCATTAGCTATTAGAGCAATCAAGGAAGGATATTAGCGGCCATACATGGATAAGGACGTAGCCTCTTACCCTAAAAAATGCAAGAAATGTAAAAAATTCTCCCCTATGGTTCATTAACCGAGCAACAACCTGAAGGCCTTAACCAGCCCATGTCCATTCGCCTAATGGGGGATAGATATAGTGGGACCACTTCCTACCACATCTGAAAATTACAAGTATTTGTTGATTGCCACAGATTACTTCACCAAATGGTTAGAGACAGAACCACTAGAAAATATCAAAGATGCTGACATGACAAGGTTCATATGGAAGCACATTTTAACATGCTTTGGGGTACCGAGAGTTATCATTACTGATAACGGCACACAATTTGAAAGTGGTTTCTTTTAGAAATTCTGCGATGAACATGGAATAAAACACCACTTCAGCTTAGTAGCGTACCCCCAAAGCAATGGCGAAGTAGAAGCTTCCAACATGACCATGCTGCGTAGACTAAAGAAAAGTCCTGAAAAGGCCAAAGGGGCATGAGTAGATGAGCTCACCCATGTCCTCTGGGCCTACCGTACTAAGTCGAGAAGATCAACTCGAGAAACACCTTTCTCACTAGCATATAAAATGGAAGCATCCTCTCGAGGCAAGGCTTCCAACGATGAGAACCAATATGGTCGACCAAGGACTAAACGATGATGCTTTGCGCGCTGAACTTGACTTATCAGACGAACGAAGAGAGATGGATATGATCAAACTCTCTTCTTATCAGTAGCAATTGCACAGGCAATACAACAAGAAATTCAATCCGAGGACATTTTAGGTTGGAGATTATGTCCTAAGAAAAGTCCTCGGTATCGCAGTAAAACCATCCAACGATAAACGGGGGCCAAATAGGGAAGGACCTTTTAAGGTAACAAGAGACAACTGAAAGTGCAATTTTCTAACACTATATGCTCTAATACCACTTGATAGTGCAGAAGCCCCTAAATTTTAACATTCCAAAATTATGGTATGGTTCATATATAATCCAAATAAAATTTCTTTTCAAATTTTAATTTCTTCAAACTTAAAATTAAATTAATCTAAAAGTGAAATTAAACTACACAAACTTTTTTAATTTTCACTTAAACAAAATTAATTCAAGTTATTAGTTAAGCTAAACAAACCAAACATGAATATAGCCAAATTAATTTAGGCCAACTTGAATTAATTACACGAAACTTACCCAAAACTAAACTAGCACCAAATTAAACTATAATTATGATTTAAACCAATTTTATCTTGATTAATCCTAGCATACATCTAAGTGATATTTTCGCAAGATAAAGTAAATCACAAACACACTACGCCGTGATGTCTGAGGAAAACCCAAATGAGAAAAACCTCGGACGGCCCTACCTACAAGTCCACTAAGTATGGTAAATACAAATACAAGACATACGACTTACTTCCTCAACTTGACTCCCTTTAAGTCTTAATGCATCTTCTTAAACCAACCTCCTTCTAGTCGACAACCACAGATTCCACTACAGTATTGGAATCCACCAATAGCTCTCGATCATCATCAACCCGCACACAGAGCTTTTCTCCGTATGGGAATGCTGCAGCAAAACAAACTTATTCTCCTTTATGGGAAGAGAATGAACACAAACTCTCTTCTTGTTGGGTAGAAAAAGAACCCGGTGCCAAAAAAACTCCAAGAAAGATATATATATAAGTAGAAACTTGGATTTAAACAAACATTGGGTGTAGAAACATTTGCTTGTAGAGATTTTTCTTTAGAACATCAACACATAAAAATAACTTTTTCTTCGAAGAATTTTTTCTCTAAGCTCTCTTGGAAATGAAAAGGTTGCTTTGGAAAAATGTTCTCCAGCACTCTTAACTCTAGTACAAAGTTTAGTGGGAAGTGTG
Organism: Sambucus nigra; assembly: GCA_949130495.1. Lineage (NCBI taxonomy): Eukaryota > Viridiplantae > Streptophyta > Magnoliopsida > Dipsacales > Adoxaceae > Sambucus > Sambucus nigra. The sequence continues at coordinate 730,577,640 of OX422211.1, forward strand.
TGGTTGAAATTAAAAAAACTATCAAAAATTGTTCCTGTCGACAGGTCGTTAGAACAACTTTTTGATGTCATTCGAACGACACTATTCGAATGACAAAACAGTGAAAACAAGTTCAAAAGTTCATTAGATAAACTCGTTAGAAGGATAATGTTTAAATGAAACTTCGAACGAAAAAATAAAAAATTAGAGCACAATGTCGTTTGAACCTCGTTAGTAGTTCGTTCGAACGACCTAGGATTCTCGTTCGAACGAGAACCCAGTTTCGTTTGAATGACATTTCAAAAAATCCAAAATTTTCATTTTTAGGCCCAAAACGTTTATACAATGTTCTAAAATGATTTTCTAAAAATAAAAGTCATTTTGACAAAACTTTATAAAAATAACACCCGTAAAAAAACATTCCAAGCTCCTATATATATATATATATATATATATATATGCATTCATACATCTAGGAGACATTGGAATGCACATGTTGATGATGTGAAACTTTGCATGAAAACCGACAAGGATGTACTCTTTAATTTTTGGCCGCTACGTCTTCAACATACTCTAGTCATAGGCTTGAAGGATACAACATGAACATCTATCCTAGGACTCAAATTATTTTGTCCAGAATTAAGACAATACTACAAATTGACTGAATTGGAAATTTTTCCTTACAACAACCTTCAAGGAGCTTATCACTTAGAAACGCTGGAGGGCAGGGAGATACCAAGAGCATAGAACACAGCTAATCTCAAGAAGTTTTACTTTTAAATCATCTTAGTATTTACTACTAGCACTTTTGTTTTTAATTTAAAACTTATGTCGCTAAGGTAGTATTTAAAGAAAAAGACCAATATTGGTCCAGTTATTTTCTCATCTTAAATTCTTCTATTTAAACTCTTGTTGGTAACATCTCATTTATGCACACGTTTTCCAAGAAATAACTCTATTGGTTACCGTTAAAATTTAAAAATACGGGAAGTTTATCCACTTATCCCTAAAGCAAAAGAACTTAGAACACCAAACAAGGTTCGTAGCAATTACATCGAGTCACAAAAACTCATTCCAGTTGTTACATCCATCAGGATCTTGTTATAAATGCAAGAAACCTCTGGGGTTTCTCTGGCAACCATAAAAATCCCTATAGAGGATTCTTAGGCAAACAAAGTCAACTTAGGTTGGTCGCCAATCTTATTTATGGCCCACCTGCCAGGTGCATTCTTGCCATCATCTTGCTTAAGCCTAAGGAAGTGTGACAACATGACCTAAAAGGTAAAGAATATGGAATGACATTGTCAAGACATGTTGGACTGGGAGAATGCTTAGAAAATATCTTTTTACCATTTATTCAACAAAGAGACTCAAAATGGAAAAACCAGATTAGTATTCAAATATAAATGTTTAGTCAGCACATGCGCAAAACATTAAAGATAGTACATAACACTTTTCCATTCAAACAAGAGAAGTTACATTTACATATAAACCAAAAAAATAAATAAGGGGATTATGACGATCCCAATCGATGAACTAAATAATCAGTAAGACGCTATCTCTAGCCATCATCAAGATGAGGAACAAACTCATCTCCATCATCTCCCAAATACTTCTCCAAAAGTCGAATCGGAAAAGTATCTATTGGGATCAACGTCTCAATCCATGAGAAGGGATTATGATGATAAGTTGGAAAATCAATAAGGTATTGATACCAGAGATTGGATTCCTTCAGTATCTTAGCCTCTTCAAGAGCAGAAAGCCACCCTTGAGCAAAAGAAAGCTCACCTACCTCTTTCAGCCTTGCCAGGGCATGAGTCAAACCTTGATCATAACCATCAGTTCAGTCTTACTAAGGACCCATCTTAAATAGATGCCTCAACCTTATCACATCTCTTTGAAGGTTAGGAGTAATTACATAAGTTGTCCTAACGTCGCCCTTCAACTCAATAATCTCTCTCTCAAAAGCTCTATTCTGACCTTGCGCCACGCAAGTTAACGAAGAAGACGACCCCCATAGCATGAGGGGAGGCACGGAGGGAGTATTCTATTTTTATTGAGCCACCTCCCTCCTCAAGTCATCATTCTCTTTTTGAAGCAACTCCCCAACCTGATTAACTTCAGTGGCATCCAGAAGCTCGGCCTTTAATACATTTATTTCCTCCTAGACCAAGCCTATAATCTCTTCCATCTCCTCTAATTTATCCTTCAATTTATCAACTACCTTGTCCTGGTCCTTATATTATCGGGTCCTTATTCTTAAGGATTTGCAGCCCTTTATGAAGGACTTGCAAGCCTCAATACTGATGTTTAATCCTAGGATTTTTCATAATAGAGAATCGAGGGCAATATACTCATCCAGGTCAATAGGCTACAATTAAAAAAGAGAATAGTAAAAATAGACAAACATCAGTAGCATGAGAAAGCTATTACCAAAAAAGGGAATATGTGTTTCATTGAAACAAGGCATGCGCCAATACAAAAGTTAGGGGAAATCAAAAGTACAATAAAGGAGAGTAAAAAAAAGCCCTAATAATTTATGGGGTCTACACCTGATCACTCTCCACTGAACCTTTTCCTTTATCAATATTAGTGATATTTTGGTCGCTAGCAACCATAATAAAACTAGGCCTACCAGCGACTTGATCAATAGGGAGACTTTTAATGACCTGAGCAACAGGACCTACCCCAATCCGAGCAATATGTTGCTCAACTAAAGGTACATCAACTTAGACAGCAAGTTGAACAACCAAGGTGATACCAACATCCAAAGGATTTGGGCCTAACGCATACTGAGAAAACATTAGAGAGTTAGTAGGTACCCCCACTGTAGCCAAGGCATGGTCCCAACCTTTCTTCAAACCCACCTTACGAACATAGGTTATCTGATGTTCAGCGTCATCGTAAGAAATCTCCTAACCTTCATTATATCCACTCTCTCGAGAAAATGGAACCTCTCCTTCTAGCTTCTCATCTCTGGCAGACAACACTAGGTTCTCCTAGGCTACCTCCAGCTTATTAGCGACTACCACATTGTACGTTGCCTGGAAATCTACCAATTCCTTTATCGACTGTTGTTTGAGGGCATCTAGGTCCTTATTCTTCTCTTGTTCAAAAGAAGTCTTAGCATCGTCCGGGGCCTTATCAAAAACCTTGAGATCCCTCTCAAGCTCAACATTCTTCTTTGACTAGTCGGACTAATTATGTAACAGCATGGTGAAATCAGATACAAATTGCACAAAGAGAGGAATGAAGGTCAGAACACAAGGATATAAGAAAAAATTAGAAGGACATGAAAAAAGCAAAGATATACCAATTCAAGACGCTGAGAAGATTTAAGGGACAATTGGTCAGATCCCATCTTCGATGATCACTCTCGATCAACAACAAGCACGGACCGCTCTAACAAAGTTGGGGCAAGATAGCGAGAGTTAGCAACACTGCTCCCCTTAATAGAAATCATGCTAGAAGGAACAACCGAGGACTTCAATGCTTGTACCCTCCTGTGGTGACAATTATTATGCAACAAAAATTAAATATGAGAGCAGAAATTACCAAGGAAGAACAAGGAATATAAAATGTCAATCAAACAACAAAGGTGTACGTGGTTCAATAATGATGTGCCTACATCCACGGTGGTGCAGTCGATATTATTTCTATATACTCCGGAGAGTAATTATAGAGAATACAACTTGTCCCTTTGCCCCGGACCTAGGGTTTAATATATACATGTACATGTAGGTGAGTGGAGGTGATGGGTTCCTCCATGTTTTCCATATCCCCTATAACTTCCCTTCATGGGATCGTGGGGGGAGATCGGATCAATATAAAAGATGAGGGGCCTGGACTTTGGGCCGCCACGACTGGGCTACTCGTCCAGGCCCATAGTTCAAATTTTTGGGTACCCACAATTGCCCTAAATTTGTTGTACCATGTTTATGGGCTCAATAGATTTAAATGATTAGCCATAATGGCTGTGTTGCAATTCCTCGAGAGCTGTGGATTTGATTTTGGCGACAGCCGCTTCGCTTACTGTGCACTATGATTAGATTTTGAAGGCTTATTGGAATAGCCACATTTTCTCCCGTCGCTTCAGCCTTTCCAGTATTCTTCTATCTACTGAGAACTCTAGCACCTCGTATCTTCTCCTCTCAATCTCCATTCCCATTGCTTCTTAGTTATCTTGAGCTCGTGCTTCTTCATCACTTGAACCGATCTTCTATTTTGTAAGTTTCTTGTTCCTTTTATTTGTACTTTCTCTTTTATTTTGTAGCTTTTCTTGAGTCTTCCAATGGCGAAGATTGGAAATAGGTCAATCTTTGAATTTAGGAAGTTCTACAATATCCCTGAGTGGGTAGATATTGAGTGTTGTGCCTCCCCTCCTAGGAACGTTAGGGATATAGAGGATGCCCACTGGATCCATGTCTTGTTGCTTTCCCATGGGGGGCTTACTTTTCCCCCTAATGATCTATTTTTGCACTTTTTTGGCTATTTTAACATCGTTCCCGCACAATGCTCGCCCAACGTATGGAAAATAGTGAACAGCGTGCATAGGATAAATCAATTGTATGGCACTAGGTTAGGTCTTACCGAGGTTTGCTTTTGTTACTCCTTTTCTCGAAATAGTTCGGGTGTCCTGTACCTCAAAGTTAGGAGCCCTGACAGGGTATTGGTATTAAATCTACCTGATTCCCATAAGGACTACAGGCAAGAAGGTTTCTTTGTTAGAAATTGGCAGTTCTCTCCCCAATTTAAAGGGTCAAGGTATGAGAGGTTCACTGTTCCTTTTTACGGGGAGGAATATATAGGTAGACGTTGTACTGTTGCTTAAACCTTTGCTAATTTGTGACTTTTCTAACCCCACTTTGCTTTTTCTTCCACATCGAGGTCAAAGAATTTGGAGCCTGCTCTCAGCGAGGTTCGCATCTCGGAGTTGGTAAAAGCTTGGAATATCAGGGAGCCTCTGGGTGACAGCGAGCATCCCAGGTCTGCTGCCTTTTTGCTTGAGTATAAGAATGTTGGCTCAAGCTTCATAGCGTGGCCTATGGATAGTGTACCAGAGTTTGATTCTTTCGGAGAGACTACTGTTGAGCCTATCCAGTTGGACAAAGAGGAGAGCAGCTCTGGGAGTGAGCCAGCAGGAGCTGCGAGTAATTTAGGTGAAGGGAGCTTTGACAGTAGCAGTTCCTCTAACTGTGAGGAGGATTCTAAAGCTCGAGGATCGTCGAGCACTTCCAGCAGTTCAAGTGAAGAGATGCCTCCAAGGAAGAACTTGATTAGAGATGATGAGGAGGAGGAGGACCACGTGCTTCTTGCACAGAGGTCAAAGAAACAAAAGTCTACTTCTGGGGCCGTGGCTACTGGTCCCCGGTCCTTTGCTCAGGAGCAGGAGAGGAGAAAGAAGGAAGAGGAGCAGGTGAGGGAGAGAGAGAGAAGAAAGGAAGAAGAGAAGAAGAAAGTGGAGGAAAAGAAGAGGATGGAGGAGAGGAAGAGAATGGAAAAGGAGAAACAAGAAGAGAGGAGAAATATGGAGTCAAGGACGAAGGTTGGGCAAGCCTTGGTCCCGGTGTCTGCTTTGCCCGAGGGGGCCTCAGTTGCCATTTCTCCTCAGTTGGCTCCTGCGCTGCTCGAGAGGGCAGTTCTCCCTGCAGATCGCCAGAGGGCGCTGGGGTCTGATCAATTGGCCCTACAAGCTAGCCAGAGGCTAGCCTTGGTAAGATCCTTTCCATTTTTCAATTCTTTCACAAGTTTTAGTTTTTTTTCCTTCTTGATCTCTTCTTTATCTCTGGCAGTTTGTGACTGACTTCACCGTGCTCTATCGCTCTCGCGACGAGCTGGTGAGAAGGAATGGCGAGTTGGAGCAGCAAAATTCTGCTCTGGAAGTTAGGGGTTCTCAGTTGGAGGCTGATTTAAAGACTGCTGACGCCGCCCGAGCTTCCTCTGATCTGGCCCTCATCAATTCTAATCGAGAGAGGGATGCGGTAGTTAAGGAGCTGAATGATCTGAGGTAGGCCTATGACCTAGTATGCTCGAGTAGGCTGGATGTTGTAGAGGAGAACAAGGTTATGACCGAGCAATTAAAGGAGAAAGAGTCCCAGGTAGCCACCACCAAGGAGGATTCATACAACTCCGGGTGGACTGCTGCTTACGAAGACGCCGAGGTTCAGATAGGCTACATCAGTCGTCTAAACATCAAGAAGGGCTGGAACAAGGCCCTCTTAGATGCTGGTGTTGATACGAAATCTCCTCTGTTCGACGAGCATGACCCGAGTCCGAAGACAACTGTGGACGAAGAAGCCCCAGCCCCAGCCATCGAGGGTGTTGATCTTGCCTCTCAAATAATTCCTACCGGTGCTTATCCTGCCCAGGCGACTGAGGGCATCCCTACAAAGGGGGATGCCTCAGCAGCTGCTGATAAGGGGAAGCAGCCAGCCACCTCTGGGCAGCCTGAGGTTGCTAGTTAATCTTTTAGGACTATTTTTGTACTTCTTCTTATAATTTTCCCCAATTTCTGCTCAATGTACTTGACTTTTATCAATGAAATGAAAAGGCTTCTTTTTCCAGTGCATTGATTGATTTTTCTCTCCATTTCCCTTTTATGTCTTGTAGTTGACTGATGTAGAAGATTATATTCCTATCACATCTCATTTGGGCAGGACTCTTGGTCCCAATGCCAGTCCTCAGGTTCGTCGGGCCTTTGTTAGGCTTTGCAAATCTCTTAGGTCAAGGAATCAAAAGTATAAGGATCAATCTGAGCTTGTGGCCAACTTGAAGGACAGGCTCCAGGAGATGGAAGAGGTTGGTGCTTCAGTGCAAGAAGAGGTGAATTCGTTGAGAACAAAGCTTCTCGATGCTTCTGAGATCAACCAGGTTGGGGAGATGCTTCAGCAAGAAACTGAATCTTTAAGAAAAGAGGTCTCGCGTCTTAGGGAGTATGCGCCGAGCACCGCTCCTGCAGTATTGCGAGGCTCTTCGTCTTCGCGAGCTGGATATACTCCTCCTATGCCGCGAGGTTCCACTCATCCTCCCCTTCCGCGAGATGGTAAGAGCACCAGGGGCAGGAACAGGGAAGCAGAAGAACAGCATGATAAGGAGATGGAGGAGCTCCGCGATGATGTCCGGCGAGCATATGTAATTGCTGCTGGGCTTCAAAGGGACGTTACCAGATTGCGGCACTTATTTAAGAAAGGTCCTCGGAAAGCGTGGGCTGACGGTTATGATTAAGGATGGTTGGATTCTCCAACAAGACTATCTGAGTTCGAGGAACTTTCTTTCATCAGAGGGTGGTTAAGTCCCTTGAAAGAGCTGCAAGTCCCGAGGAACTCGGTGTTATGGTAACATCACGAGATGTCTTCCTCCACTCTGATGCCCAACCCATTTAGGAGGGAAGACTTATGGATCCCCATCGATGCTATTCCTAGGCCATTATTGGAGTTGGATGCAAATGAGGTTGTGGAAGAGCTAGCCCCTGCTCCAGACGACGGACGAAGAGCTAGAGTGGCTGATTATCTTGCTCGGAGGCTTCCACCCCTTGATATTTTGCCAGTTGTTTTTCTTTTGTGCTTTTGATAATGTAAATGTTTTGGGCGAGCTTCGTCATGTATTATCGTGGTTGTAAATATAAGGGATTAATGAAAAGTTCGTGTTTTGGGCAATTTTGCCGACTAAACGTATTCATCCAATCTTTTTATATTCTTGCTGCTTCATAATCCTTTTTGTTTTGTCATGCAAGTGTCCCCACAGTCCAGTATAATACCAAAATACCATTATGACCCATTTTACCTTTTAGGTTGTGTCATCACACTCCCTTAGGCCCAAGTAGGGCAATTGGCGAGGACACACCTGGTATTGGATGTCTTCATCCGATCAGGATTTTGCTCAACCAAAGTAGGTCTGATGGCCAGTATAAAATCTGGTCGCATTGACTAAGAATCCTCTGTAGGGCTTTATATATTGCCAGGGGCAATGGTAAGAGGTCTCTCGTGTTTCATGACGATGACCTGAGGAAGGGTATTCCCCTGCTATATCGACCATCGTGCCTGTGATTTGGAAAAGATATGTGATAAAATGCAACGGTTACTGATCAGAGGGTAATCAATTAAGTAACTTTCATTAGTAATATGGGAAATGAACTGTCCTTTCACATAACAAATACAAGAAAAAGATTCAACAATAGAATTCCTTGAGAATCTAAAAATAGAATTTCTTGAGATTAGCTGCGTTCCATGCTCGTGGTATCTCTCTGCCCTCCATAGTTTCCAAATGATAGGAACCTTGCAGGTCGTCTTTAGTTATTTTAAAGGGTCCTTCCTAGTTCGGGCCTAGCTTGCCGTCTGATGACTTCACTGTGTTGCCCAGGACTTTCCTTAGAACATAGTCCCCAACTTCGAATCTTCTTGGGTTGACCCTTTTATGGTAGTGCTTCGCGAGCTGTTGCTGATAGCTCGCTAGCTTCACTAGGGCAAGTTCTCTGTTCTCATCGGCTAGGTCGAGTTAAGCGAGCAATGCCTCATCATTCTGGTCTGGTCGACAAGGTTGGATATCATTGTTGGCAAACCCGCTTCTAGTGGGATGACTGCTTCCATGCCATATGTCAGTGAAAATGGGGTTTCTCCTGTTGCTCGCCGAGGAGTGGTTCGGTACGCCCCTAGGATATGGGGTAGCTCGGTTTCCCATGTGCCTTTGGCTCGCTCTAATCGCTTCTTCAATCGATCGATCACAGTTTTGTTAGAAGCTTTAGCTTATCCATTGCTCTGAGGGTAGGCCACCGAACTGAAGTGGTGCCTGATCCCGTGTTCGTTACAGAAGTCCTGAAAGGGGCCACTCTCGAATTGTGTTCCATTATCAGTGATGATGGTTCTGGGGATTCCGAATCGAGTGATTATATTCCTCCATATGAACCTTATCATATCAGCATCTCGGATGTTCGCGAGTGGTTCTGCCTCGATCCATTTGGTGAAGTAGTCAGTTACAACCAATAGGTATTTGCGATTACCGGCAGCGGTGGGCAGTGGTACCACGATGTCCATTCCCCATTGGGTGAAGGGACATGGGCTGGTCAGGGACTTTAGGTCGCTGGCGAGTTGATGGACCATAGGAGCGTGCAGTTGGCATTTCAGGCATTTGCGAACATATACTGCGAAGTCCTTTTGCATATATGGCCACCAATAGCTTTCCTTCATTGCTCGAAAGGCTAGAGACCTTCCTCCGATATGACTTCCACAGATTCCTTCATGAAGCTCGTGTAGCACTTGCTCGACATCACCTGGGTGGAGGCATCTAAGATAGGGCCCGGAGAAGGACTTCTTATATAAGTCGCCTCCTGTGGATAAGTGAAAGCGAGCAGCTTTGACTCTTATCTGGTGGGCAGTTTTCTTATCCTCTGGGATCGTGCCCTCTTTTAAATAGTCCTTTATGGGGTCCATCCAGCTGGGGGCTGATCCCACCTGGAGTATTTATTCCACGTTTGGTAGCTTGCTGCTATGGTTAATGCTCGGACAAATGAGGAAATCGATGGGGATGACCCTTTTAATGCTAGAGTCTACTGCCGAACTCATTGCTGCTAAGGCATCAGCATGACTGTTTTTCCCCTTGGGAAACTGCTGGATGTTGATCTCTTCAAAGCTCATCATTAATTTTTGCACTAATGCGAGGTAGGATGCCATTCTTTCATCCTTCACATTGTAATCTCCACTTATGTGATTGGAGACTAGTTGAGAATCGCCGAACACCTGTAAACGTTTTGCTCCTAGAGTTTGCGCCTTTTGGAGACCGGCTATTAGGGCTTCGTATTCTGCTTCGTTGTTGGAGGCTGTAAATCCAAGTCTGATTCCTTGTTCAAGGATTGCATTTTTTGGAGTGATGAGAATAATGCTTACCCCTGCCCCCTTTGAGTTGGAGGCTCCATCAATGAATAGTTTCCAGGTTTCCTCTGTTGCTTGGTTCTTCTCTTGCCATGTTGGTTGAGGCTGGTCGGAGAGTTTTTTGCCCGTGAATTCGGCTATTAAATCAGCAAGGATCTGACCTTTGATAGATGTCCTAGGTTAAAATTGGATGTCAAATCGGCCGAGCTCGACTGACCACTTAGACAATCTACCCGACAAATCCGCTCTCCTTAGGGCGGCTTTAAGTGGATGTGATGTAAGGATGATGATAGTATGAGCTTCGAAATAATGCTTCAGCTTCCTCAAGGCTATTACTAGTGCAAAAGTGATCTTCTCCAATGGAAGGTACCTTTGCTCGGCGTCTAATAAGGTCTTGCTCGTGTAATAAACGGGGTGCTGGATCCCTGTAACCTCACATATTAGCGCAGAGCTGACAGTGTGATTGGATACGGATAGGTATAGGTACAAAGAATCTGTTTGCTTTGGTATGATGAGCAGCGGCGGAGTTCTTAAGTAGGACTTGAGCTCGTCCAATGCTCGCGAGCAATCTGGGCTCCACTCTATCGTTTTACTCCCCTTTAGAAGCTGGAAAAAAGGCTTGCACTTCTCGGAGGATTTGGAGATGAAGCGATTTAAGGTAGTGAGCATTCCAGTGAGCTTCTGCACATCCTGGATTGTGCGAGGGGGTTGCACCCTGGTGATTGCATCGATCTGGTCTGGATTAGCTTCTATGCCTCGCTTACTGACCAAGTACCCAAGAAATTTTCCTGACTGGATACCGAAGGAACACTTGCTCGCATTAAGTTTCATTCGGTACTTCCTGAGGGTTTCGAAGGTGCTTGACAGGTCTGAGAGGTGATTTTCTTTTTTCTTGCTCTTAATGAGCATGTCATCGATGTAGACCTCCATTGTGTCTCCCATTTGATCTTTGAACATTTTAGTGACGAACCGCTGATAGGTTGCCCCTGCATTCTTGAGCCCAAAAGGCATGACCTTGTAGCAATATAACCCAACTATCGTGACGAACGCCATTTTGTCCTGGTCTGGGGCATACAAGGGGATCTGGTGATATCCCGAGTACGCGTCCAGGAAACTCATTCGCTCGTGATCTACAGTGGCATCTACTAGTTGGTCTATCTTTGGGAGAGAAAAACTATCCTTGGGGCATGCTTTGTTGAGGTCGGTGAAGTCGATGCAAACTCTCCACTTCCCATTATTCTTCAGAACTACTACTGGGTTGCGCAACCACTTGGGGAATTGCACTTCCCGTATGGATCCTGCATCCAGCAGTTTTTCGACTTCCTTTTCTATCGCTTTAGCCTTCTCAGGTGCAGTTCGCCGTGCCTTCTGCGTGATTGACTTAAATGTGGGGTCGACGTGCAACTGATGACATACCATACTAGTATCGATTCCGGGAAGCTTGTACAGTTCCCATGCGAAAACATCTATGTTGCGCCTCAGCAAGGTCGTCAACTCCTTCTGCTCTTCGTCGGTGAGAGATACTCCTATTAAGAAGACTCTACTACTGTCACCATCTTCGGCCATAATTTCTACTAGGTCCTCGACGATGCGCTCGGAGGGGAGGAGCCTGGTCTCCTCTACTCCGGGTCTTCTGTACTTTAATTGCTATTTGGAAGGTGTCTCACCTTATTCATCCTTCTTACTGGGTTGACCGACCTTCTTCTCTGGCTTTGGTCGGATGGCTTCTATGAAGCACCTTCTCGCCATCGCTTGGTCGTCGTGGATCTCCATTACTCCTTTCTCGATTACATATTTGAGCTTCTGATGGAAGGTCGAGGGGACTGCCTTCATCGTATGAAGCCATTTCCTGCCGAGGATGGCCTGGTATGGTGAGTCGATGTCAACTACCAAAAACTCAATCATCTCGGAGATGTTTCCAGCACGCACTGGCAGTACTATCTTGCCCAGGGGCATGGTCATTTTTCCAGCGAAGCCGACCAAAGGAACAGTAGCTTCCTTCAGGTCAGCGACGCTCAACTTCAACTTCCTGAATAGGTCGAGGTACATTACTTCGGATGAGCTTCCTTGATCGACGAGAAACTTGTCAATGTTAAATTTGGCTATCCTGAGTGTAATGACCAGAGCATCATGATGTGGGGTCCTTACTCCCACCAGATCTTCATCTGTGAAAACAATATGCTTGTTATAGTTGACGTCCGATCGATTTGAAAGGCCTGCATTACCGCAGTAAGTTTTTTCACTTCCATCTGAGCTGAGTTCCCTTGTATCTACTTGATGTCAGATGCTCCGTGGATTACTGCGAACTCATGTCCAGCATCGTCCTCCAGCACGTTGTCAGGTCTCGCTTCTCTGTTGGCAGTCACTTTCTCTGCCCTTTTTTCCACAAAGTCGTTCAAGTGCCCAGACTGGGCCAACTCCTCGAGTTGAGACTTAAGAGCTTTGCAGTGCTCGGTCTTATGTCCTCCCTCTTTATGGAAAGCGCATCTTAACGCGTTGTTCCTCTTCGAGGGATCTCCTCCCATTTTCTGGGGCCACTTAATGAACGTCTCATCTTTGATCTTCGCGAGAATTTTGTAAATTGGTTCTTTGAAGACTGTGTTGACCGCCTGGAATACTTGCGACGCGTCGGGGTTTCCTCCATTCTTGGAGCCATTTTTGCCCCCACTCTTTCCTCCTTTCTTCTGGTTCTCAGTTTTCTCACTTCCCTTGGTAGTGAGTTTAGCTCAATCGTTTTCTCCTGCATTAAGGTGGGTGACATCTTCCACCTTTGCATATTTCTCGATTCGGGCCATTAGGTCATCAATAGTCATAGCTTCCTTCTTCGTCTGGGACTGGTAGATGAGGGAAGAACTAGGAAGCCCAATTTTGAAGGAAGCCACTGCCACTTCCTTCGCACAGTCCTCGATCTCATTGAATAACTCCCGGTATCTTTTCCTATAGTCTCATAGGGTTTCTTGAGGCATTTTCTTCATTGTTAGCAGAGCATCCATCCTTTTGGGGTGGGAGCTACTGGTAATGAATCGGGCCGTAAAGAGTTTGGCTAGAGATTTGAAATTCTTGATCGACCAGTGGGGGAGCCTTTCGAACCACTTTTGTGCTACATCATGCAGGCTCGAGGGAAAAATACGGCACATCAGGGCATCTCGGTGATTCCAGAGGGTCATGGCCTGTTGATATTGCCTTATGTGATCGATGGTATCAGTTTTCCCATCGTAAATCTTGAACCTTGGAATGACAAATCTCTTGGGAGCCTCTTCCTCTTCGATTTCCATCGTGAAGGGTGACTTCATCTAGGTTTTGAGAGCTCTCCTCGCGAGTTCTCTGGTTGATCTTTTTCCGTGGTGAGCAAAATGTTGGTCCATCTCTCTGCGGACTAGGTTTCGTATGTTCTCATCGTTGTGAGCAGGGATCTGGTAGCGGCGAGCTCTTTGCAGCTGTTCACAGAGGTCGTCATCTGATTCGACACCTTTGACCTTTTGAGATTCTCGCCTAGGGCTCCTTCCTAGGCTGCGAGACTTACTCGCCTGGGGGCTAGGAGTGCGATATGGGCATCTCCTGGTATCAGGATGAAGTTTCCAGTCTTCTTTTCAAGCGAGCATTCTCAGCCTCGTATCTGCGAGAAGACTCCCTCTGCTCGCGGAGCCTTGCCTCGTATGCATCAATCAATTTGGATATCTGCGTGGACCTCGCTGGTCCCTGACTTTCTTCTTAGGCTGTCCTTTCCAAGCGAGCTCTCTGATCTGGATGCCGGACTTCAGACCTAATCCTGCGAGGAGCAGGTGGCTCTTAAATATCTCCTGCTTGAGGGGCATTGCTATTGTGACCAGACATCTTAAACTCCTTTCTTGGTGTGGGCTCTTCTCAGGGAAAGATGAACACTTCCCACAGACGGCGCCAATTGTGGTGACAATTATTATACAACACAAATTAAATATGAGAGAAGCAATTACCAAGGAAGAACAAGGAATATAAAATGCCAATCACACAACAAAGGATGTACGTGGTTCAGCAAAGATGTACCTACGTCCACGATGGTGCAGTCGATATTATTTTTATATACTCCGGAGAGTAATTACAGAGAATACAACTTGTCCCTTTGCCCCGGACCTAGGGTTTAATATATACATGTACATGTAGGTGAGTGGAGGTGATGGGTTCCTCCACGTTTTCCATCTCCCCTATAACTTCCCTTCATGGGATCATGGGGGGAGATCAGATCAATATAAAAGATGAGGGGCCTGGACTTTTGGCCGCCAGGACTGGGCTACTCGTCCAGGCCCATAGTTCTAATTTTCGGGTACCCACACCTCCTTCTCTCTTCTTCTCTCTTTCTCTATTATTCTTTTTTCCTCTTTATCTCCTTCACTTTTTCCTCGTCTTCTACTTTCTTGTTCGCCACCACACTCTCCCTGGAAACATTCCTAGAACCACCAGTTGTAGAAGAATTACTTTCTTTCCTCTTCAAGTATGGTAGGTGATCAGATAACATATGATCATCATCATTGCTGATCAAGTTCTTTCTTCTTGGTGAAGACATTTCTTCACAACTTTCTTCACTGGTTCCCTCTTCGCTACTGTCTTCCTCGCTTCATCCTTCCTCGCTCTCCTCTTCCCTTTCTTATATTAAGATGGGTTCATGAGAACCATCATCTTCTTCCTCTAAAATCTCCAAATCTGGAATGGTATCTATTCGTCTGGCAATAAAATTAGAGGCAGTATTCTTGTACTCTAACAAATACGCAGCAGACCTATGATGTTCTTCATCCACAAGAGCATACCTAACCTTCCAAGCCTTTATGCGATCATCATTTTTTAGCTCAGAGAGAGAAGGCTCCTGGTTCTTGACCTTAGCTATAGCATAATAAAAGGAAATATCAAATACAAATATGGGCAAGAGTAAGCAAGCGAAAGACAAAGCAAAAAGATGATACTAGAAACCTATGTATTCCTCCCCAAAGTTAGGGATCCGAGGTCCCTGTACCTTACAAACTCTGACTGGGGAGGATACTGCCGATTCCTAACGATAAAACCTTCAGACCAATAATCTTTGTGAGAGTCGGCCAAGTTCACTACCAAGACCCTGGCAGCATCCCTAGCCTTCAAATATAAGAGTCCAGCTTTTGTGTGAGAAAAAACATAGCAATAACAAATCTATGTCGACCCTAAATTAGTCTCATACAACTCATTGATCCTATGAACTCTATTCATGATTTTCCAAATATTAGGAGTATACTGAGTTGGAACGATATCAAAATATTGGAAGAAATGCAAAAATAGACTATTAGGAAGAAATGTCAAACCCCGTGGAGAGATTAACAGGGTGTGAATCCAATGACCATCCTCAATAGAACAGAAATCTCAGGGAACATGGGAACATTCAATATCAATCCGATCAGGAATATTGTAGCAATTTCTAAACTCAAAGAGGTATTTGTCATCAAGCATCGCCATCATCGATAAAACCCTACCTATAATTACAAATATTTTAGCATAAGGGAAGATTTAGAGCTAAAACTTACAAGTATTGTCAAAACTTTGGAAGCTCACTGAAGGAATAGAGCTTTAAGTTTGAAGAAAAAAATAAGAGGGTAAGCTTAGAGACCAAGAATGAACCACAAACGACCAAGTACAGTGAAGTAACGGTTCAGTTACACACGAACAGGTCTTAGCAGAGTTTAAAAAGACTCTCAAATGATGAGTAGCGCTTCCTCGAAAAGATTACGATGCTTCAAGATCACTCGAAGACAAGCGTGTCCTCTCCAGACATCAAGAATTACAAATAAGCCACTCCAATTGAAGAATAAAGAATTCAAGTTATCAAGATCCTTCGTTCAGTTAAAAATTATTGGCATATAACTCAAAGGCCAAAAATTTTAGGGGCAGTTACGGGGACTTAAATTATCTCAATTCACAAAAATGGATAAACATCCCATAAAGCTGCCCGACCCAACTTGAAGTCAGTGACTGATCAACTATTTATTTGACATGTGCTCAAATATATCAAGATAACCGTGAATCAATATCCAAAAATCTCAGAGAGATACTCAGGGGTAACCACGTGGCTATCCAACAAGGTCATTGAGTTCCTTGAACAACTCAACCTCTACCTAACACGCTTATAAATTCTAATCCCTGGACCGGGGCATAGGGGCATGTAACTTGAAATCCTTGAGAGATACTTAATAAAATAGTATACCTCTCCGTGGTCGTTGGCACATTGTCGAACCACATATATTTTGTGTTGTGTGATTATTGATTGCTTTCCATTTGATATTGTTTCGTAAATTATTCTATTGTGATATTTTCTGCTCTCACAATATCTAGCCCAAATTTTGTTAGTTTTAATAAACAAATAATTTAAACTGATCATGCATTGAATAAAGATACTTAATATATTTTTTACCGAGGGTCACGTAAATGGGAAAAATTAAATGCACAATATAGTCCATGGACATCAAGTATCGGGCATAAGGTGACAGCCTTTGTATAAGAATACGCTTACGGAAAAGAATAAGAATATGTTAAATATCCAATTTAGTGTCCTTTCATGGACAATTATAGTGGGGCGGGGATAATACTTTGGTCTCACCGAAAGGTCATGGTTTCATTGATAAGCACCCAAACCTGTACAATTTATACCCCAAATAGATGTACTTTAGTTGCTAATTCTTGACAATATGGGTCTTATGCGCTTAATTGTTCAATATGCAGGCTTAATTGCAGTTGCGGTGTCAAAAGCTATATTTCCAGGCAATTTGCAGTTAAAATGGAGCATACCCAATTCCCTGACCCTACACTAGCCCATCCTATCCTTAGCCTACCCCAAACCATGTGTGTGTTTTGTTTGTCTCTTTTTATTATTTTTTAGATTTTTAGTTTGAGTCATTTTTAGTTTTAGGATTTATTTTAGATTTATTTAGTATTTTCTAGGTTTTAATTTCTATTTTTCCATTTTATTTTTATTAGTATTATTTTATTTTATTTTGATTTTTCTTAGTTTTTAGTTTTATTAGGATTAGTTTTAGGAGTTTATTTTTAGTTTATTAGATTTTATATTTTTTAGGACTTTAGTTTTCATTTAGATTTTTAGTTTTTTATTTCTTTTGTTTTATTTTAATTTTTATATAAGCTTAAGATTTTATTTTGTAGTTCTAATATTTTTATTGTTTTTAGTTTATTTTATTTTTAGTTAGATTTTATTTTTTTTATTCTTTTAAGGGTCACAATTTAAACACACACACCCTAAACCCATACACACACACACACACAAATCCAATACACTTATCCTACACCTAAAACTACACCCTCACACACATTCCCCTACACCTACACATACCATAACCTACACCACTTCATCTTCAACCTCCAACACCCACCTTCTTTATCTCTCCACAAACCCATCTCTTACCTCCATTATCAACACAAATCCTAACCCACCATTAACACCCCAAACCAAATACACCATAAACCAACTGCCAAAATTCGATTCACCCAACACCCCATTTCCCGGTAACCACCTCCGGCGAACCCTCCAGCCGGCGGCGAAACAATCCAGACGCCATTGCCTTCATCCCGCCGGCGGACAGACCCACTCCGACGCAGCAACTGACCAACCCTTCGTCCCTCCATCTCCGACCCAGCCCTCACCCTTTCGGCCCTGCCCCGTTCCCCTCACCCAACACCTCCAACCGATGAGCTCAAACCGGAGCTGCCGGCGAGACCTGTCAAATCCTCTCTCCCCCCTTCAAGCCCTCACCCATTGGACCACCTGCAAAAACTCCCTAAACCGTCCGGAGGGCTACCCATGACCTCGCGCTCGCGACCTCACCTCCATCCGGCGACCAAACCTCCGACCTAAAGACGACCCTTATGTCCCCAAACCGTAACCCAGACCTTCCTAGAGCAAACCCATACCCACTTCAAAACCAAAAACCCATGAACCCATGTCCAAAACCATCTACTACCCAAACCCATTTCCCCTCTTCTCCAAAAGCCACGACCTACCAATGCTAAAGTCAAATAAGCCAAAACCAACTTAATTTCCACATGTGCAACTTAAGCCCTCTTTTACTCCTTTACCCAAATTACCCTTATACCAAATCAGATTTTATACCCTCATTCTCCCACTATCACCACCTCACACCCAAACCACATGCACCCTCCATTAAATTCCTAAATAAACCCTCACCCAATACCTTACACACTCTCTAGCACCTTTGTCTACCCAAAATACCCCTTAGCCCCATGTGTGCCATGCATCTACTATAAAAGAAGACTCAAGACACCATTTGGGACTCATCATCAAATAGAGAGAGAAAATTCTAGAGAAAAGTAGAGACTTAGGTTAGAATAAATTAGGTAGAAATATTTGTAAATAATTTTATATTTATTTTTTTAGATATTTGTGAGTGATAAATGTGTGAAATTCAATTGAGTTAATTATTGTTGGATGCTCATATTGGATGGATTGTGCTTAATTTCAAAGCAATAGAAGTTCAATTTCACTTAAAGATATTGGGGTTTGATTGTTTTTTTCTCTTCTCATTTATTTTATGCCTTTGATTATTAATTTATCATATTTCATATCATGATAGGCTAAAGCCGCTTTCAAGGGATGGGGGGGAAACATTATTTGATGTTATTTTAGTTTAATTAGTTTGACTACTTGAAAAGTCCCTTTGAATGTTAATTTTGATCCCTCACCCTTAAATTTACGCCTCGAGAGAGGGTAAATGATTTTTCGAGAGAAAATCGAAATTCTATTTATAATACCCATTTTAGATTCGAATTAGAGATAGGGGTTTCTTAAGTGGGGTATTGTAACTCGAATTTCAACTCTAAATTTATTTTCTAAGATTTACATAAATTTTAATGGATCGATCCTAGCGGGTGATTAATTAAAAGCAGTGTAGATATATTTTTCTAGAGTTGTGGGGTGTTAAACTTAACTTTCTAAAAGATTACTATTATAATTACAGTTGTAATGAGAGCTGGTTTGTAATTTTGATATTAATTTGGGAGAATTCAAATAATTAAATTAATTAATTCGAATAAATAAAATTTGTGGTGTAATCCCACTCCTTGATTGTTCTCACAATTATTTACCTCACTTTATCTGTTATTTTTAGTTTAGACTTTATTTTCCACTTTTAGTCACTTTCTAGTTAGTTGTTTTCATCTCACATTTTAGTTTAGTGTTATTTCACCTCGCCTCACCCAATTGTTTTAATATTTGAAAAAGCTAAAAAAAAATATAAAAGTGAAAAAGCACAAAAAGAAAATAAAAAGTGAATTACATTTGAATTTGTCTCTAGCTTACCCCCTTGGAAGTGGATTGATACCCTTATTTACCGCTACACTTTAGTTTAATATTATTTTATAGGTAATTCAAGGTTTTGATTAGAAGGAGCTTGTAAAATAAGGACAAATATACGCAAAAGTTCTTTCTTTCATTCATCTTAAATTATCATTTGGAATGTGGGTAATTCGTTGCATAGTCCGCTTAAACTTTAATTGTGAAACCATCACTCACTACAAGAAAAAATATCATTTATGTCAGTTTAAAAATCGACATTATGTGAGACAAATATAAATTGACATAAGTGATATTTATTTATGTCAATTTGACTTTAAAGGTAAATTTTTATTTCAATTTAAGTAAAATTGAGATAAAAAAAGAAAACATTTATCTCATATATATATATATATATATATATATGACATAAATATAATGTTAATTATTTTAGCCTTTGAGTAAAAACTGAGATAAATGGAAAAAATAAGCGGGAGCTTTTTTTTCCCCTTCCCCCTCCAAAATTTGCTCCTCAAAATTCCTTCTCAACTCTCTCACATGTCGATCTTTACAACTCGCACAACTCTCTCTCTCTCTCTCTCTCGCTCGCACAAGTCTATATCTCTCTCACTTTCACGGCTCTCTCTCTCTCTATCTATCTATCTCTCACGTGTAGCTCTCTCGCTCTATTCCCTCTATAGAGTTCCACCTCCGTCCCTACAAATCTCCATCACGCATGTACAAAATTTGTCTTAAATTTCTAGGGTTTATGAGATTGAGTTTTAATTTATGTTTGATTCTGTTATTATTTTTGGATTTGAATTTATGTAGATTTATGGATTGGCCAAATTTGTGTATATATATGGATTTGCAAGAATTGTTTTGTCTAGATTGCGATTTGTTGATTCTATTTGTGTATATGTATTTTGTGTGCCTTGATGTTCACATCTTTGGTGTTCAGTGTTCTAGATTGCAATTAATTTTAATGTGTATGATGTTCTAGATTTGAATTAATTTCAGTGTATGTGTGTGTTTGTCCGTGTGTGTGTTCAATATTTTTAGTATAGATGTTATATTCTTTTATGTCAATTATTCGTTAATTATTATTATAGACATCACTCGTTAGTGTTACACTAAAACAAAGTCCATGTTTCCTCATAAATACTGTTTAAATATACTTCGTTGAACTGAAAAATAGTTTATGCTTGATGAAATAAGTATTGAAATTTTATATTGTGTCTAAATTATACATTGTGTCTCTGGTCATATACATCGAGACTAAATTGTACTTATTAAATGTGTTTATTGTTAATTTTTGTATGCTCAAGGTTCTTAGCTTAATTGCATGGTTATTAAAATTGGGTCAACTGTGCTTACTCGTTCATTTAGTAACCAAGTATGCACAAAATTATCAAGTTCCATCTTTTCACAACATTATCAAGTTCCTGTTTCATTTGGCACTCGATGTAAGTTTTTGATTTATAGCTCAATGCATTAATTTATCCTTTTTTATATCTATTTGGGTTGGGTAAATTTGTTAATTTATCCCTTTTGTTGGCATTTCTTATTGTTGGATCCATATTTTTTTAGAAGAAAATAATGAAATAGTTGAAAATATGAATCCTTCAGATGGTTTTACATGAAAGACAATTTGAACAAATTGGATACTTTCTTTAGACTTTTGAATTAATATATGTTCAAATTTGACATTTTTGTAACTTCATTATAGGTGTTTGGAGAAATGCCTATGTGGTTGGCACCGACGTCACTCGAAGACATTTATGTCGATCACCATTTACTCCCATGCCCTGAAAGTTTTCAACCACTAGGTTCGTCATCAACCATCTAATTTTTTAGTTATTTTAATTAGTTTTTAGAGTTTTAAAACTAGCGTCTTGATACTAAATTTGGGGTCTCAATTTAAGTTTTTGCCTATAGGGGCTTTTTATAATACTTAACATTACGAAATGATTGATGCAAAGTTCAAAGTTTGCTGAAGTCATGGTTATATCAAGACTTCAGTTTTATTCTAGATTTGCATCTTTTATTTTATTTTTTATCAGTGGTCGATGTGCATCGTGGTGGAAGAATGTCAGTGTTAGATAGTTATATGCATATATTACCATTTGAATATGAATCCAAATTTCCATTTGAGGTATATGTACCACACCCCTGATTAGTTTGGTAGATTTAATTGAAATTTAACTCTATGCATGTAGGTGTTGTATTACTAATAGAACTGAATCCTTTAAACTTTTATCATGTGAAGAAGCTGGAAATCCAATGTTTCATTTATGACTACTTAAAAATTGCGTGGTTGATTGAGGACAATACCATTCTCCACAATCAGGTGAACAACATGCGTAACAATTTCATTGATAAGGACGACACTATTATTGGCTTAACCGATAATATCAATAAGTTTACAAGGATAAGCACTATCAATGCCATAAATCCTTACGACTCAGTTTTTACATCGCGAAACACAAAGTTGTGAAGATGTAGAAGGCTCATAATGATCTCTTGGACAAATATGAGGCCATACAGAAGGAAATAAAGCATGAGAGTATTTGCCTACTAATAACTATTGTTTTTAAATATTATATATGATGTTTTCTATAGATTCGAATTGAAATTTGTTCCAATGATGTTGGGTTGGTGGATAGAGTGAGAAACCATTTTCATATATGATTATGTTTGTTCAAATATCTGAGTTGAATATTCTATGGATTCTTATCGTTCGTGCCTAGCTAACTACATTTTAAGTTGTTTTCGGTGCTGTTTGAGGGATCGAAATTGACTTTAAAGTCAATAGTTCCTCTTTTCATTGTTGTATATAGTTCATTTCCCCCTTTTGAGATTATTTCCCACTGTTTTGAGATTATATAGACCATGTTTCATTACTATTATGTTTTGTTCTTATCGTCTTTAATTATACATGACTTAATATATGTAAAAAAAATTCTTCGTGCCTTTAGGCACGGGCAATACACTAGTATATATATAGCATCCCTTCTACGTATATATATATATATATATATATATATAAAATATGGGAGAGGGGTGTTCGAATACTAAAACAATCCAAGGGGTTGGGATTGTTCACCTAATGAGATCTAATGGTGTCACATTATGCCATGTCATAAGGGGAGACATATGACACACAAATGAGAGAACACACAACCCCCTTCCAAACCGTCTCCCATTTTTAACTTTCCCCACATCACAAATCCCTCACAACACCCCTTTCGAAACCCTGCCATGCTTATGCCCTTGGTTGTTGTCGTCTGCCTTCTGTAACACTCTGCGCAACCGAAAAGAGACACGTGGCGTGCTACTACGATAAAACTACCAAATCAACAATATAAAAAGGTATAGATCATCTAATCCCCACAATACAAAAAAAGGTATAGCGAACGGCGAGACAAGACTGCTGTGAAAAATTCAGCTTGATCGGAAGGTCGAATTTTTAAAAATATTATTTTTTTAGAGAGTTTAATGTTTTGAGGACTCTTAGAGAGATTTATGTTTTGGGGACTCTTCTATATATTAAAAATTAAATTAAAACTCCATTTTAATTCCGATTCCAATTTCGTTTGAAAATTTATTTTTCAAATATAAAAACCAACATTTTAAATTATAAAATTTATAAAATCCAAAATTTTATTTTTCTCCGATTTCCAAAATTAATCTAAAAATTCTCATTTAAAAAATTCGGGTTGTTACACACTTCCCTACTAACAAGAAATTTCGTCCTCGAAATTAGACAAAGCATAAACATTAAATGTAAATCGCGAAACATAAAATAAAGCTCAAATATGCCTACCCATAGGATGCTATAATTGGGCGTCCATACACCCAATTCTACATGCACCAACCCCGCGAGCAACAAAATAATATATATTGCCTATATACATATGCATAACTATGAAAATAACGCCATACCACACGCTTTCAAAAATCGCCACTCGATCCTATATCCGAAAATCATCAAAATGCTAACATCCTCAAATTAAATATGAACATCAAAAATCGATACATACGATACCTAACATCTGCACTGAAGTCTCTAAAATTATCGTCTCCAAAATCCATTTTGAGGATCCTCACATTAAGCCTACTAATTCTAAACTCAATGCCTACGACGTCCTTACCACAAAGCTTCACATCTCCAAGAAACATAACTAACACGTATGCTAGACCCTCTACCTTAAGGAGTACGAATCAACAAAGGGAATCAAAGATCGATAACGCGGAAGATAAACGGACTCATAACCTACGAGACCTAAGACCATGCTCTGATACCATATGTAACCCTCCGCGCACCCAAAAAGATACACGCGACGTGCTACTATGATAAAACTACCAAATCCACAATATAACTAGGTATAGAGCATCTAATTTCCACAATACACAAAAAGAGAATCCACTTGTCTCAATCTCTTCAAATTAAATACAACAATTATCTCTCGAAATAATATAACTATCTATCTCGAAATAAAACGCACTATACAACAAAAATAAATACAAATCTTCCAAATGTATTCTCGAATAATATTCCCAAAATATCCAAGCTAAAATCAATCTCCAATAAGTCCAAAGCGCATAAAATCCACGCTAACCTGCCACTAAAACAAAATATGGGGAGCTACACAATATGACAGGACTAGATGCTAAAAAATTATATTAGCGGTGAATAAAGCGTAATAACACGAGTACGAATATTCAAATCAAATGCGGATCTCAATAGCATTTTTATCAATATAATTTATCAATAACACATTAATCCTAGTCACCAGGCCTCACCATACCGCGCCGTACTTTATCAAGTAGCCGGAATAGGAATCTTGGCGGGTGCCCAACATCAGTACCATATTAAAATCTCATGAAAACATACTCAACAGAACAATAATACCACATGAATCAAAATTAGATTCCAACAATAATTTCCAGATTCCAATTGAATTTAGCAATTCAAATATGAGTCAATAATCACAAGAAAACAAAGGGAATAACTCTCGTGAGATTAAGGAGCATATTGTGTAAAATCCCATGCCTCAAAATCATCACATGAATCATCACATAAAAATCAGCCTCTAAATCTGGTGGCACCAACACGTTCCTCTCACAAAAATAATCAAATATCTTTCTAGCCCAAACTTGAGAAAACACCATATAAGCCTTCTAATCTAAGGTAGAAATCTTTAATAACTTTGGGGTTATGGTTTGTAGATGAAAGGGAGTAATTTTAGAGAGGTTTTCTGGTTGAAAGGTTTGAGAAAAAGTGATTTGAAAAGCCAAGCCACGAATTTGTTAATATATAAAGGATTAAGAGTTTGATTAAGAAAAGAGTTCTAATCATATACAACCAGTCAAAAAATCATTACGGGCGATCGAACCGTCAGAATGACCTGAAATTTTAGATTGGTGTAGCGAACGACGAGACAGGACTGCTGTGAACAATTCAGCTCAATCGGACGGTCGAATTTAAAAAAATATTATTTTTTAGAGAGTTTTTTGTTTTGAGGACTTTTAAAGAGTTTTATGTTTTGGGGACTCTTCTATATAATAAAAATTCAATTAAAACTCCATTTTAATTTCGATTCCAATTTCGTTTGAAAATTTATTTTTCAAATATAAAAACCAACATTTAAAATTATAAAATTTATAAAAACCAAAATCTCAGTTTTCTCCGATTTCCTAAATTAATTTAAAAATTTGGGTTGTTACACCTTCCTCCCCCCGCCTCACACGGGAGAGAGGTGTTTGAATAGTCAAATGATAAAATTGGAGTGGATTTTTCTCCTGATGTGATAAAATTGTGTCACATTATGCCATGTCATAAGGGGAGACATATTACATGGAAAATCATAGAAGACACAACCCCCTTCGAAACCCTCTCCCACATCACAAATCCCTCACAACACCCCCTTCTAAACCCTCCCATGCTTATGCCCTTGACTGCCGCTGATCACCTCCCACTCACCTTCGGCCTTTGTTGACTGTCGCCTCATCTAATAGGTATACTCTTAGGAATTTTTGTGTTTAAACATTTGTATTTCATTTACGTTTTTTAGGGGTTTGTGTGTTTCATGTTGTATACCCTTAGGGCTTTGTCATCCATTTCCTCTACCTCTATCTGACACAAACACTCCTCCTACATGTAATTTCCCTCTCTCTCTCTCTCTCTCTATCTCTCTCTCTCTCTCTCTATCTCTCTCCCCCCCCCCCACACACACACATACGATTTGGTTTCAGTTCATTTTAGGGCTTTGTTCATTTTGATTTCGGTTGAGGTCTATTTAAATTTTGTTCATTTTATCTTATATTTTTTTACATGTACACTTATGTGTTGGGATCTAATTATTTTTTTGTGTTTTGTTGTTTATTTTTTCTTTTTGGAGGTTACTGATTATACTTAGAACATCCTAAATAGGTCTACTCATTTCTTCTTTTCATTATGTGTTTATTTATAGATTTTAGGTGCTAAAATCCAGGTTTTATACTTTTTCCTTAACACATTTTAGGTCTTATTATGAATTTGGGAGCTACCCCTGTTTTGAAACCACATTTTAGGTCTTAGTGCTCTTTTATGTTTGTCATCTTCTATCAATTCAGTTTGTTCTTTTTTATGTAGGAGTAGGAAAGTGGTTACGGTGTGTGAGTGAATGTATGTTTCTTTTGTGGTGATGGGCGTTTAAACTATTGATTGTGATTATGTCTTAAACTACTAAAGTGTGTGAATGAAAGTTGTAACCGTGATTGTAATTATGTCTTACACTCACATTAGACTTTGAAAGGTAACTTGAAATTAATTTTATGGTATACAGATCCAACCAACCGACCGTTTACTTGCATTATCACCCTATGTTGTGGTAAGATCTTCACATTTCCCTATCTTTGTCATTTTTAGATAATTTTCAAATATTCCCATTTTGAGTCTCTTTTCTAAATCAGGTACTTAGTACAACCTCGACTTCCCGGTTGATGTAATTCAATATGGATTGGAGAGTTCATGATGGGAAAGATCTTGCATGCATTGGTAGTGACCATATATTACTAATATGGATTATCATTCTTTTGATGTTGACAAGTGCATTATTTTAACAAAACTATGGATATTAGTCT
Organism: Sambucus nigra; assembly: GCA_949130495.1. Taxonomy (NCBI): domain Eukaryota; kingdom Viridiplantae; phylum Streptophyta; class Magnoliopsida; order Dipsacales; family Adoxaceae; genus Sambucus; species Sambucus nigra. The sequence continues at coordinate 730,603,905 of OX422211.1, forward strand.
GCTGTTATAATATTCTTTTATATTCATATGTTAAAGGGACTCATTATATATTATGTATGTTAGTTTTTCATGAATATCTATTTGTTACAGTATGTATTGGGAATGGAATAGTGTTTTGCACCAAATGTATCGCATTTATGAGTCAACATAGAAGGATTCATATTATTTTGGTCATTCTTATTATGCATTTCTTCAATCGGAGTCCACACTTACTGTCAACGTGAAATGGTTTTATCATTCGGTTTTGGTGTTGGGAACTATTTTTATATTTTTTTTTATTGGATATGTAAGTGTTTAATATTTTTTATAATAGTTTGCGTTTAAATGCTAGGTAGATTTTAAATGCTGTAACATATGCCATTAATAAGGAAAACATATTAATTTGGGTATCACCTTCCCGTTAAGGTAGGGATAATTTTTTCCATATTGACGTTAGGATTCATTTAGTCGACCCCAAACAATTGGAAAAAGGCTTTGTCGAGTTGAGTTGAGTGCCTTTAGGCATATGTATAACAATCAATTAAGAGTTCTAAAGCAATTAATTAAGAGTTTGTTTGATGCTCTGTTTTTCCATTTAATATTCATATGAAAATTTTATGAATTGTGAAGGTCTGCATGCTTTGATATATTTGTTTTTGAGTTTGAATTGTGTATTTCGAAGGTCCAATTCCATAGGTAATATGGGCACTGGCACACATTGAGTGTTTTGTCAAAAGACAAGGAATTTCAGTCGGTGCAAGACATGTTAAACTGATGATGTTACATTAATATGTTGCCTGTCGGCACTACTGCTGTTACATGTAAGTGTGTGTGTGTTTGTGTGTCTCTCTCTCTCTCTCTCTATATATATATATATATATATAGTTTCCTTTGAGTGAGGAGTACACTTTAATAATTCGAATGGATTTTCATTTGTGCATGTATATATATTTATCAGATTTTATCATTAGGATCCAATGGGTGATTTACTTATTTGTTTCTTGCATTATTGTAGTTTTACAAATATGTAAAATATAGTTATGCATTTACTATGAAACAAGAGATTATTTTATCTTTCACTTTGTTTAAGTATATGACGTTTAACACGTAGACACCAATTATATTTAAGTACACGTCCTTTTTATACTGGATATGTTTGGTTGTCCAGTCTTCCCTTATTGTCTACTGAACTTTCTAGGGTGTAAAAACAAGTCATTATATTACTAATTTATTACTTTTTCAGAATTCGTATATCCAATTAATTCTCAAAAGGTCAATGATTTAAATATAATGGTGCTTTCGATATACACCTTGATTTTTATACTGATATATGTGTCGCTTTCGATTTTGAAATGCATTTAATAGTACGTGTATGCATTTAATATGAAGTTATATGGAAATGTTCCTACCATGCTTCAAATCAACCTCATGTGGGAAAGGTTAATTTATACTTTTGATTTCTTACACTGATTTTTTAAACATCGGGTATTAAATACTCTTGATTTTCTTTCAATCTATGTTTATATGCTCTTTTCATTTTTGTGGTATATGAAATTGTTGATTTTCTGTTTGACTATGTCCATGGTTAAAAGCTTCCCCAAAATTATGACCCAAAGGTCATATCCGTATCTCATATGTTATTTAGAAACCATTTAAGGCCTATGATTCTTTATTTGTTCAAATAATTCTTTTTCCATAAAAACTCCCATTTGAGTATTCTGCTAACTTACTAACCTGTGTAGACAGTGATGCGAATCTCTCAAGTTTAATTATGTTCACATTTAGTTCACATGCTCTGGTACCTCCTGGTCTATGTTTCACTATTTACAGAGAGGGAACCTGATTTAAAGCTACTAGTATGTAGATGTTACTGCAATCACTTCATATGCTACTACAATCCCTGCAAAAGGCCAAGTTGTGCCTAACAAATTGGTTCCTATCATTAGTCACCCTGGTATTGGCATGTGGCCTGCCATTCCCCCTGCCGATGTCGATACACTGGGTTTAAATAAGTCGGCGCTTAGCTCACCAACTATCCTGGGTCAAAAATTTTATGCTCGACCGATTTAAGGTGAGCAAAATACTTATGTACTTAGATGCGCTAATCCATTCCAATTATGTTGCTAGATCAATTTTTCTCATACACGTTTACTGAGATAGTAAGGAGGAAGTTTATGTAAATGGCGGCTCAAAATTTTCTTTAGAAGCTAATCTTGGTTATGATTGTTTAAGATCTAGGACACTAGGTAGGGACACTGCTCATGTAATTCAAATAAATAGTAGTGTGGTTTAATTCAATATTTAAATCTATGCTGATACACGATCTGTATTAAATGCACTGTATTAACTGATTTAATTAACGAATAAAATCTATGATTGAATAAAGATAAAATACTTGAAACAAAAACCAAAACAGGGGCTGACAGGGAGTAGTCTACTCATCATTTGACTATTGGGGTCCGAGGGTAAGATTTAGTCTGGCCGGGGTCAGGAATGGTTTAATAGAAGTTGGGTTTTAATCCCTCCCAATCTGATTCTCATTTATTGAATATCAACATCATTGTTAGTTGGACTATACATTAATGTCTATGGTTAGAGTTAAAGCCTTCATTGCATGCGTCGTTAATATTTTGAAATTGAATCGTTTTCGTCTACTATTGGTGCACTTTTGCCTAAAAAAATTCATTTTTTCATAACAATATAACGTGTAGAATAATTTTAGTCCTATCCAAATTACTAAGATTCTTCTTTTCTTTGTAGAGAGAGACAAATAATTCCTTAAAATGGATGCTGTCGGAGTGGAGCCTATTGTGAAAACCTATACCACATTAATACATCGATGGTATTCACATGAAGTTGTGGTCCAACACAAGTTATGTGTTTAGCCTTGCAACAGTTCTTCTCCACAAAGGAAAATCCAGGATTTGCTTGAGCCCTATTAGGATAACTTCCAGATTCTTTATTTGAATAGTGAAAGATCTTCAAGTTCTCAGGCTCTCAGGGGGTCTATCGTTTTGTTAGCGAGCAGAGTGTTAATCCAGAAGGATAAATTTATTTGCATCCTTACATCGGACCTCACTATTTTCTCACCGATTTAAATTTAGCTAAATTGTGACTTATTACCACTTTTGAAGTGCATGTTTCACGACTATTAACTAAATGGAACGTAAATTGTATATTACATATAAGGTCTTACACCATGGACTCCGTTGAAGGGAATCTTCATCCAAGATCATATTTTCCTTGATTTCTTCCTCGGTACTAGTTTTGACTGCATTGACATTCTGGATACTAATGGAGGTAAGTATCTGGTATATGAATCTTGTATTTATTTTTATGTGAATTTATCTTATGAACATTATTATTTATTATATTTTGTAAAAGTATTCTAATGTGATTAAGTTTAATTGTGTTACCTGATTTGTTATGGCTGTTATGACGCTAATTGGGAGGGTAAAATCAATGCATGGCCTGCGGCAAATAGGAATCACAACCATGTCAATTAGATTTGATATTTCATGGAGATGCAAAGTACTAGAGGGAGGAAGGTATCATTCATTACTGATTCAGTTAGATCCATTCTCTTCTGACTTATTTTCTTAGTGTATATCCTATATACTCATCCAAAGGTTTAGCATTCGCTTTGTTATGTTTCATCATAAGTGTGTCAATGCGATGATTCAATTCTTTTGTATGTGTCAACATGATGATTCAATTCTTATGTTGCGTGTTAGCATCAGAATTCAATTGTTTTTATACTGTTGTTCAAGGAGTTTCTTACTTAATTTAGCTATGAATTTCCATAATTGGCATCGGTTCCTTGAAAATTTCATAATTGGCATTGTAGCAGATGTTGAATCTGGCTGTGAACTTGTAGACCATGTCACTTGATCACTTGCATTGCACCATGATATCAAATCTCTCTTTGTTTGGTTGAACTTTCAATAAACAAGTTAAAATTATTATTTTTTACTTTGCTTCATTGCAGTTCTATCACATACTTTCAAAGTAATCAAAGTGATTTTGTTTGTGCTCTCAAAAGAGGTACGACTTAAATGCTCACATGAAAGAGAAAAGAGGTACGACTTAAATTCTCATGTGCTTTTTTTATACTTTAGTTATTGGGATTATGTTTCAATATGGACATTAACTTTAGTTTATTCATTTACATCAAGTGTGTGTACACAGTAAGTTGCAGAAAGTGGAACATCTATAAATTTCATTTTTGAGTTGCTTAATGGAAAATCATGAACTGAAAGAGTTTTGTGTATAGTTTCTTCATGAGGTTTTCTCCATTATAAGTGTTTTATCAAATTAACTGATTTACTTTTTTTCAAAAGTATACTGTTGTGCAATCTCATTTCATGACCTTGATGTCATTCTAGAAACAAAATTCAAGTGACAATTTTTATTATTCTGATCAGGTGCAGACTCAAATATGGATAGTTGTATTGTATTGAAATCGGATTCATAACATTAAACTATAAACAGTCGTAAAGAGTTGGCCCATACTAAAAGCTTGACTACACTTGAGCAACATGTAAGCATATGAACCACAACCAATAACTCATTTCTTTGATGCTATATATGTGTTAATCTTTGAACTTGTTTTAAATGTTATTTTTGGTTTAATGTGTTGGATTGTGATTATTAGTCTGTGTCTAATTTTCCTTGATTTATTCTTATATATATATATATATTGCAACTCTTATGTCTTACATTTTGGAATGCGAGGACCATTGGTGATGTTTCAATTAAATATGTATTACTTTTTTTGTCGGTTATAGAAGTTCTACCTTTACGAGTAATTTCTATTGTTGTTATCAACTATTAATTTTGTTGCTAGTGTATTTTATATTTATGTCTTACATTTTGGAATGTTAGGACCATTGGTGATGTTTCAATTAAATATGTATTACATTTTTTGTCGGTTATACATTTTCTACCTTTATGGGTAATTGCTATTGTTGTTATGAACTATTAATTTTGTAGCTGGTGTATTTAATATTTTTTAAACAGGGTGGATAGTTCTATATATAAAGGAAACTTTGCCCAAACTGTTTAAAGTTTTTATAATTGTGGTGTTGTATAAAAAATCTTTTCGACTTGTACTATTTTATTATTTGTTCGGTAATGATGTTTTGTTTTAACTAGTGCCCAATGCAAGGAAATAAGAATTTTCATTGCAAATATTTTGTGTTGAAGTTCATAACATACTTCTTGGAGGATCCTTCCATACCTTTTGAAACAAAGGTATGTTACCACTATTTTTCCATTTTCTCCTATTATATAAAATATTGTTTCGTTATTAAATATTATATATCGCAATAATAAATTCAATTATATCTTCAGTTTTTTAGATGAGAAACTTTCCTGATAAAGCGCCGTACACGTTGAATGGGCTAAATGAAGTTCATTGAGTTCATTACCGATTATATATATTAGGTACTTCCGAATAAATGTAGTTTTTTATGTCATAATGTCAATTTATTGTGATGAATGTGTTATGATGAAAACTATGTTGATTATACTTGATCGAGTATTACATTCGACACGTCCTATCTTGAGTATTATTTTGGATTGATGTAGTTCGCAATTTAATTTTTGGATATTGTGATGTATCATCACTATTTTTAGAATATCATGTCGATAACTAGACATTAACTAGTTTTTGGATATCATCACATAGCTCACACACTAGTTGGTTTTTGCTTGTGATGAAACTCACATCAATATTTTTTTACTGTAAGTATCTTGATGTATATCAAGTTCGTGATATTTATGACCTTGATTACTATCTATTTACAAGGGTTGATTTAACCTCAAGTAACAGTTGTCTATTGATGAAATGATATTATTTTTTAAATTTTTATATAAACGTTTATGTCAATTTTGAAAAAACTCTCGTAAAATTGCTAAAATTGAGATAAATGTGACGTTATTTATGTCAAATTTTCATGAAAATGTGATTAAAAACATGGTGAATATCGTAGTTTTTATGTGTGTTCTTAAAAAACTGAGGTAAATATGATCTTATTTATATTAGTTTTACGAACATTTGTGCCAGGACCTTATATGTCAGTTTTGAAAAATTCTAAAACTGACATAAATGGTCATTTATGTCAGTTTTTTACTGACATACATGACCATTTTTCTTGTAGTGACTTCTTTAATGACTCACAGTATCGTGAATCAAGTCTATTAACTTTCAAAGAAGCTATCAATGTCCTTAAAGCTCATTTTCAAATTCAAATCTTTACACCTTTAAATATCTAGTATCGAATGTTATATTATACATATATGTTTCTATGGAAATTAGATAAAAAACATTACAGGCATCTAAGATTTAATTAGGCTTTTCTTTAATTTTCTGATTTTTTGATTTTTTTTTTAAATTTTCTTCATCTTTTTAGGTTTTAGATATTAGGACTAGAGTTTATGATTTGGTGAAGAGGGTGAAGGTGAAAGATATAAATGTATTATTGTTCATAAATTTTTAGGGATAAGTGCAAAATACAGGTTATTGAGGTTTTATTTAGTGGAACAGAACATTGATCTAGTCCTAGGGTTTTAATTTTTGAACATTGGAGCCCTTAGTCTAAATAGGTTATTAAGTAAAAAAAGACAAATATTTTCTAGCCAAGACGTTTTGTAGTATGTAGTTTCATGAAATGTATCGTTATTGGCAAACGATATTCGTCTCTTTGGATTTATTGCTCCTGTTTAAGAAATTGTGCTTTCCGTTTGATGTGATTAGAGCGGGTAAAAGGCTACAAAAATTTCGAGAAGGCTTTTAGGAAAAGACAACATTGACAATTCCCAAAATAGAAAAAAAAGTAGTTTTCTTTTATATTTTTTACTTTTCCCTTAAATAATGCCTTAACTCTATATAGTCTTCGATTTTTCAAAACATTAAACGTACCCCTCCATATGTGCATCATCCTGCTTATACCTTATGAATTTGTCTACCTGTATCTTATGCACACGGGAATAAATCTAAATATCGAACAATTAAATGGGTAATAAATAATATTATTCAAACACATCTTCGCTAATACATATATGGATCAGTGTGTAAAGAATTATCATTTAATGAACCAGCAATAAATTGAAAAATATAGTGAACGTGCATATGTTTTAATATTTATAACACGGTGATGCTTTTTTTTTTAAAAAGATTTTCTAGGCGTAGACTATGTCTCTTCCTCGAATGCCTTCATTCATAATCATTCATTATAATCACTCTTATTTAATACTTGCGCAGTGCAAGAGAGACTCAATCTTTAAATCCAATTTGAAAGCACATGCACCATTATCACATTGGGTGGTTTATGTGGGTCGCATAAATTTCACTGAAAATACTAATTAATGTGATAATAACACATGAACGTGTCTCAAAATTAAATTAAAAAACCGAATCTTCTTAATATTTTCCTTTAATATTTCATCATTATCATCCATTTTTTCTCGAATAAGCTTATGTTTACCTTTATTTGATATTCTCATTGGTACCCTCTAATAAAACAAGGTAACAAGAGGTTGTACTTATTATTGCGGGTCCCGCCAGGACAACAAGTACAATCTCTTATTACTTTATCTTATTAGAAGATACCAAATAAAAATACCAAATAAGAGTACATATAACATTACTCTTTTTTTTTCATTATAGATATATGTGCTCAACCGGCGTTTCTTTTAGATAACTTCACGAATCGTTTCATGGAAAAATGATGTGACTTGTACAACAAGTATCTGTCTAAAAGTCTTTCTTTTATGTTTTTAATGTTCTTATGCAGTGTAATCAAACAAAAATTTGTCAGTCTTGAAATAGCGACTATCTAACGTAAATATGAAGATATTTATGTTCTCTTCATTTCTCTTAAAATACTATTATTATTAGTATTATTATTATTATGTTTTTATTGTGTGCCCATATGAGTAAGAGTATGAGTCATTGTCCACTAAAATTTGCCCACTATCCATTCGAGGGTTTGGTTTATCATAATTTGATAGAAACTTCGAAGTCGTGGACATTGCAAAAATCAGGCCGGCACATTTGTTTATTTCCCATTAGTCCTTCTCACGTAGTCTCCTCCTAATATTCAAAAGACAATGACAAATTCAAATATTGTGATTAAATTATGCGTCATGTAATCATAGTGGTAAACATATATGAGTTTGCTAAGATAACGATATGGGTCAGAATTTGGTTAATTAATCTCAACTACACATATATAATGTTATTAAATTCATGTATTAGGTAAGCATTATCAATGTTCAATATAGTACTGGCGTGCTAAGGTGTGCCATTAGTTTTGGTTAGGAAAATCGAACGCTACAACTGGTTCATTATTAAAGTGTCATTGGCTTTACTCTTATTAAGATAATATATTAGTAACATATAATAAACACAAATATCACTAAACACCATCGCCCAAATCCATTAAAACCGGACCAACCATAAAAAACTGACAATCCTAATTAGGGGTGGCAATTCGTGTGCGTCGTGTCGTGTTCGGGTCGTGTCATGTCGGGTTCGTGTTAAGTATTAGTCAACCCCAACCCGACCCATTTAACTAATCGTGTCAGATGAGCAAATACTAACCCGACCAATTTATTATCGTGTCGTGTTCGGGTTGACCCGCATAACCCATTAAGTAAAATATAAAATAATTTTTTTCTTCTCTCTTAACCAATCATACCACTCATAGGCCTACAATAACTTAAATTTAATTAATTTCAACTTCTTGCAACACATAAATAATTTATCATCCGATTCTCCCTGAATTTTATAGAATGCCTATTAAGATATATAAATTATCTAATATATTCTCCATAAAATACGAGTTAAATGGATCTATTCGTGTCATTTTCGAGTTATACGTGTTTGACACTAACCCAACCCGTTTATTATTCGTATTGGCGGGTCGTGTCATATTCGGGTTCGTGTCAAGAAATCGTCAACCCTAACCCGCTAACTTCGTGTCGAGTTCGTGTCGGGTTATCGTGTCGTGTCAAAAATTGCCACCCCTAATCCTAATGGTTTCTTCATTTTAAGAGTGGGAGAAAAAAAGTGGAGAGACGAGAGAGAGAATGCCTTAATGATGGAGGTTAGAGAATAACTTTTTTGGGGAAGGATAATGCAACGGTGGAATGAAAAATCCAAAATTCTACCTCTAAAATTTCTGTGGGAGGAAATGGTGAGGATAAAGAATAAAGCTAAAATTATATCTTAAGCAAAACGCTTCAAATAACAACAAGGCGTTTTATTAGGTGATTCTTGAGATATGAAGTTACATTAAAGTTTTCATCCATTGCGAATTGATTTTTGGTTGAATGCTCCAATATTTAATAATGACATGACAATCATAATGTTAAAATAAATGATTTGTACATGTAATGACAATAGATTTGTTGTTTAGTGTGACGTGAGTTTAACAGTGAATTCTATAGGAGTTATTGATCGGTTTGGTCGCTATTTGGCCTATGCATAATCAAATAATAATTTTTTCAATTTTAATATTTATAATAAGATTATTTGCAAATTTCATCATTTTTTTGTCTTGTTATCTATTTTTTAATTTGATTTTCTTTCTTTTTTTGGTACTATTTGATTTTTAGTATTTCCAATTTTCAAATAAAAAACTAACCTATATTAGTCTTTACACTGTACATATAAAATATTATCGGTGATGAAACTCTATTCCTCAAATAAAAAATGAAAAGACTTCGCATTCGAGCCAAATTATATATTATAGTTTAAATATTTTTAGGGTCTAAAATAATATCAATTATGGATATAGGACAACAAATATTTGGTTTCCGTTTTTAGTCCTTATTTTCAAATGAGGCCACCTTTTGATATAACATAATACATATAATATAAAAAAAATATTGGTACCGTATTAAATTAATTTTTTAATTATTTAATTTTAGTATTTTTATCTTCGATAAATTTTATATGGTAATTTTAGGTTTTCAAATGTCTAAACTAAAATCAACCATAAAATTTGTTGTATATATAGTTTCGGTAATTTAGAAATCTTATAATAGAAAGTAGTAAACCAAAAACCATTTTTGATGGGACCAAGAGTGTGCAACGCATTGAAGAACTCTTCACTAACTACCCAAGTAAGAAGACCTAGTCGCCGCCGACCAACTTAACGGACTCCGACGACGCCCAACCCAAATCGTTACTACAAATTACCCCTTACGATGGCCGACAATACCCCTGACCCCACCATCTATCTCCCATTGCTTCTCCCACCACCTCAACTGCCAAATCCCATAACCAGTATGCCTATTGCAAATTCGACTTTACCAGTTGGGGAATCCACCCAACAACAAAATGATCTCTGGTTCAACTCCGTTACAATACCAACCTATAAGGACAAAATGATTAACTTTCCTCCCACTAATCTGATTACCGCCATGTCTGGATTAACTAAAATCCACACTCAAGCACAAGTCAAAGCAGCACATCTTTTATTCCCTTCTTGGTATGCAGCTCCATCTGTTGACGATTACGATTCGGATGTCGAAGTCTTGGACGAGGAAATGAATCTGGACAATATTCCTACTGTGACCATTTTGAATCACGAACTTCAAATTCTCAGACAAAAATGGCGATCTTCACTTATCATAAAATTACTGGGTAAGTTTTTATCCTTCCAAAGACTTTCTCTTCGCCTGTCACGCTTGTGAAAATTACAAAATGGATTTTTTATTACGAATTTGGGAAATAATTTTTTCCTCGTTAAATTTACTTCCCAAAAGGATTACATGTCTGTTATTTCTGGAGGTCCATGGTTTTTAGAGGATCATTATCTGTCAATTCAAAGATGGTAAAAGAATTTTCGTCCGTCTATGGCTACTATTAAACATATGATCTTATGGTTTCAAATTCACGAATTGCCAGTGGAATACTATGATATGAATATTTTACATCGTATAACAGCGTCCTTAGAAAAACCACTCAAGATTGATATCCATACTGAGTCTGTGGGACGTGCTAGGTATGCTCGAATCTGTGTGGAATTTAACATTGAAAAACTGCTTCCTCAGAAAATCAAGATTGGTCGTATCCTCCGTTCTTTGGTGTATGAATTGAAAACTCAGATTTGTTTATCATGTGGGATTTGTCGGCCATAATCTTCACAACTGTCCTCAGAGGAAATCTACCACTGCCCCTACTCTGACCAACCTCATCTGGAACAACAATGGTGTATTATTACACGATGCCCTCCCCACCATCGGTCTGATGCCTCAAAGACTTACAATCATAAATAATTCTAATCAACCTCCTGATCATTTAGACCCCAATATCCTTATACCTAAAATGATCTGCCTGAGACACATACCCGTAAGCGACTCATTTGGAAACCCAAATATGATGTGATTGCCTCAACTCCTTAGCAACAAAATGATGTGCACACTGCCCGCCAAGAAGAGAGGAACCCACCAACCACTTTGGTTCACTTCAACTCCAACAATACATGCATAACTGATCGTATAGCACAGCCTTTGGCTTCCTCCCTGATCACTACCTCTCAAGAGATTGAAGTTTCCACCACATGTAGCCCACCGTATCTTATTAACGACGCCTGCCCACATATTTGTGAAAGACTAGATTACCCCGGTTCATCAACTTCTCCTTATGTTTATATCTTACCCCCATGCCGTAGTACCTCCTCCTCCTCAGACTCCAGTACTCCCTTTTTCCTCTCCTCCTGCCACTAATTAAGTCTTAGATCTAGCTTGTGAACCACCACCCTTACCTTAAACCGAACAACACCCCAGAGTACTTAACCACCGAGAATAAATAATAACACATATCCCACGCCTGGAACATGCCCCCAAACTTCCAGAACCATACCTACCACCGAGGTTTGAATTTTCAACCACACGGTCTCTCACTTCACCTGTTGAACAACTTCTGAGATGCCTTAACCGACAGGGGCCAACTTCCACGACAAAATTAGAAATTCACACCCGAAAGAGACTAGTATATTCAATGCGGGTCAAGAAACTTGCTACTCCATCCCCTCTTCACGACACTAAATGTATCCCACCACCAACTCCTAAGAACCAGCATACTTTTTGAACTTACCCAACTCAGGGACTGGTTGTTCACAAACACAACATTGATTTACATGCTTCACATACACCCCACCCCAAACGACGGGTATGGTTTGATCATCCCCAGCCCCTTAAACGAATTTCTATACATCCTTCATGGTGAAACTTGAGGAGAGCTCACCCATTAATCCACCTCATGAAGATCCTATTTTGGAATGCTAAAGGGTCCAGTAGGACAAATTTTTATACAGATCTCATGACATTTGTTCGTTCACATCAACCTCACATATTGGTTATCTTGGACACTCGAATGTATGTTGGAAGATCAATTCGTGAGATTCGTCGGCTACCATACCAAAATCTTGTCGTATCTCCGAATTTAGGTTAATCAGGAAGGATTTGAGTTCTCTGGGCCGAAGATCTGATAGTTTCTCATGACATTGTGGTTTCCAGTCGCTTCATTCATATGCTCCTTGAATATGACCCCTTGGCGGCTCCTACAGAGTCTACTGCTGTCTATATGCCACCACAACCTACTGAGAAAGATCGGGTATGGAACTCCCTTCAACAACATCCCCACTTCTATCCAACATCCTTGGCTTCTTCTGGGATATTTTAATGTTATTTTAGGCCAACATGAAAAATGGGGGGGGGGGGGGGGTCCATTTTAATGTATGTGCGCACATCATCTTAAGAATTTTATGCATGCATGCAATATCCAAGATATAGGTTTACTGGGCCTACTTTCACTTGGAAAGATAATAGTGTTCTAAGTCACCATATTAGAGAGAGACTTGATCAGGGGCTTAGTAATGAGCGTTGGATGTACTTATACCCAACTACCCGAATTTCTCATCTTTCAAATGATGGGTCTGACCATTATCCATTATTGTTAGATACCCAACCTTCCCTATCTAAGCCCTCAGCGCGGTTTATTTACTGCCTTGGGTGGCCATCTTATTTGTCTTTTACTAATATCTTACACTACCACTGGAATATTCCAATCCAGGGATCACATGTTTTTTCCTTTTCGCGCCAGGGTCAATCTTTTAGTAAGGATGCTCAGCATTGGAAGTAAACTGCTTTTGGTAATATGTATTATTTTATTTCTTCTTTAAAAGATGAGATTAATAATCTCATTATGTGAATTAACACTAATCTGTATCCCCGATTAATCTCCCAAGAGAATCACTTACAATCACAACTTATGCACTATATGAATGTAGATTGACAGTACTGGCGCAACAAGAATAATAATACGTGTCTTCAAGACGGGGAACAAAATACTAAATTTTTCCATGTTTGTGTCATGAAACACCGGTGTAATAATTTCATTTCGGCTATTTTCAATCCGAACACTGGATGGCAAACTATTGTCCATGTATTCATGGCCAATTCTAACACTTCCATGAGACCCTTTTTACTACCACCAATCTCCCTTGTCTTCCGTCTGAAGCCCAAGTTAAACATTATGACGTTACTCGCTTACTGAAACCTATCACAAATGCAGAAATTTGGCACAACTTGTGTATTATGGGGAAGAATAAGAGTCTGGGAGATGATGGGTTTGACCTGAGAATTTTTCCAAAATAATTGGGATATTGTGGCACCCTCAGTCCATAACTTAGTTAAAGCTTTTTTCACCTCTGGTCGACTCCTCTGTGCTCTTAATAAGACCCTTCTCATTTTATCCTAAAAATTCCACATCCTACTTAAGTTAAGCACTTTAGACCCATCAGTTTATTTAATGTTAGTTACAAACTTATCTCTATGATCCTGGTTGCTCACATGAGACCCCTGCTTCAGTATCTTATGTCCTCTTATCAAAATGCCTTTATTTCCACTCGTCATATTCAGGATAATATCCTCATCGCCCATGAGATTTTACATACCATGCGTAAATCTATATCTACAAAAGGTAGTTGTTCCATTAAAAATGATTTATCTAAAGCCTACCACTACACCAAAATTAGAAAATGGTCACGGCCAAAATCTCAGACAAAGACTGTGGGTCGTGGACTTGGGACGTGACCATTTCGGGTGCAACCAATTTTGTGGGTTACGGCCCTCAGGGTTCACGACAGATGGTCGCGGACTAGGGCCATGGCCCACACTGCGACGAAAAAAAATGGTCGCGGCCAAACTCTGTGACCCCTAACTGTGACAAAAATTGGTCGTGGTCAAAGTCCATGACCCACACTGCGACAAAAAAAGGAAAAAAATGGTCACGGCTTAAGTCCGTGACCTCAACCGTGATAAAAATTGGTCGTGGCCAAATTTCATGACCCACACCACGATGAAAAAAAAGGAAAAAATGGTCGCGGCCCAAGTCCGTGACCCACAATCGTGACAAAAATTGGTCGCGGCCAAAGTCTGTGACTCACACCGCGATGAAAAAAGTAAAAAAACGATCGCGGCCTAAGTCCGCGACCCATACCACGACCATTTTTCCATTGTCGTCACGTTGTCGGTCACGAACTTTGGCCTCGACCATTTTTATGTGCGCTAAAAAAAAATAAAAACGGTCATGGACAAACTCCATGACCATATTTAAATATAATTAAAAAAATGTTTTTTATGTCAAATCCTAAATTGGGGGTCCGCGACTGCACGGTCGGTTGCTACCAGTAACGTTGGATGCATATGAGGTTTCACAAATATTTATTACTCGAAAAATGATAAAAAAATCACAAATTACGAATTGGGAATGTTGTTAATAAACTAATATATATACAAACTTAAAATTATTACACATCTTAATAATTCACAGACCAAAAAAAAATTTGCCCAATTTTCTCTGTTTTGTGGACATTCGAAACCCTATTAATATACAACCTGCTAATTATAAAGTCTTCACGGCCATAAAATATTACAACATGATGTTTGTTTATATAATGTTGTGAACATTCAGGATTATGTTTTTTTATGTGTTACAACCGTATATACCCCACCGATGGTTTGGCCCAGGCAAAGGTACATCTATTAAGTTACCAACCTACATACTTGTGATTCTATGATTCCGTCTCGTTTTGTCTTGCCCGACAAGCCTAATGATCAACCGTGTAGGGATTTGATGAATCTGTCTATCTGTTTAGCTAGAGGATATGAGCTTCCTCTGGCATTCATGGTCGTACGAACACTTTATATATAGTTGGATATGACCCATTTGGATATGGAACGGTCCTTGGACATATATAACTTGGCTAATTTTTCCAATGACATCATTTTGACTGGTTTTCTTTACTCCTATTTTTTTGAGATATCTGCCAACTACATTCCCCTTCGTGGGGGGGAAATCATCAAGCCTCATCGCCTTTTTTACTTTCACAAGAAACAGAGTAGAAAGGAGCTTCTGGTCATTTTTGACAAAGCAAGTTGCTTCATCGTGAGGCCCTATAATGATGATTCTTTTCCCACACTTAGAATTTTTTTGGTGTCGTACCTAGGGTGGTGGGGACCACTTTGGAGGATCTTTTAATGGAGGACTCTTCTTTTGCCATCGTTTTGGATTTGACTCCTTGCTATCTACCCTCTTACACTGACTTGGGGTATACTTATAAACGTTACAACCCTAACCATTATAGCCATCAGTTTGGGTAGGACCAAGGGGTTCCTCAGCCAGTGTTTCAAGATTCTCACCCTAAGTCATTTTCCCCTAAGGCCTGTGGCTTTTACATTGTGTTAGCTGCTTCCACAATCTGCTCAACCATAAGCAGTCGTGTAACCATTCTTGCACTTTCCAGGAAGGGGGATGTGACAAGTGATTTTGCGATGAAGTATTGGCATAGACAGATAGCCAAAATTCATGAATTCATCTAAATTCCTCATGTTTACCCCGTTGTTCAGAGTTTTCCCCCATTGGAGCTGGGGCTGAAGGAGAATTTCGTTTTAGGAATTGAGTTCCCACTCAGCCAAACATCGGAGGATGCTCCTAGCGAGATGCCTCCATATTATCCAGCAATCCCTATTGTCATACCATCACACTTTTCTTTTGAGCACGAGTTTAGTCTTCCCATACTTAGTCATTTATAGCTGAGTGAATTCTCTTATTTTTTCTAAACTAGTTCTTTCTTTCTTATTTTCATCAGGAGGCTGATGAAGAAAAACCCTCTCCTCTAGTCATCCCTTTCGTGGGAGGACACTTTGGTGGATCTATGACCAATTCATATCCTCCCCATTCGCCCATGATAGGTCTTACTTATTCGTGTCTTTTGTCCTCCAATCGTTCAGAGGAGGCTACCCAGAGGTCTGCTATGCTCATTGAGTCTGTAGGGGTTTCCTCTCATCCAGAGGAGACACCCCTAGCTTCCTCTAATACACCCTCTTTGTCGGTGGTTCCATTGGCTGTGATTCCAGTTTTGCAAAGCTCTCCCAAGGTAACAAGTTCTAAACACTTCTAAATATTTATTTTTTATCTTTTCTACTGTGTGAATCTTCTTATCCTCTTGATGTATCTCAGGTTGAGGTAGCTTCCTTTTTGGCTTCATTGTTGGCCAACATCCTTCTTCCACCTCCATTGACAAGACCCATAACTGTCATTACCTCTTTCAACCCTATTCCTGAGGTGAGTTAAGTGTGAAGTGTGTCTCTTCTTTCTGTATTATTCCCCTACTCTAACACTTAGATTTGTTTTTACATCTTTCTCTAAGTTTTTTCCTGCCATTATCCTTTAGGATTCTACCAGTTTCCAAGCCCACAGTTGACTTTTCTACTCATCCTGGTGCTTCTTCTGTCCCCACTTATGTTGGTGCATCTGTGGAAGGTCAAATGGAATCTTTAAGTTCTCCCTCAATACTGGCCTTAGTTCCTTTTATTGATGTAGGAGCATTATCAAATATCAAGGTTCCTCTGGCTAGGGTTCCTCTAGTTGAGGGTGTTGTGGAGGCTTCTGAGGAGATGAATCTGCCATCAATAACTTCCACATTTGTAGACTCTTTCGTGACTCCGGTTTTTGCTCCAGTCGTTACTGAGGTATTTTTCCATTTTATCTTCATTCCTTATTGCTTGTCCTTTATCTTGATAATGTACAATCAAGAAGAATCTCATTTTTAAACATTCAAACTCCATCGGTAATGGTGACTTAACAATGAAAGCCACTTGTTAATATTTTTCGTCAAACTCCACCAATAACGGTGACTTATCAATGATAAACACTTGTTAAAATTTTTCAACAAACTCCACTAGTAACGGTGACTTAATAATGATAAACACCTGTTAAGATTTATTGTCAAAATCCACCAGTAATGGAGACTTAACAATTATAAACACTCATTAAGATTTTTCGTCAAACTCCACTAGTAGCGGTGACTTAACAATGATAAACACTTGTTAATATTTTTCGTCAAACTCCACCAGTTACGGTGACTTAACAATGATAAATACTTGTTACAATTTTTCTCCAAACTGCACAATTAACGGTGACTTAACAATGATAATGTCTTGACAAACTCCACTAGTAATGGTGACTTAACAATGGTTCCCTAGGCTGCTGGGGAGCCCCCTCGCGTTGCAGAGAAATCTCTGGTGATTCCTTCACCTATCGCCTCACCAAGTCGGTAACCAACTGCATCTAATGAAGTGAGTCCTAACAACCAAGGTTCCACGACAGGTTCTCAAGACGACAATGAATCTGGTTGTGAGCTTCCTATGCCAGCTCTAGCTCGTCATAAGTTTTTTCTCATGGTCCTTTGTCTCTCTCCCCAACTACCTGTCAGCCATTGATTGGTGATTGAATAGATCACAACTCATCACCCCGAGACTTTTACTATCAATTACATGCGTTCAAACATTCCCATGATGAGCCACAGGCTCCAAGGCATGGTGATCGTGGTTGCTGATATCATCAGTACCCCTACTGCACACATTACCAGGCCCCTCCTCAACCAATTCTTAGGTTATCTAAAGGAGCTGGGCTGAGATGGCTTCCAATTTAGATAGCTAATTGGACACTTGAAGACCTTGAAGAGTCAGGAATTGGTAAGTAATAGGGAGCTACTATAGAAACACCATGATGCTCAACGAGCTAAGGAAGCTAGGTTGGCCAAACTATCTCTACTTGAAGCTGTTAGCAAAAAGGTGGAGGATATCGAAGAAACTTTGTGTCTAGTGAAGCTGAGGTGAGAGAAACTCCTCATTGAGTGTGCTGAAGTGTAAACAAGGCTGTCAGGTTCCATCAATGCTCAATAAGCATGCCTAGCAGCTTCTTCGGGTCTACTTGGAGATTATTTCTTCGCTCCAGACTTGTGGTTCCTCCTAGGCTGATGACCTCTCATATACTTGTATAAATTTTTTAGTCTACTTGAAATAAATTTTATTTCATTAACCTCATAATTAAAAGCCATAACAATACGGGGTATTACATTCTTCCCCCCTAATAACGAAATTTCGTCTCGAAATTCGAAAAGATAAGGCATACCTAGAAAAATTAGGTATCCTCCAGTACTCAAAACAAAATATAAAGAAAGGCCCAAACACTAAAGCCCTCGCTTCACAACAAGCTTATTTAATAGTATTAATAGTTTATCAGATTACACTTCAATAAGTGCATGTCACGTTGTGCTCTTACTAAACAACATTCGAATAAAAATAGCCTATACATCATTGGACGCATTATCTCCATATTATTGTGAGTCCGCACCTCATTACGCATTAACTCCTACATTTACCAAAACACCCAACTCCCATCCTGGAAGAAATCAATAACACATCTCACAACTCTTGCCCATTCTTTGAATCTCTGTTCCCAACGTTGTGACTTTTACGCAAGGGAAAGCCACTTCAGCCGGTTGGTGTTACACAAACATTTGTAATCACCTTATCCACTATAAATAGATACGGGTGCTTTCCCCCAACTCTACCATTAGGTAATATATTCTCCCCATTACTACAATATACCTATCTTACTAGTTATACCTGATTTGGAATTGAAAATATCTCAATGAATCCAAAATTTCTTTCATACAATCCACCAGTCGTCAATCACCTTGCGCCTGCACCTCGGGCTATAGGTGATACAACCTTCTCCAAACGAAACATATTTCCACTACTTCTTGCTACCCCACGTTGAAGGTGGATTTCGGGAATCTCCTCATAGTTATGATTAATACTGCGTCGAACCACGTACCGGCGTGTTCATTATCTAATAGTGTAAATCACCCAAGTATATAACAATTTCTCTCCTTCTGGACAACATGTCACATATATTCAGAGGAACTCGTTACTTATCTATAAGTTGGCAACCCCTCAAAGAAATTTTCCCATCTTGACTCTTTCATCCGTGGAATCGTCGACATGATACAAAATTTATCTGGTTGATCATCTAACCCCCAACCGTTCTACTACTTACTACACCCCTTTCAATGACGACTTTCACGTATAATTCTTGCCGTTAAGTGATACTTAATGATCTTCTTCTCTCAGCTATACCAAAAGTTTCGACCCTTGCACTTTTCACCACGTTGTGCACACCTGGAACCTTTATACCTTATTGACATCCTTACTCTATTTACTCTTGTGCCACCCTCAACATTAGATTGGTCGGATGTACTCCAAATTGTCCATAATAGTTAACTATTTACCTTCTCAAGATATACCCCCTTATTAAATGGCTTTCCACTGCTTTTTCACCAAATTCGGACGTGTTATACTGATTACACATGATATACTCATTACCACCTTCTCTTACGACGCTTAATCCCATAAGTACAAATTTCACCCATCTATATCCCTTCTTCCGGTGATTACTACATTAATAAACCAAGATGTCTACACTCCTTATAACCCAATCATACGGTTTTAAACCTTATACACGCTTCATACCTATTCAAAACTCTTTATTGTCGTCGCATTTTCAACGTGGCTATACCACTTGGGCGTTCTCAATCACCTCTGAATTTAAAATCCTAAATCCTCCTTAACCTCAATGCGTCCTTCAACCTGCCGTAACAAACCAACATTATCAGTTCTTATATCGCAATTCACTAACAACTGGCTATACTGTCCTTACATCGTAATTTACCTTGTTAACTTCCCATTATAACTACTTACTTCCATAATGATTGAGGTCTCCAATTCATGAACGAATGGTCAAACATCTCCCTACTACCAACTTTACGCTAAGTTTCATGTGTGGGATGTCTCACAAAGCAAAATCCAAACAAGGAACCCCCCTGATACAATACTACCTAACATTGTCGGTCATCGAGATTCGTTAACCCATTAACACTCAGTCCATGACATGTACCCATATATTCCCGTCTCTTAACAACAAAGTTATAATCTCCTTCATCAATTACACTTAAATAAGGAACTCTTTTCGAACGACACTTTCTCTTGACATTGATGGTAATCACATTCCATATACACCATGCAAATAAAATCGGGGTTCTTAAAATCCCGTCCCCAGACACACAACTATGTGTATAAACTCCCAAATCTCTAAAGGGGTGATAAAGCAATGCACTCTTCTTATTACTACATCCTGAGCGTTAATCATAATAACCATCTAACCCTTTTCGCTGACTAGTAAACCAATTACATACGTATCATATCAATTAAATCCCTATGCATACTCGGATTAAATATCTGAGACAATTATACCTTTTTGCAATCACAACAATATATATAAATATTCATATCTACAAAAGTACAATTTCGAGCCCGACCCTCTCACAGATGGGACCTCGCCAGAATCAAAACATTCTACCCCAAGGTAGTAACTCCGATAAACTTGTAATACCAGCACACTATCGGTATAAGCATATTATAAAACCATAATTAGGATAATATCATACTCGTATAACACAACACTAAAACGAGTAATTTTAATAAAGTATATACCACTATCAAGATACTCTTTCATCCTCCGCGAATGACAATAAAGGTAACCCCATACTATCAGGGAAAAATATTCACATAAATAAATAATAAAAATATCACCGATACTTACAAAACTCGACTCTCGAGCAAAAATAACAATAGCAACAATTGTAGCAACTCGCTCATACCATAACAACATGCAACATCATCTGAGGATATAACTCATACCTCTATCCTGATAATTGTCCTGACTGTTCAAATGGTTCCTGGACATAACACACTTGTCCATACCAAACCGAATATTTCATTAACTATTTCTCTTGCCAGGCACAATACCTTTATCCCTACACTTGCATCGGGAAACATTTATAATGCACGGGTTTCACTTCCCACAAAATACCTCTACATATATTCCACTTATCTTTTGTCACACTGACCATATTAAGGTGGTCCTTCTCTCGGACGTTGGAAGTCTCGACTTTGATGACTACCTCCATTGTTCCCTTAGCTTGATGGGTATAAGGAACACGCTACTAGTTTCCACATCTCTTACTGAAATACCATCGTTCGGTAACAATTCAGCTATGCGAATCATTTTAATGGGTTCCCCGTTGAGTCTTCCCCTTGTGGTACTTCTCCAACACCATTTTCCCAGTCTTACTCTATAAATATTCTTGATTCTTTCATCTCCCCATCCAAGGAAACGTTTACCTGCAAATTAACACTACGCGACATTATCACCATCTGCATTGTCCGTCCAAGAAGAATTCTCCAGAAGAGTTAACAATTCTTCTTGTATGTAAATTCTCCCTTAAATATCCTCTTCTCTTTGTCACCTACTTCACCCGGGGTAAGGTTCGCTACATAACTAAATTTCTCCTCACGAAGTGACCTCTGTCCGTCCCGCTTTTGTGAGTTCAAAATAACCTTCGCCTTTCATCCTGCACATCTAATGAAGGAACTTATGGTCAGACCATACGTGTACACCTTCTCTCGACATCACATTACACTTCTAAGTGTGGTGATTATGCCTCACCATTGAACCTCCGCTCTTACAAGCTAAGAAAAAAAAATTCTCAATTTTCAATCCCGATTGGCCATATCCCGACATATGCCCAAGCCTTTGGATATATTACGTTCGTTTGGCTAGTAGATGCCATCTCCGCATTTCGAGTATTTCCACTGTTGGTTCTCTTTAATGTTTCACCTAACTCTTTTTATCCCATTCCAACCTTGTTGAGTGAGTCTAATTTGACCCGACTTTCTACTTTCGTTGTGCCTAGAAGTCACAAGTCGCACCTTGGTTGTCTGTACCTTCCTGGACTTCCATGCCATAATATGGGTGACTTCGACTACGGTCATCCTTTTTTAATGAATTAAATAACCTCAACTAATCTTTTCCTCCTGCTGTCCGCCAACTGTCTTCGCCTAACATACTCCATTGTTCGGAACACGAATACACCCGAATGTAAATAAGACTCACTATCATATATACTATAGCAGGAGAACGAAATCTCACCAAAGAAATCAATAATCCTACACATAGGGCCCTACATCAAAGAAAGCTATGCTGAAAGCATTAGAAGCCGTACAGATCCTAAAGGATACTAGAACCTGATGCTCTAATACCACCTGTAACACCCCGTCTAATTAAATACCGGGTAGCTACTCCTTTATTAAATTATTACAGAATATCTAGTTGGTTCAATCTTAGCATCACTGTCGAAAACTTTTAATTAATTGCTAGCCACCTAAAATTTAAAAAGAGAGATGTCAAATTTTATTAATTAAGCCAACACTTAAAGAAGAATTTATTTAATAAGCCATCAATCGCATAACCAATCTCATATAAATGCTCAACGAGATGAAATCAAATAAGTTTGGAGTAAACACTCCGATAATAAAGATGCCAGAGTAAATAATGTCCCAATACAAGAGTCTGAATAAATAATAAACCAAAAACTGAAATAATGAAAGTCTGCAACTACAACCTCTAAGTAAGAATGGGTAACATGCCCTAACTGATACAATTGACTCTGAAGGACTCGAGAATAAAATGAGAGCGTCTACTACCAAGATCCTGTAACTTCCACAAAAGCTACAACACGTCATCAGAATGGAACTCCTATGCTTGGCATCCTTGTGGCTGGGCACCTAAATGGTTTTTACAAAAAAAATAGATTTGGAAGAAAACGGGTCAGATCCTGATGTGAAAACAGTTTAAAAGTTTAACAAGTGACTTAAATTATAATTAAACATCACATATTATAAGCACGTTAGTTGCGTACTCTCACATGAGTTTCTTACCTCTCAACAACTGTGCACGCCTAACGTATGTCTTTACCCCATCCTAGTTATGCCACTATCTAAATGGTTTGTACCACTCATACCTTCGCATTCTAACATAGCGTATTTACACGTAACCCCCAAATAAGCCATATTTATAACCCATGTTCACATTCATTAAATTACTTATCTTAAGTATTAATTAAATTCTCATACTGAACCCATTCAAATATCTAAGTTATTCACATCTACTAAGCAACAATGAACCAGTCACAAGTACATAAGTATATCACTATGAGTACGTATATACATCTATGGCACCCATATGCTAAGCTGCGGTGCATGCATACCCTGCTATCAAATCAATGTACATCACGTACGTAAGGATCACGTGTTCCGAATCACTCAGGAACCGTCTAAATACAAATCACACATATTGGAGGCGAACATAGTTCACATACCCATGGGTCATGCACATACCTACGCTCCAATGTCCAGGTGACTTATCAACTCGCAAATAAGTCATTCACAACACTATGTCCTTAAGGTACCAGTCTAAATCCCCCCGAAGGCACACAAGGATAAGAGGGTCCTTTTCCATAATAAAACTGACCTCCCGTGATAGCAAGTATGGTAGGTATGTCATACACATAATAGATCCATACACTAGGCATTCACACAACCGAAGTAATCATATAACAATATAGATGTTCACACATTTCATCTAGTTAGTCTCTTACATAGCAAGTTTACCCCGAACATTACACGTAATATATATTCCGTTTGAATACCCTCTCGTCGTATCAATTTGAGTATTTAAACCTATATCAAAAGGTTACTAGGTCTCTTATTAGTTTCTAATGTTATCTCAGTACTTAAAGTCCCTCCGTTACTGCCCTTAACCTTACATCATCATTAATGTCCAATATAGTTCCAATTCGAACGGTTTCTAATCGTACCTCACTCGGTAGACCCTCGTAAGCAATGACATTAAATTCCTTAAGTTATAACCTTCTTCGATAGGACTAAGACCCTACTACCGTTATCTAAGTCCCACAATATTATATTAATCACCCTAATAACCAACATCGGCTTTGGAATAATCATTAAACCTTGAAGAGAAACAATTGCCAAAAATCAGTAGGGGTCGATTGATCGAAGAAAAGGGGTCAATCGATCAATTGTTCGATCGATCGACATTCTTGAGTCGATCGATCGACCAAGCAGGTATCAGCCCAGAAATTCTTAACAGTTATGGGTTCTCCACTTTTTACACCTCAAAATCTTCATTCAAACGTCCAAAAATCACAACTAAATATACTAATCAATCTACCAATAGGTTTACATCATTCCCCATGTTTTAGATTCAACAAACCAGCCTATAACATCAATTACTTAAATCAAAATACCCGATTTTCATATAAAAATCTAGTTTTCCTATTTCTTCAAGAACACCACATAATTCAATCAAATTTCATAATTCTCTAACCATAAATCATAAATTCGTGGTTGTTATCATCTCGAACAATTACTACATGCAAGTCCTATCCAAATTATGATTTTAAACCTTTTAAATCCATTCAATTTTCATTTTTCATGATAAATCTTCAAATCTATAAAAACATATAAACTATATGCTTTGAATCTTTGCAAGATAGATCACTTTCCTAAAAAACATCGCTTCTAATTCATTGATGATTTTTAAGGCTGGTCCTCCTCCTTTCTCCGCCCACAATTTCGAAGAAAATGGTGGTTGTGGGTGGTGGTTTTGGTTTGGAAACCCTTTGGAAACTTCCCTCTAACTCACGTAGCCCACTCTCTTATTTTTGTCTGATAATGGCCCTAATGGATTTTCTAATAATATAGAAATAAAATCTAAAATTCGTGGGTCTTAATTCCTTAATTTTTAAAATTACGAAAATACCCCTACGGGTTGCCGGTTTGGCCTAAAAATGCCACAGGACCCAAATTAAACCCCCGGCTAGTGTTTTCTGACTATCTCGAACCTTCCGGACACATTGTCGCACTCAAAAAGCTCATACGGATAACATAAAAATAAAATACTTTTAAATCCACTAAATTGGGTCCTGACACGACTGACATGCACGTCCCAACAAAATTACCGAAACTACCGTATTTTTAACTCACAACAATTTTAATAAATTCAATGATCACATGTTACCATAATCACTCAGTAATATTCAACAACATAATAATAACCAAATACTAACTCTCGTCTCGCTAGTATTTAAATCCGAATTAATTTCTAATTAATTATCCCAAATTAATTTAATAAATCCCAATTTAAAATCAATTATATTTCATTAACCTCATAATTAAATGCCATAAAAATACGGGGTATTACACTAGGTCCTCATTGCTTGCTTGACCAGAATGGATGAAGGCATTACGTTTAATTTGTGGTAGCTTACTTATTCATCTAGGCCCTCCATCTCCGTATACTTCCATGAAAAAATATCTATAAACTCTCGGATTACCTCAATCAAAGCCTCCCATTTCTCTGCGTTGAGAACCTTCGAGAGGAAAATGGGCCTTGGCTCCTCCCCTTATTTTACCAGATTTAGCTTCTCTAATTCTTGTGCTTGTTGCTTTGGTTGGTCCGTCATATAGTCCAGTTCGTCGGCGACATCCTCCATGAACTCCTGTACGTTAGAATTGTAAATAATCATACATTTTCCACATTGATTCACCAGAATCATTCATATATCGGGTCAGCCTCCTCGTCAACCTCTGCCACAGCTCCTTTGGCTGCCTGTTCACACCATCATAAGCGATAAACCACCTTCTGTTCCTTAGTAACAATCTTCTTGCATTTTTTGTTGGCCGTTACAACTACCTTTCTTTTCCTCTCCCTTGAAGCCTCTACCCTTTTTCCTTCAGAGAATTAACTCATCACACTTTGTCATGTGACCTCATGCTCCATCGGGTCAATTCTAAGCTGCATCTTATTTTTTATCTTCTTGGAAATTTTCTCAAGTCAAGGGACCACTTGGTGGGATTCTTATGTTACTCCTCTATCATGTACAGTTTTGCCATTCTGGCCATTCACAGGTCCTATCCTTTCTCTGATCAAGGGAAACAAGGCTCCTTCCATTCTTCTCGTTAGGACTCTGACGTCCTCATATAACTCTATATAAAATGCTGCATCCACTAGGTGAGATTATTCGATAGTGAAGGACCTGTTCGTAGCTCGTATAATGATCTCAGTTCCTTTAATATTTTCCTTAGCACATTGGTAATACGTCGAGGGAACTACTCCTTGTTTGTGCATCCACACTTTTCCTATCAACAGATGGTATGAAGTTGTACTCTTTATCACACCGAACATGATATGGGAACTCAAAATTCCCATTGCAATCCCAACATTAACATAACTAATGGATTTGGAAGACTAGTTATCATAACCTGAAATTCCCAACATCATGGGTACCAATCTTTCTTCTAGGATGTTATCTACGTGGAAAGAGCTGATTGGCATGATGTTGATGGATGCTCCCCCATCCGTAAGATCCCTCACGAATCTTACCCCATTGATGCTGGCAGTCACATATAACAGTCGATTATGAGGAAATGTCATAGCTTTATCTACATCGCTGAACATTATTTCTGACCGAAATTTCTTCACCAGCCTGGTCATGGGTCCCTTCTATCTCAGCTAAGGGACTTCATTATTCCTCCTAATATCTAGGACTGCTTGGGTTATCTCCAACCTACTTTCTTTTGGCATTCCCACCTGGTCGAAGAACCAACTGAACTTTAGGGATAGTGAAACCACGCAGTACTCCAAGCTTTGGTCCAATTCCTCACCTTCAATATTGTATATGTCCTCCATGACTCTGGCACGTGCTTCATGATAGGCTAACACCACATTAGCCATTCCTCTGGTATAGTTCCCCAGAGCTTCTTTGAACTCCCCTTACATCGTCGTCATATCCCTTACTTCTCTTTCTACCTCATCGTCGTAGGCCACCACCAGATTGGCCCCATGTAATAGGAGTGGGTTGTGATTAACATTTTGTAAAGGGATTGGTAGTGTCCCTACCTTTACATGTTTATCAATGATTTTCCATAGCGTAAAACAGCTTTCCTTTGGATCTTGGATCTTTCGATGGATCTGGTAATACTTAGCATCTGCTCTGGTCACCGCATCTGGTTCCACGGTGGGGATTCCCTTAGGTTGATACATTTTTCCTCCTTGAACCATCGCATTGTAATAACTTACAGCCTCCTCTACTGTACAGGGTAATGGTGGTGGGTTGATAACTATGCTTTTGTGTATGTCGTTGTTGAAAGCCAAGTTAGTCAAAACCTTAAAATACCTTCAAAATGTAACAACTCAAGTGTAGCGGTAAATAAGGGTATCAATCCACTTTCAAGGTTGAAAAGCAAAGGGAACACATTAAATTGTAATTCACTTTTCATTTTCTTTTTGTGCTTTTTTACTTTTCTAATTTTTTTAGCCTTTTCAAATATTAAAACAATTGGGTGAGGTGTTGATTTAAACTAAACTAAACTAAAATATGAGATGAAAACAACTAACTAGAAAATTACTGAAATGAATAATAAAGTCTAAACTAAAAATAAGAGATAAATGAGGTAAATAATTGTGAGAACAATCAAGGAGTGGGATTACACCACAAATTTTAGTTATTCTAATTAATTAATTTAATTATTTGAATTCTCCCAAATTAATATCAAAATTACAAACCAACTCTCGTTGCAAGTGTAATTATAATAGTAATCTTTTAGAAAATTAAGTTTAACACCCCATAACTCTAGAAAAATAGATTTAAACTCCTTTTAATTAATCACCCGCTAGGATCGATCAATTAAAATTTATGTAACTCTTAGAAAATAAATTTAGAGTTGAAATTCAAGTAATAATACCCCACTTAAGAAAATCCTATCTCTAGTTCGAATCTGAAATGGGTATGATAACTAGAATTTCGATTTTCTCTCGAAATTCCTTTACCCTCTCTCGAGGCGTAAATTTAAGGGTGAAGGATTAAAATTAACATTCAAAGGGACTTTTCAAGTAGTTAAACTAATTAAAATAAAATAACATCAAATAAGGGTTTTACCCCACCAATTGAAAGGGGATTTATCCTAACATGGTATCAAACATAATAAACAAATATTCAATAGGCATTTAATATAATAAAAGAGTAGAGAGAGAACAAATCTTCAACAAGTCTCCTTGAAATTGGCAATTTGAACTCTATCCTTAAAATTGAAGCATACAACCCTCCAAGTGAGTGATCAACAAAGATATGAATGAAAAATTTACTCAACTTGAATCTCACACAATTATTTCACTCAATTTAAATCTAAAAAAAAATAAAATAAAATAAATTTCTAAATTAAAAATTAAAAATATTATTTCTAACTTTCTCTCTAAGATAATTCTAGGGTTTCTCTCGACTTTATTCTATCTCCTTTAAAATGGTCTTCAACTCTCTTTAAATAGTAGGTGCCATGGAGCTAGGGGTATTTTTGGATAAAAGGGGCATGAGTGTGCATGGAAATGGTGAGGTGTGGGGATAAGTGGGTGAGGGAATAAAAATCTGATATTGTTATGGGAGTATTTCGGGTATTGAGGTTAAGGGTGGTTTGTTGGGGTTATTATGGGAAAAAGGGAATAAAGAGGTAAATGGGTTTAATTAGCATGTGGGTATTAGTTTGGTCTTTGGTATTGGCTTTTGGCAGGGGAATGAAATTTGTGTTGGCTTAAGGGAAATGGGTAATGAATGGAAAATGGGTTTTGGGATGAGATGGGGTCGAGTTGAACCGAGTTTGGAGCCGCCGGAGCTCGGTTGGATCGAGTAGGTCCGGCCGGACATGGATCGTCGTGGCGATAGCTATGGGGTCCTAGTTTGGGTCGCCGCCCGAAGCAGGGGGCTTGGTTCTGGTTATGGAGGTAGGTTCGGTGGGTAAGATTAGGTAATGGTTTAAGGTTTGGTTATGGTGGGAATGGAGAAGGATTGGTGAGGGTGATTGATGTGGGTTAATGGAGGTTGGCAGGAGAGAGAGTATTGGGAGGTTGAAGAAGGGTAGTTTTGATTTGGTGTGGTGAGGTTTATGTGAGTTAGTGTGGGGTTAGGGGGTATGTGTGTATGTGAGGTGTAGGATAGGGTGTGTGTGAGTAGGTTTAGGGTAAGTGTAATGGTGTTTAATTTGGACCCTTAAAAATAAAATTAAAACTAACTAATAAAATAGAACTATAAAAACTAAAAATCTAAAAATGAAATTCCTATTCTAAAAATAAAATAAAGACTCAATAAAAATAAAACTAAAAAGAAATGAAAATAAAAAATAAAAATGTAAATCTATTAAACATAAAAATTAATGTCCTAAAAAAAGTAAAATCTAATAAAACTAAATTCCTAAAAAACTAATCCTAATAAAATAAGATAAAAACTCAAACTAAAAACTAATAAAAATCAAAATAAAATAAAGTTATACTAATCAAAATATAAAAATAGAAATTAAAACCTAAAAATTCTAAAAATAAAATAACTCAAACTAAAAATCTAAAAATTAATATAAAAAGGAACAAACAAAACACACACATGGTTTGGGTAGGTTTAGGCTAGGTTTAGGGTAGGATAGGATACAGGGTTGGTAATTAGCTCATTTTTAACTGCAAATTGCTCCGAAATATAGCTTTTGACACCGCAACTGCAATTAAACCCGCATAATGAATAATTAAGCACATAAGACCCTTATTTCCAAGAATTAGCAACTAAAGCACGTATATTTGGGGGTATAAATTGTACAGTTTTGGGTGCTTATCATGGGTCCTCCCCATATCTTCCAAACTTTCTCTTATTTTCCTTCTTCTATTATTTGGTTCCTTCATTTCCATCAACGTATCCCACCCGTGAGGATTGAATGCGATCTGCAACGGGTGGACCGAGCTACCTAAACATCATTGGTACCACAATGGGGTTTGGTCACTGCTTCTCCCTACCCAACTATCTTATTGTAAACTCATCTTCTTCCAGAAATAACTTTTGGACAAATAAAACATGCATCTCCTCGCACGTTAAAACACTCTTTGGCGCCAAATGAGAGTGCCATGTATAAGCTTTATCGGTTAATGATTTTGAGAAGTACCTCAACCTAAGCTGCTTATTATTGTAGTGATCCCCTACATGTTCGATGAAACATTTGATGTTCTCCTTCGGGTTCCCCCCCCTTTCCTGTGTACTTTTGGAAGAGAGGAGGAATATAATCTTTTGGCTAAGGTTCATAATTATATTCCTGAGGCTAAGGCATCCTAAGGTTGTCATAAATCGAAGCTACCTTACCGACAGATTGCGAGGAAGCTTGCATGAGCTTCAACATCTCCTTATGTATCTCTTTTATCATCTCTTCCATAGCCGATATCGTTGAAGGAACAACCAGCGGGACCATCGGGGGGACGCCCGTTGCACCTGGAGTAACCACCACAGTTGGAATGCTCGTTACTCCTGGGGTTCCCACTGTTTGAATCGCAGTAGGGGGTGTGCTTACTGGGGCAGATCCTGTTGGAACTACGCTTAGTGGGCCCGTTGAGGCTACCCGTGGCATTATGAAGGAGTTGACCTTAAATCCCCCGAACACCGTTGAAGCTATAGGAGTATGCAGAAACTCATAAAATTTATTCATGAGGAGTTAAACTTGAGATGCTCTCAACCCGACGTTCGTGGAAGCTTGCATCACCCCTGGAACGCCAGTCACCATTTGAACTGGAGGTACCTCCACTGGAGGGGCTCCATCTCTAGAAGCCTCCATCTCTCTCATCGCTTGTTCTTCACTGCGTTGAATATCATCAAAGTTAAATCTTCGATGAACATTATCATGCACCATACTCTTTGCTTAGAAGAATAAATCCCCAACAGAGTTGCCAAATGTAAGAGGGTAGTTTAGATTAGATGGAGGCTTAACCCCTTTTGATTGTAGTAATGGTAAGTTAATCGGGGACACACTTGATTAATTACAAGACTCACAATCAGGATGTGGTGAAAATGAACTCAGTTTGAACTCACAAATCTCTCGTGTACAACTCAAAAGATAATAATGAACTCAAAAGTAACTCATTTAGAGGGAGAGATAAGTAAGCACCATAGAAACACCTTGGAAGGCAGCTAAACATACCAACTCTCAAAGGTTTTCAGTCACATATTAAAAACTTCATAATAAACGATAATGGTGGATGGGTAAAAGCTCTGGTTTTTGCAATAAATTCTTTCTCTCTGATGATAAATCTCTGTCTCTCTCTAGCCAAAAAGTCCTAGAAAATAACTCTCTCTTCTAAAAAATGGTTGAAGCCAATAAATAACCCTCCCCCCCCTCACACCACTCCCAAGATGGATTATTTATTAATAACTGTGAAAGGCATCCCTGATACCTTATATTAAAAACATTAAATGCCTTATGAACTAGTCATCTCCACGTCAAAAACATTAAATGCCAAGACATGCCTTTTGTCTAACCATTGTGCGTCAGGGGGCTGTCATCACAGAGGTGGCTCACCAGCTGTTTGACAGCCCTAAATACAATGGTGGTTTACTCAAGTGCAGATTTGACATTGCATCACTGGCTAGTGACATCACATAAAGTATATGTGACATTAAGTATAGGGTTGTTTGGTTCATAACTCAATGCCCAATGTAACTCAAGGCTACTCCGACCAAGGTTCCACAGTCAAGGTCTTTTGGTGTTTTACCAAGTGTATCTAGGATGGTTAGGAAAAGACCCAATGATGTCTCACTTATCAGTACTCCAAACCAAGTTCCTCTAAGTTCCCATGGTGAGGTCGTACGATAGAGAATGAAAGCTCTCCCATGTCCTATCAAGCCTGGGCTCTCGCGAGTACCGTTTGACCTCACACTAAGTGACATTACAATCGTTACATCATTACAATCGTTATAGCTCATATCCAATGTAAACAAAAGATACAACATGACTAAGAAAGACAACATGACTACAGGGTGAGAGCTCTCGGCCATCTTCTTTGCTGGAAGATCCCTCTGGGCTACCACCTTGAACTACCTCGCTTGAGCTGCCTTGCTGAGCTCCATCACTTCCTTACTGAGCTGCATCGCTGCATTACTGAGTTGCATCGCTTGAGCTACCACGCTGCCTTAATCCTTTGAGTCTGTTGTGTTAGCTAGGGGATTAACTCTAATCTCGAGATTATCTTCAAGCCCCCTACGGGAAGACTGTATTCATAATTATTATGCATTTAAAATACTTCCAAAAGGTTTTGGGCTATCACCCATGTCAAAATATTTTCAAAAACTTTTAGTTGTCCAGCCACATGGACGCCAAGCATGATTCTCACTTCCAGGTAATCTGAGCTGCTGCAGCGATGGAGTGTTATAGGGATTTTCTATCCGTTTTCTATCTTTGAGATTCTAGATATAATTCAGTGAGTTATTATCCATGAATGTTTCCCAATGTGAGGGATTAAGGGTGAAAAGTAGCTTAGTGTTAGTAAGCCAACCATTTGTTTCGTTTCACCTCCTCAATTCAAAAATCTATACTATGACTACATTCTTTTAAGGGAGTATAGCGGTCAGTCCGGGTATCAAAAATCCACAAAGACAAGTTGCTATAATTTAATCGGTTTAATATTTCAGGAATAAAAGTGTAAAAGATAATTTTATCAAAAAGAAAAAGATGACTAGGCGAGTGTATTTAAACTATGTTAACAGAAGGAATAAAAACTATAGGTTGCAACATATATCCCTCACCCCGAGTTAATTGGTATAAATGGTTACATGGGTTCACAAGTTATTATGATTGAGTCTCATTTTAGTAGTTAATTAAATCCAGAGTTGACAGCCCCTAAATTCATATAAAAGCCTAATATGATTTTGGCATCAATAAATACCCAAAAAATTACACATGTAAGGTTGTAAATATGGAGCATTCATGATATACCCCGTTAAATCTCCTAGGTGTAATAACTAGGACAACCCAATCGAAATATACCCATGAAAACCTATCACCATAGAAAAGGAACCAAATCAACCCTAGGTGAGTTCAATCCAACACAACCTCATTTAAATTAGCCACTAAACATAATGATATACAAAAATAAACTAAGTTAAGACAACTAATTAATTAAAGAAAATTATAAATAAATTAGCTACAACAAATTATCCAGGCAAGAAATTAAATACACAATGGAAATAAATCGTAGAATAAAGGTAGGAGAAAATGAATAGTGTAAGAAACTTACATTAATGGGTACTACACAACAAGAAATGGAGGAGAATGATTATCTTTAATAAAATCCCCCAAATGCTCCAACCCTAAAACTAAACTAACTAAAGAGATAAAAAGGAAGTTATCTTACAAACACACAAAGTTTGGTATTTATACCAAGTTAAAATAATAAAAAAAAGAAGAAAAGAAAACGAAGGAAACAACAAAAGTCGACCAAAATAGCAGGACTAGTCGTCCGCCGGAGCATGGGCGGTCGACCGGCAGCGGAAGACCTGCTATGGTTCGCTTGTGTTTCTTATGTGTATCCCAAGACCCAAATCGTGCAACAACGGCTCACAATCCGTGCTCCATTGAGATGGACCCGCTATAATTGGAGCCCCACATAGCGTAGCAAAGAACCTGAGCTAGGACCCGTGTTTGGCCTGCAATCCGTATGTGGCCCAAGGACCACCATTGTTGTTTTCTCATGCCAAGGTCAAAGCTTTATCATTAAATCCTCATTTGATTCAAGCCAAAACCCGAGCTAAGACCCGAAGCCAAAGAAACATCAAAATCACCATTATCGATCTGCTTGTAAATTTGCTGCAAAAAGAGGATAGGACATGGTGGTCATTTGTCCAATTGGTTGTTATTAAATTATTTTCCTTTTTAATAATTCCCTTATAATTATTCCTCCATCAAAGGCCCGTAATATATTCGTTTTGACTCTGATTCGAGCACCATTCATGGCCATGCAAAGATTGACCCGATAGCTTCAACTTCTATGAAGACTTTGGGCATAAATCCCAAAGTGTGAAATTACTAAATGCCCCTGAACGTGCTATTGTCGACGAATCTTTACCGGAATGCAATCAAACTCCACACTAAGCAGCATAACACCTACAAATACTCAATAATACTTCAAATAACATGTTATCATATAAAATGGAGGTTTTCTAGTTATCGAGCATAAGTATAGGAATTAAAGCACCCGAGGGGACTTAAATGCATAAGTAAAAAGGGTATATAAGCGCAATATTCATAACGAATCACACCCCCTAACTTACACATTGCTGGTCCCCAGTAATAAAATTCAAATCAAGAAGAACTATAAGAAAACCAAAAAAGAGGATAAATATACGAAAAAGATAAAAGCCACTTTCGTAGGCGAATGATCGCATTTAGCGTATGCAATAATCCGTTAAACCCCTAGGTTACCCTAGTGGACGAGTGTCATCTCGTGACGGGTTTTAGGGATGAAACCCACAAAAATCATATGGTTTCCTCAAAATTTATGCCCAATCAACATGCGACAAGCCCAATAATAATGAAAAATATTTCAAACACGTTATTACCAAAGTGAATGAATTCACACACGAAGACCGTAGTTATTAACATTATAGAATGAACTTCGTAGAATTGAAACCTTAAAATAAGGGAGTGAAGAGACCACATGCAAAGTATGATTTGGGAAAAACTTATATAAATCGAATAACAAATATGAAAGCATGCATAATTTCAATCCTTACCGGATATTACACTCAACAAATGAAATCACTATGAACGGGGATAATACACGGGACATGTGGGCATAAAGAGTAAATGTAAATGGAATCTAGGCCACACACATGTCACAAATGAGGGACTCTATATATAAAATGAAAAATTATAATCTTGATGAAAGATACCACTCATTAAAGGAGGCGAAATGTATTTTCATGGATTATCAAAACTTTTTAAACTTTTAAATTTAAAATTCACCCTGAGATCACATATGACTTTATAGGGTTGTAATGTAGGTTAGGCTCGGGTTATGAAACGAAAGGACTAGGTACGAATTCAAAGTGTTTGGGGATGAAAACTCGGGGATAATGGGAAAATGTGGACAATACAAAAAATTAGAAAATGAACTCCATAAAAAGCATTGAATATAACAATGGGGAGAGTAAACAATGCTTATTGAACACTATACACAACATATACAAATTTCTCTTTTGTTTTCCTTTCTTCTTTTTCTCACTTTTTGTTTTGTTTTCTACTTTATCTTTTTCTTCTATTTTTCACTTATTTATTTTCTTTACTTTTCACTCTCACATGCCTAATTGCAACCACGTAACAAGAACATCATTCAATCTCAAGTATCATTCCAAACCAAGGTATGGAAGTGTATATATGGTTTATAACTCCAATGTGGAGTTGGACATGGGATTTTGGGTTTTGAAATGAAAGGCTATATTTAGTCTCAAAGGGGGTTGACGATGGAAAACATTTTAGGTGAGGTCAAGGTCAATATGGGTGATATAACAAAGATGGACTATGATAATTTCCTAAAGTTTACAAAATTCTCGAGTAAAAATAACTTTGAAAATCATGATCAAGTAACACATTTCAAGATGTAAACTGAATTAATGAATGATCAAATGAAATAATAGTGAGATTACCAACGACCGTAACGTTTTCAAAGAGGGAAGAGAAGTTTATAACACTCACAAGTGATGAAAGGCATAAAGCTCACTCAGTGTAAGTATATACAATGAAATAAAAGATTACCAGGTTTTAAAAAACTTAAACCAAATCAATAAAATAAGAAAAACGCATGTGCTCATGGGACTAAAGTTTAATTCATGAAGTTTGTAAGGACACAAATTTCCAATCGAGTCTTATGCAGTGTTGGCTCAATTTGGGATAAAAAAATTTGAGTCATAGGACAGTGCTCATGAGTATTGTCCAAGCCTATGACATGTAAAGTTGAAGACGTAACGCCTTGTATTTAAAAGCGAAGATATCAAACTGTCGAATTTCAAGTGCCATGTTTTTTTGTCAATGACATTTGATTCCATAGTCTCCAAAAGGTATGAATGCATTTTTGTATATAGGGAGACTTGGAATAATTTTATTATCGGTTTAATTTTAATATAATCGAATTTTATTTTCATAAAGTTATTATAGATATTTGGATAAAAAAATTTTGGTCTTAAAATGTAAAATTGGACTTTCTGACATTTCGTTTGAAATTTTCATTGGAACGAGAATGTCGTTCGAAAGAGAATTCCGTTCGAACGAGACTTCATTGGAACGAAAATCTCATTTGAACGAAATTTCTCGGCGGGAACAGTTTTGGCGGTTTGATCCCATTTTCCCACTTCTTTTTGGCAGTTTAAAACTTACTCGGGACAGATTTTTTCGAAAGACTTTTTTTGGTACCTTACTTGAGAGCATTTTTGAGAGAAGATATACTATCCAAAGTTTCATATTTTTACGTGTTGAATTTCAAAGAAATATTTTCAACAAACACATGTGTTTACACCCACAGTTTGTTTATCAAGGTACCTCATATATATAATATTTTCTTGGAGTTGTTTGGTACCATTGGTTCATATTTACCATAAAAAGAGAATTTTGGGTTTACTTCTACATCCCACAAAGAATAAGACATTTGCTTTACGCTGCAGTGTTCCGAATCGAAGAAAAGATTCGTATGAGGGTGACGGTGTCCAAGAGTCCCATCAGAGCAGTCTGAGACTGTGGAGGAGTCCATGGTTATCTACTAGGCAGAGGTGGTTACAAGAAGGAGTGTCAAGGATTGGATGGTGTCAAGTTGTTGGTGTAAGTCTACTATCTTGTAATTTGTAATTCCGGTATTAGTGGATTTGTTAGGCCAGGGCCGTCCGAGGTTTTTCCCATTTTGGGTTTCCTCGCACATCAACGTGTAGTGTGATTGACTTATTTTATCTTGCAAAACATGTAGATGCATGCTTAGGTAATTTAAGATAAAATTTGGTTTAATTATCACACATATCTATTTTGGTGCAAAAATTAATTGGATGAAATTGAACTTAATTTAATTAAGTCATGTATTTAATTTGATAATTTGGTTTGGCCTAATTTGCAAAATTGAATTAATTATTGTTAGGAAAATTTCTAGGACTTGAATTGAATTAATTGTTTTAAGTGAAAAATCCATTTGTTGTTTAATCTATTCACTTTGTGTTTAGTTTAAATTGAATTTAAAAGAAATTAAAATTTGTTGTAAGTTTTTTATATGTTTGAACCATCTTTATTCCTCACTTAAAAGGAAATTATATTTAATTTTAAAAGAATTTTTAAAATTTAGTGACTTTCGCATTAACAAGTGATATCCGAGCGGGAGTGCTAATTTATTGTGTTAAAGTCCTTTTAAATATTTTTATGTAAAAAAATAGAATTTTCCCATTTTAAAAATTTCCTGTTTTTGATGGTTCCAATTACGCGTGTTGGAAGGGGCATATGAAATTTGCACTCAAATCTATTGATGAGAGGGTTTGGTTGTGAGTTGTTAACTAGTGGTCCCCACCTACATGTTTGATTATAAATGTGCGTGTTCGCAAACCTATAGATAGATGGAGTGAGAATGAATTTAAACTTACTAATTTTAATTCCCGAGGTTTAAATGCCCTATTTAGCGCGGTCACACCGATTGAATTTCGACGAATCATGGTGTGTGAAATCGCTAAGGAGGCTTTGGATATCTTGGATCCCACCCATGAAGGAACAAGTTTCGTAAAAGCTTCTAAACTCGAAAACCTCACCACTCAATTTGAAACCATTAAAATGAATGAAAAAAACATTTGATGAATTTTATGCTAGACTTTCCGATATAGTAAATTCGTCCTTTAATTTGGGAGAGAAAATACTTGATGACCGTGTAGTAAAGTAAATTTTAAGGTCTCTAACCGAGAGATTTATTCCTAAAGTGACCATTTTAAATTCTTTACCCACCTTGCACTCTACCAAACTTGAGGAACTAGTAGGTTGTTTGCAAACCTATGAACTAGATATGTTCCCTTTCAAAAATGAAAAGAAAATTGATAAGGGAATTGCTTTGAAATCCCGAAAGGAGGAAAAACAAGTTGTGGTTGATGAGAGTGATAGTGGCTCGGAGGACATGGCTATGTTTGCTAGGAAATTTTGAAAATTTCTTAAATTTGATAAAGATAAGATTAAAATTGATTTTAAGAAATTTGACAATTCTAAGCATGACAAAGCCGAAAAGATCCCTAAAACTTTTAGCGAAAACCTTAATACGGATGAATCTAATAGGTGTTATGGTTGTGAGGGTTATGGACATAGGGATTTTGAATGCCCTACAAAACTAAGGAGAGACGATAAGCAACCTATTTCATATAATGTAACCCTTAGTGATAGTGATAAGGAAGAGGAGCCCGATTCCCCCATTGAGCGCAACTTTACCGCGTTCATGGCCTATCATGAGAGTGATAGTGAGAAATTGTCCAACGATGACATCTCAAATCATGACACTTCCGAGGTCTTTATTTCTGAAGCTAAAAAGGATAATGGTAGTGAGAGTGGAGTATAGGGAGAGAATGAAAGTGAAAATGAGGTTGATGTGAGTGAACTTCAATTTGCATTTAGAGAATTATATGAAGAATCCATTAAATTAACAAGATAAAATTTGAAGTTAGAAGCTAGTTTAAAAGAGTGTTCCAAGGTCGTTGAAGAGAGTACATTAGTTGATGAACTTAGGACATGAGAGGGAGCTCTTCGAGAGAAGCTAGAATACGTAGAAGGCGAGAGAGATAGCCTTAAGGGGTTAATGGAATCCTTGAAAAATGAGTTTCTCATTTTTGAAGAGCAAAATGTTTTATTAGAGTCTAACATTTTAGAATTAGAAAATAAATTAAAAGAATCCAGTAAGGAAAAATTTGATTTGGAGTGTAGGTCCGAAAAACTAGACAAAACCTTAGGCACGGTCCAAATAAAAAATAACACTTGTGGTTTAGGCTTCGATTATTATAACGATTCCACCAATAAAGCCAAAACCATTGCTTTGAGAGAATCTCCTAGGAATGATTATAGAGGTCAATCCTTAGGTACTACTTTTCGACGATTATTTACTTGCTCCCATTGTGGTCAAAAAGGTCATCTTAGGAAGTTTTTCTTTGATCTTAGATGAGGTCCTAGAAAATCCCAACGTAAGGCAACCAAGGTAGCCAAGATTCCTATATCACGAGATCATCATTCATCATTAGTTTGGATTAGGATATCCGACTTGGTAGCTTTACAAGATATGATTTTTTATTCTCATTTACATTCACACAATTCCTCCATTGCAACATCTAAAGGTTCAATGTGTTAGTTGTTTGCATACTATTTCCTTTTGTACTATATATCAAATATCCTTGTTAGTTGTATGCTTGTTTATCATTTCCTAGTCATTACTTTATCATATATCTCATGCTAGAATTACAATTCTTGTTTATCTTTTGTATTATATTTTTTATTTTTGTTTGCATTAAGTGAAAAATACAAAAAGATTTTGTTTATCATTTTTGTTTGTATCTTAAGAGTAATTTAGACTTAGATCCACCATTGTTGTTTTCTCATCCTAAGATCAAAACTCCATCGTCAAAGCCTCAATTGGTTCAAGTTAAAACCCAAGCTAAGACTTGGAGACATAGACACATCAAAATCGCCATTATCGATCTGCTTGTGAATTTGATGTAAAAATAGAATAGGACATGGTGGCCATTTCTTCAATTGTTAATTACTAAATTGTTTTCCTTTTTAATTATTCCCTTATAATTCTTCCTCCTTCAAAGGATCGTAACATATTCGCTGGGACTCTGATTCGAGCACCGTTAATGACCACGCAAAACTTGACACGGGAACTTCAACTATCGTGAAGACTTTGGTATAAATCCCAAAGTGTGATGTTACTAAATTGCCCCTGAACATGCGATTGCCGACGAATCTTTACCAGAATGCAACTAAACTCCACACAAAGCAGCATAACACCTACAAATACTAAATAATACTTCAAATAACATGTTAGCATATAGAATGGAGGTTGTCTAGTTATCGAGCATCATTATAGGAAGTAAAGCACCCAAGGGGACTAAAATGCATAAGTAAAAAGGTTATATATGTGCAATATTTGGAACGAACTAGTTAGTTTTATTTAATTCATTTGTATTGGAATATAAATCGATGGTTTATTCAATTAATGTATTTTATTATATTCTACTAGTCAGATATAATTATGTGCTTGTGGATTTAATTATTTATCTAAAATATTTCATGGTCAATGGTTTTATTTATGTTTACGAAATTAATGTTTAAATTTGACGCACAAATAGATTAAATAATAGGTGGTTAGTAATAAATTTAATTTTTGACAATGATGCTAAGAATGAGCCTTTTGAGATTCCTGTTTTTTTTTACTAGGATGTTGGCCACCCATTATTTTTATAATACGAGTGTCACGGATAGTAACAGAGCATCAGGTACTAGTATCTTTAGGATCTGTGCAGATTTACTACATTTTCAGCATTGCTTTTCTTTGATGTAGATCCCTATGATTGGGAGTGTCAATTCCTATTACGATTTACGTTCTTCTATTATTATGTATAATTGAAATGAATCTTATACAAGTTCGGTTGGGTTACGTATGTCGAATAATGGAGCATAACTAACGAGGGTTGTTAAGAGGACTGCCAGAGAAGAGGCACGATTGGAGCCAAAAACTATTCGAGGAATGGTGACTGCAGCAGATGACGCCACTATTGTAGCTCATGTAGTTAATGATACGAAGACTGTTGTGGCATAGTAGTTTCCCTAGCATCGCGACAGAGGGCAATGCCACTAATTCAGACTAACCCAGTTCAGTTAGTATAGGAAAGAGTCGGCGGGCCATTCAAAACATTTATTTTCCAGTCTTTGAGAAAAATGGACATTGTATTAACTAGCCAATAGAGGGGGAGTATACAAAGGTGTTTGAGTATGATGGAGTGCAGTGACACTCAGAAACAAATTTTGGCGTGTTTTTTACTCATAGGTGCAGCATTGCAGTTGTGGGAGTTGGTCAGCACATATAAGAAAATATATACTAGAAATATCGACACATTTTGGGTGCAGTCTGACCACAAGTCCTTTAATCTGCTATTTAAATAAAGATATGAATAAAGTTTATGAACTTGTCATAGGAGGATTGGGAAGGGGCCGAATATGAGGAAGTATTTTATTTTCTAGAAAATTTCATACCCCACGAGGTGGATACGAAGGCAAATAGGGTCCTTAAGTTTGATAATGAACTCATGAGTAGAACTCTACATCACTTATGGGGACATCTGGCTTGGATGACTTATGTCGATGTCGTCAATATTACACTATTACTGTGTCAATATCATTGATTCCATGAGAAAGGAGCTAAGATATTGGAGAGTCTAGTCAGCAGGGCAAGTCTAGATATAATCGGTGCTAGTTGGGCACCATAAGGGGGATAACCAAGAAAGGACCATTTAAAATATTCATATGAAGGGAATTTTAATCAAGTGAAGGTGAATTTAGAGAGGGCCATTAGGTCGAGCAATGTGTTCCACAGGTTAAACTAAGCTAAGAGAATAACTAGGGTAGCCATCAGGATCGAGGCTACTAAAACCATAGAGTAAGGCAACCTTAACATGGCTAGTGAGATTAGAGGTAGGGGAATTATACATGAAGAATATAGGTGGTGAGTGGGACCACATGCGCCGATCTTTTCTATAGATAGATAAGGGACAAGATCAGAGTGCCTGTTTCGGGCAACCGTTACAGTAATTTTTTGGACAATTTAGATGTGAGTATTATGTCCATGAACTATTTAAACAACCAGACACATTGGCAAATGCATGTATGAATTTTATCCATGGGTAAATGGGGTAATTTCTACGTAACACAGATGCACCGTATTTTGGTTAACACTATATTTGCATGTGAGGCGAGTTTAGGGGATGTATCGTTAGTAACACTATTGTGTGTATATATTTACCATTGGGTAGCATGGCTCTCTTTAGTTCCATCTGCAGGGGAGAGGGTGTGGACACTGAGAGGATATGTTAAGTAGATTTACTCATATTAGAGAGATATGTTATGCGAGTATGATGTTATATAGGGTATGGGCTAGTTTGAGTGTTGGTGGGCTGTTACAGTAAGGCTATCGTGTTCGTCGTTATGGGGCAAGATGCGTTGTTTTACGATCTCTCACCTGAAAAAGGGTCAAGCCCTCATATATAATATATTATAGTGGAAGCTTCAGAGAGTATTTTTGTATCGTTATATACGATCCCTGGGCATAGGGAATATATTGATGTGAGTCAGGGGATATCGATTTTATTGACGGGCGAGGAAATTTAGCTCGTTATTGATTTAGACCTAGGGACTTAATGATAGTACGAGCGATGAATTGTAAAACACATTTAGAGATGTTAGAGTTATGGATTAGACTTGTAAGTCTATGTATAGGATTTTGAGTGTCGTAATTATGTTATTGGGGGTCAAAGGACTTCGATAACCAAGAATGCCACGTGATAGGGCATTTGGGAAATTCCTTGGTTGGATTTCAATTGCATGACATTTCGTACATTAACCTTAATAAAAGACGGTAGTTAGAAGATGTTGTTGGATGCTTGGGTATCGGTTTTGAACTATGATCATTGTACGTGTAGAGAAAATACTTTGATGTGAGAGATATTATATCATATAGGGTTAGTGAAGTCGGATAATGTTGTGTAGAAAACAATGGGAAAACTGTTTTACCACTAGTTGATGGGTGGGGATATCTCAAGAAGAATTAAACCGTGATTAATAGGACAATTGAGAATACCATTACGGTAAAATTACATTGAGCATGCGAGACTGAGCTTGAGATAAATATATCATGTCGGTGATGGTTGTGCAGACATGCACGGGATATAGTATGTATGGGAACCCTAGTTAGTTGAATTTTAAAAAAACATCCAGGATAAGAGAGACGCTTTAATAAATGTTTTGAATCGTAGGCGTGTGAGGAAGTAGAAGAAAAATTGGAAAAGTAAGATGGACTGAACATTGATTAAGGAAGGAGATAGTCCGAATATATATACAACAAGGAGAGATATCTTACATGAGATGGGTTAAAAACTTGTTGAAACACATGTAAAAGATATATATTGACAATTGAGGATCCAATAATTTTGTGAAGTAAATCGGAGTCTTACTCATTCAATTATCGAGGGTAGCTTGGGCATAAGTAGGATATTTATTTTACCAGGCAAAGAAGACCCAGAAAGAGACACTTTGGAGTAGACGCATGGGTCACGATTTTCATAGTACCCTATGAAATGGAGTAAGATGTACAATGTGATATGGGATAGTGAGATTGTGAATTGGTTTGGAGTGAGACAAAGTGAATTTGTATCTAGGTGAATACTCATGGATGGGGAAAAGGTTGGTTTGAGGCAATCCATCCGAATTTTCAATGATTAATGATCCAAGTGGCGGAATGGATAGGCAGACTGATTATGTTCATTATTGGGTTACCAATATCATTGAAGGGTCAAAATTCCCTCTAGTATGATGGAATTAGTTGACCGAGATGGATCCATTATTATTAATTTTAGTGAGTTTCACTATTAGGTATAGTGTCCGACATTTCATTAAAGAGATGGAATGAACTTGCACAAGGTGCTGCCCAATTTTATTATGATAAGGATGAGATCCTTAAGTCCCATCTCTGATTGGGATTATTAGGAGGGGATGGGGATGAAGTGCGTTTGAGCAAGGCATATTACCCGTAGACCAAGGAGTTGACGGGTGAGGTAACTAAAATGGTGGATAATGCGAGAAATGCGTATTCTGGATTTTAAAGTAATTGGGAGGAGTAATTACCGTGGAAAGACACCTTTTAAGGCTCTGTGCAGGAAATTTTGTCGCCCTCACTCTGCTTTATTAAAAGCGCGAGAACAACAAGTTTTGCGGACCGGATGTGATTTATAGTCCGTCATCATCAATCGAGTTAATCGAAGTTATTTTGGTATAGTTTAGGAACGTCGTAAAAGTTAAGTCATCATGAATCGAAGAGTGAAAGACTGATGTGAGTGGTCAGAAATTATTGCATGAAGAGAGATATGGGATTTGGGAAAGAAGGGAAGTTGTCAAATAAGGAAGTGGGGCCTTCCCCCAGCATTTAGACGATAGGGTCCTGGGGTATAGGCTCATCTTATTAGAATATTTTAAACAGGTTCACGATGATTTTACGTATTGTTGTATAAGTGATACCTTAATAATGATAGAGTTTATCAGAATAAAAGGACTTGAACAAAGTTGTCGTTAGACTTGGGCCATAGCTAGTAGGACTTTAGTCAGGATGGTCCCACTAGCGGTGGTATAACCAAGGCACCATAAGGTTATCACGATTTGCTTTTTGAGTACGTTTAGATGTCGTGCGGGTAAGTATCCGAAGTTTTTGGTACTAGGCATATCCAAATTTTGGGGACAAAATTCCTTTCCAAGGGGGGAGTATATAACACCCCTTATTTTTAGGAATACTTAAATTACATGTGTTGCAATAATTTAATTAAAATTGCAAAAATAAAGTAAATTTAATTCAATGTTAATTATCGAGAAATGGATTAATATTTATGTGTTACAATAGGTACCTTTGTGATC
This sequence comes from Sambucus nigra, assembly GCA_949130495.1. Lineage (NCBI taxonomy): Eukaryota > Viridiplantae > Streptophyta > Magnoliopsida > Dipsacales > Adoxaceae > Sambucus > Sambucus nigra. The sequence continues at coordinate 730,648,746 of OX422211.1, forward strand.
AGTAAATTAAATTGCATTAGTTTATATTATGTCGTAAGTGAGTAAAAGCGACATGTTGATATTATCGTATATAGGACACGCCTGTAGGGTCGTGTTGGAAATAAGATTGTAAATTGATGATGGGTGACTCGAAAGATGATTTCGAGTGCTCGGTTCATTCGTAATCGATCAACATAGTCAGAATTAAGTACCCTGGGGTAGTGATTGGATCCGAGGGCCTTTTTAACCTAGTCGGAACTCGTATAGGAGCATTTTAGTCAATTTAAAGGACTGTGAAATGGCAAATTCGGGATTAAACTTATATAATAAAGGGTTTAGGTAATATGGTTAGTCATTTTACAATACCAAAGTTTTTCATTGAGTTATATCAAATATTAGAGAGAAAGTGAAGAGAAAAGAGGAGAAAGCTAAAAAGAAATACTAGATGAGGCAAACGAGGATTGAAGGGAAGAAATTTGGGGAAAAATTGTCATCACTTTATAGGATTTTATATAAGAAATCAGACCCAACGAATTTTAAGGAAAGTAATTATCTTGCTAAATAATTATGCGTTGTATTAATTTCATATCATGACTGGGAAAGGATTTTTGGGTGGGATACATAGACAATAGAGTTTTTGGAGAAATGATTTCATAATAAAATTGTTTCAATTTTTTACTTTGAAATATGCATATTTGAATCCCATGTAGATAGATGAATTATTGATATCGTAGATTGAGAAAATTTTGAATTGTTGTGATATTGGGAGAATTTCATATTAATTGTAAATTAAAAATAAATCCCATGTAGTGATAATGTGTGGATGACTTATATGTTAAAATGGATGTGTTTCCTGTATAGGATTCATTAGAATTGCTAATCTTTGAGAAAAATATGATTTTGGATTAACTATTTTCGGATAAGCCATGCTGAAAATCGATAGAGGAAGAACTGGGGTTGTCTGCAGGGGCGAACCGGTTCGCCCTCAAGCCGAACTTGCCACAACTAATTTGGGTTATTAGATGTAACTTGTTCGTAAATTAATTTTGGATTAAATTATGATGTTCCAGAGTAAGTTAGTTTTTCAGGGTAATACTGATAAAAATAACTTGGGATGAGTTGGACTATATCCGGGCTAGGATATTGAGTATTTGGGGGGAAATTATACTCGAAAAAATTAATAATTGATTGTGGAGAAAATTTGGTAAAAAAAGGATACGGGCTGGTTGGGATTTAATACGTGTCGAGAATATTATTTTAAGTTATAAATGAACTAAATAAGGGGATATTTAATAATTTAGAGTCGGAATTAATCCCGAGATTTTTGGCTAGTCTTATGAGTGACATGCACGGTTAGCCGAATTTATTGTGTGTGTGTATATATATATATGGGTATAGAAACGGTATATATGTATCATTATAGATGTGTGTATGATATAATTATGTGAACATACCACTCTTGCACTATCATAGACATTGTCCATCATGGATGATCTCTCCTGTCGAATCTCAGCAGGTGTAGTATCGACCCCCAGGGTCATATGGCCATGCATTCCCACCCTATGTGAGGTTGGGGCTGTGGCGAGGTTATATATGGTATGGTCATGACTCACCGACTCAGGAATATGACCTCCTCCAGTACATTTATGATTTGTGAGTTCGGCGATGAGATTTCGACCCGATTTCCCAAGATGATGTGTGTATGCCCTGGATCATGATAACATTTTAGACACCCCCATCTAGTGGGTAATTACTCAGAAGGATGGAGGTTATAAACGACATATGTGTGCTCGTTATGTTATAGAAAATACATGTTTTTATGTGTGTATATATATATATATATATATATACGAGTGATAAAGGAAGTTGTCAGGATCAAAGCACTAAACCAATTAAGATTCAAAGAAAATCATACCCAGCAACGACGCCATTTGATAGACTGGGTTCGTCGCGGTGTCGCATCACCGACGCCGGTCGTTTGTTATATTCGGCTCACCAAATCTATAAAAAAACTAAATTACGACTATACTCTTTTAAAGGAGTATATCGGCCAATCTGAGTTTGGAAAATCCACATAGATGAGTCGCTAGAATTTAAATGGTTTAATATTCCTCAATAAAAGTGTAAAAGATATTTTTCTAACTAACCATAAAAGATAAATAAAGGAAATGATTAATCTAGGCATGGGTAAATTAAACTACGTTAACAAAGCGAATAAAAACAATAGGTTGCGTTGAATATCCCTCACCCCGAGTTAATTAGTATAAAATGGTTACATGAGTTCACGAGTTATTAAAATTGTGTCTCATTTCATCAATTAATTAAATTAAGAGTTGTTAGACCCCTAAATTTGCATAAAATACTAATAAGATTTTAGCGTCAACAAATACCCCAAAAACTACGCACGAAAGGTCGTAAATGCGGCGCATACATGATATACACCGTTAAATCTCCTAGGCATAATAACTAGGACAACACACTCGAAATAAATACATAAAACTCCATCACCAAACCAAAGCAACCAAATCAACCCTAGGTGAGTTCAATCCTAAGCAACCTAGATTAAATTATCTAGTACACATAATAAATGACATTAATTAAACTAACTAATTAATTAAAGCAACTAATTAAATTAACTACACAATTAATCTAGGCAAGAAACAATAAATAAAGCATAGAATAAAAATGAACAAAGATAAGAAAAGTAGGCAAAAGTGATAATGAATAGTAAACTTACATTAATGGTGGTTATACACAAACATGGAGTAGAGGGGTGTCTCCACAAATAAACCCCAAAATATACTAACCATTGGTTTTAAGAGAGAAGAGAACTAAAAATCTAATATTACAAGATATCTAAAAAAATGAGACATGTCTTCCTTTTATACTAAGTTAGAAAAAGGAAACAAATAGAAAAGGAAAAAGAAATAAAAGGGGGATAAGTTACAAATAAAGAATTAAAAGAAAAAGAATAGTAAATATTGGCAGAAAAAAGGTTCGGCAAAAAATAGAGTCCCGATCGACCGGGGGTGGTGACCGGTCGACCGCAAAAATGGGGGTAGGAACACTGTCAAAGCACCAAGAAAAATTGATTTCAACGGTTGATCGCGAGTAGGCCGCTGATCGACCATCGGTAGGCAGTCGGTCGACCGGGTGTATCAGTAAACTAGCTTCAATTTATTGCTGCACAAATCGTAGCTCAAGACAAAACCCATTTCGCATAACAGCTCAAAACCAAGGTGTTTCATCAAGATCCAATCACAAACCCGGGAGAAAAACTGGACTGCGAATCCATGGACCTACATACCCAATTTCGTCCAAGACCTTGTGCGTGTTTGTGCCAAAAAAGACACCCACAAACCAAAATCTCCAATAATGGAAAAAAACCCACCACCTCCATTAATGGTGGACAAAAACCTCCTAAAAGTATATGTCCCATACCCATTTGCGTATATGGTCAAAGATCGTGATCCAATTTCGAACCAAAGTCATCAACTTGCGATGAACCCAAAATCCGAGCAAAACCCGAGCCTAGGGCAAAATCGCCATTAGTTTGCCACAAAAAAACGAGTTTGGGACATATTGGGAATTATGTGAATTGTTAATGAAAGAGAAAAGGGCCATGGATGTAATTAATAAAATTGTTATTTTTCTTATAATTATTTTATGATTAAAGGTTCGTTTTTCCTTTTTTTGGGCTCCGATTCGAGAACCGTTCATGGCCACGCAAAGTTGGCCAGAGGGCTAAAATTTTTGGGAATGCTCCTGACAAAAATTCTGAAGTGTGAAATTATGAAAATTCCCCTGAACGTGCGAATCGCGACGAAACTTTACCAGAACGCGCCCAAACTTCATACTAAGCACCGTAACACCTATAAAAGCTCAATAATACCTCAATTAATATATTAGAGCATAAAACGTTGGTATAATGTGCAATATTCGGTATGAATCACACCCCCTAACATACACATTGCTTGTCCCTAGTAATGAAAATTAAAAGCAAGAAGAACTATAAGAAAAGCACAAAACAGTAGATATATACAAAAGCGATAAAATGGATAATGCAACTTTCGCAGGCCAACGATTACATTTAGTGTATGCAATAAGACGTTAAACCCCTAGGTTACCCTAGTGGACGAGTGCCGTCTCGTGAGGGTTTTGTGACACCCCGACTAATTAAATACCGGGTAGCTACTCCTTTATTAAAATTAATACAAAATGCCAAGTTGGTTCAGTTAATAGCATCACTGTCGAAAACATTTTTATGATTACTAACCACCTAATATTTAAAAAGCGAGTTGCCAGTTTTAAATTAAATCTGATTAACATGAAGTAAGTGAAGAATAAAAGAATAACATAACCATACACAATAAAGTCCCCATAGTGAAATCAACAAGTAATAAAGAGTCTGGAGGAAAAACTCCTCACAACAATCCCAATATGGAAATAAATAAAACAAGTCTGCATCCTGAATTAATTTCAATCCACAACCTGAATAACTGAATATAAAATGTCTCTAAAAGAAATGGGCTACATGCCCTACAAATGATGAAACTCAATATGGAGTCAAGACTAAAAAAGGAGGCGTCTACTGTCAAGGCCCTCTAACTTCCACAACAACTACAACTTGTCACCTGAATAGAATTCCTATGCATGGTGTCCTTGTGGCTGGCCACCTAAAAAGGTTTTTACAAAAATAGATTTGGAGGAAAATGGGTCAGAGCCCGATGTGAAAACAGTTTAAAAGTTTAGCAAGTGATTTAAATTACAATTGAACATCACATATTATAAACACGTAAATTGCGTACTCTCACATGAGTTCCTTACCTCTCCACTACTGTGCATGTCTAACGTATGCCTTTAACCCATCCTAGTTATGCCACTATCTAAGTAGTTTATACCACTCCTACCTTCACATTCAAACGTAGAGTATCTACACATAACCCCCCCCCCCCCAATTAAGCCATATTTATAACCCATGTTCACATTCGTTAATTTACTTGTCTCAAGTGTTAGTTAAATTCTTATTTTTAACCCATTCGCATATCTTAGTCAATCACATCTACTAAGCAACAATGAACCCATCACAAATACATAAGTACATCACTCTCAGTACATAAATATATATATATATATATATATATATATATATATATATATATATATATATATATATATATGGCACCCCTAGGCTAAGCTGCGGTGCACGCATACTCTGCTATCGAATCCATGTACATCATGTACGTAAGGATCACGTGTTCCGAATCACTCAGGAACCATTGAAATACAAATTACACATATTGGAGGCGAACATAGTTCACATACCCATGGGTCACGCACATACCTACGCTCCCAAGGTCAGCAGACTTATCCATTCAGCAATAAGCCCTTCCAAGCCCTATGTTCTGAGGTATAGATCTAAGGTCCCCCCGAAGGTCACATCGAGACTAGACTATCCTCTTGCAAACGACCTCCCGTGATAGCAAGTATGGTAGGTATGTTATACACATAAGAAATCCATACACTAGGAATTCACACAGCCTAAGTAATCATATATCAATATAGATGTTCGTACATTTCATCTAGTTAATCTCGTACGTGGTAAATTTACTCCGAGTATTACATATAATATATATTCCATTTGATAACTCTCTCGTCATATCAATTTGGGTACTTAAACCTAACTCAAAACGTTACTAGATTTCTTATTAATTTCAAATGTTATCTCAGTACTTAAAGTCCCTCCGTTACTGCCCTTATCTTACATCATCCTCAATTCTCAATGTAGTAACAATTCGAACGTTTTCGAACCGTACCTCACTCGGTAGACTCTCGTACGTAATATCAATCAATCCCATAAGTTATAGCGTTCTCCGATAACAACTAAGGCCCTACTGACTTTAATTAAGTCCCACACTATCATATTAATCTTCCTAATAACCATCATCGGCTTTGGAATAATCATTAAACCTTAAAGAGAAACAATTGTCAAAATACAGCAGGGGTCGATCGATCGATAAAAAGGGGTCGATCGATCAAACCTTCGATCGATCGACATTCTTGAGTCGATCGATCGATGAAGCAGGTATCAGCCCAGAAATCCTTAACAGTTACGGGTTTGCATCTTTTTACTCTTCTTAATCATCATTCTAACGTCCAAAACTCTCAAGTGAATACACTAATCATCCTACTAACATGTTTACTTCTTTCCCCACGTTTTAGATTCATCAAATCAACATAAAACATCACTTTCATGGATCAAATTATCCAAAAATCATATAAAACCTAGTTTTTCCTATTTCTTCTAGAACATCCCATAATTCCTTCAAATTTCGAAATTCTCTACTCATTAATCATAAATTCGTAGTTGTTATCATCTCAAATATAAACCTACATGAAAGTCCTACCCAAATTATGATTTAAACCATTCAAATCCATTTAATTTTCATTATTTATGAGAAATCTCCAATTCTATAAAAACATGTAAAACATATGCTTTGAATCTTTGCAAGATATACCACTTGCCTGTAAATTTGATGTTCTGATCCGTTGTTGTTGTTTAAGGGCTGGTCCTCTCTCCATTCCGGTCACAATTCCGTCCAAATTGGTGGTGGTGGGTGGTGGTTTTGGTTTGGGGACTCTTTGTAACCTCTCCTCTAACTCACGTAACTCCCCTCTATGTTTTTGGCTGATCATGGCCCTAATGGCCTAACCAAAAATAAATAAATCAACACTAAAAATCGTGGGTCTTAATTCCTTAATTTTTAAAATTACCAAAATACCGTTCCGGGTTGCCGGTTTGGCCTAAAAATGCCCCGGGACCCAAACTAAACTGTCGGCTAGTGTTTTCTGACTATCTCGACCCTTCTGGACACGTTGGAGCACTCAAAATGACCATACGGTTGATAAAAATAAAATTCACTTTTTAATTTAAATAATTACATTCCTGACGCGACTGTCACGCGCGTCCCAACAAAATTTCCCAAATTACCGTATTTAAGTCTCGCGATAATTTTAATATTATCAATATTCATATACTACCATATATGCACATTATAATCAAATACCAACTCACATTCCGTTAGTATTTTATCCGGATTAATTCTCAATTAATTCACATTTAATTTAATTAATCCCATAAATAAATATCCATAAAAGTACGGGGTATTACATACTTCCCCCCTAATAACAGAATTTCGTCCCGAAATTCGGAAAAGTAAGGCACACCTGGAAAAATTAGGTATCCTCCAGTATTCAAAACAATTATAAAGAAAATCCCAAATCACTAAAACCCTCGCTTCACAATAAGCTTGTTTAACATACTTGATACCTTATCAGAATAATCTTCGATAAATGCACCTCACGTTGTGCTCTTATTAAACAAACTTCAAATAAATATAGCCTATACATCATTAGCCGCATTATTTTTATTAGTATTGTGAGTCCGCACCTCACTATTAACTCCCTCGTTTGTCAAAACTCCAAACTCCCATCCTGGGATGAATCAATAACACATCTGACTACACTTGTCCATTCCTTGAAATATCCCGACGTTGTGATTTTCACACAAGGGAAAACCACCTCAGCCTGTTGGTTTCACACAAACCTTTGTAAGCACCTTGTCCACCATAGATAGATACGGGTGCTTTTCCCCCAACTCTACCATTAGGTAATATCTCCTCCTCATGACTTCAATATACCTCACTAGTTATACCCGATTTGGAATTGAAAATATCGTAATGAATCAAAATTTCTTTCATACAATTCACTAGTCGTTAGTCACCTTGTGCCTGCACCTCGGGTTATAGGTGATACAACCCTCAGTTTGAATCGTTATTTCCCACTACTTATTGTCACCCCACCTGAATGTGGATTTCGGGGATTTCATCCCAGTTCTAAATAATACTACGTCGAACCACGTACCGGCGTGTTCACTATCTAATAGTGTAAATCACCCCAAGTATATAACAATTTCTCTCCTTCTGGACAACATGTCCCACATAATCGAAGGAACTCATTACTTATTAATAAGTTGGCTACCTCTCAAGAAAATTCTCCAACTTGACCCTCCCATTCTTGGAATCGTCGTCTTGATACAAAGTTATTTGGTTGATCATCCAACTGTTCTACTACTTACGATACCTCTTTCAATGCCGATATTCACATTAAATTTTCCCCGTTAAATGATACTTAATGATCTTATTCTCCCGGCGAATACCAAAAGTTTGGACCTTTACACTTTTCACCACTTTGTGCATATCTGGACTTTATACCTGATTGACATTCTCATTCGATTTACTCTTGAGTCACCCTCAACATTCGATTGATCGGAACTTAACTCCAAATTGCTCATAATAATTTATTCGCCTCCTCACGAGATATCCTTTTACTAAATGGCTTTCTACTGCCTTTTCTCAAAATTTGAACGTGCTACACTGACTACACATGATATTCACTTACACCATTCCTTATGACGTTTAATCTCATAAGTAATAATCTCACCCGTCTATGTTCCCTCTTCCTTTGATTTACACTTTAGCAAATCAAGATGTCAAAGCCCCTTATAACCCAACCATAGGTTTTTAAACATTATATACGCTTCATACAAATCCCAAACTCTTTATTGTCACTATAAATATAACGGTGCTATACCACTTGGGCGTTCTCAATCGCTTCGGAATTAGAAATCCCAAATCCTCCTTATCCTCAATGCGTCCTTCAACATGCCGTGACAAAACCAACATTATTAGTACTTATATCGTAATTTACTAACAACTGGCTCTAATGGACTGACATCATAATTTACTCCTTGTAACTTCCCATTATAACTACGTACTCCCATAACGATAGAGGTATCCAAATCATGAACGAAGGGCCACACATTTCCTTACAACCAACCTTACGCTAAGTTTCATGTGTGGGGTGTCTCGCAGAGCGAAATCCAAACAAGGAACTCCCCCGATACACTACTACCTAACATTGTCGGTCATCGGAATCCGTTAAGCCCTGTCCATAATATGTACCCCTATACTCTCGCCTTTTAACAACAAAGTTTCATCTCAGTTCGCAATTATACATAAACAAAGAACTCCTTCTGAAAGACACTTTTCTCTTTACAGTGATGGAAATCACATTTCATATACAACATGCGAGATATTTGAGACCCTCAAATTCCCGTGCCCAGACACACAACTATGAGTATAAACTTCCAAATCTTTGACGGGTGATAAAATAATGCGCTCTTTTTGTTACGACCTCTCTATCGTTAGTTATAAAAACCAACTAACTCTTTGTTGACTAGTAAATCAATTACATACGACTCATAATAATGAAATCCCTACGCATACGGGGATTAAATATCCGAGACCATTATACTTTGAAATCACAACATATATATATATATATATATATATACATACATATATGCACAAAGGTATAATTGCGAGCCCGGCCCTCTAACAGATGGGGCCTCGCCAGAACAAAACATGCTACCCCGATGTAGTAATCCCAATAAACTTGCAATACCAGCACACTATCGGTATAATCATATATATAAAACAATAATTAAGATCATATCATACTCGTATAACACAGCACTAAAATGAGTAATTTCGATAAAGCGTAAACCGCTATTAATATACCCATTCATCCTCCGCGGATGAAAATAAAAGTAACCCCCACACTATCAGGGAAAATGTTCTTATATATAATAAACTTACTGATATACTCACTAAACTCGACTCTCATGTGAAAATACAATTGTAACAAATGTAGTAACTCATTCATGCCACAAATAACATGCATCCTCATCTGAGTATATAACTCATACTTCTATCCTAATAATCGTCCCGGTTGCTCAAATGGTTCCTGGACTTACCAAACATGTCTGTCCCAAACCGAATATTTCAATAACTGTTGCCCTCGCCAGGAACAATACCTTGATCCCTACTCTCGTATCGGGAAAATTTTTATAACATACGGGTTTCACTCCCCACAGAAATACCTCTACACATACTCCACTTATCTTTTGTCTCACAAATCATGTTAAGGTGGTCCATCTCTCGGACGTTGGTAGTCTCGACTCAGACGACTATCTCCGGTGTTCCCTTAGTTTTGACGGCCCTAAGGAACACGCTACAAATTTCTACATCTCTCACTGAAATCACCTTTGCCCGGTAGTAATTCACCTATCCGAATCATTTTAACTGGTTCTCTGTTGGGTCTTCCCATTGTGGTGCTTCACCAACAATGTTTTCCCCCGTCTTACTTTATATTATGCCTTCGATTCTTGTATCTCCCCACCCGGGGATGTTTACCTCCAAATTAACACTATGCAACAATACCATTTGCTTTAACCGTCCAAGCAGATTTCTGCCAGAAGGACTAGCAATTCTTCTATGTAAATTCTCCCTTTAATATCCCCTTCTCTGTTTTACCTACTTCACCCGGTGTAGGGTTCATTAAATAATTATATTTCTTCTCACAAAGTGACATCTGTACGGACCTCTCGTGTGAGTTCAGAACGACATTCGTTTTCATCTTAAGTATCTGATCAAGGAGCTTATGGTCAAACCATTCGTGTACGCCTTCTCTCGACGTCACATTCCACTTATAAGTGTGGTGATTGTTCTTCCCATTGAAACTCCGCTCTCACGAGACAAGAAAAATTTTTCCTCAAATTTTTCACTCTCGATTGGCCATACTCCGACATATGTCCAAGCCTTTGGATACATTGCGTTCGTTTGGCTAGCACATGCCGTCTTCGCCTTTCGAGTATTGCTACTGCTGGTTCTCTTCAATGTTACACCTAACTCTTTCTCTCCCATTCCAACCTTGTTGGATGTGTCTAATTTGACCCCATTCCTACTATAGCTGTACCCGAAAGTCTCAAGTCGCGCCTTAGCCTTCTATATTATCCAGGACTTCCGTGCCATAATATCGGTGACTTCAACTACGGTCATCCTTCTTTAAATAAATCAATTAACCTCAATATATATTTGCCTCCTACTGTCCACCCAACTGTCTTCACCTGACGTACTACATTGTTCGGCACACGAATACACCCGATCGCAATACGATTTTCTATCATATACATCATAGCAGGAGAACGAAATTTTACTAAAGGAATCAACAATCCTAAACACAGGGCTCTATCTCAATAAAAGCTCAGCGGAAACATAATAAGCCATACAGATCCTAAAGGACACTAGAACCTGATGCTCTGATACCACCTGTGACACCCCGACTAATTAAATACCGGGTAGCTACTCCTTTATTAAAATTAATACAAAATTCCAAGTTGGTTCAGTTAATAGCATCACTGTCGAAAACATTTTTATGATTACTAACCACCTAATATTTAAAAACCGAGTTGCCAGTTTTAAATTAAATCTGATTAACATGAAGTAAGTGAAGAATAAAGTAATAACATAACCATACACAATAAAGTCCCCATAGTGAAATAAACAAGTAATAAAGAGTCTGGAGGAAAAACTCCTCACAACAATCCCAATATGGAAATAAATAAAACAAGTCTGCATCCTGAATTAATTTCAATCCACAACCTGAATAACTGAATATAAAATGTCTCTAAAAGAAATGGGAGACATGCCCTACAAATGATGAAATTGAATATGGAGTCAAGACTAGAAAAGGAAGCGTCTACTGTCGAGGCCCTATAACTTCCACAACAGCTACAGCTCGTCACCTGAATAGAATTCCTATGCATGGTGTCCTTATGGCTGGGCACCTAAAAAGGTTTTTACAAAAATAGATTTGGAGGAAAATGGGTCAGAGCCCGATGTGAAAATAGTTTAAAAGTTTAGCAAGTGATTTAAATTACAATTGAACATCACATATTATAAACACGTAAATTGCGTACTCTCACATGAGTTCCTTGCCTCTCCACTACTGTGCACGTCTAACGTATGCCTTTAACCCATCCTAGTTATGGCACTATCTAACTAGTTTATACCACTCCTGCCTCCGCATTCAAACGTATAGTATCTACACATAACCCCCCCCTAATTAAGCCATATTTATAACCCATGTTCACATTCGTTAATTTACTTGTCTCAAGTGTTAGTTAAATTCTCATTTTTAACCCATTCGCATATCTTAGTCAATCACATCTACTAAGAAACAATGAACCCATCACAAATACATAAGTACATCACTCTCAGTACATAAATATATATATATATGGCACCCCTAGGCTAAGCTGCGGTGCACGCATACTCTGCTATCGAATCCATGTACATCACGTACGTAAGGATCACGTGTTCCGAATCACTCAGGAACCGTTGAAATACAAATTACACATATTGAACGCGAACAAAGTTCACATACCCATGGGTCACGCACATACCTACACTCCCAAGGTCAGCAGACTTATCCATTCAACAATAAGCCCTTCCAAGCCCTATGTTCTGAGGTATAGATCTAAGGTCCCCCAGAAGGTGACATCGAGACTAGACTATCCTCTTGCGAATGACCTCCCGTGATAGCAAGTATGGTAGGTATGTTATACACATGAGAAATCCATACACTAGGCATTCACATAACCTAAGTAATCATATATCAATATAGATGTTCATACATTTCATCTAGTTAATCTCGTACGTTGAAAATTTACTCCGAGTATTACATATAATATATATTCCGTTTGATAACTCTCTCGTCGTATCAATTTGGGTACTTAAACCTAACTCAAAAGGTTACTAGATTTCTTATTAATTTCAAATGTTATCTCAGTACTTAAAGTCCCTCCGTTACTGCCCTTATCTTACATCAACCTCAATTCTCAATGTAGTTACAATTCGAACGTTTTCTAACCGTACCTCACTCGGTAGACCCTCGTACGTAATATCAATCAATCCCATAAGTTATAACATTCTCCGATAACAACTAAGGCCCTACTGACTTTAATTAAGTCCCACACTATCATATTAATCTTCCTAATAACCAACATCGTCTTTGGAATAATCATTAAACCTTAAAGAGAAACAATTGTCAAAATACAACAGGGGTCGATCGATCGATAAAAAGGGGTCGATCGATCGAACCTTCGATCGATCGACATTCTTGAGTCGATCGATCGATGAAGCAGGTATCAGCCCAGAAATCCTTAACAGTTACGGGTTTGCATCTTTTTACTCTTCTTAATCATCATTCTAATGTCCAAAACTCTCAAATGAATACACTAATCATCCTACTAACATGTTTACTTCTTTCCCCACGTTTTAGATTCATCAAATCAACATATAACATCACTTTCATGGATCAAATTACCCAAAAATCATATAAAACCTAGTTTTTCCTATTTCTTCAAGAACATCCCATAATTCCTTCAAATTTCGAAATTCTCTACTCATTAATCATAAATTCGTAGTTGTTATCATCTCAAATATAAACCTACATGAAAGTCCTACCCAAATTATGATTTAAACCATTCAAATCCATTTAATTTTCATTATTTATGAGAAATCTCCAATTCTATAAAAACATGTAAAACATATGCTTTGAATCTTTGCAAGATAAACCACTTGCCTGTAAATTTGATGTTCTGATCCATTGTTGTTGTTTAAGGGCTGGTCCTCTCTCCATTCCGGTCACAATTCTGTCCAAATTGGTGGTGGTGGGTGGTGGTTTTGGTTTGGGGACTCTTTGTAACCTCTCCTCTAACTCACGTAACTCCCCTCTATGTTTTTGGATGATCATGGACCTAATGGCCTAACCAAAAATAAATAAATCAACATTAAAAATCGTGGGTCTTAATTACTTAATTTTTAAAATTACCAAAATACCCTTTCGGGTTGCCGGTTTGGCCTAGAAATGCCCCGGGACCCAAACTAAACTCCCGGCTATTGTTTTCTGACTATCTCGACCCTTCCGGACACGTTGGCGCACTCAAAATGACCATACGATTGATAAAAATAAAATTCACTTTTTAATTTAAATAATTACATTCCTGACGCGACTGTCACTCGCGTCCCAACAAAATTTCCCAAATTGTCGTATTTCAGTCTCGCGACAATTTTAATATTATCAATATTCATATAATAGCATATATGCACATTATAATCAAATACCATCTCACATCCCGTTAGTATTTTATCCGGATTAATTCTCAATTAATTCACATTTAATTTAATTAATCCCATAAATAAATATCCATAAAAGTACGGGGTATTACAGGTTTTCAGGGATGAAACCCAGAAACATCATATGTTTTGCTCAAAATATGCCCAATCACATGCGACACACCCAACAATAAGAAAAAAGATTTCATACACATAATTAGCAAAGTGAATGAATTCACACAGAAGTCCGTATTATTAACATTATAGAATGAACTTCGTTAAATTGAAACCTTAAAAAGTGGGAGGGCAGTGAGCACATGCAAAGTGTGATTTGGCAAAAACTTAAATAAACAGGATAAAAATTAAATCAAGGATGTATTCCATCCTCATGGGCATTACACTCAACAAATGAAATCACTCAGAAATGGGAGGTAATACACGGGACATGCGGGCATAAAGAGTAAATGTAAATGGATACTAGGCCGCACACATCTAAAAAATGAAGAACTCTATATAGAAAATGAAAAAATTATAATCTCAATGAAAGATATCGCACATTAAAAGATGCGAAATGAATTTTCACATATTATCAAAACTATTTTAACTTTCAAATTAAATGCACCCTAAGATCACGTAGGACTTAATAGGGTTATAATGTAGGTTTGGCTAGGGTACAAAATGAAGGATATGTACGTACGGATTCAAATCATTCGTAATGAAAACTTAGAATAATAGGACGAATTCGGGAAATATAAAAATTGGAAAAAGAAATCCATAAAAGGTATTTAATATAACAATGGGGAGAGTAAACAAAGATTATTGAATACTATACACAACATATACAACTTTATCTTTCTTTTCTTTTCTTCTTTTTCTCATTTTTTTCTTTTTTTTTTCCTTTTGTGTTTTTCTTTATCTTTTTCACTTTTTCTTTTCTTTACTTATCTCACTATCGCATGCCTAAATTGCAACCACAAAACAACATCATTCAATCCCAAGTATCATTCCAAACAAAGGTACAGAAGGTAATATGTATGGCTTATAACTCCAATGTGGAGTTGGTTATGGGATTTTGGGTAATGAAATGAAAGGATAATATTTAGGCTCAAAGGGGTTGATGAGGGAAAATATATAAGGTAAGGTGAAGGCTAATATGGGTGATATGACAAAGATTGCCTATGATCATTTCATAAATTTTACGCAATTCTCGAGTCAAAATAATATATGAAAATCATGCTCAAGTAATTCATTTCAAGAAAGAACTCAATTAATGAATGATCCAATAAAAGAATAGTGAGATTATAAACGGCTACAACGTTTTCAAAAAGGAATGAATAGAGTATAAACACTCACAAATGAAGAAAATCACAAAGTTCACTCGGTGTAAGTATATACAATGCAATAAAAGATTAATGCATTATAAAAATCTTAAACCAAATTAATAAATCAAGAAAAGTGCATGTGCTCATGGGATTAAAGTTTAATTCATGAAGTTATTCATAATATCAATGATTGAGAACTAAAGTCTAATAAATTCTAAAATCGAGAACATGCATCGTTGAATTGTCTATTGGCTCGGGCAATTATTACAATTTATCATCGAAAACAAAGGAAAAATAACCAACAAAGGAGAAAAGAGAAAGAAAATCTTTGTGACACCCCGCCTAATTAAATACCGGGCGATCAATCCTTTATTAAATTAAAATCAAGTTGAACAGTTAGTTCATTCTTAGCATCACTGTCGCAAATTAAAATTTTCAAATTTAAATACCCTTATTAATTAAGGTAAGTGCCAAAACCATTTAAAACCTTATTTCCATTTTATTAAATCCAATTATAAAACCTTTAACCATTAACATTTTAAGAGTCACACATTAAGTATAAGAATCTAAATGAACATCCAAGAGTTTAACCATCAATAACAAATCCCAACTTTAAAACACCAAAGGAAAACATCCTGATAGTAATAAATCCCGAAGTAAAGATACTGAAAGTAAAAGAATTACAATCTCTGACAAAACCATCTGAATAATGGAAATGGGCGACACATGCCCCACTGGATAAAACTGAACTAGAAGTGGAGTCAACAATGAAATCGTCTAAGCAATGGCCTGCAACTCACACAAAAGCTACATCACGTTCCATCTAAGGAATCCTAACTATGATGCCCCTGTGGCTGGGCACCTGTAATACATATATATATATATATATATATATATATATATATATATATATATATACACAAGAGAGAAGAGATAACAGCAAACGGGTGAGAGCCCGATTGTTAAATAGTTTTAAAATAGTTTAGCAAGTATTTAAAATGCTTACCGGCTAATGCAACAATCATATTAGTATGCGACACTCTCTTGAGAATTCTCACTTCTCATCTAGTGTGCATGTCTACCGTACTAATCAATCTCATACATCTCTCTAACTTATTCTCCATAAGTCTTAACACGTGAAATTAAGGTTAAGATATTTACTTTAGAAAGTCTATCTCTTCAAGATTTCTTACGTTATTTAGAAAAATTCCGTATCGTTATAACGTTTTCGAATACTTATAGTGAAGTGAAACATTTATTCATTTCTTAACAACTTATACTCACAGTATGAAGTTCCCATATAGATATACGTATATATATTATTTACACAAAATAGATATATACAAACGGCACCCCACATAAAATCTATGGTGCAAAGTTTCCATAAATAAGTATATATATACCAATCACTCATATAACATATATATACTAACGGCACCACACATAAAAACTATGGTGTTGGCATACTCTGCTATCATGTCCCTGTATCACACATATTTAGGGAAATGCTAGTTCAGAATCAATCTCGAACTGCATTAACACAAACACATACAAATGGAGGCGAAGCATAGTTCCAAGTCGCTAAGAGGTCAACACATACCCACACGTCTCTTAGGACCGTCTAACTGTCAATCAGATAGCCTGTACCTAGGAATATTATGTTCTAGGGTACAAGTCAATATCCCCCATAAAGGTCACATTGAGATAAGACTGTCCTGGCGCGGAAACCCCCGTGATAGCAAGTAGCCCGAGTATGATTTTTATACATATATAATATATATATATATATACACACACACACACACACACACACACACACATCCACATTGTGAAATTAGGTACGCTCACGACCCATAATTATAATTATCCGTTATTACACATTTTATTCGATTATCCCGTATAACGGATTCGTTCATTTTATTCTCGTAATTAAGTTATTCTAAACTCACTTCTCGTCACTCGAAGTATTCTCTTTATCGAAGTAAAATTTCAGTAGGCCCTCACTCGCCTTCTAATCCAACTTCTTAGACATTTCGATTATTAAATCAACGCACGTATGATTTTCTAGGTATGAATATCTCCCCATTTACTCTTTATTTCACTTCACATTAAAGTCCCACTTAACGAGGTTTATCTTGACCCTACTGGCCCTTTTTATGTTCCACTATGTTCTAGCAACCCTAATCAAGATTTACTACGCATAAAATTGGATTAAACTAACACGAGCAAAAATACAGTTTTCTAGGAGGGGTCGATCGATAAATGAAAGGGGGTCGATCGATCGATCAAGCAGTTATGGCGAAACTGCAGAAAACCCAGCTACGGAAATATCACCCCAAAGTCATCCAAATCATCATATATCAGTCCCAAACTCCCAACAACTTATACTACAAGTGTTGTATACCCATGTAAACAATATCCTACGTAAAACATGCGAGTTTTCATCGATTATAGCAACATAAGAGGGTAAAATATATATGAACCTCAAGAACCCTAATATTTTCCTTAGCTTAGTTTCTTTCATTCTCTTTCCAGATTTTCTATCACTAACACCATGGAAATTCTTGGTTCAACCTCTGCATGTGAAATGGATTTCCAGAATATAATCTTTACCTCTACAACATGTAATTTTTGTTTCGACTAATATAAAAGGATGCATTAACTTGATTAAAGCAAGATAGATATTTTCCTAGAAATTTAGTCTCTGATTTGTGGAAGAAAAAGGCGTGGTTGTGATCCCCTTCGCGCGATCTACTATTTGGCAGTGACGGCGGTGCAACCGGAGGAGTTCTTGGCCTAAAACTCCTTGGAAAACTTCTCCTCTTCCTCTCTAATGGCTGTCATTAGTTTTTGTTTGTCTTAACCCAGGAAGACAACACTTACCAACTGATATAACCCTATAAAATTCGTGGGTTTAATTACCCATAATTACGAAATGTCCAAAACGCCCTCCCGGGGTACTAATTAAGCCTAAAAACGCCCCGAGACCCAAACTAAACCCCCGGGTACATTATTTTGACTATCTCGACCCTTCCGGACACTTTGGAGCACTCAAAATGACCACACGG
Source organism: Sambucus nigra (assembly GCA_949130495.1). NCBI lineage: Eukaryota > Viridiplantae > Streptophyta > Magnoliopsida > Dipsacales > Adoxaceae > Sambucus > Sambucus nigra. The sequence goes on from OX422211.1 coordinate 730,667,196, forward strand.
GCAACTTATAATTTATTCACTTTTTATAATAATAATTCAGTCCTAACACAACACAAGCGCGTCCCGACTTAATTTCCATAATTGTCATTTTATTCACACGTGACAATTTTTATAAAATAAATCTCATATATTACTATACTCATCCAGTAACATTCAACAAATTTTCAATAATTACTAACTCTCGTCACGCTAGTAAATATTTATAACAAATTTTCAGGTTAAAATTAAATTAATTTATCTCAATTAAATTTAATAAATTCCTAAATTTAAAAGCCATAAAAATACGGGGTATTACAATCTTTTTGAAAATTATAATTTTTACAAGAAAAGCATGCTTATAAATAACATGTAATCAAAATCAAAGAAACTACCAATGAATGGATGGAATATCCCACACCCCCTAACCTAAAACCTAACATTGTCTTCAATGTAAATTAAGAACCATGTTAAAGAGAGGAAAATAGCGATATTACCCACTATGGTGCGATCTCTGGAAAGTATAAGTCCAATGATTCTACAAAACATGTTAGTACCAAAGCATACCAAAAAAGAAGAGGAAAAAAAACTTTAACTAATTACACTAGACTATAAGTAAAAAGAAAAATAAACCAACTATGTACATCCTACCATTTAGACTCCTAACAAACTATACACTAGAAGTTGAAATTTTTGAGGGTCCACCCAAAAAAGGATTTGGCTTTGAAAGATCCACGGCGGACCCTCCCTCTCATGCATGCCTCCCGAAAATAATAATTTCGTTTGAACAACGGAAGGAACGTGTAAGGCGTAAGAAACGAACCCTCCCCAATTAAAATTTTTGGCTAGAGGATAGGGGATTTGGATAATATGAGTCAAAAATACACACGGGGGACAAGAAAAATTGAATCAACTCCCAAAAGATTTAGCAAGTGTAATGGGAGGTGGAGCACATGGAGGCAAAGATGGCTTCATAGAGAGCAACTCGAGAAAGTACTCCTCGTCATTGAAAAGGTTAAACGTGTTAAAGTTCGTCACTAATTCATCGGGTACTTGTGCGGTGTGATAACGGAGAATGAAAATGGGGAGGATAGAAATTCAAACTCAAGAGATGAGTTATCATCACTCAAAGTTGGAATTTTAAAGGAGATAGGACCATTTTCAATGAAACTTTCTTCTTTGGGATCCAAAGATGATATCATTTCATTATAAATGGATACTACATCCATTTCATACTCACTTTCATTCTCTATTAAACCATGGGCCAAGTCAAGAATGGTTTGTTCCAAATTATGCATAAAATCCTCATTTGGTTCAAAACATTCCTCGACTTCAAAACTTTCGGAAGAAAAATCATCGTTGGATTCAAATAATAAATCGAATTCATTTTCTCAGAAAATATTTTCTTCCCGATAACGGTCTTCATACCTCTCATTCTGAAGCATCAGCAAATTCTCACCGAAAGTCATAGGCCGAGGTGCGGATTCTTGAAAATGAGAGGTTTGAAAATTATTATTGAAACTATACTCAAACTCATTATTATAATAATTTTAAAAGCTATTGCATTTTATTTCAAAATTACTATTATAAGGAATTAGAGGCCCAAAATAGTTATCATCCTCCTCAAAATACACACACTCCAAAGCTTGACTTCTGTAATACTCGCCCAAAGTCATTTTTGAATTTGTAATTTTTTGGGACTATAAGTATTAACCAAAAGTCATAGGTTTACAGGGATTTTTGGAATTATCACAATGATTACCGAAAGGATTATAATAAGACATGCTTACCCCAAAGATGACTCGAAGTGGCAAAAATCCACAATGTGATGCGCGTGCAAAAATTCAAGAGGTTCTTGGCGCTCAACTGTAGAATTCCAATAAAAATGTTAGGCAAAAAATACAAATAGAAAAAAAATACTACGAAATACAAAATCAAATAAATTCTAAAACATCAAGTCCCCGACAACGGAGCCATTTGATAAAGAAGGTTGTCGGGATCAAAGCACTAAACCAATTAAGATTCAAATCAAATCATCCTCCGCAACGGCGCCATTTGATACCATGGGTTCACTGCGGTATCGTGTCACCGACGTCGATCGTTTGTTATATTCGGCTCATCAACTCTATACAAAAATCTAAACTATGTCTACACTCTTTTAAGGGAGTATAACGGCCAGTCCGGGTATTAAACATCCACAGAGACGAGTTGCTAGAATTTAAATGGTTTGATATTCCTCAATAAAAGTGTAAAAAATATTTTTTGACTAAAAATAAAAGATAAATGAAGAAAAAGATTCATCTAGGTGTGGGTAAATTAAACAGCATTAACAAAGCGAATAAAAATAACAGGTTGCGTCGAATATCCCTCACCCCGAGTTAATTGGTATTAAATGGTTACATGGGTTCGCGAGTTATTAATATTGCGTCTCATTTCGTCAATTAATTAAATTAAGAGTTGTCACACCCCTAAATTTTCATAAAAGACTAATCAGATTTTAGCGTCAACAAATACCCTAAAAATTACGCACGAAATGTCGTAAATATGGCACATACATGATATACACCGTTAAATCTAATAGGCATAATAACTAGGACAACACACTCGAAATAAATATGTAAAACTCCGTCACCAAAGCGAAGCAACCAAATCAACGTTAGGTGATTTCAATCCGACACAACCTAGATTAAATTAGCCATTACACATAATAAATGACATTAATTAAACTAACTAATTAATTAAAGAAACTAATTAAATTAACACTAACTAAATTAACTACATAATTAATAAAGGCAAGAAACAATAAATAAAGCATAGAATAAAAATAAACAAAGATAAAAAAAGAAGGCAAAAGTGACAATGAATAATAAACTTACATTAATGGTGGTTACACACAAACATGGAGGAGAGGGGTGTCTCCACAAATAAACTCCAAAAATATACTAACCCTAAGTTCTAAGAGAGAAGAGAATTAAAAATCTAATATTACAAGATATCTAAAAAAATGAGACTAGTCTTCCTTTTATACTACTTTAGAAAAAGGAAACAAAAAGAAAATGAAAAAGAAATAAAAGTGGGATAAGTTACAAATAAAGAATTAAATGAAAAAGAAAAAATAAAATAAAAAGGAATAGTAAATAGACTTAGAAAAAAGGGTCGGCCAAAAACAGAGTCCCGATCGACCGGGGGTGGTGACCAATCGATCGCAAAACTGGGGGGAGGCACACTGTCAAATCACCAAGGCAAAATCGATTTCGTCGGTCGATCGTGAGTAGGCCTCCGATCGACCAGGCGTATCAGCAAACCATCTCCAATTTCTTACTGCACGAATCGTAGCTCAAGACAAAACCCATTTCGTATAACAGCTCAAATCCATGGTGTTTCTTCAAGACCTGATCATAAACTCGAGAGCAAAACCCGACTGCCAATCCGTGGACCTGCATACCCATTTTCGTCCAAGACCTTGTGCGTGTTTGGGCCAAAAAAAGACTCACAAACCAAAATCTCCAACAATGGGAAAAAACCACAACCTCCATTAATGTTGGACAAAAACCTCCCAAAAGTAGACGTCGAAGACCCATTTTCGTATGTGGCCAAAGATCGTGCTCCAATTTCGAACCAAAGTCATCAATTTGGGACAAATCCAAAATTCAAGAAAAACCCGAGCCTTGGACCAAATTTCCATTAGTTTGTTAAAAAAAAAACAAGTTTGGGACATATTAGGAATTATATGAATTGTTAATGAAAGAGAAAAAGAACATGAATGTAATTAATAAAATTATTATTTTTCTTATAATTCTTTTCCGATTAAAGGTCCGTGTTTCCTTTGTTCGGAATCTGATTTGAGAACCGTTCATGGCCACGTGAATCTTGTCCCGGGGGATAAAACTTTCTTGAATGCTTCAGACAAAAATTCCGAAGTGTGAAATAACGAAAATGACCCTGAACGTGTTAATCGCGAAAGAACTTTATCAGAACGTGCCCAAACATCATACTATGCACAGTAACACCTATGAAAGCTCAATAATACTTCGAATAACATATTAGCGCATAAAACATAGGTTTTCTAGTTAATGAGCATATTTATTTCAATTACGATACCCGAGGGGGCTAAAATACCTAAGTTCGAGGGTATAAATGTGCAATATTCGATACGAATCAACGAGTTTAAGACAATAATTATGGATTATTATGTAATCACTAGAGAATGTTATTGGAAAATAAATTAATATATTATAATTGTATGTGAAAATTAATTTGAAAAAATACGCATGAACGGAGTAACGTATTGACTTAAGGATATATTGAGACTAGTTAGGCAGGTTAGCTTAACAATGGGTAAAAATACATAAGTTAGGTGTGCACTGTAGTTGTGGGGTGAGGATTATGTCATGTGGGTGAGACACCAATTTAAATATGGAATAATGTATTCATAATTATTATGCATTTTAATTATTTGCAAAATATTTTCAAAAGGTTTTGGGCTATGGCTCGTGTCAAAATATGTTTAAAAACTTTCAGGTGTCTAGCCAGAGGGATGCCAAACATGACTATCACTTCTAGGTCATCGGAGATACAACTAATGTGGAGTGTTACAGGAATTGTTTAGCCATTTTAAATATTTGAGATTATAGATAGGATTCAATCAGTTATTCTGGGCATGTCTCCCAATGTTAATTCTTATTTAATTCAATTGTATTGAATTATTGTATTTGATTGTAAACCGATGGTTTATTTGGTTAATGTATTTTATTTTATTCTAGTATTCAGATATGGTTATGTGATTGTGAATTTAATTATTTATCTGGCATACTTGATTGTGACTAGTTTTATTTATTGTAATCTAATTAAAGTTCAAAATTGAAGCACGACTTGATTTAATAATAGGGGTTTACTAATAAATTGGACTTTTGGCAGTGATGCTAAGAATGAGACATTTGATATTCCTGTTGTATTTTAGTAGAGGGCTAACCACCAGTTATTTTAATCTGCAGGGTGTCACAGTACATAGGATTGAATTAAATAGGCCTTAGGTAGGTCCCGTTTATCTCATCGGAAATAACACGCAAAGTCAATGTTGTATGTTCCCCATCAAATCCTCTATAGTAGGTCACCCACATGGTATACACACACCCATGGTTCGATTGCCCATAAGTAAACAAAAATCATCACAAACCCTACTCGATTGGGTTACACGTAAAATTTCTATTATTACAAATTATTATGCATGTTAACTATAACCGTATATTTAATTTTAGCAAAATCCAAAGGCTTGAATATCTAATTATCGCCTTGTACCAAAAGTTCAATGGATAATTCTATATTAACAACAACTCTACTGATTGGGTTATAAACATGTGCATGGCTATTATGGGTTCCACACAGTCATTAAGAATCAACTGGTATTATAAATCTTTTCCCAAAATTAAGGCCCCTAAACTAGGTACAATCTCAAATTGTTTATTTACATTATCATTTTAAATCAACTAATGCCCTACTCGTTGGGTCACAAATACGTTCTCATATTTTATCTGGTTAACGCTATCGATAAATGTTACTCCCACTTAATTCCAAAATGTATCTAAAATAGGTATAAATTCTAAAACATATTGCCCTCATAATCATCTTAATTATATAGAAGTCCCCAAACATAACCCATCTCAAACCCGGACCAAAATAATTCCTATGCCAAACCAACCTGAACATCTCCCAGGGTCGAATGGATTAGGGAGTAGCCAGAATTGATTTTTTTGGTATAATACCCCTTTCTCCATTTTATTTCTTCTTTGCGTCCATAAGAAAGAATCTCCAATTCAAATAACTTCTATAACTCAAAATTAACCATTGTCCTTGACATATAAGATTCAAATGAATCTTAGCAACTTGTTTCCATATGTTTTAGATGACTAACAACTGGTTTTAAAGATCAAATACTAGAATTTTTAAAGCTAACCCTAGATTCATTAATTAAGCTAGAATGATTCAATTGCACTATAAATCTAATCAGAATAACAACAAAACATTAGGGCTTGTAATTATTGAAACTTATATACTTAATATTTAATTATTTTAAGATCATATTACATGATTTCAAATGTTAATTAGATGAATCATTAACAAAGTTACATAAGTTCTTGGATACAAAATAATGTTCTTCATTAGATAAATATTAATTACAAATTAAGGTTTGATTATGATTTTTTATTTAATATCCTCTTTACATATTCTAACAAATTAATATCGTTCAAAAAAAATCTAATGAAAGTCTTAGACAAAGTAAACCTATTTTAGATTGTTTGAAGAATCAATCCCCAGATTTCCCCAATTTTTCATGGTAAACCCTCAATTATCCAGTCTAGGGTTTTCTCCACCACCTCCTTAGCATCTATGGCTCTCCCAAAATGTTTTACGATAATGAGTTTAAGATAATATATTATATTAAATTACTAATTCTAAAATTAGGGTTATGCCCTAAAATAGCCTCATCCTGAAATTAGGGTTATACCCAAATATAGCTTACTTCAGCGATCATCACTCTCCTTAGACAATATGGTGTGAAAGAGTTTCTAGTCGGTCATAACGTCGTGTGGTTGTAAGTATTTATATTCTAGTTATAATATCTCCACAATAGTGCATTTGTCTTTCTTATCGTGGTTTCACAACCCAAGATTTTCTCGTTAGTGGGGTTTTCCCTCATACATTTGGTCTTGTGCTTATTTTACTTTTTTACATTTTTTAAAATCTTTGTCTTAATTAAGAAGATAAAATTTAGGATTCTAAAATCTGGAGAAATATCTTATCACGTAGACTTTTGGATTGTTAAACCCTTTTGATAATAAGAAATTAGTAAACCTTTTTCTTGATTTTGGGGAATGGATTTTTTCTCGGTTAGATACCGTCAATAGGCACACTCTCAGCTGGTATCAGAGCGGGGATATAAGTTTTTAGTGTAATAACATAGGTTTACATCCTTTTTATGTTCAACAGATTGAAGTTTAACTCTCCAACCTCCTGCATTTGATAGTAGTAATTATTCTTATTGGGAAGCTAGTACGCTAGCCTAATTGATCTTTATTGATCGAATGTAGAATAATGTGCTTTTGAAATGGATTTATCAAAAGATTATTGTTGATGGAATCCAAACAAGTAATATTAGATCTAGTTGGGATGAAAATGATCTTAAGGAGAGTGGGTATAACATGTAGGGAATTAATGTTATTTTGGGTTGCATGTCCCTCACTGATTTTAGACATATATCCACATTTACGACGTCTAAGGAGGTGTGAAAAATTTGGAAAATGACATACGAAGGCACCTTCACCATAAAGAACTCCAAGTTTGAACGACTTACCACCCATTTCAAACTTCTTACCATAAAGAAGAAAAATACTTTTAACGAGTTCTATGCAGAGTTGAACGACATAGTAAGCTCCGTCTTTTCTTTGGGTAAGACAATTAAGGAGGATAAAATTGTTGATAAAATCCTACTTTCTCCCCCTAGTAGGTTCTGTGATAAAGTGGGTACCATTGATAACGTTAGATTTTTTCTTTCGAAGCTAATGCGTGTAGATGAATTAGTTGTCTCTCCCCAAATCTATGAAGAGAATTTATTTTATGGCCAAGGAATGGATCCCAAGGAGAAAATATATCTTTCAAGGCTAAGAAAGCATCTCCTAACTTTAGTTCCCTTAATGTTAGTGAGGAAGATATGAAATTTCTCATTCAGTTTCTAAGAAGTAGCAAAAATGTTTTCATTCTAAATGTGCTTCGAAGAATCACCCGCCTATATTTGAAAATGCTCAACGAAATGGATGTAAGAGAGTTGAATATCTAAAACCCATCATGTGTTTCACGTGTGGTGGTCGATGGCATATTTCAAAGCAATGCAACTTGGATTTAAGTCACGGTGGTGGTAATATGCTTAACAAGTCACTTTTAATGATGATGACTCAGAGTTCGACAATGACTCTCAATATTGGAATAATGTCACTTTATAGAAAAAGGGAAATTTGATGAGTTGAATGATTTAGATGACTTTAAGTTCCTCTTTCGTCTAGTGAAGAAATGATTATTTTAAACCCCTATTTGAGAACTATTAATGATGACGAATAAAATGATTTTCAAGCCGATTATGTTCGCCTCTATGAGGAATCCATGATCCTAAAAAGGCATAACATATAACTCTCCACTATGCTAGACAATGGCGATAACCAAGTGGCTATGGTGACTAAAAGTGGTGTGAGCCTTTTTTATGATCCACATGTGGTGTGTAGTAAGCCACATATTTGAGTAAGGACCAAAGACATTCTTTGTCTTGATATTGAGTTCATTAGGTTATCTTTGCATGAAAGTGTAAACTAGATACTATCCCAAGAGATCCAACTCTCTTTACTTAAGACTGAACTATTATTCTTGTCCAACTTTAAGCTAAATTTTTTGAATAGGTCTCAAAAATTGGATAAGATGTTTTTTTGGATCCAAACTATCCGCTTTGGATAAACGTGTCCTAGGTTTTGGCAGTGAGAGCTCTTTGTGTACCCAAGCTACCATAGTGCCCTAATAAACTTTTCTATATATCATTGGTGAATCAGTAGCTAATTTTGTATCCAAATAAATCCAAAGGAAAGTGACATTTAGATGGCATTTTACAACAAGGATTGACACTTGAATGAGTTTGCTTTAGACCTAGGAAGAAATAACTCAAGTGACCTATGGATCCGATTGTTTCAAAACCCTATAGGTGTACACATTTCCATAAGATAGGACACCTTAAGGCCTTTTCTATTTTTCTTCAACCCGCATTGACTCTAGGTGATTTTGAGAAGGGTATGAGTCTCGATAGGAAGGAAAAGGTGCAGATAGGAAAGTATAAGGCCCTCAAAATGTTTTCAAAGGGAAGGGGAAATATTTAAATCTTCCAAACCTCCCAATGTGGTTTCGAAATCCTATCCTTTAGACATTGAACCTGGCTAGATTAAGAAACACATTATTGATAGATCAGAGCTAGAAACCCCAAGGGAACGAGCTAAGGCATGTTCTTGGTTCTATTCTAAGAAAAAAATATAATTCTTTCAGTTTAGGTGTCTTAAAATGTTTGGTTTTGATGTTTTGATAGGCGTCTTCATATTTTTCTATAAATTTTATTCTTTACACATTTTCTTTGATTTTTACATACCTTCAAATTTTAGCATTATGAAATATTGATCTTATATTCTTTTTAAGTATAATTTTATACCATGTGCTTAAATCTAAATATACACGCATAGTTATTAGACTAATAGTTTTATATATGACTATTATTCTCCATGATTAAAATTTTATAACTTGAAATGCCCTTGTAAGTATATACCAGACGATAAGACAAAATATTGATAATATTCATTGGTGATCAACCTTTTGGCAATCCCCTCTATCCTCGAGGTCCAGGGTTAAAATAATGTAAAAATTAAGAATATTCAATGTGTTATGCAAATGGAAATTTTTGTATATACATACTTCAATGTTTTTTATGCGAGGTCCTTCACAAAACGCAATATGTTGAAAGATCTAAAGATTATAAACACAATTATTGGTGGCTAACGAAAAGTGTATACATTCTTAGGGTTATAAAAACTAAGGTCTCTGCAAAATTGCAATACTAAATGTGAGAAGTTTATTAATAGTTATGAAAAAAAAATTAAGTGTAAATGAATAAGGATAATTAGGTCTACTCGAGAGGATAATTCAACTTGTCACAGAGTTTCCACCACGGTATTGCAACATCGCGGAGGAAATGGTTTGATCTAAAGTAACCAATATCTTTTACTTATTGAAGTCTATACTATATAGGTGCTCATCTAGTTTGGAAATTGTGAAATTTTTTTGAGTCCCATCCCTAGTTACCAAAGAACCTCAGAATCTACATGATGCCTCTATAAGTTCTTAAAGGTAGCTCACCAACACCACACACTAGGAATGCATACATACATAATTTCTTGCTATATTTGGTTGTGTGTGGGTTAATTCCCTTAAAATTGATTTTCTACTATTTTGGGAATTTTTAAATAATTTCTAAGATTTTAAAATGATTTTTAGAAATTATAAATAATGTCTTAAAAACCTTTGGGGCTGTATTATAATTAATTTTTAAGGCATAAAATTTGGTTGGGTAGTAACCGAAAATGGTTGAGAATATTGTGGTTACAATTTTTATTTTTAACTCTTCAAAAACACGCGTTTTAAAATACATCTCATCCTTACACGTGCTTCTTATATAACGGCCAGATATGTGTTTTCTGCCACTCACATTCAAAAGACTCACTTTGCACCATTGGATCATTCTAATCAATGAACTACATGTGTATCCTGTAAATCCCCATTTTTGATTTTGAACCAATCAAATCTATTTTAAAAGCGGTGCATTAGTATCCTTTAGATTAACTTTGAATTAATCTTGATCGTTCATTTTACCTCGATGTTCCAGATCCTTCTTCTCTCAGTATATAAGGTGATTCGTCTTCAATTTTGTAACCTTTGTCTTTTTTACCTCTGAGAGAAAATAGAGAGGAGAGAGAGAGAGAGAGAGAGAGAGTTCGAATAAGTTTTTACAAACACTAACTCAAACTTTAACCAAATCCAGACCTGAAAATCTTTTTCTGAGTGTTTATTGTTCGAGATTTGTGAAGTTTCTTCCACAATTGTCTTATATCTCTTTGCCAATATAATCACGTTGATTAAGTCTCTATTTCTTTGAATAGAAATTTAAGATTAAATTTTTGTGATACAGATCATTTAGTTATTTGCTAGATCTTATTTCTTGTTACGAGAAATCTATTTTTGTCGGTTGTTTTCAAAATAAATGTTATTTTCAAACCTGAAACCAACAAAACTCTTTCTGATTTCAACTTACTCAAAATTTCAAGCTTAGATCTAGTTTGGGATCTTGATTGGGGTTTTACCTTTAAGAATTATTTCTTGTTTTGAGAAATAATTTAATATATTCAAACAAAGAAAGTGCATAGGATCTTGGCTAGATTGTATAGCAAGATTCCCTCGTGATCTGCAGTTATTTTAAAGATCCAAAGTCTGATTTAGTTGACTAAGCTAATTTTAAAAACCCTTGCATCTTGAGAGATCTATTTTTAATTTTATAACTCATATTATCTGTAATGATGTGTGTGTGAGTTTCATGCATGAGTTTAGAGCAGTAGATAACGCACACCTTCACACTACTACACTGAAAAGTGTTGGTGTTGAGATATTGGACTATTAGAGTCGACGTAAAGCTAAAAGAAGTTAAGTTACAAAGTTGGGTGAACATCAACAACATCATAACCTTAGGAGAATTCAGAAAACGTCAGAGGAGTTGGTACATTTCTGATCTTAGATTAGGTTTGATTGTGTGGCTTGATTGTTATATAGCTTACAATCTGTTACTCGATTTTAGTGGAGTTTTTACTTTTGTGCCGTAGAGGTCTTTGTGGATGTTTCCCCAATTGGGTGGGGTTTTACCACGTTAAAATTTCTTGCTCACACTTATTTTTTTACTCAAAACTGGTAACCCTATAACTAAAATTACTCGTTCGTATTGTTTTACACATATTGCGTTTGAAATTTGTTTTAAGAAAATAGTTTCTTCAACAAACTGTTCGGAGCCATTTAGATAGTTTAATCTTTTATTAAACAATTAAGTGGTACTTTTTCAATTGGTATCAAAGCTTTAGTTTTTTAAAAATTCTTTAGATCCTCAGTTTCTGAAATTGTTTTCTCAAAACCAATTATGGACGAGAAATTTGAGAAACTAGGTAAGGATGGTGGCATTCATCCAAGGGACTTTGGGAGATAATGTCTAGGAAGTTATTGAAAATTGTTACACCTTTCCTACTAAACCATCCACTGAAGGAAGTAATGTGAGGATTAGAAAGTTACTAAGTGAATTCACTAAAGAAGTGAAACAGGTTTCACTTAATAACAATAAAGGCAAAAATGCCATATTCATGTCTATTAATGAACACGAATTTAAGAGGATATCATTATGCTCTACCTATAAATAAGCATGGGACACTCTAGTGACTGCACATAAGGGTGATACCAGAGTTAAAGTTTCTAAAACACAATTGTTAATCTAGCAGTATAACTCATTGGTCATGACTGAGACTGCGTCATTTGATGACTTCTATATTAGACTGACAGAGATTGTGACCAAATTGCATGCTAATGGGATTGTTTATAATAGAAAGGAAATTGTCTCTAATATACTAAGATCACTTCCACAAAAAAATGATAAGAAAAGATATGCAATTGAGGGGATGGATGATCAAATTCTTAAACTTGAACTCCTCAATAGAAAATTGAGAACTTTGGAAATGGAATTAGAATTTTAGAAACAATTAACCGAGTCCCAAAAGAGAGAGTCTATTTCCCATCTTGTTTTTTCATCTAAGTTAACCACACATGAATTTAGCATACCTAACATTGACATAGAATCTGATGAGGACCATAATTTAGATACTTTGGATAATCAGATTGCCTTAGTGTCTAAACAGTTTCAGAAAATTGTGAACTTTCGAAATAAAATAGCCAAAAGACAAGGCAAACCTACTTATCCAAATCAATATAATAATAGGCATCATGAGAGAAGATAAGATAAACACCACTCTGACAATCACAAGAGACCTGAGAAAGACCTTAAAAATGTTAACTTAGACAAAATTCATAAACATAATAGGGATAATTTAAGCAAGACTTGGGATGACTCAAATGACTTTGAAAATGATGAACCTGAGTCATCTACAATGAGGAATCTGATCATACCATGACTGATATTGTGCTTACTGGTTTATCTTCCTTATTGCATGAGAATGTTGATAATGCATCAAATTATGTGTGTGTGAGTCAAAGGGAATGCTCTATTGTTGATGTCAATGGGTGCGTGAGTTCCAAAAATGAACCGCTAGGGGACACTATACACTACACACTTAGTTACTCCGAAAATGATGACCTTACTGACATTTACACACTATACACAAAAACTCTCAAGAAAAGCACTAGGCTTGAAAAAACTATCAAGGAACTTACCCAGAATATAGAAACCTTAAGTCTAATGATCAAACAAAATGCTGAAGAGTATAATACTCAATGTCTAACTCATAAGAATGAAACCAAAAACTTTGAATAAAAACTGAAAGAGTTGTCTAACTCTAATGAAATATGGAAAATAAATACAAAGGAACACTATTAGAATTGGAACAAACAAAAGAAAAGACATCCACAATCTTAAAAAAAATTGCAAAATTTGAAATTATTCTATGTGTTTTGAAGATTGTGTAGCTAAAATAAAAACCAATTCTGATGATAGAACTCGAATAGGTTTTTGTTCCAACTCTAAGACACAAATTAAAAACTTTGAAACCATAAAGTTTGTGTATGGTGGAAATAGACCTATTGAAACTTGTCCTGATTTTCAAGGTTTAAAATAAGATTTTGATAAAAATCAATTGAAGTTAGACATTGGTGAATCAAGGAACTCTTAGCATAATATTGAACAAAAGACCAAATATGTATGCCCCTATTCAATAAGCATATTCGATGTTTCATGCTATGCCACCTATGAATAAGGCTAGAGATCAAACCTAGACAAATCTTTGAATAAAAACTTTCCCAAGGTTATGATTTCAACGTTCCATCTTTACTCTTCCTATTGTGATGTCTATGGACATTCCCTTGATGGTTGATATTCCAAACGCCTATGTAATCCAGTCTATACCTCTCCTGTTTACCATAACTTCAACTATGCTAGGAGAAGCCAAAATATATGTGTCCTTCCTAGACAGCCAAAAAAGAACTCTAACTATCTTAATAGAAGGAAAATGACTAATACTAAAAGACAACCTACAAGAAGGAATCCTAGATTCTATTCTATACCAATTTCTCGAACTGTTTATAACAACAATAAAATTACACAAAAATCTTTTAATGAAAAGTCAGAAGCTCGCAAGTTTTATCAAATATGAGCTAATAAGCACAAATTGAAAACTATAACAAATTGGGTTAGAAAAGATGATCTATTACCCTAGTTAAAATTAAACATAGTGATCAGTGCTTTTAGAGATGAACATACTACAACTGGATGGTATTTAGACGCAGGATGTTCCAAACATATAATCGGGGATGATTCCAAACTCTCAAACAAAACTATTTTCTCTGGAGGAAAAGTCTTGTTTAGAGATGGTGTATCAGCCCAAATCATTGGTAAAGGAACTCTCCATGAAGAAGGATTACCCATTCTTGAGAATGTTCTCTTGGTAAAAGGACTTAAAGACAATTTACTAAGTATATCACAGTTTTGTGACTCCAACCATACTGTCACTTTTTTAATGAACAATTGTAAAATTTTAGATGAAAAAGGTGATTGCATTATTACAGGACTTCATACTTCAGATAACTATTACACAGTCAATCCAAGTACAGAGGTCTGTAAGATTGCCATAATGTATGACAATGAGATATGGCATAATAGGTCGGGTCACATTAACTATGATAATCTTCGCAAATTATGCTCCCAAGAGATAGTTAGAGGTTTTATCAAAATCAAACCAATTTCAAACATTGTTTGTGGTCCATGTCAAGAAGGAAAAATTGTCAAGGCTCCCCATAAGAAAGGTAAAGAAGTTCTATCCACCAAACCTCTAGAACTCATCCATATGGACCTAATGGGTACTTCTTGTACTATTTGTATTTGTGGTAACAGTTACATACTTGTTATGGTTGATGATTTAACTCGATTTACTTGGGTTGCCTTATAAATAAAAAACCTTTCAAAAGTTTTTGAAAATCTTAATTCGTATAGAAAACGAAAAGGACACCTAAGTAGAAAGAATTCGCAGTGATAGGGGAGGAGAGTTTGTAGATTGAAGTATCATAGAATATTTTGAATAAAATGGTTACAAACATGAATTTAGTGCTCCTAAGACGCCTCAACAAAATGATATTGCTGAGCATAAAAATTGCACTCTTCAAGAAATGGCTGGTATGATGATTCATGCAAAAAACCTAGAAAAATATTTTTGGGTAGAATCCATTCGTAATGCCTGTCATATAATCAATCGCGTCTACGTGAGGAAGAATACCAAATAAACATCCCATGAGATTTTGTATGGAAAGAAACCTAACCTAAAATACTTTATAACCTTTGGTAGTACATGTTATGTCTATAAGGACAGAGAACATCTGTCTAAATTCGAAACAAGAGGTGATAAAGGCATATTTTTAGGATATTCTCCAAACAGTAGAGCCTATCGTGTCTAAAATCTTTGTACCAAAATCATGATGGAATCCATTAATGTGGTTGTAAGTGACACTAATGTTGAGTGTAATACTAAAGAATCAATTATTGTGGATGAGTAGGAAAACATTTTAAATTATGACTCTCCAGAAATAGTTGAATCTTTACCAACTGAGACCCCTAATGTACCTAAGTAGGTTTTCAAAGATATGCCTTTAGATAGTGTAGTTGGTAACCCTACTGACCCTATTAGTACAAAATTTCAACTTCATAACATTTCTCATTTTGCATGTTTTGTGTCTCTTATTGAGACCAAAAATATAAATGAATTCTTGAATGACACCTTGTGGATAAGTGCTATGCAGGAGGAACTTCTTCAACTTGTCCTTCATGATTTTGGTATCTTGTACACAGGCCTAAAAATAAAAAGGGTTATTTGCACACGTTGGATTTTTAAAAATAAGACTGATGATTATGGGATGATCATTAAGAATAAAGCTAGATTAGTTGCCAAGGGATACTCTCAGACTGAAGGAATAGATTTTGAGTAAACCTTTGATCTTGTCACTCGCCTCAAATCGGTTCGCTTACTTTTTTCCATACCATGTTATTTTCATTTCACTCTATATCAAATGGATGTTAAATCAGCCTTCCTTAATGGAAATTTAACTTATGAGACCTATGTAGAACAACCCAAAGATTGGCCCTCATCACCCAAATTATGTTTATTGTCTTAGAAAATATCTATATGGGTCAAAAAAATATCCTAGATCTTGGTATGAGCATATATCCACCTTGCTTTTAGATAATGGATTTCGGACAGGTGGGAATGACCAAACCTTGTTTGTCAAACATTTTGACAACAACATTACTTTTGCTCAAGTTTATATTGACGATATCATTTTTGGTTCCACTTCCCCTTTAGAAATTAAAGCCTTCTCTGACATTATGCACAAAGAATTTCAAATGTCACTTATGGGGGAGTTACAATTCTTTTTAGGACTCCAAGTTAAAGACAATTCAGAAGGATTACTTGCAATCTGATCAAGGGTGAAAAGTAGCGCGTGTCAAAACGCTAATCGTTGTTTTATGTTCACCGCCTTAATACAAAAACCTAAACTTATGACTACACTCAAAAAGGGAGTATAGCGGCCAAGTCCGGGTATCGAAAATCCACAGAGACGAGTTGCTAGAATTTAATGGATTTAATACTTCTCAATAAAAGTGTAAAAGATATTTTTCTAACCAAAAAGAAATAAAAGATAAACTAGGTATGAGTGGATTTAAACTAAAATTAATAAAGTAAATAAAAACTATAGGATGCGACTAATATCCCTCAAATCGAGTTAACGCGTATAAATGGTTACATGGGACTACGAATTATTAGGATTGCATCTCGTTTCATCAATTAATTAAATTAAGAGTTGTCGCACCCCTAAATTCGCATAAAAGACTAATAAGATTTTGATGTCAACAAATACCCCAAAAATTACGCACGCAAGGTCGTAAACACGGCGCATACATGATATACACCGTTAAATTTCCTAGACGTAAAAACTAGGACAACGCACTCAACATAAATACGTAAATCTCCATCACAAAAGCGAAGCAACAAATCAACCCTTCGTGAGTTCCATTAATCGCACCCTAATTTAAATTAGCACCTGCACATATTAAATGATATAAATAAATTAACTAATCAATTAAAGCACACCACTAATTAATTTAACAACTAAAATTATCTAGGCATGAAAATTAATTAAGCATGGAAAATAAAGCAAATACAACTTAAAGGAGATAATGAATAGTAACACTTACATTAATGGTGGAAAATGAGGAGAGGGGTTATCTCCAACAAAAAATCCCCAAATATATCAAACCCTAGGTTCTAAGAGAGAAGAGAACTAAAAATCTAATTTATTACTTGATATTTACAAAAATAAGCAAAGTCTCCTATTTATACTAAGTTACAAAAGGAAATAAAAGAAAAGGAAAAAGAAATAGAAAAGGGGGATAAGTTACATTTTAAAGGATAAAAGAAAAAGGAAAAAGGAAATAAGAAAATAGAAAAAATGGCTACAGATATTTCGGACAAAGACAGATCACCGGTCGACCGGGGGTGGTGACCGGTTGACCGCGCCAAAAGGGGAGGCAGCACTGTCTCGGCACAGAGGCAAAATCCAAATTACCGGTCGACCTCCGGAGCGTAGCCGGTCGACCGGCTGCGCTGCAACTCCAATACAACTCACAACTTCTCATAGCCACACCCATGGCCAAAATGCTCCGTGTCCATTAATGGTGACAAACACCAAATCAAGACCCCTTTCCAAAAAATGCCAACAAAACCCAACTCCAAATATGCCCAAAACCATTATTGGAAGCCAAAAACGAGACCAACTAGTCTTCCACTATTAAAATGCCAAAACCCACTTCAAAGCTCCACATTCTCCATAGCCATAAATGGCCAAAATCCAAGCTCCAAAAAATGGCCAAAGAGACCCATTTGGGTCTGTGGTCCCAAATCAAGCTCCAATTTTGGACGAAAGGTTCGAATTTCTGTCGAACCCAAAACCCGAGCAAAACCCGAGCCTAGGGCCAAATCGCCATCTTCATTTGCTAAAAAAACGTTTTGGGGACATAGATGGAATTAATGGATTTGTTATTAAAGAAGAAAAGGGACATGGAAGTAATTATTTAAATTGTTAATGAATCCTTATAAATCTTTCCGATTAAAGCTCCGTGTTTCATTCGTTCGAACTCCGATTCGAGCACCGTTCACGGCCACGCGAAGTATAGCCCAAGAGCTACAACTTATGTGAAGACTTCGGGCAAAAATCCCAAAGTGTAAAATTATGAAATTGCCCCTGAACGTGCCAATTGCGACGAAACTTAGTTGGAACTTGCCCAAACTTCATACTAAGCATTTTAATACCTATAATAGCTCAATTATACCTCAAATAACATTTTAACATATAAAACAGAGGTTGTCTGATTAACGAGCATAATTATAGGCATTAAAGTACCCGATGGGGCTAAAATGCATAAGTTTCGAGGGTAATTAAATGCATAATTTGATACGAATCACACCCCCTAACTTACACATTGCTAGTCCCTAGTAATGAAATTCAATGCAAGAATAACTATAAGAAAATCACAACATGTATATATGCATCAAAATATAAATGCCACTTTCGTAGGGAACACGATCGCATTTAGCATATGCAATAAGCCGTTAAACCTCTAGGTTATCCCAATGGACGAGTGTCTTCTCGTGAGGGTTTTCAAGGATGAAAGCCATAAACATCATAAAGCTTCCTCAAAATATGCCCAAACCAACGTGCGATAATCCCAATAAAAGCGAAAAAGATTTCATATGCATTATTAGCAAAGTGAATGAATTCACACAAAAGTTCGAATGATTAACATTATAGAATGCACCTCATAGAATTGAAACCTTAAATGTGGGCAGGGAGAGAGCACATGCAAAGTGTGATTTGACAAAAACTTAAATAAATCGGATAGTTAACATTAAAGCATGCATATTTTCAATCCTCACGGGCATTACGCTCATCAAGCGAATTCACTCGAAACAGGGAGGTAACACACGGAACATGCGGGCATAAAGAGTAAATGTAAATGGAAACTAGGCCGCACACATGTCACGAATGAAGAACGCTATATATAAAATGAAAAATTGTAATCTCAATGAAAGATACCGCTCATTAAAGGAGGCGAAATGCATTTTCACAGATTATCAAAACTATTTCAACTTTAAATTAAATTCACCCTAAGATCACATAGGACTTTAATAGGGTTATGATGTAGGTTTGGCTAGGGTATGAAATGGAATGAATGTATGTACGGATTCAAAGTGTTCGGGATGAAAACTCGGGATAATGGGGAAAATGTGGGCAATTCCAAAATTGGAAAACAAGTTCCATAAAAGCATTGAATATAACAATCGGGAGAGTAAACAAAGGTTATTCGAACACTATATACACAATATACAACTTTCTCTTTCTTTTCTTTTCTTCTTTTTCTCATTTTTCTCTTTTGTTTTCTTTTGCTTTTCACTTTCTCTTTTTCACTCTTTTTTCACTACTTCTTTTCTTTACTTATCAAACTCTCATATGCCTAAATTGCAACCGACATCATAACTACATCATTCAATCCCAAGTAACAATCCAAACAAAGGTATGGAGAGTGTATGTATGGGCTAAAACTCCAATTTAGAGTTGGTTAAGGGAATGGGGTTATGAAACGAAAGGCTATATTTAGGCTCAAGTGGGTTGACTAGGGAACATATAAAAGGTGAGGTCAAGGTCATATGGGTAATATACAAAGATGGCTATGATCATTTCAAAAAGTTTACGCAATTATCGAGTCAAAAAAATATATGAAAATCATGCTCAAGTAATACATTTCATTTATGAACTCAATTAATTAACGATCAATGAAAGAATAAAGAGATTACCAACGACTGTAACATTTTCAAAGAGGAAAGAATAGTGTATGCACTCACAAATGAAGATAAGTCTCTAATCTCACTCGGTGTAAGTATATACAATGCAACAAAAGATTACCGAGTTATAAAAATCTTAAACCAAATCAATAAGGCAATAAAGTGCATGTGCTCATGGGATTAAAGTTTAATTCATGAAGTTATTCATAATATCAATAATTGAGACTAAAGTCTAATAATTTCTAAAATCGAGAACATGCATCATTGGGTTGTCAATTGGACTGGGAAATTATTGAAATTTATCATCGGAAACAAAGGCAAAACGCCCAAAAAAGGAGAAAAAATAAAGAAAATATTTTTGAAATTTTTGAATTTTTCTAAGAGAAGCGTACTAAGTAACTAACATGTGAGCAAAACATGGACTAAATAATGAAATAGATAGACTATCCCACACCCCCTAACTTAAAACTTGACATTGTCCTCAATGTAAATTAAGAACCAAGTCAAAGAGAGGAAAGGAGCGATATTACCCAAAATTGGAGCGATCCCCATAAAAAAAAGTCCAAAGAATCTACAAAACAAGTTAGTACCGAGCATAGCAAAAACAAATAACAAAGAATTAACTAATTACACTAGACTAAATTAAAAGGAAAGAAAAAAAAATAAAAAGAAAGAAAGCTAACTATATACAACCTACTATTTAGTCTTCACACTAATTGTACACTAGAAGTCTAAATAGCTGAGGGTCCACCATAAGAACGATTTGACTTTGAAAGATAACCGGTGTACCCTCACATACATGAATGCCTCCTAGAAAATGGGAATTCCGTTCAAACAACGGAAGGCATGAGGGTGGTGGAATAGGTGGACCATCCCCAATTAAAAATTTGGGAGGGAGGATGGGGGATTTGGATAGGACGGGTGACATATACACAAGGGGACCAAAAAAAACTGAATTTCCTCCTGAAGATTTAGCAAGCGGAATGGGAGGTGGCGCACATGAGGGCAAATATGCCTTCATGGAAAGCAACTCGAGCAAGTACTCCTCATCGGTGAAAGGGTTGAACATTTTAAAGTTCGGTACCGATTCATCGGGTACTTGTGACGGTGTGATAATGGAGAATGAAAATGGGAAGGAAAGAAATTCAAACCCAAGAGATGAGTTATCATCACTCAAAGTTGGAATTTCAAAGGAGATAGGATCATTTTCAATGAAACTTTCTTCTTTGGGATCCAAAGAAGAAATCATCTCATTGCAAATGGATACTATATCCGTTTCATCCTCGCTTTCATTATCAATTAAAAGGTGGGCCAAGTGAAGAATGGTTTGTTCCAATTTAGGCACAAAGTCCTAAATTGGTTCAAAACATTCCTCCACTTCAAAAGTCTCAGAAGATAAATCGTTATCGGATTCGAATAATAAATCCAAGTCTTGCTTGTAACAACGATTTTCTTCCCGATAACGTTCTTCATACCTCTCATTTTCAAGCATGAGCAAACCCTCGCCGAAAGTCATTGGTCGAGGTACGGATGGTTGAAAATGAGGAGTTTGAAAATCATTAGCGGCACTAAAGTTAAACTCATTATTATAGGAATGTTGAAAACAATTGCAATTCATTTCAGAATTCCTATTATAAGGAGGCAAAGGCCCAAAATCATTATCATCATCATCAAAATACACGCACTCCAAAGTTTGACTTTTGTAATACTCGCCCAAAGTGATTTTTGAATTTGCAATTTTTTGGGACTCTAAGTATTGACCAAAAGTCATAGGTTTACGAGAATTTTGTGAATTATCATAATGATTACCGAAAGGATTGGAATAAGACATGCTTACCCCAAAGATGGCTCGAAGTGACGAAATCCACAAAGTGATGCGAGCGCGAAAAATTCAAGCGGTTCTTGGCGCTCAAATTTAGAAGTCCTATAAAAATGTTAGGCAAAAAATACAAATCGAAAAAAAAATACTATGAAATACTAAATCAAATAAATTCTAACACAACAAGTCCCCGGCAACGGCGCCATTTTGATCAAGGGTGAAAAGTAGCGCGTGTCAAAACGCTAATCGTTGTTTTCTGCTCATCGCCTTAATACAAAAACCTAAACTTATGACTACACTCAAAAAGGGAGTATAGCGTCCAAGTCCGGGTATCGAAAATCCATAGAGACGAGTTGCTAGAATTTAATGGATTTAATACTTCTCAATAAAAGTGTAAAAGATATTTTTCTAACTAAAAAGAAATAAAAGATAAACTACGCAAGAGTGTATTTAAACTAAAATTAACAAAGAGAATAAAAACTGTAGGATGCGACTAATATCACTCAAATTGAGTTAACGTGTATAAATGGTTACATGGGACTGCGAATTATTAGGATTGCATCTCATTTCGTCAATTAATTAAATTAAAAGTTGTCACGCCCCTAAATTCGCATAAAAGACTAATAAGATTTTGGCGTCAACAAATACCCCGAAAATTACGCACGCAAGGTCGTAAACACGGCGCATACATGATATACACCGTTAAATTTCCTGGACATAAAAACTAGGACAACGCACTCGAAATAAATACGTAAATCTCCATCACCAAAGCGAAGCAACAAATCAACCCTACGTGAGTTCCATTAATCGCACCCTAATTTAAATTAGCCCCTACACATATTAAATGACATAAATAAATTAACTAATTAATTAAAGCACACCACTAATTAATTTAACAACTAAAATTATCTAGGCATGAAAATTAATTAAGCATGGAAAATAAAGCTAATACAACTTAAAAGAGACAATGAATAGTAACACTTACATTAATGGTGAAAAATGAGGAGAGGGGTTATCTCCAACAAAAAATCCCCAAATATATCAAACCCTAGGTTCTAAGAGAGAAGAGAACTAAAAATATAATTTATTACATGATATTTACAAAAATAAGCCAACTCTCCTATTTATACTAAGTTACAAAAAGAAATAAAAGAAAAGGAAAAAGAAATAGAAAAGGGGGATAAGTTACATTTTAAAGGATAAAAGAAAAAGGAAAAAGGAAATAAAAAAATGGAAAAAAGGGCTACAGATATTTCGGACAAAAACAGATCACCGGTCGACCGAGGGTTGTGACCGGTCGACCGCGCCAAAAGGGGAGGCAACACTGTCTCGGCACAAAGGCAAAATCCAAATTACCGATCGACCGCCGGAGCGTGGCCGGTCGACCGGCTGCGCTGCAACTCCAATACAGATCACAACTTCGCATAGCCACACCCATGGCCAAAAAGCTCCGTGTCCATTAATGGTGACAAACACCAAATCAAGACCCATTTCCAAAAAATGCCAACAAAACCCAACTCCATATATGCCCAAAACCATTCTTGGAAGCCAAAACCGAGACCAACTAGTCTTCCACCATTAAAATGCCAAAACCCACTTCAAAGCTCCACATTATCCATAGCCATAAATGGCCAAAATCCAAGCTCCAAAAAATGGCCAAAGAGACCCATTTGCGTGTGTAGTCCCAAATCAAGGTCCAATTTCGATGAAAGGCTCGAATTTCGGTCGAACCCAAAACCCGAGAAAAACCCGAGCCTAGGGCCAAATCGCCATCTTCATTTGCTGAAAAAATGTTTTGGGGATATAGATGGAATTAATGGATTTGTTATTAAAGAAGAAAAGGGACATGGAAGGAATTATTTAAATTGTTAATGAATTCTTATAAATCTTTCCGATTAAAGCTCCGTGTTTCCTTCGTTCGGACTCCGATTCGAGCACCGTTCACGGCAACGCGAAGCATAACCCAAGGGCTACAACTTCTGTGAATACTTCGGGAAAAAATCCCAAAGTGTAAAGTTACGAAAATGCCCCCGAACGTGCGAATCGCGACGAAACTTAGTCGGAACGTGCCCAAACTTCATACTAAGCACTTTAATACCTATAATAGCTCAATTATACCTCAAATAACATTTTAACATATAAAAAAGAGGTTTTCTAATTAACGAGCATAATTATAGGCATTAAAGTACCCGATGGGGGTAAATTGCATAAGTTTCGAGGGTAATTAAATGCATAATTTGATACGAATCACAATCTAAATATGCTTAAGAGATTCTTAAGAAGTTTAGCCTATAAACATCTAAGGACTCTAGGACTCCTATGAGTACCACTGTCAAACTTTCTAAAGATGAGAATAACAAATCTATTGATACAACCTTGAACCGTAGTATAATAGGAAGCTTACATTATCTTACTGCCTCCTGTCCTGACATTATGTACTCTGTCCGCATGTGTGCCCAATATCAAAATAATACTAAAGAGAGTCATCTTTTATGTGTTAACAGAACTGTAAAATACATTAAAGGCACTCTAAACTTAGGACTTTGGTACACTAAAGACACCTCTAGTACTATAGGAGGTTACACATATGTTGATTAGGCCAGTTGTATCAATGATAGTAAGAGTACTTCAGGAGGGTGTTACTACATTAGTAATAACTTGGTAGGATGGAGTAGTAAGAAACAAAACTGCACTTCCTTGTCTACTGTCGAATCCGAATATATTGCAGAACGGAGCTTTTGCTCTCAATTACTTTGGCTTAAACAAATGCTAAAAGATTATGGTATCACTGAAGATAAGTTACATCTCTATTGTGACAATCAAAGCGCGATTAATATCTCTAAAAATGATGTTCACGACTGTCGTACTAAACATATTAAAATCCGATATCATTTCATACGCGAGTTAGTTTAATACAAGGAGTTTGAAATAAATTACCTTCCCATTGAATTTCAATTAGCTCATCTATTTACTAAACCTTTAAATTTCTTCGATTCGAAGCTTTACGCAAATCTATTGGAATGGTCATGGCAGAACATTGATTTATTATCTTTTCTAGTTTTTCTTTGCCCTTTGTCCAATTGAGACAAAATGGGGGAGAAATTTGAGACCTCTTGGACATTGTTGTATATTCTCAACTAAAAAGCTTGATCTTAGTTATCTTATTTTCAAGAATCTGTAGCATCAGCTGCAACATAATTTTATTAGGGTATTGGTTTTTATCTAATTGAGTTATGTAATTTTATCTTTCTAGGATATTGGGTAGATAGAAAATTTTGTATAGGAATCGGATTTTCTTATTTATTTTGTATCCATACGAGTCCTCGTTGACTCAAAGGAGATTTTGTCTCATATTTCCAAAGGGGGAGATTGAAGCACCCTATATCTTTGACTTACTTAAGTCTATACTATATAGGTGCTCATGTAGTTTGGAAATTGTGACAAAATTTTGAGTGCCATCCCTAGTTACCAAAGAACCTCATAATATAGATGATGCCTCTATAAGTTCTTAAAGGTTGCTCACCGACAGCACACACTGGGATTGCATACATACATAATTTCTTGCTATATTTGGTTGTGTGTGAGTTAATTCCCTTAAAATTGATTTTCTACTATTTTTGGGAATTTTTAAATAATTTATAAGTTTTTAAAATGATTTTTAGAAATAAAAATAATGTCTTAAAAACCTTTGGTGTTGTATTATAATTATTTCGTAAGGTATAAAATCTGGTTGGGTAGAAACCGAAAGTTCTTGAGATAATTGTGGTTACAATTTGTTTTCTCAACTCTCTAAAAACAGGCATTTTAAAATACATCTTTGCCTTACACGTGTTGCTTATATAACGGCCAGATATGTGTTTTCTCCCACTCACATTCTTCAGACTCACTATGCACCATTGGATCATTCTAATCAACGAACTGCAAGTGTTTTCTGTTAATCCCCGTGTCTGATTTTGAACCAATCAAATTCTTTTTTAAAGCGGTGCATTGGTATCCTTCAGATTAAGTTCGAATTAATATTGGTCGTTCATTTTACCTCAATGTCCCAGATCCTTCTTCTCTTAGTATATAAGGAGACTTCGTCTTGAATTTTGTAACTTTTGTCATTTTAACCTCTGAGAGAAAATAAAGAGAAGAGAGAGAGAGTTAGAGAGAGAGAGAGAGAGAGAGTTCCGAGAAGTTTTTACAAACCCTAACTCAAACTTCAACCAAATCCAAACCTGTAAATATTTTTCTGAGTGCTTATAGTTTGTGATATGTGAAGTTTCTTCCTCAATTATCTTATATATCTATGCGCACTTAATCATGTTAATTAAGTCTCTATTTCTTTGAATAGAAATTTGAGATTTGGTTTATGTGATACAGATCACTTATGTATTTGCTAGATCTGATTTCTTATTTCGAGAAATCTATTTTTTTTATTGTTTTCAAAATAAATGTTGTTTCCAAACCCTAAACAAACAAAACTCTTTTTGATTTCAATGTACTCAAACTTTTAGAGTTAGATCTAGTTTGGAATCTTGATTGGGGTTTTCACTTTCAAAATTATTTCACGTTTTAGGAAATAAGTCAATATTTTCAAACAAAGAAAGCGCATAGGATCTTGCCTAATTTGTATAGCAATATTGCCTTTTAATCTGCAGTTATTTGAAAGATCCAAAATCTGATTTAGTTGCCTAAGTTAATTTTAGAAACCCTTTCATCTTAAGAGATCTGTTTGTAATTTGATAACTTATATTGTCTAAATTAAGTGTGTGTGAATTGCATGCATGAGTTTAGAGCACTACACCACATACACCTTCACACTACTACATCGAAAAGTGTTGGTGTTGAGATATTGGAATGTTAGAGTTGACGTAAAGCTAAAAGGAGTAAAGTTACGAAGAAGGGAGAACATCAGCAACATTAGAACCTTAGGAGAAGTCAGAAAATGCTAGAGGATTTGGTACATTTCTAAACATAGATTAGGTTTGATTGTGTGTCTTGATTGTTATATAGCTTGTAATATGTTACTCGGTTTTAGTGGACTTTTTACTTTTGTGGCGTAGAGGTCACCGTGGATGTTTCCCCAATTGGGTGGGGTTTTACCACGTTAAAATTTCTTGTGTACACTTACTTTTCCTCTCAACCCTTTCTTAAGGCTGTGTTGGTTTCTTTTATTTAAAAGTTTTTTTTCCAAAACTGGTAAACCTATAATTGAAATTACTCATTCATACTGTTTTACACATCTTGTGTTTGATTTTTTTAAAAAAAAATGAGTTTCTTCAACAAACTGTTCGGATCGATTTAGATAGTTTAATCTTCTATCAAATAACTTTAGTGGTACTTTTTCATGATTTAGGTTAGGTATTCCTATAGAGAGTTTGTTTACCATTTTCAGAATAAATGTGAGCTCGTATGGTTGTTAAGAGTTTCGAGTATGTTTTTTATAAAAACAAACAAAAGAGGAGGGGTGAAACCTTGCTGGCTTATCTTAAGGTTATAGTGGGACCATGTTAAACTAGAGATTCATAATATGGGTTTGGGGACCGAGTTACAAGTGGGAAAGATGTTAGTAACATAATCTCTCTTTATTTGTTTACATGCGTATTTTTTACAATGCTTAAATGGGGAAGATATGATTTTGAGAAAGTAGAGATTTTAGACTCCAAAGATGTGGAAATGCTTTAATTTGGACCAAACAATTATTGGCCTTGAAAAGTCGAGGCACTGGCCTAATGGTGGACATCTAAATATTGTAATAATTCTTTATAAGCATGAGAGAGGGTTATATTTGAAAGTGTGAATGAGTGAGTGCTCTAAAAGCATGTGCACGTGTGAATTCTAGAAGCTTATGTGTGCTTGTGTGATGACTTGGGTTCGTGAATGAGTTCTCATTATTCTGTATCGGGGTGGAAAATAAGGTTCTACGTAGTTATAATGACCTTGATGGCTTCCGTGTGTTCTAATACAATGTCCTGAGCTCACTACTGATGGCTCCATATTTCTCTTATGGACCTATTTGTAAATAGTATCAAAGCCTACGACGTTCGAGTATTGTGTTGCCCAGGTCCTCGTGTGTCATTGTAGTTTGGAGATATCATGATATCTTATAGTTTGAATGGGGGAAAATGAGTGTAGAGATGTTGTGTATCCCTAGGTGGACCACAACTAGCACTCGAAGAAATACTAGTCACATCTCGATGTGCAATACATTATTAGGGCTTGAAAAACAAACCTAGGGTTGATAACAAAATATCTTTTTGGATTCGGTTGTGATCTGATGGGGATAATATTTTTTTATGATGAAGGGATTCCTTCATTTGGATCCTTAAAATGTTACATAACCTTCAAAAGATCTTGTATCTTCTAGTGTATGTTCCTCCCCAAATCTAGGTAGGTGTGTGAGAACCTTTTCAGATGAAAACTCATCCTTATGAGTGAGTTATCATGGTCTCTATCTAGGACTCTTCACAAAAATGTGAATAGTATTTTCTCTCACCACTCGCACACCAATAAATACAAGTAAACAAGGTGGTATTGGACAAAATTGAGTTTCGTAAGAGTCTGGGTCAAACTACTTAGGTATATGGACTACACTAGGGACTTAGGACAAATAATTAAATTGACTTCAAATAAATACTGAAAAATACCCAATTACAACTACAATAATTTATTTCCAATAATTATTTTATCGTAATTAATTACAATAAATAATTATGACTTTACTCCAATTTAATTACTTCATAAATCACTCAGATATAATGAGGTCTCATTTGCAAAGTTGATTACGGTACAAAATATGATTCCACATGTTAATATTCTGATACCTTATTAGTTAAATTAATTTGTTATTAGTCGACTTTATTCAACGTCTAATAAAGTTCTTTGATTCTCAGACTTAACTTGTTTTTTCTACTCTACCGAATTATAAATAATCCATTGATCAGGTTAACTAGTGGAAATAAAATCTTGCAAGTCTGTCAAAGGGGTAATGAATCCAAAGAATCACCCGATACGGATTCGTATGAATTAAGAACTCAGACCTACTCATATAATTGTCACCTAATATATGAGTATCATTTTATTCAATATAAAATTTATTCGCACCAATAGTAATCAATGCGACAAGTACATAAGGATTCCAATCATTGTAATTCTCAAGACTAAGAATCTCTACACCCTTTACAAATGGTGTGGGATTTACTGAGTCTAATCTAAATAGACCTGAAACTCAAATCTCATGGGTGGTACCATTCAATACATTCATGGGATGTACCGATCTCAATTACCTATTTTACTATCGAACAAGTTCCTAAATCATCACACCAGTTTCCCATAGTTTAAGATAAAGTGTTAGGATTGCATCGCAACTGTTGTTGTAAGATGTCAAGCTCTTATCTAGGCTGGAACATTTCAATAGTGCTAGAGCAGAATTCCAATCTCCCTGTGATCAACTCGGAGTTGTATCATTGAAATTCTTACTAAGCTCTACAGATCAAAATTAATATGAAATAATGTATTTAAACAAATATTAATCATTCTCACATAATTGATTATAATAAATGAATAAACCAATCCTTTATGAATCAATAATAACATGTTGCACACATGGGTTTAAGAATAAAATTATAATAAAGAGGTCCAAGATCACATCACTAGAGTATGATAAGTTTTTCAATGAGAAGACTCATAGGGAAAGTTCTTTTCTTCTAGTCGTTGCTCGGGACTCTTTTGATAAGGTTAAGGAAGACCTTATTTTGGATAAAATTATGCATAATGTGATGGTTGGATCACTTCTAGAACATACCCTCAAGATTTAAAATCCTCAAAAGAATCTTCTTGAGGGTAAGATACAGATCTAAATGATGTGAAGGATAATTTGTCCTATAAAGGCCAATATCAATAGAAGGATTACGTTGAGGTCATGGTCAAGCATACTAAGATCCAAAGGAGAATTTACACTAAAAAGAATAGGAAATTAGATGCCTATCTTGAGTTTGAGCCCTTCTGGAAATTTTTCTTGTAAAATTACAACTCTAGGTTAGAGTCCTATAAGGCTAAGGTCCAAGAGCTCTTTCTTGATGTGGATATCCCGGGTATATTCACTGAAGCCCCCTGGTGATGAGAGCTTAGACAATAAAAACAATAATGGTAATGATGATGTTTAAACCTCTAACACCCTTACCGAAGAAGAACAAGCCCAGAAAGAAGCCTTCACCTCTCATACCTAATCCAGTTATCTAAAATGTTATGATTTTGTTAACGCCATCAATTTCAAGCCTTGAGGAGATTTTATGTATTTTTTGTTTTTATCTTGAACTATTTTAGGGAATGGGCCCTTTTATATAAACATTTGATAACTATCTTTTAATAGGAATAGCTTGGTTTTCCAAATTCCAACTTTTGTACTACTTTTCTTTACTTCATACTTGCTGTATTTTTGCTCTGCAGAGAATTTTTTACATAACATATAGCGGCCTGAGGGCTACTAGTAGAAAATTTATTGGAGTAGATATAGGGGTTATAAGACCTCTACGATATACATGTGAAGTTTTAAAATTCCAGAATAAGGTTCTGCGATGGGTAACAAGACCTTAGAACCTTGTAATCTTTGGTACTTGTACTTTTCTAGGACTGAAGGCTAATTTTTTATGCAAACACTTAGCAACCCAATTTTTTTTGGTATGAAGGCCAAAAGATATATATATATATATATATATATTAAGGGTCCTAGCACCTTAGATTTAGAAATTTTGACTTGAACTTTGTTCCAATAAGGGCCCCCAGACCTCCCAAACATGTTTTTATTAAGGATGAAAGACTTAGAATGAAAAATATTATTTCTTTGAGGGTCCAAGGGACTTGGAATTTAGGGATTTTTTAGTTCTATGTCCCATAAAAGTGTTATAAGCACCATGGGGTTAGTATTTCAAATTTTTAAAGTCCACTAATGGGTCATAAGACCTCTGAACTTGTAAACTTTTGAACATGTAGTCCCCTAATGAGTCATAAGATCTCTACACATAGGAGTTCTAAATACTTAATTCCCATAAAGGGTCCTAAGACCTCTAAACTTAGTTTTTATAAATTTTAAAGTTCCATAATAGGTCATAAGACCTATGGAGTTGTAAACTTTTGAACTGCAAGTCCCCCAATAGGCCATAAGACCTCTTGACTTAGGAGTTGAATTTTTTTTAGGTCCATAGGGAGTCCTAAGACCGCTTGGACCTTTGTCCACTAGGGTGGAAGCTTTATGGCACAAGTTTGAGATTCCATTAAGGTTCATAAGACCCTTGAACCTTTGTTTTAAGGACAACACACTTTGGTACAATCGGATTTTTTGGACAATTATTTTCATACAAACACTTAAGCCCCATTTTTTTTAAATATGAAGTTTTTGGTGAACTTTGAGAGTTTTAACCTTGGTATCTAAAAGAGACTTCTTGAAAATTTTCAATTGTTTTTTCCCAAAAAGTTGGGTAAAAAAGATAGTTGCTAACCATGTTTGCACTTTTTATATAATTATGTGTTTTTAAAACATTACTTGGTGAGATAAGGGCCTTTTTAATTCAATGTTATGATTCTTTAGACCTTAGTTAATTCAAATGCAATCAAGGATCAAACACTTGGTAATTCTTGTTGTCTTTTTTGTGTCCTTGGACCTTTGAATATTAATTTCGAGTCAAGAATGAAAGCCTTGCAACCCTCCATGGGTCGTTAAAAACCTTGGGGACTTTGGGAGTCCATTATTAAGACTTTGTAAATTGATGAGTCTTTGGACTCAGGTCTTTTGAACGTTATCCTTTAGTTTAAGGCCAATGGTTGAATCCTTGCAACTATTTTTGTGTCATTAAAGACATTGGGGACTTTGGGGGTCAAGATTTGAGGCCTTGGAACTACATGAGCCTTTGGACACAGGTCATTCTCATCTCAACCATTAGTTTAGATCCAAAGATCTAAGCATTGCAACTCATTTTGAACATGGTATTAAGACATCAGAAGTAGAAAAAAAAGTTCTTTTTATTTCATTCAAGCAACAGAATACATCAGTGATAGTAAATTTTTAGGTGCTCTCTGTTCCAAGGGTGTGTCATTTGATATCATTCCATATCTTTGAGGTAATTCCACCTTGGTCTTAATATTTGGGTTACCACATAGGGACCTTCTCACCTTGGGCCTAATTTTCCAATATTTGAATTTTTGGTTGCAAGGGCGAGCTATCTCCGTGCAAAGACCCCCACCTTGAATTATCCATGTCGAACTTTTTTGTTGAAATATGAGGCTATCCTATGCTTCTATGAAACCATTCGAATCAATGTATCGTATCTCTTCCCTTACGACTCATATAGGGAAATATTGAGACCTTCATCATTAGCCATTGGTTCGAGCTGATCTACCCTCTTTGTAGGGACCTCGACCTCTGTTGGGATCACCGCTCAGTGCCAAAGGATAGGAATAAAGGAGTTTCTCCTATTGCATCTCTGACTATTATCTTGGAAGCCCATAGGTTTCTTGGTAACTGCTCAGACCATAACCCCTTAGCATTCTCTATCCTTTTTACCAAGCTGTGGAAAATGATTATGTTGGTTACTTCGACTTGGCCATTGGATTGAAGATGTCCTATTGATGAGTAATGACTACTTATGCCATAGACCAAACATAATTCTATTAAGGATGTGTTATCAAATCACTTACCATTATTTGAAATGATGGCTTTGGTGAAGCCAAACTTACAGATGATGTTCTTCCAAATAAAATTGGTGGTGTTTTCTCAGTGATGGTGGCTAAAGGCTCAAACTCATCCTACTTGGAGAAATAATCAATGGCCATAACAAACAACTTGTTTTGGACTTTTTAGAGGGGAATATGTCCTAACAAATTTACTCCCCATTAAGAAATGGGCCATGGAATTATCATAAAATCTATCTTCTCTTCTAGCTACTTTAGAACAAAGGTGAACCTCTAATAATTATCACAATGCTTCACCAAGTCCTTGGCTTCCTTACCCAATATTGGATAGAAGTACCCTTGTTTCAATACCTTATAGACTAAGGTCTTTAGGACTATATGGGCACTACGAACACCTTTGTGTAGGTATTTGAGGACATAACTATCCACTTAAGGGTTAAGGTAGCGCTGAGATGCTGAGTAGTACCCATTCTTATATAATGCCATATTTTCCCTATAGTATCTGGGAGCCAAGGACTTCATCCATTTACCATGAAGATTATCTTTGATAAAGACTCCGTCTATGAGGTAGGACTTGATGGGAGTGGTCCAGTATGACCTCTAATAAACCTCAATAATGTTAATATAAAGCTAGGTGATGCTTGGCTGGTCCAATGTGATAATGGGAAATCTAGATCTTCCTCATCTGATGAGGCCACTCGTGTAAGATAGTGAATTTCTAAATTATCTACTTAGGGACCTTTCAGATGCAAAACTTTGGGATTCTCTAGATGAGGTTCTTCATAATTTCTAAGTATCAGCCATCCAATTTCTTTCGACCTTAGTGACCCTGTTGTCCACTAGTTAAGAGTACGTACTAGCCTTTAACTATTATAGTTTTAAATGAATGTCTAGGCATAATCATGCTACCAGGTCTTCATACTCTACCTTATTATTAGAGTCTTTGAAATTTAAATTTAGAGAAAAGGATATAATACCTCACTCTTTGATTACTAGATTAAATCCGACTCAACTCCCTGAGTTATTAGAAGAGCCATCATCATGCAAGACCAATGTTAGAGAGTTTTTGCCCACCTCTTGGAGTAGGTGTTATTTCAGTTCAATTTCCTTAGCAGCTTCTATTTTAAATAGTCTTCCCTCTTCCTCTACCTCTTTGAGGTTGAGGAACTCTATTATAAAGTTATCTAACTTATGTCCCTTAATATCACTCCATGGTTGATATGTGACTTCAAATTCCCCCAACTCCATAAACCACTTGAAAAATATTCATGAGGTATCAGTCTTGTGGATGATCCCTCGAAGGAGTTGATCTGTCATGACAACTATGGTGTGAGAAAAAAAGAAGGGCCTCTAACATTCGGCTGAAATGAGGATGTAGAAGGTAAGATTTTCCATTATGCTATTTTTTCTTTTGTCCTTTATAGTTCCCGGTTGACATAATACACTAAGTACCAGACCATAAAATCCTATAGGATATGAAAACCATGCGTGAAAGACCTACACCAAACCTAGGGGTGAATAAATTTGAAAGTTTCATTTGTCCAAAATTTAAATTTCACAAATATCTCTTTCAATTAACGAACTCTTAATGCTGAAAGCAAAAAATTATAATTCAAAAATTTTGTTAAAACACACACACACCAGGGAATCAAGAGGATCTAAGTGTAGAAAAACAAACTAACGCACCTAGGTCAATTTTAACCTAACTTTATAGATTCAAAACAAATTAAAGTTAAGTGCGCGATCAAAAGTCTTCGTGAGATTAATAAACAATCTCAAACTCACACAACACATATTTAAGAGGAAAGCCCCCCACATAGGGGTAAAAAACTTCGGCACACTCCAAATTTCAATTATACTTCAAAAGAAATTTAATAAAAGGCAAGAAGGTACATCTTACACAAACACTATTGCATAGTCACCTATTGTAAGAGGGTAGTTTAGATTAGATGGAGGCGTAACCCCTTTTGAGTACAGTAATGATAAGTTAACTAATCACGCCATCGCTTAACTATAGGACGCGCAAACACTACTTAGTGAAGATAAACTTAGTTTTAACTCACAAGTCTCTCGTGTATAACTCAGAAGGTAATAATGAACTTGTTAACAACTTCGCTTAGAGGGATTGAGAAAATGAGCACCCTAGATACACCTTGGCAGGCAGGCAAACACCTTAACCACCCTCAATGATCTCTGTCAAGTATTACAACTCCTTAATAAATGACAATGGTGGGTGAGTAAACTCTCTAGTTTGCAGTAAATATCTCTTTGATGTATATTCTCTATAGTAATAACTTATGAACTATTACCAAAGAACACATTCTCCTCATAGGTGGTTGGGGTCCTTAAATAGCCCACCACACCACTCCCGAGGTAACTCAGTCATTAATAATTCTGAAAGACATCCCTCATAATTTATGTCACAAACATTAAAATTCCTGATGCCCTAGTTAGATCAACATCATAAACATTAAATGCCTAGACATGCCTTTTGCCTAACCACTATGTGTCAGGTGGATGTCATCACATAGGTGGCTTACTAACTGTCTGTCAGCCCCAAATACCATGGTGGTTTTCTCAATAGCAGATTTGACATTAGCTAGTAGGCTAGTGACATCACTTACATTAGATGTGACATTAAATAAAGGGTTGTTTGGTCCACAATTCAATGCCCGATGGAACTCAAGGCTTCTCCGCCCGGGGTTCCACGATCAGGGTCTTTTGGTGTTTTACCAGGTGTATCTAAGATGGTGAGGACAAGCCCCAAAGGTGCCTCACTTCTCAATCCTCCAAACCAAGTCCCTCTAAAGTTCCCACAGTGAGGTCGTTCGGTAGAGAGTGAAAGCTCTCCTAGGACCTGCCAAGTGTCGTCTCTTGCAAGTATCGTTCGACCTCACACTAAGAATCATTATACTTGTTATTTCATTACAATCATTATAGCCCAAAGTCAATATAAACAAAGATACAATGCGACTAAGTAACACAACAAGATAAAGTATGAGCTGCCACGCTGAGATACCTTAGTCCCAAACACTGAGATGCAATGCTGGGTTGTCTTGATGAGTTGCCACGCTGAGCTGCCTCGCTGAGTTGCCATGCTGAGCTGCCGAACTGACTTGCCTCGCTGAGCTACCATGTCGAACTGCCTCACTGAGTTGCCTCACTGAGCTGCGTCGCTTCCTGAATCCCAAACAATGTTGTTAATGGGGGGATTATTTCTAATCTCAGGATTACCTTCAAGCCCCCTCTACATTTTCCCTTTCGTTAAGAGATTTATTGTGGAAATAAGAAATGTCTAGAAGAAAACTTCTTAATCCGATGAACCTTCTCTGTGAAAAAATTATGGTGTCTTTTCCTTCATTGCATCCAACTGTGGGTAACGCCTACAGGAAAAAGTAAAATTATGCCCGATGTACCAGAGTCGAAGCGCTGTGGCTTATTGGCGCTTTGGCAAAGGGACATCACAACTTTTTCCTATTACTGAGTTTCAACCTTTGTGCCTTGACTGTTTGAAATTCTCCCTATAGACCTACTAACTTTCTCAAATACTCGTTTTGACTTTAGGGAAGTGAAATTATCCAATTTGTGTTGTGGTGGAGTATAATTGAAGGCGGTGAGTTTTTTCGTTAGGACTACCCCTATCTTAAGACTTATGGAATTAACCCTCGTAAAGTTTCTCCAGGTTCGAAAAAGTAGAAATTCTCCCTAATGTAGCTGAGTCACAATAACGTTTGGACTTATGATGAGGGGACATCATAGCTTTTTTTTAACCGTTGGGGAAGCCTATTCATTTGGAGTTATCGGATATGTCGGACATATAAAAAATTTTGGTGCTAAACCCCAAAACTTATCTTGGAAGAAACCCTTTCCATCCCTGTGCGTCGCTTCATTAATGATGTAATGCCGTCTTTTCAACTGTCAGGACACTTCCCGAAGTGCCACATGTCTATTTGAAATGATTGTAGGCGTCTTTACACGTGTGGTTGTGGGCAATTCAAAAGACGGGCTAAAGATTTCAAACGTCTATTTTTTCAAAACACTTCTCCTTTCTTCGTCTTCTTCAAACTCTCGTCTACTTT
Organism: Sambucus nigra; assembly: GCA_949130495.1. NCBI lineage: Eukaryota > Viridiplantae > Streptophyta > Magnoliopsida > Dipsacales > Adoxaceae > Sambucus > Sambucus nigra. The sequence goes on from OX422211.1 coordinate 730,703,465, forward strand.
AGAGAGCGAAATTCTGCTAAAACTCCATTGTTGCAAAGATTTTCTCCTCATGTCGTTCCTCTGTAATTACTCTCACTTTCTAGCCATTCCATTGTTACTTCTCTAGTGCCTTTTCTAAGATTTTCTTTACTTTTCACTGTCAACTTCACTGGCCTCCTCAAGCAATCCTACTATGTCTGTCACCAATGCTCTGCCTACCACCCCTCTTGCCACCATCTCTATTACCACCTCTGTGACTGCCGCCCACCAGGACCAGTTGTGCTTCTACCATTGGTCCCCTATATTTGGCAAGGGTGAAGATTTTGATATGTTTTGAAAAACTTACATTTTCAACGCTAAGTATGATGACATGACGCTTGGTGATGAAGACGAAATTGCTGCTAACTAGGGCTTTCTCCCCCCAGAGGGTACTCTTCGATTTTAGCTTGAGAGAGGGGACTTCCCGTGGTCCTATATTGACTTCGAAGGGCCTAGAGGCTCTCCTTCTCACTTTGCAACCTGGAACTCCCACATGCAGAGTTCCCATGCTGATACCCTCACCAAAATTGGGCTTCATCGGGCTAAGTGGTTTGGTGAGTTTACTCTATCCAAGAACAATGCTATCCTTCCTGTCCTGGTGTCTCATTGGAACGTTACTACTGACACGTTCATTACTATGAGTGGTGAGCTTATAATAATGTTGGAAGATGTGTATGAGGTTTTAGGCCTTGAGGCAACCGGCCATGAGCCTTATTCTGATGAGGCCCTAGATGCCCAAGAGGTTGCTGACCATTTGGAGTTGGATCTTATATACCGAAAGGGCATCGGTTCTTAAAACAAATCCACATTCATTACTCTCATAAACCATTTCTTCAAGGATCGTTCTGAACGTAGTTCTTTTGAGGCTTCCCCTGGTCAAGATACATCGCTGTAACTTATTGCCTATATCCTTGTCATTATTTCTCATTTCCTTTTAATGGGGAAACCTATCGACCAACCTCGAAGGGACCTCATCAACATATCCCTCCATTTGGCCCGGGGTATCAGGCTTCCTCTGGCTGCAATTGCCTTGGGATCACTCTACACATAGCTTGGAGGAACTCTTTTTGACATGGAATGATCTCTTAGTCATTATAACCTAGCCTACTTTGCCAAATGTGTCCTTATGATAAGCTTCCATCATGTTCGTTTCCCCGCTGTAGCAGCTAAAACCAACCATCCTCCTTTGGGGGAAGCAATTCAGCCTTCATGATCGTTTGTTTATCACAAGAGGCAAAGTAGAAAGGAGTTAAATTCTATTATTGATCAACCTGGGAGTTTTGTGATGAGGCCTTACAAAGAGGAGTTCTTCCTCCATTCTTGGGTTTTTTTCAAACATGGAACAAAGGTGGTCCAGGCAACTACTTTGGACCTCATCGTTTAAGACCCCTTTTCTAGTTGTGGTCCTTCTACTTTCACCGAGGTACCTTTCTTCCTACACCGAGTGGGGATACACCATTGAGCATTACAATCCCAATCGATGCAGTCGTCAGTTTGGTTTTCATCAGGGGCTCCTCACCCAGCTTTCCAATTATCTCACCCCAAAGTCTCTTTTAGCAAGGCATGTTCCCTGTTCTCATCTACTATTGCATGGGGGGTAAGTTTTACCATGGCTGGGCGAGTCACCATTCCGAGCTTCACAAGGCAAGGGGATATGAACCCCCTATTTGTAATAAAGTACTGGCCGAGACAGTTGGCCCAAATTTTTGAGTTCATCCAGGAGGATCCCGTGTATCCCCCAATTCTTTCATTTTATGCTCTAGAGCTGGGGATGAAAGGTAATTATATTCTTGGGATTGAGTTCCCTCTAAGAAAAACTCACAAGGAACCCCCTACTAAGCTTCCTCAACGTTTCTCCATGATTCCTGTGGCTACCCCAATGCCCAAAAAAGCCAAACACCCAAATAGCCTGCTCCTTCAGGAGGTATTTTTGGTGAAGGGGTTTCAACTGAGGTAGCTTCTGGTGAAGAACATTCTTAAGAACTATATAAAAAGACAAGAAAGTCCAAGAATGGGACTTCTTCAAAGTCTAAGCCTCAATATCAACCCCAAACTCCTTTGGAGGCATTTCCCATCGCCTCCGTTCCTTCTCCCCTGTCTGAAGAAACGAGCGAGGAGTTGAGAAGGCAAGTTCAGGTTAAGGTGGCACAAATAAATGTTGAGTTTCAATGACATTCTCCCATCATTCCTCCTTTTACTACCTTCCCCACAATCTTGGTTAATCCCACGTAACCAGGGTCAAAGAGAAAGAAGGTTTCAAAGGTTCCTTAAAGTGATGGTGCTGCGGATGCAAGGAATATGACTCTGGGAACCAAGTCCCAGAGGAAACGAACTCCAAATCTGCACCTTGCTTCAACTCCCTCTGTTAATACCTCCTCTCCTCCTTCTCTAGTGGTTATATCCTCCCATTCTCCTTATGGATCCGAGGTATGTATGTGTGTTTTTGTTCTCCCTCCCATTTTTCTAAGGCAATCTGCATCTGTTTAATTCTTAACAACTTTGGTGCAGGAGGTTGAAGAAGAAAGACCCAGCCCCCCCGTGAGCCCTTTCGTGGGGGGACGTTTTGATTCCTCTTAGACCGCTGTAACTCCTCCCCATTACCCCATGACTGGGTTTACTTATTCCTGTCATTCGGCCTCACAACATGCGAAGGATGTTGCTGTGTGGGGTGATTCCGTTGAGTCTGTGGGCATCTCTTCTGAAGTAGAGCCAACTCCCCCAACCCCTTCTGAAATATCACCTCAGCCCTAGGTTCTTCTGCCCATTGTTTCTGCTGTAGAAAGTTCCCCCGAGGTAACATATTATCACTTACTTGTTAGGTCTCACATCCTATTTCTTCTCCATCCCTTTTTCTATTTAACATGCTGAACTTTAATATATTGGGATGTCTTAGGTTGAAATGGTGTCTTTGTTAGCTAACATTCTTCTTCCCACTGTGCTTACGAGACCCCTAGCTGAAGTTTCTTTTTTGGTGCCATAACTGAGGTAAGTAACACTCTGAGGTATTTCTCACTTCTTCTGTACTTATTAACCATTTCTAAAACTTAGCTTCATTTTTTGCAGTTTTCTCCAGATCTTGCCCCACCCACATCTCTTGGTGATCTGCCTATTCCCAAGGCCAGGGTTGAAATTTCTGCCCAGCATGCTAGTTCCTCTGCATCCACCAACGTTTGAGAATTGCTTGGAGGTCAAGCGTAATCCTCAATTGAGGATCCTATGGGGGTGCTGTTAAGGCTTATGAGGAGGCAAACCTGCCCCCAAAAGTTCCCGTCGTTATGGCCTCCTTGGTGACGTTCATTCTTGCTCCATCCACTACTGAGGTACTTTGCTAGTTTCTCTGCATTTCTCATTGTTTGTCTTTTATTCTTGACAATGTACCATCTAGAAGAGTCTCATTTGTAAAACTTTCAAACTTCACCTATAGCGATGACTTAACAATGAAAACAGTTGTTAACATTTTTTCGCAAACCCCACCTATAATGATGACTTAACAATGAAAATACTTGTTAAGATTTTTTGCAAACTCCATCTATAATGGTGACTTAACAAAGAAAACACTTGTTAAGATCCCAAACTCCACCTATAACGGTGACTTAACAACGAAAACACTTGTTAAGATTTTTTGCAAACTCCACCTATAACGGTGACTTAATAATGAAAACACTTATTAAGATTTTTCACAAACTCCACCTATAACGGCGAATTAACAACGAAAACACTTGTTAAGATTTTTTTCACACTCCACCTATAATAGTGACTTAACAACGAAAATACTTGTTAAGATTTTTCGCAAACTCCACCTATAACGTGCAAACTGCACCGGTAACGGTGACTTAACAACAAAAACACTTATTAAGATTTTTTATAAACTCCACCTATAACGATGACTTAACAATAAAAACACTTGTTAAGATTTTTTTCAAACACCACCTATAACGGTGACTTAACAATAAAAACACTTGTTAAGATTTTTTATTTACCTCATTGTGTTTTTTACCTGTTCTCAGGTTGCACGTTAATCTTTTTCGGAGGGAGAGAAATCTCTACCAGTTCTTTTGCCCATTGCCTCACCCCATCGAGAACCCGTTATTTCAGAAGATTCTAGTCATGATGACCAAGGTTCCACGATGGGTGCTTCTGCTGACAGCGAATCTGGTTATGAGCTTCCTCTACCCGACTTAGTGCCTCACGACTTTTGCCTCACGGTTCTTCAATGTTCTCCCCGAATGCCTTCCAGTTATCGTTTGTTGATTGAGCTTCTTGCAAGCCACCATTATGAGACTTTTACTTTGGATTTCCTGCGATCCAACATATCCTTGATGAGCTATAAGCTTCAGGGCATGGCGACTGTTGTTGCTGATATCTTTAGTACTGCAATGACGAATGTTACCAAGCCTCTTCTTAACCAATTCATAGGCTATCTGAGGGAGTTGGGTCGAGATGGCTTCCATTTTGACTGGATGATTACGCACTTAAAAAAATTAAAGAGCCAACGACTGGATAGTCAGAGGGAACTGCTGCAGAAACATCGGGAGGATCAACGGGTCGAGGATGCTAAGTTGGATAAGATAGCGCCTCTGCTTGAAGCTGCCAACAATGAGGTGGAGGACTTCGAAGAGGCTCTACGCCTTGCAAAGCTGAAATGAGATAACATTTTTATCGACCGTACACAAGCGTAAATGGTATTGGAGGTTTCTATTAATGCCCAACAGCCTTGCCTAGCAGCTTCCTCGGACATTCCCATATATTTTTTCTCTACTTGAGACATGTGGTTACTCTTAGTCCAATGAACTTTTGTATACATTTTCCTTTTTCTTCTCATGTAATTCTTAGGCAGTAGCTACCAATTTTATAATGCCCCAAAGTTTGTGAATGAATAAAAAAGATATTTGTTTTCTCATGCCATTTTCTTTGTGCTGTCACTGCTTGCATATATTATGGAGTTCTATAATTCTTCCATCTCTACTCGAGTTGCAATAATAGACATAAAAAACAACTTGTATATTCATAATAACAGCTAAATATAATAATGTTCTAAACATAATTACTTACACCTGATAGACTTTCAACCATTTATTATTAATCTTGAATGGCTTGTCTTATTCCATCTTAGAAATTAAGCAATAACCTGAATCGTGAGCTTCTTTTACAACGAAAGGTCCCTCCCAATTCACTACAAACATAGGTAGAGGAATCCCTCTGATGTGCTTCACTGATGCCTTCAAAATGAGGTCTCCCTCCACGAACTTCCCTGGTCTCACCAAGTTATCATATGCCCTGGAGAGCTACTTCATATACATTTGAATGTTTTGTATTGCATTATCCCTGTTTTCATCCAATGCTTCTGAATGCAAATTCCTATTCTGAGGGAGCATGCTACTTCGCAAGGTGTATCGAGCAGAGGGCACTTCAAACTCTACCGGGAGAATTGCCTCAACCCCATAGATAAGGGAGAACGGACTAAACCATGTGGTCTTTCTTTAGGTTGTTTGATAGGCCCATAATACAACTGGTATCTTATCATCCCATGATCCTGGGAAATCCTCCATCGTTTTAGCCAAAATATTAACCAAGGTTTTGTTATTCGCTTCGATTTTACCATTTCACTTTGGGTATGCCACCGTTGAAGTATAATGAACAATGGAGTACTTGTCTATGAGCATTGTTACTTTTGAATTGATGAAGGGGGTTCCGTTATCTGAGATAATAACCTTTGAAATCCCAAAACAACAAATGATGTATTCTCTGATGAAGTTGCTCACCACCCCTGTCGTTGTTCTTCTTAGTTGTATCGCTTTAGCCTGTTTTATAAATCACTCCATTTCTACTAGTATCCAGATCTGCCCCCTCGAAGAAGGATGTATTGCCCCTACAAGGTCAAACACCCAAGTGTGAAGAGGATAAGGAATTACCAGGTAATATAGGTCCACCGATGGGGCATGGATCATATTTCCATGAATTTGGCATGCCTTACATTTTTGAACGAACTCAGCAGAGTCCTTCTCCATCGTTGGCTAATAATACCCCAACATCATTAACTGGTCATACAACTTAGCCCCTCCTATATGAGCTGAATCATGCACTTATTTGAGGACCTTTACTGCTTCTTCCTTTGTGATGCAACGCAATGTCCTTTTGAAGTAACCCCTTCGATAAAGCTGCCCATCTTTAACATATAACCTCGGGGCCCTTCGCTTTAGTCCCATCGCATTAATTTTATTTATTGGGATAACTCCATATTTAATAAAGTCAATATAGGGCTTCCTCCAGTTAGTTTGAGCTTCAAAAAAATGACATTCAGCCGCCTCAAAGAATATCTAGCCTTTATCGCACCTTCGGTGTAGCTCTGCTGCATTCTGCTTCATTCTAGGTCAGAAATATCCATCACATTGAATTCTCCTGTAAAGAGGAATCTCTGTTGTTTCGCACTGCTCTTTGTGTGTTTTCTTAAACCTCCACTCAGCTTTTTCTGGGCCGATACATCTTAACAACCATCCTCTCGTGTTTTTGAAATAAATATTTCCTTGATTTGTAAAGTATTGGTCTAATTCCCTCAACTTTATCGCTCCTTCCCCCGATTCTAGTTGTTTTCTAATGTCTCCCTTCCAGTAAGAATAGTCCTCCATCGACAAAATTGATTGTACCACCCAGGGAGCTGTTCTTTATTTGATCACAACTATGGTTGTATCATCTCTCATGGCCATCTTTTCAGTAATGGTTGCATAGGCGGCTGGACGAAGATTCATTATTTGGGGATGTCTCTTAATTTTGGTCCGATGGAACTGGCTAGGAAGCCTATGAATGATCATTATTTATAGTTCCAGGTTCAGGTGTTTTAACGCATATTCTCCATTAACTTGCTAATTTACCAAGTTCAAATCACCCTTAATGCAAAGTGAACAAATTCCCCTTCGAAGGGCCTCCAACAACCCCAGTAGTAACGCTTCATACTCTGCTTCATTATTGTAACAAAGGAAATCTAACTTATAGTAAAGACAAATCTCCTCCATTCATTTTGAAAGAATAACCCCTGCTCCTCCTTTCGTTTCTACCAAAGATCCATCAAACCACATCATCCATTTTTCATCATTTGCATTTAAGTAATTGGTCTTCAAGTCGTCTCCTGTAATTCTTTCTTTAGGTGGCTCAAATGTCCCAAAAGGGAAGATTGATCCCTTGATTGTGCGAGGAACCACGCACTTCAAGTCATATTCTGAGAGGATGAGGAACCACTTAGCTACGCTACCAATCAATATAGTTATTTCGAGGAAATACTTAATAGGATCACATCTGGTTACAATATGAATTGTAAAAGATAGCATATAATGACTAAGTTTTTACACTACAAAAACTAAAGCTAAACAGTGCCTCTCTAAGCTACTATACCTGACCTCTGTCCCATGTATGATTTTACTGAGATAGTAGATTGGATAATATTGCTCGTCAATCTCTTATGATAGTAAAGATCCAACGAACCTTGTGGTGGATGTGAGGTATAACTGCAACACTATTCCTGCCCGTGGGGCAACCATGGTCTGTGGTGAAAGAATAAGCTTCTTCAGCCCAGTGAGAGACTCTTGGTGAACCTCCTCCCACTTGAATTTTGTATTCTTTCGTAAAAGCTGCATCAACGAGTTTATTATCGCAGCCAATCCAGGCAAGAATCTCCTAAGGTAGGAAACTTTTTTGAGGAAACTCTTTAACTCCTTCCCTATTCTTGGACTTGGCTTCTCTAAGATCGCTCGTTGTTTATCCTGGTCCATCTACACCCCTTTTCGATCAACCACAAACCCTAGAAACTTTCCACTTGTTACCCCGAAGACACATTTCAGGGGGTTCATCTTTAGCTTATACTTTCGGCATCAAGCAAACACCTTCCTCAAATCGCTTAGATGGGACTCCACCTTCCTCGATTTGATGACCAAATCATCCACATAGAATTCCACAAATTTGTGAAAGAAGTCATGAAAAATGGCCATCATTGTTCTTTGATAAGGATCCCTAGCGGTCTTGAGTCCAAACGACATTACTTTGTATATGAAGTTTCCTAATGGGGTTCTAAACGCCATTTTCTCTCCATTCGTGGGGTCCATCTTAATATGGGTGTACCCTATATACCCATCTATGAAGATGTACATCTCATTACTAGTCATGGCATCTATTAGGCTATCGATGTAGGGTAAAGGAAACTCATCCTTGGGGAAAGCCCTATTTAAGTCTTTGAAATCCACATATATCCTTATTTGACTTTTGTCTTTCTTTACCGTTGGGATAATTCTAGATAGTGGCTGTTGTATCAGTTTGATGAACCCTGTCGTCAGTAAGTGTAGGACCTATTCCTTGATTTTCAAGTCTAGGTCAGGCTTGTACGTTCTCATTGCTTATTTCACCGTAATGGATGAAGGCATCATGTTCAACTTGTGCCAGCTTACTTCCTCATCCAGCCCTTCCATCTCTGTGTACTTCCATGCAAAAATATTTACAAACTCTTGAATCAACTTAACCAATGACTCTTATTTCTCCTTACTGAGATCCTTCGAAATGAAGATGGGCCTTGGATCCTCCCCTTCTTTTGATAGGTTCAATTGTTCCAACTCTTGTGCCTGTGGTTTTGGTTAATCCACCATATAGTCTGGTTCTTTAGTGACATCTTCCATAAATTCCTGTATGTTGAAGTTGTCTATCACCATGCATTGTCCCCGTTGATCCACTCTAAAGCACTCATATATTGAGTTAGCCTCATCATCAGTTTCTTAGGCCGCCCGTTCACACCATTATAACCGATAAACCACCTTTCTTTCTCCAGTAATCACCTTTTTGCACTGTCTGCTGGTAGTCGCCACTACCTTCCTCTTCTTCTCTCTAGAAGCCTCCGTAACTCTTCCTCCTGAAAATTAACTTAGCTCACTTTTTCGTTGGACCTCATGCTCCAGTGGATCCACTCTAGGCCTCATCATGTCTCTGAGTTGCTTCGAGATGTTTTGGGGCCTAGGAACCACCTGGTGGGATTTTTCTGTTATCACTCCTTTACTAATTATGACTTCATTATTCTACTCATTCAAGGGCCCATCCTTTCTCTGATCAAGGGAACCCACACTCCCTCCATTCTTCTAATGAGGACTCTTACATCCTCTTATAGTTTTGTGTAAAATTCTTCATTGACTAGGTGATCTTTTTTTATGGCCAAGGGCCTCTTTGTAGCTCTAATGGTCACCTCCGTTCCCTTGATATTCGACTTGGCTCATTGGTGATACGTCGAAGGAACTACCCCTTAGTTGTGCATCCACACCCTTCCTACCAAGATATGGTAGGAAGTTGCACTCTCTATCACGTGTAATTTGATGTGGGAACTCAGATTTCCCATCACAATCCCGACTTTCACATACCCAATGGACTTGAAAGACTGGATGTCAAAGCCTGAAATCACCAAAGGCATGAGGACCAACCTCTCCTCCGGAATGTTAGCTGCGTGGAAAGAGTTGATTGGCATGATATTATTGGAAGCTCCCCCATCCATGAGATCCCTTACAAAGCTAACCCCGTTGATGCTGGCAGTAGCATACAATGGCCTATTATGAGGGAATCTCACAGCCCTATCTGCATCACTGAAAGTTATCTCTGATTAAAACCTCTTTACCAACCTGGCCATGGGTCCCTTCCATCTCAGTGAAGGGATTAAGTTCTTCCTCATAATTTCAAGGATCGCCTGGGTTATCTCCGTCCAACTTTCCCTTGGTATCCCTACCTGGTCAATGAACCAGGTGAACTTTGGGGATTTTAAAACTGCACAGTATTCTATAACTTGGTCCACTTCTTTACCTTTATCATTATACACGTCCTCCACATCTTTAACACTTGCTTCAACGTAAGATAACACTGCGTTTTCCATTCCCCTAGTGAAATCTTTCAAAGATTCTACAAACTCCTCCTTCTCCGTCGTTAGCTACCTTACTTCCGTTTCTGCCTCCTCATCGTAGGCTACCACCAGTTTGGCACCATGTGCTGGGAGTGGGTTGTTATTAACATTCTGTGAGGGGATTTTTAACGTTCCTCCCTTCACATACTTATCGATAATTCTCCTTAGGGTGAAATAGCTCTCCGTTTGATGTTGCATCTTTCGATGAATCTAAAAATATTTAGGATCTGCCCTAGTTGCAATGTCTTATTCCCCAACACGGATGCCCTTTGGTTCGTACACTATTCCTCCTTTAACCATTGCGTTGTAATAGCTGACGGCCTCTTCTACTGTACAAGGCAATGGTGGTGGATCTTCCCTATCTCTTCCAAACCTCCTCTTATTGTCCCTTTCCCTACCTTGCCCCTATCTGCTCCTTCGGTATACCCTACCCATATGGGCTGAGACCTCCCTTCCACGGGTTATATCGGCTGCTTGAAAATCATGGGCACCACCACTAAATTTGGTCATACAACCAACGAGATATTCCTTGCTGCTTTTAAGAACGCCGCAAAAGTCCCCTCACCTGCCTCATTAATAAGATGGAAGATGTAGTTAGGAAGCAGTCCTTCCGCATAGATCTTCAGTAGCTTGGACTCTTTGGCCTCCTCTCTCACATTGTGGGACCTTTCCCTTAACCATCAAACGTAAGCCACTATATCTTCCTCGGGTCGTTATTTCTCTTTCCCCAGTTGGGTCAGGGTGAACTCATCTTCCGCCAGAAATAACTTCTGGATCAACAAAACATGCATCTCTTCCCACGTGGAAACACACTTAGGAGATAGATGGGAATACCATGTATATGCTTTATCGATCAAGGATTTAGAATATTCCCTCTACCCGAGTTTCTTGTTATTGCAATGCACCCCCAAGTGTTCAACGAAGCGTTTAATGCGATCTTTCGGGTTCCCACCCTTTCCTATGTATTTTTAAAAGATGGGAGGAATATAATCTTTTGGGTATGGCTCATCTTTGCATTCCTGGGGGTAAGTCATCCAAAATTCATCATAGACCAAAGCTACCTGGCCCGCAGATTGCGAGGAAGCTTGCATGAAATTCAGAATTTGTTTCCTTATTTCTTCCATTGCCGATGTCGTTGAAGGAATGACCATAGGGACCAAAGGCTAAGTGCCCATTGTAGTTGGAGAAATCATCAAAGTTGGAACGGTTGATACTCCTAGATTTCCCACTGTTGGATTCAAAACAAAGGGTATACTTGTTGGGACCGTTCATGTTAGAACAACACTTGGTGGGGCTACCCCTAGTGTCACGAAGGAATTGTCTTCAAATCCCCCCAACACCATTGAACCTACGGGAGTTTGAAAAAACTCGTAAAATTTATTCATGAGGAGTGCCACTTGGGCTGGCTCCAACCCAACACTCGTAGAATCTTGTGTCACCCATGGGACACCTGTCGCCATTTGAACTGGAGGTACCTCTAGTCGAGGGGTTCCGTCCCTTGAAGCCTACAACTCTGTAAGGACAAATTTCCAATCGAGTCATTTGTTATATTGGCTATATTCCGTTGGACAAAACAATGTTGGGCCATTCTGCATCAAGCATCATTCAATGCAAAGATTCAAGCATCGCATCCAAAGTTTATGCGTCATCAATATTCATGCCATGCTAGCTATCCTACAAAGGTATATGACCAAAATAAATTTTATGTGTTGGAGTATTTTGTCTAATCAAGAAAATTTCATATAAGAAAATGTTCGTAAATAAGTAATGTTCCTAAAGAAAAATCTTTGAAATAAATTTGAACAAATTTGTGCAAAAATTAAAATCTCGTTCGAAGTTTATCCAGGTCGTTCGAACGACCTGGATCTAACGACTTTCCCCAGCCAATACTGGAAGTTCGTTAGAAGTTCGATAGAAAGGTCATTCGAATGACCTCGTTCGAACGAGGTTTCTAACAACCTTTCTAATTCAAAATTGGAACGTCGTTAAATAAATCGTTCGAATGAGAAGTCGTTCGAACGAGTTCTGCCAGGTCTGATTTTTTAAACATATTTTTTAAGCAATTTTTCCCGTAACTGTTTTTGTCCACTACTTTTTCAGTTATATTATATGGACGAAAATTAGTTTCAAAGGTTAAGGAAGTTCATTATTCTCTTGAGAGATTTTTCCATAACTTCCCTCTTTTGGGTAAAAATTCTCTCCAAAACTTTTATCATCTTTTGAAACAAAACCCCTTCAATCAAATTCACATTCAACAAGCAAGTTTGCGGTGGATCTCTGCATTCAAGCTTTGAGGAGACGGTGGTTTTGGGCTTCGGTGGATACCGCAACACGAGGAGTGTTGAGCAACGCGTTGGAGCTTTGCGTACTACAACTTCAGAGGTCGAGGACGGCATAAGCAAGTCTTGAGTGAGTCAATGTCTGTAAGTCTTTTGAGTCTCTTGTAAAACCTATTTTGTAGTGAATTTTGTCTAGGCACAGCCGTCCGAGGTTTTTCCCATTTGGGTTTTCCTCGTACATCGGCGTGTTGTGGTTGGGATTTTCACATTTCACTTTATTAAATGACCTAGATGTATGCTTAGGATAAAATGAATAAAATTGGAATAATTTTATTTTAATTAAGTCAAGTCATCAATCCCATTGCATTAATTGAAATTTGTTCTTGCAAACTTGTGAATCTGCATTTAAATTGAAATTGGAGAATATCTCTTTATATCTAATATTAAAATTGGATTGCGTGTGTGTGTATTCTATGAATTAAACTAAGACCTTATAACCTTGCAACTTCAAATTGGTATCAGAGCTTGTTTCTAAAAGTTATTTTGATGAATCCTGGAGGTTATATGGATAGTTTTTCGTCAAATAGACTACCTTTGTTTGATGGAACTAATTATACCTATTGGAAAGCACGTATGAAAATCCTCTCTTAAATCAATTGATGAACGTGTTTGGGTTACTGTTGAAAGAGGATGGTCCCCTCCTACTATGGTTGTTAATGATGAACGTATTTTGACTCCTATTGAACAGTGGTGTGAGGAAGAACTAAAATGGTGTAACTTTAACTCTAAAGGATTAAATTCCTTATTTGGTGTCGTGTCTCCCGATGAATTTCATCGTATAATGACGTGCGAAATGTCAAAGGAAGCTTGGAACATTCTCCAAGTTACTCATGAGGGAACTAGTGTTGTTAAAGCATCAAAACTTCAAAATTTAACTACACAATTTGAAACGATCAGCATGAAAGAAACTGAAACATTTGATGAGTTTTTTGCTCGTTTATCTGACATAGTTAACTCTTGCTTTAACTTAGGTGAAAAAATACCTGAAAATCGTGCTGTTAAGAAAATACTTAGATGTCTTCCTAAGCCATTCATTCCTAAAGTCACTGTTCTTAATTCTTTAGGAAACCTAAATACTTTAAAACTTGAAGAACTTGTTGGTGATCTGCAAACTTATGAACTAGATATGTTTCCTAAAGATAACAAAGGCAAAGATAAAGGAGTTGCTTTAAAAGCTAAGAAAGTCGATGTGTCTGATTCTGATGAGTCTGACTTTGATCCTGATGATATAACCTTATTTGCTAAAAAATTTAAAAAATTTCTCAAGTTTAAAAAACAAAACTCTAAATTTGAAAAACCTAAATTTGAGAATAAAAACAAAGGAGGAAATAAAAAATTCACTAATCAGGATCCAAAAAAGTTCAATAAAGACAACTTTGAAAAGGATGATTCGGAGAGATGCTCTGAATGTGAGGGATGTGGTCATAGAGCTTTCAAGTGCCCTATAAAACTTAAAAGACAAGGCAAAGAAAAAGCTGTTTACAATGCTACTCTAAGTGACAGTGATAATGAGTCTGAAGAATCTGATGACTCTAACCCATCTAAAAATAACTTCACTTCCTTTATGGCGAGCCATGCTAGTAATTCGAGTGTGTCATACCTTAATGTTGACAATTCTGAACAAAATCTCGAGGTTGTTTCTACTCATTCTACTAGTAGTGATGAAAAAGAGAGTGATAGTGATATAGATGAGAGTGAACTACAATTTGCTTATTCCGAACTCTACAATGAATCTCTTCGCATTCAAAAAGTCAACAAAAGATTAACCTTTAAAGTCTTAACTTTAGAAAAAGAGTTGAAAGGCCTGATGGAGAAGGAGCCTTTAGTTATTCAACTCGAGGCAATTAAGATATCTCTTTCTGAAAAGCTTATCGTGATTGGTAAAGAAAAATGTGACTTAATTATCTCCTTAGAAGGTGTTAACAAAGATCTTAATGAGTCTCTAGAAATTAGAACATCTCTAGAAGCTAAAATGTCCCAACTTGAAAAAGATCTTGAGTCCTCTCGTGAAGTTAAAGTCACACTCGAGGATAATTTAGGAAGAATGGGAAAATTATTTCTAGGTCCTGTTTTAGGATATAAGGAGAAAGGTTATCAAGAGAGAAAGGGTATAGGATATGAAGAAGGAAATTCTTCAACAGTCAAAACCTAACTTGTTGCTAAGTTTGTTACAAAATCTAAAGTTCCTAAAGTAAATCCTTCTAAGCAACCTTTAAAAGCCGGCCCAAAGCAACCCTATGTATGCTCATATTGTCACAAACGGGGTCATCTTAAATATTTTTTCTACGAACTTGGAAAGAACCCTCAATTTAAAAATGCAAAACAACCCTATAGCTCCATAGCTAATCTTAAGAGTCAAGTTGAGTATCTAGTCAATACTTCTAAAGGTCTAATGGAAGAGTTTCTTAGGTTTTCTAAAGTCCAAGGAAATAATTCTAATTATAAGACTAGAGCCAATCAAGGAAAGAAAACAACTCAAGCTTGGGTTAAGAAAAATCAAACCAAGAAAGATTTTGTTTCTCATGTTGCACTAAAGGCAGAAAATACCTCTCAATGGTACTTTGATAGTGGTTGTTCAAGACATATGACTGGCGATAAATCTCTATTTACCACTCTCGAAAACTATAAAGATGGTAATGTAACTTTTGGGGATGGTAGCAAGTCGCAAATCATGGGTAGAGGATCTATTGAAATCTCCGGATTTCCGAAACTTGAAAATGTACTTTATGTTGATGGTCTAAAGGCTAATTTGATAAGTATTAGCCAACTATGTGACGATAATCTTGATGTGAAATTTAGTCAATCGGAGTGCATTGTTTATGATCAGTCAGGTGAATCTATTTTACATGGTGTTAGAACTAGTGACAATTGTTATGGAATCATTCTTAAATCATCTTTAGTTTGAAATAATGTAAAAGCCTCATCTACCGATCTTTGGCATCAAAGATTAGGTCATGTTAACTTTAGAGATCTTGACAGACTTGTGAGAAAAGATCTAGTTCGAGGCTTACCGCCACTCGGAAAGACAACGTCCACCATTTGTGGACCGTGTCAATTTGGAAAAAAAATGAAAAGTCCTCATAAGAAGTTAAACTCTATAACAACATCTCGTGTCTTAGAATTGATACACATGTACCTTATGGGTCCCACTCGTACCGAGAGCATAGGAGGAAAAAGATACATCTTAGTTATGGTGGATGATTTCTCTAGATACTCTATTGTAGGCTTTCTAAGAGAAAAATCTGAAACAGTTGACTTTCTTACTGTTAAATGTAGAGCTCTTCAAAATCTTCACGGTGTTACCATAAATCGCTTTAGGAGTGATAATGGAACCGAATTCAAGGAATCCGGTGTGAATGCCTTCTGTGATGAAATAGGAATAAAACATGAATTCTCGGTCGTTCGAACTCCTCAAAAAAATGGTATAGTCGAACGAAAAAATCGAACGATCGAAGAAATGGCAAGGTCTATGCTCCTAGGAAGAAATGTGCCCCGTAGGTTTTGGGCCGTAGCGGTTAACACTGCATGTCACACAGTAAATAGAGTTTACTTGCGTCCTAACACTAACAAAACTCCTTATGAATTGTGGATGGGTACGAAACCTAATTTGTCCTATTTTAGAGTGTTTGGAAGTCCATGCTATATTCTTCGAGATAGAGAACTTCTAGGCAAATTTGACTCAAGGAGGGATGAAGGTATTTTCCTAGGATATTCTCAAAATAGTAGAGCCTTTAGAGTTTTCAACTTAAGTAACTCTAAAGTAATGGAATCCATTAATGTTGTCATAAAAGATGATGCTCCGGCCACACCAATTAATAATGAGGAAGATTTGTCATCTGAGTGTGATGTTGTGTCAAATGTTGAAAGTATTGAATCTCAAAATGATTTAGTTGTTCCAACTATCGAGAAAAAGGAAGTTACTCCTTGGGTGCATAAAAGTCATGACACTTCACAAATTATAGGAGATCCCGAGGTAGGTGTCAAGACTAGGGCGCAATTAGAAAATGAAGTTACCTATCTATGCTATACTTCTAAAATTGAACCTAAAAACTTTAAAGAAGCATTACAAGATGAACATTGGATTAATGTTATGCAAGAAGAACTGTTTCAATTTAAGAAAAATGATGTTTGGGAATTAGTCCCTAAGCCTTCTAATACCAATGTCATTGGCACTAAATGGATTTTCGAAAATAAAATGGATGAAAATGGTGTCATTATTCGAAATAAAGATAGATTAGTTGCTCAAGGATATACCCAAAATAGAAGGTGTTGACTTTGAAGAAACTTTTGCTCATGTTGATAGGTTAGAATCGGTTTGCCTTTTACTTGCCATAGCATGTCACCTTCAATTTAAATTATATCAAATGGATGTAAAAAGTGCCTTTTCAAATGGTATTATTCAAGAGGAAGTATATGTTGAACAACCAAAAGGGTTTGAGGACCCAAAACATCCTACTCATGTCTTCTTCCTAAAGAAAGCTCTATATGGCTTGAAACAAGATCCCCGTGCTTGGTATAAAAGACTCACCTCTTATCTCCTTTCTTGTGGCTTTTTGAGAGGGGAGTAGATATGACACTTTTCGTTCGGCATGATGAAAAAGGTATCCTAGTTGCTCAAGTTTATGTTGACGACATAGTGTTTGGGTCTACGTGTGATAAACATGCTCAAATTTTTTCAAAAGAAATGCACAATGATTTTGAGATGAGTATGGTAGGTGAACTTATTTTCTTTCTAGGTCTTCAAGTTCGTCAACTCAAAAGTGGGATATTTTTGTCCCAAACTAAGTATGCTAAAGACCTCGTTAAGAAATTTAAACTCGAATCCTCTAAACATGCTCGTACTCCTATGAGCTCATCTATTAAACTTAGTAAGGATACCGACGAAAAGGATATAGAGCATACTCTTTTTAGAAGTGTGATAGGTAGTTTACTTTACCCAACTGCTAGTCGTCCGGATATTTCCTTTAGTGTAGGAGTTTGTGCTCGTTATCAAGCCGCACCAAAAGAGTCTCATTTACTTGCTATTAAACGTATCATCAAATATGTTAGTGGGACCCTGTCTTTTGGCATTTGGTACTCTTTTGACACCAATGATTGTCTATCGGCATATTCAGATGCCGATTGGGCAGGAGATGTTAATGGATGTAAAAGTACATTTCGCAGTTGTTTTTTTTTTGGAAGTGCACTTGTCTCATGGATGAGAAAGAAACAAAATTCTATTTCTTTGTCCATGGCGGAGGCCGCATACATTGCCGCCGGGAGTTGTTGCACTCAACTCATTTGGATGAAACAAATGTTGGAAGATTACGATATTTCCCAAGGCACTATGACTATATACTGTGATAATACTAGTGCAATTCATATTTCCCGTAATCCCGTTCAACATTCTAGAACCAAGCATATTAAGATCCTTGAACATTTCATTTGTGACTTGGTAGAAGCGAAAATTGTTTCTCTAAGCTTCGTTCCTATCGATCAACAATTGGTCGATATCTTTACTAAACCTCTAGATGCCCTTAGGTTTGAAAACCTTAGGAAATCAATTGGGGTTTGCTCCATTGATTGAGATCGAAGCCGTTTATCTAGTTTAGGTTGCTTCTCTTGTATATTTTTATACCTATGAAATAGATTTCCTTTGTATATATTTTATTCAAAATCTCAAAAATATTTTTTTTCCTTTATTTTCAAGGAAAACGGGAATGGTTAGAAAAGCTTTCAAAATTTTTGTCCATATGGCTTTGTGGTCGATGTATTCGGATCCCTATCCTTTTCCATGTTCACATGGCTTTCGATGAGTAGTTAATCCATACATTGTTTATCTTGTGGACAATAACGCTCTTTTATGATATATTCTTTTGTGATTTCCTCACGTCTTTGCCTTTTGCACACACCGTACATGAAATATTACGAATATCTTGTTCACATTGTTCTTGCAAAGTGAGATTTGGTGTTGTCTTCTTAATCCTGTCACATCCCTTATAAGCAATCGAAATTGTGCATGATCATCCGTTGCCCGAATTGAAACAAAATGATTATATTCTTCCAGTTGATTTTCGTTTCAAGCAATGGATTCGGGCTCCGAAAAACATAAAAGTTTTTACGTGAAAAGCCACCATTTGCATTCTCAGTTTTGTGGCTAAAATAGAAGCATTGAAAATGATATATAATGCCAAGGCCAAAATAAGAGGCTTGATTGATTCTTCAAAAAGATTAGTCTCAATCTATTATTGTTCATGGGAGATATAAGTTGAAGATCAATGGGCTTGCACATTTCATCGATTTATTGCTTTCTCATTGTGACATTATTGGCGAGAGAATCATCTATTTTGTATGCTTGTTACAGTCGTGTTTAAGTGTTCAATAATATTTCCTTTTTTTGACACAAGGCTAATATGAGTGAATATTGCGCACATATATTGTTTGGCATTACGCACTTGTACATTGTTGTGGCTAAAAACTCTCACTCGTATTGTTCACACCCCTACATTCTCGCTCCCACTATTTAGATATGTTGCCATAAGCTAGGATTACTAAAATCTACATTTTGGCATTGTTCTGGCCTTCCCAATTTCTGATATTATGGTATTTTTAACTCTATTTTATGATATTTTTATTTAAAAATTATTGATTTTCATTAGAAATTCTCGTTCGAACGATATCTCTAACGACGTCTATAACCCTCTTTCTGTCACTTCGTTCGAAATGTCGTTCGAACGACAAAGTTCATTCGAACGAACTTCTAACGAGTTATCTAACGAAGAGCTACTGTGACTTCGTTCGAAATACCTCGTTCGAACGACATCACTCGTTCGAACGACCTGCGTTTAAATCGGGTAGTTACTCTTCCCAAAATCTACCACCTCTCTCTCTCTACACTATCCACGTTTCCCAACACCCCTCTTTCCCAGATTTACACTCTCCCACCTCCTCCATTTTCCACTCTTTTTCTTTTCTCTCTCCCATAATTTTCTCTCTCCCATTTTCCCTATCCTCCACTCTCTTCGCCTTCCCACGATTTGCCTCTCCATAACCCTTATTTCTTCCTCACATTTGCTGCTCAACCTGTACTTGTTGTTTCCATCTTCTCTTCAAGGTATAATTTTTTTCCTTTGCTCTCTCTCGATATATATATATATATATATATATATATATATATATATATATATATATATATATATATCCCTATCTATCTATAGTTATATAGATTTATATAACCCTCTCTATGTATATATCGATACACACACACACACACACACACACACACACATATATATATATATATATATATATATATATATATATATATATATATATATATATATATATATATATATATATATATGTGTGTGTGTGTGTGCTGTTGGGTCTTATTCTCAAAATCTAATCGATTTGCACTTTTTCCCAACCTTTATATATATGAATGTGTGTATATCTCTCCACACACACACACACACACACACACACACACACACACACACACATATATATATATATATATGTGTGTGTGTGTGTGTGTGTGTGTGTGTGTGTGTGTGCTGTTGGGTCTTATTCTCAAAATCTAATCGATTTGCACTTTTTCCCAACCTTTATATATATGAATGTGTGTATATCTCTCCATTTTTTGGGGGGCTATCTTAATTTCTGCATTTGTTTATGTTGCCCCTGATTAAAATATATTCCATGATAATATTATTTTTCTCAAATTAAATTTCAGTTACTATTCATGGAATTTATCTTAATCAATTTTTATTAATTTTCTTTTATTCCTAACTGAGGATGGGATTATTCTGATTGGTTGTTGGATTGTTGGTGTCTGGTGGTTTGGTTAGACTTTGTTCGGGTAGGTTCTAATATCAGTCATTTTCACAATGGCCCGTAACCGTCACCAACGCCGTATAAGCGATTCCCCGAGGAACGCTCCTCGTCCTCTGATGAGGAAACCCGTGCCATTGCAGCTATTCCCAACCTTAAACTGCGTTGGAGGACCCTTTCCAAACATACCCTTTATCACACTCAAGGGTTCGCTACCCGTTCTATCGTTAGGGAGAAAATTATTAATCTCCCCTCTCTCCACGGAACCACTGTGCATTCGTGGATTTCAGATTTAGGCTTGGACCCACTCTTCTCTCTCACGGATGCCGTTTTTCCCGACCTTGTTCGGGAATTTTTTTTTGGGATGAACGAAAAGAATAATCACCTTTATTCTAGGGTGCGCGGTTGAGAGATTATTGTCTCTCCCGACTCGATAGCTCAACTCCTTCCCATCCCTAGGGTCACTAATCCCTCATTCCCTTGGACGTCCGATACACGTCCCGATACCACTCTTGTCCTAAACACTATTTTTAGGTTCCTCCCTCCCGGCACTGTCACTATTTTCCATAAACATTTACATCCTGACTTTATGGTCCTTAATTGGATCGTATGTGCCTATCTTCTCCCACGTGCCAACACCACTCAAATCACCAAACAGCACGTGGACCTTACGTTTTCTATTAGCATTCGGGCTCACATTGACCTCCACGCCTACCTTTTTAGTGTGATTCGGACTGCTAGGATCCTTCCCTCCAGCCCCGCTCGACAATCCCTCCCTTTTGTGGCCATTATTACCCATTTTTGTCTTACCGCCGGTTGCCCCCGTGTCTCCACCGATATCCCCGTCACTAAATACCAAACTGTTGACATGTCCTCCATCATCCGCTCTCGTGGTCATTTGCCACCGGATACTCCTCCCCTCACCCCCTCCACCTCTTCTCACTCCGTCGCTTCCTCTCACCCTGCCCCCAATCGTCCTGCCCCCTCCATCTCTATCCATCGCCCCTCCCCTTCCCATATTACCGCACCCGTCGAGTCGGAGAATTTTTTGTTTGTCCGTTCATAGGTTGAACAGATTCAGGAGGATCGCCGTCAGGACCAGGCGCTTATGCCGGGGCTTATACTGTCTATGCAGCAGGAACGCGAGGCCCAAGCCCATCGAGATGCAGCTCGGGAGGAAGCACAAGCGCATCGCGATGAAGCCCAGGCTCGTCGGGTGTCTCTCCTTTTAGCGCATCTTGATGCCATTCGACATATGGAGATGCGTCGCGGGGCAGGTTCTTCCGGCACCAGCTCCCTTCCCGATGACACTCCACCCGATGCTCCTAGCTCTTGATGTGCTTTGTTCATTTCTTGTTTACTTGTTTTTGCGAGGATGAGTGGTTTATTTATTTCTTGTATTGGATTCCTTTCGTTTGGATACTCTCTTGTATGAAACTTAATTATTTCCCCTTTCCCCTTACTTAATGCATCTTCATTATTTTCCTTGTCATTCTTATTTTTTCCTATTTCCTGCTTTGTTGCCTATTCTCCTTTATCATGCAAGCCCCTTATCCCTTTGTCTTATCCGGACAAAAAGGGGTAGAAGCATTCATTAATGAGAATTCATATTTAGGGGGAGTTGGATAAATTAATTGAATTTAATAATAATTGAATTTAATAATTGATTTTAATGTTGATCATATGCATAATTTAGAGGGGGTTAAATTCTTAATATTGAATATTGAGACATTTATTTACCATTCACAAGATATGCTAACACATAGTTTTATATATAATTTATTCTCTATTTCCCCATGCGTTTATGAATTTGTTGTTTCATGTGTGTAGGATACATCTCCTACTCCTTTCCAGCTCGTCAGTCTTGTCCTTGTGTCTGTTTTTTTTTTGGGTTTTTGGGACGGGTCTTAGAAATGGCTTGACGGCTGGCTTAGCAAAATTCTGTCTTTTATTTATTTTTTATTATTCTGTTTTGTCCCGGAATAGCCAAATGGGTAGATTTGTAAGGACAAATTTCCAATCGAGTCATTTGTTATATTGGCTATATTTCGTTGGACAAAACAATTTTGGGTCATTCTGCATCAAGCATCATTCAACGCAAAGATTCAAGCATCACATCCAAATTTCATGCGTCATCAATATTCATGCCATGCTAGCTATCCTATAAAGGTATATGACCAAAATAAATTTTATGTGTTGGAGTATTTTGTCTAATCAAGAAAATTTCATATAAGAAAATGTTCATAAATAAGTAATGTTCATAAAGAAAAATCTTTGAAACAAATTTGTGAAAAAATTAAAATATTGTTCGAAGTTTATCCAGGTCGTTCGAACGACCTGGATCTAACGACTTTCCCCAACCTATACTGGAAGTTCGTTAGAAAGGTCGTTCGAACGACCTTGTTCGAACGAGGTTTCTAATGACCTTTCTAATTCAAAACTGGAACGTCGTTAGATAACTCGTTCGAATGAGAAGTCGTTCGAACGACCTCGTTCGAACGAGTTCTGCCAGGTCTGATTTTTTAAACTTCTTTTTTAAGAAGTTTTTTTCCCATAACTGTTTTTGTCCACTACTTTTTCAGTTATTTTATATGGATGAAAATTAGTTTCAAAGTTTAAGGAAGTTCATTATTCTCTTGAGAGCTTTTTCCATAACTTCCCTTTTTTTGGTAAAAATTATCTCCAACACTTTTATCATCTTCTGAAACAAAACCCCTTCAATCAAATTCACATTCAACAAGCAAGTTTGCGGTGGATCTCTGCATTCAAGCTTTGAGGAGACGGTGGTTTTGGGCTTCGGTGGATACCACAACACGAGGAGTGTTGAGCAACGCGTTGGAGCTTCGCGTACTACAACTTCAGAGGTCAAGGACGGCCTAAGCAAGTCTTGAGTGAGTCAATGTTTGTAAGTCTTTTGAGTCTCTTGTAAAACTTATTTTCTAGTGGATTTTGTCTAGGCCCAGCCGTCCGAGGTTTTTCCCATTTGGGTTTTCCTCGTACATCGGCGTGTTGTGGTTGGGATTTTCGCATTTCATTTTATTAAATCACCTAGATGTATGCTTAGGATAAAATGAATAAAATTGGAATAATTTTATTTTAATTAAGTCAAGTCATCAATCCCATTGCATTAATTGAAATTTGTTCTTGCAAACTTGTGAATCTGCATTTAAATTGAAATTGGAGAATATCTCTTTATATCTAATATTAAAATTGGATTACGTGTGTGTGTATTTTACGAATTAAACTAAGACCTTATAACCTTGCAACTTCAAACTCTGTCTACGCCTCTTCTTCATTGTATTGAATGTTATCAAAGTGAAGTCTTCGATTAACGTTATCCTGCGCCACACTCCTTTCTTAGAAGAATGCCCCCCAGTAGAGTCGCCAAATGTAAGAGGGTAGTTTATATTAGATGGAGGCATAAACCCTTTTGAGTACAGTAATGATAAGTTAACTAATCCCTCCATCTCTTAACTACAGGACGCGCAAACACAACTTAGTGAAGATAAACTCAGTTTGAACTCACAAGTCTCTCGTGTATAACTCATAAGGTAATAATGAACTTAGAAAAACCTTCGCTTAAAGGGAGAGAGAAAAAGAGCACCCTATATACACCTTGGAAGGCAACCAAACACACTAACCACCCTTAATGATCTCTGGAAAGTATTAAAGCTCTGTAATAAATGACAATGGTGGGCGAGTAAACTCTCTGGTTTGAAATAAATCTCTCTTGATGTATATTCTCTCTAGTAAGAACTTCTAAACTCTCACTAAAGAACTTGCTCTCCCCAGACGTGGTTGGGGTCCTTAAATATCCCCCCACAACACTCTCGAGGTAGCTCAGTCATTAATAACTGTGAAAGACATCCCTCATAGTTTATATCATAAATATTAAAATTCCCGATGCCCTAGTTAGCTCCACATCATAAACATTAAATGTCAAGACATGCCTTTTGCCTAACCACTGTGTGTCAGGTGGCTGTCATCACAGAGGTGGCTTACTAACTATCTGACAGCCCCAAATACCACGGTGGCTTACTCAAGTGCAGATTTGGCATTGTCTAGCTGTCTATTGACATCACCTACATTAGATGTGACATTAAGTAGAGGGTTTTTGGTCCGCGATTCAATGCCCGATGGAACTCAAGTCCGCTTTGTCCGAGGTTCCACAGTCAGGGTCTTTTGGTGTTTTACTAGGTGTATCTAAGATGGTCAGGACAAGCCCCTATGGCGCCTCACTTCTTAATCCTCCAAACCATATCCCTCTAAAGTTCCCACGGTGAGGTCATTCGGTAGAGCATGAAAGCTCTCCCAGGCCCTACCAAGCGTGGTCTCTCACGAGTACCGTTCGACCTCACACTAAGAATCATTATATTCATTATGTCATTACAATCGTTATAGCCCACAGTCAATATAAACAGGGATACAATGCGACTAAGTAACACAACAAGGTAAAGTATGAGCTATCACGCTAAGATGCCTCGCTTCCTTAATACAAAACACTGAGCTGCAATGCTGGGTTGTCTTGCTAAGTTGCCACGCTGAGCTGCCTCGCTGAGGTTCCACACTGAGCTGCCATGCTGAGATGCATCGCTGATTTGCCTCGCTGAGCTGCCTCACTGCCTTAATGCCAAATACTGTTGTTAATGGGGGGATTATCTATAATCTCAGGATTACCATCAAGCCCCCTCTACACCAATTGACCTTTAAACGCTTCCCCATAGACAATGAAAATCTATCACAAGATCGATGAGTTCAATGAAGAACTTCGATCTTCCTTGAAGTCGAGCACACTTAAAATTCTCCAATAGAATGCGATGACTCCGCTTCTAGATCTATGAGTGATAGATCATATTTAATCAAAGTGTTCAATAAAAACTCTCAAAAATCACTTATAACACCTTAACATCCATGAATAAATATAGGTTTTTGATCAATTGCGAGAAACAAGTTAAGGAAGAATTTAAAGGGAAGAACAAATTCTCTCCACTCTAGAAAATCATTCAGAGGGAAGTTTCACTTGTGTAAAAGTCAGATCATAACAAATAGGAGCAAAACAACCTCTAAAAAATAAGGTTTTTCAATTTTTAAAGTGCGTCGTACGCACGGTCATGTTTGATTGTTCACACACTCAAGTATGATCATTCCCACGATTCCTCCTTATGTTTAATTGAAATCACAGTCGTGCACATGGGCGCAAAGTTCATCAATTCGAACACCTCCATGAACATGGTCATAAAAGGACACCATGAAAACAAGTAAGGTTGAAAACACACAAACACAGTAAAATATATTTAAGAACAAAAACACCTTCCTAAAAACATTTACCTCCAAATCGTTTTTATAATATTTTTAAACAACTTGATCCTCAAAGTTGAAAAACCTCTCACATTTTGAAAAAAAACTTTTGTGCATGTGTGTGAAGACAAAGATAATTCACACATTCTAGATAAAAGGATAAGTATTCAACTTATGCTTGAAGTGAATCATATGGAAAGAAAAATCATTAATGAGTGGCATTCAAGGTCTTCAATTTTTCCAAGGTTCAATCTAGACAAAAATACCATGCTTCACTAATGCAGAACAAGTCAGTGTGACTTGATAGACACGAAGGATAAGTCTAAGTCATCGGTTCGACCATTTGGGTTTCATAAAAGTTCATATTCCTCAGTAGTAATGAAATAGTTGAATGGAAAGTATTCTTATTACAAGTAGCTAGAAGTTTTACAACAACAATGTTCATTTTTTCTTGATTTATAAGTAAAAGGACATGGTAATCATTTTTCTCTTAAAGTAGATGCATGATTTGTGGCTCGGTCTATAGGAACCATGTGTGTAGACTCGAGAATCGCAAATAAGGACTATAACTCTTTGTAGAGGTACTAGGTAACCACAGAAATAATTAAAAGAGGGATGCTCTTAATTATGGGAAATAAGAATAAGGCAGGAGTATAAGTAACATGAAATATTTTTAGGTTATAGAGAAGACATAAAGATACTGTAGCTAAGTTATTTTCATTGAAATAGTTGGTTTATTTGGTTATGAACAAATATTCAATTACTTTAATAAAAATATTTTGATCCGAATCGGGATATCTTTTATATCTTCTGGTACATCAAGAAATAATTTATATATTATAAAGTCTGTCACGCCAATACTGCTAAATACTAAAATGAATAATGTTCATGGATATGTCATTAATGAAAAAAAATTCCTTCTTAGTTGAACCAAACAAAATTTTGGTATTTACGCTAAGGTAATATTTTTCTAAATAGAATTCGAAGACTTGTTTAAAATGGACAATTGAGTTCATTCAAAGTTAAGGCACGTATAGTCTTAAATCTTATTTAGAAGGTAAAATGGTTAAGGGGCGTTCACGGCTAAAAACTAAAAAACCAAATATGTATAAGAAATGGTTCATTTTGATTTGTGTGGTTCTATGTCTATCTAGTTAAAGAGGTGGTTTTGAGTGGTTCATCAATTTCACTAATGATTACTCAAGGTATGTGTATGTTTACCTTATGCACCATGTGTTTGTAAACTTTGATTAGTTCAAAGGGTATAAGACAAATGTGGAGCATAGGTGAGGTAAACGAATCCTATCTATATTATCTAATTGTGTGTGTGTGGGGGGGGGGGGGGGAGGGGTACCTCTAAGGAGTTTTTGGGAATCATCTATCAAAGGCGAGGATTATATCCCTGTTGTATATCTGAGATATTCCACTTTGGAATGGTGTAGATGAAATGTGGTAATAATACTATTTTAGATATAATAAAATTCATCGTTAGTTGTTAAGGACTACAAATTTTTTATTGGCATTTTTACATAAGAGAAAATAATATATATTCTAAATTTAGTTTCTTCTTAATCTAGCTTTTGAAATCGCATTAAAAATTAGTGTTATCACCTATAGCTACTGTATTGATTTGGTCTAAAAAAGATTATACTAATTAAATGATATTACAGATAAAGAGATATATATCATAGAAATGTTAATCTATAAATAATATAGAGAGATGATAGAAAGAGGATAAAACCAAATTTACGTGGTTCATCCTAATGAGGTGCCTACATCCATAGGTGCAAGTGTTTATGGTTTTGATTAAATGGAAAAAATCCATTGATAAATACATAATACAATCTATTAAGTTCACAATAGAGTATGGCAGTAGGGTGTGGCGTGTTATTTATAGGTTGTTAGAAAAGAGCAAGAACTGAGAGGGACATGTTTCATGCCTCTATTGGTCAGGCAGGTACACACTTTACATAAAGGTGACGGGTAATAAGAAGTTAGTTATGTTCATATGGGGGAGGATATTTGCATATCTCCCACATGTGCACGTGTTTTAACTACTGCTGGCATCATCCAATCACAATGTGCATGCTTACTTTAACAGGGTGAATTGACAGTTTTAAACTTTTGTGAGCTGATTGGGCTAAGTCCATTGTCTGTGACACTAGGGCCGACCATAATGTATTGGCCGACCATGTTAGTAGCTAAGACAACCTCCTTTTCAGGGGAAATGAGTCCAGCTATCATCTTCTAATTTGTCCACGAGCAATACCATATTTATGGTATAACAAAATCCCCCAATACTTTTCTCGAGATTGAAGTTTAAAGAAAAATCCCTGAAGTATTAAGTCTTCTGGTTTTTTGATGAGAATATTGAGAGACTGAAGTGTTATATTGGATGCCATCGGCTCATGGTCTATTCCAATTATGAGGATATTCTCGGCTGAGGAAAAATATTGACTAAGATTAGGTCGATCAAAATGTCTTATAAGAATTTTGGTTTGAACTTGAAACGTGTCAAGCATTGGGAAATTGAATCTGGTACAATTATGATGCATGCCCACGAGTTAGAGCGCGTCAGTCTATCAAGAGTTAGTTCCATTTCCCAAGTGTGAAATCATGCCCACTTTTAATAAGGGTAATGATTATCACCTAAAAAGTATAAAAACAAATTTACAAATCATCTCAAAATTTCCTAACTTATTTCCTTCACTTGATATTGTTCTAGAGAGAGAAATAACCTTCACTAACTTAAACCCTTGTTCTTTGACCATCATTCTTTTATTTTTTACCAATACCGGCTAGCTTTAACTATAAAAACTTTCTCTATTAGAGTTGGTTCCTTTCTGAGCATTTGATCCTGGGGCTTAAGCAATTTTTGAGTCACCTTTAGTGGTTTTAGGGTTATAGGTATGTCATTTCCCTTTTTGTGGCTTTCTTAGGGTTTCCAATTAAAATTTCCACAATTTATTTGTGATTTTATATTGTTTTTTATTGTTCTTACTGGATTAGACAACTTATTAGACTTTACATGTCCATTCAGTTGGCTGCCCTAGGTTTTTTTGAAATTTTGGTCCTTTTTCGATTTTCATCCCATAAATCTACATTGTCCGTGTAGAGATTAGCTCATACATCCAAGAATTATTCCTCGATGAGTTATGAACCTTGGATTTAAAGGTGGTTAGAGAATTTGTTAGAGCTAGAACATTCCTATCCTGTTATAGTCTCATGAAGGTTTCCAAACCTTATATAAGTCATTCGTCCTGAGGACGAGCCTAGTCATCATAGGTATACCCCTAAGTTTCCTTCTTTGGGTGATTCTACACCAGAACCCTAGTTGTGGAGCATAGTTCCTCTAAGATCATAGAACCCATCGATGTTGAAGTGGACCACCCCACGAGTGGAAAAAAATTTGCTAACAAGGTTTTTAATATCACTTAGTGACATCGCCTGAAAGGACTATGCCTTAAAGATCTAAGACTTACACATCTCTAGTGGTCGTACACCCCATAGAGGATGGTAACTCTTAGAGGTATAGTTCTTGGGACGATTCCAACACCGATGATCAATTCCACGGCTATGATAATATCGAGGATGTGTTAGTAGAGCTGAGGTATCGGTATGAGATCCCTATTAGAATCATACTAAGATTTCCTGATTATGACAAGAGAGTATAATTACCTATATGATCTATCTAGGTTAGAGTTTGTATTCATGTCCATCTTATTATAATATTTATCTCAAGGGGTTATGGGGTGGTTTTAACCCTGCTCCCTCCAAATGCTTATAGGTCCATCTTAGGGTCAATGGTATATTGGAAAACTCATACTGGTTTCTACTTTATGTGGGATATATTTAGGTTTGTGTAGGACATAAAGGACGATGCCAATGCCAATGGGTGTTATTTTTCCCCTTGGAAGTCTGACCCGAAGATGCTGAATGTTGTTCATACGAGCAACTATGGCTGGAAAAATCAATTTGTGTAGATAAAGGGTGTAGACACCATATCCTAGAACCCCCCTAAGCTCCTCCTTAGGTCCCTAGCACACTCCAAGTACCAATATAGAGGCCATAGGGTGCTCCTAGTCCTATTTTGACTCTAGTAAACTCTCCAAATTGAGCGAAGCTCATTGAATCCTCAAAGGCCTCTGAATCCCCTTTCCAACCGTCCATCTCATGCCCGAATCGGCCTCAGAGTCTGTACAAATGATCTCTTTCACTCTGAATACAAATCTAAAGGCCAACGGGAACTCCAATTTGACTTTGGTCAACTCTCTAATCTGAGCGAAGATCATTGAATCCTCTACTTTCTCTGAATCCCATTTCCAATGGTCCGTCCTGTACACGGACTAGCCTTACGGTTTGAACGAATGATCCGATTTACTGTGAAAGGTCATCTGGAACTTCTGAGCCCCACTTAACTTTGTTAAACTCTCCAAATCGAGCAAAGGTCTATATATCTTCAAAGTTCACTGAATTCCCTTTCCAACAGTCCGCCCTGTGCATGAATCGGCCTTACGGTTCAGATTCCAAGCCTTGTTTGACTTTTGTCAACTCCCGTACCTGGGAGTGGCTCAATGGATTCTTAAAGGGCTTTAGATTCATTTACTAATGGTCCTCCCCATGAAAAATTCGAAATTATAGTTTGCATTTTATGCCCGTTTTTTGGAAAAAAAAACATTTGGGATTTGCCTATAGTCACACTAGACACCTTTCCTATAAGTAGTGTGTACTTTACCTTGACCAGCAAGGTAGGAATTTTGCCGATATGTAGTCAAGGGGCCATTTCTATTGGCATCCCCCTTCACCCTTATAAAATGTACATGTCCTCCCTGATCAAGCGTGAAAATAGCGCGTGTAAAGCCGTTAATCGTTGTTTTCGTTTCACTGCCTCAATAAAAAAAACGTAAATTACGACTACACTTGCGATACAAGTATAGCGGTAAGTCGGGTATCGAATCCACATAGAATGTTTGATAGATCGCAACAGATTATTAATTCAAGAATAAAAGTGAAAAAGGGGGATGTGTAAATGTAAATAAAAGAAAATTGAAGTTAAGTCTAAATAAAGTAAAGCGAGGATCGGGATATCATCCAACCATACGGCTCAAAACAACTACTAATCAAGATTCCGGATCGAAAGCAATTTAATCGAGCATTATCAATTAAACATATACTTCGCACAATAAGGAATTCAAGCCAAAGTTGCGTGAATAAACATTTAACCGAAAATGGTCGTACGCGGATTAAACTCGGAATACCGCTACAAACACTAACGTTGCATGAGAATCAAAGTTAAATGCGTAATAGTCAACTTTAATTCATGCAGGTTCAATTAAACGCAATTTTGCACAAAACCTCATTTTCGGAGTTCGGGGCCCCAAAATGGCGGAACGAAATCCCGACCCTATTTATCTAAGGTCACACAGTGAACTAAGCTAATTTATACTAATTAAACTAGGAAAGCAAAAAATAAAGCAATTAAACTAATTAAGAAAGCGTGGAATTTAATATACAAAGCAAGGAAAGATGAAGAAAAAATCTTTATTAATGGAGATGGAAGTGAAAAGTTCAATCTTACAAAACCAAATGGTTGTCAACACAAGAAGAGAAGAAGATGATCTCTCAAAACCAAACCCTAACCTAAAATGTCTTCTAAAACTAACTATATAGTTTATTACAATAAAATTGGCATATATAGTAAGTTGGGAGAAAAGAAAAGAAGAAAGAAAAGAGAACAAAATATCTGCAGAAAAATAGGGGATCGATCGATCGACCACAAAGGACGATCGATCGATCAGGGCAAAATTTTGTCTGTACAAAAGGATCGATTGATCGACCAAAATCGTCGATCGATCGATCAAGCAGGGGTGAGCCAAACAGCAACACACTACATTCTTTTCTTCCTTTTCTCCTCCTCTTTTGATTTCGTTGTTTTTCCTTTCGCTGAAATCACCGTAACTTCTTTATACCGACTCAGAATCGTGCCCCGTTCGCGGCCATGTGAAGCTAGCGAGGAGGGATACAACTTCAGTGTATATGTTGGGATAGGTGCCCAAGCTGTGAAGACACTAAAATGCCCTTGAACGTGCGAATGTGTACGAAAATCGAGCGGAACGCGTCCAAACTTCACACTTAGCATCCAATTACCTACAAAAGCTCAATTAACCCCTGCAAAACATTTTAACGTAGAAATCCAAGGTTCTATGTTTAACAAGCGTAAATATAGGGAATAAGATACCTGAGGGGGACTAAAATTCGTCCGTTCGGAGGATGAAATACGCAGTATTTGCGTATTATCACACCCCCTAACTTACACATTGCTAGTCCCTAGCAATGAAATAGGATTCCACAAGAACAACAAGTAAACCAAAGGAAGGAGATAGTACAAAAGTTTGGTATAAAAGCAAAAGGCCACTTTCGCGGGAGATTCGATTGCATTTAGCGTATGCAATAAGATATTACACCCCTAGGTCACCCTAGTGGACGAGTGTCGTCTCGTGAGGGTTTTCAGAGATGGTACCCACAAACATTACTTGGTTTCCTCAAAATATGCCCAACCCAACATGCAAAAAGCCCAAAAATGGCGAAAAGGATTTCATACGCATTATTAGAAAAGTGAATGAATTCACACAAAAGTCCGAGTCATTAACATTATAGAATACACCTCATAGAATTGAAACCTTAAAATGTGGGAGTGGGAGGGGGAGCGAGAACATGAAAAGTGTGATTTGTCAAAAACATAAATAAACGGGATAAACGTTAAAGCAAGCATACATTCAATCTTCATGGGCATTACACTCATCAAATGAATTCACTTGAAACAGGGAGGTAACACACGGAACATGCGGGCTAAAGAGTAAATGGAAATCGAAACTAGATCGCACACATGTCACAAAAGAATAACGCTATATATAAACTAAACAATTGTAATTTCAATGAAAGGATATTGCACATTAAAGGAGGAAAAATGTATTTTCACAGGTTATCAAAACTATTATGACTTTTAAATTACATCTACTTAAGATCACATAGGACTTCAATAGGGTTGTAATGTAGGCTAGGTTAGGGTACGAAATGGATGTATATACGGATTCAAAGGTGTTTGGGGATGAAACTCGGGCAAATGGGAAAAAGTTGGAAATTAAAAAATCGAACAAATGATTTCCAAACGAGCATTAGATATAACAATCGAGAGAGTAACAAGGATTATTGAATCACGAGAAACAATATAAGCAGCTTTCTCTTTCTTTTTCTTTTCTTCTTTTTCTCAATTTTTCTTTTGTTTTCTTTTGTTTTCAACTTTTTCTTTTTCTTCTTTTTTTCACTACATTTTCTTCTTTTCTCATTCTTTTCTTGCTCAAATTGCAACCAAAAAACATGAATATCATTCAGTCCCAAGTAAACAATCCAAACAAGGGTATGTAAGGTAATATGTATGGCATAAAACTCCAATTTGGAGTTGGTTATGGGATTTTTAGTAATGAAAAGAAAGTCTAGTATTTAGGATCAAGTGGTTTGACTAGGGAACATATAAAAGGGTGAGGTGAAGGTCATATGGGTGATATACAAAGATGGACTATGATCATTTCAAAATATTTATGCAATTATCGAGTCAAAACAATATATGAAAATCATGCT
Source organism: Sambucus nigra (assembly GCA_949130495.1). NCBI lineage: Eukaryota > Viridiplantae > Streptophyta > Magnoliopsida > Dipsacales > Adoxaceae > Sambucus > Sambucus nigra. The sequence goes on from OX422211.1 coordinate 730,736,486, forward strand.
CAAGTAATACATTTCATATATGAACTGAATTAATGAACGGTCAATCAAAGAATAAAGAGATTACGAACGACTGTAACATTTTCAAAGAGGAAATACACTCACAAAGGAAGATAACTCTCTAATCTCACTCGGTGTAAGTATATACAATGCAACAAAAGATTACCGAGTTATAAAAATCTTAAACTAAATCAATAGAACAAGAAAGTTCATGTGCTCATGGTATTAAAGTTTAATTTATGAAGTTATTCATAATATCAGTAAGTGAGACTAAAGTCTAATAACTTCTAAAATCGAGAACATGCATCATTGGGCTGTCAATTGGATCAGGTAATTATTGAAATTTGTCAGCGAAAACAAAGGCAAAAATGCCCAATAAAGGAGAAGAAAGAAGCATACTAAGTAACTAACATGTGAGCAAAAACATGGACTAAATAATGAAATGGATAGAATATCCCACAACCCCTGACTTAAAACTTAACATTGTCCTCAATGTAAATTAATAACCAAGTTAAAGAGAGGAAAAGAGAGATATTACCAAAAATTGGAGCGATCCCCATATGAGCAAGTCCAAAGAATCTACAAAACAAGTTAGTACCGAGCATAGAAAAAAAAATAATAAAAAGTTAACTAATTACACTAAACTAAATTAACAAGAAACAAAAAATAAAAAGAAAGAAAGCTAACTATATACAACCTACTAATTAGGCTTCACATTAACTATACACTAGAAGACTAAATAACTGAGGGTCCACCGTGAAAACGATTTGACTTTGGAGGATCAACGGTGGACCCTACCTTTCATGCATGCCTCCTAGAAAATAGGAATTTTGTTCAAACGGAAGGCATGTGGGTGGCGTAAGAAAGGAACCATGGCCAATTGAAGTTTTTGCTGGACGATGGGGGGTTCGGATTGAACGGGTGACAAAAACAAGTGGGGACCGAGAAAAGCCGAATATCCTCCCAAAATTTTTACAAGGGTAATGGGAGGTGGTGAACATGAGGGAAAATATGCCTTCATGGAAAGAAAATTGAGAAAGTACTCCTCGTCGGTGAAAGGGTTCAATGTTTTAATGTTCAGTACCGATTCATCAGGTACTTGTGACGGTGTGATAACGGACATTGAAAATGGGGAGGAAGGAAATTCAAACTCAAGAGATGAATTATCATCACTCAAAGTTGGAATTTCAAAGGGGATAGAATCATTTTCAATGAAACTTTCTTCTTTGGGATCCAAAGAAGAAATCATCTCATTTCAAATAGATACAACATCCATTTCATCCTCGCTTTCATTCTTAATTATAAGATGGTCCAAGTGACGAATGGTTTTCTCCAAAGTAGGTACAAATTCCTTATTTGGTTCAAAACATTCCTCGACTTCAAAAGCCTCGGAAGAGACATCGTCGTCGAATTCAAATAAATCCAAGTCTTTCTCCCAACAACGATGTTCTCCCCGATAACGTTCTTCATACCTCTCATTCTCAAGCATAAGCAAACCCTCGCCAAAAGTCATAGGCCGAGGTGCGGATGCTTGAAAATGAGGGGTTTGAAAATCAGTATCGGCACTAAGGTGAAACTCATTATTAGAGGAGTTTTGAAAACTATTACAATTCATTTCAAAACTCTTATTATAAGGAGGTAAAGGACCAAAATCATTATCATCAGCCTCAAAATATACGCACTCCAAAGCTTGAATTTCGAAATACTCGCCCAAAGTCATTTTTGATTTTGCAATTTTTTGGGATTCTAAGAATTGAACAAAATTCGTAGGAGTACGAGGATTTTGAGAATTATCATAATGATTACCGAAATGATTGGAATAATACATGCTTACCCCAAAGAAAGGCTCGAAATGGAAAATTACACAACAATGTGTGCACGGCAAAATTCAAGTGTTTCTAGGCGCTCACGTGTATAAGTGCTGCAAAAAAAGTTAAACGAAAGAATACAAATACAAAAGAAAGAATACTACAAACTAATAAGTCAATTACAATCTATAACAAAACATTCCCCGAAAACGGCGCCATTTTGATCAAGTGTAACAAGTAGCATGTGTAAAGACGTTAATCGTTGTTTTCGTTACACCACCTCAATACAAACAAACCTAAATTACGACTACACTTGCGATACAAGTATAGCGATAAGTCGGGTATCGAATCCACAGAGAATGTTTGATAGATCGTAACAGATTATTAATTCAAGAATGATAGTGAAAAATGGGGATGTGCAAATGTAAATAAAAGAAAAGAGAAGTTGAGTCTAAATAAAGTAAAGCGAGGATCGGGATATCATCTAACCAAACGGCTCGAAAAAACTACTAATCAAGATTCCAGCTCGAAAGTAATTTAATCGTCCATTATCAATTAAACTGAAAAGCGTGTAATATCGATTTAAAATAAGTTTCGCAAGTTTCCAAGTAACCCTTATTTAATTAGGGAATACTTTTAAAACAAATAAATTCAGCCCTTAAACATGCATCTAAATCATCCCATCAAATAAAAAGCATGCGACACGGTAAATATTCTGAGACATAGACTTCAAGAAAAAACCCCTTTCGGGTAAAACTTTTATTTCACTATGAATATACAAATCGCAACATACAATTACATAGAGAAATATGCAATGGATCAACGCGCAGCCAACCCACAAAGACGCACACTCTTGAACTCAGCAACAGAATACACGCATCACCCTCCAAAGAATCGCATCCCAAACAACAAAGGAAGAACTGCAACACTCCTCAATGACACGCAGTCATAACACTTTGTAGAGACTCCCTCAGCAATGCATGCGGCCCTCAGTTGCAAAGATCTCTCCACAAATGTTTTAACAAACACAAGGTTGGTTCTTGGGTTATCAAAAAGATTAAAAAAGGTTTGGAAATTGAGTGAATCAAAACATGAGTCTTGGGACTCAAAAATTATGAAGACTAGAGTAATTTGAACTCTCAAAAACGTCTTCCAAAGTCTTGCAAAACTGCTCCCCCGAAGTTGGTTTTAAATAGAAAAATAAATGAAGAGTTCCACCAATTCAAAACACTGAAATTCTATCCAGCGTACAGGGTACCCTAACCGGTTCGGGGTTCCCTGCAAACTGATTCGCCCCCCCCCCCCCCCCCCCGAATCGGTTCGGGCTGTGTTCGGGGAAATTCGTTGGAAGAGGGTTAAACACTTAGCAAAATTTCCAAGTATTTTTTCTTGGAATTATCTCCATTTTCAACGGTCCATAACTTATTCACCGTAACTCGGATTGAGGTGCCGTTTCATCCAGTATCTTTATTGCGGTAGGGTATTCAACTTTCCAATTGACCGGTCCTTCGGACGGTGGCTATAAAATTACCAAATTGCCCTTGAACTTCCCTATCAAGCCTTGTTGCACTGTTTTGACTTCTCTTGCGTACCACTAGCATTAAGTCCCTAAAATCATGGAATGTGAAGTCATTGAGGCAGATGTGGGACATATGATGGAGATGTTGAATGCTAGATTCCTGGAATTCGGATTGAGTCCGTCGTTTGAAATCTTGAGTTGACGTGACAAATGTAACGGCGTACGACATACGCAATGTGACACCCCACCTAATAAAATACCGGGCGATCACTCCTGTATCAAATTATAACAGGAAACTCATATGGATCATTCTTAGCATCAATGTCAAAAATCCATTTAATTACTAATAACCTATTATGCCGGTGTCAAAATTTTACTTTATTACACTTTTTAATGACTTCAAAATTTAAAACATCCACATAGTTTTGCGGAAATGAAACTGAAAGGAAATAAAATAACCGAACTCTCGGTCAAAATATACAACCATATCGAATACTGTACTAAAAGAATAATTAAATTCAATTGGGCCATTGGCCCGAATACTTATACAGTACCTCTTATCTAGAGTACAAAGGTACAGGCGTCTATCGAGAACTTGCACGCATCCACAGCTGCTGCAGCTGACGTCTGACTCGAAAGATGTACCATCCAGGCATCCCTGTGTCTGGACACCTATATATATATATAGCAAGAAAGGAAAAGTAGATAAACGGGTCAGAGCCCGAGTTGTGAAAATATTTAGCCAGTGCATAAATGCTTTATTTTTGAAAATATGTTTTATCTCATATTTAAATTGGTATCGCACTCCCGTGAGATACCCCTTACCTCTCCACTAATAGTGCACTCCTAGAGCATCCCTCTAAACATCCTAGTAAAGCTACCCTACTAAACTAGTCTATCTCCCAAGCACTATCCATCCTAGATAGTCCAAATAATGTACTAAGGGCTAAACTTTTCCCCAGTCTCAACACTAAGCCATGTTCATGCGTGGGTTGTCTCGCAAAGAGAAATCTAAACAAGGAAACCCCCCGATACACTACTATGAGGCATGGTCGATCGTCGAGGTCCGCCAGTCCCTCAGTACATAATATATATATCAATATATATACGCATATAATAAATTTTAATATAAGAACACTAAGGATTAATCTTCTCCCCAGTCTCAACACAATGCCATATTCGTCCGTGGGGTGTCTCAAAAAGTGAAATCCAAACAAGGAACCCCCCCGATACACTACTATATGGCAAGGTCGATCGTCGGGATCCATTAGATCTTCGGTACTCGATTCATTCATATATATACATATATTCATATTACAATATACATCCGGATCTATCTCTCGGAATGAGAATTCATTTTCATCACTATCTCAAAACTTTCCATTTCCCTTCCTATATCCAGGAAATGTATATATAGAAGCCAGTTCATTATCATGAATTGTTTTAATATATCATATACTTTTGAAAGCCAGTTTTATTATCATAAAAATGCTTTTCCATTTCAAAACATCCGATTTCCCTTCTTACATCCAGGAAATGTATTTAAAAGCCATTTGTATTATCATAAAAATGCTTTTACCATAGCAGATGCTTCCACTTCCCTTCTTCCATCCGGGAAGTGTTACCGAAGCCAAAACATTTATCCCATTTCCCTTATTCCATCCAGGAAATGTAAATTAAAGCCAATTTATTATCATAAATTGCTTTAACATATAACGCGTTCTAAGACCGCCCATCCAAGTTTCCCCATTGTGCTCGCCCCTAAATGGCTATCATCTTCCAGGGCCTATCATCAAGATAACCTGGGATCCTCCATCGCATGACATCGGGAAGCGGCCATATGCCTGCGGGATAGTCAAGACCACACTCGGAATCTCCTAACCAGCGCAGAAACAATAATCGCTCTTATAGCCTATAGGACTATATCCACCCTGCATTCATTAGCCAGGGGGCTTCACCATACGTACGCAATTTCCCTTATGATATCGATTTAGAGAGGTGTGTATCCATATTTTATTAATTATGAAAATCATTTATCTTTCGATTTTGAAAACATTTATATTTTATTTTCAAAATCATTAACATCATATCATATATATACTTTAATCACATAGTATATATATATACCATATATTCCTCCTCGAATATATAATTGGCCATATATGCGAAACCATCTAACGATGACCCATAATCCCAAAGATTCTCTCAAAGAATCATAATCATGCATTCATATATGCATGATGCTCTACCCAAAGTATTTCCTCAGTTTATGAATAATAAATACCTTATTCTCATCTAAGGATTTAGCGGATATCTCCAAATATACTAATTCACTCTAAGTGAATACACATATTCCCAATCCCATCCTAATAATCTCGTAGGATTCACTCAACCAATATCGATATAATTATTTTTTTCGAAGCGCATAATTATATAGGCCTAAATGCCCTACCGAAATATCTCAGGGATTATTCTCCCCCGACTACCCTTAAATTAAGTACGTTGTGGATTTCCTTCCCACAAACCCAAGGACTACATTTCGCTCAAATAGTGATCTAGAGGTCCCCACTCTATATTGTAACCCCTAATATTTATCTCCAAACAATTCTAGCCTTAATTCTCCCAATATCAGGTTTGATTTCTAACTAACGATTTCGATCTCGGACAGTTTTCCGTATAAAAATCACTATAAATCCAAAAAAACTCTGAAAAATACGCGGTCGGCGCTCACGCGACCGTATCGAAAAATTATACAAATTTTATTTTTTGACCAAGAGCCGAATCGATTCACCCTGGCCGAATCGATTCGGTTAAGACGCCGATCACTATTCATTATCTTCAAAAAAATTCTAAACCTCCATTATTCTCTATTTTTGTTATTTCTAAGCTCATCCAACAACTCAATAAACATCTAATCTATGATTTACATCTAACACATCAATTTATTTGGGGTATTAAACTATTTCTCTTAGATTTAAACCCTAAAACCATTAAAGCCCCAACTTATGATTTTAACCCATTTCAATCCATTTCTTTACTCCGTTTACATGGGTTTAACACTAGAAATCATTAAGAGTTTACATTTCATCAATATGTAAACTCATATCCAAATTTTCCCAAATTTATTTTAGGGTTCTACCAACTACGATATGAAATAAATGCATAGTTGAACTAAAGCAAGTAAACACTTGCCTGGAGGATGAAATCCGACGACCTCGAGCCGAATTCCGCAGAGTCTGGTCGGAGTTTCGCTTTTTCTACTCTTTTCTCCTCCTCCTATCTCTCTCTCTCTCTCTCTCTCTCTCTCTCTTCCTTCTTTTCTCTTTTCTTTCCTTTTCTCTTTCTCTTCCTCTCTCTCTTGACTTATACGGGAGAAAAAAATAAGGGTTTAACACTTTAAACCCCCAAAATGACTCGTTTACTCAATTACGAGCCCTTTTACTCTAAAATTCCCCGAAACTAAATTTCGACAATCAGACACTCTTTTCCGACTATCTAGAACATTCTGAGACTCACGGCACAGTCGAAATTCCCATCCGTGGTACTTGATCGTAAATCACTATTCTAACCCATAACTCTTAATGCGGGCTTTCAAATCAAAATCTAACCTCTTTTGTCGCTTTACTCCACGGAGACATATAATTAATATATTTCAACTTATTTAGTCCCAAAAATAATCACAATACCCATCGAAATCCCAAAAATCACTATTTTGAGAAATTCTCCAAATTTCCAATTTATATCCAATTATGGATTTTAATTGTCTCCAAAAGGACGGGTTGTTACACGAAAATGTAACATGTTGGACATGAGAAAAATGTCCTTACGTAAACACATACTTCGCACAATAAGGAATTCAAGCCAAAGTTGCATAAATAAACATTTAACTGAAAATGGTCGCACGCGGATTAAACTCGGATTACCGCTATAAACACTAACGTTGCATGATAATGAAAGTAAAATGCGTAATAGTCCAAATTTAATTCACGCGAGTTCAGTTAAACGCAATTTTGCACAAAACCTCATTTTCGGAGCTAGGGACCCAAAAATGGCGGAATGAAATCCCGACCCTATTTATCTAAGGGAACGTAGTGAACTGAGCTAATTTATACTAATTAAACCAGGAAAGCGAGAAAAAAACCAATTCAAATAATTAAGAAAGCATGGAAATTAATATACAAAGCAAGGAAAAATGAAGAACAAATCTATATTAATGGAGATGGAAGTGAAAAGTTCAATCTTACAAAACCAAATGGTTGTTAACACAAGAAGAGAAGAAGATGAGCTCTCAAAACCAAACCCTAACCTAAAATGTCTTCTAAAACCAACTATATGGTTTATTACAACAAAATTGGCATATATTGTAAGTTGGGAGAAAAGAAAAGAAGAAAGAAAAGAAAAGAAAATATCTGCAGAAAAACAGGGGATCGATCGATCGACAAAAAGGGCCGATCGATCGATCAAGGCAAAAATTTTTCTGTACAAAAGGATCGATCGATTGACCGAAATCGTCGATCGATCAATCCATCAAGCAGGGGTGATCCAAGCAACAGGACACTACATTCTTTTCTTCCTTTTCTCCTCCTCTTTTGATTTCACTATTTTTCCTTCCGCTGAAATCGCCGTAACTTCTTCATACAAACTTAGAATCGTGCACCGTTCGTGGCCACGCGAAGCTAGGTAGGATGGATAAAACTTTCGTGTAGATTTTGGGACAGGTACCGAAGCTGTGAAAAGACCAAAATGCCCTTAAACGTGAAAATGTGTACAGAAATCGAGCGGAACGCGCCCGAACTTCACACTTAGCATCCAATTACCTACAAAAGCTCAATTAACCCCTGCAAAACATGTTAACGTAGAAATCCAAGGTTGTATGGTTAACGAGCATAAATATAGGGAATAAGATACCCGAGGGGGCTAAAATGCGTCCGTTCGAAGGATGAAATACGCAGTATTTGCGTATTATCACACCCCCTGCCACACAACCTTTGGACACCCCTCTCAACAATCAGAGAACATTCACCTCGCAATCAGATCCTTTTCCTTTTCTAGAAAGTCAATTTTCTTCCAATTTCTTACCTCACCTCCTTACTTCACATGGCAATTTACTCCCATACCAGTTGAAAATGAACGCACTTGCATCTCAAAGTCAACAACAAGCATTTATACCTAGGTTTATTTCTCCACCCCTTTCTCTGGTTCATCCATTTTAGTATTGTTAACCTATTTTTTATTTTTGTTCTTTATTTTACTATATCACATCCACTAATGTCTACTCTTTATTAGTAATATTTCACATAATCTATTTCATAAAACCCCCCAAAAGAAGCAAAATAGGGTTTATCCGTAAATTCAAAACGTGAGATTTCCATTTCACACATTCACTCTTAAAACACATTTTCTCTACACACAAATAGGATAAGTCACACATTTGGATTTTTGGGTTGAATCCCACCCATTTGATATTTCGATCTATGTGGAGTTTGATTCCCCTTGAGCTACGTAGGCATCCATGGCCAATTCCGATATTCGAGTCCTCCCTTTTTAATGTTTATATCTATATTATATATCTTATTATATATAGTTTGTGAGTTTTATACTCCAACATACTTGTGACTCACCCGACGTGCACATTCGCACTTTCATAGCGATTTGTGATTCGACGAACACTTACATGTTATTTTTTATTTATTATTATTTTCGAGTACACTTCTATGAATGAATCCACTCCGTCCTTCCCATGACACTGTTGGATAATTCTATTCACCCACTACTTATATTATACACATATACACACACATCACAGAGTCTAAAAGGAGAATATTAACATTAGCCCATGAGAGACCGAAAGGGAGGACTACCACCTTCCGATTCTGTAACTTTATCCTCAGACCTTCGAACTACTTGGTTTCGTAAACATCAATTTACTTATCACGAGGTGACGATATGTTTTTGCCTGTTTTGAGTAAAATAGGCTAGCAACTCTAGATCTTCAAATTATTCCCCACTTGACGACAACCAACCATGAAGGAGGGCGCTTGCGTTCAAATTAGGAAATTATTTTATTAAACTCAGTTTTCCCAATTATATCCTAAACATGCATCTAGGTGTGATTGAATATGATGAAATCATGCAAGAACATGCAAACACACGCATGTGAGGAAAAATCCCCCAAAGGGGCAAAACCTTTTTATTTTTCACTATAATTTTGAATATACAGTTACACGGATTATAATGAAAAACAAGAGTGAAACAAAAATACTTGCAAGTGTCGATTCTATCATCGGCGGCTGGAATCTCCCTCCGGAACTCCAGGTGAGTAGCAATGAAGAAGAAATACGGCTTCTCCACAAAGGTTGAACAAGCACAAGGTTATGTTCTTGGGTTACAAAAGGATTCACAAAAGGTTTGGCAACGATGTACGAATCAAAACAAGATTCTTTGGACTCAAAACATATGAAGACTAGTGTAATTAGAACTCTCAAAATCGTCTCTCCAAGTCTTATAAAGTAACTCCCCCGAAGTTGGCTTTTATAGGAATCCAAAATGAATTTTAAAACTTTGTGACTCTTGCCAGCGTCAGGTACCCCAAACCGGTTCAGGTGTACCGTGAACCGATTTGCACCCCAAACTGGTTCCACCTTCGGTTTGAGAAATTTCATTGATTTGAGGCGAAAAGGACTCACCATTTTCTCAAGTCTTTTCTCAGAATTTTCTCCATTTTCAAAGGGCCATAACTTATTCACCATAGCTCGGATTGAGGTGATGTTTCTTCCAGTATCTTCATTGCGTCCATCTCTTGAACTTTCCAGTTGACCTAACCTTCGGAAGGTGTCTGTAAAATTACCAAAATTCCCTTGAATTTCCATATCTTGCCTTCTTTCACTATTTTGACTTCTCTTGCGTACCACTTGCATTAAGTCCCTAAAATCATGGAACGTGAAGTCATTGAGGCAGACGTGGGACACATGATTAAAATGATGAATGCTTGATTCCCAGAATTCAGATTGAGGCCGTCATGTCAGATCGTGAAGAGACGTGCCTTTTGTAGAGGCATACGACATATACAAATGTAAGATAACGGACATGAGAAATATGTCCTTACAAATCTTCCCCTATGTCTGTGTCGGTACATACATAAAAATTCTGAATTATCAAATACCAAATTACCTATACAAATCTACCCTCCCATGAACCCAAAACTAGAAAGGTACAAATGAATAAGTCTTCATCGTTTGTTCTTCAAATCTTCAAAACTTTTCTCATCAGGGTGTGCAACATATGATCATCAATGATGTAACTACACACATGAGATAAAGGAAAAACCAAATGACATATCGAGTTTGAAATGAGATAAACATACATACCATTTTTTGTTAAAATCATACGTCAAATCTCAAAACTCCAAAAACTCCCCCATAATGTGATATTTCTTTCTCCCCCTTTTTATAATCTCCCAAAATAGACAGAGCATAAATAAATGTAAATGGAGAATGTCACAAGGTACGAAACTTCTATTTTTGAATTTTTCAAAAAATTTCACACAAAATGTACATACAAATAATCACACCATGAAAGAACATAAAACAACCAAGTCGTTGTTAGCGTGAATTTAGGGGTGTGATAAAATTCGATAGGAAAATCAATGCATACAAATATGACATATGAGCATGATGAATATCGGATACTCCTAACGAATGAACTCAAAAACTTCCTTTGGTGTAAAAAAAATGATAATATGAGACATTGACCCAATCAAATTAACAAATCAAAGCTCAAAGTGATTTCCACACCAATAGCGTCCAAAACGATTTCATGCTTTTTCAGGACTTTCAAGGAAGTGAAAACTCGTTTAAATTCTCCAACCAAAATCCCTCAGATTTATATTTTTAATTTAGGTAATCTAAATTTTCAAACGTTGTAGAATTGATGGTGAAACCTAATGTCCCATATTTGGCAAGTATTGCTTTTTTTTGCCTTTAAATTTTTTCGGGCCCTCTTAACCTCCTGAACCCCGAATAATAAAATTCCTCAATTTTTTTGGTCCGATTTAATGGTGGCTTAATCGTAAAGGGTATATAATTACCTTTCGTAGCCCTTCACCATTTAAAAAAAAACATAATCTCACCAAATGTTTTTTTCATGCATTCCAAAATTGTAGAGTTTTATCGCATATGGTTCATTGTATGGATAGAATTGAGATGAAAACATTCAAGCCAATATGTGATAGACAAGTAAAATAATCAAATATAGCCGTGCATGTGTGCAATAAAGGAGATAGGAGTCAAACATGTAGAAATATATCACTAATCACATCTCAAAGACTCCAAACAGTGTAAAGCACATGGATGAAATGATGTAGCATCTCAAATCTCAATCAATCAGTCACATGGATAAATGGAATGAAATTTTGGCTCGGCTATCTAAATTGCTCATCCGTACAAGGTGCTAAAAAAATAGAAATATCTTTCTGGATTTTTCAGAATTTTATCAAAATAAAATCTTTTTGAGATTTTCTAAAAAAAATTATAAAAAGAAAATATTTTTGGATTTTTCAAAAAAATATAAAAAAAGCAAAGAGAATAAAAACAAACTAATGATACAATCTAGCAAGGAATCAGATGATATGAAAAAGATAATGCATCCTATGCTAGAAACGAACCAACCCCTCAGTCAACTGTGCAAATCCCCCAAAGACTTTCGAAGACTCTCGAATATAAGGGCATCTAAAGGTTTCGTGAAAATATCGACTAATTGATGGTCGGTGGGTACGAAACTCAGGGATACGACTTTCTCCTCAACTAACTGACGTATAAAGTGCTCGTGTATCCTGATGTGCTTTGTGTGCGAATGCTGGATAGGATTGCAAGATATGTGTATCGCACTCGTGTTATCAGAGGAGATGGTCATGGTGTCTTGTGATGTCCCATAATCTTCCAGCATTTGCTTCATCCATAAGAGTTGCATGAAACAACTCCCGACGGTGATGTACTCAACCTCTAAAGTGGATAAAGAGATGGAGTTTTTCTTCTTGCTCAACTAGGATACAAGAGCATAACCAAAATAGAAATACCCACTAGAAGTTCTCCTACAACCATCTACATCCCTGACCCAATCAGCATTCGAATAGGCGGACAAATGGTCATTGGTGTCAAAGTAATACCAAATACCATATGAGAGAGTCCCACTCACATATTTGATAATACGTTTTAGAGCGAGTAAGTGTGACTCTTTCAGGTTTGCCTGATATTGCGCATAAACTCCAACACTAAAGGCAATCTCAGGACGACTGTCAGTCAAGTAGAGAAGAGTACCTATCATAGCTCTACGTCCTTTCCTGAAGTGTCCTTACCAAGCTTGATAGAAGTACTCATAGGTATACGTGCATGCTTAGCGGAGTCTAAACCAAATTTATTCACTAGGTCTATAGCATTCATGGATTGGGAGATGAACATCCCATCCTCTAGATGACGAACCTGGAGACCAAGGAAGAAGGTTAACTCACCTACCATGCTCATCTCAAACTCGCTCTTCGTCACCTCCTCAAAGTGGTGAGCATGATGGGAGCACGTGGATCCAAAGCTATGTCATCCACATAGACCCGTGCAACCAAAATAGCACCGTCAACTCTCTTAACAAACAATGTCATATCAACTCCCCATCTCTTGAAGCCACGACCTAAGATATAATAAGTAAGCCTCTCATTCTAAGCATGGGGTGCTTGCTTCAAACCATACAGGGCTTTCCTCAGATAGTATACGTGCTCCGAGTCTTTAGGGCCTTCAAACCCTTTTGGTTGTTCCACATAAACCTCCTCCTGTAGAATGCCATTTAGAAAGGCACTCTTGACATCCATCTGATATAACTTGAAGCGCAGATGACATGCAATGGTGAGTAGTAAGCGGACGGACTCAAGGCTCACAATAGGAGCAAATATCTCCCCAAAGTATACATCATCTATTTGTGTGTAGCCTAGAGCGACCAACCTAGCCTTGTTTATTATTATGGTACCATTTTCATACATTTTATTCTTGCAAATCCACCTAGTACCTATCACATTAGTCTCACTAGGTCAGGGGACAAGTTCCCAGACATTGTTATTTTTAAGCTGAAGCAACTCATCTTGCATAGTAGATATCCAGTGTTCATCCTTGAGTGCTTCTTTGGGATTCTTGCACTCGACTTTGGATGTGTAGCAAAAGTGGCTAATGACGTTCTCTAACTGAGCACGAGTCTTGAACCCAAGAGTGGGATCGCCTACAATAGAGGCCGGTTCATGACTCTTGCGAACCCAAGAAGGTGTGTCCCCTAACACAGGAGTAGGGTCCACTGATTGTGGGTGAGGGACAAGTAAATTACTGCAAGAAAATTCCTCATCCTCACACTGAAGGTTAGGATCAATAACCATCGTAGGTTTGTCATCTTGCACGATGACGTTTATTGACCCCATAACCTTAGAGCTCTTCAGGTTAAAAACTCGGTACGCTCTATTATTTGATGAATATACTAGCAATATTTCCTCATCGCTCTGGGAGTCAAACTTTCCTAATTACTCTCTATCCCATAGGATGTAGGATTTACTCCAAAAAATAAAGAAATAAGCAAGGTCGGGTTTCTTGTCAATCCATAATTCATAAGGCGTCGTAAGTGTATGTGGACGTAGGTGAACCCTATTCACCTTATGGCATGAAGTACACACTGCCTCTGCCCAAAATCTCCTAGAACACTTAGGACCTATAAGCATAGATCTAGCCATTTCCTAGATAATCCTATTCTTTCTCTCAAGAATCCCATTTTGTTGAGGAGTCTTCACAGCAGAAAACTCATGTTTGATCCCAAGGCTATCACAGTAAAGATCTACCTTTGTTTCCTTAAATTATGTGCCATTGTCACTACATATCCTATTAATAGTGACTCCGTGTTGATTTTCCAGGACACGACACTTGGTCGTTAAAAACTATACAACATCGGACTTCTCTCTGAGAAAATCTATAATGGAATATCTAGAGAAATCATCCACCATCACGAGGATATAACTATTACCACCCAGACTCTCAGTACAAGTAGGACCCATAAGATCCATGTGAATCATCTCAAGTACCCGACAGGTGGTAATGGAATTCAACTTCCTATGAGGACTATGAATTTTCTTTCCCAAGTGACGGGGTCCACAAATCGTGGAAGTTGTCTTTCCAAGTGATGGTAAGCCACGTACTAGGTGATTTTTAGCTAAACGAGTTAAATTCCGAACGTTCACGTGACCTATACGTTAGTGCCACAAATCCATAGGAGTGATAGTGGCGTTGCTACAGACAAGTGAGGTCGTGGGCTCAATCCCATAATAATTATCCTCTGTCCTCACCCCTTACACTTAAAGTTTACCTGCTTGATTATAGACATCACACGCATCCCGGTTAAAGTTTACGACAAAGTCAGCATCGCACTGATGGATAATTCTGAGAAGGTTTGCTTTCAACCTTTGACGTACAAAACATTCTCTAGCTTAGGAAATCCTGGTAACTCTATTGTACCTCATCCTAAAAGGATAGGCTGTCTCCTATCTCCAAAGGTGTCTCGACCATCCTTATAATCCTCAAGGTAGGTAAAAAATGATCGACTATCAAAATACCATTGTGAGTTATTATGTTCTTTGAGAGACACATGAACAATAAGGAATTTCTTATCTTTCTTACGAACCCAAGAAGTGGTAACCTTTTGTTTACCTTGTTTTTGTTGGTTTTAGCCGGGATGTTAGAAGCATTCATGGATGGCAAAGACATCCGTTGGAATTCCTCCATCAAACTCTGTGATGTGGCAGCTGAAAACTCAACACGCTATCTGACACTAGAAAAATCATTAGTATGATGTGGTGGAGCAGTGGTACATCGGGTTTGACCCAAACTATAGAAAAACTCCCTAAGGTGGTCTTTTCATTTGCAATACGTACAAAATAACACAGTCTTAGACGGACCTTGGTTTGCTTTTCTTGTTCGAACTCTCTTTCATGGTTTTTGATGATGTCCATATGGGCTTGTTGTAAACTCAAGAACTGGTTCAGGTGCAATTTGGGATGGGGAGGCACCATCATTAGCGATTCCTTGCCTATCACAAAAACCTAAAGCGTGGCCGAGGAGCGTCTTTCCCATCTTCCCAGATCTGTCCTCGATTTGTACCTTGACTTCTCGTTCACTCTCAAGATCATGAGTAAGCTGGGATATAAGGGCTTTAAGTTTCTTCCGAGTCTCCAGGGAGGAATGGAGATCATTCATAAGACTATACACTTGTTTAGTCAAGTCCCCTTTCTCTTTATCAAAAAAGCTATCTCTGTCTACAAACAGTTTCTCGCTCTCTCTAAACAAACTCTCTTTCTCTCTCATTTCTTCTAAATCTTCTTCTAACGCGGTGATCCTAAGAACTAAAGATTTGTTACGCTTTTTGGTTTTAAATAACTCATTATATAACTTGGCGTAGGCATGTTGAAGATTACTCATACTCTCACTAGCATCATCCTCACCCTCACTCACATCGCTCTCACTGTTGAGGTGTCCCTATGAAGTAGCATCCTCATCATCGTGAGTTTCACTATATGTACTCACATGACTAGCCATGAATGTAGTGAAGTTACACTCATGCGGTGACTCATCTCCCGAATCTACCGACTCGACCTCACTGTCATCACTAAGGGTAGGATTAAGAATAACTTTTCCCTTTTCTCTGTTCATACTAGTAGCACACTCAAAAGATCTATGACCCTTACCGTCGCACTCATAGCATCTCTCACTGTCTTTCTTAGGAGGGTCTTTAAAATTCTTTTCAGTTTTCTTTTCAAACTTAATTTTCTCAAACTTCTTTTTATCTTTGAAATTACCATTTATCTTGAATTTGAGAATTTTCTTGAAATTTTTAGAAAACATGGCCAAATAATCTAAATCAAAGTCACACTTAGAATCTGACGTATCTATTTCTCTTTCGTACATACATTCCTTCATTTCATACCCTAGCCTAGCCTACATTGTAACCCTATAGAAGTACTATGTGATATTTGGTGCTTATAATTCAAAAGTCATAATAGTTTTGATAATCTGTGAAAATACATTTTGTCTCTTTTAGTGTGCGGTATTCATTCATTGAGATTAAAGTTTTTCAGTTTATATATAGCGTTCTTCATTTGTGACATGTGTACGCCCCAATTTCCATTTACATTTATTCTTTATGGCTGCATGTTCCGTGTGTTACCTCCCTGTTTCGGGTGAATTCACTTGATGAGCGTAATGCCCGTGAGGATTGAATGTATACTTGCCTTAATATTTATCTGGTTTATATAAGTTTTTTGCCAAATCACACGTTGCATGTGCTCGCTCGCCTCCCAAATTCTAAGTTCTCAATTCTATGAGGTTCATTCAACTACTGATATGCCTCTTATAAATTGGCATGCCATACCAGTCAACCACTCTCAAACTCAGCCTAATCTTTCTATTTATCTTGTTCAAATCTATTCACCTACTTACGGTTCTCCTGTTCTCAATGTAAATGTAACTGAGACCTCTTTTGACGAGGTTCTCAACGTTTTTTCCCATAAAGTTAAATAAATTAAGATTTTCAATATCTTACTATGCCATACAATAATTGCATTGATTCAAATTAAACTTTTAATGATGATTATTTTGTAAATGAAAAATTCTTAACCGATCTCAATAAGGAAAATAATAAACAACATAATCACGTTCAAATTAATAATAATGAGACTGTTGTTATTAATCTCGATTTTAGTATCCGTCAATGTGAGATTAGGATATGGTCCACCCTTAACAAGCATTAGCGTTTGCAATTTGAAGAGCTTCTAAAAGAGTTCATAGTCTTCTTCGTGTGGTCCTATGATCACATGCCTGACATTGACCTATAGATAGCTCAGCAAAAAATGCCAACATTCCCAGAATACAAGGCAGTCAAGAAGAAGTTGAGTAAACTCCGAATGAAAAGTCACTCAAAGTAAAAGAAGTGGTAGTCAAAAATCTAAAGGTGGGTTTCATTCAAGTGGTCTACTAACCTACATAGCTTGTTAATAACATCAGCATGCCAAAAGCAGGAGGAAAAATCCAAATGTGCGTCGACTATCAAGATTTGAATAAGTCATCCCCGAACGATGATTAATCATTATAATATCTCATATCGACAAGATCTTGCATAACATGGCCATCCACACCCTCAAATGATTTGAAGATGGATTTTCTAGTTATAACCAGATCAAGATGCACCTTGACCACCAAGAGAAAACTGCCTTCATCACCCCTTAGGAAACTTTCTACTATACTGTCATGCCATTCTGACTCAAAAACACCGAGGTTACCTACCAAAGGGTTACCACCACCATCCTGCATGACCTTGTTTGCAGAGAAGTCAAGGTTTATACTTCTTACATGATCATCAAGTCCAAGACTCAGGGAGTTCACATTCCCACCCTCCGAAAGTTCTTTGGGTGACTACGATAATACCTGATGTGACTTAACCCACAAAAGTGCATTTTTAGCTTCATTAAGGGGAAACTCTAGGGATTCATGGTGAGAAAAAAAGGAATTAAAGAAGTCCCTATGAAATTTAAAGCCATACTCGAAATGACACCACCCCGAACGGAGAAGGAAATCCGGGTATTTTTGGGTAAGTTGCAATACATCAGTGATTCAGTAGCCAACTGACAGTGTTGAATGCTAATAAAGTGGCCATGTTTATTAGATAAAATATCATTTATCGATACGATGTTCCTCATGTGATGGTATATGTAAGAGGGTAGTGTAGATAAGATGGAGGCGTAACCTCTTTTCAGTACGATAAATTATCCAAAACCTTGGATTAATTATAGGACATGCAAACACAAACTAAATGAAGATGAACTCAGTTTCAACTCACAAATCTCTTATGTATAAATAAGAAAGTAGTAACGAGATCTAGAAGAAACTTAGCTAGAGGGAGAGAAAAGTAAGCACCCTGATACACCTTGGTAGGCATCCAAACACACCAGCCACCCTTAAGAATCTCTATCAAGTATTAAGCGCTTCGTAATAAATGACAATGGTAGGTGAGTAAAAACTCTCTCTGGTTTGTAATAATTCAATCTGATGTGTATTATCTCTAGTAATAACTTCTGAACTCTCAAAAGGTCATTATCTCCTCAAAGGTGGTTGGGGTCTTTAAACAACCCCCCACACCACCCCCGAGGCAACTCAATCATCAATGCCTGTGAAAGACCTCCCTCATACTTTATATCACAAACATTAAATACCCGATCCACTAGTTATCTCCACATCATAAATATTAAATGCCAAGACATGCCTTTTGTCTAACCACTGTGTCAGGGGGCTCTTGTCACAGAGGTGGCTCACCAACTGTCTGATATCCCCAAATACCACAGTGATTTACTCAAGTGCAGGTCTGGCATTATTTAGCTAGATACTGACATCACCTACAGCCGATGTGACAGTGAGTAGAGGGTTATTTGGGTCACAACTCAGCTCCCGATGGAACTCCAAGCTGCTTCGCCTGAGGTTCCACGGCTAGGGCCCTTCGGGGTTTTAACAGGCATATCTAGGATGGTCAGGACAAGCCCCAAAGGTGCCTTACTTATCAATCCTGCAAACCATGTCCATATAATGTTCCCACGGCGAGGTCATTCGATAGAGCATGAAAGCTCTCCCGGGATCTACCAAGCCTGGTCTCTTGCGAGTACCATTTGACCTTACACTAAAACCCATTATTATTCTCGTTACATCATTACAACCGTTATAGATTATAGTCAATATAAATAAAGATACAATATGACTAACACAATAAGCTAAAGTACAAGTTGCCACGCTGAGCTGCCTCGCTGAGCTGCCACGCCTGAGCTACCATGCTGAGCTTCCTCGGCTTCTCAATCCCAAACACTGTTGCTCATGGGGGAATTATCCCTAATCTCAGGATTACCTTCAAGCCCCCTTTACATTTTCCCCTTCGTTGAGAGATTTATTTTGGGTACAAGAAATATTTGAAGGAAAACTTCTCAATCCGATGAACCTTCTATGTGTGTAAAAATGTGGCCTCCTTTCCTTTGTTAGAACCGTAGCGTTATAATCTCTAGGAAAAAGTGAAATTCTCCTCAATGTACCTGAGTCGAAGCACAGCAGCCTATTGGTGCTTGGGTGAATGGACATCACTAATTTTTCCTTACATTGAGCCTCAACCATTCTAGCTTTACTATTTAAAATTCTCCCGAAAGGCCTACTAACCTCCCCAAATACTCATTTTTTTTGTAAATAGTGAAATTGCATCATTCTTGCTGAGTTTTCATTAGGACTGCCCCTATCATTGGGACTTGTGAAATTCTCCCTTGTAATATTTTTCCATATTAAAAAAGCAAAAATTCTCCCCGATGTAGCTGAGTCATAATTAAACAACATTTAGACCTGTGGCGAGGGGATATTATAGCTTTCTTGAATCGTTGGGGCACTGCCTTCGTTGGTAGTCATTGGATATGTCTGAAAAACATTCTGGCGCCAAAACTCAAACTTACTGGAGAAGGTAAATCTCTTTTATTCCCCAAGCGTCGCTTCATTAATAACGTGGCATTCTCTTTTCAACTGTCAAGACACTTCCCGAAGTGCCACGTGTTCATTTGACATGATTATAAGCGACCTTGAACGTGTGGTGGTGGAAAACTCAACAGACTGGTTCCTTAAAAGGTTTCAAATGTCTCTTTTTCCAAACTCTTCTCTTTCCTCTATCTTCTTCAAGCTCCCGTCTTCTTTAGAGAGAGAACTCTTGTGCAAACTCCATTGTTTACTAGCTATGTGCGAACTCCCGCCCCCTCTCATGTTTTACTCCACCGCCTATGGTTGTGCCTCTTCATCTTCATTCCCAACCCTTCTTTTACTGATATTTTTTCTCGTACTTCATTGTTATCTTCAATGGTCTCCTCAAGAAACCCTACCACCCCTGTTGTCACCACCTCTGCTTCCATCTCACTGACTGCTTCCCACCAGGACCAGTTGCGCTTCTACCGATGTTCCCCTATATTTGACAAGGGAGATGACTTTACTGGGTCTTGTAAGACATGCATTTTTAATGCCAAGTATGATACCCGGACACTTGGGGATGAAGATGAGAGTGATCATGAATAGGGCTTTCTACCTCCAGAGGGGACTGTTTGATTTCGTCTTGAGCAAGGGGACTTCCCATGGTCCCATATTGACTTCGAAGGGCCAAGGGAATCGCTTGCTCACTTAACTGCTTGGAACTCCCATATACAAAGTTCCCATGCTAACACTCTCACCAAGATTAGGCTTCATCAGGCCAAGTGGTTTGGTGAGTTCACCCTGTCCAAGAGTAATGCTTCCCTACCCGTTCTGTTATCTCACCGGAACCTTACCACTCATTCATTCATTATTGCGTGGGGCAAATTTACAATAACATTAGAGGATGTGTGCAAGCTCCTAGGCCTTGAAGCAACATGACATGAGCCCTATTATGATGAGGGCCTAGATTCCCAGGAAGCTACTGATCATTTGGATATGGATCGTACATGCCGAAGGTGTATAGGTTCTTCAAACAAAGCCACTTTCACTCCACTCATCAACTACTTCTTCAAGGATCCTTCTGAAAGTAGTTCCTCCGAGGCTGCCCCGGGTCAAGATACATCATTGGAACTTCCTGCCTACATCCTTGTCGTTTTTGATTGATCTTTAATTTGTATTCCTTCGGATATGGATTTGGAATGTCGCTGCGGTTAAACTTCGAGTATCAAAATTCCTGGAATTACCTACAAAACTAGTCAGTATCGTGGCAAATTCGGGTATCAATCCAATTTCTAGCGTTGAAACTGTAATATTGAAAACTTGTAATTCAATTTTTTATTATAAATCTTTTTGTGTTTTCAAAATTTTATTCAATATATATATTTTTTTATTTTAAAAACAATTTTCAAGGGAGGAAATGAAATTTTATGCACCTAAAATGACTATGAAAATTTAGAAAGTAATCTAGTTTAGAATTTACGAGAAGAAACAAGAGGTGGGATTACACCGCGTAGTCAAATCAATTTAATGTCCTAATTATTCAATTGAATAGTTCAAAATAATATTGAATTTAAAACTTATCTCTCGTTACAATCCTAAATTCAATTTTATTTATTTGAGCAATTAAATCGGGAATAATCACAACAAAAAAAATTAAGATTCACACTCATTTCAACAAAATATCCGCTAAGATTAATTTATTAAAATTTGTACGAATCTTTGAATTGCATACACCGAATTAATATTTAATTTAAAGAATAATACTTATCTCTAAGTGAAATCCAAAAATCAAAAATTAATTTTCACCATTAATTTATTAACTCTCGTTACATAAATTAATGTGTGATTTTTTCCAATTTAATTAGCCTAGAACGCATCGACAAACAATTATTCAAATAAAAGAACTCAACATACGCGTTTCATCCCACCCCTTGAATGGGGAGTTTAGCCAGACATGACTAAAATTTAAGCACAAGCACAATCAACAAACAAGAAACTAAAGAGAAAGAGAAAGAAATACGATACGCAATAATTTCTTGTGTCAACTGTGTAGATGAACACGCGTCCCAAACTCGTCAAAAAATCTGATTGTATTACAAAACTAAAACTAAAAAATGAACCTAAAAATTTTTCTAAACCTAAAACTATATTTTTTTGTTTTTTTTTTTGACTATTTTTCTACCCTCGTTTTTTTTCCTGTCTCTCACGTCTTCTCTCCCTGTCTTTTCTTTTTGTGCTGAGAGAGTCCCCCTAAATGAGTTCCTTCCCATTTGTTTTATAACCCACATATTTCTTTTCCGTGAGAGATTTTTTTTGGATTTGATTCTACCAAGTCAAGAGAAGCATGTGGAAAATTTTGAATTCCTTAAATCTTAGCGGATTTGTATGTTCCGATTTTGGTGGGGTGGAGGTTGAATCGGTTTGGGTGTTGACATGGGTAAGGGCTTAATCGGGTTTGGAAAAGGGAATCGGGTAAACCCGTTTGGGTCGCGGGTCGAGTTCGGGGGTAGGTCGCGATCGGGTCTGGATCGACATGTGGGGGAGCTGGGTAGGCAGCTAGCCGTGGGGAGTCACCGAAGGGGGGGCGGACAGGGTAGGTCCGGAGTAGTGGTGTAGCTACCCAGATCTTGGGTTGATAAGGGGCTGGCCAGGAGTCCAGCCTTGGGTTTATGGGCAAGGGTTTTGGTTATGGGGGTAGAGGTTAGGAGAGAGAGTGGTGGAAGGTTGAAGATGGAGTGGTGTGGGTGTAGGTTAGTAGGATGTGGATGAGGGTTGTGTTGTGTATAGTTTATTGTATAGGTAAGTGAGTGGTATGAGTGTGTTATTTGAGGGTGTGTGTTTCATTTGGACACCTAAAAAAAATTACACTAAAAAATAAAACTAGAACTAAATAAAAATAAAAACTTAAAATCAAATAAAACTAAAAATATTAATATCTCAAACTAAAAAAATGAAAATAAAAAGAGATAAAATAAAACTCTACTATAACAATTTAATCCCAATAAAATAAAACTAAAAAAATATATATAAAATGATATCTAAAAAATAAATTCCTAAAAATTCATCCAAATAAAATAAAATAAAGATTAAAAACTGAAAACTAGTAAAAATCAAAATCAAAATCAAAATAAAAAAGTAGAAAAATAGAAAATAATTCTAGAAAATTCTAAATAAATCTAAATAAATCCTAAAAAGCAAATGACTAAAAATAAAAATCTAGAAAAATAATCAAGGTACAAACTCAACACACACGGGGCTCGAGGAATGGTCTAGGCTCAGTGTAGGCTTAGGTTTGCGTTACGGGACTGGTTCAGGACATCGGAACACATCATGAAAATCTCAAAATAGACTTCTCACTTCACGGTCTCTTTGGATTTCTTCGATGCACGCTTTTGACTACTTCTACGTCGCAATTGACTGTAATAAGCGTTATTTAGCACTGTGACTGCGTATTTACCAAAAAAATAATAAAATACGACATAAGTCCAATTTTAATTAAAACGAGTGACTAAAATGCATCTCTTCAGGGTATAAAATAGACATTTTTGGGTGCTTATAACACCACCCCCAAACAAAACATTTCTAGTCCTCGAGCAAAAATTAGAGATAAAACAGAGATAAGTAACCAAAAGTGTGCCACTTTCGCAGGCACTGACGATTTCACTTAGCATTTGTAACAAGATGTTAAACCTGTAGATTGCCCTACAAGACAAATGGTGTCTCATTAGGGTTTGCAGTGAATCTACCCACAAAATTCAAAAACTTATTTGAATGCAGTTTCTTATTTTGACAATGAAGCGCTATCCAACCTAACTAAAAAGGACATCATGGAACACCGTATTCAACTATCAAAAGAAGATATAAAAATACTTAATACCAAAAAGCGTAATCCTTCCTAAAATTCAGCGTGTGTTGTGTGAAACAATTTTAAGTATCATTAGAGTAATTATTAGATTGCCTTCATATAATCAAGGCTTTGACTTCAATTCTCACTAGATATATCTCTCTGAATCGAACTCTCTGAGAATTGGGAAAGTGTATCTCTCTAATGTGTGAGGATATGAGTAAATGTAAACAAGTTCAAACGTCTCACACACTTTATAGAAAATGACGGATACATTAATGAAAATTGACCTAATGAACGAATGCTAAACACTATGTCGAGAATGTTGAGTTATTCACCATATAATCTTCTCGTTTGGCCGAACACATTACCAAGTGTGAAAATGTGTTTTATGAACGGTATGCGGGGATAATGAAATGAAGAAGATTAATGATAGGGGTTTGAGAAGAGTGTGACACACTTTGAATAACTAATGTCTTCATTTTTTTAAATATATGATCGCATGATTTCTTTTTCTTCGTTTCTATTTTTTTTTCTTTGCTTATTTTTTTTTCCAATACATTTTTTTTCCTTTTTCTTTTTTTTTATTGCGATACATTTGTCTTTTCATAACACAAATCAAAACAATTTACATGGAGATTTTCAAACACTCCTTTTCTCAAAAATGATAGCAATGATGGATGGTATTTGGGACATATGGACAAGGGTAATATGAAAAATGATAAAATGTGATAGGGAAAGAGATGAGTGTATGGAAAAATCAGTTTAGTGCTCGGGACAAACTACAAGACACATGTTTCTTACAACTCGAAGCAATGTCACTCTCAGTGATTAAGCCAATTTTGAAAAAAATAATGAGATCATGCAATGACTAAATGTAGTACCCAAAGAAAGTTGAGTCAACTTGTGACTCGGAGATACATAAAAACCCTCAAAAGGGTGAAAACCTCAAATCTCACGGGTTTAAGTCGCCACTAGTGATCTTTTAAGGTTCTCTTGATAATATTGTTACTCTTCAATTTTTGATTGGAAAAGTGATAGTGAAAATTGCCGAGTTTAGGAATTCATGGTGCAAGTACACTTAAATAGGTATTAATTAATTTATTATAAAAATCACAATTTTAGGGTTGAGCACGGGTATTCCAAGATTTCTAAAAGAGGGATGATAGACAAATCATGTCATAAAAATTTAGTTTTTAACTGCACAAAAAGTTTAAAATCACTTGTTTCTGAAAATTTTCAAAAGAAGTACAATTTTGATAAATTTCCCACCCCCAAACAAAAAGGAACATCGTACTCAATGTTTAAAACCATATATAAAAATTAAAAGCACAAGGGAGGAAAGATAGTACCATAATGAACAACTGGTGAAATGTACCGCACGCTGGAGCATAGATTAAACCTGAAGAACATATGTGATACAAAAAGATGTACAAGTCTAGAAACTATGTGAAAAGCATTGGGTGGTGTGAAACACCACCCCCAAACAGGAAAAGACTCATACTCAGAAGCAATGAACGATGGGCTACATCCCGATAGCGCTAAATTTAACGTCTTTAGCCAGATCGACCCAATCTCACCCTCAGGATAGGAATGATGAAAGCACATGGTGACATAAAAATTGGGTGAGGAAACTCACCCCCAAACAAGACTGAAGAGTAAGTTTTCATAAATGGGGTCAAAAGGTCAATTTCTTCAATGTGAGAGGGTTCAAGCTCTAAGAAAGGCTTAAATCATTGACCGTTGATTTGAAAGAGGCTACCATCCTCAGGATTTTGAACTGTGATGGAACCATAAGGAGTAACAGATTCAATAATAAAGGGTCCAGACCAACGGGTTTTTAAATTCCCAGGAAAGAGATGAAGAAAGGAGTTATATAATAGCACTTTCTGACCAGGGTGGAATTCTTTGCGGAGGATGCTTTGGTCATGGATCCACTTCATTTTGTCCTTGTACTTCTTGGACAAATCATAGGCATCATTTCGTATCTCCTCTAATTCATTAAGTTGGAGCTTTCGATGAAGGCTAGCCTCGTCGATATGAAAATTAATGTGACACCCCGACTAATTAAATACCGAGTAGCTACTCCTTTATTCAAATTAATACAAAATGTCAAGTTGGCTCAGTTCATAGCATCACTGTTGAAAATATTTTTTTTTAACAATTACTAGCCACCTAATATTTAAAAAGTGAGTTGTCAAATTTTATTTAATTAAATTAACATGCAATCCATAGAATATTTATTAACTACTGATAACAAAATTACATCACAGTCACAACAGAATATAAATGGAATAATAAATGAGTCTGGAGTAACACTCCTCAGAATAGTCCCAAATACTGAATAAAACCAAATACAACGTCTGAATAATAAATGAATTTAACTCCAAAACTGAAATAAAACTGAGTATGATAAAACTGTCTCTAAAAGAAATGGGGCGACATACCCTAACAACTGATTAAGTCTGAAGTGGAATCAATATAGAAAGTGGAGGCGTCTATCATGAAGATCCTATAACTTCCACAGCAGCTACAACACGTCACTGAAATGGAACTCCTAAGCTTGGCATCCCTGTGGCTAGACACCTACAAGGTTTTTCAAGAAAAATAGATTTGAAAGAAAACGGGTCAGATCCCGATGTGAAAACAATTTAAAATACAACAAGTGCTCAATAACATTAAACAATGAATATTACGTACATGTTAGTTTCGTTCTCTCACATGAGTTCTCACCTCTCAACTAATGCGCACGCCTAACGTATATCCATAACCCCTCCTAGTTATACCGCTAACTAGTCTATGCCACAACCTGTCCTCATATGATAATATAGGGGTTTGTTCAAGACATTCCAATCTAACTTATGTGAATCTACCTTTTCATTTCTCAGATTAATTTATATTAGATCTTATATGAAATTCTCAATACTAACTTTACTCAA
This sequence comes from Sambucus nigra, assembly GCA_949130495.1. Lineage (NCBI taxonomy): Eukaryota > Viridiplantae > Streptophyta > Magnoliopsida > Dipsacales > Adoxaceae > Sambucus > Sambucus nigra. Next base: position 730,763,137 of record OX422211.1, read on the forward strand.
AGTGTCGCAAATATTCAGATATTAACAAGGAGTCTATTATCATCACCAATATATAAATTCCGACATAATTATACAATTGGGGCACCCCTAGGCTAAGCTGCGATGCACACATACTCTGCTATCGAATCCGGGTACATCACGTACATAAGGAATACATATTCCGAATCTCTTAGGAACCATTTTAATAAGAAAAATCACACATATTGGAGGCGAACATAGTTCACATACCCATAGGTCATGAACATACCTAAGCTCCCATGGTCAGCTAACTTATCAACTCACAAATAAGTCATTCACAACCCTATGTCCTTAAGGTACTAATCTAAATCCCCCCGTAGGCACGCAAGGATTAGATGGCCCTGTTCAAAAGTCGACCTCCCGTGATAGCAAGTATGGTAGGTATGTCATAAACATATAAATCCATATACTAAGCATTCACACTCTTAGATAATTTATAATATTATTAAACGTATGTTCTCAATTCCTATACCATTAATCAAATTAGTAAATTTTTATACTTCTAGATAGTTATATAATATAGTCTATCGACACATCTCACGTCGTAGTTTCAAGTACTTAAAAACTAACTCGTAAAGGTTACTAAGTCTCCTATTATTCCCACACATTAATCCAATACTCTCAAGGTCCATATTTCTGCCACTAACCTTATATTTTCAACTATAAAAATTTAACTCATTTCATTGTAGTCTTTAGTAGTACCTCACTCGTCGAACCTTATTAGGTCGAACATAACTCCCAAATTTAATTCTAATAATAATTCAGGTTTCGTATACATGCCTACTGGTCCTCCTTAAATCTAAAAGTGTTCAAAAGGTCCCCACCAATAAATCTCTAGGTTGAAATAACTAAGATTCAATAACGAAAAAATGTCACAATTCTAGGAAGGTCGATTGATCGACCTTGTATATCGATCGATCGATGGCGGTCGATCGATTGACCTATGAATGTGGATCGATCGATCGCACCAGATAAGGCTACGGCCTGCTTCGTTTTTCAGTCCCAGATTTGTCCCAAAACTGCATTTCAAGGTATGAAATTCTAACCTAAGGATATAGGATCATTATACTACCTAAATACAATATTTTTAACGTTCCAAAACCATTAAATCATCAACAATTCACCTTATATGGATCAAACCTTCATAAGAACCCTAGTTTTCTATTTTCTTCAAGAATCGTGATTTTCTCATTTGAAATCCGTTCTTAATTAATCAAGGGTTATATTTTTGTTACTGAATTTCATCCAGAATTAATCTACATGCAATTTTGCTATCCAAGATTTATAGATCTACCTTAAATTTCATGATTTTTTATCATCTTTCAAGACAAGGATTAATTTCGACACTAACATTGAAGATATATTCGCTGAAAACTAATGAAATCAAATCACTTGCCTTAATTTTGATGTTCAGAATAGTTGATGGTGTCCGGGGGCTGGTTCTTTCCTTCTTTCCAGTCACAATTCCATCAAGATTTGGTGGTGGTGGTTGGTGGCTAGGTTTTGGAAACCTTCTGCAACTTTCCCTTTAAGTCATGTAGCCCACTCTTTGTTTTTGGCTGATAATGGCCCCAATGGCCTTTCCAATAATAAATAAATAAACACTAAAATTCGTGGGTCTTAATTCCTTAATTTTTAAAATGAACAAAATACCCTCCCAGGTTGTCGGTTTGGCCTAAAAATGCCCCAGAACCCAAACTAAACCCCCGGCTAGTATTTTTTGACTATCTCAACTCCTCCGAACACGTTGGCGCATTCAAAATGACCATATGGGTGACTAAATTATAATTTAATTTTTAATCTAATTAAATTAATTCCTGACGCGACTGACACACGCGTCACAACTTAATTTTCCAAATTGTCGTATTTATGACTCTCGACAATTTTAATACTTTCAATACTCATATATTACCATATATACTTAGTAATATTAAATATTATCATCATAATTAAATACCAACTCACGTATCACTAGTATTTAAATTCAGATTAATTTCCAATTAATTCTCATTTAATTTAATTAATCCATTAAATAAAAATCAATAATCATAATCAAATACCAACTCATATCTCGCTAGTATTTAAATCCGAATTAATTTCCAATTAATTCTCATTTAATTTAATTAATCCATTAAAAAAATCAATTAAATTACGGGGCATTACAATTAAGGGCTTTGACAGCCCAATAAGCATGATGTTCAAGCTCGACAGGTAAGTGGCATGGTTTACCAAGGACCAAACGATAAGGAGACATGCCAATCGGAGTCTTAAAAGCAGTACGGTAAGCCCATAAAGCATCATTCAAGCATAAAGACCAGTCTTTCCTATTAGGATTAATTGTTTTTTTTTTAGATTTTCTTGATTTCTCGGTTGGAAGTTCAACTTGTCCACTAGTCTGAAGGGTGGTAAGAGAGACCAACTTGTGGGTAACACCATACTTTTTTATGAGATGTTCAAAGACTCGATTACAAAAATGTTTTCCCCCATCACTAATGATAGCTTTGGGAGTTCCAAAATGTGTGAAGACAGACTCCTTAAGAAACTTGACCACAGTTCGATGGTCATTGGTGCGGCAAGCTATGGATTCAATCCATTTGGAAACATAATCAACTGCAACTAGTATATACTGGAAGCAATGAGAGGAAGGAAAAAGGACCAATGAAATAAATTCCCGATACATCAAAGATTTTTACCATGAGAATGGGTGTGAGGGGCATCATGTGACGACGAGAGATATGCCTAGATTGTTGGCATTTGGCACAAGCCTGGAAGTAGTGGTGGGAATCTCGAAAAAGAGTGGGCCAGTAGAAACCACTTTGCAAAATTTTGGTGGAAGTTTTCTTGGATCTAAAATGGCCACCACAGGAACCATCATGATAAAAGGAGAGTATACTTGACTGTTCATGGTCAGGAACACAACGGCGAATGATTTGATAAGAGAAATACTTAAAAAGGAAGGGATCATCCCAAGAGTAAAATTTCACCCGGGCCATGAACTTAAAATGCTCTTATTTCGACCAATGATTGGGCAGTTGGTCGGTAACAAGGAAATTAACAATATCAGCATACCAAGGAGAAGTCAAGATAGAAAAAAGTTTCTCATCGGGAAAAGTTTTAGAAATAGGGACAGGATGAGATGTAGACGTAAAAGTGAGGCGGGAGAGATGGTTTGCAACCAAATTTTCGCACCCTTTCTTATCGCAAATTTTGAGGTTAAACTCTTGAAGCAAGAGAATCCACCGTATCAAACATGGCTTAGAATCCTTTTTCTGAAGAAGGTGCCACAGGGGGCATGGTCAGTGTAAACGATGATATGTGAACCGATCAAATAAGATCAAAACTTATCGAGTGCGAATAAGACACGTAGTAACTCTTTTTCAATGGTCGTGTAATGAAGTTGAGCGTCATGGAGGGTTCTTATAGCATAATAAATGACGTGCTGGCACTTATCAACCTGTTGACCAAGTACAACACCTAAAGAAAAATGCATCACACATGAGCTCAAATGGTAAAGACCAATTAGGAGGTTGAATGATAGGAGCAGAAGTGAGCTCGTCTTTAAGGCGCTCAAAAAAAGCAATACATGCGTCATCAACGACAAAGGGAACATCTTTGGATAAAAGGGTTGTTAAAGGTCGAGCAATTTTAGAAAAGTCCTTGATGAAACGACGATACAAGCCCACATGTCCTAAGAAGGAGCGAATGTCCTTAACAAACTTAGGAATGGGAAGCGAGGAAATTATGTCAACTTTTGTTTTGTCTACTTCAATACCGTCGCGGGAGACTACATAACCTAAAACAATCCCCTTTTCGACCATGAAATGAAATTTTTCCCAATTAAGGACCAATTTCTTTTCTTGACAATGTTTGAGGACCATAGTGAGGTGAGAAAGGCATTGCTCAAAGGAAGAACCAAACACAAAAAAATCATCCATATAGATTTCGAGAAAATATTCTACCATGTCGCTAAATATTCTAATCATAAACTGTTGAAAAGTTTTAGGAGCATTGCAAAGGCCAAAGGGCATGCGATAGTAGGTTAAAGTGCCAAAGGGACAGGTGAAGGTAGTTTTCTCTTAGTTTTCAGGGGCATTTGGAACTTGGTTGTAACCTGAATAGCCATCAAGGAATTAGTAATATGCATGACCATCAAAACATTCGAGCATTTGGTCGATATAGGGAAAAGGAAAATGGTCCTTACGAGTGACAACATTTACCTTTCGATAGTCAATGAAAATACGCCAGCCCGTTTGCATACGGGTGGGAACAATCTCATTATCACTATTTTGGATGATGGTGACACCAGACTTTTTTGGTACGACATGAATGGGACTGACCCACTAACTGTCCGAGATAGGGTAGATAATACCAACATCGAGGAATTTTAAAATCTCAGCGCGCACGACATCTTTCATAGCATGGTTGAGTCGAAGTTGGGGTTCACGTGAAGTCTTGGTGTTCTCCTCCAAATGAATGCGATGACTACAAACATTGGGGTTCACACCGTGAATATCTAAAATGGCCCAACCAATAGCAGTCCTATGCTGAGTAAGAGTGTGGACTAATTGCTCTTCTTGATTAGCGGTCAAGTCGTGATGGTGGTTGGGGCCTAAGAAAGTATCTTTCAACTCGGGAGCTAAAGGCTTAAGCTCCAAACTAGTAGGTGGTGTAGGAATGACATCGAACTCAGACGCATAAATAGATTCTAGATAGTTCTCGGTGCATAAAGTGGAGAAAGGTGATATGGTCAGGAGTTCAGAAGGTTAAATGGGGTGATCCACAGAGTGAATAGTATCATAATAGAGGGGTTCAAAGGGAGGATCCCAAGAGGAAGTGTTGATCAGTGGAGTGGAATATAGCAAGGCATTGAGTTCAGAGTTGGAGGAATCAATGTCAAAATCGGACCCAAAATGAGCCAAACAGTGTTGGAGAGGATAGACAGGGTAAGATTGGTTCAATAATTCATTAACTAAGGAGTCAATTACACACACCTCATTAATGGAATTGACATTAGCCAATTTTTGCATAAGGTGGAATATATTAACTTCAACAGTCATGTTGCCGAAAGAGAGATTCATGGACCCATCACGACAATTGATGATGGCATTGGCAGTGGCTAGAAAGGGGTGACCCAATTTGATAGGAGTATTAGTTGGGTCGGGTGCATGAGTGTCTAAGATGATGAAATCCACAGGATAGAAAAAGTCTAAAACTTTCACCAAAACGTTTTCAATGATACCTTTATGTACTTTCATGGAACGATCAGCAAGTTGAGGAGTTACTCGTGTAGGTTTCATGTTTTGTAAACCTAACTCAAGGTAGAGGGAGTAAGGTAACAAATTAACACTAGACCCAAGATCAAGTAAAGCACTAGTAGTGACCTTATGGCCTAACATGCAATAGAAAGTTGGACGACTAGGGTCTTTATACTTCACAACACCGTTATTATGGAGAAGGGACATAGCTTGCTTAGTGAGGAAAGCATCACGCGGAACATTAGTCCTACGCTTAACAGTGCACAAGTCCTTCAAAAATTTGGCATACGAGGGGACTTGTTGAATCGCGGTGAGGAAGGGAATGCTAATGCGAACATTCTGAAAGACTTTCTTGATCTCATCAAATTGTTGGGCTTTCTTAGTGGGATCCAAACGATGAGGGAAGGGTGCTTTGGGGACATAAACAGAGGTCGGATCAGGAAGATTAGACTCAACTTGAGTTGGGGATTTAGATGGTGGGGTAACCTTAGGGATAGGCGCTAAAGGTAGGAGGGTCAGGTGTGGGACATCAGTGGGAGCATGAACACCATTATCAACTTGTTTTCCCGAGCAAAGAGTAGACACCACTTTCATATTCGCTTGGTAATTTGGTGGATTGGAAGTGGAGCCAACCTCGTAGACCAAGTCTTTGCCATTCCCCTTAGGGTTAGCAATGGTTTGATTGGGAAAACGACCTTTCTCTCGCTCATAGTCGAATTGGTTAAAACGCTGCTCAAGCCGTTGGAGGGATTGAGTTTGAGTGGTCATAAACTGAGTGAGGAGATTCTTGAGACAAGTTATGGAGGAATTAGACAGAGGGGCATAAGATGGTTGGGGAACCAACTCGCGCTGAGAATTACGCGGTTGTGAATACTCAAAGGAAGTAGGGGGAACACGAACAAGAAGAAAGTGAGATTGATGGTAAGGAGCAGATTGATGCCCGATAGGAGGGCGAGGTTACCTTTGTGGGTTGTGTGGAAACCCAGGGGACCACCAACATGTTATTGTGGTTGGAAAGGAGCGGAGTTGTGGTTGCACTTATATGAGAAATAGGGGTGATTCCTATTATTAGGATTGTAAGTAAACGATGGGGGGACGGGTTTACTAGTGGTATCAAAGGCACGGGCTTGGGCCATGGTGGGTTTGGGATCATCTTGCAGGAGGGGGCAGAAATGAGCTAAATGATCTTAACATAAGCAGAAACCGCAAGATGAAGGACTAGAATCATTGACAGTCATTGTTAGTTTAGAAAGTGTAATATTTTGTTACATAGTACAACTGAGAGCGTAAACGGTTTTAGTCAAAGAGTGTAAGCTGTTTAGCAAAGTCTTAAAATCAGGATCATTTTTTTCCTCACAAGTGTTCCCTACAAGTGGAGGATCGGATTTTGAAAACGCATTGGTACCCTCCCAATCTTGGGAGTCATTGCCTAATTTAAGGAGAAAAATATAGGCGCAGTGGGAGTCAAATGCATGAACTTACCTTTATGCGTGGATTCAATCATGGTGTGAGAATAAGAGATAAGACCGTTGTAAAAACTATGGACTAAGCGACTTTTCTCGAGATCGTGATGTGGAAAACTATTAATATAGTCCTGAAAATGGCGCCACTCTTCACAAAACCGTTCAGTAGGCTTTTGTCTAAAATCATGAATTGCTTGGCGCATTTCATTTGTTTTGCTCATGGGATATAATTTAGACATGAATGTCTTGACAAGTTGTTCCCAACTTTGGATAGACACCGGGGGTAAGTAATGGAGCCACATGGATGAATTATGGTGAAGAGAAAAGGGAAACAACCGAAGACGAACATTATCTTCGTCTATGCTTTGATTTTTAAAAGTAGTGCACATAGTGAGAAATTTCCGCAAGTGAGTATAAGGAGACTCATGGTCAAGGCCATGAAAACTGGGCAATATAGAAAAAATCGGGGGGCGAATTTCAAATTGCACGGTGGGAATGGGAGGAAGGACGATACATGAAGGCATAGTGGCCATAATCGGGGCAAAGTAGTACCTTAAAGCGCGTTCGTCGACCATGATGGGTGGGGTATCAGAACCAGGGGAAGTGGGAGAACTAGGCGTCTCCGAATAAGAAGAACACAAATCAGAAAAATGAGGAGGAAAGACAATGATAGGAATATGATCACCTAAGAAAGAATTGAGAGATGGAGCACTAGGGGAACATGATAATCGATGATCAATGCATTGCCAATGTGGCATAAAAGCAAGGAAAAAATATTTTTGGGATTTTTGGTTATTTGAAAAAGAAGAAAATCTTTGTGGATTTTTTTGGAAAATAAGGAAAGAAAAATGAAAAATATTTTTGGAGTTTTTTGTGAGAAACAATTGAGGCAGAAAAAAGGAAAATATTTTTGTAGTTTTGGTTTTTGTGAAAGAATGAAGAAACAAAATGGGAAAAAGGGCGATGGACTAATGGTAGAAAAACTGACAGTTGGAGCCAAAATTGGACTACCTAAGGGACTAATTTGGACACGTACACAAAGGAAACAAGTTCGAATGAGCACATAGCCAAATTATTATCTTCAAGTTAATTAATTGGGTAGTCAATTTTAATTAGTCCGCGGGTGTGAAAATCACGGAATGTTAGGCCTCGCCGGTAAAAGTGTGCTCCTACTGTCTTCCCGAGAGATAAGAGGCTTACTAGTTAAGGCTCACCACACTAGCTACTACAACACACAACTATCCGGTACCACGCTGGGAAAAGCACAAATCCGTTTTACTGGGCGGCCTCACTTAAAACCCAGTTTCCCTAAACAAAAGTCTTCAAATAGTTGAATGAAGATTTGCAGGGGTGGAAAATACTCACTAGAGTATCCTATGAGGGACTCGTTCCGAAAGGGTCCTAATGAACACCGTTCCTACTTGGCTTGCTAGTTGATTGATTTTAATTTAAGTGAGAGCACAGGTAACAAGCAAATGGATATGTGATCTCAACTCGTTCCAATGACCGGGTATAGGTCTTAGGTAAATTTATTCATCAAACCATCCAATTTAAGTGCGATACAAAAATAAAAAGTAGATATGGGCAAGTAACACATAAAAATTGACTCGCTTGAAGGAGATTCGCGAGTGATAAAGAGTTTACCTCCCACGGTGTTGACATGCATGGGGTGAAGACCGAGTTCAGTCGACCGGGGGCAAGTACGCCTACTTCAGTCGTCCCCGGGAGTCCTACCGACCCAAAGTAGGGACGCTTCAAAACTTCTCGCCTTTGGACGCCCTCTCTCTACCTTGTTCGGTTTCCCTTTTTTCTTTTTTTTTATTTTGGAATAAATATTACAAAAATAAATCGGCGTCAAAATGCACCCAAAATAATTACAAGGCCTCAATAATCCTAAACAACCAATCTAAGGAGGGAGAGGAAGGAAGAACTACTAAAAAGAAAAAAATGAAAATTACAAATCTTCACGGGCTTCAATCTTCAAGAAATCGGGTATTCCTTCGGATATGGATTTGAAATGTCGCTGCGGTCAAACTTCGAGTATCAAAATTCCTGGAATTACCTACAAAACTTGTTAAAAATTCAGTATCGTGGCAAATTTGGATATCAATCCAATATCTAGCTTTGAAACTATAATCGTGAAAACATGCAATTCCAATTTTTATTAAAAATCTTTTTGTGTTTTAGAAATTTAATTCAATATATATATATATATATTTTATTTTTAAAAAAAAATTTCAAGGGAGGAAACAAAATTTTATGCAACTAAAATGACTATAAAAATTTAGAAAGTAATATAGTTTAAAATTTATTAGAAGAAACAAGAGGTGGGATTACATCGCGTAGTCAAATCAATTTAATGTACTAATTATTCAATTGAATAGTTCGAAATAATATTTAATTTAAAACTTAACTCTCGTTACAATCATAAATTAAATTTTATTTTTTTCAGCAATTAAATCGGGAATAATCACAACAAAAAAATCAAGATTCACACTCATTTCAACAAAATATCCGCTAAGATTAATTTATTAAAATTTGTACGAATCTTTGAATTGAATACACAGAATTAATATTTACTTTTAAGAATAATACTTATCTCTAAGTGAAATCCAAAAATCAAATATTAATTTTCACCATTAATTTATTAACTCTCGTTACATAAATTAATGTGTGATGTTTTCAAATTTAGTTAGCCTGGAACGCATCGACGAGCAATTATTCAAATAAAACAACTCAACAAATGCTTTTCATCCCACCCTTTGATTGGGGTGTTTAGACAGATATGATTAAAATTTAAGCACAAGTACAATGAACAAAGAAGAAACTAAAGGGAAAGAAATACGATACGCAATAATTTCTTGTGTCAACTTTGTGCATGAACACGCTTCCCAAACTCGTCATAAAATCTGATTGGATTACAAAACTGAAAGTAAAAAATGAACCTACAAATTTTTCTAAACCTAAAACTATATTTTTTTTATTTTTTTTTCTATTTTTCTACCCTCTTTTTTTTTTTCTGTCTCTCACGTCTTCTCTATGTGTCTTTTCTTTTTGTGCTGAGAGAGTCCCCCTAAATGTGCTCCTTCCCATTTGTTTTATAACCCCCATATTGCTTTTCCTTGAGAGATTTTTTTGGGATTTGATTCTACCAAGTCAACAGAAGCATGTGGAAAAATTTGAATTCCTTAGATCTTGGCGGATTTGTATGTTCCGATTTTGGTGGGGTGGAGGTTGAATCGGTTTGGGTGTCAACATGGGTAAGGGCTGAATCGGGTTTGAAAAGGGAATCGGGAAAACCCATTTGGGTCGCGGGTCGAGGTCTGGGGTAGGTCGCGACCGGGTCTGGATCGACATGTGGGGGCACCGGGTAGTCGCTGGCCGTGGGGAGTCGTCGGAGGGGGGCGGACAGGGTAGGTCTGGAGCAAGGGGTGTAGCTACCCAGATCTCGGGTTAACAAGGGGCTAGCTCTGAGTCCGGCCTTGGGTTTATGGGTAGGGGTTTTGATTATGTGGGTTGAGGTTAGGAGAGAGAGTGGTGGAAGGTTGATGATGGAGTGGTGGAAGGTTGAAGATGGAGTGGTGTGGGTATAGGTTAGTAGGATGTGGATGAGGGTTGTGTTGTGTGTAGTTTAGTGTATAGGTAAGTGGGTGGTATGACTGTGTGTTATTATTTTCTAGAAAATTCTAAATAAATATAAATAAATCCTAAAAATAAAATGACTAAAAATAAAAATCTAGAAAATAATAAAGGTACAAACTCAACACACACGGGGCTCGGGGAATGGTCTGGGCTCGGTGTAGGCTTAGGTTTGGGTTACAGGACTGGTTCAGGATATCGAAACACATCGGGGCAAGCTCAGAATGGACTTCTTAATTGATTGGAATTAGCGTTATTTAGCACTGCGACTGCGTATTGACCTGAAAAATAATAAAATATGACATAAGGCAAATTTTAATTAAAATGAGTGACTGAAATGCATCTCTTCAGGGTATAAAATAGACACTTTTGGGTGCTTATCAATTCTTTCTCTTTTTCTTTTAATGGGGAAACCCAACAACCAACCTCGAAGGGACTTCATCAACCTGTCCCTCCATTTGGCCTGGGGTATCAAGCTTCCTCTAGATGCAAATGCCTTGGGATCCCTCTACACATGGCTCGATAGAACCCTTTTTGACATGGAATGATCTCTAAGTCATTATAACTTGGACAACTGTGTCCTCCTCACAGGATTCCTCTATTTACGTTTCCCGACCATAGTAGCCAAGACCAACCACCCTCCTTCGGGGGAAATAATTCTACCCCCATGCTCCTTTATTTATCACAAGAGATAAAGCCGAAACAAGTTGACCTCCATCATCAATTATTTTTCCAATTTTGTGATGAGGCCCTATGAAGAAGATGTCTTTGTCTATACTTGTGTTTTTTTTCAACATGAAGCAAGAGTGGTCCGGGCAACTACTATAGACCTCATTACTGAAGACCCTTCACTGGCTGTGGTCCTTCTATTTTCTCCAGGATACCTGCCCTCTTTCACCGAGTGGGGATATACCAGCGAACACTACAATCCCAACCGATGCAGCCATCAATTCGGTTTCGATCAAGGGGCTCCTCGCCTAGTATTTCAATTATCTAACCCCCAATGTCTCTTTTGGCGAGGCATGTTCCCTGTTCTCCTCAACTGCTGCATGGGGGGTGAGTTCTATAATGGCTGAGCGAGTCACCATTCCCAACATCACTAGGCAAGGGGACGTGACCCCTCTATTTGCAATAAAATAGTCGCCGAGGCAACTGGCCCAAATTTCTGAGTTCATCGAGGGGGGTCCCGTTTATCCTCTAGTTCTTTCATTTTCGGCCTTGGAGTTGGGATTAAAGGGGACTTCCATTCTTGGGATTAAGTTCCCGCTAAGACAGACCCCTAAAGTGCCAACTTCCTCCACACTGCCCCATAATCCCCACTTTAATGCCCAAAGCCAAGGCTGCTGCAACCCCCAAACCATCTGCCCTCTCGGCCAAAGATGCAGCAGGGGAAGGGCCTTCTCAGCCACATGCTAAAAAGACCAAGAATTCCAAAGGTGGGGTTTCCTAGAAATCCAAATCCTCAAAGTCAAAGCCCCAAACTCAAGCACAAACTCTTTTGGAGGCGTTCCATATTACCTCTGTTCCCCTTGCCATGTCTGCAGAAAAGGTCGAGGAGTTGAGAAGGCAATCTCGAGCAAATGTCGAATGAATAAGCATTGAGTTTCAACGATGTGCTATCTCCATTCCCCCTTTGGCTACCTTCCCCACCATCGTGGTTGATCCAACTGAGCCAACGACCAAGAGGAGAAAAATTCAAGGTTACCTCAAGATGCAAATGCAATGAGTGAGAGGAATAAAACTCATGGCATTAAGTACCAAAAGAAAAATACAGTCGAGATACATCCATCCTCAGCTCCCTCTGTTGCTGCTTCCTCTTCGCCTTCTCTAGTGGTTATACCTTCTCGTTCTCCCTTCGGATCTCAGGTATGTGTGCACATTTTATTCTTATTACCCCTTCCTTAAGTCAATATGAATTTTCTTATTTCTTTGACAAATTTGGTGCAAGGAGTTGAAGAAGAACGACCCAGTCCCCTAAGACCCCCCAGTCCTCTTATAAGCCATTTCGTGAGGGGGCGTTGCGATATCTCTCAAGCTGATACTACTCCTCCCCATTCCCCCATGATAGGCCTTACCTAATATCACCGTTTTCCCTCCCAATGGAACAAAGAAGCTGCTATGGGGGTACTACCGTAGGATCTATTAAAATGTCTGATCAACCATCCGAGTAAGAGGTCCCTCTGCCCCTCGTTGGGGTCAAGGAGAGTGCCCCTGAGGTAAATTTCGTGTCAAGTCTCACGTCTTTTATTTATCCCATTAATTTGTTTATGATTCTAATATGCTGGGATGTTTTAGATGGAAGTGGCATCTCTGATAGAGAATATTGTCCTTCCCACTTCATTGACGAGACACCTAACTGTAATTATGCTCTTTAGTGCCATAACGGGGGTAAGTAGCGCTTAGATGTATTGTTTCCTTTTCCCTATACTTGCTCCTTTTGTATAACACTTGGTTTTGTATTTTCATCTTTCTACAAGTCTCTCCCCACCCTTTGCTCTTACTCGCCTTTTTCTTTCTAAGTCCAAGGTTGACGCTGCTGCCCCGCGTGGTGACTCTTCAGTGCCTGCCCATACTGGGGCATCGCTTGGAGATCCCTCGTGATCTTTTGGCGAAATTCCTTCATTAGACTTGGGACCATTTGTTCACGAGGGAGCTTTGGCTACCGTTGAGGCTTCTTTAGCTAGGGGCCCCATTGAGGCTTCTGAGGCAATGAGCCTGCCTCTAACGGTTCTTGCCCCTATGGCCTCCACGGTGGCTCCCATTCTACCTCTTACTGTAACTAATGTATTGTGCTAATTTTTATGCATTCTTGTTGAAATTTTTTTTGCAAACTCCACCTATAAGGGTGACTTAACAACGAAAATGCTTGTTAAGATTTTTCATAAACTCCACCTATAACGGTGACTGAACAACGAAAATGCTTGTTAAGATTTTTCACAAACTCCACCTATAATGGTGACTTAACAACAAAAATGCTTGTTAAGATTTTTCAGAAACACCACCTATAACGGTGACTTAACAATGAAAATGCTTGTTAAGATTTTTCACAAACTCCACCTATAACGGTGACTCAACGAAAACGCTTGTTAAGATTTTTCACAAACTCTTATTATTTATTCTACCTCTTCTCAGGTTGCACGAGAAAATTCCCCACCAGTTCTTTTGCCTATTGGCTCACCCCATAAGGAACCTGTCATCTCGAGAGATTCTATCCATAATGATCAAGGTTCCACGATCGGTGTTGCCACCGAAAGAGAATCTAGGTGCGACCTTTATCTGCCCGACTTGGCTCCTCACACCTTTTTCCTGGTAGTTCTTCAACATTCTCCTAAAATTCCTACTAACCATCATTTGGTTCTTGAGCAACTTGTGAACCATCATCCTGAAACATTCATGGTAGATTGCTTACGTTGAAACATCTTGGTTATGAGTTATAGGATTCAGGGCATGGCTACCGTTGTTACTGAAATTGCTAATACTTCAATTGCAAACATTATCAAACCCCTCCTCAACCAATTCCTGGGTTAACTAAGGGAGTTGGGTCGTGATGGCTTCCATTTTGACTACCTTATCACACATTTGAAGACCTTTAAGAGACAGCGACTGGACAACCAGAGGGAACTCTTATGGAAACATCAGGAGGATCAGCGAGCTGAGAAAGCTAATTTGGTAGAGCTAGCACCTCTTCTTGGAGATATTGAAAAGGAGGTGGAGGACATCGAAGAAGCTCTGCGTATGGTGAAGATGAAACGAGAGGAACTCCTTATCGAGCACATGCAATCGCAGATGAGGTTGGAGGTTTCTATTAATGCCCAACGGTCTTACCTAGAAGTTTCTTCGGGCCTTCCTGGCGATTTTTTCTCCTCCCCATATCTGTGGTTCCTCCTAGGCCAATGAGCTTTTGAATATATTTTGAATTTTTTTCTCTCCTACTTATGTAATTCTTGGGAAATAGCTCCCAATTTTATAATGCCCCACAATTTATGAATGCAGAAAGATATTTATTTTCTCATGCCATTTCTTTGTGTTACAACTGTTTATATAGATTGTGAAGTGTTAATTTCTATAATTCTTTCATCTCTACTTGAGTTATAATAAAAATAACTTGCATACTCATCATAAAAGGAACTTTTGTATCATAACAACATCCAGCTACATCAGTGGTCCAAACATAATTGCCTACACATGATAGGCTTTTAACCATTTGTTATTAATCTTGAATGGTTTATCTTTTTCCATCCTAGAAATTAAGCAATAACCTGAGTCATGAGGTTCTTTTACAATGAAATGTCCTTCCTAATTTGCTACAAACTTGGGTAGAGGAAGCCCCATGATGTGTTTCACTGCTGCTTTCAATACGCGGTCTCCCTCTATGAACATTCTTCGTCTCACGAAGTTATCATATGCCCTAGAGAGCTATTTGAAAGTGTTGCATTGCATTATCTCTATGTTCATCTAATGCTTCCAACTAGACATGTCTATTCTGAGGGAGCATACTATTTCACAAAGCATATCGAGCAGAGGGAACTTCTAACTCCATTGGGAGAATCGCCTCTTCCCCATAGATAAGGGAGAACGGAGTATACCCTGTGGGCTTTCTCTTAGTTGTTCGATAGGCCTATAATATAGTTGGTATCTTGTCATTCCATGATCCTGGAAAATCCTCCATTATTTTAGCCAAGATATTAACCAAAGTTTTGTTAGTTGCTTCGGTTTGATCGTTTTCCTTTAGGTATGCCACCGTTGAATTGTGATGGATAATGGAGTATTTGTCTACGAGCATCGTTACTTCTGAATTGATGAAAGGGGTCCCCTTGTCTGAAAGGATAACCATTGGGATCCAAAAATAGCAAATGATGTGTCCTTTGATAAAGTTTCTCACCACCCCCGCTGTTGCCCTTCTCAGTGGTATCGCTACAGCCCACTTCGTGAAACACTCCGTTGCTACTAGTATCCATATCTTCCCCCTCGAAGAAGGATGTATTTCCCCTACTAGTTCGAACGCCCAAGTGTGAATAGGATTGGGCATTTCAAGGGAGTGTAGGTCCACTGATGGGGGATGGATCATATTTTCATGATGTTGGCAAGCCTGGCACCTTCGAACGAACTCAGCAAAATCTTTCTCCATCATTAGCTAATAGTATCCCAAAGTCATCAGATGGTCATATAACTTGGACACTCCTATGTGCGCTAGGTCGTGCGACTGTTTGAGGACCTCAGCTTCTTCTTCCTTCGTGATGCAATGTAACGGCCTATTGAAGTATCCCATATAATAAAGCTGCCCCTCCTGAATGTAGAATCTTAGGGCCCTTCGTCGGAGTCCCATCGTATTAATTTTCTTTGTCGGGGTGACTCCATTTTTAATAAAAACAATATAGGTCTATCTCCAGTCAGCCTGAGCTTCCACAACATGACATTCAGCTTCCTCGAAGAATAAATGGCATTTATCGCACTTAAATTGTAGCTCTACCGCGTCCTATTTCATTCTTGGCCAAAAATACCCCTCTCTTTGCATTATTCGGTAGAGGGGTATCTCAACCCCATCGCTCTTTACCCAGATTATAGTTGCCTTTTAATCTCTCCCCTCCTTTCTGTGTCTTCTTTTATTGGTAGAATTGACTGTACTATCGAAGGAGTTATTCTTCAATGGATCACGACAGTAGTTGTATCGTTCCTCATTATGACACCCCGCCTAATTAAATACCGGGCGATCACTCCTTTATTAAATTAAAATCAAGGTGAACAGTTGGTTCATTCTTATCATCACTGTCGTAAAAATAAATTTTCCAATTTAACACCCTAATTAATTAACCTAAGTGTCAAAACCATATTTAACCATTACTTTCCAAATTTTATTTTATTTTATTTTTTTAAAAACAAGATTTACTTCTTTACAACAAATTTAATATATAACGAATCACACCACAATAATCCAGGAACACATAATCCAAATAATTTAAAACATTCGACCATCAAGTCCCAACATTAAAGTTTAAAGTGAAACATCCCAACAGTAAAAGTCTCAAAGTATCAATAGTACAATAACTGAATCACAATGTCCCAAATAAAGCAAGTAAATAATGGAAAGGGCGACACATGCCCCCAATAACTGAGAATGATAGAAGTGGAATCAAGTAAATGAAGTCGTCTAAGCAAGTGGCCTGCAACACCGACCTAAGCTACAACACGTTCTTTCCAAGGGATCCTAAGTAAGAGGCCCCGGTGGTTGCGCACCTCTAATATATACATATATATACAAGAGAAAGGAGAAATAGAAACGGGTCAGAGCCCGATAGTGTATATGATTTAAAATTCGTTTAGCAAGTATTTAAATTGGATACAGGCCAATGCAACAAAATATTAGTGCGGCACTCTCTTGAGAAATTCTCACCTCTCTTCTAAAGTGCACACCTATCGCACTAACGGTTTATCCTATTATATATCGCACTAATCTTCCCCAATAATTTAATTTATCTTAGGTTACTCGCAAGATTTAAAACTAATCAACATCATGGTTTAAAAGGATACTTTCATTTAGTAACAAAACTCTCATTTTAACTTCATTGATTAATAATGTTTTCTAGTGTCATATTATACTTTTCAAACAAGTATCTCCGATTTATAGTTAAGATTCATTTCTCACTTACCATAACACAGTAAACAGTTTCAAGTTTCAAAATTACATATATATATGAAATACTCGTATAATATATATATATTCTAACAGCACCCCACGTAAAAACTATGATGCGGGCATACTCTGCTATCCAATCCCCGTATCACTCATACTAAGGGAAATACAAGTTCGGAATCACTCTCGAACTGTATTAACACATACACAAACAATATTGAGGCGAAGCATAGATTCCAAGTCTCTAAGAGGTCAGTACATACCCTCACGTCTCTTAGGATCGTCCGAACTATCGATTCGATAGCCTGTACGAAGGATATCTATCTTCTAGGGTACGAGTCAATATCCCCTGTAAGGCACATTAAGATAAGATCGTCCCAGCGCAGTAACCTCAGGGATAGCAAGTAGCGCGGGCATGATTTTCACACGTATATAATATATGCATACACAATCATATAAATATATCACTTTTATCATATCAATATAGGTTCCTCTCATCACCCATAATTACAACATTTATCCTTATTTTCACATTATTAGTATCACGTATAAGGGTTCGTCTCTAACCTTAACTCGAAGGATTTTTCCAACTTATTACGTAACACTCATGGACTCTATCCTCCCAAGTATAAAATTCAGTAGGTGTCCTTTTTATGTTCCAACGTAACTCTCATACGCATCTCTCCCTTTAATACATAAATTCATCGACCCTTATGTAATTATCCCAAAAATACAATTCTTGCCCGACATTAAAGGTCCCAAAATTATTCATATATCCTAGTGGTCTTCCATATCTCCCAACACATATTATTAAGGGTGTCCAAGAATTATTTCGCATTAAATTGAATTTAACTAATTTAAAAAGGGGAAATAGGAATCTGCCAGAAGGGATTGATCGATCGAGGTCTGGGGCTCGATCGATCGAACCTTCAATCGATCGAAGCTCTGGGCTCGATTGATCGATCAAGCAGGTATGGCGAATCCTGCAGTTTTGCAGTTACGGGTTTCATCCTCTAACCTCAATAAATTTCATAGTTTTCATTCCCAATCGTCCCAGAATTTATACTACTAACATTATATAATCATATTATGTAATTCCTACGTAAAGCATGTAAATTTTTGTCACTAAACATGGATTAACAACCCAAAAATTCATATAATTATCAAGAACCCTAGAAATCTCTTAAACTTGGTTCTAACAGTTCTTTTCCGAAATTTTCTTCTTATAAACATCTAAATTTCGTCGTTTAATCCTATACATGTTAAGGGGTTCCTGAATAACAATTAATCCATCACTACATGCGATTTCCTGTCTCATATTTTAGGTTTTCTTCAATAAAAACTCATCCTAATTATTCCTAAACTAATATGAAGGATGCATCAACAAAATAAGCAAGATAAACACTTGCTTGGGATTTTCGGTGTTCTGGTTTGGTGCCGAATTTGGTGTGGTTGCGTTCCCCGTCTCGTGATCTACGCGTTGGCGGTGGTGGCGGTGCAAACGGATGGGCTTAGAGCCTTGGATTGCCTTGAGAGCTCTCTCCTCTCCTCTCCTATGGCCGTTCTAAGGGTTTGAATTGTTTTAACCCTAGAAGATAACCTAGACATCTAATATAAACCCTTTAATTTTCGTGGGTTTAATTACCCAAAGATGTGAAATGTTCAAAATGCCCTCCCGGGGTACTAATTAGGCCTAAAAATGCCCCGGGACCCAAACTAAACCCCCGGGTACACTTTTCTGACTATCTCGACCCTTCCGGACGCGTTGGCGCACTCAAAACGACCATAGAAATAACTTATAAAATATTCATTTTTATTTATCAATATTTGATCCCGACACGACACGGGCGCGTCCCGACTCAAATTTCTAAAATTGTCATTTTATTCACTTGTGACATTCAATATAACCAATATTATACATTACTTTGCTCATTAGTAATATTCAACAAATTTCCCATAATTACTAACTCTCATCATGTTAATAATTATAACATAATTAATTCCCGGATCTTTATTAAATAATTAGTAAATAATTAATTCGCATTAAATTTAATAAATCCCCAAATTTATATAGCATAGAAATACGGGGTATTATATACTTCCCCCCTAATAACGGAATTTTGTCCCGAAATTCGGAAAATAAGGCATACTTGGTAAGAACAAATCTGGATATCGCTCGCGCATATTTGGCTCGCGCTCCCAAGTGGATTCCTCCACATTATGGTGCTCCCACTGGACCCGTACAAGTGGAACTCTCTTCGACCTCAATCTCCTCTCACTATAGTCTAGGATAGCCACCGGTCTCTCCTCGTAAGAGCTGTCAGGCTGTAAGTCTATCTCATCTATCGCGATGTGAGTATGAGCCATATCATCCCGAAGATATCGTCTCAATGACAAGATGTGGAATACATCGTGGATGCGATGTAAATGCTCTGGCAGTCCCAATCTGTATGCTACCGGCCCAATCCTCTCGATGATGGGAAATGGTCCCACGTACCTCGGGGCCAATGCCCCCTTCTTCTCGAATCTCATCACTCCCTTCATAGGAGAAACACGCAGTAACACTTGGTCCCCCACATTAAACTCCCGGAAGAACCGTTTCGCATTGGCTTAGCTCTTCTGCCTGTCCTGGGCTACTCGAATGCGACTCCTGATCATCTCAATCCTCGCGAAGGTCTCCTGAATCACCTCTGGTCCTAGCATCTTACTGTCCCCCACCTCGAGCCAACAAGTTGGGGAACGACAAGACCTACCATACAAAGCCTCAAATGGAGCCATGCCAATCGTGAACTGATAAGAGTTATTATAAGCAAACTCTACCAGTGGAAGATGTGGCTCCCAACCTCCTCCAAAATCAAGAACAAACATGCGTAACATATCCTCCAACATTTGATTAGTACGCTATGTCTGTCCATCTGTCTGTGGGTGATAAGCTGAACTCAACCTCAACTCAGTACCCATGGCCTCCTAAAAGTTTTCCCAGAAATGTGACACGAAAATCTTGTCTCTATGTGACACATAATTTAGGGGCACCCCATGTAATCTAATAATCTCAACAATGAACAACTGAGCATACTGACCCGTGGTATAGTCTGTCCGCACCGGTAGAAAATGAGCCACCTTGGTCAAACGGTCTATAATCATCCAGATAGAGTCGTGGCACGGCTGTGATGTAGGGGACCCGGTAATAAAATCCATGGAAATACTCTCCCACTTCCACGCAGGTACTTCCAATGGCTGAAGCAACCCTGACGGTTTTTGATGGTCCACCTTTACCAGCAGGCAGGTAGAACACTTGGACACGAACTCAGCAATGTCCTTCTTCATCCCACTCCACCAGTATTGTCTCCTCATATCCTGGTACATCTTATCCCCTCTAGGATGCACCGCAAATTGGGACCCGTGAGATTGGGTCATCATTGCATGACGTAATTCTGATCCTTCTGGAACCACCAATCTCCCATTAAACCTCAAACCCCCATCAGAACTAACAGAATAGGACTCAGCCCCCTCGGCTAAAAGTTGTACAATCTTCTCTTGGAAAAACGGGTCTGTGGTCTGTTCCTGTATCACCCTCGTAACAATCTCGGGTGTGACTGACATATCGGATATGAAAGAACGGGCTACTGCGTCCTGGTGACCCAAATCTTTCTACTTTGCTTTCCAAACGTCGGCTACCTCGTCTACCGGTCTACGACTCAACGCATCAGCAACTACGTTGGCCTTCCCCGGATGATACTGTATATCGAACTGATATTCCTTCACAAACTCTAACCATCTGCTCTGATGCATATTCAGCTCTCGCTGAGTGAACAGGTACTGAAATGACTTGTGGTCTGTGAACAAGCGGAATCTCTCCCCCAATAAGTAGTGTCTCCATATCCTCAATGCAAAAATGACCGTTGCTAACTCCAGGTCGTGGGTGGGGTAATTCTTCTCATGCCGCTTAAGCTTGCGGGAGGAAAAAGCTAAAGCCTTATCCTCCTGCTGAAGTACTCCCCCAAGCCCCCGTAAAGATGCATCGGTGTAAACCAGGTACTCCACACCCGGCTTCGGTAAAGCAAGGACTGGTGCTGAAGTAAGCTTTTCTTTCAGCTCATCGAAAGCCAACTGACAAGCATCATCCCAAACATATGGTACCCCTTTGCGAGTCAGGTTCGTCAATAAACCCGCTATTTTGGAGAATCCCCGAATGAATCTCCTATAGTATCCGACTAACCACAAGAAATTACGCACTTCCGTCGGTGTCGTGAGCTGTCCCCACTCCCTCACCGCTGACACTTTACTCGGGTCAACTGCTATCCCCTATTCAGAAACAACATGCCCTAGGAACTGTACTTCTCGCAACTAAAATCTTCACTTCTCGTACTTAGCATACAACTGATGCTCTCGTAAAGTCTGAAGAACCTACCTCAGGTGCTCGGCATGCTCCTCCTCGGAGTTTGAATATATCAAAAGGTCATCTATGAAGACGATGACAAACTAATCCAAGAACTCTCTGAATACTCAGTTCATTAAGTCCATGAATACGGCTGGAGCATTTGTGAGATCAAATGGCATCACTCTGAGCTCATAAGACCCATATCTCATCAAGAAGGCAGTCTTTGAAACATCCTGCTCTCTAATACGTAGCTGATGGTATCCCGACCTCAGATCTATCTTCGAAAAGAAAGTTGTTCCCCTCAGCTGGTCGAACATATCATCGATTCGAGGCAATGGATACTTATTCGGTATCGTGACCTTGTTCAACTCCCTGTAGTCCACACATAGCCTCAATGAACCATATCTCTTCTTCACAAACAAAACTGGAGCGCCCCAAGGTGAGGTACTCCTTCGAATGAAGACCTGGCCTAATAACTGCGCTATCTAATCTCGTATCACTCGCATCTCAGCCGGAGCCATACGGTATGGAGCGCGCGCTATCGGTCTAGTACCCGGTAATAATTCTATGACAAATTCTATCTCTCTACTGGGGGTAGGCCCGGTATCTCCTGGAATACATCGGAATACTCACGAACAACTGGGATCGAGTCCAAGGGAATAACAACCTCCTTAGAGGTATCCGCCTCTATATAATATAAATGGGAGGTCGAGCCTCCCTCTGGGCGAGGCATCGTCACTACAAACATCTCTTCCCCCGAAATGGCAAAGACAATACTCCCACCGAAACAATCAATCATGGCTCTGTAAGCTGCGAGCCAATCCATACCAATAATAACATCATGCTCATGCATGTCTAAGACTAATATGTCTGCAGGTAATACCAAGATACCAATCTCTACCCCCACTACCCGGCATGTATAAAGAAAATAAGCCACCCACTCCCCAGTGGTGAGTCTACACACGTCACTGTGCTCTCTGCTGTGGCTAACAACCCTAAGGCCTTCACAAAATGCATAGCTATAAAACAATGCGTTGCCCCAGTATCAAACAAAACTCGTCCCATAGTACCATGGATAGAAAACATACCCTCAATCGCGGGTGGTGCCTGTGGAGCTGCTGCCTGGTGGACGTTATAGACACGTTCATACTGTGACTGCCCCTGCTGCACCGGAGCTACTGGAATGGCTGGTAGGGCTGGCACGTGGGCTAGAGCTAGGAGGGCAGGTGGAAAAAGTGGCCTCTGTGGCTCATTACGGGCTCCCTGCTGCTGTGGGGCCCTCTCTCCATCTAGACAATCCTGGCGCCTATGGCCATGTTTACCGCACCCAAAAATCAGCCTCTGAAGTTACCTCCCCTCTGACCCTTCTGACCACAGACCTGCTGGCCGTTACCACCCCGCCACTAGCCCTTTTGGCCCTGATGAGTACGCTGTTGGCCCTGCTGCAGACCCTGTTGTTATCGGTGTTGGCCCTGCTGATTAGGCTGGCCCTGCCTATAACCCCAAATCCCTGTCTGGAATCACCTGAACGAAATTGCTTAGCAGGGTCCCCCTGATGGGAAATCTGCTCGTGCTGACGAGTCTGTCCATGAGATGGTGCCCCACTAGCACTATTACCCCCGGTCCTGCCCTGTTGGCTGGACTCTCCTTTTCTCTTGCTTCCCTGCAGATGGAAGTGGTGATCCTAGCAATGTAGTAACGCAGCATTGAGTACATCAGTGAAAGTACTCAGGGACAAATTCCCTATAAGGTGCTGACGGATCCTCCAAGCTAACCAGTCCACAAACAACATTGTATTTTTACCCTCAGTAGGTGCCTCATCTGGCACTATGGTGAGAAGTCTCGTGAACTCCTCCTCATACTCAGCTACGGTAGAATTCTCCTACTTCAAATTCAGTAGTTTTCGCCTCATCTCAGTCTGCACGGCGGGTGGAAAGTACTTGCGGTCAAACCACTCCTAGAACGACTTAATCGGGATCGTGTCCCTCTCCTCCAAGGTGGTAGTGTACTCCCACCACTTCAAAGCGGCCCCCAGTAGCTTAAAGGAAGCCAACAACTGTTTATGTACGTCGGTGCACTCATACATACAAAGATGCCACTGGATGTCTTTCTTATATTGGCTGACTGTGACGATATCTGAGCTACCAGAGAACTCAGGGGGATGCGCCTTCTAAAAAGCATCCTAACCCTCTCCCAAGCAAATGGAAGCTGTGCTGGTACTGGCGCCACTGCCTGAATCTGGGGTGGAGCCTGCAGAACCACCGCTAGCGCGGCATTCACTGCCTGAGCAACAATGGCGGCTACCTCATTAGAATTCATAGTGCCGGGGCTGCTGGCTGCTCGGCCTGGGCACGCCTATCCTTTGGTGCATGTCTCGGAGGCATCTGAAATGTAAAGAAGTTTATTAGTATACAGTCATTATCAAATCTCAAATAGCAGAAGACGTAAACCTAAAATCAGGAATACAACAATCCTAAATATAGGGCTCTATAACAAAAATGTTCAGTTGAAAGCGAAGTAAGCCGTACAGATCCTATGGACACTAGAACCTAATGCTCTGATACCACCTGTGACACCCCGCCTAATTAAATACCGGGCGATCACTCCTTTATTTGTAAGGACAAAAATTTCCAATTGAGTCCATATATAGTTTTGGCTCAATTCCGGACAAAAACATTTATTCATAGGATAGTATTCAATTGTAATATTCTCAAGCCTATGAAGTGTATGTTGAAGACGTAGCGGCAAAGAATTTAAAGCTTCATCAAAATGCCGGTTTGTGTGCCTCGTTTCTACGTTATCAACTAAGGTTCCATGCTCCCAAGGTATGAATGTAATTATATTTATATAGGAGCTTGGAACAAAGTTTATTGGGTGTTAGGTGTAATAAAAACTGCATTTTATTTTCAGAAAGAATCAAATAGAACTTTAAAATAAGTATATAAAAGTTTCTGAGCCAAAATCGAATTTTACAAACTTTCTGGTCGTTTGTTAGAAATGTCGTTCGAACAAGTTTTTTCGTTCGAACCAGATTTCGTTCGAACGAGTTTTGTCGTTCGAACCAGTTTCGTTCGAATGAGTTTGCCAACGACCCTAAACTGGTCCGTCGTTCGATATGTCGTTCGAACGAGTTTTTTCGTTCTAACGAGGTATCTAACGAGATTCTAACGAGCCCAGGCTGGTCGCTCGTTAAAAGTCTTGTTCGAACGAGAGTCAAGTTCGTTCGAACGAGACGCCAGGCGGGAACGGTTTTGAGCAGTTTTTTGGCAGTTTTCACCCCATTATCCCACTTGTTTCTTAACTGATTTTTTAAGGCTTTATCAAGGACGGGAATCATTTTTCAAGGGGTGTCTTTTTTATACCATACAAACTCCTAGAGAGTATTTTGAGACAAAATTTGTTTAAGGAAAAAGATCATGTTTTGAGTGTTATTCTTTCAAAGAAAAATTCATACACACTCTAGTTTACACCCAATTGTGTTTATCCAAGTTTCTATATTTATATCAATTGCTTGGAGTTTTTGGCACCGGTTTTCTCTACCGAATTCAAGAGACGTTTCAGGTTTGCTTCTACACCCCATCATAAAGAAGACTTTTGTTGAGATTCTACCCACACGGAGAAAGGCTCCATACTTGGGTGACGGTGACCATATAAAGTCCCATCGGTGGATTCCGAGACCGCGGTGGTGTTCCGAGGTTGTCCGCTAGGAAGAGGTTTCTACGAGAAGGAGCATCGAGGCTTGAGAGGGATCGAGTCAGTAGTTGTAAGTCTATCTGTCTTGTAATTGTAATTCCATATCTAGTGGACTTGTGGCTAGGGCCGTCCGAGGTTGTTTCCCGTCTTGGGTTTTTCCTCGTACATCTCGGCGTAGTGTGACATTGTTTATTTTATCTTGCTCATAATTTAGAATCCATGCTTAGGATAATTTCAAGATAAAATTTGGTTTAATTATCACACTATATTTAATTTGGGACTTATATTAAATATTGGGTAAATTTGGTTTATTCAAGTCATTTGCTAAAATTGGTTTCGCCTAACGTTGGATAATTGAATATTATGACTTAGGCAAATTCTAGGACTTGAATTAGGTTTTAATTTGTTTTGAGAAAATAAAACTTGTTGTTGTTTTGAAAGTTGAACCATCCTACCGTTTACGCTTTTTCAAATTGGTATCAGAGCCAAAAATGATAAATTATTTCGTTAAAGATCCTTTAATTTTTGGCTAAAATGGATTTTTCCCCATTTTCAAAATTTCCTATTTTTGATGGTTCAAACTACGCGTATTGGAAAGCGCGCATGAAATCGGCACTTAAATCTATCGATGAACGTGTTTGGATGTCTGTTGTTAACGGTTGGACCCCACCAACTCATTTAATTGAAAATGAACGTGTTCTCAAACCCGTCGATAGATGGACTGAAAATGAGTTTAAACTTGCTAACTTTAATTCCCGAGGTTTAAATGCCTTATTTAGCGCTGTCGCACCGGATGAATTCTGACGTATTATGACGTGTGAAACCGCTAAAGAAGCTTGGGATATTTTACAATTAACTCATGAAGGAACTAGTGTCGTTAAAGCTTCAAAATTCCAAAACCTCACCACTCAATTTGAAACTATCAAAATGGATGAATTAGAAACTTTTGATAAATTTTATTCTAGACTTTCTGATATTGTTAATTCATCTTTTAACTTGGGAGAGAAAATACCTGACGACCGTGTTGTAAAGAAAATTTTAAGGTCCCTACCCGATAGATTTATTCCAAAGGTGACCGTTTTAAATTCTTTACCCACTTTAGCCTCTACGAAATTAGAAGAGCTTGTAGGTGATTTACAAACCTATGAACTAGATATGTTTCTCTCTAAAAATGATAAGAAAATCGAAAAGGGCGTTGCTTTAAAAGCCCGAAAAGAGGTCAAACAAGTAGTAGAGAGCGATAGTGATAGTTACTCGGAAGATATGGCTTTGTTTGCTCGTAAATTTAGAAAATTTCTTAAATTTAACAAAGATAAAGTTAAAAATGATTTTAAGAAATTTGATACTTCTAAACATGATAAAAGCGAGAAGTTTTCTAAAGCCGAAAAGATCCCTAAACCTAGTAATGAAAATTTAGATAGGGAAGAGTCTAATAAGTGTTTTGGTTGTGAAGGTTATGGCCATAGGGCTTATGAGTGCCCCACTAAACTAAGGAAAGAGGGTAAACGATCCACTGCATATAATGCAACCCTTAGTGATAGTGATAACGAAGAGAAGCCCGATTCCCCCACTAAGAAAAATTTTGTGGCTTTTATGGCTAGACATGTGAGTGATAGTGAGAACTCATCGAATGATGAAATTATAGCACATGCCACTTCCATGGTCATTGTACATGATTCTCTTATTTTTTATGATAGTGAGAGTGAAGAAGAAAGGGAGAGTGAAAATGAAGAAGAGGTTGATGAGTGTGAACTTCAAAATGTTTTTCATGAATTATATAAAGAATCTATTAAATTGAAAAGAGCTAATTTGAAGTTAGAAGCGAGTTTAAGAGAGAGTGTCAAGGTCATTGATGAAAGTGCCTTAATAGAAGACCTTAGGACACATGAGAGGACTCTTCAAGAGAAGCTTAACTATGTAGAAGGCGAGAGAGATAGCCTTAGGGGTTTAATGGAATCCTGGAAAAAGGATTTTCTTGCTTTTAAAGAGCGAAATGTTTTACTAGAATCTAAAATTTTAGATTTGGAAAATAAATTAAAAGATTCTAGTAATGTCAAATTTGATTTGGAGTGTCGTTCGGAAAAACTAGATAAAATGTTAGGAACGGTCCAAGTTAAAAATGACACTTTTGGTTTAGGCTTCAATTCTTGTAATGAATTTAACCCTAAAGTCAAAACCAATGTTTTAGGAGAATCTTCTAGGAATGCATTTAATGATCACTCCTTAGATAAATCTTTTCGACATGTTCTTACTTGTACACATTGTGGTCGAAAAGGTCATCTTAGGCAATTTTGTTTAGATCTTAAAAGAATTCCTAGAAAATCCCATAGTAAAGTAACCACGATAGCTAACGTTCCTACACCCCAAGATAGTAATTCTTCATTAATTTGGGTTAGGAAATCCGACTTGGTTGCCTTACAAAATAGGGATTTTGATTCTCATTTACTTTCACATGCTTCCTCTCTTGATAAATCTAAAGGATAAATGTGTTAGTGTTTGCATGCTTTAGCGTTTGTACTTCATGCCATATTCATATGCTAAATGTATGCTTGTTTAGTCATTTTCTAGTCATTGCCTTATTTCATATCACATGATAGAAATTATGACTTGTTTATCTTTTTGTATTATTTTTTGTGTTTGATTTAACTGCAAAATATAAAAAGATTTTTTTTTATCATTTGTGTTTTATTTATTTCATTTATGCTTAATGAAAAATACAAATGATTTTTGTTTAGTCTTTTGAGTATATATCTTTCTTTTTGATTAAATATGTTAAAAACTCAAAAAGATTTTGTTTGGTGTGTATTTTTGTTTGACACACTTTATGTGGCATATACTTGTGTTTGAATCCTATCATTTACGCTCCCACGTGGCTAGAACTTTTGGTTTAGATTTTCAATCCTTATTATGTTCTTTACCATATTTTATGGAGTAGTTGGATTTTGTATTGTTCAAATGGGTTCTATTTCTATATGCCTCTTTTCACACATGCACGAGATCTTTTGAAATCTTAATGTCACATGTTATATTTGAGCTTTTTGAGGTGTTCTCCTATCAATCTAGTCATCTACATATCTATGACCTAGGAGGACTAGTGCATGTCAAAATCCGTTGCATGTGAGATTTGTGCGAAAAATGAAAACATGATAAATTAATATATGCACGGGGAAGGGCTCCGAAAGGATGAATTAAATCCTTTGCGATAGTAAGCCACCGTTGATTGGATCTAAAAGAAATACGTGATTCAAAGGCCTAAAAATAGAATATTTGGCATTAAAAAGAAAACAATTGCCAAGGCCTATGTTTGTTTGATATATTCATTCAAAAATAAAAGAATATATATGCTTATTGAGGGAGAATTGGATGGTATATCAACGGTTTGCACAATGTCCGTTTATCCTAATTGTCTTTAATGTCATGACTCTATTTGGTTTGTAGAATCATCATCATGCTAGGCTTGTATGCATTGTGTATGTTTGTTCATTGAGTTCAATCTTTATATTGTCACATGAGGTTATATTTAACTGTGATGAAGTTTGCAATCAAATGAGAACTCCGTGAACGTTTCTTAAGTGTTTGGGTCTAAATTTAATTGTTGCTAGTTCACACCCCTCGACTTCCGTTTCCATATGACACATTTTTGCCATACGAGTGTGCAAACTTATTGTTTTTTGTGTCATGTGTGTGTTTATATCTATCTATATATGCACGTACTTATTGGTATATCTGTTTTATATATATATATATGATATTTGTTTGTCTTTGCCTTGCTTTTATTGCCCATATGCTGTCTTGTCTTTTCTTTAAGCTTCAACATGCTTTTTATTAGTTCTTAATCCTTTGCCTATTCCTGAAAAAAAGGGGGAGAATGATGATAGGGGGAGAAATGGTATCTATCCTATTATTATTGTATCTTAGTTTGGGGAGATTTATTTTAGGGGGAGACGTCTCTCTAAGTATGTCATGTGTTTAAAGGGGAAAATTAATTTAGGGGGAGTAATTAATTAATTGCATTTAATATTTTGATATTCCCTATGCATTTGATGAGTTTGCTTAAGTGTGCAGGAATTATTCTAAAGCGGCATCTTTCTATGGCAAAGCGTTTGATCCTTGGGTTGAGTCCAGTTTGGGCGGGTTATGTTTTGAGTCTAGTAGAGCTTGACAGCCCTTTAGGATTTTTGTTTGGTTTTTGTCCCCGAATAGCCAAAGGGTGAGATTTGTAAGGACACAAATTTCCAATTGAGTCCATATATAGTTTTGGCTCAATTCCGTACAAAAACATTTATTCATAGGATAGTATTCAATTTTAATATTCTCAAGCCTATGAAGTGTATGTTGAAGACGTAGCGGCAAAGAATTTAAAGCTTCATCAAAATGTCGGTTTGTGTGCCTCATTTCTACGTTATCAACTAAGGTTCCATGCTCCCAAGGTATGAATGTAATTATATTTATATAGGAGCTTGGAAAAAAGTTTATTGGGTGTTAGGTGTAATAAAAACTGCATTTTATTTTCAGAAAGAATCAAATAGAACTTTAAAATAAGTATATAAAAGTTTCTGGGCCAAAATTGAATTTTACAAACTTTCTGGTCGTTCGTTAGAAATGTCGTTCGAACGAGTTTTTTCGTTCGAACCAGATTTCGTTCGAATGAGTTTTGTCGTTCGAACCACTTTCGTTCGAACGAGTTTGCCAACGACCCTAAACTGGTCAGTCGTTCGATATGTCGTTCGAACGAGTTTTTTCGTTCTAACGAGGTATCTAACGAGATTGTAACGAGCCCAGGTTGGTCGCTCGTTAGAAGTCTCGTTCGAACGAGAGTCAAGTTCGTTCGAACGAGACGCCAGGCGGGAACGGTTTTGAGCAGTTTTTTGGCAGTTTTCACCCCATTATCCCACTTGTTTCTTAACTGATTTTTTAAGGCTTTATCAAGGACGGGAGTCATTTTTCAAGGGGTATCTTTTTTATACCATACAAACTCCTAGAGAGTATTTTGAGACAAAATTTGTTTAAGGAAAAAGATCATGTTTTGAGTGTTATTCTTTCAAAGAAAAATTCATACACACTCTAGTTTACACCGAATTGTGTTTATCCAAGTTTCTATATTTATATCAATTGCTTGGAGTTTTTGGCACCGGTTTTCTCTACAGAATTCAAGAGACGTTTCAGGTTTGCTTCTACACCCCATCATAAAGAAGACTTTTGTTGAGATTCTACCCACACGGAGAAAGGCTCCATGCTTGGGTGACGGTGACCATATAAAGTCCCATCGGTGGATTCCGAGACCGCGGTGGTGTTCCGAGGTTGTCCGCTAGGAAGAGGTTTCTACGAGAAGGAGCGTCGAGGCTTGAGAGGGATCGAGTCAGTCGTTGTAAGTCTATCTGTCTTGTAATTGTAATTCCATATCTAGTGGACTTGTGGCTAGGGCCGTCCGAGGTTGTTTCCCGTCTTGGGTTTTTCCTTGTACATCTCGGCGTAGTGTGACATTGTTTATTTTATCTTGCACAATAATTTAGAATCCATGCTTAGGATAATTTCAAGATAAAATTTGGTTTAATTATCACACTCATTTAATTTGGGACTTAAATTATATATTGGGTAAAATTGGTTTATTCAAGTCACTTGCTAAAATTGGTTTCGCCTAACTTTGGATAATCGAAAATTATGACTTAGGCAAATTCTAGGACTTGAATTAGATTTTAATTTATTTTGAGAAATTAAAACTTGTTGTTGTTTTGAAAGTTGAACCATCACCTCCTTTACAACGCTTCCGCATCGTGAATTAGTTTTTATAAAAGGAAATTAAAATATTGATAGGGACAATTTGCGGTTTTCATTATTAAATTAAAATCAAGGTGAACAGTTGGTTCATTCTTAGCATCACAGTCGTAAAAATAAAATTTCCAATTTAACACCCTAATTAATTAAGCTAAGTGTCAAAACCATATTTAACCATTACTTTCTAAATTTTATTTTATTTTATTATTATTTTTAAAAAAAAAACAAGATTTACTTCTTTACAACAGATTTAATATATAACGAATCACACCACAATAATCCAGGAACACATAATCCAAATAATTTAAAACATTCTACCATTACGTCCCAACATTAAAGTTTAAAGTGAAACATCCCAACAGTAAAAGTGTTAAAGTATCAACACTACAATAACTGAATCACAATGTCCCAAATAAAGTAAGTAAATAATGGAAAGGGCGACACATGCCCCCAATAACTGAGAATTATAGAAGTGGAATCAAGTAAATGAAGTCATCAAAGCAAGTGGCCTGCAACTCCCACCTAGGCTGTAGCACGTTCTTTCCAAGGGATCCTAAGTAAGAGGCCCCTGTGGCTGGGCACCTGTAATATATACATATATATACAAGAGAAAAGAGAAAAACAAACGGGTCAGAGCCCGATAGTGTATATGATTTAAAATTCGTTTAGCAAGTATTTAAATTGGATACAGGCCAATGAAACAACATATTAGTGCATCACTCTCTTGAGAAATTCTCACCTCTCTTCTAATGCGCACACCTATCGCACTCACCTTCCCAACGGTTTATCCTATTATATATCGCACTATTCTTCCCCAATAATTTAATTTATCATAGGTTACTCGCAAGATTTAAAACTAATCAACATCATGGTTTAAAAGGATACTTTCATTTAGTAACAAAACTCTCATTTTAACTTCATTTATTAATAAAGTTTTCCAGTGTCATATTATACTTTTCAAACAAGTATTTCCGATTTATAGTTAAGATTCATTTCTCACTTGCCATAACACAGTAAACAGTTTCAATTTTCAGAATTTCATATATAGATTAAATACTCGTATAATATATATATATATATATATATATATATATATATATATATATATATATATATATATATATATATATATATATATATATATATATATATATATATATATATATATATATATATATATTGTAATAGCGCCCCATGTAAAAACTATGATGCGGGCATACTCTGCTATCCAATCCCCGTATCACTCACACTAAGGGAAATACAAGTTCAGAATCACTCTCGAACTGTATTAACACATACACAAACAATATTGAGGCGAAGCATAGATTCCAAGTCTCTAAGAGGTCAGTACATACCCTCGCGTCTCTTAGGACCGTCTGAACTATCGATTCGATAGCCTGTACCAAGGATATCTAACTTCTAGGGTACGAGTGAATATCCCCCGTAAGGCACATCGAGATAAGATCGTCCCAGCGCGGTAACCTCAGGGATAGCAAGTAGCGCGGGCATGATTTTCACACGTATATAATATATGCATACACAATCATATAAATATATCACTTTTATCATATCAATATAGGTTCCTCTCATCACCCATAATTACAACATTTATCCTTATTTTCACATTATTAGTATCACGTATAAGGGTTTGTCTCTAACCTTAACTCGAAGGATTTTTCCAACTTATTACGTAACACTCATGGACACTATCCTCCCAAGTATAAAATTCAGTAGGTGTCCTTTTTATGTTCCAACGTAACTCTCTTACGCATCTTTCCCTTTCATACATAAATTCATAGACCCTTATGTAATTATCCCAAAAATACAATTCTTGCCTGACATTAAAGGTCCCAAAATTATTCATATATCCTATTGGTCTTCCATATCTCCCAACACATTTTATTAACGTTGTCCAAGAATTATATCGCATTAAATTGAATTTAACTAATTTAAAAAGGGGAAATAGGAATCTTCACGAAGGGGTCGATCGATCGAGGTCCGGGGCTCGATCGATCGATCAAGCAGGTATGGAGAATCCTGCAGTTTTGCAGTTAGGAGTTTCATCCTCTAACCTTAACAAATTTCATATTTTTCATTCCCAATCGTCCCAGAATTTATACTACTAACATTATATCATCATATTATGTAATCCCTACGTAAAGCATGTAAATTTTTTTCACTAAACATGGATTAACAGCCCAAAAATTCATAAAATTATCAAGAACCCTAGAAATCTCTTAAACTTGGTTCTAAGACATCTTTTCCAGAATTTTCTTCTTCTAAACATCTAAATTTTTTGGTTTATTCCTCTACATGTTAAGGGGTTTCCAGAATAACAATTAATTTATCACTACATGCGATTTCTTATCTCATATTTTAGGTTTTCTTCCATAAAAAGCTCATCCTAATTATTCCTAAACTAATATGAAGGATGCATCAATGAATGAAGCAAGATAAACACTTGGTTGGGATTTTTGGTGTTCTGGTTTGGTGCCGAATTTGCTGTGGTTGCGTTCCCCGTCTCGCGATCTACGCGTTGGCGGTGGTCGCGATCTACGCGTTGATGTGGTTATCTCATATTTTCGTGGGTTTAATTACCCAAAATGTTAAATGTCGAAATGCCCTCCCGGGGTACTAATTAGGCCTAAAAACGCCCGGAGACCCAAACTTAACCCCCGGGTACACTTTTCTGACTATCTCGACCCTTCTGGACGCGTTGGCGCACTCAAAATGACCATATGAACAACTTATAAAATATTCATTTTTATTTATCAATATTTGATCCCGACGCAACACGGGCGCCTCCCGACTCAAATTTCTAAAATTGTCATTTTATTCACTCGTGACATTCAATATAATACATTACTTTTCTCATTAGTAATATCCAAAAAAATTCCCATAATTACTAACTCTCATCACGTTAATAATTATAACATAATTAATTCTCGGATCTTTATTAAATAATTAATAAATAATTAATTCGCATTAAATTTAATATATCCCCAAATTAATATAGCATAAAAATATGGGGTATTACACTCATGACCATCTTCTGAGAAATGGTGGCATAGGCGTCTGGGTGATGATTCATCATTCTGGGCTATTTCTTGATCTTGGCCCAATTGAACTGGTAGAGGAGCCTCTGAATGATTGTTCAATATGGTGCTAGGCTCATATGTTTCAATGTGTATTCTCCATTCACTTGATGAACCACCAAATTAGAATCCCCTTTGATGCAAAGTGAATTAATCCACCATTGCTTCATATTCCACCTCGTTGTTAGAACAAGGGAAATATAATTTATAGGAAAGGCAAATCCCCTCCATTCCCTTTGAGAGAATAACCCCTGCTCCTACTTTCTTTTTCACCGAAGATCCATCAAACTTCATTGTCCATTCCTCCTCCATTGCATCTAGGTGATTGGTCTGCAAGTCGTCTCATGTAATACTTTCTTTGGGTGGCTCAAACGTTTTTGAGGGGAAAATTACCAACAAATAGGCGTATGACTAGCTTTTGATCGGGCGAGGAACCACACACTTCAAGTAATACTCAGAGAGGATGATGAACCACCTAGCTTCCCTGCCAATCAATATAGTTCTTGCTAGAAAATACTTAATGGGATCACATTTAGTTACAATATGAATTGTAAAAGATATCATATAACGTCTAAGTTTTTGCGCTACAAATATTAAGGCTAAATAATGCATTTCCAAGCTACTATATCTGACTTTTGGACCATGGATGATCCTGATGAGGTAGTAGAGTGGTCGTTCTAGCCCGTCGATCTCTTGTGCCAGTAAAGCTCCCACGGACCTCATGGTGGATGTGAGATACAGCTGCAATAGTATTCCTGCCTCTGGGGGAACCATGGTCTGTGGTGAAACGAGCAGTTTCTTCAGTCTGTCAAGAGACTCCTGGTGAATCTCCTACCACCTGAATTTCGTGTTATTTTGTAATAGTTGCATCAGTGGGTGTGTCATTTCGACCAATCCAGGCAAAAATCTCCAAAGGTAAGAGAGTTTACCAAAGAAACTCTTCAGCTCCTTCGCCATTCTTGGGCATGACATTTTTAAGATCGCCCGCTGTTTGTCCTGGTCCATCGGTACCCCTTGTCGATCAACCACAAAGCCTAGAAATTTCCCACTTGTCACTTTAAAGACACACTTCAGTGGGTTCATTTTCAATTTATACTTCCTACAACAAGAAAACACCTTCCTCCCATTGCTCAGATGGGACTCCTCCTTCCTCGACTTGATG
Source organism: Sambucus nigra (assembly GCA_949130495.1). NCBI lineage: Eukaryota > Viridiplantae > Streptophyta > Magnoliopsida > Dipsacales > Adoxaceae > Sambucus > Sambucus nigra. The sequence continues at coordinate 730,798,249 of OX422211.1, forward strand.
ACCGAATCATCCACATAAAATTTCATAAATTTATGAAAGAAGTCATGTAAAATGTCAATCGTTATTATTCGGTAAGGCACCCCAGCGTTCTTGAGTCCAAACGGCATCACCTTGTACATGAATTTGCCCAACGGAGTTTTGAATGCGGTCTTCTCTTCATCCATAGGGTCCATCTTGATCTTGTCATACCCTACCTAACCATTCATGAAGTTATACATCTCATGACCAGCCATTGCATCTATCAGGCAATCGATGGAGGGCAGAGGGAACTCATCATTAGGACAAACTCTATTCAAACCTCTAAAATCCACACATATCCTTATTTTGCTTTTGTCTTTCTTTCCCACTAGGATAATGCTAGATAGCCAGAGTGGGTGTTGTATCGGTATGATGAACCTGTCGTTAGTAGGCATTGGACCTCTTCCTTGAACTTCAAATCTAGCTCAGGCTTGTATGTTCTTGTTGCTTGTTTTATTGAAATGGCTGAAGGTATCATATTCAACCTATGACAGCTCACTTGCTCATCCAACCCTTCCATCTCTGTATACTTCCACATAAAAATGTCTATGAACTCCCGAATCAATTTAAACAAGTCCTCTCATTCCTCCTTACTGAGATCCTTCGAGATGAAGATGAGCCTTGGATCTTCCCCTTCTTTTGCCAGGTTCAACTTCTCCAACTCTTGTGTATGTGGCTTCGATCGATCCACCATGTAATCTGGTTCCTCAGCGACTATCTCCATAAATTTGTGTATGCTATAATTATCTATCACCATACATTATCCCTGTTGATCCACCATAAAGCATTCATATAATGGGTCAACCTCATCATCAGTTTCCTCGACCGCCCACTCACATCGTTACAATCGATATACCACCTTTCCTGCTTTAGTAATGACCTTCTTGCATTATCCATTTGTAATGGTGATTTCCTTCCTCTTCTTCTCTCTAGAAGCCTCGACCACTCTTTTTCCTAAAAACTGGCTCAGTACGCTTTGTCATTAGGCCTCGTATTCTATTGGATTCTCTCTGGGCCTCATCTTATCTTTGAGATACTTTGAGTTGTTTTGGGGCCGAGGGACCACCTGGTGAGATTCTTTAACCACAACTCTTACGCTGCTTGCACCCTCTTTATTCTGCTCATTCAAGGGCCCCATCCTTTCTCTGATCGAGGGAGCCCATGCTCCATCCAATCTTCTCGTTAGGACCTAAAAATCCTCCTTCAACTCAGTGTAAAATGGTGCATCTACCAATTAAGCTTCCTTGACAGCGAAGGGCCTCTTTATAGCCCTAATGGTCACCTCTGTCCTTTTGATGTTCGCCTTAGTGCATTGGTGGTACATAGAAGGAAGTAGCCCTTGGTTGTGCATCCACACCTTTCTTATTAGTATATGATAGGAAGTTGCACTCTCTATTATATGGAACTTGATATGGGAACTCAGATTTCCCATTACAATCCCAACATTAACATACCCAATGGATTTGGAAGATTGGTTATCATACCCCGAAATCACCAAAGGCATGGGGACCAGCCTTTCTTCTGGAATATTGGCAGTGTGGAAGGAGTTGATCAGCATAATACTGATGGAAGCTACCCATCCATAAGAGTCCTTACTAACTAATTCCGTTGACACTGGCGGTCACATACAATGGCCTGTTATGAGGGAATCTTACAGCCCTATCTGCATCGCTGAAGCTTACTTCTGACAGAAACCTCCTCACCAACCTGGCCATGGGTCCCTTTCATCTCAACGAAGGGACTGTATTCTTCCTCGTAATGTATAGTATGGCCTGGGTTATTTCCATCCTACTCTCTTTCTGTATCCCCACCTAATCGAAGAACCAGGTGAATTTCGAGGATTTTGAAACTGCACAATACTCTACGACTGGGTCTGCTTCCTCACCTTCAACGTTGTGTACATCCTCCACGTCTTTGGCACTTGCCTCATCGTAGGCCATGACTACATTAGCTATTCCCTTCGTACAATCTTCTGGAGCTTCTTCGAACTCCTGCTGCTTTAACGTTGGCCCTTTTTTTTCTCTTTCTGCCTCTTCATCATAGGCTACCACCAGATTAGCGCCATGTGCTGGGAGTGGGTTGTTGTTAACATTGGGTGAAGGGATTTGCAATGTCCCCTGTGGCCATCCTCGATCCTCGCCTACGGGAGGGCGCATGAAGGAGGATCCTCAGGTCAGCATTTTGGTCGGCGTGCATGTGTATAGATGTCCTAAATCCTTTCGGTCAGCGTTTTGGTACTCTCGGTGTGCATGTGTATATATGTCCTAAATGACGACCGATCCTCTCAAAAGCGCTTCGGTCGGCGTCATTTGGGATGAGGTGTAAAAATGTAGAGAGATTTAGAGTCGCTAGTTGGTTTTACTCAAAACAGACAAAAGAAAAAGGGGAAGCCATCCTGAAGGATGACATCCAAAGACATACTAGTGCATACGAAACCAAAATGATTCGAGAAGGTTTCGAAGTCTATGTTACGAAATAGGAAGGTGTTAGGCATCCATTCCGTCCTTTCGGTCCCTCATGGATGTTTTCTATTCTCCTTTTTTATTTTCCTCATGATATGTGTGCATGTGTATATATATATATATATATATATATATAGTGGAGATAGGAATCCTCGACTTGTATCAAGGAAGAGATAAAGCGAGTCATCCGCAGGAAGGTATAAAAATAATATTAGAAAATAAGATTTACACGATTACTCTTACGTTGATCGTTATAATGGAACGATAACGCATATGGAGTAATACGTCACTAAGAACAAATATATAGAATATAAGAAAATTGGATTTAGAAAAAATAGAAAATGAGAGAGAAAGTGAGAATAGGACTCGAGTCTCGGGTTTTACCCTAACATGCCTACGTAGCCTATAAAAGCATCAAAGTCCACATAGTTCGCATATGAAACGAGTGGTGGGGGTTATCCCATAGATCCAAATGGGGGATTTCTTATTTGTGAGTGAGTGTGTGTGTGTGTGTAGAAAAAAGTGTTTTAGTTGTGAGAAAAGTGTGAGAAAAGTATGAGAATCCCTATTTGGAATTTATGAGCAAACCCTCTTTTTCTTGTTTTTTGGGTTTTATTTATATGTAAATAAGAGATGTGCAAGAATACTAAATAAAAAGTATATTAGGATGTGTGAGATGAGATAATAAAAATGCTCGGTAATAAAACAAGTTATTGCGAATTTAAGGGAATTTGAAGAGAAAGTTGAGAAAGTTGGAGCTTCTTGAAGATCTTGAGCTTGATCTTGAATGTTGCAGAGTAGACCTTGCACTTGGATGATGGTGGAGAGTGGATAATTCACCAAGTTTGATGAAGAGGATGATGAAAAGTGGAAGTTAAAAAGGGATTTGGATGTTAAAATGGGGCTGCCTTTGAGAGTCGTTTTTGGGATTCGCTGAGAGCGATTTTTATCAAATCTGGGATCCCCCTGCAAATGAGGTGAAGGCCTCTTTTTATAGGCCCTGGTCACTACCAATTGGCATAGAACGTGTCCTACCTATCGGCAAGGTCTGGAACCTCCCATTTGGTAGTGTGTTTCCGGCCTTTTCAAAAAATTAGCCGTCGAGGGAAAACCGTTGGTTAGAATCGCGCACGGGGCAGACCATTGGAAAGGTAATTCAGATAGATTTGAATTTCCTTCGGTCTTCTCTTGGGTTAGGGAGTTGACTTTGGGTCAAATATGGCTCGAAAGTGTTTGTCGGTCTATTGGACGGGGAATCATTCGGACGCAAATGGATCATTCGTCCGCATGGTAAGTCCAAATCCAGCACGGGGTAGACCGTTGGAAAGGTTAGGAGATGTTCTTCGACATTCCAAAGAGTTTGACCCCGTTTGGGGAGTTGACTTTGGTCAACTGGGCCTTGGAATCATTTGGTGACCTCTTAGAGTCAAATGGATCATTCGACCGCATGGTAAGTTGGAATTGCCCACGGAATGCACCATTGAAAAGGCGTTTCAGTGCCCTTCGAATATTCATTCAGTCTCGGCCAAGGTGAAAAATTGACTTAGGTCAAATAGAGCCCGGGTGCGCCCAGTGGCCTCTAGATCAAGTTTCAGATGCAAACGGATCATTCGTCTGTATGGTAAGTCAGAATCGTGCACGAGATGGACTATTGGAAAGGGATTTTTGTGCCCTTCGAAGATTCATTCAGCCTTGGTCGAGCTCAAGAGTTTGACTCTTTGGTCAAACAGAGCCTAGGGGTGCTCGATGGGTTCTAGGTTAGTACTCGGGGTATGACCTGGGTTTGTAGTGATGAAGGGAGGTACTGCAGACCTAAGGAGAGTTAGGGGTAACACAATGGGGTGTCTATAGAGACCTTTAATGGGTGAGTTTGGAATAAATGATAATTGTCTAATAGACACCACATGATGCTTTCGATGGAGTATGACCGATTCAGAGGGTTGAGGCCGATTCTGAGGACCTGATGGGTGTGATGGGGATGACCAATTTTGTTGGTCAAAGCCAAATTTGATGGCTTAAGTGACAAGGGTGACCGATTCTATAGGTTAAAGCCAATTTTTTGGGCTTAGGGTGAAGATCTAATAACCGAGGTCAATTCTGACCTAAGAGTGGTGATGATCGAGGATTGAGGTCCATTTTGACCTAACTGAGGTGACGATCTGAGAATGAGGTCAATTCTAACCTAAGAGTGGTGATGATCGAGGATCGAGGTCAATTCTGACCTAAGAGTGGTGACGACTGAGGACCGGGGTCATTTCTGACCTCACTCAGGTGTCAATCCAAGACCGAGGTCAATTCTGACGTAAGAATAGTGATAACCGAGGACCGAGGTCATTTTTTACCTAACGCAGGTGATGATTTAAGATCGAGGTCAATTCTGACCTAAGAGTGGTGACGACCGAGGTCATTTCTGACCTAACTCGAGTGATAATCTAAGACTGAGGTCAATTTGGACCCAAGAGTGGTGATGATAGAGGACCAAGGTCATTTCTGACCTAACTCAGTTGACAATCTAAGACCGAGGTCAATTCTGACCTAAGAGTGTATAAAGATTTGATTTTGATTCAAGTAGAGAAAGTGCCTTGTGATTTTGATCTGAGCTGAGGAGCAGATAGCTCGGGAAGCTTTTGTTTCTTTAGGAGGCCTCACAGGGGGGGAACAACCAATTTTGGTGATGTAAAAAACTCCGCTGGGGAAGTGATCATGCGATCCTTAGAGAGCCTCCGGGGCTTTACCGGGAGGAGATTCACTTGGTTTTTGAGGATTCCGATGGGAAAGAGGGGTTCCTCTTGAGGGAATGCGAAATTTTCCTGGAGAAAAATGTCCTAAATCCTTCCTGGGATTTTTAAGGATTTTTTGAGAATTTTTTGTATTTTCTGGGAACTTTTGTACAAAATTTAAGGGGGGTGCCGATCGGCATGGTATGAGGGGTGCCATTCGGCACTGGCACAGACTTTTGGATAGCCTCGACAAGGTAAGGAGTTAGTGCCGATCGGTATGGCTGGGGTCAGTGACAATCGGCATGGTGTTTGGCATCCTATATAAAGGGGGCGAATCCTTTCATTTTTCACAGCTTCTTTGCTTTCTCACTTTCTGCGATTCCTCTACAAATCGTTCTAGCATTCTGATCTTCAAGAAATGGCCGCTTTTATGATCATTACAACCCACAGGGAGTGGTTGACTATTGACGACTGCGTAAATGTGGATTGGAGGGCCAGGGCGCCTCTTGCTTTGGGGGGACTTTACTGCGGGAGCCATCGCATCACCTCTCTTCGAAAGTGAATCCTGGCGGTTATGTAAGTAACCCGAACTTTGGCATTCCTCTCATTTTGGTGATTTTTTCTTTCTTTCTTGACTTCTCATGAAATTTTTCCCTTTTGCCAGTCTGATTTTTCTCTGAAGAACATGCCCGCCCACGGGACAACGGGGCTCAGGGAAGTCGGGGAGCATATCCCACCTGTGGTGCATTGGATGATATCATCAGCGGGTTTTGGGAGGTTAGCGTCTGCGCTGGATGAGACGCCTCGTTCAACAGTGGTCCTGTTCGCTTTGGGGGAGAGGTAGTGGGATAGTACTCACACCTTCCATTTTAGCTTCGGGTAGATGACTGTGACTCCCATAGACATGCAGCAACTGTTGAGGCTGGATTGTATTGGAGGGCAGATAGAGTTGGATCGCTCTTTGTGGGCGATATCGGAGGCAGTATGTGCGGCACTTGGTGATGTAAGGAGGAAAGTTTCTGGGGATTCTATCCGGCTATCCCTGTTGAAGGATGTTCTGTTGGACAGGATATTAATGTGGTGGATGAGCTGCAAGTGAGGCAGATGACCCGGTTATTTATCTTTCTAGTTTTTGGAGGTTTCATGGTGGCGTCGAGTGGCGACGTCGTCCATTTGTGGTTCTTGCCGTACTTGAGGATGTTTTTGAACATCCCTTTCTATGATTGGGGGATTCTAACTTTGGCAATCCTTTACTCTTCTCTGGATGCATTCAGCCGGTGCTGCCGACATACCTTTACTGGAGCCATGTACCTTCTTGAGGTATTTCTTCAGTTTGTGCATTTCTTTTCATGCATTCGCATTTTCCTTTCATGCATTCACATTTTCATTATGCGTCTCTTTTTTTTACGAATTTTTATCTTTGACAGACATGGTTTTATAAGGTGATTGGGTGCAATACCCAACTGATCGCTCTGAAGGATGAAACTGTTGGGGACTCCTACCGATTGTATCGATGGCGTAAGGCCAATCGACAGTCGAAGGTATCTCTCTCTCTAGAGGTGGTGCGTTCGGTCTTGAATGACCTGACCAGTGGTAGGGTAAGACTCTTTCCATTTTAGTCTTGGTTTTTTGCACCTTCTGATCTTGTATTGATTTATGCTTGCTTGGAGATTTTAAGGTGACCTTTTATCCCTAGGGGACAGCCATTAAGGATACGGGGGACGACCGGGGTGAATGCACAGATGAGGCGTTTACTGGCGCATGAGTTTGTCCATTCCTAGTATCTCGGGGAGAGGTTGGTTTTTCGAATTGCTATGGAGTAGGTGGTGGTGCCACTTGTACAGCCTCCTATGTCTATGAGGCGGGAGCAACTACTGTCGAAGGTTGCGAGGATCACGACGATGATTGGCGAGCCCTACTTATTATACACCGATACAGCTATGCTGTATGACTATATGCACTTTGTGACAAGCTGGTTGATGGCACCCAACATATATGATGCCCTACTTTTCCCTTCTGCGGGTTCGGGTCGGGCAGTGGGATCTTCCTATAGTGGCGGTGGTCCGACTGCATTTGCGGTGGAGGCGACCTCAGAGGTTCCTTTTGTGTGGTTGAACACTCCTTCATACAACATTTGGCGGGCTGATGGAGGGATGGTGCCTATGCTGCATCATCCTCATACGATGGATCCGGAGGAGTTGGGTTGACAAAGGAGGTCCTTCGACCTACGGAATACATTTTTTTTCTCCTCTTTCATTCTTTTCTGTTTTGGTTATCTCTGCTTTGATACTGATTAGGCTTTTTTCTTGCAGGAAGTCCGAGTGTCGACCACCTGGCTAAGAGACATCAGATACTTGATATCTTCGGCGGCTGCCCATAGTCGGGATGCGATTCATTTTCCTTCTTGCTTGGTGCCATCTGTTTCATCCGTAGAGGACTCTAACTCGGTTAGTGGCGGCGCATTGTCTCGCCGTAGGGGAAAAAGAGCACGTCACAGGGGTGGAAGTTCTTAGAGAGAAAGGTAGGTGAGAGCGAGAGAGAGAATGTGGGTTCGGGATGAGTCTCGTTGTTTTAGGTTTTTCTTTTTATTTCCTGCAAAATTGATGTAACACAAAAAAAAATAGATGCAATGCAATGGAGTTTTTTATTATGTTTTATTAATGATGAATGAATGCATGCACATGCGCTTCTTACTTTGCTGCTGAGACTGTAAAAAGGAGTATTTTTGGAATTTTTGAAGGAAAGTTTTTATTTAAAAGGGAAATTATATAAGGAGGAAAAGGGATTTTGAAATTCTATTGAGAATATCAATTTATTTTTTTTTGAGTTTTATGTTTTGACAAAAGAGGAAAAACGGAAATTTCTAAAATTGGGGGGTTGCCGATCGTCAAGCACCCTGTCCTGCCTATTGGCAGTTCAGTTCAGTCCCATCAATTCAAAGCTTTGATTGGTACCCTCTTTATCCTTTGGTGCCTTGTGGGGTAGGATTCACTTCGATTTCTGCAGGGATTATGTCTCTTATGAGGGTTCTCAAGTATAAAAAGGGGTAAGGGTGGATTGTTTTCATCAGACCTTTGCATTCTTACTTACTTGCCCACTATCTCTTAGCCTTGCAAGATGGATCTCCCTAGTAGCATTGAATTTGCTAACTAACTCGAAGCCTTGGAAGCAATGTGCTCTTATAATGTCAACTATGATGCTTTCAACATGCGACGAGTCTCCTTGTGGTTCAATCGGCATATTAAGTGGAACATGATGATGGCGGCGATACAATTCTGGTACCCCGAAGACCATGTTTTCCTCTTTGGGTTGGATGGAGTTTATCCTACCTACGAGGACCAGTGTTTTTGAGGCTTTGCCCGAATTTTCCCATTCTACTAGGGATTTACTGGTCGGGCTTCTTCATATTTTGCCTTCAGCGGTCAAATCACTAGTTGCTGGAGGAATGATCACCCTTCTGACGGTGCTACAGTCCTTGCATTTGCAGGAAGTAGGTGATGATGGCTATGCTGGAGTCGTTGCTCTGGGCCAGGTTTCAAAATTACTGTTGGTGACTGGGGAACTACTGGTGGACCCACAACTTGCAGGCATTACTTCGTGGATGTCATACCATTGCGATCTTGTGATGGTGATACTGGCGGAGACCTTGAATGGTCTGTATTCCTGGCGAGAGGGTCATTATGACTTTCTGAGGGGTAGCCCCATGATGCTGTTCATGTGGTGATCTGAAAGACTCCGCTTGGTGCCCCCCAAGAGTATCCTTTGTCGGTTGTACCCAACTTCTTTTCGCGTTACTTCTTCAACGTTGGCTTGGATATTAACAGCTGGGAGAACTGATTTGTGGAGAATGGGGCTCGGAATCTCTATTGGTCAGTGCCTTGGTGGGGGCAGGTGCTGCCTATTCTGGAGCTAGGAGAGTATTAATATATGTGGTTGGTTGGTCTCAGACAGGCCTCTTTTTATTTCCCTTGGCGGCTTCTGCGCCAATTTAGCTGGGCACAGGTCGTGCCACCTCAGACCTCAAATTTCTTTTCGATAGACGTTTTGACCGAGCGCCTGCGTCTGTTGCTTGGATCTCTGTGGTAGAATTGGCGTCAGTCGACCCGTCCCTCTTAATCTGTTGGGAGAGTTTGGCATGTCCCTGGGATTGTATGAAGTGGTTATAGAGGAGAGTAGTCAGAAAGATGTTGGCAGTGGAGAAGTGACAAAGGTGGTTTATTTTATTGAACATCGTGGAAGGGGGTGCCGTGGTTTTTTCGAAGCTGGTTCAGGCTTATCGGTCCATGGAGTGTTTACGACACTCTATTTAGGCAGGGGAAATTTGGGGACCCTAGGATGTAGATGATGAGGGTGCAGGCTCCCTGGTAGCTGTGGGTAGGACTCTTGGAGAGTTTATTTGTGTAATAGGGAATAGATGTGGGGATTTTATTTGTCTTTTTATGGCAGTAGGGAGAAGGGAGTTATCCGTTCCTTTTCTTATGTAATCTGTGTTATAATTTCTTATTAATGAAGTAAGCAAGTTTCTGATCATCCAGCTGTGCCTTTCGATGAATTTTGTAATTTTGAATTATGTATACCGATTGCTAAGGCATATATAATCCTTTTGTTCAAGTATTTATTAGATGAATGGTCATTCTCAGAGATAAAAAGGAATAGTATTTTATGAAAAAAGAAAGGGCCGTGCTCATGTAAGATGTATGAGATGCCTACGTACCTCTAGGGATTTTAAAAATTTTTATTTTTCTTGAAAAATGATTTTTTTCAGAGGATCAGGCTCACATAGTTTTGGGTAGATGGAAATGAAGACAGTATTTTTAGAATTGAAGGGAGATGAGAAGAGTCGCAGCGTGCCGATATTTTGGACTAGGGGTAGAATTTCTTAAGGCGGTCCAGGTTGACTAGATGAGCCATCTCTTCCCTCATGTAGGTTAGTGAGCATGGTGGCACCGTCGGATAAGATTTTCTTTACAATGTAGGGGCCGCTCCAGTTGGGCTTGAATTTCCCTCTAGGGTCCCAGATGGGTTCTATTATCTCCTTGAGGGATAAATCCCCCTCCCAGACACTGCGTTCCTTGAGTCTCTTATTGAATGATTGCGCTATTCGGCGATGGTACCCTGTATATGGTAAAGATCTTTCAATATCCTTTAATCTAGGAGGGTTAGCTCGTCGAGAAGGCTTTGGCACCAGTCTTTTTCACTAACTTTTCTTTCGAGCATGACGCGCATCGAGGGTATTTCCAGCACCACAGGTAGGACTACTTCGATGCCGTAGACCATCGAGTAAGGGTAGCCCTAGTAGAGGTTCGGACTGAGGTTCGATAGCCCCAGAGGGCGTACGGGATCCGATCGACCTAATCCCTACAACTTCTGATCATCTTACCGATGATGGCTTTGAGGTTCTTATTGGCGGCTTCAACTGCTCCATTGGTCTAAGTTCGATAGGGAGAATATTTGTGTCTCTGAATCCCGTACTCATTGATTACTTGTGTTACTCCTGCTTTAAAGTGCAACCCATCATCTGACACTAACTCGTACGGGAACCCATATCGATAAATGATATTTTTCTTGAGGAATTTGGCCACTTTCTTGGTTTTCAATACTGCGTATGACTCAGCTTCAACCCATTTGGTGAAGTAATCAATGGCAACTAGGATGAACTCATGTCCATTTGAATCCTTTGGTGTAACCTTCCCTATGATGTTGACACCCCAGGTGGAGAACGGACAGAGAGAGGTCATGTTGTATAATTCTCGCGGAGGCAAGTGTTGGCATTTGAGGCATCTCCGGACCTAGGCGGTGCAATCCTGGGCCATGGTGGTCCAGTACTAGCCCTGTCGGATGATCTTCTTGGCAGGTATGTGACCATTCATGTGGGGACGACATTCCATGCTGTGGATCTTCTGCATTATCTTCTCAATCTCAGCCCCTGAGATACAGTGTAGATGAGTCCCATCGAAGTTCCTCTTGAGTAGAGCTTTATAACAGATGATGTACTGAGTGGCCAGTCTTCGAAGGGTTGTTCGATCTTTCTTGTTGGAACCCTTGGGATACCAACCATATTTGAGGAGTCACTAGATATCATAGTACCAACAATCGACTAGTTCGGGATCTTCGGTGGAGACAAGCTCAATATGGTAGCAGTGGGTTAGTTTGTCTTTCTTTTGAACTAGAAAGTGGGTCATTGTTATTACTTCGGACATGTCGACCATGGAGGACAAGGTAGAGAGAGCATCGTCTAGGTTATTCTTTGCTCGAGGTAGGTAATGGAAGGTGATATCTCGGAATCAGGAGGCTAACTCTTCTAAGTGGGCATGGAAGGGTTGGAGTTTTTCGTCCTTCACTTTCCACTTTCTGAGAACTTAACCGATGATGAAGGAAGAATCCCCGTAGACATCAAGGTATTGAATACCTTTTTTAAGAGCAACTTTGAGGCCTATTGTGCATGCCTCATATTTTGTCATGTTATTGGTGCAAGGGAAATCCAATTTGATGGCGATGGGAGTGTGGGAGTCATCTGGGGTGATCAAATGTATCCCACTACCATATCCCTTTTTGTTGGCAACGTCATCGAAGAGCATTTGCCATCGAAGGTGGCCTTGAGCGGTGCAGAGGATATTTCAACCTGGGAATTTGGAGATCTAGACATCTACTTCTTCAGCGAGGTAGTCAGAGATGGTTATTCCTTTAATGGCTTTCTACGTGATGTACATGATATCAAACTCGGTTAGGAGCATCAACCATCGGGCCATTTGAATGGATAAGGCGGGTTTCTCAATCAGGTATTTGACGTGAACCATTCGGGACACAAGTTTGACAGGGAAGGCGAGCATGTAGTGTCGCAACTTTTGAGTTACCCAAACAAGTGCGACACACGCATTTTCCAAAGTAGTGTAGTTGACCTCGTACCCAGCCAATTGGTGACGGGCGTAATAGATGGCTATTTCCTTGTAGGAGTCTTCAAGGTATTGGGCTAGCAAATCAGCAACTGCAGTGTCGGTTATGGTTAGGTATAGGAGCAAAGGGAGACCATGCTGTGGTGGCATGAGCATTGGAGGTTGGGTTAGATATTGTTTGATTCGATCAAAAGCTTCTTGGTAGGCCTCATTCCAAACCTTGGTTAAATCCTTTCGGAGGAACTTGATGATCGGTTCACAGATGGAGGTTACCTGGCTGATGAACCGACTGATATATTGCAATTTCCTAAGAAAACCTCAGACTTCTTTCTCTGTTCGGGGTGGTGGCATCTTAAGAATGGCCTTCAAGTTTGCAGGATCTTCTTTATCCCCTTCTCACTGACCATGAATCCCAAGTGTTTTCCTTTTGTAACTCCAAAGACACATTTGTGTGGATTGAGTCTCATCTGATACCGTCACAGTCCCAATATGACTTTCTCTAGTTTTGGACTTTATAATCATATCATCCACATAAACCTTGACTTCTTTGTGAATGAGATCGTGCAGGATGGTTGTGGCAGCCCTTTGGTAGGTAGCCCCAGCATTCTTGAGGCCAAATGGCATAACAGTGTAGCAAAAGGTTCCCCATGGGGTGATGAATGCGGTTTTTTACTGGTGGTTTAGGTGCATATTGATTTGGTTGTATCCGACAAACTAGTCAACGAATGACTTGAGAGCATGACTAGTTGTGTTGTCCACGATCATGTCGATATTCGATAGAGGATAATCATCCTTTCAAGAATCTTTGTTTAAATCTGGGTAGTCCACACACATTCGAACCTTCCCTCCTAATTTCGGCACAGGTACTATATTGTCTAGCCATGTGGGATATTCGATCATATAAATGAATCCCACGTTAAACTGTTTGACCACCTCTTCTTTGACCTTGAGCGACCATTCGATGCGGAGCTTTCTCAACTTTTGTTTAACTGGCTTGTAATCTGGGAGATTAAGAGATCATGCTACGCCATTTCAGGATCAATGTCGGGCATATCATCATGGGACCATGCGAAGACATCCACGAACTCCTTTAGTAATTCTTCAAGTTATGCGCGCTCATGCTCGTCAAGGGTGGCCCCTATCCTAATATCGCGTAGTTGGCTACTAGAACCGAGATTAACAACAACAGTCTCCTCTTCATTAACTTGAACACGGTTCTGCTGTTTATTATTAACCCTATTTAGAAAAGTTAAGAATTATTCATTTGCAAAATCATCATCATCAAATCTTTGATTAGAATCTAAACAGTTAATGTAAGGCACATCAAGATACTCAATATCTTCGTTTATTTCATTGATAGGAAAAAAAACATTGAGCAAGTCATCAAAAGAGGTCTTGATTACATTTGAACAAGGATAGACAATAAAAGAAGAAATAGGGTAAACATTGGGGTTAGGGGAGATTTTAAGAGGTAGAACTGGCACAGCATGCTAGTTGAGGAGGGGTGCATCAGCAACTTTAATCAGATGGGATGGATCAATTGATGTAGTGCATGAATGATCCATATAGAGTGCCAACCCCAATGTCTGTAAGTTGAAGGAATCTTTAGAATCAATTTCCTCCGTCTCTTCGATATCTTTGATGAGCGGTTGTACTCGGTGTTAGAAACTTTCAGCCCATGGGTAATTATCTTAGAAAAATATCTTCATTCCAGGCTTCATCTTCTTGTCTGTGTGGTTATACCATGGTTCTGGAAAACTGCAAAAGGGGAAGCCTTCGCCTTCTTTGATGAATCGTCCATTCAGGGAGTATCCTGGTATAGTGGGGATGCAGTCTAACATTCTCTTTGATCAAGACTAGAGGTTCATTATGTGCTCTTGTTCTGATGGTTAATACCCCAAACCACAAGGAAGGGTTTCTTCAGTTCGATGGGCTCAAGTATCCCTTTCTGCCTTTTTCTTAGCCCCAGTCCGAGCATGAAGTGAATGTTTCTGAACATCGGAATCACATTAACATTGCCATGAGGGTCATATTCTCGACAACCCCTTTCTTTGAAATCGTCCCCTGCCGAGAGTAGGAGTGGATTAACTTGGAACCCTGATAGGAGCATATACTTTGCCCCGTGCTGTATCTCAAGGATTGGACTGCTGGTGCTTGCACCCTTGACATTTTTGTCGTCGCCCAAAATGGTGATGACTCTCCCTCGACGAAGAACTTCAATTCCTGATGGAGTGAGGAAGACACACCCTTGATATTGTGGATCCAGGGTCGTCCGAGCAACAGGTTGAAATAAGTTGGGATGTCTATGACTTGGAATTCAATGATAGGGTTTATAGGGCCAACCCCTATTACAAGTTTTATGGATCCCATCACCTACAGGTGGGTATTATCGTAGGCACGTACCGTGGCGGAGGTTGGAGCGAGGTTTCTTTCTTTCATGCCTAAACACTTGAAGGTTCTCAGTGGGTACACATTCAAGGGGATTCGTTATCGATAAGAGAGAGTGGCACGGCCTTCCCCATAACTTCGACGGAGATTTTGAGTTACTGATTGTGATTCGGTCCAATTCTGGGGATTTCTTCTTCAGAAAATGATTACATTCGGGTAGAGGTCAAGGATCTGACTAGATTTACCGCTTCTTCTGGTGTGGTAGAAGGAGGAACTGTGGGTCCAGTGAGCATATTGATTAAAACATTTATGTGCAACTCGGAAGACGTGAAAACCCCCCATAGAGTGATGTCAGCCTGAGTTTTCTTCAGTTGATCGAGGATCTCGCTCTCCTCGATGGTCATCTCTAGAATAGGAAGCTTTTCAATGAACTTCCCCTTGTCATTTGCTGGTAGTGGGCTTGGAACGTAGTAATGTCTCCCTGATCTGGTCATGTGATTTACTAAAGAAGGGAAGAACATGAATCCTATTTCCTAGTTAGTCTCCGGTTGTTCTTTTACCCTATTTATTTCTCTGAGGAGTTCTTCAAATGATATCATCCCACATATGTCGGCTACTGAGCCAGTTCTTCCTGAAGCTTGTTCTTGATTTGAATCTTCAAATTCTTCCCCCCATCCGGTGGCAACAACTCTGTGTTTCCATGTAAAGTCAATGCATTCCAAAACTTTAACGGCTTTTTCATACCGATCTTCCCATTATGTGGGAATATGTATGGTTGAAGGTACCAAGCGCCCTTGTAGCTTCAAAATGTTAAGTAGCCCGGTGATACTACAAATGCTGTTGGTTTGCCAGAATAATTTGGCCATTATCTGGACAACATCATCTAGGCTGACTTCATCGGTTGGTACCACCCACTAATCTGAATCTCGAGCCCATTTCCGTGCTTTCAAGAACAATGTACTAAACCTTTGTCAATCGATGACCATCTGTAAGGGCAATTTCAGCCCGAACTCTAGGAGTTGGTTTAACACCTCTGATAATTCCATATTTCCATTTTCAGAACGGGTACGAACATCGATGCATGCTCTGGTAAGGAGTGACATTGCCTGATCAGCGAGGCTAGTAGGGTGTAGGAGGAAATATGGGAAAATTTGAAGAGGTTTAGGAGAGTATATGGGTGTGATTTGAATTGAGGGATCAAAATATGGGTTTTCTTCTAAGAAGATAGCATTGGCATGATTTCAGAGTGGATTATGAGTAACTTTTGCCTTAGGATTTGTTGGTGGGGCGATGGTACCCCGATCAATGAGATATTGGATTATGTTTCAGAGGTGAAAGCATTGGTTGGTGGTATGGCCAGCAGTTTGGTGAAAGGCGCAATGAGAATCGGCCTTGAAGTTTCTTGGGATTGGATTTGGTAATGGATGGGGATCCATGGGTTTGATGAGGCTTTGACTTAACAGGGCTTGGTAAACTTTGCATATGGGAGCATGGAGCTCAGTGTATTCCCTTCGGATGGGGGCAGGACGGCTTTCTGGTTCCCATGATGTGGTTGGTTGAGAGATGTTGTTAATGGTTAAGCTGTAGCACTAGCAGACTTGTCATACTTTCTAGGGGTGAACTGTCCGGATACCTTCTTCAGTTCAAACTCTGTTTTAACAAGGCTTTCCTCGATTTTTACTCCCGTTTCTTTGAGAGCTCGGAAGTGGGGATAGTATTATCCTCCCATCGTCGCTCGGACATGGGGAAAGAAGTTCTTCTTCACTATGTTGACTTATTCTTCCTCAGATGGCCGATTGGTCATGGTAGCTGCTTGCTCCCTCCATCGAGTTATGAAGTTACTGACTGATTTGCCAGGATTCTATTTGAGCAGCTCTAAATCACGACGGGTGACCTCAAGCACTTCGTTGTATTTTTACTGCGACATGAATTCTCGGGATACATCCTCCCAGCTACGGATTCTGGATTCCTCGAGAGACAAAAACCATCGAAGGGCACTATCCTTCAAATTTTGTTGAAATAATTGGGCCATCACTTCTTCAAAATCCCCTAGTAGAGTCATGGAACGATGATAACTGCGAAGTTAAACAATCGGTGGTCCACTCCCTCCAAACTTCTCGATATTTGGCATCTTGAACTTCTCGGGTAACCTCGCTTTTGGATAAGGAGACATATGGGTGTAGTCCATGTAATTACCAGAGATTCTAACTTGGTCAAACTTCTTGGTGAGCATCTTGAGATCCTCTTTGACTTTATTCAACTCATCCTCTTTTGGATCAATGACTATAGGCAGGTTAGCCACAAGATGGCCAATGTTTGGCACCGGAAGCTGGACATGTGGCGGCCCATTGATAGGAGGGGCACGTGGAGCATGCTAATATTCTTTGGGAACCCAGATAGGCTCGGGTGGACCTATAGCACGAGGGAACAAGGGCTCGGGCTCTTGAGGAATAGTAACCTAGTTTTGTTGTATTTCTCGAACCTTAGTTTGGAGGTTGTCAATCTTGGACACGAGTTGAGCTAGGACTACCGTCAGATCCGGCTGTATGACTGATTCTTGATCTGTATTCTCCATGGAAAGTGGATGGATTCTAGACTCGAAAGAAGTAGTAGAGGAATGGATGAAATTTCAGGGTGATTTGACTGAAGACCGAAGCCAGTAGGGAGCCAGGCCAAGGGCTTGAGATTGACCTGAGAAGGCGTAGAATGGGATTTATTTTTGAGAAAAGAGGAAGAAACTATTTTTTGATTTTTAATAAAGAAGAGAGAAATGTTTTTGGGTTTTGATAAAGAAGGGAGAAATATTTTTAGAGACGAAACTCAGCATGATTATTATTGTTGAGGTAAAAAACTAGATTATCTCTAATTAATAAATCAAAGATAAACAAATTAATAAAACAAAGAATTTTTAAAGTGGTTCAGCCTGATGAAAATGGCCTACGTCCATTGTTTTTCTATTGTTGACTGTTTATTTGGAATCTCGATGATAGGTTCACCAAGAGATCCAAAGTCCCCTTCTTATGAGGAAGTAACAATGTATTTATAGCCTTGAGGTTGTACATATGAAAGGATAATGCTCTGTTATCCAGTAGACATATAAATCTGTACGATAATAATGCGCATTTAATGCATAGCTATCATTTCATTTTGATGCTCTGCACGCCAAGTAGCTCGGACCGACTGAGTTGCTCGATACGCTTAAGTTTCTCGGGGCGCCTGAGTTGATCGGTATGCTTGAGTCGCTCGGTACGCTTGAGTTTCTCATCTAAAGTATTTGTATTTGACATGTAGGCTGCCACGTGTCTTCAAGTGATTGGTTCATGTCAGCAGACTAAATTTGGTATCAACAGAAGTCCCCAATGTTTCACAGTTGAGGTTGAAGGAGAGTGTGGAATATTTTTCTTGAAACTGCTTGGATTACGGATCTTCATGGATTTTAGGAAAATTTGATAATACCTTTTTGAGCACATAATATCAGACTATATAAAAATTTTGAATTTTCATGATCTCTTTGATATTTGTGCCTTTTCTTCTTTTAGCTGTCGAAAATGCAAACGTCTTTCCTTGTAATCATTATTTTTCTCTATTCACGAGGTAAAGTATTTAAGTGTGACAGAAATCCTATCATTTTTCACTTTTCAAATATGTATCTCTAAACTCTTCATCTTCTCTCCATGTTGTTCCTTCTTTCTTTCCATCGTTCATTGACAACTGATCTCAATTTCCTCTGTAAGATTTTCTTCCTTCTTCTTTATTTTCTTTATTCACCATGGTTTAACTTGTTGAATCGTTAGAGAAATTTTGGTCTGAGTTTACAATTGCTTCGTGGGTTATTTTGGAAGAAATTTCTGGTCCTTCTGATTATTTTTCTTCGGCTGAGGGACATTGGTTCCCAAGTCTTTTTGTAGCCGAATGTGGCTTTTCTTTCCTGCCAAATCCCCTTTGTTTTGAGTTTTTCCAATATTTTGATGTTGTACCTGCAAGACTAGCTCCAAATACATGTAGGATAGTTAATGGCGTACATAGGTTGAATCAACTTCAAGGAACTCGTTTAGGGATTCCAGAGATGATGTATTGCTACAGATGGGTTATTAGTGACAGTACATTCTATTTAAAAACTAGGTTTTTGAATAGAGAGTTAGTTGTTAATCTTCCCAATGCCAATAGGGATTATTTTGATCATGGGGTTATGATAAAAAAATGGCAACACCCACCATTAAATGGAGATGATGTATACCAAGGTCCTAGGTGTCCACTTTATGGCAATGGGATAGGTTGTTTTTATTTTTGAAATCTTATTTTCTATGTATTTGATAAAATGCATCACTGACATTTGATTTTGTTTGTTACAATTGACAGTAAAAGGAAACCTCCAAAAGAAATCGAGGTTAATATAAAGCATTTAAAACTTATCTGGGGCTTGCATCAATCTGTTGCTGAGGAGCGTATTAGATCTGCTTCTTACTTGCTGCAATACAAAAGCTACACCTCGTCTTTTATTACTCGTTCTCATCCTGTGGTGGTTGATATTTACCAAGTACAAACCTCTGAAACCAGTATGGAAGGTTCTTCTTCTGACTTAAGCATTCCCATCATTGATCTGATGAAGAAGAAAAGTGCTCCTCCCCTTTTTAACAAGTCTGCCTCAGCTACTGTGGAGGCAAAGAAGAGTAAATAAGATGTGCCAGATGAGGGGACAAAGAATATAGATGTACCCCTTTCCATTGCTTCCAAAGAAACTATTTAGAAGCCCCATGTACCTCCAACTAAGACTATTATCATCCCACCTTCAAGTGAAACTATTGTCATCTCCCCAACAGAGACAACATATTTAATTAAAAATGCTCCTGCTCCTCTAAGGAGGTTAAAAAGAAGTTTTTCTGAGAGACCTATTGACCTTATCTCTCAACCTTCAAATTTTGAAGGTAATGTCCCAGCTCTTATTGCTCTGAGCTCGGTTGTGGGTTTAATCAAATCTTGGAATGTCCGAGAAGTCCAAAACATTGAAGATACCTTTTCTCGGGAGAAACTTACTACATTGGCTGCTCAACACATTAATTCAGTAAGTATCTTCAGCTTGACCCCTTTATTTTTTTATACTATGTTCATGTTTTGACTTAAATTTCTTCATTTTTACAGCTTGTTACGTGTTTTAACAGCATTATGAAGAAAGACAAAGCCATCAAGGCTTCCAGATCCTCGGGTGGGGTAGAAGTGGCTTTTGCTAGACTGACCCAGTCTTTGAAGTAATCTCGTCAGAAGTACGAGGAAAACAAAGGTTATTGGGAGAAGTAATTCAAGTCTGTTGAAGCAGATCGAGATCTGTTTGTGATGGCCTCCAAAGAGTTGGAGCAGAAACTGAAGGAGGTTGAAAAACATAATAGCGAGCTTGAAGTCAAGCTCAAGTGTGCCGAGGAAAATGTCACCAAACTCCAAGATGTTGAGCGACACAAGACAGAGGTAGAACAAAAGCTGAAGTCAACCGAATAGCTCCTTAAGGAAAGGACCTCCTCGGAGAAGGCAAAAAGGAAAGTTGCAGTTAAAAAATCCTTCGGTGTTGGTTAGGATAAGGGTTGGAACAAGGGCCTGGTTATCATGTCCTCTCAAATGGAGTATGCCAGTGTCAAATACTTTAGAGATGGATGGGTAAAAACCTTGTAGGAGTTGAAAGTTGCTGAGAATTATAAGTTGTTCTAGTAGCATACTCATGGCCCTCCTCCCTCTCCTGGAGAAGAAGAAGAAGAAGATAAAGCAGCTTTCAAATGAATCTTCCTTGATGACAGGAGAGCAGGTCCCTATTGTTTCTGTTGCCTAACCCTCAGAGCAACTCCAACCAGCCACCAAATCTACCGAGTAGCTGCCATTGCTTTTCAAGCAACCAACCACTTCATCCAAAACCTCTAAAGAAGTCGTAGGAAACAAGGATAAGGTGTAAAGTTGTTCGGGTCTTTTGTTTTGTTGATTTCGTGAATATAATCTTGAACTATGTTTTCCTTAATTTTGATGAATAAAATTTGAACTTTTGCTGCTCGACTGGAATTTCTCTCTTACTAACTCTGTTCGCATCATTGTTGTTGATTTTGTTTTTCATTTATTCTCTTTGCTAGTTTATGGCCAACATGGAGCTCTTATCACCCCGTGATACAGAGTTGATGAAGAAATTCAATGACTATTTTAAAGCTGGTCATGCAGACCTTAATGAGGCCCAGGTAATAGACATCCTCAGATCAGGTGCTTCTGAACGAGCAGTTGAAGCTTATCAGTACCTGAAATGCCTGCTCGATCGTGTTATTGCCAACAATGTGGCCTATTATGAAATGATTGAAGATCTTTAAGGAATGATCGAGGAACTCCAACAGAAATATAAAGAATCCACTATACTTTTACATAAAGGATATGAGAAAAAATATCAATAATTGAGTGCTGACAAGGGGTATGACAAGTTCATTTATGCTCATGAGAAAAAGGAGAGTGTTATGAAGCTTGAAATTGAAGAGCATAGACATATCGCCACGTTACTGGAGTAGGAGAGCGTTGCTTTGCTGGAGGAAATAAAACAAATCAAATTTGCTGCCTCTTCCTTAAGAGCCTTGGTCCCCATTAATGATTAAGGTTTTTCCTTCTTCGAGGTAGAAAATGCTAACTTATGAGATGAGTTAGAAACTTTGAAATGAGTTGGACCCTCCACATCTATCGTGTACGAGAAAGATATTCTCGGGGACGATCAAGGGCTAGTCGGGTTACCATTGAAGAAGCGAAAACTCAATCGGCTTTAGAGAATCAAGCTGTTTAGTTGATGGCGAGGAACTAAGCCTTTGCAGAAATGTCTAAGAATATTCTGGACTTCACCGAGCATTTTTCTAATCAAAGTTCTGCTCTGGAAAGTAAAGAACTCCTTGTGAAGAAGCTCCACGGGCAACTTGAGATGCTAACTTATCAGTTTCACAAGCAGCCCAGGGAATTTTGGATAGCTGGGTATAATGAAGCTCTGTACCATCTTGATGCTCGGTTGCAGCAATCGAATAGTGAGGGGTATAAGCAGGGATGGTTGAACGCTATGTGTGTGCTAAAATTGTAGCGAGGACACTACTTATGGGATTATTACGAGCGTGGAGTGCTCGATTTTCCCATTCCTCTTTTTAAGCTTGATATTAGTTGGATTCCTTCTCATGCAATTCCTCGATGTCTGATTTCCAAGTATCTCGATGATTACAGTGTCGATGCAAACATTGAGATAGCTCGTCCAGAACACTTGCTTGATCGACCATCCATAATGAATGTCAGAATGCTGCGAGATCTAAATTTTATAAATTTCCCTTATGCATTAGATGATCCTCCAGCTAGGGTAGTCTTGTTTAAAAAAGCAGAGGGAAAGAAACAAATAGAATAGGATATTTGATGTAATAAATTAGACTTCATATCTTGTGTAATCTGCTTTGCTTTAATGAAGAAAGAAAAAGTTTTTCTTTTTCCATTTCATTTTCTTCGAAATAATTTGTTGAATGTCCTTATTTGTTGGTTGGTAAATATATATGTATATACTATACTTATCCCATTTGTTTGATTATAGTGACTTTTCACTCTTTGGGCCTAAGCAATGGATTGATTTTCATCCCATGTTCCTGCTTTGTTGTAGTAATCTCGTATGGATTACCTGGTTGCCTAAATAGTGGATGCCCCGGGAGGTCGTCCAGCTTCTGGCCTAGTTTGGTACCAACTAACAGGAGTTGGTGATTATTGATTTACTGACCAACCGGAGTTTGTGGTAATGAGTTGACGACCAACTGGAGTTGGTGGTATTGAGTTCCCTACCAACTCGAGTTGGTGGTAATAGATTTACCGACCAACCCTAGTTGGTGGTAATTAGTTGTTGACCAACCAGAGTTGGTGGTATTGAGTTCCCGACCAACCGGAATTGGTGGTAATTGATTTATCGACCAACCAGAGTTGGTGGTAGTTAGTTGCTGACCAATCAGAGTTGGTGGTATTAAGTTCTCGACCGACCGGAGTTGGTGGTAATTAGTTACCGACCAACCGGAGTTAGTGGTATTGAGTTCCCAACAAACCGATGTTGGTGGTAATGAGTTGCCCGACTAACCGGAGTTGGTGGTATGTTGCTCTGAATTTGGGTTTTTGTAGTGTGTAGCACTAATATTCCAAAAAATTTCAACAAAGAAGGAAAAATGGGTGAAACATCAGTTTATTCATATTGAAGAAACTGCATTACATAGGAATTTCCATTACTGATAGTACTTGCACAGGTGTTCTGCATTCCATGCATTCTTGAATTCTTCTCCCTCTAAAGTTTCAATTATGTATGTCCCTGGGCGAACAACTACAGTTACTCTGTAAGGTCCATGATAGTTGGCTTCCAGTTTGTTTTGCTTTTGGATCACTTTCTTCAGCACATAATCCCCTTTTTTCAAATCACACTTCCTCACCCTTTTATTGTAGAACAAAGTTGTTCGTTGTTGATATGTTGCATTCCTGATTGCTGCTTCTTCCCTGACTTCTTCGAGCATATCTAGGTCTATTCTTCTCATTAAGTCACTTATAGGGGAGTTAAAGTTAAGAACCCTATGCGTGGGTAGACCCAATTCAGCAGGTATGATAGCCTCACTCCCAAATGTCAACATGTATGGAGACTCCCCAGTTGTTGTTCGTGGTGTAGTGCGATAGGCCCACAACATAGAGTGTAGCTCATTGATCCAATTTCCCTTTGAATCACCAAGCCATTTTTTCTAACCATCCAATAGGGTTCTATTCGTCACTTCAGTTTTCCCATTGCTCTGGGGATGGCCGAGCGCAGAGTGGATCTTCAATACGTTAGATTGATGACAATAGGCAACAAATTCCTCGTTGTCAACTTCGGTTCCATTGTCAGTGATGAATACATGGGAAAGACCATATCTGCAAATATTATTTTTACAAATAAACTGATAGACCTTGTCATATGTCATATCAATAAGAGGCTCAGGTTCCACCCATTTAGTAAAATAACCCACAATAACCACGAGGTATTTGAATATTCCCCTAGTCATTGGAAGTGGTCTGACCAAGTCTATTCCCCCATGTAGGATGGCCAAGGGGACGTTATGGGTGTTAACAATGCTTGGGGAGTTCTTCGGATGGAAGAGAAACATTGGCATTTTTTGAACTTCTTAGCATAAGCAGCGCAATCATCTCTCATCATTGGCAAGTAGTACCCCTGCGTTGTTATTCTTTGCAAAAGCGTCCAACCTTCTACATGAACTCCACAGGACCCTTCCTGAACCTCTTCAATCAAACCTTTAACTTCGTAGGGATGAACACGTCTTTGTAATCCTGCTATAACTCCTCTTCTGTACAAAATGCCACTGGTCAATACGTAACGAGGAACTTTAAACTTCAGTTTCTTAGCTGCGAGTTTATTAACTGACAAAACACCCTCTTCGATATAGGCCCTGATGGGGACCATCCAAGATGGTCCCAAATCGAGGGCAATGAAGTTTATCATCAGATCTTCGTCTATGCTCCGACCAACCAAGACTTCTATTAGGATTGTTCTTCGTAGTTCGCTGCGTCTGGATGATGCTAGTCGAGCTAGGGCATCTGCTCTTACATTCTCCAATCTCGATATTCTAATCAAGTTAACTGCAGTAAAACTCCATATAGCCTCCATTGCTTTTGCATGGTACTTGACCATTAATTCTCCCTTTACTGCATACACCCCCAGAATTTGATTTACTATTAACTATGAATCACTGAATACAATGACCTACTCTGCCTTCATGGTTTTGGCCAGACTTAGACCCACGATCATAGCTTCATATTCAGCCTCATTATTAGAAGCCTTAAATTGAAAGAGCAGAAAAGATTCCATATCAATCTCATCTGGACTGTTTAAAACAATTTCTACTCCACTACCTGTAGTGCACGAAGAGCCGTCCACATAGAGATTCCACACAGGTACCTCATTATCCAAATCTTGGTCAGACAAATCTCCTCGGTGGAATATTTGATGTTTCCTCTTGTCTTCCCACAACACTTCTCACCGCTCGCTGATTATCTTCTCTTGATTGTCCACAAATGGAGGTTAGTCGGGGGTTAAATTTGATGATCCCGTAACATCCGCGGGTTGGTATGTATTAAACTCCTGTTCTTCGAAGGTATCTGATTTAGGATACTCTACTATAAAATCACCTACTGCCTACCCCTTAAGTGACGATCTAGGCTCATAAACTATATCATATTCGCCAAGTTCTACTGCCCAGTACATCAACCTTCCTGATTTCTCTGGTTTTGCAGAGCCTGTCTCAATGGCATATCAGTATACACCACTATAGTATGGGCTTGGAAGTATGGCCTCATCCTTCTTCTCTCTTCGATTAGTTCCAGTGCTAATTTTTCCAACCTTGGATATCTGATCTCTGCTCCTCGGAAGGCCTTGATGGTGTAATAGACTGTTTTTTGAACTTCGTCCTCCACTCTTATCAACGTCGAGATATTTGCATTCTCTAAAACTTCTAGATACAAGTATAGTCTTACTCCCATCACTGGTCTAGATAACAATGGAGGTGTCCCCAGATATTTATTCAACTCTTGAAAGGCCTCTTCGCATTCATCATTCCACTCAAAAGTTTTTCGAAGTGTTTTGAGGAATGGGAGCCATCTGTCTGTTGCTCGCAATATAAATCTATTAAGTGCTGTAACTTGCCCTCTGAGACTTTACACTTCCTTATTCGTACTTGGAGATCATAGTTCCAATAGGGCTTTGATCTCCTCAGGGTTCTCTTCAATACCTAGCTGGTTAACAATATATCCGAGAAACATGCCTTCTCGCACCTCAAATATGCATTTGGTGGGATTGAAATTCATTTGACATTTTTCTAGTTGGACAAAGCTCTGATACTAATTGAAAATCTGTTACTAAAGACGTTTAATATAAAATTAAACTATTTAAGTAACTCCGAACAGTTTTTTACAGAAACTCTTTTCTTTAAAATCAAAACTAATTAATCACAAGATGTGTTTAACAAAAGTATGTACGAGATCTGTTCAAGATATGATTAACATGTTTAATAAAACAGTTTAAAAACTTTAAACTCATCACAACTAACAATTAGATGAGGAGATGTAGAAAGATTAAGAACAAGGATTTTTTACAGGGTAAAACCTCACCCAACTGAGGAAACAACCATGACTCCCTCTACGGAGTAAACCAGAAATTCCACTAAAACAAATTTTAATAGTTACAAACTCTATATCAAACATTCATACAACTCAGACCTATATAAGTTTAGGAATGTACCCTCTGGTGTCCTTATAACATCTCTGCAGTTTTGATTGTTGATGTTGTTCTCCCAGTTTGCTAACTTCCAATTTGTTCAAGTTCTTTACGTCGACTCTTGTTCTCAAGATCTTATTACCAAGACTTTTAGTGTGGTAGGGTGATACTGTTTGTGGAGTTACTTTCTAACACTTGCATGCACACACACACACACACACACACACACTTATTTCATACAACCAGTCCTAACAAAT
This sequence comes from Sambucus nigra, assembly GCA_949130495.1. Lineage (NCBI taxonomy): Eukaryota > Viridiplantae > Streptophyta > Magnoliopsida > Dipsacales > Adoxaceae > Sambucus > Sambucus nigra. The sequence continues at coordinate 730,824,253 of OX422211.1, forward strand.
TACATATAAGAACTATATGCTGTGATTTTTCTATTTCTCTCTTCTCACAAAACTTAACCTCATTTGACCTTTACAATAATCCCAGAATCCACGGCTATCTTGCTCAGAAGACGTATCAAGATCTTAATCAATCTCAGGTTTTGAAAAGATTTTTGAGATTGAAAATCACCAAGTGCGATTCCAAACTAGGTCAAAGGTCTTGTTTCAAGAGAACTAGAAACAGAAAACATTATTGTTGATTTCAAAGTTAAAAACATTTGCAAAAAAGAATCAACAAAATATTTCTGAAGATGAGAAACAAAATATGTAAATCAAAGTGAAATGTAACATAAAGTACTCAGATCTGAAATTTCTATAAAGCAGAAACTTAGATCTAAGAAAAATGTTTAAGTTGGACACAAGATCTAAGAACGAAGAGGTTAAAGCATCAAACCAGCTTAATAAACCAACTCTCAAACACTCAAACACTCAAGGTTGTGTTTGGTATATAGAGGACTTGAAAAGAGGTTTAGGTTTGAAAACTTTTTGACGATTTAGGGTTAGGTTTAGGGTTTCTAACTCTTTCTCTCTCTTTCTGGATTCTCTCTTCTCTCTCTTCTCTCTCTACTCTCTCTTTTCTCTCTAAAGGACGAAAATGGAAAAAGTATCTGATGGCTGAGGATAAAGGTTCTTCTATAGGAGGCTGAGAAGATTCGAGAATAAGGTTCAAAATCAATGGCTCAGATTGAGTCAAGGTTTATTGACTTTGATCCAAGGGTTCACGATATGCGGTGATTAAAACTCTCCTGATTGATTCATATGTGGTTCACATGGATGATGTAAGAGCGCATGCAGACCGTTGAGAAAAATGATCCAAGGGTTGTAAACAATCGCTGGTTTACTCTCTATAAAGAAACACAAACTCAACCAATCAGAATGCATCAGATGTTGGGCAATTATAAGATAACAAACGCGTACCTTAAAATAAATACAAACGCACCCTGAAGTCTCTGCTGCTTTCGGATTCTACACAAGGTAACTTACATCCAGTATAACCACCAATACTTAATTAGAGATTGACCCCAAAAACTTTTAAAAATAAATTTTCATTAAAAAAAACTTATTTTAAATGTTTATAAAATCCCAAAAAAATATTAAAAAGCAATTTTAGGGATTTAAACACACTCAACATACGTACAGACAATTATATGAAATATGAAATGTATGAGATCAATTCTACTATGTGTGAGTGTTGGTAATATTGTCTAGATCAATAAAACAAGAAGGATGAAATAGCAAACCAAACTCTGGGGTTCTTTGGCTTCTAGGATAGACACAATTTTGTCACAATTTCCAAACTAGATGAACAATTATACAATATAGACTCCAGTGAGTCAAGAGTATAAGGTGCTTCCATCTCCCCTTTTGGAAATATGAGACAAAATCTCCTTTGAGTCATCTAGGACTCGTAGGGTAACAAGAATAAGGAAACCTATTCCTGAAAAAGATCTATCTACCCATTTTCTAGAAAGCAGAAGTACATAACTCAACTATCTACAATTGAATACCCTATGACAACTGTTGTGAATAACTGTACAGAATCCTGCAATGAATCACTAAGACCAAGATGTTTAGCATATGTGAAATTTATCAGACTCAAATTTCTCCCCCATTTTGTCTCAAATAGACAAAGGGAAAAAATAGAGAGATCAAAGAGATTAAGGAGCAAACACAATACCTATAGATTTACCCAAAGAAATAAATCGATTGTAATCTAAAGGTTTGGTAAACATATCTGCGAGTTGCAAATCAGTAGGGAGATAATTGATTTCTAATTCCTTAGCTTCAACCAATTCGCGTATAAAGTGATGTCTGATTTTTATGTGTTTTGTTCGCGAGTGTTGAACAGGATTTTTAGAGATATTGATCGCGTTTTGATTATCACAACAGAGATGCAATTGGTTTTCTCGAATACCATAATCACTTAGCATGTGTTTAAGACAAAGTAATTGAACATAGCAGCTTCCAGCGGCTATGTATTCAGATTCAGCTGTTGAGAGTGATGTGCAGTTTTGTTTCTTACTACTCCATGCTAACAAATTATTACCTATATAATAACATGCTCCTGATGTGCTTTTACTATCATCAGTACACCTAGCCCAGTCAGCATCAGTGTATCCAATTATAGTGCTTGGTGTCTCACTAATGTACCAAAGTCCAAGGTTCAGAGTGCCTTTTACATATTTAATGATTCTTTTAACAGAAGATAGATGGCTCTCTTCAGGGTTATTTTGATAACGAGCACATACACACACACAACATACATTATATCACGACGCTAGGCAGTAAGGTATAGCAAGGTTCCTATCATACTATGATATATAGTTGGATCTATAGATTTTCCAGTTTCTTCTTTAGATAGTTTTACCGTACTACTCATGGGTGTTTTATCATCTTTATCACTCTCAAGGCCAAATTTTTTCACTATCTCTAAATCATACTTAGATTACGAGACAAATAATCCTTCTGAATTTTGTTTGACTTTAAGACCTAAGAAAAATTGCCCCTCCCCCATAAGAGACATTTGAAACTCTTTATGCATAATCTCAGAGAAGGATTTTACTTTTGAGGGAGAAGTTGATCCAAAGATAATATCGTCAACATAAACTTGAGCAATAATGATGTGTTTGCCAAAATGTTGGACAAATAGGGTTTAATCATTTCCACCTCTTTTAAAACCTTTATCTAAGAGGAAGCTGGAAAGACGATCATACCAGGCTCTAGGCGCTTGATTAAGGCCATACAAAGCCTTTTTTAGACGAAATACATGATTTGGATATTGAGGGTCAATGAACCCTTTTGGTTGTTTGACATAGGTCTCTTCCATCAATATTCCATTAAGGAATGCGGATTTGACATCCATTTAGTAAAGTGTAAAATGCAAGTAGCAAGTTATGGCAAAGAGAAGACGAACAGATTCTAAATGAGTAATAGGAGCAAAGGTCTCATTAAAGTATATTCCTTCAATTTGAGATTATCCTTGAGAAACTAATCTAGCTTTGTGTCTAATGATTATCCCACATTCATCAGACTTATTTTTAAAATTTCAACGTGTACCAATAACCTTTTTGTGATTAGTCCTTGGTACAAGATACCAAACATCATGAATGACAAATTGAAGAAGTTCTTCCTGCATAACAGAAATCCAGTGAGAGTCATTCAATGTCTCATTTACATTCTTTGGTTCCACTAGGGAAACAAAACTTGCATAATGTGCATAATTTCTTAACTGAGATCTTGTACGCATAGGCTCACTAGGATTACCAACAACGTTATTCATGGGATGGTGTTTAGAAACTCAGTTAGGTACTTCAGGTATCTCAATTTGTAATGAGTCATCTATTTCTGGAGAGTCATTTTTTAAAATATTTGTAGGCTCTTCCTCAATAGTTGATTAACCAGTCTTACTATCTACAATAGTGTCACTTACAATAACATTTATGGATTCCATCAAGGTTTTAGTGTGAAGATTATAAACATGGTAGGCTCTACTATTAGGTGAGTAACCTATAAAAATATCTTTATCTCCCCGGCTCTCAAATTTGGACAGGTGTTCCCTATCTTTGCAAACATAACAAGTACTACCAAAAGTTCTAAGGTACTTAAGATTAGGCCTTTTCTTATACCAAAGTTCATAAGGGGTTTGTTTGGAATTCTTTCTAAGATAGACCCTATTGATAATGTGACATGTAGTACGAATAGATTCTACCCAAAAATATTTAGGCAAATTCTTGGCATGTAACATAACACGTGCCATCTCTTGAAGGGTATGATTATTTCTCTCCACGATTCCATTTTGTTGAGGAGTCTTAGGAGCACTAAACTTGTGTTTGTAACCATTATAGTCATAATACTCTATTATACCAGTGTCTTTGAATTCTTCACCTCTATCACTTCGAATTCCATTTACTTGAGTGTCCTTCTCATTTTCAATCCGAAGAAGTATTTTTAAGAAAGTTTGAAAAGTATCGACTTATGTTTTAAGAAGGCTACCCACGTAAATCTAGTAAAGTCATCAACCATAACTAGAATGTAACTGTGTCCACAAAGACTAACAGTTTGGGGGGGACCCATTAGGTCCATATGTATGAGCTCCAAAGGATTAGAGGTAAGGATATCTTTAACTTTCTTATGAGGTGCTTTAACAATTTTTCCTTCCTGACAGGAACCACAGACAATGTTAGAAATGGATTTGATTTTTGGAACTCCTCTAACTATTTCTTGAGAAGTCAATCTACTAAGATTATCTTAATTTATGTCACCCATCCTTTTATGCCATATCTCATTATCATCCATTCTGGCAACATTACAGATTTCAAAATTATTCATGACAGTATAACAATTATCAGGGGTCCTGAATCCTGTAATTATACATTCACTTTTTTCATTTAAAATTTTGCAATTGTTCTTTAAAAAGGTAACAGTATGATCTGAGTCACAAAATTGCGAGATACTAAGTAGATTGGCCTTAAGACCTTTAACTAGAAGAACATTTTTAAGAACAGGAAGACCATCTTCTTGGAGAGTTCCTTTGCCTATGATCTGAGATGATACTCCATCACAAAAAATAACTTTTCCTCCAACAAAGCCGGTTTTGTTCAAGAATTTGGTATCATCCCCAGTCATGTGTTTAGAACATCCAGAGTCTAAATACCAACCATACGATGTGTATTCATCTTCTAAAGCAGTAATAATAATGTTACACTTCATTTGGGGTAATAGATCATCTTTTCTAACCCAAATTGCTCTTGTTTTCATTTTACGCTTATTAGCTCTCAATTGATAAAATTTGCGAGCATTGGATTTTTGTTGAAAAATGTTTTGCGCATGATTTTGAGTTTTATGAAATACATGAACATTTGGTTTAGGAAAGTATTTAGGAATTCTTCTAGGTTATGTTCTTTTAGGTTTGGTCTTTCTCTTCCTATAGTTTGAGTTTTTATTTGGTTGTCTAGGCAGTACATAATTGTTACGGTTTCTCCTAGAATAGTTAAAATTCTGATAAATAGGAGGATTAGAGATAGGTTTATCTAGTCTTCTAGCACAACAACCATCAAAAGAATGACCGTATATATTGCAGTAAGAGCAATAAAGATTGCTCAAAGTTGTGGTCTCCTTAGGAAAGTCTCTAAACATAGGTTTCATGGAATTTTGAGGTTCAACTCTATTCCTAAATAGTACAGTTTTGAATGTAGATTCACTTTTCCTAATTGAGGGGCAGACGTATTTAGCCTTAGGTGAACTTTCATGTTTAGAGCAACTTGATTCCCCAATGTCAAAATTTTAATGTTTTGAGTCAAACTCAGTTTTTAGAGAATGAAATTATGGTCAGGTTTCAATAGGTATTTTGCCTCCTGACACAAACTTAATAGGTTCAAAAGATTTTGTTTGTGTCTTCAAATTGGGGAAAAACCCTATTCCACTTCGATCATAAGAATTGCTTTTTGATTCAGTAACAAATCCATCAAAACAGTTTGAGTTATTTTCAAATTTTGTAAATTTTTTGAAAACAGTTGCTGTCTTTTCTTTAGTTTGTTTCAATTCTAACAATGTCCCTTTGTATTTTTTCTCAAGAGTTTCTTTTGTTTTAGTCAAATTTCTCAATTTTTGATCAAACTTTTTTATTTCACTTTCATGTGTTAGACATTGGGTTGTATACTCTTCATCATTAAGTTTGACCATCAGGCTTAGATCTTCTAACTTCTTGGTGTGATCTTTCACAATCTTCTCGAGTCTAGTGCTTTTCTTGAGAGTTTTAGCATAAAGTGTGTGAATATCTGGGAGATCTTCATTGTCTGAGTCACTAAGTGTAGTGTGTGAAGTGACCCCTAAGGCTTCATTTCTTGGACTCACACACCCATTGATATCGTCATTATCACTTTCCCTTTGACTCACACACCCCGAGGTAGAAATAGCAATGTTCTCAGTAATTAAAGCATCTAAACTAGTAACAGCATGATTCGAAACAACAGAAGTAGAATTACTGGATTCATTCTCACTAAAAAACACAGGCATATCATCATTATAGATAATCTTGGCAAAGAAAGACATGCAAGGGTAAAAAATATCAGATGACACAGGTTCCTCATTTTCAGAATCGCTTGAATCATCCCATGTCTTGCAAATGTTGGCTCTAACGTGTTTATTTTGAGTATTTAAGTTAACTCTATAATCTTGTGCAATGTGTTCTAGTTTACCACATCTAAAGAATTCAGTCTTCTTAAGGTCTCTGTTAGGTTTAGTGTGAGAGTCCTTCTGATGTTTGTCATGACTTTTCTCATGAGGTTTATGATTATAGTGAGTTTGATAATTAGACATGCCTTGTTAGTTTGACCTGTTGTTTCTAAAATTAATAATTTTCTTAAACTGTTTTGATAGTAAGGCAATCTGATTTTCCAAACTCTATATATCGCATTCCTCATCAGAGTCATCATTAGGAATGTTAAACTCAGGTTTAATCAACACAGAAGAAAAGCTCAGACTGGAACTAGTATGTTTCCTATGGGACTGGGTCAATTATTTCTTAAATTCTAGTTCCATTTCCTCAGTTCTTAATTTACTACTGAGTAATTCAGGAGTGAGATTTATGTCACACATTTCCTCAATAGCATATCTTTTGTTGTCAAATTTCTGTGGAAATGATCTGAGAAATTTAGATACAATTTCATGTCTGTCATATGTTATCCCATTAGCATGCAATTTTGTCACAATATTAGTCAAGTTCATATAAAAGTCATCAAATGACTTAGATTCAGGCATAATTAAAGAGTTATACTATTGAATGAGCATTTGTGTTTTAGCAGCCTTAACTCTAGTATCACCTTCATGAGCAGTAACCAAAGTGTCCCACGCTTCCTTAGAAGTGGTACAGGATGAGATTCTTTCGAACTCATGTTCATTTATGGACATAAATATGGCATTCTTTCCTTTGTTATTGTTGCGAGAAACTTGTTTCTCTTCTTGTGTGAACTCACTTAATACTTTCTTAACCCTCTCATTACTTCCTTCAGTGCCTAGTTTAGTAGGAAAAATGTATCCATTTTCAACAATGTCCCTGACATAATCTCCCAAAGTTCCTTGAATGAAAGCAATCATCCTTACTTTCCAATAAGCAAAATTGGTTCCATCAACGATATGAGGTCTGGTCAAGTTACCAAAATTTTCATTTTTATCATCCATGTTTGATTTTCAGAAACACATGATCTCTTTAAAAAAAGTTTACAAAGCTCTGATATCAATTGAAAATCTGTTACTAAAGTCGTTTAATATAAAATTAAACTATTTAAGTAACTCCGAACAGTTTTTTGAAGAAACTCTTTTCTTTAAAATCAAAACTAATTAGTCACAAGATGTGTTTAACAAAAGTATGTACGAGATATGTTCAAGATTTGATTAACAGGTTTAATAAAATAGTTTAAAAACATTAAACTAAGCACAACCAAAAATTATATGAGGAGATGTAGAAAGATTAAGAACAAGGATTTTTTACGTGGTAAAACCTCACCCAACGGAGGAAACATCCACGACTCCCGCTACGGAGTAAACCAGAAATTTCACTAAAACAAATTTTAACAGTTACAAATTATATAACAAACATGCATACAACTCAGACCTATATAGGTTTAGGAATGTACCCTCTCGTGTCCTTAAAACTTCTCTGCAGTTCTGATTGTTGATGTTGTTCTCCCAGTTTGCTAACTTCCAATTTGTTCAAGGTCTTTACGTCGACTCTTGTTCTCAAGATCTTATTACCAACACTTTTAGTGTGGTAGAGTGATAGTGTTTGTGGAGGTGCTTTCTAACACATGCATGCACACACACACACACACACACACTTATTTTATATAACCAGTCCTAACAAATTACATATAAGAACTATATGCTGTGATTTTTCTATTTCTCTAGTGTCACAAAACATAACCTCATTTGACCTTTACAATAATCCCAGAATCCATGGGTATCTTGCTCAGTAGACGTATCAAGATCTTATTCAATCTAATGTTTTGAAAAGATTTTTGAGATTGAAAATCACCAAGTGTGATTCCAAACTAGGTCAAAGGTCTTGTTTCAAGAGAACTATAAATAGAAAACATTATTGTTGATTTTAGAGTTAAAAACATTTGCAAAAAAAAATCAACAATATATTTCTCAAGATGAGAAACAAAATATGTAAATCTATGTGAAAAAGTACTCAAATCTGAAATTTCTATAAAGAAGAGACTTAGATCTAAGAAAAATGTTTAAGTTGGACACAAGATCTAAGAACGAAGAGGTTACAGCATAAAACCAACTAAACAAACCAACTCTCAAACACTCAAACACTCAAGGTTGTGTTTGGTATATACAGAACTAGAAAAGAGGTTTAGGTTTGAAAAGGTTTTGACGATTTAGGGTTAGGGTTAGGGTTAGGGTTTCTAACTCTTTCTCTCTCTTTCTGGTTTCTCTCTTTTCTCTCTTTTCTCTCTTCTCTCTCTACTCTCTCTTTTCTCTCTAAAGGACGAAAAGGGAAAAAGTCTCTAATGGCTGAGGATAAAGGTCCTTTTATAGGAGGCTAAGAAGATTCGAGAATAAGGTTCAAAATCAATGGCTCAGATTGAGTTAAGGTTTATTGACTTTGATCCAAGGGTTCACGATATGCGGTGATTTAAACGCTCCTGATTGGTTCATATGTGGTTCACAGGGATGATGTAAGATCGCATGAAGATCATTGATAAAAACGATCGAAGGGTTGTAAACAATCGTTGGTTTACTCTCTATAAAGAAACAAAAACTCAACCAATCAGAATGCAACAGATGTTGGGCAATTATAAGATAACAAATGCGCGTCTTAAAATAAATACAAATGCACCCTGAAGTCTCTATCGCTTTTGAATTCTACCTAAGGTAACTTACAGCCAATATAACCACCAATACTTAATTGCAGATTGACCCCAAAACATTTAAAAATAAATTTTAATTAAAAAAAAACTTATTTTAAATGTTTATAAAATCCCAAAAAATATTAAAAAATAATTTTAGGGATTTAAACACACTCAACATATGTACACACAATTATATGTAATATGAAATGTATGAGATCATTTCTACTATGTGTGAGTGTTGGTAATATTTTCTTGATCAATCAAACAAGAAGGATGAAATAGCAAACCAAACTCTGGGGTTCTTTGGTTTCTAGGATAGACACAATTTTGTCACAATTTCCAAAATGGATGAACACTTATACAATACAGACTCAAGTGAGTCAAGAGTATAAGGTGCTTCACCTAGGTCAACTAGATGATCGACAACTTTCTTGCTCTTCGTCATCATATCGTCGACATAAACCTCCATGTTATGACTAATTTGCTTCGCAAACACCTTGTTCATCAACCGCTGATATGTTGCACCTGCATTTTTAAGATCGAAAGGCATAACCTTATAGCCAGAGTAAGCATACATGAAACTCAAAAATTCTTTCCCCGAGGTAGCATCCACCAGTTGATCGATTCGTGATAAAGGAAAATGATCCTTTGGGCAAGCTTTATTAAGATCAGTGAATTCCACACACATCCTCCACTTGTTATTTTTCTTCCTTACCATCACCACATTTTCTAGCCAGTCAGGATACTTGACATCCTCAATAAAGAAGGCTTTTTGCAATTTCTCCACTTCTTCCTGTATAGGTTCGTTATTTTCAGGGCTGAACACCCTCCTTCGCTGCTTTACCGGCTTGACCTCCTTGTTGACGTTGAGCTCGTGGCATAAGAAAATCGGGACTATATTTTCTGTGCCTTAGAAATTCTATCAGTTCTTATTTTATCGATACCACCAATGACACACCAATTTAGGTTGTTCATTCTGGATGCTCGTCGTCCAAAATGATACTTTCGGTGGTTTCCATGACCTGGCCTTTCACGAGTTGAGACTCGTCTCTAGGTTCTAATGTTTCAATCTCGGCATATTTTATTTCATGCACTTGATAGGCAATAGTCTTCTTACTGGATTCTTCTCGTTCTTCCTATTCGGCAGATGAATAGTAGCATTCCCGAACTATTTTCTGGTCGCCTTTCACCACTCCCACTCTAAATTTTGTTGGGAATTTTAAGCATTGATGTACAGTAGAGGGTAATTCTTCAAACTTCTTCAGACCTACCCTTCCCATAATGATATTGTAAGCTGATTGAACAATTTTATCCATTATGAAGAAACACACCCTTTTTGTTCGACAAGCTGGCCAAGTACCAATAAGCATATCCAACTTGATCGTCCCAAGTGGAAAAACCTTTTTGCCAGTAAAATCGAGGAGGGGCCTATGATAGGCCTCCAACTGGGCTAACTTCAAATTTAAACTGTCGAAGCATGGGTAGAACATGATATCTGTAGAGCTACCATTGTCCACCAGCACCCGTGAAATCACCACTTCCTTTATTCTCATCTTGATCACCAATGGGTCATCATGAGGATATAGTACACCTTCCAGGTCATTTTTAGAGAAATCAATGACCAGTTTTCTTTATTCACCTTCCTCAGGCGATCATCTTCTACCAAGTTTATTCGTTGTATGTACGAGTAGGCTTGAGCCTCATTGAGGTAAGCTTTCCTCTCCGCAGTAAGATCTCCACCTCCTGCATCTCCACCTGTAATAACATTACATTCAAATGACCCAAAATGGATTCAAAATACCTCACACTCTGGCTGTCTTGGTCTTTTGGGGAGATCGGGGACATCTTCTGGGTCATCTTTGTGGTCTCTCTTCTTGCCTTCTTTTACTTGACGAGGAGATTTAGATATTCGCCTTCCTCGGTCATTGTTCTTTCAACCATTTTGGTGATCAACATACTTAGCCAATTTTCCTACCCTAGTCTGTGCTTTAATTTAATTTTGGAGAGTTATGCAACATTTGGTCATGTGACGATTGTCTTTGTAAAATTCACAATATTTTGACTTGTCCCTTTTGTCAGGATCTACCTTCATTTTCCCTGGCCAGGCTAGCTCTTTGCTTTTCTTGATCTCCTTCGGAATATGATTTATGTCCACTTTTAAGGGAGTATAATTTCCAAATTTCCTCATCTGCTCCAGTGCTTGCTTTCCTTTTGACGGTTTATTTCCACCATTGTTCTTCTAATCCTTTTTCACAGTTTTACCAGCTTCAACCTTAGTCTCCTTGGTTTATGTGTTCTTCTTCGCAGCCATAGCTTTCTCAGCATTCCTGATCTTGGTTTCTTTTGCCATCAGTTCTGCCATGGTCCTAGGTGAATCTTTAGCCAAAGTATAGTATAGCTTATCTGGTAACAACCCACTCATTAAAGTAGTGATTGCTATTTTCTCCTCGTAATCAATTACCTCAAGCTTCTCGTTATTGAAACAAGTAATGTAGTCCCTAGTACTTTCTTCCGATTTCTGTATAACACTCAACAAATGTGCTACTCGTTTGACTAGTTTTGCTCCAAAATAGAAATTCCCTATGAACAGCTCTGCCAGTTGAAGGAAAGTTGCAATCTTCCCGCGAGGAAGGTTATTGTACCATATCTGGGCTGACTCGGTGAGAGTTCCTGAAAATGCCCTACATCTCATCTCATCTGGAACTGCATAGATTCCGGCTGCAGCTTGGTATTGTTCTATATGAAGGACAGGGTCAGTTTTTCCATCGTATTTGGGCGTCACCATAGGAGCTTTGAATTTTGATGATGTGACAAAATACACAATTACTTGTATGAATGGTGTTCCTTGGACAAAAGTTCTTTGTAGAAGATTCTTGGCCTTAGCGATTTCCGCTAATCTGTCCTCCAACCTTTGAATAGAGACTTTCCATGCATCATTTCCTTCCTCGGACCTATTCATCCGAGCAACTGATCGCATTGAATTTTCCTCATGTGATCTTTAAATACGGGCTCGTGGTCGTGACTGGGTAGAGCCTTCCCTTAGGTCGGATGGTCGTTAAGAGTTCCTCGACACAATCCTAGGAGGACTCCTATTCCTCCTATAGCCCAATCGATCAAAAGGAGATACTCTACTCAACCTCTCTATATCACTAGTCCTTTTTGGGGTGAGAGTAATATTTCAGTGGTAATCAGTATCTCGCACTGATGAAGTTCGGCCTGGTTGATGTGAAGGATCACTAGATCTTTCAGTACGATATGAGTCAATACGTCTAGATTGAGAGACCTCCGAGAATAATGTTCGTTTAGTTATTGAAGAAGGAAAATGGGTATTTCTCTGAACTCTTCATTGTCCTGATTGGGCCGACACTCCACCTTGAAGAGTTAGTATAAGTTGACACATAGTTTTCTGCATGGCCGTTTGCCCATTCGGCTAAATTAGCCATTATGCCAGCCAGTTCTTGAATATTTGCGGGAGTAGAAGGGTTTGGAGGGGCCCCAGTGTTTCGATTATTAGATTTTGGATTATCAGCCATAGATGATGAATTATTTTGGTGAAAAATGCAAAGTATAGTCGTTTCCCACAGACGATGCCAATCTGTTGATGTAAAAAACTAGATTATCTCTAATTCATCAATCATAGATAAATAAATTAATAAAATAAAGAATTTTTAAGTGGTTCAGTCTGATGAAAATGGCCTACGTCCACTATTTTTGTATTTTTGACTGTTTTTTTGGAATCTCGATGATATGTTCACCAAGAGATCCAAAGTCCCCTTCTTATGAGGAAGTTAAAATGTATTTATAGCCTTGAGGCTGTACATATGAAAGGATAATGCCCTATTATCCAGTAGACATATCAATTTGTACAATAATAATGCGTATTTAATGCGTAGCTGTCTTTTCATTCCGATGCTCTGCACTCTAAGTAGCTCGGACCGACTGAGTTGCTCGGTACGCTTAAGTTACTCGGGGCGCCTGAGTTGCTCAGTACACTTGGGTTGCTCGGTATGCTTGAGTTGCTCATCTAAAGTATTTGTATTGGACATGTAGCCCGTCGCGTGTCTTCAAGTGATTGGTTCACATCAGCAGACTAAATTTGGTATCAACAATTATGATTATTATGTTCTCATTTGTATTAAATTCTCCTAAATGCAATGCCGAACGGGACCCGAGCCTAGAAAAAATGTGGTTTTTAGTATATGCAAAGCTACGGTTGGACTTGTAACAGGCTCATGGATAGGATCCCATTTTAAAAATGCGCAAAAATTTGGGTGGCAGGCCGACCCAAAATTTGGGCAAAGTTTCGGGTTGAAACCGGCAATCTAAAGTGCATGTCCTAGGTTTGACACCTATATATGGGTATGGAGTTGGTTGGGTGAATCGGAATGGGTTCCCCCCTTTGGCGTGACTTCCATGATATACGTCTTACTCTTGCGGGCAGTTGGTACGTGTGGACAAGCCATTTGATATACATAAGTGTACGTGAATTGGATCACTATATACCTCATGGGGATGGTACGTGTGAGAGAAAATTCGATATACTCGACATACGTGAATGAATTCCCTACGATATACCTCCCGTCATGACTTTGGTCAAGCTGTACGATGCATGGGAACCATTCGATATACATCAAATGTACTTGGCCAGTGGAAGGTAAGAGTCATATCTCTTAGGCTAACTGCAACCTGTCGGACCAACGACCATCCCGAAGTGACCCTCCAGTTACTAGGTAAAATCTGGTCAATAACAATGCTCTTTGGTGATGTCGTGTGAATCATGCATGATTCTCTTTTTAGTATCTTATGAGGAGAATTATTTTCTTTGATTATGCCAAATAGTGAGAAAAGTACAAGTACCAAAGGTACACCAAGTATGGATGGGTGATGCGTGCAACATGTAAATATATGTGATCCTAGGTGCACGTGGTGTGAAGTGTAAATGGATAATTTCTACAAGTGTGTGAACATAAGCATAAGAATGGGATACACATGGAAAAGGGGAACATGCAGATATAGGGGAAATATAAACAAATATAACATCCATGTAAATAGAGTCAAGCCCTAAAAATGCATAAGTCCCCAGTAGAGTCACCATTGTGGCCATCCTCGATCCTCGCCTATGAGCGGGCGTGTGAAGGGAGGATCCTTGGGTCCCGCACGTCCCTCTCGAGAGCGCTTCAACCGGCGTCGTTTGAGATAAGGTGTAAAACTTTAGAGAGATTTAGAGTCGCCAATCTATTTTACTCTAAAGAAAAAGGGGAAGCCATCCCGAAGGACGGCATCCAAAGACATGCTGGTGCATACGAAACCAAAATGATTTGAGAAGGGTTCGGAGGCTAAGTTACGAAATGGGAAGGTGTTAGGCACCCATTCCGCCCTTTCGATCTCTCATGGATGTTTGCAATTCTCCTTTTTTATTTTCCCCGTGATATGTGTGCATGTGTATATATAGAGTGGAGATAGGAATCCTCGACTTATGTCATGGAAGAGATAAAGCGAGTCATCCGTAGGAAGGTTTAAAAATAATATTAGAAAATAAGGTTTACACGATTACTCTTATGTTGATCGTTATAATGGAACGATAACGCATATGGAGTAATACATCACTAAGACCAAATATATAGAATATAAGAAAATTGGATTTAGAAAAAAAATAGAAAATGCTAGAGAAAGTGAGAATAGGACTCGAGTCTCGGGTTTTACCCCGAGACACCTACGTAGACTATAAAGGCATCAATGTCCACATAGTTTACATATAAAATGAGGGGTGGGGTTTATCCCATAGATCCAAATGGGGGATTTCTTATTTGTGAGTGTGTGTGTGTAGAAAAAGTGTTTTAGTTGTGAGAAAAATGTGAGAAAAGTATGAGAATCCCTATTTGGAATTTATGAGTAAACCCTCTTTTTCTTGTTTTTTGGGTTTTATTTATATGAAAAGAAGAGATGCGCAATAATACTAAATAAAAAGTATATTAGGATATGTGATATGAGATAATAAAAATGCTAGGTAATAAAACAAGTTATTTTGAATTTAAGGGAACTTGAAGAGAAAGTTGAGAAAGTTGGACCTTCTTGAAGATCTTGAGCTTGATCTTGAATGTTGGAGAGTAGAGCTTGCACTTGGATGATGATGGAGAGTGGCTAATTCACTAAGTTTGATGAAGAGGATGATGAAAAGTGGAAGTTAAAAAGGGATTTGGATATCGAAATCGCGCTGCCTTTGAGAGAGGTTTTTAGGATTCGCTGAGAGTGATTTTTATCAGACCTGGGATCCCCCTACAAAGGAGGTGAAGGCCACTTGTTATAGACCTAGGTCACTGCCGATCAGCATAGACCTAATTCTGCCTATCGGCACCTGTCGATAGGTAGGGTCTGGAACCTTCCATTTGGTAGTGTTTCTGGCCTATTTGGAAAATTAGTTGCCGAGGGCAAATCGTTGGTTAGAATTACACACGAGGTGGACCGTTGAAAATATAATTTAGATATCTTTGAAAGTCCTTTGGATCGCTCCCGGGTTCGGGAGTTGACTTTGGGTCAAATATGGCTCAAAAGCGTTTGTCGGTCCATTGGACGGGGAATCGTTCGGACGCAAACGGATCATTCGTTCGCACGGTAAGTTCGAATCGTGCATGGGGTGGACCGTTGGAAATGTGAGGAGATGTGCTTTGACATTATAAAGAGTTTGATCCGGTTTGGGGAGTTGACTTTGGTTAATCGGGCCTTGGAAGAATTTGCTGACCTCTTGGAGTTAAACAAATCATTCTTCTGCATGGTAAGTCAGAATCGCACACGGAATGGACCATTGGAAAGGGGTTTCAGTGGACTTCAAAGATTCATTCAGTCTCAGTCGAGCTGATGAATTGACTTAGGTCAAACAGAGCCCGAGAGCGCCTGGTGGCCTCTAGATCACGTTCTAGACGCAAACAGATCGTTCGTCCATATGGTAGGTTGGAATCACGCATGGGATGAACCGTTGGAAAGGTATTTCAGTGCTCTTCAAAGATTCATTCAGCCTTAGTCAAGATGAAGAGTTTGAATTTTTGGTCAAATGGAGCTTGGGGGTACCCAATGGCTTCTAGGTCAGTAATCAGGGTATGACCTGGGTTTGTAGTGATGAAGGGAGGTATTGGGGACCTAAGGAGAGTTAGAAAGTAACAAAATGGGGTGTCTACATTCCCGCCTTTACGTACTTATCGATGCTTCTCCTCCGCATGAAATAACAATGTGTTGGTGATGGATCTTCCGATGGACCTGGCAATACATGGGATCCGCCCTTGTTGCTGTATCGGGTTCCCCAACGGGAATGCCCTTTGGTTCATAGATCGTTCCCCCTTGGAACATTACATTGTAACAGCTAACAGCCTTCTCTACTGTACAAGACAATAGTGGTGGATCCTCTCTATCTCTTCCAAACTTCCTCTTATTATCCTTCTTCGGCACCTTGTCCCGATCTCCTCCCTCGGTGTACCCTACCCGTGGGGGCTGAGACCTCCCCCCCATAGGTTGTATCGGCTGCCTAAACATCATAGGAACCACCACCGAATTTGGTCGCACGACCAAGGAGATATTTCTTATTGCTTTTAAGAACATCGAAAAAGTACCCTCACATGTCTCATTAATGAGATGATAGATGTACTCAAGAAGTAGCCCCTCCGCATAGATCTGTAATAACTTGGACTTTTTAGCCTCCTTCCTTATATCGAGGGACCTTTCCCTGAACCTCCAAATGTATGCCACGACGTCTTTCCCTGGTCGTTGCTCTCCCTCCCCAGTTGGGTTAAAGTAAACTCATCATCTACCAGAAAGAACTTTTGGAAAAATAATACGTCCATCTCCTCCCATGTGGATACGCTCTTGGGAGACAAGTGAGAGTACCATTTGTATGCCTTGTCTGTTAAGGATTTAGAAAACTCCCTCAACCTGAGTTTATTATTATTTTAATGGCCCTCCAAGTGTTCAACGAAGTGCTTAATATGTTCCTTCGGATTTCCACCTTTCCCTGTGTATTTTTCAAAAATAGGCGGAATAAAGTCCTTCGGATAGGGTTCATCATTGTATTCCTGGAGATAAGGTGTTCGAAAGTCATCATAAACCGAATCTACCTCGCCAGCAGATTGCGAGGAGGCTTGTATGAACTTCATCATCTGTTTCTGTATCTCCTTCCTTATTTCCTCCATGGGTGATGCTACTGGGGCAACAACCAACGGGACCATGGGTTGAATACCCATTGCAGCTGGAATAATTGTCACAATTGGGGCTGTTGATACTCCTAATGTTCCCACTGCTAGATTCACAATAGATGGTATACTTGCTGGGATAGTTCCCATTACACCTGTAATCGGTGGGGCCGTTGGGGCTTCCCCTGGTGTTACGAAGGAGTTGGTTTCGAATCCTCCCAATATCATTGAAGCTACTAGAGTTTTCAAAAACACATAAAACTTACTCATGATCAGTGCCACCTGAGTGGGTCCCAATTATGCACTCGTGGAAACTTGTGTCACCCCTGTAACGCCAATCGCCATTTGAACCGGAGGCACCTCTATTCGATGAGACCCATCCCTTAAATCCTCCAGTTCTCTTATCGCTTATTCTTCATTATGTTGGATGTCATCAAAGTTGAGCCTTCGATTAACGTTTTCTTGCACCATACTCCTTACTTAGTAGAATGCCTACCCAGCGGAGTCGCCAAATGTAAGAGGGTTGTTTAGACAAGATGGAGACGTAACCCCTTTTGAGTACGGTAATGATAAGTTACATTAGCCAAAACTTTGGATTAATTATAGGACATACAAACACAAACTAAATTAAGATGTACTCAATTTAAACTCATAAATCTCTTGTGTATAACTCGACAAGTAGTAATGAAATCTATAAGTAACGTAGCTATAGAGAGAGAGAAGTAAGCACCCTAGATACACCTTGGTAGGCAGCCAAACACACTAGACACCCTCAAGAATCTCTGTCAAGTATTAAGAGCTTTGTAATAAATGACAATGGTGGGTCAATAAAAACTCTCTTTGGTTTGTAATAATTCTCTCTGATGTGTATTATCTCTAGTAATAACTTCTGAACTCTCAAAAGATCATTCTCTCCTCAAAGGTGGTTGGGGTCCTTAAATAGCCCCCACACCACCCCCAAGGAAACTCAGTCATCAATTCTTGTGAAAGTCCTCCCTTATAATTTATGTCACAAGCATTAAATACCTGATTCACTAGTTGTCTCCACATCATAAACATTAAATTCCAAGACATGCCTTTTGCCTAACCACTGTGCGTTAGGGGGCTATTATCACAGAGGTGGCTCACCAGCTGCCTGACAGCCCCAAATACCATAGTGGTTTACTCAAGTGCAGGTCTGACATTGTTTATCTGGATAGTGACATCACCTATAATAGACATGACATTAAGTAGAGGGTTAGTTTTTTCACAACTCAACGCTCGATGGAACTCCAAGCTGCTCTGCCCGAGGTTCCATGGGTAGGGACCTTCAGTCTTTTACCAGGTATATCTAGGATGGTCAGGACAAGCCCCAACGGAGCCTCACTTATCAATCCTCCAAACTAAGTCCCCCTAAAGTTCCCACGGCGAGGTCATTCGATAGAGCATGAAAGCTCTCCCAGGCCCTGTGAAGCCTGGTCTCTCGCGAGTACCGTTTGACCTCACACTAAAAATCATTATTATTCTCATTACATCATTACAACCATTATAACTTATAGTCAATATAAACAAAGATACTATATGATTAACACAATAAGCTAAAGTACAAGTTCCCATGCTGAGATGCCTCGCTCAGTTGCCACGCCTAAGCTGCCACATTGAGCTCCGTCGGCTTCTTAATCCCAAACACTGTTGCCCAACGGGGAATTATCCCTAATCTCAGGATTACCATCAAGCCCCCTCTACAATATCCAAAAATGGACTCCACTTCAAAGTCGAGGTCACAGAACTGGTCGAAGAATATAAAATTTAGAGACATAAGTCTTCCCCTTACCAACCCCAAACCAATGGTTATGTCGAAGTCGCCAATAAAAACCTCAAAACCATCATCAGGAAGATGAATGAAATTTGCGAAGAATGGGCCAATTGGATCCCATATGCCCTCTAGGGATATCACACCTCTATTAGAATACCCACTAGGGCTACCCCCGATTCTATAGTATATGGGATGGAAGAAGTTCTCCCCATTGAGCTAAAGGTATATTCCCTATGTGTCACGCTTGAGAGAAAAATCAATGCAGAAGACTCGCATCAGAGCCGCTATGATGAACTCTCACTCTTTGATGAAAATAAACTTAAGGATCCATAGTATCTACAGGGGTACCATGGTTGGATATCGTGATCATTCAATAGGAAAGTCATGGACCTCATTGTCCAAGAAGTAGACTTTGCTCTCAAAGAAACTATGGAACCAGTCTGGGACCGAAAGGAAAGTTCAAACCTAATTGGAGAGGCCCCTACATCGCGAAGAAAGTCCTGTTAGGGAGGACCACTTTGCCATAAGATCTCGATGGAGAAAATATGTACATCCAGTCAATCTGGACCGTCTCAAGAAATTATTCCCTTAATTCGAACTCTCGACGCTCTATGACTCTTCTAATCCCCATTCTAATCTATAAAATGAAATTTTTTATTTCCCCTACCCCGAACTAAGTGAGACATTCTCCTCTCAAAATAATGCGTTTAAAAAAAAATAGTTGAATTTTCAGAAACCCACCGAGGTACATAGACAGTCCATAAGACACACATGGGCATTATCCTTTATTTTTCCCAAAATGCTATTATTTTCTAACCCCCGAGAACGGTAGTCCATATCATCATTTACATGAACAAAAACATAATGTATGCCTTATCGATTGTTATAGATAGCTTAAAAGAAAAATTCATCAAAAGACTCAACAAAACATGTCAATATCATTTATATTTCAAAATCAAGAAACACAGTAGTTACATGAGATATTTGTAGAGGGAGTCAAATAGACCCCTCTTCCAATAACAAAAAAAAGTACAAACAACCTACCCAGTCCCTACTTAATAACTAGTTTCGCGGGAAAATCCTAAATCATCCTTAAATACGAACATAAACAATCCCAAATAAAATTCCACAACTTTAAAAATAAAATTTCCCAGCTTCACAAAATGCTACGCTTAGATACCAGATGGTCCGTCCTCATCGTCATTTCCTGCTCTTAGAGGACCCCAAGTCTCCCACACCTGATTGGTGCTTTGGATGCGCTCCATGCCATGATACCCCTTGACAAGATTCACCGAAACCACAATGCCCTCCTTCATGGGGTCAAAGGCAACAAGCCACCTTTGTTCAGTCTCCGCTTCCAAAATCTTCATAACTACATGCTTCCACAACCATTTCAGATAATCCCCAAACACATGCCAAGCCCCTCCAACAGATTGTGATGGACGACTATATGGTTGAAGACATTACCACAAGGGACCTAGTATCATTTGTAATGATTCATTCAAGTTCTCTTCCGAGGCATAGAAGTTGGTTATGCAAGGAGGCACTATCGGTTCCCATCCCACTTGGCACAGAATCCTCCAAGGAAAATAGAGGGAAATATGGAGAAAGATAATCAACCTCACATAATGGTAATCTCCCAAATATAAAATTATTTGTAATCCCCCTACCATGGCATAGACCAATGAAGACACCGAGCCCCGTGCTCCACAAACCAGTTAATCTAGTTCTGTGTTTAAGGGTAAAAATTGAAGAATTGTCGAATGAAGAAGATACGAACACCTGAAAGGGGATACTAAGGGGGACCCCTAGGAGAAACCACTCAAAAATACACATGAACAACATAATAGGGATCCCCCATAAAAAGTTAGAACGACCCTCCCTCCAAGAATCAAGACCATTCAAGGAATCCGTTAGCACTACCGTCACAAGACTACATCGATAAAAACTCCACGCCACCATCGTGTCTACCTGAGGATCGGTCGTTTTTTCACCTATCACCGGTAATAGCCTAGCAGTAAGACCCACGGAAATAACTTTGGAAAAACTAGAATCGGAGAAGTCCCTGTGGCATATCGAGTTCATAATGGCTGAGAGGGCGTTATTCCATCTGTGGACTAATACATGAGCCGCCAAGGGAGAGATGTGAAGTAACTTAGTGAAAGACACCCGAGAAAAATGGGACAAGTCATGCATAGTCGCCGCGATGCTAGGGTTGATACCTAACATCACTGAAATGTCCTCATAAGAAGGGCATGACTTATCTAGGCCAAACTAAAAAATTTGATCTTCGGGGAACTAGAATTGTACCACCGTCTCCAACAAATTCTAGTCGATAGCCCAGTTGTGCCATAAGGAGACCCGACACGAGCTAAAGGTGTCATAGTCAACATTATAGTTCCACGTGGCCTCTAAATCCTCAAGGTAGGAAGAAAAGGAATCGAACAATGAGAGAGCAATTTACGAAAGAGAAGAAAGTAATATAATATAGAATATGGATGGTGGTGAAAATACATCCCTCTAACCCCTACATAAAAGACAAATCACCAGGAACCTCATCAATCCCTCTGCCTTGCAAGTTCTCCAAGTATTAACAAAGTGAAATAAAATCCGGAGAAGTGATTTGATTTGACCCTTATGCTGATAAGCAGGACAGGGGATATGCCGGTCGGCAACCCCCCTTTTTTAGAAAAATTCCTTTTTCCACTTAGGCTCAAAAATCAAATTTCAAAAGTTCTTACTTTGAAAAAGTTATCCCTCAAGTTATCTTTTGTATTAATCCCCTTTTTATAAAATAAACATCTCCATATTTATCTTTGTCTTTGCAATGAAATGAGAAATCTCATCAGCAGATTAATGTACATGTAGATTAAGCCACTAAATCAAGAAAAAATCTAAAAGAATTGGATTTTATATATACAATCCTTCTCTGGAAATATTAATTTTTTTTCAATAACAAAAGATTGCAAAAGAAAAAATACAACGGGACCCCTATCTCCCAACCTCTCAAGCCAAACCCTCTGCCTCTGGGGTGCACACTCTTCCCCCTATGACAAGTGAAAGACCCACTACTCTCGGAGCCAGAACCCTTATCAGAAGTAGTGGACGAAACCATACAAGAAGTGTCTAACTTCTTCCCATAGGCGAACATAGATGCCATCCAGTCCTTGATGCCCCACAGCCAATTATTCAACACATGTACAATCTGAAAAGAGTATGAAATAGAAAATAACAAAAGTCGTGAAAGTCTATAAAGAGCAGAGAAAAGTAAAATGGGAATAAAAAAAATGGGAAATAAGACAACTACACCTCAGGATGGCGCACCTCATTAACAAGTCCCATCAACCCAGCTACTAACACATGAGGACAGTGGGGAACCCTCAGAGTCTCCTAATTACTCAATCGGAAATTGTAAAAATGTAAAGTGACATGAATAAGAAGATCTTCCTCCACCGCTATAGCTGCATCACCTCATGTGATTTGGGCCGATGCCACTGGTGCACTAGTACCCCTCACTGAAGTAGTGGTTAGTGGAGGCATGTTCTCCATATCATATATGAAGGAAGACATCAATCAAATGGTCATAAAATCCAGGTAGTCATAACACGGTGTTGTATCAGTATAAAGCAATTAGGCTTAACCCATCATTTTTGTCGTCTTAGCAGAATCCTTGATCTCTCCTACTGGCCTCTTGTACGCCGAGGGTATCGAAGGTGGGACTATAAATCCTCCACCAAAATATGCCTCATAAATCTCTCTGACATCGAATAGACATACCCAAACTCATGTTTGAATAACCGTTGCCTCTACGTGTGCATACCCATAACCCTTGCGATTTTGGGTACTTATGGTATCTACTAAAAAATAGTAGATGCCCAAAGACTTAGAACAAAATACAAATCTAACCTGGTTGCTCATCAGGTCATTTAACACCTTCCATACATTCTTTAGAGACAAGGACTGGGTCGGCTGTTGGTATTACTTTCACCACTAGTACATCCTATAGAATTTCCCTATCCCAATATCCTCTAGGGACACCAACCCTGTGTTAACCACAATCACCTCATAAAACCGCATCGGTAAAAAGACAAAAAATAATAAACAAGAGAAGTAATGCAAGAATATAAAGGAAAATAAACTTAAAGTCACCATGAGAAAGTATGTGGGTCCTATAAAAGTCTATCGGTAGCACCGACTGAAGGCATCTAGAGGAGCATTAAAGGATGTCAAGGTAAAGATCCCGCAATCATATAGATATACGTCCGCAATAATTCACAAAAATGGTAAAAACCACAAGTGGACAACGTCGCCTCGCGTTGCCACCATAAATCCTCCATGCAAAAGAAAAATTAAAAAAACCAGGATGTATATATCACCTCCCGCATGTTAGTCTCATCAGTTAGCCTCCTCGGGAGCATCTCCCTTAGTACAAAAATCTAGATAGAATTCCAAAACACAATTGTACCCGCATCCCCCAGAATAGCCTTCACTGCCTTCAGTGTGACTCACATAGTACGGTCCACCACAATCTGATGCACCTCAAAATATAGCCCCATTAGTCGTTGGACATCCATGGGAGTGACGGTCATCTCCCTGAACCCCAAATGGAATGTATGGTTCGCATCCCACTGCCTCTCACTAAGTTCTAAAAACATCACCAAAGAGTGGGGCATCTCATCTAGGGCACCCGCTAATAGACCAAACATATCAAACCACACCATCATGTGCACCACTATATGATGTTTATCCCAAACATTCATTAACCCAGTTGTCCCCTGGGATAGGATGCTCAATGTAGTTATACCAATCTGTAAAAAATCAAAAAAAAACCCTTTATTAGCACAAGAAGAATGGATTAAAAGAATTAGAAAACCAACGGTCAAAATGCTCACATAGAAATTAGGGTTCTTCACCCTTGTCGAACATTGGTGAACGGGATCACGCAACAAAACCCTCTCATCCGCAACTAACTCAAATGAGTCTTAAGCATTCTCATTGCCCAATGCAAGAGGTACCAAATAATTCCACTCTAGGCCTACCCAATCATAAATGGACAATAACTCATTCTTAACTTCGACAGCAGTTCCCGCTATTTGATGTCTTAAACATAAAAGGATTTAGGAATGGATCTCAGAGAGAGAAAGGAAGAGAATCAATCACTTGAAGGTGTAAAAAATGAACAGGGGTTGTCCCCTTTTTATAGAAAGCTTAAGGTCCAGGAGTCCATGCCCTATGTCTAAAGGCACCTCCACAGACCTCCCTATCGGTAATCCGCTCCAAATTTCATCACAAAAATGTGAGAAAATAAATTAAAGTTACCCAAAAAATTCAAATAAAATCCATGAGAAATACATTACACTATTTTTCCCCAAGAAAATAATTCTTAGAGCACTAAGGCCCTTAAAAACCCTCAAAAGTCCCTAGATGGATCAACGGAAGAATTTTATCAACAACATATTCCCCAACGAGACCAATCGTGCATGCGAATACTATATTTGCCCTAGTAGAAACCATAAGTTAACACATCACCCAGCGGAACCAAAGGTGTGGTTGTACCAAAATCATTTCTACATTTTCCTAGTGGAGCTATTACCTGTAGATCATAACTCAAGGTTCTATTCATTGACCTCGACCCACATAACCAATCATCCCTTCTTAGGTCCTCATAATTGAACTAGACCCGCATAATCGGTCATCCCTCCTCGAGTCCTCATAATTAACCTTGACCTGTATAATTTTTTGTCATAACTTTTGGTCCTCAGAATTGACCTCAACCTGCATAATCAATCATCCCTCCTTAGGTCCTTCATATTAACCTCGACCCATTGAATCAGTCGTCACAACTCAAGGTCCTCAAAATTGACCTCGACCCAAAAAATTGGTCATCACTATTGAAGGTCCTCAGAATTGACCTCGCCCCACATAATCGATCATCATAATTCAAGGTCCTTAGAACTGACCTCGACCACCAGAATCGGTATTCAGAACGCAAGGTCCTCAAAATTGACCTAGACCCATAAAATTAGTTATCCCACTTTAGGTCCCCATAATTGACCTCGACCCGTAAAATTAGTCATCATAACTTTTGGTCCTCATAATTGACCTCGACCCATAGAATTGGTCATCAAAACTTTAGGTCCTTAGAATTTACCTCATCCAGCAGAATTTGTAAACATAACTCAAGGTCCTCACAATTGACCTCGACCCACATAATCAGTTTCCACAACTTTAGGTCCTCAAAATTGACCTAAACCCGTTGAATTGGTCATCATAACTTTTGGTCCATAGAATTGAACTCGGCCCACATAATTTGTTAAGGACCTTAGAATTGACTTCGACCCGTAGAATCAATGATCACTGCTCAAGGTCCTCAGAATTGACCTCGACTTGCAGAATCGACGATCCTTACTTTGGTCCTCATAATTGACTTTGGTTCAAAGAATCGATCATCACAACTTAATGTCATCAGAATTAACCTCAACCCATATAATCGATCATCCATTCTTAGGTCCTAAGAATTATCCTCGACTCATGCAATTGGTCAACCCTCCTTAGGTCCTTAAAATTGACATCGACCCACAGAATTGGTCGCCATTTCTTAGGTTTGCACAATTGACCCCGACCCTTTAAATTGGTCACCCTCATCCTTTAGGTCCAAATAATTGACCTAAAAATCCTCTTCCCTAACTTTGATGTGGTGTCTATCATTCGATGGCCTTTAAGTGTCCGAAGCTCACCCATTAAGGGTCATAATACATAACACATCTAAGGACCCCAACAGGAAGCTCCTTAGGTCCCTAAAACTCACTCATTCACCATAAACCCTAAGTCAAACTCTGAGTACAATTTTAGAGGCCACCGAGTACTTTGAATCCTTGTTTGACTCTGGTCAACTGTCTAACATGAGCAAAGCTCATTGAATCCTTGAAGGACTCTAAATCCCATTTCGAACGGTCCAACTCATTGATGAATTGGCCTCATGATCAACATGAATGATCTATTTTACTCTGAGTATCGATCTAGAGGTCACCACTAACTCATGGGCATTATTTGACTTTGCTCTTATATGTGAACTTTATTATAAAATCATATTTTTTTAATTGGGCATCGATGTTAGAAGAATCCTAAGAAATGGAGCTCTCTGAGGTATCCTCCTCGATGGGGGTAAGACAACAAGAGAGGTGGATGTCTTAGATCTTTCAAGCATAGCCATTTCATCAAATGCTACCAAGTCAATGAAGGGCATATCAAAAATTATGTTTACAAAGTTTCTTCCACCTGTGGGCTGGTCTAATTCAACTTATATAAGTTTTATGAGTCTAGGGGTAATATTCTCCACAATTGGGGGATATGGTCCAGAATCAATTAAAGAGGGAACCTAGGGGGTATACCTTGGGTTATCGGTCTCTTCCTCAGTCTGAATGACTTGGTTAGGGTATTAAAATTGTACAACAATAGTAATGCTCTAACTCTAGCAAAGGCTCTAACCACCTTTGAACCTAAGGTTCTTAACTCATCAAGGAATACATTTTGGACATAAGATCTAATCTTTGTGCAAAAAAAGTAAATTTATGGGTTAAAAGCCTTAAAATCCCCCCATTTGGAAAACCCTAGGCCAACACTCAATGGATACCTAAGACGTGTCAACTCCAATCAGTGGTTAAATTTGATAAAAATAATTAATACCAATACAAATCGCAAATAAGTCATAAAAATTTCAACTGAAACCTAAGAAATCCACGTAAAGGGAAATGGCAAACATGGAACCGTAAAACCATGAAAGGCAACTCAGAAATTTCTTAAGACCTAAAAAAGAATGCTAAAAAGGAGAAACATCCATCAAAGAATTTTTTTGTAGCTGAAGCAAGCTGGTAATGGTAAAAAGCGAAGGAAGGATGGCATCAGAAGAACTGTTTTGGAGCGAGAAGGTCATTTTGCTCTATAAAATGCTATCAGGAAAAGTAAATGAGTTGGGGAAGTTTGAAATGAATTGAAAATTAGTTTTTATACTTTTTAGGAGGTAATCATTAGCCCTAATAAAACTACGCATCATGCTACACTTGGGACATGGGATTGATGCTTCACAAACTCATGCATGCTAACTAGACACCCGCATCATAATTTCACGAGATGCCATTTCCCATTGCTTGACACATGTCAATTTCATAGTTAAATATCCCATAATTTGACTTAAGCTGAGCCGATGTTTCCACTCAGTAGATAAGATCCTCATAATTTAATCAGAGCACGGGTCGATGGCCTCCCGGTTAACACTTCTCTCACTCAATTTCCTCAGCATATGAATAGAAGACATAATACTTCAGGGATTTTACTTCAAACTCAATCCTAAGAAAATTCTTAGGGGATTTTATTATACCATAAATATGGTATAGCTCTTAGATTAATAAGAAAATGATAACTGGACTCGTTTGTCCCAGAAATGAGGTCAGCTCAGCTACCAACCTGGTCGACCAGTACATTCTTATCATCCCTGGTGTCCAAGCGATGAACATAGCCCAGTCATATCACAACAATTTAACATTGCCAATTCACCATCTTAGACCAGTCATGTATTGTTTGTTTAGATGACATCAACATTAGTTACAAAGCGTACACATGTGGGAGATATGAAAATTTCCTCCCCCATGTGTGCTTGACAAACTCTTGATTATTTCCTCACCTTTATGTAAGGTGTGTACCTGCCTAACTTATAAAGGCATGAGACTTACCCCTCTCAGTTCTCTCTCTTATAATAACCTATAAATATCACACCACACACTCATGGATGGGGATCAAGATATTATTTATATACCATTTTGCTGACCAACTCTTGAGTGAACTAGAAAGCATGTATTCTATATGAATCCATGGTTTTTGTCTGTTGAATCAATACTATAAACACTTGGACTTGTGTAAATAATCATCTATTTGGGACGAACCATTTAAATCTAGTTTTATTCACTTTCTTTAATCTCCCTCTGTTATGTGCTCAAGATTAGCATTTACGTTATTTATATCTATTTATCTGTTGTAACTTGTAATTAGTAAACTTTTGCCAAGACCAAATCAATGTACTAGTTTTAGGTGATAACAATTATAGTGGGAGAAAGCTCATTACAAGGCATGTTCAGATCTAGGATGCCCGACAATTATATTGTGGAAGGATCCAAAGAAGTTGATATTAAGGACAAATGTCTATCTCTTCTTGTAGACATGATAAAGGCATACAACCCATCGAGTGCAAGTGGATCTACTAGAAACTAAAATATATATGGATCAGAAGGTGAAGACCTTCAATCCAAGGCTTATGAAAGGGTTTTGTCAGAAAGAAAAGGGGATGACTATGACCAAATCTTCTTCGTAGTAGATATTCTAATGACTATCTGGTTTCTTTTAATGTTAATACTACATTCTTGAATTATTGTCTTCAAAAGTACGTAGTAAAAAGCCAAAAAATTGAGGAGATATAATCCTGTGAGACCAATTTATGGATATAAGATAGCATCAAGGTCTTGGGGAATTAAATTTGATCAGGAAATAATTTTTTTTATTTTGATCAAAGTCTGAATTATATTTAATTTTATTAGAAGTGTGATAGAAACATGGTGGTGTTTTTAAGTATAATTTGTGGATAATATTCACCAAGTTGAGAATGAAGTGGGAGTATTGTCTTATATAAGAGTGTGGTTGTCAATTTAGCTTGATATAAAGTACTTAAGACAAGACGAGCACATCATTATGGTTAAGGTTTTGCTATATCGGATTAAAAGGATGTTGGGCTTATACAAAGCTTATCATATGGATGTTTTATTCACAAGACTAGAATCAGGATTCCATGAAAATATTTTATTTTCGTGAATGGAATCACATTACATAAAGATCGGTGTCCTAAAACACTTGATTAAATAGAAAGAATGTGGAATACACTTAATGCTTCGGTGGTAGGTAACCCCATGTATGATATGTTGCATACTAGATTAAAAATATTTGCTATGCCTTTGGAGCAATCACTCAATTTCAGCAGATAGCGTTTGCACGAGGTTAAGCAAATGGAATGTAGGTTTCATCTAGTTCGAGAAATCGAACGTGTCAGGAGATATGTTTATGATAAAGGTTGTATCAGATAATACCTGGTTAATCATTTAACATTTAGGTAGCAAACTACTGAGTATATAAGTTGCAGTTAGATGGATAGAAACACGACTTTAAGAGTAAGTGTGTTTTTTCTCAAAACCATATATGAAGTTAACGTTATGTAAATATGTGTAAGCTAATTTTGAAATAATAATCATGGTTACAAGAATAACGTATAGTTTTCTTAAATATATTGTATATATGTCGATAAATTGAACTTGGTAGGAATTATAGAGAGTTGGGATTGACGTGATCATAAGAGATTGGAATTTCATATTGTAATTCAATTAAATAACATTGCAACATACATAGGGAGTTGACATCCTACCAGTATGGTTGCATGTACATTCATAGTAGTTTATCTTAAACTACAGGAACCTTTATGATGGTTCGAGAACAAATATGATATATTGTTCAAAAGAGGGTTGTGACCAACTAATATTGAAATCTAATAATAGAACCACCCATGAGATTTAAGTATAGTGGTTTTATTTATTAAACTTAGGCAATATCACACCATTTGCGAAGGGTATATGTATTCTTAATCCCGAGAGTGATGATGATATGAATTCTTGAATAAATATTTCTTTGACTCTTATGAGAAATAATCACTTTTATTGTATCTCAATCTCCACTGATTAAGCAATTGGTGTGTGAGTTGGTATGATATTATAATTTGGAGGAATTGTTTAGGAAACTGGAATTAACATTCAAAATGAAGAAAAATTTATGCCCTAAGATGTTTGATTAATCATGCATTGGAAAAAACAAGAACTATGTTTCGTGAATAAACATAATGCTTCAAGAAATAATATCAATGGAAATCTTATTGTAATTTGTATGAGGGGAAATAGGTTGAAGAAGACGATGTTCTTACCTCCCAAACAAGGTCTCCAAAATCCTTTCTAGAGTGCATTGAACATCTCAAATTTTCTAGTATAGGATCCATCCAAAGTAAGTCATGTGTGTGGTTACTCTCGGAGATGAATACAAGTTCAAATACGATAGATGTCACTTTCTCTCTACTCACCCCCTCACAAACAAATGTGAATAGTGTTTTTCCTCTCTTGCATAATGGATCATTAACCTAAAACCCTAGTTTAGACCAACATAAATAAGTATAAGTCATGGGCTTAGCCGTAACTCGGCGTCCAAAGAGTTTCATTCCTACTACATGGGTTTGGACTGTACTAGGGACCCAAGAGAAGAAAATAAATTGGATTCCAAATCAATACGTGGAAATTCCAATTACAATTACCATAATTATTTACTTTGTTTATTTAATCATGATTAACTCCAATAAATAAACCTGATTGCACGCCAATTTCACAATCTCTAAGCTCACTCGGATATAAAAGGTCTTATTTTCAAATTCAATCATGTTACATAATATTATTCTTCATATTAAGATTCTGATACCCGTTGGTCAAATCAATTTGTTGCTAATCAATTTTATCTAACATTTAATCAATTCATTGATTCTTAAATTTAACTTATGTTCTACTCTACCATTTTATAAAAAAAATCCCTCATATGGGTGTTTCTAGTGCAAATAAAACATATAAGTCTATCGATGGGGTATCACGATCCATGATATCTTCTAGATGCAAATTCTTCTGAATTATTATTTTAGACCTATGTATGCAATGATTTCCTAATCTGTGGGGAACTATTAAGCCAATTTTAAATTTAATCTCATCTATAATAGTGAAAGAAATAATTATGCAAGCATGCCTATCTCATAACTATCGAGATTAAGAATTCACTCAACCTTTTCATATGGTATGATATTGCCCAAGTCTAATTAAGATAACCATTAGACTTAAATCTCACGAGTGGTCCTATTCAATATATTCCTGGATCTACTTGTAATAATTAAGTGTTGAACTATTTTATAAGTTGTCAAACCATCAAACATGTTCCGGTAGTTTGAGATAAACTAACAGGATTGTTCATGGAACCATTTCAAAAGGATGTTAATTCCATATTTAGGTTGTGAATTATTTAATTGTTCAAGAATCATAATTCTGATCTCCTGCGATCAATACAAACCCAACTCACTGGTTAATAAGTACAATTGATCGACATGTCTACAATATATTTAAAGAATAAATATAAGGCATTATCATCACCATGATTCTTATTTCAAAATTAACCGATTGACTTTTACTAAAAAGTAAACAACATACACGGTTTTCAGAATAAAACCCAAATAAAATTTACATCCAAGAGATATCTTAGATTATGATACACCCATAATATATTGATATGTTTTGTTTCTACCAGTTAAACCAGATCGGTGGATTATTTCATGATCTTTTGGAGTAGGAAATAAGTTAAGTATGAGAATCAGGTAATTGATTAAAAGTTGGTTAAAATCAATTAGAAAAAAAATTGATTTCACCATGCACATAACAAAAACTTAACATGGGGAAGTATATTTTGTAGCGTAATCAACTTTGCTAATAATAACTCCTTATAATGAGAGGTTTAGATATAATTAAATTGGAATGCATCCGTGATTATTTATTGGATTCAATCACGATTAGATAAAAAAAGGATAGAATTATGAAAGTAATTGGGATTTTCGAGTATTTATTTTGAAATTCAATTAAATTATTTGTCTTGGGTACTTGTTGTAGTCTATTTCCCAAGTAGCAAGCCCAAAACACCATGGAAGCCTAGTTTGGCTAAATCCCATTACATATACCTACTTATATTTGTGTAAGCTAGGGTTTTAGGGTAATGACCTATAATGGAGGGTTAAAGATTGAGAGGAAAACACTATTAACATTCTTGTGTAGTGGTGAGTAGAGAGAATGTGATTTCTCTCGTATTTCACCATGTCTTTATCTCCAAGAATGCGCACACACAAGGTTTAATTTAAGTGCATCATGTACTAGAAGATTCGGGATGTTCGAAGCATTCTAGAAAGGTTTTTGGAGACCCTGGGAGGGCATAAAGTTCCTCATCTTCTTCAACCTTTTTCTCCTCATATGGATTGTAACAATATTTTCATTGTATTTTATTCGAAAACCTAGATTTATGCTCCAAATATAGTCCTTGTTTATAGTTTCCAATACATGATTTTGTAATACCCCATATTTTTATGGCTTTTATTTACGAGGTTAATTAAATGGAATTGCTTTTAATTGTGGGATTTATTAAATTAACTTGGGATAATTAATTGGAAATGTATTTCGAATTTAAATGCTAGCTAGACGAGAGTTAGTATTTGGTTATTATTATGTTGTTGAATATTAGTGAGTGATTATGGTAATATATGATCATTTAATTTATTAAAATGATCTTAAGTTGAAAATACGGCAGTTTCGGTAATTTAGTTGGGACGCGCGTGTCAGCCGTGTCAGGACCCAATTTAATGGATTTAAAAGTATTTTATTTTTTTGTAATCCATATGAACATTTTGAGTGTGCCAACGTGTCCGAAAGGTTCGAGATAGTCAGAAAACACTAGCCGGGAGTTTAGTTTGGGTCCCGGGGCATTTTTAGGCCTAACCGGTAACTCGGAAGGGTATTTTAGTCATTCCTAAATTTGGGTGAATAGTGTTCCACGAATTTTAGGATGCTTTATCAGCCAATAGGTTAGATCCTTAGGGTTTTCATCACCAAAATTCACAGACAGCCATTGGAGATAAAGTGGAGGAAGATACCAAGGGAGAACCACCATCTTTGGACTTTTTGCACCACCGTCACCACCACCGGATATATCGAAAAGCGAGGCTCATACCATTACCGTCTATTTCATCAGATCAAAATCTTCATTAACAGGCAAGTGATTTAACTTGCAATAATTTAGCACATATATCATTCATGTTAGGTTAGAATTGAAGATTAACCTTAAATAATGAAAATTAAATGGATTTGAAGAATTTAAATCAAAATCTCGGTAGGTCTTGCATGTAGTTGAATGTTTGAGATAATAATAGCCACGAAATCATGATTTATGGGTAGATAATTATGAAATTGTATTTAATTATGTGATGTTCGTGAAGAGATAGGAGAACTAGGGTTTTTATATGAAAATTTGGGAAACTGATCCAAGGATTTGATATTCTATGTTGATTTGATGATTCTAAAACGTGGGAAATCATGTAAACATGTTAGTAAGATGATTAGTATACTTGGTTGAGAGTTTTGGACGTTAAAATGAAGATTTAGAGGTGTATAAAAATGAAAACCCGTAATTATTTAAGCAATTCTGGGCAAATACCTACTTGATCGATCGATCGACTCAATAATGTCGATCGATCGACCCCTTTTCTTCAATCAATCGACCCCTTCTAATTTTTGCAATTGTTTCCCTTTAAGGTTTAATGATTATTCCAAAGCCGATGTTGATTCTTAGGGTGATTAATATAATATTATGGGACTTAGTTAAAGTCATTATAGGGTCTTAGTTATTATCAGAGAATGTTATAACTTATGGAATTGAATCATATTGCTTATGAGGGTCTACCGAGCGAGGTACGATTAGAAATCGTTCGAATTGAAACTGTAATGGGAATTAATAATGATGTAAAACTAAGGGCAGTAACGGAGGGGCTTGAAGTACTGAGATAACATTAGAAACTAATAAGAGACCTAATAACCTTTTGAGATAGGTTTAAGTACTCAAATTTATACGACGAGAGAGTTATCAAGCAGAATATATATTACGTATAATGTTCGGGGTAAACTTGCTACGTACGAGACTAACTAGATTAAATGTGTGAATATCTATATTGATATTTGATTACTTAGGTTTTACGAATGCCTAGTGTATGAATTTCTTATGTGTACGGCATACCTACCATACTCGCTATCACGGGAGGTTAGTTTTATTTTCGAAAAGGACCCTCTTATCCATGTGTGCCTTCGGGGGGATTTAGACTGGTACCTTAAGGACATAGGACTGTGAATGACTTATTTGTGAGTTGATAAGCGAGCTAACCATGGGAGCGTAGGTATGTGAGTGACCCATGGGTATGTGAACTATGTTCGCCTCCAATATGTGTGATTTGTATTTTGATGGTTCCTGAGTGATTCAGCACATGTGATCCTTATGTACGTGATGTACATGGCTTTGATAGCAGAATATGCGTGAACCGTAGCTTAGCCTAGGGGTGACATATTTGTATTTATATACTGAGATTGATATATTTATGTACTTTTGGATGGTTCATTGTTCCTTAGTAGATGTGAATAACTAAGATATTTGAATGGGTTAAGAATGAGAATTAAATAAACACTTTAGATAAGTAATTTAATGAATGTGAACATGGGTTATAAATATGGCTTATTTGGGTGTTACAAGTAGATACTCTATGTTAGAATGCGAAGGCAGGAGTGGTACAAACTAGTTAGATAGCTGCAAATCTAGGATGGGTTAAAGGCATATGTTAGGCGTGCACAGTAGTTGAGAGGTAAGAAACTCATATTAGACTACGCAACTAACGTGTTTATAATATGTGTTGATTAATTATAATTTAAACACTTGCTAAACTTTTAAACTGTTTTCACATACGGCCCCAACCCGATTTCCTCCAAATCTAATTTTGTTTTGTAAAACCATTTTAGGTGCCCAGCCACAGGGACGCCAGGCATAAGCGTTCCATTGTGATGACGTGTTGTAGCTGCTGTGGAAGTTATAGGATCTTCGTAGTAGATGCCCTCATTTTTTTTCCTTGATTCCTTCAGAGTCATTTGTATCAGTTAGGGCATGTCGCCCATTCTTAGTTAGAGGTTGTCGTTGCAGACTTTTATTATTTCGGTTATTGGTTTATTTATTCAGACTCTTGTATTGGGACTTTAAATCACTCTAGCATTGTTGTTATTAGAGTGTTTACTCCAGACTCATTTGATTTCATCTCGTTGAGAATTTATATGAGATTGTTTATCCGGTTGATGGTTTATGAATAAATTCTTGTTTATTTGTTAACTTAATTAATAAAAATTGACATCTATCTTTTTAAATATTAGGTGGTTAGTAATTAATTAAATGTTTTTCGACAGTGATGCTAAGACTGAACCAACTTGATATTCTATATTAATTTAATAAAGGAGTATCTACCCGGTATTTAATTAGACAGGGTGTCAGAGATTTATCAAATTTCTTAAGACCGAATGTTTTCAACATTTTAAAAGGTCAATTCGGTTTCTGAACACACCCGAACCTCCCCTAGGACATAGCGTTCCACAAAATATATCAGTTGCCTCTAAAAAGAAAACAACTATGGACTTACAAAAATAGTCCACACTAGATTGAAAAACGTATTGCCACTCCATACCTCAGATAAGATTATATAAATACATATCTAGAATCAATAAATCAACAACAACACATGTCATCCCAATATCCCATGTTATACAATGATACAATAAACGAATAGGTATACCTAGTCCCAATGACGACTTTATGTGCAATAAAGTGTCAAAAACTAAATTGGATATCCCAACCGAGTTAGTGAAGGTTCTACCAATAAATAAAAGATAGGCACTAGTATCAAATAAAACACATAAAACATGACCATGGATATGAAACGTACAATCTATTGCTTGAACTGGTGTATAATCATCTCGATGAGCGATGTAGTATACACACCCATATTATAACTACAATTGTCTCTATAGTTGAGACTATAATAGAGTTTGTAAAGATGCATGATAATCATGGGTGTGGCCAGTAATTTCTAGCATTAGACTTGTGGTTCTTGGTATCCCATGTAATACCACATACTTTTAGAAGTATTTTAATTTCCACATGTGCATGGATTTATTAATATTAATTGGTAGAAATTTAATTTATTTAATTAATATTAATTAGGGAGTTAAGGATTAATATTTACATGCTTATTATTTACTTGTGTGTGATAAGTAAATAGATATGCAATTTATTATATGTCATTGATGAGTGAAAAATGATGATATATGATTATATGTCGATAGAGTGTTTCATCGACGGATTGGTATATCTTATTAGAGATGCATACTGTACGCATGTGTTGGGCCCAATTAATGATTTGATGGTAAATTTTTAGTTGGGTGACTTGTATGACCTTTTTCGAGTGCACCAGTGATCCAGTACAATTGCATGTCCACTATTCATGTGTGAGGATAGGTGTGGTTTGGAGACTTGTGGGGTGCATTGTGGTATGGTTACGATCTGCCAAATTTATGTTTTTGACCACCTACGTTGTTTTCATTTACGTTTTTGGTTCGGTGGTGAGATCGACCTAGTGGCTCAGAATAATGTGTGATATGTCTAGAGCATGATAGACATGAGGGATGTATCTGCAAGATCAGGTTACGGGGATGTAGTTTATATATATATAGCGAGTGATATATATGTATGTTTATGTTTAAATGAGATATGATGTGTAAATCTATTTATAATAAGAGTGTATCTATGATTTATATTATGTGATTATCCGGTAATAGCAAGGATGTAGCTACGTGGTTATATTTTGTGAATATTTATTTATAGCGGGTATAGCTATGTTATCATTTAGAGTGATTATTTATCTATAGCACGTGTGTAGTTATGCTAGTATTTATGAACGCATACCTAGTGAGCGTAGCATATATTTAGCTAATGGCTATTATTAGCAAGTTGGCCTTGGATAACAATTATTGACCTAGTTGGACTATGTAGCATAATTATGATAGTAAAATAAATGCATTAAGTGTGCACTAGAAATGAGAGGTGAGGTTTTTATTTCATGCGAGTTTGACCGATTAATTAATTATGAAAGTAATACACTACATGTTTTTATCGATTTAAAACATTTAATTACTTGCAAAATATTTTCAAAGTTTTTGGGATTTGACCCGAGGGGAAATTTCTTTTCTTTTAAAACTCCAGGTGTGCAACAGGAGCAATCAGGATAGCTGGGATAGAGCTTTCTTGCCATTGTAGTAGCTGTCAATGCTACGTAATTTCACTTAGTCGTCTTAGCTCTTTATATCTAGATAGAATTCTTGTATTTCTAGTTTCCATCTTGGGTGTATTACCCATAGTTTGGTTAGGAATTTATTTGATGTTACGGATGCTATTCCTTTTTCAGCTTGTTTAGTGGGATGTTACTATCTGGTGACCGATGGTTTACTTAGTTCACTTTTACTATTTATTTATGCATGATGATTTATTTTGTTCATTTAGTATATGGTTTTTATTTGTTATATTATTATTGCTTGTTAGTGATGCTGAGAATGAAACTAAACTGAGATTCATGTTTTGTTTTAGTAGAGGATTTGCCAAACGATATTAAAATAGGTGGGTTATCACAGTTGGTATTATAGCATCAAGTTATAGTATACTTTGGATGTGTATGAACTTGCTACGTTGTTAGTGATGTGCTTTTTTGAGATAGAGCCTTATTCTAAGGACTATTGAGAAAATGAGACTGTGTGATAATTGATTAAATTCGCAGATTTCTAAATTGGTACACTTATTTAATTAGAGTCTAGTTTTAAACAAACTTATTTCATCCCCTACACATGCATCCAAGCATCATAAATAATTCAACCCATGCATGAAAAATAAAGACGACAATTTCAGGAAAAAAACCTTTCGAATAAAACCTTTTATAAACACTTTGAAGAAATCAGAAGACCTTTGACTTACATACAACCTGATAATCGCCCACAAGTGTGTAATGTACGGTGCCTTCAGCAAATCTTTAAAGATACGAGAGACAGCGAAATACCCTCTAGGCGTCGATTCGTCGTCTTCGGCTCGTCCACACGCAGAATGACTATGCTCGGTATCCACCGATCAAAATAAGGAGATTCCTTCTCCACAAAGCTTGAACAAAAGAAAAGTTTTGTCATTGCAACACCAAAACAATTCACTAAAGCAAATGGAAGTTTGGTGAATTGAAAACCAAAAAGGGATTGAAACCCTAAAGGAAGAAGCCTAAAAGAATTCTTCTTTCGCAATTTTTCTGTTGGTCAAAAAACTGTGACTTCTTAATGAAAACGAAACAACGGAATGAGATTTTATAGAAAATCATGTCGCCTAAAAAACAGAGCTTGTTCGAATGAGATCAGCATGTCTTTCGAATGAAGGATAGCTGTCGTTCGAACGAGATCACGCGACATGCCATCTCGCACGAACGACATGCTATGTCGCTCGAACGACTGTTGAAAAAATTATTATTTTAATGTCCACTTCAACACTTAGAGAAAATAATCATTCTCAAATTTTGACAAAAAAGTCCGCTCCAACACTTAGAAAATATTTTGTAAAAATATCCCAAAAGCTCTAAGTGGAAAGTTAATGTCTTAAAAATATAACCTTACCAAAGTAAACTTCACGGAGTCTTAAATGATGAAGAACTTAAGTAATTCGGATCCATCATTGATGTAGGTGTCTCTTGAATGCTCTTCGATGGTGTAGCGGTATATGACAGAATAAATTGATAACGGACCTATGAAAATATGTCCTTACAAATATCCCCCTATGTCTATGCCGGTACATACATAAAATATCTGAATTATCAAAAAACAAAATGACTATACAAATCTACCCTCCCATGAATAAATTTGCAAGACCTCAAAATTTTTCTTCAATAATCTTCTCCAAATCTCAAAACTTTTCTCATTAGGGTGTACAATATCATGATCTTCAATCTTTGTACCTACAGACATGAGAATAAGCAAAAACCTTCGTGACACATCGAGTTTGAAATGATATAAGAATAAAGTATTAATAATTAAATCTCCCCCATAATGCAAAACTCCCCCATAACATGAAATTATTTCTCCCCCTTTTTATGATGTCCCCAAATAGACAGATAGGAAGAAAAAATCAAAACATGAAGTGTCACGATAAAATGCATGGCAAACATGGATCAAACTACGTGCATGCAAAGGTATGTCCCAAATCCACAAACTATTTTTCAATTTTTCATACAAAAATAAGATACTAAAAATCACACCATGGATTTAAACTCAAACAACCAAGTCATGGAAATGTAATGAATGGGTGTGAACACATTTGATAGGTAAATAAACTCAATCAATCATATGTGCACAATGCATATGTGTACCCCTAACGAATGATCATCAAAAGTATCCTTATGTGTGAAAATTTGTTGAATTTAAATGACATCGTCTTATACAAATCAACAAATCAAAGTCAAATGATTTCCACACCAATAACGTCCAAAACTATTTAGCGCTTTTTTGAGGTTTTCAAGGACGTGCAAACCCATTATAAAATCTCCAACCAAACTCCCTCATATATATTTTCATTTAGAGGTGTTAAACTAAATTCTCAAACTTTGGAGAATTGGTATAAAAAACTAAATGGCCCATAAATGGCATGAATTTCTTTCTATTGCCTTTAAATTTTTTCGGGCTCTTTTAAACCTCTTTGGACCCCGGATAATACAATTCCTCAATTTTTTAGGTCCAATTCAAACGGCGACTTAATTACAAAGGATAAATGAAAATCTTTCATAGCCCTTCATCGTTTTCAAACAAAGCACACAACCTCACAAACGGCTCTTACATGCAAACCTATCTTATCAAGTTTTATCGCCCTTAGTTTGTTTTAAGGACATGATTGAAGTGAAAACACGCAACCAACATGTGATAAGACAAGCACAATAGTCAAACAAATTCATCCACGTGTGCTATAAAGGAAATCATGAGTCAAACATATAGGAAGTAACACATAATTACATCTTAATGACTCCAAATATTATAAAGCACAAAGACGACATGATATATTGTCTCAAACAAATGGAATAATGTTGTGACTTGGTCATCCTAAGTTTCTATCCATAAATGGTGCAAACAAAATACAAAACTCTTTTTGGATTTTTCAAAAAAATTTCAAAATAAAATCTTTTTGTATTTTTCAAAATTTTTCCAAAAGCAATAATCTATACAAAAATGATACATACTAGAAATAGGCAAATAATGACATCATGAAAATCATCCTATGCTAGTAAACCAGTTAAACCTCAATCATTAAGTGCAAATGGGTTCTCCAAAGGTTGTGCGAACTTATGAAAAATCTCCATCAAATCTTGTGAAGTTTTGACCAAAAACTTAA
Organism: Sambucus nigra; assembly: GCA_949130495.1. Lineage (NCBI taxonomy): Eukaryota > Viridiplantae > Streptophyta > Magnoliopsida > Dipsacales > Adoxaceae > Sambucus > Sambucus nigra. Next base: position 730,864,323 of record OX422211.1, read on the forward strand.
CTTGCTCACCTAAATGTGCAAACTCTCTCATGTAGTCTCCGAGAGCATGTAAAGTATCATTTGTGGGTGCATGTGTGTCAAAAACACGAGTAAAAGTCAAACGTGACACATAACACAACTTAAAACAAAATTTACTAAGGTGTCCTCTCTTCTTGTAATGGGAACAAACATAAATTGGCCTAGGAACACCTATCTAAAAAACTATAGGATGCGCTCTCCTAATAGCAATGGGATGCCTAGGTGGGTTAGGCTGAGACTCACGTGAATTTAACATTAATGTGGCAACCGGCTCGGGTGCTAATTAGGAAGTAGAAGCACCGTCATGACTTATTCCTAACTTCTTACCTTTACCTTTAAGAACCACCTTTTCAACATTCTTAGGTGTGTTCTCAAAATTTACTTTGACCTCCCTAGCACGTTCGAGATCACTCTCGAGTTGGGATACACGTGTCGTTAGACTAGACAACATGTTTGTCAAATCACACTTCTCCTTTCTTAACACCTCCTTCTCTCTTTCCAAATCTAAAACCCGATGACCTAAATCTCTATTATACTTCTTTGTTTTCAAGGTCTTGGTGTACAAATCTCTAAAGGCTTTTTGGAACTCACTCTCATCTCCACTTTCCTCCTCACTCGAAGAACACAAATCACTATCATCGCTCTCGTGTGCACTCTCGGGAGACAAAGTGGGTGTGCTCACACGACTAGAAAAAGTGATAACCATACCATGTGCTAAAGCTTTACCGGAGTCATCTCCCTCATCACCCTCATCACCCTCACTATCACTAAGAGTGGCGGGCATAGCAGTCTCTTTGCCCTTTGTCCTTATCCTAGTAGGACACTCTTTAGCTATGTGACCTTTTCTCTCACACTCAAAGCACCTAATCTCATTCTCCTTGTCACTATCTTTGGCCTCCACTTTCTTATTATTTGACTCAAAAGATCTCTTTTTGTTGGAAGAATTTTCTTTATTCATTTTGAGAAACTTTTTAAAAAAATTCGCGAACAAGGCCATATCAAAATCTTCCTCAGAATCAGACTCATAAACTTTTTCTTTCTTTTTCTTAAAATGAGTATTTAAAGAAAAGACATTATCCTTAGACTTAATGGATTTGGGAAACATATCAATATCATAGGTTTGAAGATCTCCTATAAGTTCTTCCAACTTAAGTGATTTCAAATTTCCCAAAGAGTTCAAAATAGTGACTTTAGGAACAAAACGTTTTATAAGAGATCTCATTTTTTTTTTAACGACACGCATGTTATCAATCACCTCACCCAAATTAAAATTGGTGTTAACAATGTCCGACAAACATGCATAAAAATCATCAAAGCATTCAAACTCAGTCATGGTGATAGTCTCAAATTGGGTGGCCAAATTTTGTAACTTAGATGCTTTAACCACGTTCGTACCCTCATGTATCAATTTCATAACATCCCCAAGCATATTTAGACGAGGTGCACGCCATAATACGACGAAACTCATCAGGAGTGATAGATCCAGAACTAGCACTCAGACCACGAGAATTAAAATTAGACATTTTATTATCATCTTTAGTCCAAGCTGACACGGGTTTTAAAGAGTTAATGTTACTAACGGTGATCGTGGGAGGAGTCCACTTATTTTCACAAAGGAACCAAACACGCTCGTCAATGGATTTTAAACAAAATTTCATATGAGCTTTTTAGTAGGCATAATTAGACCCGTAAAAAATAGGCATCTGATTATAGAAGTGCTCCATAAAAAATGTGATTTTTCAAAAAATTGATTTAAAAAAAAAATCAATATCACACGATTTTATGAAAAATAGGAATACGCAATAAATTAGTGCAACCGGATCTAATACCAATTTGTAAAAACATGAGTAGACAAATTGTATCAAAAAGTAAATCCTCGAAAAATTAGGATCACGCGATAAATTAGCAAAACTCGCTCTTATACCAATTTGAGAAAATGTGACTATGTGATAATTGATTAAATTCGCAAATTTCTAAATTGGCACACTTATGTAATTAGAGTATATTTTTAAACAAACTTAATTCAGCCCCTACACATGAATCTAAACATCATAAATAATTCAACCCATGCATGAAAACTAAAGACAATCGATTCAGGAAACAACCCCTTTCGGGTAAAACCTTTTATAAACACTTTGAAGAATTCACAAGACCTTTGACTTACATAAAACCTGATAATCACCCACAAGTGTGTAATGCACAGTGCCTTCAGCACATCTTCAAAGATAAGAGAGATAGTGAAATACCCTTCAGGCGTCGATTCGTCGTCTTCGGTTCGTCCACTCGTAGAATGACTACGCTCGGTATCCACCGACCAAAATATGGATATCCCTTCTCCACAAAGGTTGAACAAAAGCAAAGTTGTGTTATTGAAACACCAAAATAATTCACTAAAGCAAATGGGAGTTTTTTTAATTGAAAACCAAAAAGGGATTAAAACCCTAAAGGAAGAAGCCTAAAGTAATTCTACTTTCATTGTTTTTCTGTTCGTCAAAACGCTGTGACTTCTTAATGAAAACGAAAACACATAATGAGATGTTATAGAAAATTGCGCTGCCTAAAAAATAGAGATCGTTCGAACGAGATCAGCATGTCGAACGAAAGAAGGACAACTGTCGTTCGAACGAGATCGCGCGACTTGCCATCTCATGCGAACAACATGCTATGTCTCTCGAATGACTGTTGAAAAAATTATTATTTTAATGTCCGCTTCAACACTTAGAAAAAATACTCATTCTAAATTTTTTTTGAAAAAGTCCGCTCCAACACTTAGAAAATATTTTGTAAAAATATCCCAAAATCTCTAAGTGAAAATTTAAGGTATATAAAACATAACCTTAACAAAGTAAACTTTGCTGAGTCTTGAATGATGAAGAACTTGAGTAATTCGGATCCATCTTTGATGTAGATGTCTTTTGAATTCTCTTTGACGGTGTAGCAGTATATGACATAATAAATTGATAACGGACGTATAAAAATATGTCCTTACAACCGTGGATTCATATTAGAATTTTACGTTATTCTTCTATTGTACATGGCTGAAGTACATCTCATAAAATTTGGATTTGGTTACAAATGTAAAAAGATTAGAGAGGTAGACCAGCGCGTTTAGCGAGGAGGGACGAAGAAGGGGAGGCTCAACTAGAGCCGCAAATAGCTAGGGAGGATATGACCGCAGTAGAGGTTGCAGTCATAGTAGCCCATGTAGTAAGGACGCCATCACCTCTATGGCATAACATTACCCGTAGCCACAATCGCCAGTAGTAGCACGTGTACAAACTCACCCAATGCCTTTAGTATGGGAGAGAGTTAAGGGGGCATTTTAGAAGGTCCATCCACCCAAGTTCTAGGGGAATGCATATGTAGTAGCATCTAGCCAATGGAAGAAGGACATCCAGATGAATTTGCATATGGGTGAGTGAAGTAGCACTCAAAATAAGGTACAAGTTAAGTTGAAGCTAGGTTGGGTAGCCTTGCAGTGATGGGAATTAGGTACCACATCAGGTGAGAGGGATTCAATGACTATCCATGAGTTCTGGGTGGGATTTGATAGCAAGTTCATTCCATTAGGAGTTCAGATGGAGATTAGGAGGAGATTTCTAGATCTCTTATAGAAGGGATGAATAGTGGATGAGTATGAAGAAGATTTCACTCGCCCAAAAAAATTTATTACAGGTGAAGTGAACACTGATGAGAAGAAACTGTTAACTTTATGGACGAGCTTAATTGGAGGATACCTCTGCATTTATTGGGGAACCTATTATTAAGGACTTACATTGATGTCATTAATATCGCATTGCTTCACTACCAGGATCATTACTTCCATAAAAGGGGATCGAAGAGGATAAGCGAGTCGATTCAGTTGGGCAACACTTGGGGCAATGGTGCCAGCAAGATGCCGCAACAATAGACTTGGTAGAAGGAGATGGATTCTTAGCAAAGGGACTTGACTACGAGATATAAGATGGGTAATGATAGTTACAGGTAGAACCCTTAGGTCCATCAACATGTTCCTCAAGTCAACTACGGTCAGGGGATCCAGACTAGCCGTGAATATCAGGGCCAACGAGGCTAGAATGAAGGAGAACCTCGCAAAGGCCAAGAAGGCCAAAGGCTGGCAGGTTTCACCGGGAGATATTTGACTTGTAGTTGAGAGTTGATTGCATTAATTAAAAGATATATCATTTTTATTCTACTTTTCTCTCATTATTTCCCCAAACATGGACTCATCTTCATAACACTCTTGGTCCCTATCATTTGATCCCTCGTTAGTACAGTCTACATCAATAGTGGACAACAGATTTATAAGTGTGAAAATAAGTTTCATGTGCACTTAACTTTACCACCTCCATTTCTTCTTGATCACTGGGATGTACACTTTCATCCAAAAATCTGATGATCCTTATCTACGGACATAGCTATATCAGTGATTTCAACTTCACGTCTAGAAGTTCCCCTTATTTCGATAGTTTTCATGCCATTAAACGGTGTTTTAAATATAGTTTCCAACAAGTAACAATTGGGGAAAATTTCCATCACAAGCAATCTCATAATTTATAAGCCAGATGAGAATGTAATGATAGAAATATTCAAAAATTAAAGTTATGAAAAGGACTGATAAACAAGTAAGAATTGTAATGATGAAAATCAATTACTCGGTGTTTTAAATCATATGAGATGTCATATAACAAGGTAACCTATATAAGAAACTGTTTTCCAATATTTCTTTTTCCCATACTCATTAATGCATCACTAAGTTTTTTCTCTCCCGCACTTCTATCATCACGAAAATCTAAGAACATCATAGAAAATAATCAAGCATTTGTCAACAAATCGTATAATTTGCAATTTATATACATAAAAAACAAATAACTCCTACCTTTTTCCTTAATGACATCCTTACAATCATGTAAATATTCCATTTCCATCTTCAAATTATCAAAATATATGGATCCCCTTTCCAATAACAAATTCCATGTCACCACCATTAGCCCAATACATCACCAGAAGCATGGTTTCTTTCCAACGAAGTTCATCTTATCACATGAATACTTGGAATAACACCCCCCATCCATAATTTGCAATAAATAAATAAAAACAAAATACCTAGCAATATTGACTCCTCCCATACTTGATGATTGGTTAACTAGATAAGAGAAAGACTATTTATTTCATCAAAACACATAAATTGGTTTCATAGATATAAAATATATGAAGGAACCATTAGAAGAATACCTCCTCCACCTATAAACTACTCAACATGTGTCAACGATTCCACTTTATTAAACATAAGTGTCATCTTTTGAATTACATTCCATATGAGAGGATTATTGGGTGACCAGTACTCATCGAGATCATATAACTTTTGATCAAATAGTTTTTATTAGATGACACAATAAAGACACATTTAATTAATGGCTAAGTTTGGCTCGGTTAATTAGTGATAGCTCAGGTAGGTTCAATTGTAAAATATGTGTTATTTATATTCTCATATATGCCATTAATCATGATTTCTCGCATATAAATATAAAGATAATCACTTAAGCATGCAAGAACTTATGAAAAGGAGCTGGAAGGAAGGAAGAAGTGGTGGTTTAATTCTTTAAGTATATATATGAAACACTCGCAATTTAGTCTAACATTCGATACCACTATCTGTCTCCATGACTTCCATGTCTGCGAGTAATTGCTCAGCATCTTTATCATATTCAATTTCAAACTCTTGCCTCTTCTCATTATAGCCGCTCGACGCCTTCATTTAAGGCCCTTCATCCCCTGCAGTCCAAGGTTTTTTTCTCTCCAACACTTACGTCTGCATGAGAGTCTAAGAATATCACACATAAAATAATCAAGCATTTGTCTTCAAATCATACAACTTTCAATTTATATACAGATAAAACAAATAACTCCAACTTCTATGGATGCATTACCATTGCTAAAATTCGCGCCAAACCCTACCTCTGGTGTAGAAGAGTGATATGTCATTATATAAACGATGATGTGTCTCTCTCTCACACACACACACAAACACATTAATGAATCGGAAACCCCTATTGAAAACCAAAAACAACATTTTTGTTATCTCTTATATTATGAAATACTAAAAGAGATGAAGGCCAACTTGACAACCCATCAAGCCTATTTTATAAACATGAAGCCTCTTTTGCATTACCATACGGCTCATCAATTTGATGGAGATTTGATGAGACGAGTGCACATTCTTAGATCAGCATTTGATACCTTTTTCTATCTTAGGAGAAGAAACTATTTTTTACTACAAGATGGAAGGGTGATACTATCGATATCTTACTGAATTTAAGACAAACCAGGAAAGGAAAGATTGTGTTGATCAATCATTATAGGCATATGAGACTGCTTCTGCCACTGTAAGACTTCCTCTAACCCACTCAATTCATCTTGCACTTTCTCTTAATCTCTTTACCTTTTACCATGAGTTTTATGAATTCCCCTGAAAGGGGCTTCAATATGACAAAGAAAGCTTTTAATGAGGCCATTTCATAATTGGACACAAAGACTGAGCAACCCAAATGGCCTACCATTTGGCAAAGCAAAGGAACTAACACACAATTCCAGAATTGGAAAAAAATCTTTTCAAAGTTCCTGCCATTTGTCTAAGCATACCAAAACACCAGTTATAAATTTCAATCATATGATTTTGACATATTTACAGTAATCTAAGACAAAAATTACTCATGGTTTTGAAGCAGGAAATTCGTTGTCAATATCTCATTTATATAAACACGGCTACTATGCAGTTTGTCTTCCAATGCAACGAGTCTTGAACTCTAATTTATATGAACACGAGCTAGTCATTTTAGGCACCTCACATAGTAGGTACCGTCGTACATTACAACATCAGGACTTTCAACGAACCTAATCTATGAGAACTAAATACACTACACTAGATAATGGAAGGAGGCGCAACTCTCCCAAATTCTAGGAATTTCTCATGAACTCATGGTATAATATGGGTTATGTCAATGCATACAATCTTCACATCTACAATTTCGTTACACATGGTATGATATAGTATGTTATGTGTAGAATCTCACCACTCTAACATCGAAAATAATCACACAACACCCCCCAACACACATCAAACACAACAAAGATACACCTAGAAATAAAACTAAATCTAGATATGAATGTTAATCACAACAAAGATAATTATTAAAGTAGTAATGCACATCTTAGTCAACGGGAAATGAGAATGTCATCAAACTATGATGCATAATTATAGCCGACAATCTTAGACCATTTTGTATCTTCATTATTTATGCATAAGATAAACTCAAATACACGTATTATGCGATTCTACAATTAACAGGAGTTACTCTCACAAAGCACCGATCTCTTGTCTATGTGAATAAGATTTTATGATTCCCAATATCCTAAGAAATCCACGACCCACTTTCTAGTGCCTCTCTCCTAGCGCTCCATGGTCACCTTTCAAACAATGTAGCATTTGTTGTTAGTTTCTACGATTTTCTCTAGTGAAATATTTGAAATGGTGAAAATATATCAATAAATGATGTAATAAATGCCAATTAGATTGTAAAATCCTAAAAACCATCATGTTATACATGTTATCCACTGTCTTACTAGGAAAAGAAAATATAAATATAGGCTCATAGCCAAAAGGGGTGTTGAAAAACGGAATCCAGACGAGGCAAAGTTTATTAAATATGTGAAAATTGCCTATAGAGGTCAGTCTCTTCTAAACTGAGTACATCAAACTCATAAAAAATAGGAGATTTATTACGACCCATATGTGATAAATAAAAAAACATAAGGATGACAATCAATTAAGCCCATTATTTATACAATATGGATAATTTGATTGACACATTTTGTACATAATAAACTACTTTACCTTGGGATCATGCAGCATCATGCTCTGCATAGGTTCACTTGAAACTTTTCTAGTTGTATCGCCACAATCTTCATAAGAATGAGCAATCTACATATATGTCAGTAAAAATTCCGAGAGTTACAATCCTAATCAACCTTACTACTACCTCCTGCATTCTGGACATTTAATTTTGCAATTTATTTTAACAAAGACTATTATTACAATGCATTATGTATTATTATCACAAGCAAATGCAAATATCCTTCTAATTTAATGTAACTAAAAGAGACTTTTAACATTTACCTTAGTCATTGAATGTTCATAGTGTTGATCATCAAAAGCGAGTCCTAAAGACATATCAGAATCAATTGTTTGATATAGAGTAATTGGCACATCGCCACCTTTTTGCTTACCATCTACTTCAACAAGATTCACAATAGATGATGCCTTTTTTTGATGGACCTCTTCGGGTTTCTCTGAGATCTGAGCATCTTTTCTAGAATCATATATGATCTCATGTGCAACTACATATTTCTTTGAAGCCATTAGAGAACTCAATTCTTACTTATCACTATTCCAGGAGCTATTATATGGCAAATATGGAAGAGTAGAAACAAATGCCTCTATGAAGACTAAAAAATGGACACCAAGAAGATTTTCAATTAAATGATTACTCTAATAGAACCTCTCAACTTCTTATATACACATTGACCAAGCAAGGAATATTATAAACTTTTCAGTCCAAACAGTTTAGTAGAAAAACAATTTCACCATCAATATGGTTGTGACGCCCCGCCTAATTAAATACCGGATGATCACTCCTTTATTAAATTAAAATCAAGGTGAACAGTTGGTTCATTCTTAGCATCACTGTCGTAAAAATAAAATTTCCAATTTAAACACCCTAAATAAATAAGCTAACTGTCAAAACCAATTTTAGATCTTACTTTCCAAATTTTATTTAAAACCAATATTTAAAACCTTACATAATTCACAGTTAAATAATCACACGACAACTATCCTGGAACATATAATCCAAAGAATTAAACATTCAACTAATTAATTCCGACATTAAAACTTAAAGGAAAAAAATCATGACAATAATAAATCCCAAAGTGTAAATACTAGAAATAAATGAATAACGAAATGAGGTCGTCTAAGCAAGAGGCCTGCAACTCCCACCCAAGCTGCAGCGCGTTCCTTCCAAAGGATCCTAGGAAAGACACCCCTATGGCTGGGCACCTGTAATATATACATATATATATAAGAGAGAAAAAGAAAATGGAAACGGGTCAGAGCCCGATTGTAAAAACGATTTAAAATTTGTTTAGCAAGTATTTAAAATGTTTACTGGCCAATGCAACAACATAATAGTGTGACACTCCCTTGAGAAATTCTCACCTCTCTTCTAATGTGCACGCCTATTGCACCAACCTTCCCAATGGTTTAACTTATCTTATCTTAGGTCGCTCGTAAGATTTAAACTGACAAATTCAACTGTTTAAGAGGTTCATTACATTTAACAACATAGTTCTCATTTAACCTTATTTACTAATAAAGTCTCTTAGCAATATTATACTTTTCAAACACTTATTCCCAAATTGAAATAATTATTCATTTCTTACTTACCATACACACAATAGGTAGTTCCTAAATTCCAGGATTAAATATATATATTAAATACTCATATAATATATATATTCTAACGGCACCCCACATAATAATTATGGTGCGGGCATACTCTGCTATCCAGTCCCCGTATCACTCATACTAAGGGAAATACAAGTTCGGAATCACTCTCAAACTATATTAACACAAGCACAAACAATATTGACGCGAAGCATAAATTCCAGGTCTCTAAGAGGTCAGCACATGCCCTCACGTCTCTTATGACAGTCTGAACTATCGATTCGATAGCCTGTACCGAAGGATTTCAATCTTCTAGGGTATGAGTCAATATCCCCCATAAAGGTCCCATCGAGATAAAACTGTCCCAGCGCGGTAACCTCAGGGATAAAAAGTAGCGCGGGCATAATTTTCACACGTATATAGTATATGCATAAACCCAGCCATATATATATACTATGATTACCATATCAAATTTAGGTACATCTCATAACCCATAATTATGACATTTATCCTTATTACTCGTTATTTAGTTATCACGTGTAACGTTTGCCTCTTATCTTAATTTGTGGGATTATTCCAACTTATCAAGTGACACTCGTGAATTTATATCTCCCAAGTGTAATTTCAGTAGATACTCATTTATTTTCCAACATAACGATCTTATGTGTCTCCTTATTTAATACATAGTTCCATCGTCCCTTATATGTAAACCTCCCCAAAAATGTGAATATCGTCTTACATTAATGGTTTCGTATTTTTAATAAGTCCTACTAGTCTTCTTTACCTCCTAAAATATTTTAATAAGGATGTCCAATGATTATTCCTCATTTAAATTGAGTTCAAATATTTAGCAGGGGAAATATAAGTCTGCCATGAGGGGTCGATCAATCGATGGCAGGAGCTCGATCGATCAATGCGTCGATCGATCGTTACTCCTGTATCAATCGATCGATCAAACATGTATGACGAATTCTGCAGAAAACCAGTTATGGGTTCTATCATCTAACATCATTCAAATCCAAATTTTTAACTCCCAAACTCCCAAAAATTTATACCACAACGTCCTAAACCCAAATGGACAATATTTAACGTAAAGCATGCGAGTTTTCATCAGGATTCATGGATTAAAAGTGCCCAATTTATACAATACTCATGAACCCTAATAATTTCTTTAACTTAATTCAAATCATTCTTTCTCCAGAAATTCTACTTCTAATTCATCATAAATCTGTGGTTAGACCTCTACATATGAAGGGGATTTCTATACTATCATTTATATCACTAAAACATGCAATTTTCTAATCTCCAACATGGGTTTTCTTTTATAGAACCCATCCTAATCAACCCTAAACTAACATGAATAAAGCATTAACGAAATTAAGCAAGATAAATACTTTCCTGGAGATATTTGTCTCTAGTCTGTGGCTGAAATAAGTGTGGTTGTAATCCTTATTACGCGATTTATCGTTTGGCGGCGACGGCGGGGCAAACAGAGGAGTTTTCGGCCTAGAACTCCTTGGTAACCTCTTCCTTTCCTTATCTAATGGAAGTCACTTGGATTTGGTTGTGTTAACCCTAGAAGACAACCCTGAGCATCTGATATAACCCTTGCAAATTCGTGGGTTTAATTACCCAAAATTACAAAATGTCCAAAATGCCCTTAGGGGTACTAATTAAGCCTAAAAACGGCCCGAGACCCAAACTAAACCCCCGGGTACACTTTCCTGACTATCTTGACCCTTCTGGACAGTTTGGCGCACTCAAAATGACCATAATAGAAACTTAGAATTTATTCACTTTTATTAATCAATATTTAGTCCCGACACGACATAGGCGCGTCCCGACTTAAATCTCTAAAATTGTCCTTTTATTCACTCGTGACATTTAATAGAACCAATATCATATATTAATTTGCTCACTAGTAATATTCAACAACTTTCCAATGATTACTAACTCTCGTACGTTAGTAATTATAAAATAATTAATTTTTCGATTTATATTAAATTAATATCTCACATTAAATTTAATAAATCCAAAAATTTAGAAAGCATAAAAATTAATTTCCGTATTTATATTAAATTAATATCTCACATTGAATTTATTAAATCCCAAAATTTCGAAAGCATAAAAATACAGGGTATTACATACTTCCCCCCTAATAACGGAATTTCGTCCCGAAATTTGGAAAATAAGGCATACCTGGTAAGAATAAATCTGGGTATCTCTCGCGCATATCTGCCTCGCGCTCCTAGGTGGATTCCTCCACGTTATGATGCTCCCACTGGACTCGTACAACTGGAACTACCTTCAACCTCAATCCCCTCTCGCTATGGTCTAGGATAGCCACTGGTCTCTCCTCGTAAGAGTTGTCAGGCTGTAAGTCTATCTCCTCTATAGCGATGTGGGTGTGGGCCATATCATCCCAAAGGTATCGTCTCAACAACGAGATGTGGAATGCATCGTGGATGCGATGTAAATGCTCTGACAGTCCTAATCTGTATGCTACCGGCCCAACCCTCTCGATAATGGGAAATGGTCCCACGTACCTCGGGGCCAATTTCCCTTTCCTCCCGAACCTCATCGCTCCTTTCATAGGAGATACACGTAGTAATACTTGGTCCCCCCATATTAAACTCTCAGAAGAACCGTTTTGCATCGGTGTAGCTTTTCTGCCTGTCCTGGGATACTCGAATGCGACTCCTGATAATTTCAATCCTCGCAAAGGTTTCCTGAATCACCTCTGGTCCGAGCAACTTGTTATCCCCCACCTCTAGCCAACACATTGGGGAATGAAAAGGCCTGCCATACAAATCCTCAAATGGAGCCATGCCAATCATGAACTGATAAGAGTTATTATAAGAGAACTCTACCAATGGAAGATGTGGCTCCCAACCTCCTCCAAAGTCAACGACACACATGCGTAGCATATCCTCTAACATCTGATTAGTATGCTATGTTTGTCCTTTTGTTTGTGGGTGATAAGCTGAACTCAACCTCAACTCTGTACCCATAGCCTCCCGAAAGCTCTCCCAGAAACGCGACACAAAAATCTTGTCTCTATCTAACACAATATTTAGGGGCACCCCATGTAATCTGACAATCTCAGCAATAAACAGCTGAGCATACTGACCCGTGGTATAGTCTGTTCGCACTGGCAAAAAATGAGCCACCTTGGTCAAACGGTCCATAATCACCCAGATGGAATCGTGGCCCCACTGTGATGTAGGTAACCCTATAATAAAATCCATAGAAATACTCTCCCACTTCCATGTGGGTATTTCCAATGGCTAAAGCAACCATGACGATTTCTGATGGTCCACCTTTATGAGCTGACAGGTAGAACACTTGGACACGAACTCAGCAATATCCTTTTTCATCCCACTCCACCAGTATTGCCGCCTCATATCTTGATACATCTTATCTCCCCCAGGATGTACCGCAAATCGGGACCCGTAAGACTGGGTCATCACTGCATGACGTAAGTATTCTCCTTCTGGGACCACCAATATCCCGTTAAACCTCAAACCCCCATCAAAACTAACAGAATAGGACTCGGCACCCTTGGTTAAAAGTCGTACAATCTTCTCCTGGAAAAATAGGTCTGTGGTCTGTGCCTGTATCACCCTCGTAACAATATCGGGTGTCACGGTCATGACAGATATGAAGGAACGGGCTACTGCATCCTAATAACCGAACTCTTTCCACTTTACTTTCCAGATGTCTGCTATAACGTCTATCAATCTATGGCTCAATGAATCAGCAACTACGTTGGCTTCCCCAGGATGGTACTGTATGTCTAACTGATAGTCCTTCAGACACTCTAACCACCTGCGCTGACGCATATTCAGCTCTTACTAAGTGAACAGGTACTATTGTGACTTGTGGTCTGTGAACAAGCGAAATTTCTCCCCCAATAAATATTTCCTCAATATCCTCAATGCAAAAACGACCGCTGCTAATTCTAGGTCGTGTGTGGAGTAATTCTTCTCGTGTGGCTTAAGCTTCAGGGAGGCAAAATCTATAGCCTTCTCCTCCTGCTCAAGTACTCCCCCAAGTCCCCGTAGAGAAGCATCGGTGTAAACCTGGTACTCCACGCCTGACTTAGGTAAAGCAAGGACTCGGGCTAAAGTGTGATTGTCTTTCAGCTCATCAAAAACCAATTAACAAGTATTATCCCAAACATATGGAACCCCCTTGCGAGTCAGGTTCATCAATGGACCCGCGATTTTGGAGAACCCCCGAATGAATCTCCTGTAGTGTCCAGATAATCCCAAGAAACTATGCACTTTTGTCGGTGTCATGGGCTATCCCCACTCCCTCACCGCTGACACTTTACTCTGGTCAACTACTATCCCTTGTTCAGAAATAACATGTCCTAAGAACTGCCCTTCACGTAACTAGAACCCGCACTTATCGTACTTAGCATACATCTGATGCTCTCGTAGAGTCTGAAGAACCCGTCTCAAGTGCTCGACATGCTCCTCCTCGGAGTGTGAGTATATCAGAATGTCATCTATGAAAACGATGACAAACTGATCCAAGAACTCTCTGAACACTCAGTTCATCAAGTCCATGAATACGTCTGAAGCATTTGTGAGTCCAAATGGCATCACTTTGAACTCATAAGACCCATATCTCATCAACAAAGTAGTCTTTGAAACATCCTGCTCCCTAATACGTACCTGATGGTACCCTGACCTCAGATCTTTCTTCGAAAAGAAAGTTTATCCCCTCAACTAGTCGAACAGATCATCGATTCGAGGCAATGGATAATGTTCCGTATCGTGACCTTGTTCAGCTCCCGGTAGTTCACACATAGCCTCAGTGAAGCATCTCTCTTTTTCATAAACAAAACTGGAGCACCCCAAGGTGAGGTAGTCCTGCGAACGAAGCCCTGACCTAACAGCTGCTCTATTTGATCTCGTAACTCTCGTATCTCGGTCAGACCCATACGGTATGGAGCGCCTTCTATAGGTCGAGTATCTGGTAATAAATATATGACAAATATATCTCTCAACTGGGGGGTAGACCTGGTATATCCTGAAATACATCGAAATACTTGCGAACAACTGGGATCAAGTCTAAGGGAATCATAACCTCCTTAGAGGTATCCTCCTCTATGTAATACAAATGAGTGTTCGAGCCTCCCTCTGGGCAAGGCATCGCCACCAAAAACATCTCTTGCCCCAGAATGGCAAAAATAATACTCCCACCAAAACCATCTATCATGGCTCTATAAGCTGCGATCCAATCCATACCGATAATAATGTCGTGCTCATGCATATCTAAGACTAACATGTCAGCTGGTAATACCAAGCTACCATTATCTACCCCCACACCCCTGCATATAAAGAAAATTAGCGATCCATTTCCCAATTGTGAGTCTACACATGTCACAGTGGTCTCTGTTGTGGCTAATAACCCTAAGGCCTTCGCAAAATGGGTGGCTATAAAATAGTGCGTCGCCCTAATATCAAATAAAACCCGACCCATAGTACCATGGATAGGAAACATACCCTCAATCGCGGGCGGTGCCTGTGGAGCTGCTGCTTGGTGGATGTTATAGACACATCTGTACTGTAACTACCCCTGCTGCACTAGAGCGGCTGGAATGGTTGGTAGGGCTAGTACCTGAGCTGGTACTGGGAGGGTGGCTGGAAAAAGTGGCCTCTATGGCTCATTACGGGCACCCTGCTGCTATGGGGCCCTATCACCCTCTGGACAATCCTGGAGCTTATGGCCATGCTTGCCGCACACAAAACATCGGCCTCTAAAATTACCTCCCCTCTGACCCTGCTAACCATGGCCCTGTTGGTTGTTATCGCCTCGCCACTGGCCCTGTTGGCCCTGATGAAAATGCTGTGTGCCCTGCTGCTGGAGGAGTTGGCCTGCTGATTAGGCTGGCCCTGCTGACCCTGCCTAAATCCCTAAAATCCCTGCCTGGAATCACCTGATCGGAACCGCTTGGCAGGGTCCCCCTGATGGGAACTCTGCTCATGCTGACGAGTCTGCCCCTGAGATGTCGGTGATCCACTAGTGCCACTACCCCCTGTCCTGCCCTACTGGCCAGACTCTCCTGCCCTCTTTCTTCCCTACAGATGGAAGCGGTGATCCTGGTAGTGTAGTAAAGTAGCATTGAGCACATCTGTGAAGGTACTGAGAGGCAGATTCCCTATAAGGTGCTGACGGATCCTCCAAGCTAACCCGTCCACAAACAATAGTATCTTCTTTCCCTAAGTGGGTGCCTCATCTGGCACTATAGTGAGAAGTCTTGTGAATTCCTCTTCATACTCAGCAATGGTAGAATTTTCCTGCTTCAAGTTTAATAACTTTCGCCTCATCTCAGTTTGCACGGTGGATGGAAAATACCTGCGGTCAAACCGCTCCCAGAATGACTGAATGGGGATAGTATCCCTCTCCTCCAAGGTGGTGGTGGACTCCCACCACTGCAAAGCATCCCCCACTAGCTTAAATGAAGCCAACAACTATTTCTGCATGTCTGTGCACTCATACATATGCAGACGCCTCTGGATATCTTTCTTCCATTGGCTGACGATGATGATATCTGAACTACCCGAGAACTCAGGGGGATGCGCCTTCTGAAAGGCATCCCTAACCCGCTCCCATGCTGATGGAAGCAGTGCAGGTACTGGCGCCACTGCCTGAATCTGGGGTGGAGTCTTCTGTACTACCGCCAGCGCGAAATTCACCGCCTGAGAAACAATAGCGGCTACCTCATTAGCATTCATCATTCCCTGAGTCGGAGCTACTGGATGCTCGGCTTGGGCACGCCTATCCTTTGGTGCACGTCTCGGAGGCATCTGAAATGTGAAGAAATTTATTAGTCTTACAGTTATTATCAAATCTTAAATAGCTGAAGACGTAATCGTAAAAGCAAGAATACAACAATCCTAAAATAGGGCTCTATAACAAAAATGTTAAGCTGAAAACCAAATAAGTCCTACAGATCCTAAGGACACTTGAACCTGATGCTCTGATACCACCTGTGACACCCCGCCTAATTAAATACCGGGTGATCACTCCTTTATTAAATTAAAATCAAGGTGAACAGTTGGTTCATTCTTAGCATCACTGTCGTAAAAATAAAATTTCCAATTTAAACACCCTAAATAATTAAGCTAAGTGTCAAAACCAATTTTAGATCTTCCTTTCCAAATTTTATTTAAAACCAATATTTAAAACCTTGCATAATTCACAGTTAAATAATCACACATAAACTATCCTGGAACATATAATCCAAATAATTTAACATTCAACTAATTAATTCCGACATTAAAACTTAAAGGAAAAACATCCTGACAATAATAAATCCCAAAGTGTAAATACTGAAAATAAACGAATCACAATATTCAATAAAACAACTGAATAATGGAAAAGGGAGACACATGCCCAACTGGATAAAATAAGAGCTAGAAGTGGAATCAATAAATGAGGTCGTCTAAGCAAGAGGCCTGCAACTCCCACCTAAGCTACAGCGCGTTCCTTCCAAAGGATCCTATGCAAAATGCTCATGTGTCTGGGCAACTGTAATATATACATATATATACAAGAGTGAAAAGAAAATGGAAACGGGTCAGAGCCCGATTGTAAAAATGATTTAAAATTTGTTTAGCAAGTATGTAAAATGTTTACTGGCCAATGCAACAACATATTAGTGTGACACTCCCTTGAGAAATTCTCACCTCTCTTCTAATGTGCACGCCTATCGCACCAACCTTCCCAACGGTTTAACTTATCTTATCATAGGTCGCTCGTAAGATTTAAACTGACAAATTCAACTGTTTAAGAGGTTCGTTACATTTAACAACAAAGCTCTCATTTAACCTTATTTACTAATAAAGTCTCTCATCAATATTATACTTTTCAAACACTTATTCTCAAATTGAAAAAATTATTCATTTCTTACTTACCATGCACACAGTAGGTAGTTCCCAAATTCAAGGATTAAATATATATATATATATTAAATACTCATACAATATATATATATATATATTCTAACAGCACCCCGCATAATAATTATGTTTCGGGCATACTCTGCTATCCAGTCCCCGTTTCACTCATACTAAGGGAAATACAAGTTCAGAATCACACTCGAATTGTATTAACACACACACAAACAATATTGAGGCGAAGCATAGATTCTAGGTCTCTAAGAGGTCAGCACATGCCCTCACATCTCTTAGGACCGTCTGAACTATCGATTCGATAGCCTGTACCGAAGGATCTCTCTCTTCTAGGGTACGAATCAATATCCCCCGTAAAGGTCCCATCGAGGTAAGACTGTCCCAGCGCGGTAACCTTAGGGATAACAAGTAGCGCGGGCATGATTTTCACACGTATATAGTATATGCATAAACATAGCCATATAAATATACTACGATTACCATATCAAATTTAGGTACATCTCATAACCCATAATTACGACATTTATCCTTATTACTGGTTATTTAGTTATCACGTATAACGTTTCCCTCTTATCTTAATTTGTGGGATTATTCCAACTTATCAAGTGACACTCGTGAATTTCTATTCTCCCAAGTGTAATTTCATTAGGTAATCATTTATTTTCTAACATAACGATCTTACGCGTCTCCTTCTTTAATACATAGTTCCATCGTCCCTTATATGTAAACATCCTCGAAAATGTGAATCTCGTCTTACACTAATTGTTTCATATTTTTAATAAGTCCTACTGGTCTTCTTTACCTCCCAAAATATTTTAATAAGGATGTCCAAAGATTATTTCTCATTTAAATTGAGTTCAACTATTCATAAGGGGAAATATAAGTTTGTCAGGTGGGGTCGATCGATCGATGGCAGGAGCTCGATCGATCGATGCGTCGATCGATCGATACTCCTGGTTCGATCGATCGATCAAACAGGTATGACGAATTCTGCAGAAAACTAGTTACGGGTTCTATCATCCAAAATCTTTCAAATCCAAAGTTTTAACTCCCAAACTCCCAGAAATTTATACCACAAACGTCCTAAACCCAAATGGACAATATTTAATGTAAAGCATGCGAGTTTTCATCAAGATTCGTGGATTAAAAGTGCCCAATTTATACAATACTCTTGAACCCTAATAATTTGTTTAACTTAATTCAAATCATTCTTTCTCCAGCAATTCTACTTCTAATTAATCATAAATCCGTGTTTAGACCTCTACATATGAAGGGGATTTCTAGATTATCATTTATATCACTAAAACATGCAATTTTCTAATCTCCAACATGGGTTTTCTTTCATAGAACTCATCCAAATTAACCCTAAACTAACATGAATGAAGCATTTACGTAATTAAGAAAGATAAATACCTTCCTGGAGATATTTTTCTCTGGTTTGTGACTGAAATCAGTGTGGTTGTCATCCTTATTACGTGATTTATCGTTTAGCGGCGATGGCGGTGCAAACAGAGGAGTTTTCGGCCTAGAACTCCTTGGTAACCTCTTCCTTTCCTTCTCTAGTGCTCGTCACTTGGTTTTGCTTGTGTTAACCCTAGAAGACAACCCTAACCATCTGATATAACCCTTGCAAATTCGTGGGTTTAATTACCCAAAATTACAAAATGTCCAAAATGCCCTCCCGGGGTACCAATTAAGCCTAAAAATGCCCCGAGACCCAAACTAAACCCCCGAGTACACTTTTCTGACTATCTCGACCCTTCCGGACACTTTGGCACTCTCAAAATGACCATACTACAACCAATATCATATATTAATTTGCTCACTAGTAATATTCAACAACTTTCTAATGATTACTAACTCTCGTCACGTTAGTAATTATAAAATAATTAATTTTTGGATTTATATTAAATTAATATCTCACATTAAATTTAATAAATCCAAAAATTTAGAAAGCATAAAAATTAATTTCCGCATTTATATTAAATTAATATCTCACATTGAATTTAATAAATCCCAAAATTTAGAAAGCATAAAAATACAGGGTATTACATACTTCCCCCCTAATAACGGAATTTCATCCCGAAATTCGGAAAATAAGGCATACCTGGTAAGAATAAATCTGGGTATCTCTCGCGCATATCTGCCTCACGCTCCTAGGTGGATTCCTCCACGTTATGATGCTCCCACTGGACTCGTATAAGTGGAACTACCTTCAACCTCAATCCCCTCTCGCTATGGTCTAGGATAGCCACTGGTCTCTCCTCGTAAGAGCTGTCAGGCTGTAAGTCTATCTCCTCTATAGCGATGTGGGTGTGGGCCATATCATCCCGAAGGTATCGTCTCAACAACGAGATGTGGAATGCATCGTGGATGCGATGTAAATGCCCTGACAATCCTAATCTGTATGCTACCGGCCCAACCCTCTCGATAATGGGAAATGGTCCCACGTACCTCTGGGCCAATTTCCCTTTCTTCCTGAACCTCATCACTCCTTTCATAGGAGATACACGTAGTAATACTTGGTCCCCCATATTAAACTCTCAGAAGAACCGTTTCGCATCGGTGTAGCTTTTCTGCCTATCCTGGGATACTCGAATGCGACTCCTGATAATTTCAATCCTCGCAAAGGTTTCCTGAATCACCTCTGGTCCGAGCAACTTGTTATCCCCCACCTCTAGCCAACACATTGGGGAATGAAAAGGCCAGCCATACAAATCCTCGAATGGGGCCATGCCAATCATGAACTGATAAGAGTTATTATAAGAGAACTCTACCAGTGGAAGATGTGGCTCCCAACCTCCTCCAAAGTCAACGACACACATGCGTAGCATATCCTCTAACATCTGATTAGTACGCTCTGTTTGTCCTTTTGTTTGTGGGTGATAAGCTGAACTCAACCTCAACTCTGTACCCATAGCCTCCCGAAAGCTCTCCCAGAAACACGACACAAAAATCTTGTTTCTATCTAACACAATATTTAGGGGCACCCCATGTAATCTGACAATCTCAGCAATAAACAGCTGAGCATACTGACCCGTGGTATAGTCTGTTCGCACTGGAAAAAAATGAGCCACCTTGGTCAAACGGTCCATAATCACCCAGATGGAATCGTGGCCCCACTGTGATGTAGGTAACCCTGTAATAAAATCCATAGAAATACTCTCCCACTTCCACGTGGGTATTTCCAATGGCTAAAACAACCATGACGATTTCTGATGTTCCACCTTTACGAGCTGACAGGTAGAACACTTGGACACGAACTCAGCAATATCCTTTTTCATCCCACTCCACCAGTATTGCCGCCTCATATCTTGATACATCTTATCTCCCCCAGGATGTACCGCAAATCGGGACCCGTAAGACTGGGTCATCACTGCATGACGTAAGTATTCTCCTTCTGGGACCACCAATATCCCATTAAACCTCAAACCCCCATCAAAACTAACAGAATAGGACTCGGCACCCTTGGTTAAAAGTCGTACAATCTTCTCCTGGAAAAATAGGTCTGCGGTCTGTGCCTGTATCACCCTCGTAACAATATCGGGTGTCACTGTCATGACAGATATGAAGGAACGGGCTACTGCATCCTAATAACCCAACTCTTTCCACTTTGCTTTCCAGATGTCTGCTATAACGTCTATCAATCTATGGCTCAATGAATCAGCAACTACGTTGGCTTCCCCAGGATGGTACTGTATGTCTAACGGATAGTCCTTCAGACACTCTAACCACCTGCGCTGACGCATATTCAGCTCTCACTGAGTGAACAGGCACTATTGTGACTTGTGGTCTGTGAACAAGCGAAATTTATCCCCCAATAAATATTTCCTCAATATCCTCAATGAAAAAATGACCGCTGCTAAGTCTAGGTCGTGTGTGGAGTAATTCTTCTCGTGTGGCTTAAGCTTCAGGGAGGAAAAAGCTATAGCCTTCTCCTCCTGCTCAAGTACTCCCCTAAGTCCCCGTAAAGAAGCATCGGTGTAAACCAGGTACTCCACGCCCGGCTTAGGTAAAGCAAGGACTCGGGCTAAAGTGTGATTGTCTTTCAGCTCATCGAAAACCAATTAACAAGTATTATCCCAAACATATGGAACCCCCTTGCGAGTCAGGTTCATCAATGGACCTGCGATTTTGGAGAACCCCCGAATGAATCTCCTGTAGTGTCCAGATAATCCTAAGAAACTACACACTTTTTTCGGTGTCGTGGGCAATCCCCACTCCCTCACCGCTGACACTTTACTCTGGTCAACTACTATCCCTTGTTCAGAAATAACATGTCCTAAGAACTGCCCTTCACGTAACTAGAACTGGCACTTCTTGTACTTAGCATACATCTGATGCTCTCGTAGAGTCTGAAGAACCTGTCTCAAGTGCTCGACATGCTCCTCCTCGGAGTGTGAGTATATCAGAATGTCATCTATGAAGACGATGACAAACTGATCCAAGAACTCTCTGAACCCTCGGTTCATCAAGTCCATGAATACGTCTGGAGCATTTATGAGTCCAAATGGCATCACTTTGAACTCATAAGACCCATATCTCCTCAACAAAGTAGTCTTTGAAACATCCTGCTCCCTAATACGTACCTGATGGTACCCTGACCTCAGATCTATCTTCGAAAAGAAAGTTTATCCCCTCAACTAGTCGAACAGATCATCGATTCGAGGTAATGAATAATGTTCCGTATCGTGACCTTGTTCAGCTCCCGGTAGTTCACACATAGCCTCAGTGAAGCATCTCTCTTTTTCATAAACAAAACTGGAGCACCCCAAGGTGAGGTAGTCCTACGAACGAAGCCCTGACCTAACAGCTGCTCTATTTGATCTCGTAACTCTCGTATCTCGGTCTGCGCCATACGGTATGGAGCGCCTTCTATAGGTCGAGTGTCCGGTAATAAATATATGACAAATATATCTCTCAACTGGGGGTTAGACCTGGTATATCCTGAAATACATCGAAATACTTGCGAACAACTGGGATCAAGTCTAAGGGAATCAAAACCTCCTTAGAGGTATCCTCCTCTATGTAATACAAATGAGTGGTCGAGCCTCCCTCTGGGCAAGGCATCGCCACCACAAACATCTCTTGCCCCAGAATGGCAAAAACAATATTCCCACCAAAACAATCTATCATGGCTCTATAAGCTGCGATCCAATCCATACCGATAATAATGTCGTGCTCATGCATATCTAAGACTAACATGTCAGCTGGTAATACCAAGCTACCATTATCTACCCCCACACCCCTGCATATAAAGAAAATTAGCGATCCATTTCCCAATGGTGAGTCTACACACGTCACAGTGGTCTCTGTTGTGGCTAATAACCCTAAGGCCTTCGCAAAATGGGTGGCTATAAAATAGTGCGTCGCCCTAGTATCAAATAAAACCCGACCCATAGTACCATGGATAGGAAACATACCCTCAATCGCGGGCGGTGCCTGTGGAGCTGCTGCTTGGTGGACGTAATAGACACATCTGTACTATAACTACCCCTGCTGCACTGGAGCAGCTGGAATGGTTGGTAGGGCTGGTACCTGAGCTGGTGCTGGGAGGGTGGCTGGAAAAAGTGGCCTCTATGGCTCATTACGGGCACCCTGCTGCTATGGGGCCCTATCACCCTCTAGACAATCCTGGCGCTTATGGCCATGCTTGCCGCAAACAAACATCGGCCTCTAAAATTACCTCCCCTCTGACCCTGCTGACCATGGCCCAGTTGGCTGTTATCGCCTCGCCACTGGCCCTGTTGGCCCTGATGAAAATGCTGTTGGCCCTGCTACTGGAGGTGTTGGCCTGCTGATTAGGCTGGCCCTGCTGACCCTACCTAAATCCCTAAAATCCCTGCCTGGAATCACCTGATCGGAACCGCTTGGCAGGGTCCCCCTGATGGGAACTCTGCTCATGCTGACGAGTCTGCCCCTGAGATGTCGGTGATCCACTAGTGCCACTACCCCCTGTCCTGCCCTACTGGCCAGACTCTCCTGCCCTCTTTCTTCCCTACAGATGGAAGCGGTGATCCTGGTAGTGTAGTAAAGTAGCATTGAGCACATCTTTGAAGGTACTGAGATGCAGATTCCCTATAAGGTGCTGACGGATCCTCCAAGCTAACCCGTCCACAAACAATAGTATCTTCTTTCCCTAAGTGGGTGCCTTATCTGGCACTATAGTGAGAAGTCTTGTGAATTCCTCTTCATACTCAACAATGGTAGAATTTTCCTGCTTCAAGTTCAATAACTTTCGCCTCATCCCAGTTTGCATGGCGGATGGAAAATACTTGCGGTCAAACCGCTCCCAGAATGACTGAATGGGGATAGTATCCCTCTCCTCCAAGGTGGTGGTGGACTCCCACCACTGCAAAGCGTCCCCCACTAGCTTAAATGAAGCCAACAACTATTTCTGCATGTCTGTGCACTCATACATATGCAGACGCCTCTGGATATCTTTCTTCCATTGGCTGACGATGATGATATCTGAACTACCCGAGAACTCAGGGGGATGCGCCTTCTGAAAGGCATCCCTAACCCGCTCCCATGCTGATGGAAGATGTGCAGGTACTGGCGCCACTGCCTGAATCTGGGGTGGAGTCTTTTGTACTACCGCCAGCGCGGAATTCACCGCCTGAGCAACAATAGCGGCTACCTCATTAGCATTCATCATTCCCTGAGTCGGAGCTACTGGATGCTCGGCTTGGGCACGCCTATCCTTTGGTGCACGTCTCGGAGGCATCTGAAATGTGAAGAAATTTATTAGTCTTACAGTTATTATCAAATCTTAAATAGCTGAAGACGTAATCGTAAAAGCAAGAATACAACAATCCTAAAATAGGGCTCTATAACAAAAATGTTAAGCTGAAAACCAAATAAGTCGTACAGATCCTAAGGACACTTGAACTTGATGCTCTGATACCACCTGTGACACCCCGCCTAATTAAATACCGGGTGATCACTCCTTTATTAAATTAAAATCAAGGTGAACAGTTGGTTCATTCTTAGCATCACTGTCGTAAAAATAAAATTTCCAATTTAAACACTCTAAATAATTAAGCTAAGTGTCAAAACCAATTTTAGATCTTACTTTCCAAATTTTATTTAAAACCAATATTTAAAACCTTGCATAATTCACAGTTAAATAATCACACAACAACTATCCTGGAACATATAATCCAAAGAATTAAATATTCAACTAATTAATTCCGACATTAAAATTTAAAGGAAAAACATCCTGACAATAATAAATCCCAAAGTGTAAATACTGAAAATAAACGAATCACAATATCCAATAAAACAACTGAATAATGGAAAAGGGAGACACATGCCCAACTGGATAAAATAAGAGCTAGAAGTGGAATCAATAAATGAGGTCGTCTAAGCAAGAGTCCTGCAACTCCCACCTAAGCTACAGCGCGTTCCTTCCAAAGGATCCTATGCAAAACGCCCCTGTGGCTGGTCAACTGTAATATATACATATATATACAAGAGTGAAAAGAAAATGGAAACGGGTCAGAGCCCGATTGTAAAAATGATTTAAAATTTTTTTAGCAAGTATGTAAAATGTTTACTGGCCAATGCAACAACATATTAGTGTGACACTCCCTTGAGAAATCCTCACCTCTCTTCTAATGTGCACGCCTATCGCACCAACCTTCCCAACGGTTTAACTTATCTTATCATAGGTCGCTCGTAAGATTTAAACTGACAAATTCAACTGTTTAAGAGGTTCGTTACATTTAACAACAAAGCTCTCATTTAACCTTATTTACTAATAAAGTCTCTCATCAATATTATACTTTTCAAACACTTATTCTCAAATTGAAAAAATTATTCATTTCTTACTTACCATGCACACAGTAGGTAGTTCCCAAATTCAAGGATTAAATATATATATATATATATATTAAATACTCATACAATATATATATATATATATATATATTCTAACAGCACCCCGCATAATAATTATGGTTCGGGCATACTCTGCTATCCAGTCCCCGTTTCACTCATACTAAGGGAAATACAAGTTCAGAATCACACTCGAATTGTATTAACACACACACAAACAATATTGAGGCGAAGCATAGATTCTAGGTCTCTAAGAGGTCAGCACATGCCCTCACATCTCTTAGGACCGTCTGAACTATCGATTCGATAGCCTGTACCAAAGGATCTCTCTCTTCTAGGGTACGAATCAATATCCCCCATAAAGGTCCCATCGAGGTAAGACTGTCCCAGCGCGGTAACCTTAGGGATAACAAGTAGCGCGGGCATGATTTTCACACGTATATAGTATATGCATAAACATAGCCATATAAATATACTACGATTACCATATCAAATTTAGGTACATCTCAAACCCATAATTACGACATTTATCCTTATTACTGGTTATTTAGTTATCACGTATAACGTTTCCCTCTTATCTTAATTTGTGGGATTATTCCAACTTATCAAGTGACACTCGTGAATTTCTATTCTCCCAAGTGTAATTTCATTAGGTAATCATTTATTTTCTAACATAACGATCTTACGCGTCTCCTTCTTTAATACATAGTTCCATCGTCCCTTATATGTAAACATCCTCGAAAATGTGAATCTCGTCTTATATTAATTGTTTCATATTTTTAATAAGTCCTACTGGTCTTCTTTACCTCCCAAAATATTTTAATAAGGATGTCCAAAGATTATTTCTCATTTAAATTGAGTTCAACTATTCAGAAGGGGAAATATAAGTTTGTCAGGAGGGGTCGATCGATCGATGGCAGGAGCTCGATCGATCGATGCGTCGATCGATCGATCGATGCGTCGATCGATCGATCGATGCGTCGATCGATCGATACTCCTGGTTCGATCGATCGATCAAACAGGTATGACGAATTCTGCAGAAAACTAGTTACGGGTTATATCATCCAACATCTTTCAAATCCAAAGTTTTAACTCCCAAACTCCCAGAAATTTATACCACAAACGTCCTAAACCCAAATGGACAATATTTAATGTAAAGCATGCGAGTTTTCATCAAGATTCGTGGATTAAAAGTGCCCAATTTATACAATACTCTTGAACCCTAATAATTTGTTTAACTTAATTCAAATCATTCTTTCTCCAGCAATTCTACTTCTAATTAATCATAAATCCGTGTTTAGACCTCTACATATGAAGGGGATTTCTAGATTATCATTTATATCACTAAAACATGCAATTTTCTAATCTCCAACATGGGTTTTCTTTCATAGAGCTCATCCAAATTAACCCTAAACTAACATGAATGAAGCATTTACGTAATTAAGAAAGATAAATACCTGCCTGGAGATATTTTTCTCTGGTTTGTGGCTGAAATCAGTGTGGTTGTCATCCTTATTACGTGATTTATCGTTTGGCGGCGATGGCGGTGCAAATAGAGGAGTTTTCGGCCTAGAACTCCTTGGTAACCTCTTCCTTTCCTTCTCTAGTGCTCGTCACTTGGTTTTGGTTGTGTTAACCCTAGAAGACAACCCTAACCATCTGATATAACCCTTGCAAATTCTTGGGTTTAATTACCCAAAATTACAAAATGTCCAAAATGCCCTCCCGGGGTACCAATTAAGCCTAAAAAGGCCCCGAGACCCAAACTAAACCCCCGAGTACACTTTTCTAACTATCTCGACCCTTCCGGACACTTTGGCACTCTCAAAATGACCATACTACAACCAATATCATATATTACTTTGCTCATTAGTAATATTCAACAAGTTTCCAATGATTACTAACTCTCGTCACGTTGGTAATTATAAAATAATTAACTTTTGGATTTATATTAAATTAATATCTCACATTAAATTTAATAAATCCTAAAATTTAGAAAGCATAAAAATTAATTTTTGAATTTATATTAAAATTAATATCTCACATTAAATTTAATAAATCCCAAAATTTGGAAAGAATAAAAATACGGGGTATTACAATGGCCAATACAAATTTCTCCAAGTTTAAATTATAAAGATGCTGTGCCTTAATCCTTGCTACTAGAGTGGTTGAGATGACATTTGAAAAGAGTGTTGCTCAAATCAATTCATAATATCAGCTTTAGAGGTCCAAATACACCCTTTCATAGCATATTTGAAAGACCAAAATCACTACTTGCAGATGTAACTCAACATAACTACAAGTGTTTGGGTTGGGGTCCATTCCCAAAAATTCAATAGAAAAATGCAAAGGAAGATTATATACTATATATAATATTGGCATTATGGAACTATAACATAAGTCATTGTGCTCTACCTGATTCTTAGAAAGTGGAATTACAAGAAATGTGAAATCAATCATGCTTATCAATGATAACAAGTGTTTTAGTAATCAAGTGCACCAATAAGAAAAACAATTGAATTTGTCAATACAAAACACTAAACAAAACATTAAATTCAGTAGGCTACGCTGACACAGAATCCTTTTGTTTTCGAAAATGAAAATAGGGAATTATTTTGTTCTTTTCGATTAAACAAATGCAGAACACACTTTTAAAGTACATTATGAATGTCATCAAGGACCTTCACTTTTATGCACGGATGTTTGTGTGTGATATATTGTATGACATATACCATAGAGATAAGGTCAAAAGGTCAATCATAATGAATGTTCTTTGAGCAAAATATTGATGCAAGCATTACTCTGTATCCTAGACACAAATTAAATGGAATAAATAATAAGTAAATTTAAAATATAGGTGACGAGGAACCCTTGTACCTAAGATATCATGCATTCATACTTACACACATGTGATGTATTTCCACATCCAAATCAATAATGTTACAACATAAACAAAATTCTTCAAATCAAATGACAACCTGCACCAAACCCCATGGACCAAAAGGAGCCTTAAAGCAGCGTATGCCTCTGCCTCTGCCTCTAACGGAATTTATAGTAAAAAACATGATACATGCTAGGCACCGAAAACTGATGGTAAAACTCTTAATGCCATTGTCAAGCCAACAAACTATAAATTATATAAACTACTTGATTACCTAGAATTATGCATAAAATAAAATACAACATCCTTCTTTTAAGTGGAAAACAATCAAAACTAGAGGCTTCATTTGTATTCAAACAAATATGCGAAGAGTATACAATATCATACATGTTACAAGTGACCAGAATTACTTATAGATTTCCTTCTCTGCGAGGAGTGTAAATCTCTTTCCTATCAAATGGTTTTCCTCTCCTAGGAACATCAACCAAATTATAGAACTCTGAAAAATCCTTCTTAATCGACATTTTCTTCTTCTTCTCTGGTCGTCGAGACCAAAGGGCAGTAATGCACCAATAGTAGCACCATAAACCACTAAAGATTGTATGACAACATCATAAACTTTTGCAGAGAGATTCAAACCTTCAATGTTGGCCCTCAAATAAAAAACAAATAGGTAACTTCAAAAAAATATATAGAGCTTATATCGTAAGTCATAATCTAAAAATCGGATAGGATGCACTCACTTACCATATGTTATTTTTATGCC
Organism: Sambucus nigra; assembly: GCA_949130495.1. Lineage (NCBI taxonomy): Eukaryota > Viridiplantae > Streptophyta > Magnoliopsida > Dipsacales > Adoxaceae > Sambucus > Sambucus nigra. The sequence continues at coordinate 730,893,257 of OX422211.1, forward strand.
CTATGGGGTGTCTCTGCCACTCCCTGTGTCACTTGGTCATTCTTTTGAATATCGTAAGTCCTAATCTAAAAAAATACAGAGCTTATATCATAAGTCCTAATCTAAAAAATGGATAATTAGCACTCACTTACCACATGTTATTTTTATGCCCTATGGGGTGTATGTGCCACTCCCTAGGTCACTTGGTCATTCTTTTGAATTCCTCCACCCCTTAACGCTGACTTTGAACCCCAAAACGAGCCTATATTAGTTAATTTCTACAACTGGGAGCCTCGTGAGAATGCGTTTACCTCCCGTTGGTTACTTTTGTGCCCCATGGGGTGTTCGTGCCTCTATTCGTGACACTCAGTCACTGGAGTTAAGATTTAGAGTGTATTCTTACAGTTAATAAATTTATTAGTTACTTTAATGTGACAACCCGCGATCTGAGATAAGGGGTGGCAAACCCGATACTCAAATGTAACAGGAATCATGGATGGATATCATTCTCAGCATCACTCAAATAAACTAAGTATATGGGAAAACCACCCAATAAATCATAAAATGTGTTGCCAAAAAGTTTAAATTTTTAAATCCAGTTAAGAGAATTAAATTTAACAAACAAGTGGAATTCAAGAAGAGTATATATAATACATCTAAAATGAATATACAAGGAAACGACCGAATACGCTATCGGTCCACAGTTACATACAACGTATTACAACAGTTTAATATCTACATAATAAATTCATTAATTAAATATAAAAGTTTGGGCCACACGCCCGAGTGAATACCCGATCATATCTAGAATACAAAGACGAAAGCATCTAGCTTAAGGTTTTGTAATAATCCGTAAAATCTTACAACTCGTCAAAAGCAAAGGGATGGAAATATCAAAACGGGCATCCTTGCGGTGGAGCACCTGAGCGGATACAATCATATACACAACAAGGAAAATAAACCGATCAGGGCCGGGTTTTTATATGATCACCCGAAGAATAAAACGCATGATAGGAATGAACGGTTATGCATGAATGATAAGGATGATAATATGGCATGTTATCTAGCATATTAAACTTACGTTACAATTTAAGATAGTTTAACAAATTATGAAATGTAAATCATTTACACAGAAGAATTATTAGTAACATCTTTAATTGAAAACCTCTTCTCATTAATCCAATTCCCATTTCCTTCTTACATTCCTTATTAGGAATAAAACCATTCATTCAGTTTAATCAAGAAGATATAATTTCCCTTCATTAATTAAGACTTCCATCTTAAATCATCATTTCCATTTTCATCTTTCCATTCCTTAATAGGAATACAATTACTATCAAGTGCTATTTATGGCACATATCTCATTCACATGCTCTTTATGGCACGTATCTATGCTCTTTATGGCATATATATCCATCAAGTCCCACTTGATGAAGAAAAGTTATATTCTTATACATATAACGATTCTAAGACCGCCCCTCCGAGTTTCCACACTGGGCGCGCCTCTAAATAACTATCATCTTCTAAGGCCTATCACATATAAGACAACCTGGGATCATAACGCAACGCCGGGAAGCGGCCATATGCCTGTGGGGTAGTCAAGACCACACCCAGAATCTCCTACCCATCGCAGAAAAATACATATATATAAAACAACGCTCATATGGCCTAGGACTATATCCACCCTGCGTTAATTTGTCAGGGGGCATCACCTCGCGCGCGGACTTCCCTTATGATAGTATTTAGAGAGGTGTGTATCAGTAAATTAACATTTACCATTTCATTATCTCATTTTCATTTTCAATATTCATTTCCCAATTTCATTTCCATTATCCATGTGTTTGGTTCTTTTTATTCGAACCTATCATTATTAAATAGTTTGGTTCATTTCATTCGAACCTATCCTCATTAAAAAATTGGGTTCATTTTATTCGAACCTATCCTCATTAAACAATTGGGTTCATTTTATTTGAACCTATCCTCATTAAACAATTGGGTTCATTATATTCGAACCTATGCTCATTAAAAAATTGGGTTCATTTTATTCGAACCTATGCTCATTGAATACAATCATTAATATTCCTCAAATTATAAGTCCCGACTTAGTCTCCAAATAATCATTATGATTTCGAAATTTCCCAAAGTTCGTAAAATTCCGATAAGCCCCTAAGTCTCCAAGCATGGGCATCTAACTTCCCAACTTTTAAGAATTCAATAAAAGAAGTAATGCCTTAACATTACTTTAAACATCCACGGAATAACCCCCAGATGAACCCATTCTAATCTAGGGTGGTGACCAAACTCAACTAAAACTCTAGGACTCTAAGTTTACTTCATTCAAGAAGGTTTCTAAGTCCTAATCCTAAAGAAAAAGGTTAAAATTTGAAAAGAAAAACAAGAGGAAAATGCAGGATTTCCGAATCGATTCGGACTGGGGAGAATCGATTCGGTCAGGAAAACCAACATTCTGCATAACAGCCGAATCGATTCAGAAATGTCCAAATCGATTCGGTACACCCAGACCTGGAAACTGCCCCTATGCGAATTGATTCGCCCTAGGGCCGAATTGATTCACCCCTGCGATTTTGACAAGTTTGGCTATGGATTCTTGAACTCCAAATTTCTCTCAACACAAAACCAACAAAACGAACCTCATAAATTACAACCTATACATCATAAATATGTCTATTTACCATTACTTCCAACATTAATCACCCAAATAACTTCCCAAGGGTTTAATACCCATAAATCCACATAAAGCCCTAACTAAATTAAATCATAACTAATCCACAACTATCAGTGCTAATTAATCAACTTAAATCATGTAGTAGCAAGTAGATAACTTGCATTGATCTAGCAAATTCTGATTTTACGTTGGTGGAGGCAACAATCCAAGCTCCAATATCTCTCTTTCTCCAAAGTTCTCTTCCTCTCTCTACTCTCTCTAGGTTAACAATTGTTTCTTAAAGGAATAGTAAGTCTTAGCAAGACTAAATCGGGCCATTAGTCTAAAATGCCCAACTCTAATGACTAATACGTGATAAAATGATACGCACTACACATTTAAGCCATAACCAGTCAAAAGTGTCCGAAATATCAAAATGCAATATGGCACTTATTTTGACTGTCTCGCACCTACCAGGACTTACTACACCCTCCAAATTATCATTTGGAAATTTATAACTCATTTTAAGTTTCGGTTTCATATTAAACCAAAATGTCATTTTAAACCTTATGACACAATAAATCACAACATGGATATTTTTATCTACTCACTAGGTAATCCTACAACATTTTAGTAAATATTAACCTTTTCCACATTAAATTAATATTTACTCCACATTCCGGCATTTCTTATAATTATTTCACATAGTAAATAAATATAAAATAGGCTCTCAAAAGTGAGGGTTGTTACATTTAAAATGCAAAAGAAAACTAGAGAAATAAAATTATTACTTCTAAGTACTATCAACAGTACATAAATCTTCTAAGGAACTACTCCGAAAAATTAGTTACAACAATATATGATGGAGGGGAAGAGAGGATGAGTTAATGAAAAAAAAAGAGTGAGAGAGCGAGTTAACTCATCTAATAAATTACTTATAAGCAGTCCAAATTACAACTCTCATACTTAAACATAAAAAAAATAGTGGGGCATAAATAGATATACCCACCATCTGCATTAATTATCCACAAAAAAATGATGACGTACGACATGTATCATAGCTAGATATTCTTATTATGTACATCATTCAAAAAAATGTCTCCAAAAAAATGTACATAAAAAAATCATGAATAAATGCGTCATTCCTCCTTTGGCTTTCTCGAAATTGTGCTGACAAAGTGCTCCAAATCATATCATATAAGGCTGAATAAATTCAATGAACTCATATTGAAGTTCATTGATCTCATGAGTTTGATATGACAACTTTCCCTCCAAGTCCTTCATCTAAACAAGAAAAATAAAATTACATTTAGCTTTTATCACATCTAAATAAAAAAGAATGTAAAAACATATTAAAAAATATGTGACCTTCATTTTTATAGATTTCGATGAATTTTCCAAGAGCTCTCGCATGAACTTCAATATAATAAAACCACACACAATTTCTCCTCGATGTTTAGGTCCCTGAAAATAAAGGTGTTATTATATTACTCATGTCAAATGTGAATACCTAAATATTAAATTTAATTTATCGAACAAATACCTTAACTTTCTCCCAGTTTAGTAATGATCATTTTCCTTTGGTTGTAAAAAATGATCTAATTCCACTTCAATAAAAAAACACAATTATATTACAATTATGTAAAATGAAATCAATAATTTTATTATAAACATTTATTTAGGACACTAGCTACTTACGTCTTTATATAGAGCTTAAGGTCCAAGCTCGGTTCCCCGTGTAAAGAATCAAACCAAAACACATTGTTCGAAATAAAGTCGATCACAAGCAAAACCCAATGATACCTATATTATGAAGAATAATTGGAGATTAGGAATATTATACATACACACATTTATTATGCTAAAAACTTACACATATCTACAAAACTTACCCGATTTTGAATGGAATAACAAATATTTGTTTGTCTTATGCCTTCTGTAAAGTTTCTATTTTAAATGGATGCCCAATGTTCTTAGAAATTGCGTCCCAAATGGAGAGGGGATTTACTAATCTAATAACTTCAAAACTCTTTCCAAATTTGTCACATAGGCATCTATACATAAACCAAATGCACTTGAGATAGAAGGGCATTCATGTATGAAAACATGTAAACTCCATCTAACCACATGTATGCATTCACAAATTAAATAAAACATGGTAAAACTTAAATCTAACCTCATGTATGCGATAATGCAAAATCCATCTAATTCTTGTATCTTACAAACCCCTATTAATTCATTTTTTGGAATATAGGCGAACTCAAGATCAACATAAAAAATAGCCACCAAAATATGCACCATATCCATCGTTATGTTATTATCAAGCTTATTAGAAATGCGATAATTGTGCCATCTTTGCCACCAAAATCTTTCTTTTTTTCCTTACTTTTTACCTGATCAACAATGTCAAAATACAAAAGGGTCAAATTACAATTATGCCGACATTAACTTGTCCAAGTTGAGTACAAACTAAGAAATTCACTATAAACAAGGTGTATTTATTAGCTTTTTCAAAATAGACAATTCATCGAAGAGCAATTGGCGAGGAACTTGATCCGAATGTAGAATATGCGTCTTTGAGCATGTGATGTTAATAAATATACAATTGGTTTGTCAACAATCCTTTTAGATGTAAAAGAAAGTTCATCATCATTTGAAAAAGACTCAAGAGAAGTAGAAATATATAAAGGGGTTCAAGAGATGCAATCATATACAACATAGATCTAAAGAATATATAAACAAATTGCAGTCCATGAATTGGAAAAAATCAGCACTTACTAAATAAACTTTTCTTAATACAATAAAACCATCAAAAAAACCCAAAAGTCAGATTCAATTTCATCATAATAAAGTGTGAGTGGTTTATTTTGATTTAATCCCTACAGTGTATGGGAAGAGAGATGAAAGAGTGGGAAGGGAATTTATTATGAGAGAAAGTGTAAGGACACAAATTTCCAATTGAGTCCTTTGTTGTTTTGGCTTAATTCCAGACAAAAACGTTTGAGTTATAGGATAGAGTCCTTAATCATCTTTCAAGCCTATGACATTCTAAAGTTAAAGATGTAGCGGCCAAGTGTATAAAGCTTCATAAAATGCCAAGATTGTTATGCCTTGTTTCTACGTCAACAGCCCTTTCTTTATTTACTCCTAAGGTATGAATGCATTACATATTTATATAAGAGCTTGGAACATTTTGTATATGGTGTAAGTTATTATTTAAACTGTTGTTTATTCTTAGAAAGTATCTTTAAAACTTTAAAATAAAGTTTCTGGCCTAAAACTAAATTTTTATATATTTTGGAAAGTCGTTTAAAATTGTCGTTTGAACCAGTTTTTTGTTCGAATGAGAATTTCGTTCGAACGAGTTTTGCCAATGATTTTTCCACTGGAACTTCGTTCGATATTATCGTTCAAACGAGTTATTTGGTTCGAATAAGAATGTCGCTTGAACGAGTTTGGCAATGAGATTTACTACAAGGTCACTGGAACTTGGTTAGAAGGATCGTTGCAACAAGACTTTGTTTGAATGAAAATCTTATTTGAACGAGATTTTCGAAGGGAAATTAAAATGGCAGTTTCGGACAGTTTTTGACAGTTTTCCTAATACTTTTCCCCACTAACTTTTGACTGACTCATGTAGTGCGGTAACTAACTCTTTTGAACCAGATTTTTCACTATCCTTCATCTCCTAGAGAGAGTTTAAGAGAAAAATTCAAAGAAGGAAAAACTTCATGTTTGAGTGTTCATTTTTTCAATAAAAAATCTTTAAAACACTTCTATTTTACACCCATAGTTTGTTTATTCCAAGTTTCCATATAAATATGTTTCTTGGAGTGTTTGGCACCGGTTTATCTTTAGACCTTGAAGAAGAGAAGTTTGGGTTTACTTCTACATCCCTCAAAGAAGAAGTCTAGTTATTTTTCTGCGAAATTCTCACATGATGAAAGGCACCATGTGTGGTTGACAGTGTAACTAAAATCTCATTGGTGAATTCTAAGATTTCGATGGAGCTTCGGGGTTGTCGACTAGGCGGAGGTGTTTGCAAGAAGACGTGTCAAGGATTGAAAGGGGTTGAGTCGAGGAAGTAAGTCATGTGTCTTGTAATTGTAAAACCATATTTAGTGGACTTAACGCTAGGGCCGTCTGAGATTTTTTTTCCCGTTGATGATTTTTCCTCATACATCGCAGCGTATTGGTTCTTTTTTTATTTTTTCTTTTGCAAAACTCAACTCAAACACATGCTTAGGTAAAAAGATAAAATCGGTTTAAATCACTACTTGTTTACTTTGGTGCAATTTAAATTTGGATAATGTTTATGTTAATTTAATTCAAGTCATCACTTAATTTGATAAAATTGGTTTGGCCTAATTTGGTTATATTGAAAATATGTTTTAGGCAAATTTCTAGGACTTGGGTTCAGTTAATATGTTAAAATGAAAAATTCATTTATTAATTAATTTAACTTCACTTTTATTTTGTTTATTTTAATTTGCAATGAAATTAGAATTAGTTAATTTGTTTAGTTGAACCATCTCTCTTCCACATATCTTTACAAGGAAATTATTTTTTGTAGTAAGACTTTAAAAATTAGGGGCCTCATGTTCCAACAAGTGGTATCAGAGAATTGATTGAGAAAAGCTATCGCTTTTCAAATTGGTATCTGAGCCGGAGTGCTAATTTATCACATCAATGATCCATTTTTCGGTTTTTATAATTTTTGTGTTTCTTGTATTTTTAGGTGGTTCATTTTTTACTCACTCTCATTTTTGTTTTTGTATCTCTCGATGAGACGTCTCAATGATAATTTGTCGATTTCTAATGATAATGATGTTTTTGCTATTCGAGAGGAATTTAATGGGATTAATAAGTGTAATGAAAATTTAAGATAATTAAATGTGAGATTTGCAAAAAGAATTAAGTTTCTTGAAAATGAAAATTTATGTTTTAAATGTAGAATTGAACTTTTGCAAACCTCGCTAGCTCAAAAACATATTTTACATTAAAAGCTCATGGACATAAATTACAATTATAATATGTTAAATATCTCCAAGAAAGAGAGTGATAGTCGAGAAAAGAATCTTAGGGACAAGTTTGCTCACATTAAGGGGGAGCGTGATAACCTTCTAGGAGTTATAGAAAATTTAAAGAAGGAGTCCCGTAAAATTGAGGAGTCTAATTTATTACTTGAGTCCAAAACTTTAAAAATAAAAAATGATTTACAAGACTCGAGTAGTAGTTGTAATGGTTCTAGCTCATCTAGTTCAAATATTTCCGTTGCTAAAGATAAAACCATTGTTTGTTTTAGAGGGTCAACTTTATCCAAAGATTTTAGAAAAGGTCACACCTTAGGTATCATTCCTCGTGTTTTCACATGCTTGCATTGTGGTAGGAAACGTCACCTTAAGTCATTTTTTTTATCATAAAAGAAGTCCTAGGAAGTTTATGTCTAGCATTTCATTAGTTTCCACATCCCATTATTTTAAATATACATCTACATGGGTTAGGAAATCATTTTTAGAACCGCTAAATATATTAGATTTATTGATTCTCATTTGCTTTCACATGAAACCTCACTTGCTAAATCTAAAGGTTGAATGTGTTAGTTGTTTGCATACTCTAGGTTTTTGTGCTTCATATTAGATATCATTGCTAAGTGTATGCATGTTTAGTCATTTTCTATTCTATGCTCCATGCTTAATCACATGCTAGAATTATGGTTCTTGTTTATCTTTTGTATTATATTTCTTTCATTTTTGTTTGCATTAAATGAAAAATACAAAAATATTTTTTTTATTATTTGCGTTTTATCTTTTAGTAATTTAAGATTAATGAAAAAAATTCAAATGATCACTACAAGAAAACTAATTTTTTCCGGCACTTTTTTTTGGTATTATTTAAAAATGTCGTGAATTTTGTTTTTACCAACATTTATTTATAAGTATTGTAAATCCACGGCATTTATACTGATGTGCCGCATAAGTAGAGCATTTTTTAATTAATGCAGAAATAAATGTAGTATTTTTTAGGAATTTCATAACTAACGCCACTAAAATTAGAAAAAAAAATTACCCCTGCTTAAATAAATATGGCGGGTCTTATTTTCTTTAAAAAAAATGATCACTTTTGCCCTATTTTTTGCCGTGTAGAGTCACGTATGCTCGATGTCTCTCCCGTCACGTTCGCCTCTCTCCCGTATCTTCCTCAATCTCTTAAACCTAATCCTTAATAAACATGATCATGTATCTGCTTCAATCTCACCCAATCACGTTGCCTCAATCTCACCCATCTTGGAACGATTTTGTTGTTCCCGTTATAAGAAGGAAGTGGGTGCTCTCATCATCTTTCAATTTTCGGAGGCTCAAAATAACTTGCTTTTTATTTCGGTGTATTTTTCTTTGAAGCTACGATTTTGATCTTGAAGCTTTGCACGATTTTTGCTATTCCCCGGTTATAAGAACGACTGCTTTAAGGTAAGTTCCATTTGTTTTGTTTATTTCGGTGTATTTTGGTGTATTTTTCTTATTTCTGTTAATTTTTTATGCTCAGAGAATCACTTTCTTGCATATATTAGCTTTTGATTGGCTTCTATCTGCTAGTGGCAATAGAGGCAACGAGTTTTTACAAGAAAGATATCGAATAAAGAAGACATCCCTGAAGCAAGGTAATATATATATTTTTTGTGATATATACCTATGAGTTTTTAAATCCATACCAGTTTCATTATTCTCTCTCTTTTTCTTTCATTATTTTGTTTTTGAATTGTCATCAATCAATAATATTTTGACATCTTTAGTACTTAACTTTTTTTTTCCAGATTTGATATTATATAATCATCATGTATATGAAATAGTGTAATCTTCATTTTTTTGTAATATTTGTGTTATACAAAATTTATGCATATAGATAATGGTTATGATACACTTTAAATAAGAAAAAACTAGATATAGTGGGGTTCTAAGAAAATTTTAATTTCTTAGTATAGACAAGATGAGATTTATCCACGACCTAGCGTATTTAGTTGGATTTTCTTATCTGTTTTTGGTAACTACCAATTTTTTTTCACTCTTTCATTTATTTTAATTGGTTAAAAAAGTCCAGTTCAATGTAAACTTAAATCACCCCCTATGATATCATCTTTGAGTAGCTCTTATACCCTTGTTTTAATTCATTAGTATTATTTTAATCATCTAAATCGATGTGCTTTTTTACAATAGGGGGTTATATACATATTTTTCCCATATTTTTGTATGTGTGCATTCGTGTGAGGGTATATATGTGTCACATTAGCCTTTTAGTTTGATATGTACATATTATTTCTCATGTATATGTATGTGTGTATTCATGTGTGCAGGTATATATGTATCACATTAGCCTTTTAGTCTGATATTACAAAACTTTCCAGCTCTAAATCAAAATTAGATGTGTCTACATGTCTTTATTTTGTCTTGATTTAAACTATTGTAGAATTACTAGTTTATCTTACTTTTATATGATAATGTCAGATTTCGACAAGATATTTCTCCGAAACAGATGTAAGAACTTTTTTTTACAATGTTTTCAGTCACTCAACTTAGTTTTTATATGTTATATTTTGTAATTAATGTTGTTGTGATGGTATCTTTACAAAATTAGTTTTTTATATTGCAGTTGAATTTAGCAAGCCCTTTTATTCATTCAATATGTGCCGAATTTTAAGATAACAAACAAGTTTTAATATTACTTTCTAATTTCGACAATTTGATTTAGTAGCATTTTCATCTTAGATTCTATGATTTAATTATGCTATCTCATTATTGACAAGGAGATTTGGTTTCCGTAATGATTATTTTTTAACTAAAGTTGTTTTTTAAGCGAGGGCCTTATGCATTATTTTGTGTTTAATCTTTTTAGCTTTTAGAAAAGTAAGTCTTGCTGTGAGTTGTTCTGTTGGGGTATTCAGTAGTTGTACATTGTGTTCGTTTAAGCTAAAATGTTTAGGCATTAGGCGTAGTCTTATTCTTAATGTGTCGTGATTCCTTGCTACATTAATATCTTTTAGTAATTGATTATGTTATGAGTGAGTTTTTTTAATTGTTCTTAACTAATTAAGGTTAAAATATATTGATAGTTAAGTTTCTTCATTTTATGTCACTTAATATTGCTAGTTTTCATATAAGGCCATATCTAAATTGTGTTATAATTAAAGACTTACTATTTTTAAATTTACATAGTTTTGAAGGACAATATTAATGATTTATGGTTTAACATTTTTTTTATTTATTGTATTTTTTTTAATGAATTTTTCCTAATGAATCTAACAACAATTTTATGATAATGTGAGGTAATCAACAATCTTTTCAAATGGATAGCGATAAGAGTAGGATGGAATTGTCAAGAGTTTCTCAGCCTTATATTAAAGGAGTTAATGGGTTTCTTGATTTTGCATTTGCCAATAAATACCCCGAGCTAGTGATCAAGTGCCCGTGTAAGAAATGTCGAAATACCATTAGCCATAAAAGGGAAGTTGTTTATGAGCATCTCATCATACAAGGGTTTGTTAAGAATTACACTCGGTGGATTTATCACGTAAAAGGTGCTCCATACACAATGGGAACTAGTGGAGCGAATAAAGTGCATACCTCGAATACAAGAGATGATATGTGTGGACTACTACATGATATATTCGGAAATCGAAGTGAAGCGGGTATGCGATGTAATGACCCATATGAAGTTCGAGATGGGATGGATGAAAATTCATCAACATTTTTCAAGTTGTTAAAAGATGGGGAGCATGAGTTGTACCCTGGTTGCAAATCTTTCTCATCACTTTCATTTATTGTTCGTCTCTTTCATATGAAAGCACTTTATAAGTGGAGCCACACGTCGTTTACAACATTGCTTCAATTCTTAAAAGAGGCAGTTTCGGAGGGTGTGAAATTGCCAGGTTCATACTCTCAAGTAAGAAAGATAGTTAATGATCTGGGGTTTGATTATCAAAAAATTCATGAATGTCCGAATGATTGTATGTTGTATTGGAAAGAGAACAACGATTGTGAGGATTGTATAGTATGTCATACATCAAGATGGAAGCCATTTTTGGGTGAGTCTGATGATGAAAAAGCTAGGGGTCAAAAAATTCCTGCAAAGGTTGTTAGGTACTTTCCACTGAAACCAAGGCTTTAAAGATGATTTATGTCATTGAAAACATCCTCCCTCATGAGATGGCATGTAGAGGAACGCGATGACGATGGCATATTAAGGCAACCCGCTGATTCTAAAGCATGGAAAACCTTCGATCAATAAAATCCATTTTTTTCTAGTGACTCGCGCAATATTAGACTCGGACTAGCAGCCGATGGCTTCAATCCTTTTAAAACAATGAGCATTTCTCATAGCACCTGGCCCGTTGTTTTGATGATATATAACTTGCCTCCGTGGCTGTGTATGAAACAACCTTATCTTATACTGTCTATGTTGATTGATGGTCCACGCAAACCAGGAAATAAAATTGATGTTTACTTGCAGCCTCTCATCGACGAGTTGAAGGAATTGTGGAATGATGGCATACTTACTTACGATGCATCGACTGAAAAAATGTTTTGTATACGTGCTACATTAATGTGGACAATTAGTGACTTTCCTGCGTATGCAAACTTATCAGGTTGGAGTAGAAAAGGTAGACTAGCTTGTCCTTGTTTCAATAAGAACACTCGTTCACAGTGGTTAAAGAATGGGAAGAAATTTTGCTATATGGCCCATCGTCGGTGGTTGGATCACAACCATAAATTTAGAAATGATACCGTCGCTTTTGATGCGAAAGTTGAAAGAGAAGTAAATCCCACTCAAGTATCCGGGGATGATATCTTGGAGCAATTAGAGGCAATGGAAAGAAATAATGAGAACAGTCACTCATCAGCGACGAAAAAGAGAAAAGTGAGTATCAACGGCGAAGGGAATTCTGATAGTTCTCTAAATTGGAAGAAAAAAAGCATATTCTTTTAGTTCCCGTACTGGAAGGATCACTTGATTCGTCACAATCTTGATGTTATGCATGTAGAGAAAAATGTGTGTGATAACATACTTTGGACATTGTTAAATGTTAATGGAAAATCAAAAGATAATATAAAGGCTCGTCGAGACCTTGAGAACATGGGTATTCGAAAAGTATTGCACCCTAAAAGCTTGTCAGATAGCAAAGTATATTTACCACCAGCATGCTTCACAATGATTAAAAGTGATAAAGACATATTTTGTAAGGTTTTAAAGAATATCAAAGTCCCAGATGGTTATGCATATAATATTTCACAGCGTGTAAACATGAAAGACCGGAATATTTCTGGACTTAAGAGCCATGATAATGATATCATAATGAAACAACTACTCCCGCTAGCAGTACAAAAATAATTGCCTACGATTGTAGTAAGGTCTTTGATTGAATTATGTAATTTCTATCGTCAACTTTGTTCAAAGACTATGAATATTTGCAAGATCGTGTTGCTCTTACACTCTGTCATCTTGAGAAAATCTTCCCCCCCCCCCCCCCCAATTTTTTCGATGTTATGGAGCATTTGACAATCCATTTAGCCGAGGAGGCAATATTTGCTGGAGCAGTACAAATGACCTATTTCGGGGGATGTAACATATTATGGAGTATTAACTGATATATTTGAATTGCGCTATTCAAATGATTTCAAGTTTGTGTTATTCAAGTGTGATTGGGTTGATACTCATTCGGGGACGACAAAGGATGATTTTGAGTTCACATTAGTGAACTTCAAACATTCACTATACAAGCATAATCGACTGTCAGATGAACCGTTTATATTAGCATCTCAGGCCAAACAAGTTTGGTATGTGCGAGACCCTATTAAAGAAGATTGGAAAGTTGTCGTGAAGATGACACCGAGAGATTTGTATCACATGTATGGTAAAGATACTTATGGAGGTGACACAATAGATGCAGAAGTTAATCCGTACAACATCCAACAACTGGATGACACTCTAATCAACCATGATGGGGGTATTACATGGGTTAGGGCTGATGTGGAGGGAACAACTGTTGACAACATAGTTGATATATATGGCGGTGATGATATCAGTGTTAATATTGATGAGGATTGTAGTGATGAGGATATTTATGAGACTTATGAAGATGATTCCGAGGCATACGAGGAAGCTAACGAGAGTGATATAGATGAAAGTGATGAAAACGAGGAGACAAGTGATGATTATGATATTGAAAGTGATGATTATGATACTGACATGGATAAAGATGACAATTGATATGAATTTTCCAGTTATGAATCGTTTTATTTTTAAGGATGCTTAGATATTCATGAAATTTGGCACTCTTTTCTTAGTTTAATATTTGGTACGCTTGTTTATGTTTTATGTTTGTGTTCAAGCAACTAGAGATATGTACTTTTGAATACCATTATCGAGGGAAGTCTTGTCAAATTATCTCATATGTTATTATTTCAGTAAGTTATCCTAATTTTTAACGCAAAATGTACATATATATGTTATGTTTGATAAAATCAGCTCCATCTATGATCATCTGAGCCAATGGAACATTGAACTTTGCCACTCCTCTAGTTTGTTGCACATGCTTTCTAGATTCTTCGATAGACATTTGGAAATTGTTTTATCAGTATGGCAATCCTTTTCACAATAGTTATGGTGCATATTTAGTGACCATTAGCCTTGGCTTACCTTTTGAATGTTGCATATTTGTCTTCACTTGATGAGAATTGCAAATGATATATAAATTATGTTATGACTGGTAGTCATTTGAAAAGTTCATTGTTTCTATATTATTATTCAAAGATATTCATAATTGATTTGTTTTTTAGAAGCAGGGTGCCATCTTCGTTTACATAAAGTGAATTATTCTGATTCTAAACTCGATTTTAAATTTGAACTGTCCTACATTGTAAAGGCGTGTCCAAAGAAAATCCGGGTATGGCAATTGCTATTGTGGATCCTTTACTTTTCATACAAGGCATGGTGAATAATGTTTTCTATTTTTTACTTATTCATTTTCGGGAAGCTGTCAAGAAAAAAAGAAAAAAATCGATTATGGCCAACAAAACCTCATTATTGTCACCCTGATTTGACCTTTAAAGTTTGTCTATATAACATAGGGGAATGATGTTTTAGTGTTACCTCTTATAAAAGTAATCAAACGGCTCGTTGGTTCACCGGTACAAATCCAACGGACGAGTTACAAAATTCTTTCAAGATATGGAACAATTTTAGAGAGTACGGATAGTCTAACTAAAGTATCTGTACTTTTCAGCGCAAGTCTGATTGAGAAAGGAGTTACTCAAAATTAATTGGCCTCATTGTCTGATTTAGATAGGCTTTCATTGTATGACTTTCTAATTTTGATTTGTAATTCGGTAGCTTCATGGGGTAAGTTTAAAATTTATATAATTCTAGTATCCTCAAAATCAATATCAACTGATTTGATTTTGTCGATATGATCTGAAGTTTTTCTCTTGGGATTCCCTTTTTGGCCTTTATACTGTTTGGACTTTGCCTGACTGGTTGATTCTGACTAATTTGATCTTTTATTGCTGTTGTATTGTGTTGTTGGTACTCAAAATCATTGACATCTTGTAGCAGTTTATTTGATGCTGTCACTGTATTGTGTTGTTGTGTTTTGTTGGTACTCCTTGAACGGGTTACGCCTCGGTAAAAACTTGTGTCAAATATCTTAAGAAGGTTCAAATTAGTTCATTTGCATGGGTAAAGAACACAATTCATTGTTTAGACTCATTCCCCCTCTCTTCTATTATTCACCTGAATAAAAACTTCTCTGACCACTCTCCTCTTCTAGTAATTATCCTTATTCTTATAGATTCAATCAGAAAAACATTCAAATTTCTTAATCTATGGGCTTCTAAAGAAGGGTTCAAGCAAGTGGTCCTTAATAGCTGGCTAGGTCCCTCATTTGGTAAACCTATAGAGATATTTGCCTTCAAATTTAAAAGATTGAGAAGTGTTCTTAGCAGCTGGAGTAAAGAAATGTGCAAAGATGTTTTTCAAAATACAATTGATCTGGAGGATTAACTGTTGTAAGCGAAAGCTAGATTTGAAGATTTCCCCTATGAAGATAATAGGTAACTGTTGCATAAAACTAATTCAGACATGAATGTATGCTTATCTTTAGAATAAAATTTTTGCTTTCAGATATATAAAAGCCAATGGATTGCTGATGGGGATAAAAATACCAAATACTATCACTCTATGGTCAAGATTCAAAGGAGAAAATCATGGATACATAGCGTCAAAGATAAAGAAGGAACCAAACTGGAATCTAGTGAAGATACTACTAACTTATTTCATTCTTATTTTCAAAATTTATTTTCTGCACGCACTTATAGTTCTTTTGAGATAATGAACTCTATTCCTAAAATGGTTTCTAACCATATGAATGAAATCTTAGAAACAATTCTAGAAGAAAAGGAGGTCTATGAATTAGTCAAGAACATTAATGCTTACAGTTCAGCTGGTCAAGATGAATTTAATGGATTCTTTTTTTTCCAATGTTGGGATATTACAAAGGAGGACTTAATTTCAGCAATCCAATCTTTCTTCTTAGGAGTTTCTCTTCATAAATCATTTGGTGCTACTACAATTGCTACAGATATGTAAATCTATATCCATATAATATATCTATAGGAGAAATCAAATTAGAAATCACATTCTCTACATATGCTATCTCCATTTCTTTAGGAGCACTCTATGCTCATCACTATGTTTTGGATTTGAGGACCTGGAATTGCAGGATTAACTCAAATAGTCGATCGTTGAGCCATTCACAATATTCAAAACATACTTTTAAGTGAAATACTGACTAGGACACTTAATCAAATAGTGGTGCTGCTCTCTCTAGTCTGTAGTTGAAATAATTGGGGGTATACACAAGTATAGACTTTATAGACTTGTATAGGCTACACATTTTTAGCATTATTTGTGAGATGGATATGGTCATTTTTACAAATCCTTGAGACCAGTCTTTTCTTGATTCCTTCATTGCATGCCATCATGACATTTCTTCCCATTTTCTACTATTTTAATTAAATCTGGGGGTACATCCCTCTTCGCAAAAGAACTCACAAAGGGCATTGATGTGTTGCACATACTTTCGGGAAAAATGGAAAAAAATAATATATATTGGATTTTTGGGTGAAATGGTATCCAATTTTAGGAAAAGTTGATTAAAAAATAAATAAATAAAAAATGATTCAATTTATTACCAAGAAAATAGGGATTCATCATTTGGAAATATTATTCCATAATCGGAGATTGGATTTCGAAAAATAAGAAGTTTGGGGGAAAAAACTATATTCACTACAATTTTAGACGCAGATAGTTGCGAATAGTAATGAGGCATGATCAGAACATATCTTGTTTAAAAGAGAAACTTGAAAGTGAGGGAAAGTACTAATCAATTCAACTGATACCAAACCTCTATCTAGCCTTACCCGCATTTTACATTCTTCTCTATTGTTATGCCATGTATATTTGGAACCAGTCTATCTGAATCAATTAGACATGCATTAGATATGAACTATTTGAAGTCTTGCATTAAATACCTGAATCAATCAAACCCGCATTACTTATTTTTACCCAATTGTGAGTTGATTTCATCTTTCTCTAATCTATCTTCTGCTTCTCCATGTAAGAACTTGTATTATTTCCAATTCTTCTAGCATACTGTTGAAGCTCTTCTAGCATTTTGCAGGTTGCTATGACATTACAGCGACTGAGTAAATCCCTCTCATGGGCCCATTCCCAATCACATTCTCTCTTGCACTCACAATCCGATCTCCAATCATCATTTCGACCGTAATCTCAGCACAGTTCTCATTCACTTTCAGATTCTAGCTCGACCGAACGATCAAAATCAATTGACAGTGCAAGCGATAGTAACTCGACGGAGAGTGAGCCTTTACATAACCAAGACGCCTATTTACATGAAGAAGGTACTCAAGTTATTTAATTTATATGTGCTTAATTAACTGTGTTGATTGAAGTTAACCTATCTTTTTAATTTTTACGGTTCAGCTTCAGCACAATATTCCACTAAACGTAGAGGGATTGCGAAGTTGGGTGAATTATGGGGTACGGGAAAACGCTTAGAGCTTCACTTCAACTATTTCTATCATCCAGTTGGAAATACCGCAGATAGACTATCTACCCATTTAGGCATTTTAGTTCATGATGGGAACATGTAAACTTTCTTTTGTAATTTTCCGTATAACACAACTCTTATTAGAATACTCTTTACAATACTGTATGTTATCTCTTGACAATTTAAAGATGACTATTTAATCGATGTACGAGGTTACTAATTTAATATTATATCGATGCTGAACAAGTTACCGTTGGCTTTCAAAGATTGGCAATGCAAGGACTTATACCCACCTAAGGAGCATGTTTGGCGAGAGGTGAAGGTAAAATCAAATGATACCATGACTTGTGGCAAATGAATTGAAAATTTGAATTCTTTACAAAGATAACTATGTAAGCTAAAATCAAAGTTGGCGTATTTGAACGAACAATAGATAATAACATAAGTAATTGATTAATGGAGCATCACAGAATCTATTCAAAATCAAGAATCTTATAAGCGCCATCACATCTCAATGCGAGTCACTGTATTTACACCACTACGCCACCAAAAAAACCCTCACAACCACCAAACAACTCCATGCCCACATCATCACCTACGGTCACCTCAACTCCACCAATCTCCTTTCTCTCGTCACCGACTCAAATTCACTTCGTGGCCACAAATCACACGCACACCAACTATTCGACCAAATGCCGGATCGAACATTATCGTCATGCAACACCACCATTAAAAAATATACACAAAATGGGTTGCCACACAATGCAGTTCAACTGTTTGTCGAAATGCTTGCTTCGGACAATCTAAAACCCGATAAATACACCTACGTATATGTTGTCATGGCTTGTGGCGAGTTATCGCTGCTTGAATTTGGTGTTTCGCTTCATGGGTTAGCGGTGACAAGCGGGGTTGTATCGAATACGTTTGTGGGGAATTCTTTGATGGCAATGTACATGAATTGTGGCGATAAAGAGGGGGCGAAATAGGTTTTCGAGACTATGTTAGAGAGAAGTGTGGTGTCTTGGAATACTATGATAAGTGGGTATTCTATAAATGCTAGTGCCAAGGATGCTATTATGGTTTATAAGAAAATGATGGATGTTGGGGTGGAGGCTGATTGTGCCACAGTATTTTTAGTGTTGCTGGCTTATGGGATATTAAAGGACCTAGAGGTTGGGAGTGAGGTTCAAAAATTAGTGGAGTGTAATGATTTAGGTAAAAAATTATCGGTTAGGAATGCGTTGGTGGATATGTATGCAAAGTGTGGTAGAATGGATGAGGCACGAGCGTTGTTCGATAAAATGGGAGAGCGAGATGTGGTGACTTGGACCACCATGATCAATGGATTCACGTTGAATGGTGATGCGAGAAGTGCATTAGAGCTTTGTCCGCTGATGCATTTTGAAAGTGTAACGCCTAATGCAATGACTCTGGCTTGTCTTTTTTCTGCTTTTGCTGATTTGCTCCATTTGAAGCATGAAAAGTGCTTGCACGGGTGGGACATGCGATAAAATCTTAATTCTAACGTAAATGTCGAAACTGCAGTGATTGACATGTATGCGAAATGCAATTCCGTTAATCTCAGCATACGTGTTTTTACAAAAACTTCAAAAAAGAGAACTGTCGCATGGAATGCCATTCTTTCTGGGTGCATTCATAATGGTCTCCAAAGAGAAGCAGTTTCACTTTTCAAACAAATGTTATTAGAAGCAGTAAGGCCCAACGATGCAACCTTGAAGAGTCTCCTTCCTACCTATTCAGTTCTTGCAGATCTCCAGGGAGGCTGCCATTTCTCTTTTTAATCAGATGGTTCAATCTGGGGTGGAACCAAATGAGGTCACTTTTACTTCTGTTTTGCATGCTTGTAGCCACGCGGGTTTAATGGTTCAATCCTCGTGATGCTCACTACACTTGTATAGTTGATCTTCTTGGTTGTGACTTTTAAAACAAATTTTATTGGAAGTAGTAAGGCCCAATGATGCAACCTTGAAGAGTCTCCTTCCTGCCTATTCAGTTCTTGCAGATCTCCAGGGAGGCTGATGTTTCTTTTTTTAATCAGATGGTTCAATCTGGGGTGGAACCAAATGAGGTCACTTTTACTTCTGTTTTGCACGCTTGTAGCCACACGAGATTGATGTTTCAATCCTCGTGATGCTCACTACACTTGTATAGTTGATCTTCTTGGTCGTGACTTTTCAAACAAATGTTATTGGAAGCAGTAAGGCCCAATGATGCAACCTTGAAGAGTCTCCTTCCTACCTATTTAGTTCTTGCAGATCTCCAGGGAGGCTGCTATTTCTCTTTTTAATCAGATGGTTCAATCTAGGGTGGAACCAATTGAAGTCACTTTTACTTCTATTTTGCACGCTTGTAGCCATGCGGGTTTGACGGTTCAATCCTCATGATGCTCACTACACTTTTATAGTTGATCTTCTTGGTTGTTCAAGCCGGCTTGATGAGGCTTATGAGCTAATAAGAACAATGCCATTTCGGGCCAATCATACTGTTTAGGGGGCATTATTAGGTGCATGTGTGATACATGAGAATGTTGATATGGGAGAGGTGGATGCAAAATGCCTTTTTGAACTAGAGCCAGATAACACGGGAAATTATGTATTATTGACGAAAATTCATTCGACGGTGGGAAGGTGAAAAGATGCAGATAATGTTGGGCATATGATGAATGGAATAGGATTAATAAAAGCACCAGCTCGCAGTTTCGTTGAGGTCAGAAATACGTGAGAGTTTCTATTGTATATTTTCTAAGAACTTATGAAAGCTTCAGATTCAAGTGTGTCCTCAATACCAAAAGCTATATAACTGAAGCTAAGCTTGTTACTTATTGAAGAATATGTAATCGCTGGGAGACAAATATGGCGATAACCGCGTGTAGAATACTAGATTTGACGAAGTAGAACTGCAGAAGGCATGGCTATTAGTTTCTAGAATGTTGGTAATTAATGGTTTAAAGTGGATTTATCCCATCAACCAGTGAACTTCATTCGAGAATGTTGGCGGTGAAGCATTTAGCCCAAAGACTTCCTGGGTAAGTGATTTAAATCCAAGAATGGTGGTAATATATCTCTCTATGGAGGAAGTTAATTGTTTTTTCTCATGAACCTATATCATAGATATTGCATGGTACAAAGAATCTTAAACATGTCTGAATTTTATTAGTAGTATGATATTGCAAGCTTCACAAATTAATAAAAAAAAGTTAAGCTAAAATCATATGTGTAGTAGTTGACTTGTTTTTCTTTACATTGTAATTATACAGGAGAACATTGATGCCCCTGATGAATTCAAAAAAATGTGCATGAAGAAGGTTGGAAAGATATGGAATAATTGGAAAGTAGAGGTGAAGAAACATTATCGTGCCTTTGATACCGACGAAGAGAGATTGAAACATTGTCCACCTATAGTAAAGCTAGAGCAGTGGTCGCAACTTGTTAAGTATTGGGGAACTCGTGAGGCAAGGGTATGAATGCATTACTAGTACTAAAGTTTTATTAATTCAAGTTAAACATATATTTTAAATATATTTTTGTAACAGAAAATGAGTCGAAGAAATCGTCAAACTCGTCAGAAGCAAAGAACACCACATACTTCCAGAAGAAAGAGTCATGAAAATGTTGCTCATAAGGTGTTTTATAAAAGATTTTGATTGTGAATATTATTTTATGTTATTAAACTTATTTATGTAACGACTTACGAATCAATGGGTTTATGCAGATGGAGGCTCATCAAGGGAAAAATGTTTCGTTGGTTGATGTTTACATCAAAACACACGAGAGGAGCGATGGCTCCGCCATCTATAAGGATTCCGCTGATGTAATGGTACACAAATTAGCAGATGAGGATTAAATTAACAATTAAATAATTTTATTATTTTTGAAAGTTAAAATCATGCATGAAATTAATATGTGAAGCATTTAAAATTAGCAGTGGGGAGATATTAGGATCTTTATTTTGTTTTGGTTTTGTGAATGAATGATTATAATTTTTGTTTTATATAATAAGAATTGTTTCATTTTAGTCAAAAGTGAGGCAAAAATTAGATCAACTTCCGTCAGATTGTAATCACTCCGTCAGTCGTAAAGACGAGATATTTTATGAAGTCCCGGGACCTGATAAAAACGGTCATTGTCGAACTTATGGGCATGGACCATCTCCAACTGATGTGCATGGAACTAAGCGGCTGAAGGTTAATGAAAAAGAGTATGAGAGACTACGACATGAGATTCGATCTGAATTTCAGGATAAATATGATCATTTAGAGGCTCAGTTTGAGTTGATACGCACACACATGCTGACTTGCCATTCCGTTGTATCCAAACAGGTTAATAAGTACACACTTTTATCCTTTGTGCTTAATTATCGTGTGTATATACATAACTGTATGTTCTAATATTAAATCATGCTACTAACAGGTTCCTCAATCTTCCAATGAGCAAAACATACCATCATATAGGTCTATTTTGCAACCCGAGCAACAATTAGAAGAAACCAACCAATTTCAACATGTAGTGGTGCCACAATCAAATCACCATTTAGCTCCATCTCAATAGGGAAGTACATAATTACTTTTTAAAATCATAATTTAAGACTTTACGTTTTCATGACTGAAATAATTCATTTTTTGTAGATTGAAAATTCTCTACAGTTGGCTGCCTCCGAGACTGTTGCTCGTGTTAGTGAACAAACGAATGCTACTTCAATTTAGGTATGTTACTAATTTAAAGGATTTTAAAGGGTAAACTATATATGTGATTTCTACACTATATCTGTGATTTCTTGGGGAGTTTATGTATACTTGACATTGAGTTGTTGGTTTATTTGGTTCTATATAGTCTTAAAATTTTTGGGATGTCTTAAAAACAAATGAAACTCTGCCGATTTTTTTCCAGAAATATATCGTTGATGACATATTCATCTTGTTTGTAGAAAGAACCATCAAAGAAGACAAAGAAGCACCATCAACCACGACAAAGGGTCTCAAATAATGCACTTCCTAAAATTGTAGACCTTATTACTTTCGGACTTCCAAAAGTGGTTGTGGCACGTGGATTCATTGTGAGCAACGACCCTTCAACAAAAGTAGGGAGTACGCTACTTGGTGAAGACTTTTGGGAAGTATATATCGAGAAAACATTTGTAACAAACGAACCATTGCCCAGACCTTATGGAAACAAGTCCACAATTGGAGATGCATATCATTCAACCGTAGCGTGGCATATTGCTAATGTACTAGTTTTTAATTTTTATTATTTTAATTAAAATACCAAGAATAAGTATCAATGACTAAAAATTGAATTTTTTTATTTGTAGGTTGAAGAGGATGTTTAACTTTGATGGACAAGATTCGTATATTATAAAAATTTCCGTTTCGCTTCATATTTTCCCGCTTTTTCTTATTGGACATGTACATTTTATTTTGTGGATGGATAATTTTTTCAAACTCAATTATGTTTATTTACGTTGAATGCTATTTGTTTTAATTTAATGACGTTTTAATTTGATTACCGCCCTCTTAATTTAATGTTATGGTAGTGTATTTGCACATAAATATGATACTTGTAATAAATGATATTTTTAACACTTGTTCCCACTCATATATTGCAAAATAATATCAAAATTTTGTTTAGTGCCGCTATTATCATTCTCGACATTTTTTTAGTGTCGTTATTATCATTCGCGGCATTTTTTAGCGCCGTCAAAAGTGTGTTGAACATTTAATAGGTGTTGCAAACGGTCATTATCAATATTTTTTAATGCCGCTAAAAGGATATTATCAGCATTAATATAAATGCCTAAAAATGTCGCAAATTTTTTGCGGAATTTTTTAAAATGCCGTTGTTCTTTTACCACATTGGCTACCGCACTTGTGGAAATGCCGTCGAAAGTGCCACTATTTTTCGCGGCATTTTTTAAAATGCCGTTGTCCTTTTACCACATTGGCTATTACCGCACTTGTGGAAATGCCATCAAAAGTGCCGCCAATAGTCTTACCGGCATTTTTAGTGCTTTTCTCGGCATTTAATTTATGCCGGGAAAAATCAATATTCCTGTAGTGGATTTTTGTGTGTCTTTTGAGTAAATATCATTATTTTTGGTTAAAAAAATTTGAAAAACTCAAAAAGATTTCTTTGTGTGTATTTTAGTTTGACACACTCTACGTGGCATACACTTGTGTTAGAATCCCTTATTTTTATCTCCCATGTGGCAAGAACTTTTGGTTTAGATTGTCAATCCTTATTATGTTCTTTACCATGCTTACATGGAGTAGTTGGATTTTGTGTTGCTTAAATGGATTCTGTTTTTATATGCCTCAATTCACACATGCACGAGATCACTTGAAACTATAACTTCATATGTATATTCAAGCTTTTTATGGTGTTCTCCTCCCAATCTTGTCATCTACATGTTATGTGACCTAGGAGGACTAGTGCATGACAAAATTTGTTGCACGTGAGATTTGTGAGACATGAAATGTTATATATAAATGTGCACGGGGAAGGTCTCTGAAAGGATTTATTATCCTTTGCGAATAGTAAGCCACCGTTTGGTTTGGACCTAAAAGAAATACGTGGTCCAAAGGCCTAAAATAAAATATGGCATTAAAAGAAAAAATAATATGCCAAGGCCTATGTGTAGTTGATTTATTCAGTCAAAAGATTGAAATAATATGCTAATTGAGGGAGTTTGGATGATATATCAATGGTTTGCACAATATCCGTTTATCCTAATTGCGCTTTCAATGTCATGACTCTATTGGTTTGTAGAATCATCAACATGCTAGGCTTGTATGCATTGTGTATGTTTGTTCATTGAGTTCAATTTATATAGTCACATGAGTTTATATTAAAATGTGATGAAGTTTGCAATGAATTGAGAACTCCGTGAACATGTTTTAAGTGTTTGCGTCTAAATTTAATTGTTACTAGTTCATACACCTACACTTCCATTTCCATATGACACATTTTTGCCATTCGAGTGTGAAAAACTTACTTTAATTTTTGTCATTTGGGAGTTTATATCTATATATATGTGCGTGTGCATTATTGGTATATTTAGAGTATTTATATATATAGATATATGATAGTTTTTGTCTTTACCTTGCTAACTAGTCCATTTATGTTTTTACTTCATAATTGGTATATATCTTGTTGCATTCTTTGTTGATATCACATGTATAATACTTTATGTATCATATTGGTATCATTTTCTTGCATCTTAGTTGGTATCCATTATTATTTATTGGATTGGTTATAATTTTGTTGCCCATGTGCTTTAATGTTCTCATCACTTTATGCACAATTGCATGTTTATCTTGTTTTCCCATTCTATTTATCCCTTGTTTAGTTTAGGGGGTGTATATATTTTAATTGGGGGAGATAAGTTATGTTTTGATTCTTTAGCCTTTGTCTATTCCTGAACAAAAAGGGGGAGAATGATAGGGGAGAAATGGTATCTAATCCTATTTAATTGTATCTTAGTTTGGGGGAGATATAACTTAGGGGGAGTCATCACCTTATTAGGTAGATCACAGTTTATAAATGGGAGAATTGAATTTAGGGGGAGAATTTATCTTACCTGCATTTAATATTATTGATATTCCCTATGCATTCGATAGTTTGCTTAAGTGTTCAGGCATTCTTCTAGATGGCAACTTTCATCGTCGGCAAAGATATTGATCCTTGGGTTGTTTGAGTCAAGCTATGTATTTTTATTTTCGGTGGGACATTTTTATGTCTAGTAGAGCTTGACGGACCTTCAGGATTTTTATTGGTTTTTGACCCGGAATAGCCAAAGGGGGATATATGTAAGGACACAAATTTCCAATTGAGTCCTTTGTTGTTTTGGCTCGATTTCGGACAAAAACATTTGAGTCATAGGATAGAGTTCTTAATCATGTTTCAAGCCCATGACATTCTAAAGTTGAAGACGTAGCGGCCAAGTTTATAAAGCTTCATTAAATGCCGAGTTTGTTGTGACTCGTTTCTACGTCAACAACATTTGTTCTGTTTACTCCTAAGGTATGAATGCATTACATATTTATATAGAAGCTTGGAACATTTTGTATTGGGTGTAAGTTATTGTTTAAACTGTTGTTCATTTTTAGAAAGTATCTTTAAAACTTTAAAATAAAGTCTCTGGGCTAAAATATAATTTTTATACATTCGGGAAACTCATTCGAAATTGTCGTTCGAACGAGTTTTTCATTCGAACGAGAATTTCGTTTGAACAAGTTTTGACAACGATTTTGCCACTGGAACTTCGTTCGATATTATCGTTCAAACGAGTTATTTTATTCAGACGAGAATGTCATTCGAACGAGTTTGGAAATGATATTTCCTATCCTGTCACTGGAACTTCATTAGAAGGGTCGTTCGAATGAGACTTCGTTCGAACGAGATTTTCGGCGAGAAATTAAAATGTTAGTTTTGGGCAGTTTTTGAAAGTTTTCCCACTACTTTTCCCCACTAACTTTTGACTAACTTATGTACTGCGGGAACCAACTATTTTGAACCAACTTTTTCACTATCCTTCATCTCCTAGAGAGAGTTTAACAGAAAAATTCAAAGAAGAAAAGAGTTCATATTTGAGTCTTCATTTTTTCAATGAAAAATCTTTCAAACACTTCTGTTTTACACCCATAGTTTTTTCATTCCAAGTTTCCATGTAAATATCTTGCTTGGATTATTTGGCTTCATTTTATCTTTACACCTTGAAGAATAGAAGTTTGGGTTCACTTCTACATCACTCAAAGAATAAGTCTAGTTGTTTTGCTGTGGCATTCTCACATGGTGAAAGGCACCATGTGTGGTTGACGGTGTACCTAAAGTCTCATTGGTGAATTTCAAGATTCTGGTTGAGCTCCGGGGTTGTCAACTAGGCAGAGGTGTTTGCAAGAAGATGCGCTAAGGCTTAAAAGGGGTCGAGTTGAGGAAGTAAGTCATTTGTCTTATAATTATAAAACCATACTTAGTGGACTTAAGGCTAGGGTCGTCCGAGGTTTTTTTTCCCGTTGTGGATTTTTCCTCGTACATTGCGGCGTAGTGGTTCTTTATTTATTTTATCTTTTGCAAAACTCACCTATAATGCATGCTTAGGTAAAATGATAAAATCAGTTTAAATCACTACTTGTTTACTTTTGTGCAATTTAAATTTGGGTAATGTTTATGTTAATTTAATTCAAGTCATCACTCAATTTGATAAAAATGGTTTGGCCTAATTAGGTTATATTGAAAATATGTTTTGTAGTAAGACTTTAAAATTGAGGGCCTCGTGTTCCAACAAGTGGTATTAGAGCATTGATTGAGAAAAGCTATCACTTTTCAGAAAGTTGAATACTTCCAGCAGATTTAAACAATTAAAGATTGAACTTCATTATGTAACATACCGTTAAAATTGTCTCCAAAGCAAATTTTTTCGCCGTCGGATGCAAGTCAGTATATTCAATGCACAATGAAAAACGAGCATATGAAAATAGTTGAGATAACACAATAAAATATGACATACGAGACTTTTAAGAAAATTCTTTTAACATAAAATTTTGTCAAAGTAATATAAAATAACAGACAGTTATTCAGGTTGCAGGGTCCTCTGTTTCACAACAGGAGAACTCTACTTCTTTCTTTTTCTATGAAAAGGATAATATATTAAAAACAAGGCTAAAGCCCAAAATAGAAACCAAACTCATCGTCCAGGACAAATCGGCTATGGCTTAAGGAAAAGACACAGGTCCCCAAACTAAAACACAAAACAAAGCCCACCAAACACTAGCCCCAGACTGTCAAGCTCAAACTCAGAGAAAAAAAGAAATAAATAGCTAAAAGATTACACAAAGAAACCACGTGTCTCCAAGAAGAATCCACGCGTCAAGGCAAAACCCGAAACGATCACACGTGTCTAATGAAACCACGAACGCAAAACCAATACCTCACAAAACAAGTATTGGGACAACCAAATGGAATTGCATAGACAAAAACCTCTATTTAGGCTAATTTACATTCAAGATTTGATGACTTTAGTCTAAATAAGGCTAATTGGGCTATGTTGAATGGTAATTTGCGTAAAACCCATTTACTTAATGGGTTTGGGCCTTCAATATCTGGGTTGGATCTGTGTTTGGGCATAATTCGGGTATGTTGAGCTCGAACTTCTACATTCAACAAATGTAGAAATTATTGTAATCAACATTCTAAAAAGAGCCTTGGTAAGTCGAACGATGGGAGACTGCCTAGTGCATAGGGGTGACTTTTATTACTGGATACAATATTATAAAAAGAACAACTATTAGCATGTAATAATTCAATAGAATGTCTAAATCAATTTAATAATAATTCATCTTTAAAAAAAGCTAAAAATATCCTTTATATGGACAATCAAAATGATTTCGTTTGATCTTTTAGGTGATTCACTTGATCATTGACAATGAACTTAAGTTATTGAATGTGGCATGGATAATGAATTCAAAATGTGGTATGGAATCTAGAAAAAAAAGAAGTTGCCTCAACACAAGACAACACAAACTCTTAAGGCCCTGCAACATGTGAATTATGTGTGTCTTTAATAACATACATCTCCGCGTTAAGTACCGGTACTGGAAGATATGCTTCAGGTGAGTGAACGTCAGTTATTGATACGCGTATATAATTATCCCCCAAGCGAACGTTGTGGATGGTATCATTAGGTGAAATACGATCAAAAAACACCCCAGACGCAACAACATTCGCACGTGAATTCAATGCCAATCTACATTGTTTTCCTTATATAAAAAAAGAAAATGAATAATGAATGACATATATATACTAATAAAAAAATAAAGATCACTAATATAATTAAATTCGATACAAACCTTCCCAATATTAGATTTAAGATCCGACGGTGAAATTATACATTGTCTATTCACATTGCTTTGGGCCTATATACACATTAAATATTCAAAAATAAGTATAGTAAAGTATAAGACATAAATGGAATAAAGTTGTACCAATTACGTGATTTCGTTTGATCTTTTAGGTGCTTCGTTTGATCATTGACAATGAACACAAGTTATTGAATGTGGCATGGATAATGAATTGAAAATGTGGCATGGAATGTAAAAAAAAGGAAGTTACCTCAATGCACGACAACACAAACTCTTTAGGCCAACGAACATGTGAATTGTGTGCGTCTTTAACAACATACATGTCGGAGTTAGGTACCGGTACATGAAGATATGCGTCAGGAGAGTGAACATCAGTTATTGATACACGTATACCAATCGAACGTTGTGGATGGTATCATTAGGTGAAATATGATCAAAAAACACCCCAGACGCAACAAGATTCACACATGAATTCAATGCCAATCTTCATTGTTTTCCCTATTTAAAAAAACAAAATGAATAATGAATGACATATATATTCTACTAAAGGAATAAAAATCAGTAATATAATTAAAGTTGTTACAAACCTTCCCAATATTAGACTTAGGATACGGCGGTGAAATTATACGTTGTCGATTCACAATGTTTTGGGCATGTATACACATGAAATATTCCAAAATAAGTATAGTAAAGTATGAGACATAAATGTAAAAAAGTTTTACCAATTACGTGATTACCTTCTCTTTTTTCCTCTTGGATGGAGAATCACATGATTCACTCACATAATTTAAATGCTTCTGATATTTTTTATTATCACTTTTCTTACTATTTGAGGAAATCTTCTCAATTAACGATGGTGCAAGTGATCTACTTTGAGACTTCCTCAATTTTTCCATTGCCTCCTGAAGTTGTCGATCTTTTTCTTTATCCTTCTCCTCTTTTTGATGATGTCTAAACTTTAATTCTTGAACATGCTTTTCCGATCCCCGTCTAGGGATATGAAAGTAAGTTGTAGGAGTGACTCATTTTCCTATCCCCCTTACTCGACCACTATACTCTGGAGTACCAAGTGCCAAGGTTAGGACATCTAAGGTACCTTGAGTTACTAAGCTCCCATCATGTAATTGCTTCTTCAAAGCGTCCTACAATAAAGAAAATTATTAAGAGTGTTGTTAAATAATATTTTTTTCAAACCTCATATGTAGTATATATCCATATTTATAAAGACTATATAATATACATGTCCGCATTAGGTACTTTTGAAAGTAACTCATAATTTTTTCACCAACTTCCTCAATTGCATCGTCTTGATATTGTCTGTTTCTTGATTTTCGGGCGATTATCCACATTAGAGACCTATCATCCTCATCAAATGCATCTCCATGTCTCTTTTTCTATCACAATTATAAAATAAAATATAAGAAATTAAGCTGACAATATAAAATCCCCATAATGAATTAATTATAGTCGTATACTCTGCAAATAATATAAGAATTCAACTACATACCATAATATCCTCAAGACCTACATACCCCAACATACTAAGCTTGTGGTTGAACTTATTTTGTGCTCTCCTTTCTCGTTGTACATCACTTAATTTCTACGCATTAAATTTATGATAATGTAAGAATTTAACCATACCGTGGATAAATGTTGCATTTTGTATAATAAAATGAATTTAATATACACCTCAAACTTTGGGGATAGTCCTCCTCTTACAAACGCATACCAATCCTTGTGATCAATGAACTTTTTAAACTTTTCTGGATGGTTCCAAAGATTACCGGTATCATCTTTAAATGGCTTGACACAACTCCTGGTGAGTTCTCCTTTGAAATTCTTCCATGAACAACAAATTTCGGATATAACTCCCTTCTTTGATTTGGGGTTCATGTTGAACTTGTCCTGTAATTAATGAATATTATATTACATAATGGAATTAAATAATACCAATATAGACTTCAAAGAACATCAATATAAATTATTAGCATTTACCTCCATAGCTACCCATAAATTCTCTTTTAATGACTTTGAGACTTTGGACCAACTTGGATAACTTATGGGCACCATTGTCCTTGCCAAAAACCCCTTATAACTTGTGAAATCCTTCATTGTATCACAATTTGGTTGTCCTTTTCTATTGTAAGTTACTAGTATTCGATCACAAGAAGACCTTTTGCTTATTCGTTCTAAAACAGCCACACCTTTATTACTTGAATTTTGTTATGAATTTGCTAAATCAACTGGACTTTTTGAATGAAAATCATCTTCCTCATCCATATCCACTACAATGACAAATAAATAGATTGAAGTAAGTGTGCATGTTAATGAATAACAAATAATAAGAAATGATATGTTGAAATTAATTTGTAGGAAGCAAGAGCATTATTAATAAAAATAAAACATATGTTATTCATAATTTTACCTGTAGAGACACTCCCCTGTTGTCTTTGGATTTGACATGAAAATACCGATCACTCCCATGTTTTCAAAACAAGGGAAAAACATGTATTTCTTTCCACTCGTCTTATGTTTTCCCTTATTTTCATGAGCATATGTCAAGCACCCAAATATCATCAAATTAGTATATGCGGCAGGGAATCTAGTACACAATTCTTTTGGTGTCTTAAGCTCAATAGATGAGAATGGATACTTATTCACTAAATAACATGTTGTGTTAACAACTTCATCCCACAACTCCTTGGGAAAAATTGCATTAGACTTCATGTACCTTGCTATCTAAATAAATGTCATGTTCATCTGCTTGGATACTCCATTTTGCTGAGGTGTCTTTCAAACTTTGTGGTGTCTCACAATTCCCTCATTTTTTCCTAACTCATCAAGCAGGCCCGACTAAAATTCAATGAAATTATCAGTTCTCAAACGCTTTATTTTCTTACCAGTTTACTTCTCAATCAAAGTCGTCGGCTGTTTAAACTTCATAAACACCTCATCCTTTCTTTTAAGAATGAACAACTAAACTTTCCTAGAGAAATCATCAATGAAAGAATATGAATTTTTAAAAACATGGAGAAAATTATGGTTATTAGTCATACCAATCTTATTAGAAATGTACTTTTCATATTTGTATCCATATCTACCTCAATTATGAGAAAAACGTGACAACAAGGTCAAGTTTTCCTATTCCTGGGGATTGGGAAGTATGAAAATCCTGGGAAGTATGAAAATAAAAAACATTCCCCAAATTTCATAACGAGTCAATTCATCTCATATGTACAGTAAAAGAATTTCACCGTAAATGATAATCTCCATCAACCATTAAAACATAAATTATAAAATGTAAACTAAACATAGATAACTCTTTAAAAAGCATAGATAACTCTAAGAATAAGCAAAACACAATGAACACTCTACTTATTTTTTATTATTAATCCAAATTCCCTCACAATCTACACGTGCACACGAATTTTCACTTTCATTAATCAACTCCATGTTTGGCAATCCATTGGTGGAGACATGATTTTCGGCACATCCATAAGAGTAGTGATCATCATCACAACCAGTAGTTATAAACTCTTTGTGGAGTCACAAGAATGATTGACCATTTAGGATTGAGTTGGTCTTGAACATAAAAAACCTGTTTGGCTTGAGAAGCTAATATGAAGGGCTCACTCTTATGGACAACTCTACAAAGATCAACAGATTTAACGCCAAGCACATCTACTTTAATACCATTACCTTTGTCGACCCAGTCAGACTTGAAAACTAGAATTTTGAAAGTGAAATAATCAAGCATCCATATTTCATTCATGACACCATAGAAACTCAAATTTGAAACCACGAGATGCTTATCCTTTGCACTAGAAACTTGCATTATTGTGGCCGTAATGCTAACTCCACTATTTTGGCTAACTCGTTCAGCATCACATTCTTTGGTACGGTAATGACAACCATTAATGTTATAACCCTGATATTTTATCACGTCTCAATGAGGTCCCCGAGCTATCAAGTTTATGATGTCCGAAGCATTGTTGTTGGGGAGATTTAGCTCCTTTTCAACCTGATTTGTCTTAAATGTTAGTTACAAATTTAATAGTATATTAAATTGTCACATATTGATATTAATCATACCCTTTCACGAATCCAGACAATAATGGTCTAGTTATGTTCATCTTGTAATTCTTTTTCATCTTTGCACTTTCAGGGATACTTTTGCCTCAAGCTCTCCATATGCTCCCTATAAGGGTGTTAGTAGAGAAAAACATTTTAACCATTAAAGAAAAATACAATATAGTACATGATTTTTTACAAAAGCAATGGAAAGATAAATTACTCGATATATGGTTGAACATCATTTGTGTTTTGCAACACATAACAATGTGCTTG
This sequence comes from Sambucus nigra, assembly GCA_949130495.1. Classification (NCBI taxonomy): domain Eukaryota; kingdom Viridiplantae; phylum Streptophyta; class Magnoliopsida; order Dipsacales; family Adoxaceae; genus Sambucus; species Sambucus nigra. Next base: position 730,926,242 of record OX422211.1, read on the forward strand.
CTCCCATGATAATTCGTCCACCTCAATTACTTTACCACCCCATATTGTTTTGCCATGGCATATAATATCATCATCATCATCGTCATCATCATCATCATCATCATCATCATCATCATTTGTTTTGTTTCTACCTAATGGAACCCCAACGGCATCAAGCCCATGTAAAAATTCCGTACAAAATTCAATTACTTCTTCGGCAATATAGCATTGGGCGATGCAACCTTCCGGATGACTTCGATTGTTTACTTGGCCCTTTAAGAATTTCATGTTCCAACAAACATTTTGAATAAAAAAAATATATTAATAATGTTTACTTATAACCTTATAAACTAATGACATATTTTTGTAAGCATGTGCAAAACTTTGAAATGCATACATCCCAGGAGAAAAAACTAGACGGCATAGTTCAACCTCCCTAATGAGATGTACCATTAGATGCACCATTATAACAAAGAATGATGGAGGGAAGTACTTTTCCAACAAACACAATATGATCACAATGTCTTCTTAAATATTTTTCAACTTCTTCACATTCACTTCTTTTGCATAGAGAGCATTAAAGAAAAAGCACACCCTTATGATTGAAAATATAACATGCTTTGGTAACACGAATCGAATGTCCACCGGAAGTATCTGTTGCATGAGTATGTGACAATCATGGGTCTTTAGACCAAACAATTTTAACTCTTCCATCGAAACAAGGTTACTAAAATTTGATGAGTATCCATCGGGAACTTTGAGTTGAAACAACATATCGCATACCCTTTTTTCTCCTCTCTAGATAATGTATAACATGTAGGTGGTAAATACGTCCGTTTTCCCTTATCTTGTGGTGCCAAATCCCCTCTTAAACCCAATTTTACAAGATCAAGACGACTCTTGACTCAATCTTTTTTCATACCGAGAATGTTGAGTGGCGTCCCTATTATGCTATCACAAACATTCTTCTTAATATGCGTAACATCCAAATTGTGTCAAAGAAGCAAATATTTCCAATACCCCAACCTAAAGAATATTGATTTTTTCATCCAACATTATGAATTATTAGGATCATCCATATTCTCCTTAGCACGTTTCCTATTTTTTTTCAATTTATCCTTTCCCTTTGTTATTTGCGCTTCAAAAGGACCAATCTTTTTTCCCCAAAATTCATTAATATTTTCAACCTGCTCTAGTGTTTGCTCTCCGTTCGGCAGATTAGGTTGTTCATGAAACTCTTGCTTACCATAAAAAACCTTCTTTTGCTTTACAAACTGATGATTTTGTGGAAGAAATCTTCTATGTGATGTACATACATTCTTTTTAGAATGTTTTATTAGAATAGAATCTATTTCTTCACCACAAATTGGACAAGCATCATACCCCTTTACATCACAACCACACAAATTACCGTATGCAAAGAAATCATTAATGTTCCAAAGTAATATCGCCTTCAAAATAAAGGATTCTTGGAGGTAAGCATCATAAACATGTACATCTTCATCCCATAAGGTTTTGAAGTCCTCAATTAATGGTGCCAAATAAACATCGATATCATTTCCAGGTTGTCGCGGACCTGATATCAACATTGTTAACATCAAAAAATTTCTCTTTGTGCTCAACGACGGCTCAAAGTTATATGTTGCTAGCATGACTGGCCAACAACTATGCTTACTACTAAGATTATTATGTGGGTCAATTCCATCCGCAGAAAGTGCTAACCGAAGGTTTCTAGCTCCGTTTCTAAACTCCGACCACTTGTCATCCACCAACTTCCATGTAGGAGAATCCGCGGGGTGACATAACTTACCATCAACTTATCTTTCGTTTGCATGCCAAGTCAAGGCCTTTGTAGTTTGTACAAATTCAAACAACCTTTTAAACCTAGTAATGGGTGTAAAATACCATAAAACTTTTGCAGGCACTTCCACCTTCACCTCAGTTGTATTTTTTTCAACTTATAACTCGTGTTCCATAAGTAAGGCATTCAATTGAATCTTTGTACTCTTTTCTATAGAGTATGCAATCATTAGGACATGCATATATTTTTTCATACCCCATCCCAAATACAAACAACTTTTGTATGACCTTTTTGGTAGATAAAGGCAATTGACTATCTTTTGTAAGCAATTGGGCAAATAATTGAAGCTTGTTTGAAAAGCTCGTGTCAGTCCACCCACTATTTGCTTTCAAATTGAGTAGACTCACCGGTGCAAACATCTTCGTAAACTCTTTACACCCTTTGTAAAAGGGCTTTTTGGCATCCTCAAGCAGCTTCTCAAATGATTTTGGATCCCGCATAAAGTCTTCATTTATCGTGTCAAACATCTCCGCCATATCATTGGCATCTTCTAGATTTTTGACCAAATTATCATCATGGATGGGGTCACCCATGTTGACATGTGAGAAAGTTTAATTATGAGAAACTTCCCCGTGCCATATCCATATACGATAACTTTGATCAATACCGTTCGCTAATAAATGACCTTCAATTTCTTTCAAAGTCCATTTAAAACTATTTCCACATGATGTACATGGACACCGTACAACTTCACTATTTACAACATTCCTCTCCGCAACTTTAAGAAAATATTCAACCCCTTGCAAGTACTCATTTCATAATCTATCGATAGGCATCCACGACTTGTTTGTTCCCATTTCTCAAATTTTACCTATATTAAGATTGTAAATATTAGATGTACAAATGTGATTTTCATATCAAATAACACAATCCTCAAATCATATTAATTTTTCAATTTCTAATTTGTAAAGTATGCATGTGTTTTATATGATTCATCTTAGTTTAAGTAACAAATAATATTATTAATGATGTAATACTAACACCGCCGACACACATTAACTTTATTACAAACGATAATTGATAGAACGGATGCATTTTAACTCAAGCTACGAATAACGTATTTGTGTGTATAATATGTATCTGGTAATTTCTTCTGTATTTCCTCTGTGTATACAATATTTATTTGTTACTATGTTAAAAGACAAAACAAAATGAATCTACCAGGATCACATTTACCATTCACGCACGTGTTATCATTCATTAATGATAAATACTCGAAGTCTATAAGTACATTAATCTTGCTTATTGAGAACAAAATTCACTTTTTTGACTCCTTTGGTTATGTAGTCTTATTGCTTTCACCTTCCAATACAATTCACACCAATACTATTCCAATTTTTATTGAAAAGATGCAATTATGATCAACATGACATCATCAATGCTCTTCCCCAAATTCAATACTAATTTTATCATTGAAATTCTATTATATGAACAATGGGCCTATTTACAAGCATTAAAATGATCCCATCACATTAAATTCAAACTCATCTAACCTTAATTGCATTCATTAAAATTGCATTTTATAAATCTTATTTATTTCTAGTTCCATACAAAGTGTTAGGGAAAAAGCGAAAAGAAAGAAAAAAATTAAAAATTAAGCTTTCTTGGCTACTGCCCTGGGGCCTGCGGTTTCCACCAGTGGACTACGACTCTACGAGCTAAGGCTAATTCTCCCATTAAAGGCAGAATTCAAAAAAAATCTTCGTTTTCTCATTTTTCCCCTCTTCAACAAACACCCAACCATTTCACCAATACATACATATAAATTTCAGCATATATAAGTCCATATGCAATCTCAAGATTACTTTGGAAATCAAAATTTGTATAAAACTCATCAATACCAAATACCTTTTTAATGATAATAAGTTTTAATATGTATTAACGAGTTGGTTTTCAAGTATAGATCATATGCGATTTCAAAGGAACAAGATATACCAGACTTCTTAATTATGTTACATACACATACACATACACATACACATACACATACACATACACATACATATACATATACATATACATATACATATACATATACATAGACATAGACATAGACATATACATATACGTATACATATACACATACATATACATATACATATACATATACATATACATATACATACGCATACACAGGTTGCAATTGAGAGTAACTTACTAGATAATGAAAATCTTCCAACTTTGACAGAGAATGGAGAGGAGCTGTGATGAGGAAACGAGACGAGAGAAGCCCCGATGAGAGTAATCGTGAGACGTGAGGATAGGAACCATGATAAACGAAGCGCGCGAGTAAACTAATTTCCGAAAAAATGAATTAAAAGGGTCATGTTATGTATTTAGGTAAACAACTTTTCAAAAAGATGTGATAATATGTAAAATTAAATAGGAATTTTATTTTTAGAGTGTCATAATAATATGTATAAAATGAAATTTTATATTAAAAATGTCATATTAATAATATCATTAACCTTTAAATGATATTTTTGTTATAAATGCCATTAAACTATTTTTTTTAGCGTCATAAATTTTTTTTCTTATAGTGGAAGTATTTAATTAAAAAGGTCTTAGTTGATGAATACTAGAGGAATGGGAGGAAATAGAGTAAATAGTTTCTCTTTAGAAAGGAACTGAAATAAGAATGAAGGGAAACGGATAAAAAATCAAGAAAAGACAAAATAAAAAAATGGGAGGAAAGTGTAATTAGTTGAAAATTTAGGGATGGCAGAGGAATGGGCCGCTAGTGTGGAGCGTGTGTCAATAGTGGAGGTTCTGCACGTGTAGGCGTTGATTTGAAGGATGAAAGGTTACCACATGGATTGCCCAGATGGCACCATGTGACGCCTTGGTTTAAAAGGAAAAATGGTGCAAAGACCCTCCCCGGATTCAAACTACAGACCATTAGGGTTACAAAAAAAATCCATACCACTAAGCCACAATGTGGCTCAGTTATATTCTTAAGAGAAAAAAATACTTATCCCCTATTAACTTCCTAAGTTTCATAATTGTACACTACACCCAAACATCAATAACTTTCAAATGTGACCACGAAATGACGAATCGTAAAAATCGACATGACCCTGATTTTGATGCCATAAATCTTTCACAGTGCTCGAGCCACGGGGTTGGACTTAGGGTATGACTCGAGACTTTGAATTTGACTTTTTCTTGGTTTTTAACTTTACATGGTCGCAACTTCTTCGATTGGAGACCGATTAACTCACGATTTGAACCTAGACGTCACCTGAAGGTTTATAATTTTTGAGTTTTGTTTGAGTCCAAAATTAGTTGTCTAAATTTACCAAATTTCCATTGAAAGTGCATATGCTTCCATTTTTTCTCAAATTACCTTGAATTGTCAAGTTTGTAATGACAAGTATGTTTTTACCCACAAGATAAAATGAATACTCGCATAAGGCCAATTTTACCAAGAACTAGCAAGTAAAATGCGTATATTTGAGGTATAAATATAACACTTTTGGTTGCTGATCACACTACCCCAAAATAAAACATTGATAATCCTAGAGAAAAAATAAAAATAAAGGAAAAAAATGATACGAACCCAAAAGTGTGCCACTTTCGGGGGTACAAGCGATTTCACTTAACATTGGCAACAGGCTGATAAACCTCTAGGTATCGTAAGAGGACAAGTGTTTTCCCATGAGGGTTTGATTTGATTATACCGACAAAATTTAAAAAATTATTTTATATTTTTGAAAATGATTTATTAAAAGGCGATTAAATTTGTTCTTAGACATAGAAATATCATACAACCCATCATTTAAGGACTACAAACAATGAACTATAAAGTATATGACAAGTTAAAACTTACATAATACCCAAATAAAATCCTTCCTAGAACTCAACGTGTATATTGTGAATCACTCAAAAAAGTTTTTAAATATCAAAGAGTAATTAGTAGATTGCCTTTTAGAATGAATGGGTCAACTTTCAAATCTCACCAGATATATCTCTCTAAAACTGATTTCTCGAGATATGTGAAAGTGTATCTCTCTTGTGTGTGAGGGGAGGAGTAAATACAAACAAGTTCAAACATTTCACACACATATAAGAAAGACTAATACTGGAAACAATTTGGTTTCATGAAAGGAATCCAAATCACTATATTGAGAATGTCGAATTATTCACAACGTAGATTTTATATTCACCGGAACACTTCACCAAGGGTAAATGGGTTTGAAGTAAGGGAATGATGTGGGTAATATGGGTGATATGATGATTTTGGGTTTTTGAGAAGAGTGAACTATAACTTTAATAATTAATTACTCACTTCACAAACTTTGATCGCATGCTTTTTGTTTTTTTATTTTTTTCTATATCTCTACTTTTTTTCTTTTTATTGCGATTATTTTTTATGCAATGTTATTAGTCTTTAGATGGCGAATGAAGACTTTTAACATATATAATTTTAAACCAATTTTTCCCTCAAAACCAGGGGTGATAATGGGAGATTTATGTATGGATGATGTGGAGAATATGTATAGGTATGGGGAAAATGGTAAATGGGTGAACGATTAGTGTTCAGGACAAATTACGAGACATGTGTTTCTTATAACTCAAAAATCAATGCATTCTCAGCGATTATGCCAAGAAATAAAGAATAATGAGATCAAGCAATGAATTTTAGTGTGGTATCCAATGGAATTTTATTCAACTTGTGACTCAGAGGTTACATAAAAACTCTCCAAACGGTGAAAATCTCAAATCTCATGGGTTTAAGCCTCCACAAGTGATCCTTAAGTTTCTCTTCAAAATTTTCACTCTTCAACTTTAGACTGTCATAACGTGATAAGTGCGCAAATAGTGTTGAGTCTTAGAATTCATGGTGAAATATGCCTTATGAAGTACTACTTAACATTTTAACTTTTGAAAATCGACTTCATGTTCAACTTAGACATTTCTAGACTAAAACAACGGATGATAGATAAATCACGTTAAGAATAAGAAAACACATAAAAAGTGAAAACTATGGCTTCTTTCTGACAATTTTCTTCACTAAAAGTACGATTTTGATAAAATACCCAACCCCCCAGAAAAGAGAACATCACCCTCAATGCTAAAAAACATATTTTAAACTTTTTAAAACACGGGGAAGGAAAAAGTATATCAAAATCAACTGATAATGAAGATTGCACTGCATGATGGATGAAACTATAAACCTGAAGAACAATGGTGAAAAAAATAGGCACAAGTCTATAAATCATATATAACGCACTAGGGTGGATAGAACATCACCCACAAAGATGGTAAGACTCATAGTCAGAACCAAGAAACAACGGGACGGTCCCCGATTTCACTACGTTTAACATCTTCTTCTAGACGTAAGTGTACTCACCCCTAAAGATATGAAATACGATGACACGGGGTGGTAGAAGGTGTGGGTGACGGGAGTCACCCCCAAATAAGACTAAAAATCAGTTATGTTTGGTCGAAGGCCACCTCAGTTAATGCGTTTGTATGACATGGTGCTTCACACGATGTAAAGCATCGGTGGACCAATGATGGGTGTGATGGAAGTTGTGTGGAATGGTGGAAAGGGTGATGGTTAAAGGGAATCGATCACGGGCATTATTGAGCCTAAAGGTGTGGACAACAAGGACCCTATAAGCATGGTGCTCAATTTGTTAAGGAAGGCGAAAAGGTTTGACAATTGTTATGATAAGGGTGTCATGGATATCTTGTCATAGTTCTACGAATCGGTGATGATAATGGTCACGTCGTTACACATCGATTTGTGGATGGGAGTAATAAGTACCAGAAGGAATCGGTGCACAATGATGATTAAGCTCAGTGTCACGGTAGTGGATAGTAGTCATTCGAGCGACAACCCATTTCGTTCAAACGATGAGGCGATGCTTTGTTTTTTGAATGATAATCAATCCGAAATATTTTTTATTTATATATTTTATCCAACCTTCTTATAAAAATTCTGAACGAGATTAAATCATTTAAGAACTCTTTTCACAAAGAAAAGTACCTTTTTGGGTTCTCCTTTGGTGATAAAAAAACTCCCATTATTTTCCAAACCCCCTGCAATTATTCAATCCAACTTTACCACATCATAAGAAGGATTCTTGTTAGAAACCTGTAATACCCCGTGCTTTTAATGACTTTTAAAATGAGTTATATTTTAAATTAATAGATTAATTGAATTTCATTATTAATTAATTCATTTGGGTTTTATCTGAATTGTGGATATTAAAATGTATAATTCTGAATATTACCTAAAGATATTTAGGTAATATATGAATTTGATAATATTGATATGTCGATGTGTTATTAATTCAGTAGATTGGATTTTTAGTCGGACGCGGTATGGGACGTGTCGAGACTAAATTTTGAGATCAAAAAGGAAATTTATTTTCTATCAACCTTATAGTCATTTTGACTGCGTTGTTACGTCCGGAAGGTTCGAAATAGTTAGAAAAGTCTATTAGGACGTTAATTTTGAGTCTCGAGTCATTTGGAAATGAAAAGACAACCCAAAAGGGCATTTTGGTCATTTTTACAAGGGGGATGAATAGAGAATTTGGATTTTGTCCTATTATAAATATTGGTAGATTAAGTGTACATGGGTTATTCATTTCCTCTACACAAAATAGAGAAGTCATCTTCCTAGAGAGAGTGAAAGGTTGCTTGGGAAGGGAAAAGCCTACATGGGAAGGAGAAGAACTAAGAACCAAGAGTCACCACCAACAACAACCACCAGAGGTTGATCGAAGAAGGGAGAACCACCTGAGATATACTACACCAAAGGACCAGACCTTTAGTAGAGGCAAGTATTTGATAATGGAAATCTAAGTTTGTATATTATCCATGTTAGAGTAGTTCTAAAAAGAGATGATTTTTCATGTTTGGATGACATAAAGGAGTTGTTAAATGGAATTTTGGAAACTGAAAAGATTTAGGAATCAAATTCATGTTGTAAGTTGATAATAATCCACGAAATAATCATATATCTATTGAAGAAATTTTGGAAACCATTGTTGTGTTCTTGAAGATAATATGTAGATAATTTTCTGGAAAAGTGGAGATAATCATGCTTTTAATCCAATCTTTTGATGATTCTAGGATGTTCAGAACATTAGAAATCATTCATATATGTTGATATATCATGTAGTAGAGATTATAAGTCATTTGGGATGTTAATATGAAGGTTTCAAAGATAAAAAATGGCTAAACCCGTAATTGCAGAAATGCAGAAAAACCAGGTTGTGACCTGAGTGATCGATCGATCGACCCCCTGCCTTCGATCGATCGACCTCCCCAGAATTCCTAAAGTTATTTGTTTTTAAATGTTGATTCTTATCCCAAACCTTTTGTAGATCTTTGGTGATTATATATTAAAATGAATAATTCTGAATATTACTTAAAGATATTTAGTTAATATATGAATTTGATACTATTGATATGGCGGTGTGTTATTAATTCAGTAGATTGGATTTTTAGTCAGACGCCGTATGGGACGTGTCGGGACTAAATTATTAGATTAAAAAGGAAAGTTATTTTCTATCAACCTTATAGTCATTTTGACTGCGCTATTGCGTCCGGAAGGTTCGAAATAGTAAGAAAAGTTTATTGGGACGTTAATTTTGAGTCTCGATTCATTTGGAAATGAAAAGACAACCCAAAAGGGCTTTTTGGTCATTTTTACAAGGGGGATGAATAGTGAATTCGGATTTTGTCCTAATATAAGTATTGGTAGATTAAGTGTACGTGTGTTATTCATTTCCTCTATACAAAATAGAGAAGTCATCTTCCTAGAGAGAGTGAAAGGTTGCTTGGGAAGGGAAAAGCTTACATATAAAGGAGAAGAACTAAGAACCAAGAGTAACCACCACTAACCACCACCGGAGGTGGACCGCAGAAGGGGGAACCACCTGAGATATACTAAACCAAAGGATCAAACCTTCAGAAGAGGCAAGTGTTTGATAATGGCAATCAAAGTTTGTATATTGCCCATGTTAGAGCAGTTCTAAAAAGAGATGATTTTTCATGTTTGGATGACATAACGAAGTTGTTAAATGGATTTTTGGAAACTGAAAAGATTTAGGAATCAAACTCATGTTGTAAGTTGATAATAATCCACGAAATAATCATATATCTATTAGAGAAATTCTTGAAACCATTGTTGTGTTCTTGAAGATAATATGTAGATAATTTTCTAAAAAAAGAGGAGATGATCATGCTTTTAATCCAATATTTTGATGATTATAGGATGTTTAGAACATTAGAAATCATTCATATATCTTGATATATCATGTTGTAGAGATTATAAGTCATTTGGGATGTTAATATGAAGGTTTTAATGATAAAAAATGGCTAAACCCATAGTTGCAGAAATGCAGAAAAACCAGGTTATGACCTGCGTGATCGATCGATCGACCCCCTGCCTTAGAAAAACCAGAATTCCTAAAGTTGTTTCTTTTTAAATGTTGATTCTTATCCCAAACCTTTTGTGGATCTTTGGTGATTATTAATTGGATATTATGGGACTTAGAATATATCAGTAAGTCTTTGATAAGATTTGAATTAATTTTATTGGGATTCAATTGATTAAAATAATGATAATTAATTTAAGTGAATTTCGGTTGCTAGATTCATTTGTTGAATTCTAATTGGGATGCATGAGGATTAAAGATAGGACCAGTAGGGGTGATTTGGTGCAACCTCGGCCTGGACAAGTACGAGGTTGGTGGAGTCAGATGTGGTTGCTTTGTGTCCATAAGACCTCTGCCAGAAGGGATGTTCGAGGTTGGGTATGAGAACATCATCTGGGTCCGATGATGATGTTAATAGATGATTGAGCCCATGAGACATGCTAATTTCGGTTGGTGACCGCAAAGTAGGCTAGGGTCGATGATGATGTTAATAGATGATTTAACCCATGAGACCTTGTTGACCCGGGTTATTGACCAACCGAGGTTGGTAATGAGGTTTCTGCAACATCGACAAGGGCCAACCTTATGACATACGATATTACTGGTGGTTGTCATAGGCATCTGGTCACCTCGGTTGTGAGACTAGTCGAGGTTAATTTCTCTGAGTAAAAGGGTGAAATTTGGGCATATCAATCATCCCCTAGCCCTCATTCTTTTATGTAATTAGATGACCGAGGGGTATGTAGCTTAGGCCGAGGCTAAATTTCTCTGTGTGCCAATACTTTCTTGACACATGTCACTTGTTGAAGTGAAACGTGTTCCCCAAGATGATGTGATTTTTTCCTGCCTTCTAGGTTTCCGAGGGGGATGATGGGCCATTAAAACTTGGGCCTCATCATTAACTGGGTTTAAAAACCATTTTTCTCTCTTTCTTCATTTCTTCCCGCTTTTGTTTTGTCTGCAAGTTCCCTCTTTTCTTTGATCCTCCACTGTTGGCTGCTACAGACATTTTCCTCTTCTTTCTAATATCCTCATCCTTTACTCATGATCAGTCAGGTACCATCTTCATTATTCTATTTATTTTTAGCCATTGTTTTTCATTTCTGAATTTTCGGTGGGTTTTTTAGTTTCCAATGATGTTTTTGCATTTTCCAGTGCGGTTTTTTCATTTTCTGGGGAGCTTGTTCTTGAGTGTTCATTGTTTGAAAAACTTTCCCATTCTAATTTGATCCTTAGTTTAGATTAAATTAGTAGTTTCCTTGTTTGTGGTTTTGAGTCCAAGTGTTGTATCGTCTCCTTTATGCTTAGACCCTTATACCAACTCATAGAAGAGTTCCCATCTCTTCGTGAGAAGACCTTTGAGAAAATTAGGCAAATAGAACTAGCCCAATAGGAAGCTCATAGGCATGAGTCATGTCAGACCCATCTTTCATCCACCTCTGAAGGTTATATACCTTCAGCCAGCTGAGCCTGCAGAGGTTCCTGTTGAACCAACACCAATGTGTAAGTCTAAGTAATCCTCGTCAGACCCCATGTATGTGCATATTTTTAAGAGGCTATGGACTACTCTCGTAGGCAGGGTGAGGTCCCTGAAGAAGCGGAGCTTTAGATTTGTGTCTCGTCTCACCATGGCACTAGTACCTCTCACCAATCGTTAGATGTTGAAATCATTGGGCCAAGTGTGGCCATTCCACCACCAATTGATGCAATTACTCAGTCGGTCACCACCTCTATTGAAATTGTTCAGAGGTTTACTAGAGGTGTCCCTCCACCTGCTCAGGTCGATGCTGCTCGGGATGATGATGATGATGATGGTCAGGAGTGTGATATAGATACATCTGAGGTGGGCGAGATTGAGAGATCCGTTAGCAAGTATGATCTTCTAGCTTTTAGGCACCTCTATTAGATAAACTCTTCTATCACCCTTTGGAAACCTTTGAGGGATGAGAGGGCATTTAATGGATGAGATGGAGAGATATGCATCTATGATCAGATGTTTTTGTTCAGATTCCATCTTCCTATCCATCCATCTATCAGACCCATATTATCCCACATAAATCTATCCCACTCATAATTATCCGCTAACGCCCGGAGGGTTATGATTGGGGACATCATCCTTTGGAGGGTTGTCCACCACATAGACCTTCCAGTTAGGGTTTTCATAGGATGTTACATCCCTTACTCTGCTAAAAACCACCCTATCTATTACCACTTCTTATCTAGAAAGTTAGAGAAGAAAATGTTGTTGGTTACCCAGACCTCAAACCATAACTGGAAACCTCGATTTTTCTTTGCCTCTAGAGCATGGGAATTTGATCCACACGAGGCTTCGAAAACATCGGTTCCAAGGACCCCTCTGAGATGGGGGAAAGTCTCCCTTGCTTCCAAAGCCGACCCTGGGCTTATCCAGGATAATCTTCAAAATGTTGAGGATCTTTGCGATGAGGGGGATCAGGGTCTTCTAGTAAAATATGAACATATGATGACCCCATACTACCTCTCTCAGACAGGCCTTGGGGTGGTCCTTTGATAGAAGTTCTTAAGTCTCAATTTTCATAAGTTATAGATCTTACTTTTTATATCTCTGACTTACTAACTCAGATACTTATCTCTTCCAGAGCGCATTGAAGGTATATGAGATGACCTTTGGGATATGTCTGCTCTAAGTTTGGCGAAGCTGATGCAGAAGAGGGCCGACAAAAATGCACCCCCTGAAACCACTAAGAAGAATGTCGGTGCATCCCAGGCCAATGTTACCAAAAGGAGGAAGACTACAACTGACCTGGAGCATCTGAGGTCGGGCAAAACTCAGAGAGGGGATCGTGCTATCCCAATCTCTACAAATGTTGTCCTAATCCCCCTCATTGCCCAGCTAAAGATCAGTGATGGTCTTATTAGTTACACTGTGAAGGCCACCAATTCTATCGGTGTAGTCATGAATGAAGAGGATAAGCATTTCTTACACTCCTTAGATGTCCCGTTGCTGGACAAATTTTCCCTCCACAGATTAATTCAGGTATTAGTCTCCTTTAAATGTAACCTCGACTTGTTCATATTATAGCTCATGTGCTTATAACCTTCTACTGCAGGGTATCTTGTCCATGCACCATTTTGTTGATTGGACCCTGAAAAAGGTTCCCCTCATAAATTAGGGTCAAGAGGCTCAGAAGGTTCAAGCCTCTTTGAATGTAGAGGTTGAACATCTGAAGGAAGAGATGAAGAAGGTTGACAAGCTAAAGGAAGTAGTTAAGGAAAGAGACCGTGACATATCCAACCTTCAGAAGGATCATGATGAATCCCTGAAGGCTAAAGATGATACCCTTCAGGCTAAGGTGGCAATTCAGTCAAGGCTGCCTTATAAGATGTTGTAGAGAAGATCATCGAAGACTATAAGGTCTCTGAAGAATTTGTTGGTTTTGTATTTGAATACCCTGAAATAGGTACCAAAGCAACAAGATAATGGGAAGCCTCTAAGGAAAAAGAGTCAGGTAGTTTGACTACCTCGAACATTGAAGGTATAAGCTTTGGTGACCCTCGATTTTCTCAGGCCTCACAAGAGGTTGAGGAGGCCGATGCTGATCCTACTGAGACTGCTCCCTTGGAAGTCACCGAGACTGAAGTTGTTAATCCTCATGATGATACAGCCGAGGTTACTAACATCGGCCATAATGACACGACTGTAACTATAGAGGCTTAGGCATTTTCTTGTGAACCTTTTAAGTTGTAATTTATTTACTTTCTTGTCTGTACCTCTTAGCTTTTTTGTATTCTGATGGAATTTTGGTACTTCTAATTTCTAACTTTTAATATTGTTCAATGGTAATCATTAATCCCATCTTCTTCAAATTATATTGCTTCTTTCAATGCTATGCTTGGACATCTTACCTCTTCTTATTTAACGTCTGAGGTCACCATATAATGATCTCATAAATTTCACCAAACTAATGATGTCTAATGTATGAGGTCACCATATAATGAATGTTTACCCTCATAATTTTCACCAACTAATGATGTCTAAGGACCGAGGTCACCATATAATGATGTTCACCCTCATAATTTTCACCAAAAAAATGATGTTTAAGGTCTGAGGTCACAAAAATATGATGTTTACCCTCATATTTTTCACCAAACTAATGATGTCTAAGGACCAAGGTCACCAAATAATGATTTTCACCCTCATAATTTTTACAAAACTAATGATGTTTAAGGTCCGAGGTCACCAAAATATGATGTTTACCCTTATAATTTTCACCAAACTAAGGATGTTTAAGATCTGAGGTCACCATATAATGATGTTCACCACTCATAATTTTCACCAAACTGATGAAGTTTTAAGCATATAACAAAACTATCCACACAACATTGCTCTTCTCATTAAAATCCTCTTCGTGAAATGATACATGCATTATAAAGAAACAAATATAACATCATATGTAATATTTCTTAAAGTGGTTTGCATTCCAAGGATTGGAGAAAGGTTCCCCTTCGAGATTTTCTAATCGGTAGGTACCAGGAATAACCTCATCAACTACTATGTAAGGACCATGCCAGTTTGGGTGGAGTTTATTTGCCTTATGCAACTTCTTCTTTAGGACTAGGTCACCCAAAGCTATAGGCCCTCATTTCACCCTCTTATTGTAGAACCTCATAGTTCTCTGCTTGTAGGTTGCCTGTCTAATATCCACATTTTCTCTTCTTTCCTCAATTAAATCTAGATCTAGTATTATTTCTTCTCCATTCATCTGAGGGTCATAGGTCTCAACTCTGTGAGGGGGAAGTCCTGCATCTGTAGGGATGACAACTTCTGAGCCATGGGCTAACATAAATGGGGTCTCTCCCGTCGGTATCCTTGTTGTCATCCTATAGGCCCATAATACTGCATAACCTACTCTTACATCTCCCTTTGGCCTCTTCTAACATGTTCTTTATTCCAATAAGGATTTCTCAGTTCGTGACCTCGATCTGGCCATTTTCCTGAGATCAGTCAGGAGAAGAGAAGAACTGCTTGATCCCCACTCTTTTATTGTATTTTTCTAAGGAAGCATTCTTTAACTGGGTTTCATTATCGGAGATGAGGGTGTTTGGAAGACCAGACCTACATATGATGTTCTTCCAGATGACCTAGATGGTCTTTTATTTTGTAATTATGACATTGGCTCAACCTCCACCCATTTGGAGAAGTAATCAATTGCCTCCACTAAGAATCAATATTTGTTAGGAGCTCTTAGCAAGGGTCCTACGAAGTCAATACCCCATACTGTAAATATCCAAGGTCATCTGATTGATATAATAGGTTGATGAGGTTGATGAGGGATGCTGGATAATCTTTGAAACTTGTCGCATTTCTTCAGATAAGCAGCTACATCTTTGGCCATGGTCGGCCACCTATACCCCTGAGTAATTATCCTCTTAGTTAGTGGCCTCCATCCTATGTGACTTGAACAATATTCCTCATGTACATCTTGCAAGATGTGAGGGACCTCTAAAGGGTGGACACATCTGAGGATAAGGAGTAGGAACCCCTTCTTATACAAGATATCTCCTATAATTGAGAATTTTCCAGCCCTGAACCTCAGCTTTCTCCTTTCTAACTTTGATTCTGGAAGCTCTCCCTGTCTGATGTATCTGATAAGTGGGTCCATCCATGAGGCTCCCATATTCAAATTAAGGCATGTTCTAGAAACCTATTCTTCTTCAATGATTGGCTTGAGTAGAATCTCAACTGTTACTATTCTTCTTATGTATGTCCTTGTTATTGAGGCCAACCTCGCGAGTGCATCGACCCAACTGTTGTCTTGACGAGGTATCCTCTTTATCTTCACTTCCTTGGAGCTTTATAGCATCATTCTCACCCTCCTTAGATATTTATCCATCCTTTCATCTTTTGCCTCATGCACCTCCAGGATTTGGTTGAAAACTAACCTTAAGTCACTATGGACTAGGAGTCGGCCAACACTAAGGGATTTTGCAAATGAGAGATCGGCTATCATTAACTCATACTATGACTCATTGCTAGAAGATTTGAAGTTAAACCTCGGTGCATATTTGATGTCGGTACCATCTGGTGCTGGCACTATCAGCCCCGCTCCGCTTCCGCTTTCATAAGATGACCCATAAATAAAGAGGTTCCAAACATCATCATTTGAAGATAAGTTCCCCTCTAATAGGGTCCCTTGCTTGAATAAGTACCTGTCTTTCTCATTCTTAACTACTCTTTTTTTGGGCCTGCTTGACCCAACCCCATCTGGATCTTGGAAGAAGTTTCTATTTGGTCCATCAGTAGCCCTCTAACTAACTTCAATCTCAACCTCTTCCCAAGTAAACTCTGCTACAAAGTCTGCAAGTGCCTACCCCTTGATGACAACCCTGGGTTGATAAACAAAGTCAGACTCCCCCAACTCAATGGCCCAAGTCATCAACCTTCCTGACTTCTCAAGCTTTTGGAGGACTTGTCTGAGTGGGGAGTTAGTGAGGAAAATCATAGAGTGGGATTGGAAGTATGGCTTCATCTTCCTAGAAGCATGTATCAGAGCATAAGCTAATTTTTCCATTCGAGGGTACTTCAGTTTTTACCCTAGAAGATCTTTAGTATTGAAGTATACTGGCCTCTGCACTCCATCATCTTCTCTTACTATGGTTGCATTAATGGTTGATTCTAAAATAACTAGATATACATACAACCTTTCCCCCAGAATGGGCCGAGATAGGAGTAAGGGGCAGCCGAGGTATGACTTGATCTCCTTAAAAGCTTTATCACACTCCTCATCCCATTCGAAGGACTTTCTGAGTACTTTGAAAAAAGGAAGGCACTTGTCTCTAGCTATTGAGATGAACATGTTAAGGGTTGTAACTCTTCCGATTAACCTCTTTTATGGATCTGAGTGTCGTCATTTCTAGCAAGGCCTTGATCTTTTTAGGGTTGGCTTCTATTTCCCTATGATTGGCGATGAATCCCATAAACTTTCCTGCTCCTACCCTGAAGACACAATTGGTTGCGTTGAGCTTCATCTTGTATCTGTACATGGTGTCAAAAGTTTTTTCAAGTTCGGCCACGTGAGTGTCGACCTTCACGCTCTTCATCAGCATGTCATCCATATACACTTCCATGGGCTTGCCTATCTGATCCTCGAACATCTTATTTATAAGATGTTGATAAGTTGCCCCTGGATTCTTTAGCTCGAATCGCATAACCTTTTAGTAATAGTTCCATTTATCTATGATGAACGTTTTCTTCTCGGAGTCTTCCGGGTTCATGAAGATCTGATTATACCAAGAATAGGCATCCATGAAGCTCATGAGCTCATGCACAGCTGTGGCATCCACCATCTAGTCAATACGAGGCAGGGGGAAACTATCTTTTGGGAAATACTTTTTCAAATCAGTTAAGTCTACGCACATCCACCATTTCTCATTTTCCTTTGGCACTACGACTGCATTGGACAACCACTCGGGGTATATGACCTCCCTGATGAACGTGGCTTCTTCAAGATTTCTGACCTATTCTCTGATGACATCATACTTATCCCTTGAGTATACTCTTCTTCTTTGCTTGATGGGCTTAGCT
The DNA here is from genome assembly GCA_949130495.1 of Sambucus nigra. Taxonomy (NCBI): domain Eukaryota; kingdom Viridiplantae; phylum Streptophyta; class Magnoliopsida; order Dipsacales; family Adoxaceae; genus Sambucus; species Sambucus nigra. The sequence goes on from OX422211.1 coordinate 730,944,045, forward strand.
TCTTCCATAACATTGAGTTTGTGGAACATGACCTCAAGGTTAATACCTGGCATGTCTGCGTGGCTCTAGGCAAAAACACTTTATCTCTTCCTCAAAAGTTTCACAAGCTCTTCCTTGATCTCGAGTCTTAGGGTTTTTACAATTTCGATGATTTTTTCTAGCTCTTCCTCATTGAGGATGATGGATTCTACCTCTTCCGTAGCCTCTCTCTTCTTGAGCTTGATCTCATCTCTAGGATCAAGTGTGTCGATGTTGTAAGTGGTTATTGCCTGATTATGATCCTCTCTCTCTTCTACAGAGTTTAAGTAGCATTCACATGCCGATATTTGGTTACCTTGTACTTCCCCTACTTTATAGGGAGTCAGGAATTTTATCATTTGGTGAATCGTTGAAGGCACGACCTCAAAATCCTTGAGGGATACTCTTCCTATGATGAGGTTGTAAGATGATAAGACGTTCTCATCCATCACAAAGAAATTGATTTTTTTGGGCAACCTCTTAGTCAATTCACCTCCCATCCTCACATCAATCTCATACATACCCAAAGGATGAACGTTTTCACCACTGAAGCCAATCAATGGATGATGATAAGGGACGAGCCTTGCTCTACTGAGGCTGAGGCTCTTGAAATAGGGCCAGAACAATATATCTGCTGAACTTCCCCCATCAACAAGGATTCACTATACTTAACATTTATGCATCCTTGTGGTGATTACCAGAGGGTCATCGTGCGTAGCAAAGATACCTTTGAAATCAAGTTGTGAGAAGCCAACTATGAGAGTTTCCATATCTACCTTCTTTATTTTCTCATGTTTTACCTCTGAAAATGCCAAATTCATAACCTATACATTGGTCACTGACTTGGCCTCTACCATATGGGCTTTGCCGTCAGCTACCTCTGAGCCACCCCCTGCTAGTCCTCCGTAGATGGTGTTCACCCAGAAATAAATCATACGATCTCTCTTCATAGGGACATTATTACTTTGGTGGGAGGTCTGGGTCAACATCATCATCATTTAAGTCATCAACTCTTCTGACATGGGCATCTTCCTATCACCTATCATTTCTCTTCTTCTTAGGGTCATCTCTTCACCTATTAGGGGATCTACTATCCACGTATTTTCTAAGCTTTCCAGACTTCAAAATCTTCTTAATCTCATCCTTCAGGGCAAAGAACTTGTCAGCTAGATGGCTGTGGTCTTGGTGGAACTCGCACAAAAAATTCTTCTTCCTCTTATGCGGAGGAGCCTTCAATTTCTTAGGAAATTTTAGGGACCTTTCATTCTTTATTTCACTGAGGATATGTTCACAGCTAACAGTTAGAGGAGTGTAGTGTGTAAACTTTTCATCTGCAACCCTCTTCTTTCCATCCTTCTTTTTTTGGAATTTCCCACTGCTGCTTGCATTCTCATCCTCATACTTTGCAGACATTTCTTTTTCAGTATTCATGACCCTACCAATTATTGCTAACAATCCTTGCCAGAAATGGGAAGACCTCTGAGAATCCCTTTTGTAGTCGGTCTTAACTTTTTATGAGGTTCCTTATTTTCTCTTTCGACCATTGGATGGAGTTATTCTGTGAGTTAGCAATGTCGTCCTAGCCGAGGTTGTCCCCAACCACCTCTAAGGGATGAACTAAGGGTTCCTCAGCTGTTGGGAAATGTTGACTGTTGACCTCTTAGTCATGGCCTCGACCATGATGGGGTCGACTATGATGATCCCCATGTTCACCACCTTACCTTTGTGAGCCAGCTACACTTCTTGACCTGGATAACCTCTGCCTCAGATCATTAACTGGAATGAGCCTTTCAAAGGCTCGACCCTCTACTCAAGCGATTAAAAGATGACCCTCTTTGTTGGGTATCACTAACCTCGACCCTTCTTGATCCTAAACCTTAGCTCTATTGTATAGGACCAACTGTGTTTTCTAAAACCTCATATGGCTCCTAGCAGTTGGTTGGAGCATCTTCTGCTTCAATGTTATTGTATCTATCCTCCGGGAAAAGGTTTCCTTTCCTCCCCAGATGCAATCGCCTAGGGTCAGCAATGTCCCTCCTCCACTAAGGTGTAGGTTGGTCCTTTCGCGGTGCCTGGGGTGGTCCCCTGGCCTCAGGATGTGGTTGAGCAGCCTTCGGAGTAATGATTTCCCGTGAGACCACATGTCTCATCATATTTTGGCTTAGCTGGGCAAACTTCTCCTTCATTACTTACCCCATTGCAGTCAAGGACCTCAAGGCTGCTGCCACCTCATCCATCTCGGACTGGGGCGGTGCTTGGCTGGAACTGGGTCCTCCAACACCAAATGGTGGAGGAGATGGCAGTAACTCCGGTGCCATATGTAAGGACTAAAGAGCTTCTAATGAAAATTTGAGAGAGCTTAAATACCTTAAATGACCACTTTCAATGGTGAAATAGCTTCACACAAAGGGTGAGGCCTGGTTCACCACTAGCGTCTCCGGTGAGGTTAAGTTGCAAAAAGGAAGAGATGAATCTTATCGTTCCCATAGGTGGCGCAATAATGATGATGTTATGAATAGCACCACTAGATAAGGTGTTAACAAGAAATAATGTCAGCACAAGAGAGTGTGTATATATATAGAAGGAGGTGAGGAGAAGAGGATGAACACTAGAATGTAAGTGGTTCAGACAAGATGGCCTATGTCCACTATGCAAGTGTGTGTAAGAATCACTATCAGAATAGGGCTCTAATGGACTTAACAATACAATCATTCACTTTCTCTCTCTACTGTAAATGAACCAGAGTTTGGCTAGGGTTTGTGATTAAGGATCTCCTACAAAGTAGGATAAGATAAGTATATATACTGTTTTGGGGGGGCGGGTGTAATGTACCCCCAAGAATGCAATGAGCGTGTGTGTGATGATCTAGCCAATCTAGTGAATCCATTTGTCACTCTCACATAAAGAGAATTACGATGAAATATTCCCTCACGTGAGGGGATTGATTCGGTTACAACTGATTTTGTCCACGCATTCCCAACCATGCATGCGCTTATAAATGCTCGACCTTGGGTCCCACAATGGTGCAACCTCGGCCTGGACAGGTACGAGGTTGATGGAGTCAGATGTGGTTGATTTTTGTCCATGAATTCCTCTTCCGGAAGGATGCCCGAGTTTGGGAATGAGAACGTCAGCTGGGGCCGATGATGATGTTAGTAAATGATTGAGCCCATAAGACATGCTGATTTTGTTTGGTGACCCCAACGTCGGTTGGGTCCGATGATGTTGTTAGTGGATGATTGAACCCATGAGATCTTGCTTACCCCGGCTGTTGACCAGTCAAGGTTAGTAATGAGGTTACTGCAACGTCGACGAGGGCCGACCTTATGAGAGACAATATTACTGGTGGTTATCATTGGTTTCTGGTCACCTCGGCTGTGAGACTGGCCGAGGTTAGTTACTCTGAGTAAGAGGGTGCACTTTTGACATATCAATGATGTACCTAGAAAGATAGCACTCTCCCCCTATGTTAGATCTCCCAAACTAAAGGTTTAGATACAATATCTCTCCCTTTTTTCAGGAATAAACAAAGTTTTAAAGAATTATAAACATAACTTATTTCTACGCAATTAAAGATAATACTCCCCCTAAGCTAGATAATCGAAATGAATAAGGGAAAACTAAGTTAAACGTGTAATGTCGTATAAACAGGAACAATAAAGCACATAGCAACAATAAATTCAACTAATTCACATAATATCAAAGGATACCAATTATGATGCTAAAAAAATGATACCAATTAAAATTTATTAACATAAGCATGGAATATCAGACAAAATTCGCAACAATATAACAACTAATTTTGATGTCAAAACATATATGGATTAGCAAGCAAGGCAAAGACTCAAAAGCAAAAAATACTACCCACATACATATGTATGTATATATATATATATACACATACACACACACATACAATGAATATCACTAATTCACACGCAAAGATACATAGGCATAAACACCACAGATGACACGAAATACAATAAGCTTTTCACACTTGTATGGCAAAAATGTGTCCAAATACCCGTGGTAAACGGAAGTGTAGGGGTGTGAACTTGTAACAATTAAATTATGGCTCAATCACTTAAAACATGTTCACGGAGTTCTCATTTGATTGCAAAACTTTATCGCATTTAGTTATAGCCTCATGTGACAATATAAATTGAACTCAATGAACAAAGATAAAGAATGCACATAAGCCTAGAATTTTGATGGTTCTACAAACCAATAGAGTGATGACAATAAAAGCATAACTAGGATACAAAGTCATTATGCAACCCCGTTGATACATTCAACCAAACTCCTCATAACTTACATTTCATTTTCTTTTGAGTATATCAACTAAACTAAACAGGCATTAGCTAATTTTTTCCTTTATAATGCCATATTTTTTAAGCCAAAAAATTCAATGGTGGCTTTTCACGCAAAGTAATTGTGTCTTTCGCAGCCCGATTCCATTGATAAATAACTACAACACCGGATAAATATTTTTCTAATTTTTTACATCCGAGAAATGGTTATTGCATGCACAAATCATCCATAGTCATAACAAAATGTAGATGACTAAATTGATAGGAGAACATGTCACTTATCTAAAATATACATGTGAAGTTTAAATGTCAAATGAGCTCATCCATGTGTGAATCTAGGCATATAAAAATAGAATCCATTAAGCAACATAAAATCCAACTACTTCATGCAAGCATGACAAAGAACATTTTAAGTATTGGAAATCTAAACCAAAATTTCTATCCACATGGAAGCGAAAAGGAAAATGATTCAAACACAAGTATATGCCACATAAAGTGTGTCAAACTAAAATACACACACACAAAAATATTTTTTTTCTGTTTTTCAAAACATTTTCACCAAAAAAAAAATTCAACTCAAAAGAAGAACAAAGAAGATCATTTTTTTATTTTTCTCAATAAGATACCACTTGTTACATCATAAAGCAATAAAAATAAATACAAAAGATATACAAAATCATAATTCTAGCATGTGATTAATCATGGAGCATAGACTAGAAAATGACAAACATACATACAACTAGCATAAATTTATCATGAAGCACAAAAAACGCTAGAGTATGCAAACGTACAAGAAATTACTCATAAGATAGAGCAAGTAAAGAGTCGTGTGGAAGCATGCGAGAACCATCAAAAACTGGAAATTTCGAAAAAGTCATATTTTCCATTATAAAAACTAAAAAAGGATCTTAAACGCAATAATTTACTGATCCTCGCCCTGATACCAATTGATGGAAAACAAAACGCCAAATTTTAAATTTCTTCCTTTTTAAATTTTAAATTTCCAAGTTCGAAAGGATGGTTCAACAACAAATTTAAAAATAATTATCTTATCAAAATTCACAATTAAAATATTAAATTTTAATTTCTTCAAAACTAAAATTAAACTTGAACAAATATGTCAAGTTTTATTAACTACAAATTTAATTCAATCCAAGTCCTAAAATTGTAATTTTTCTCAAAATTTAAATAAACAAATATTTGGAATTTTACTTAAACAAAAATTTAATTCCAATTCAAGTTAAAATTATGCCAAACAAACTTAAGAATATATTTAGTAAAATTAAATATCCGAAATTGAATTAAATTAAATTAAAATTACCCGAATTATCCAACTTTAAATTAGCACCAAATTAAACAAAAGTGTTATTTAAATCATTTTTTATCTTGTTTACCCTAGCAAGCATCAATGATGATTTTTGCAAGATAAAAAAAATAGACCAATCACACTATGCCGCGATGTACAGGGAAAACCCAAATGGGAAAAATCTCGGACGGCCCAGCCTATAAGTCCACTTAGTATGGTAATTACAAATACAAGACATACAACTTACTTCCTCGACTCGACTCCTTTCAAGCCTTGACGCATCTTCTTGTACCAACCTCCGCCTAGTCGACAACTTCGGAGTCCACCAGAATCTTAGAATCCACCAATGGGGCTAGATCACCATCAACCGACACACGGTGCCTTTCACCATATGCGAATGCCACAGCAAACAAACTTTTTCTCCTTTGTGGGTCGAGAATGAACGCAAACTCTCTTGTTATTGGGTAGAAAAGGAACCCGGTGCCAAACACTTTCCAAACAAGATATATATATTTAAGAACTTGGATAAAACAAACATGGGTGTAAAAATCTTGGTTCTGTTCTAAATATGCAAACATTTTAAATACAAAATCCAATGACACTATTTATTGGAAGAATTTAGCTTTCAAATCATTTGGAATAATGGAAAAAATTCTAAGGAAAAACTTGTCCCCGCACTTCTTAAAATATGGCAAAACAAAATGGGTAAGTGGATGGTTGAAAAACAAAACTGACAAAAAACTGACAAAAGCTGAAATCTCATTCGAAGTGTGAATGAGTTCGAACAAATTCGTTCGAACAAAACTTCTAACGAGATTTTTTTCTTCTGAAATGTCATTTGAAATCTCATTCTAACGAAGTCATTTGAATGACCTTTCTAATGAGATTTCAGGCCATGATTGTAGAGAATTTCGATACGAACACATGGTTGTCAGTTTCGTATTTTTTTGATTGTTTTTTTAATTAGTAATGATTTTTGTACATAAAGGAGTTCGAGAACAAAATCTTTAGATAGTATGAATTCAAAAAACAATTAACAAAAATACTAACACCCAAAATAATTTTTGAAGCTCCTATATATATATATATATATATATATATATATATATATATATATATATATATATATATAGTAGTGGGTTCATACAATTATAGACCTTGGAAAATGTGACAGAGTTGATGATGTGAAACTTGGCATGAAAACCGGCACTAATGATGAAACAATAATATTGGGTTGCTACGTCTTCAACTTCTTCAAATGCGTCATAGGCTTTATAGGAAAGACTTATATCCTATGACTCAAATTATGTTGTCCGAAATTAAGCCAATACTACAAATGTACTCAATTGGAAATTTGTGTCCTTACAACTCTCGTGCCACTGAGAAAAATTTTATCGTATAACTATTCACCCCAATATGATGCTTAAGTCTCACCATAATCAAATGATGTTTAATATATCCTAAATCCTAGGGTTTGTAATAAGAAATTCCCTAGGGATGACACTCCAAAACACTCTCCTACTTTTGAGAGGGAAAGATCTGGTCATATAACTATTCACCAAAAAATGATGTGTAAGTTTCACAACAATCAAATGTTGTTTAATTTGTCGTACCTCCTAGGGTTTTTTATGAGAGTTTTTTGGAGACGGGACTCCAAAACACTATCGTACTTCCAAGAGAGAGATTTTACGAGTGTGCAGTCCATTCAGAAGAAACAATTAGTAAATAGGAGACAACACTTCATTTCATTATAAAAAACTTCAAATTTCTACAAGATTTGGGTAAATAGTGGATAACTTCTTTCAAGCTACTATATGGGAGGTATTCACTGGTAGTATTTTTTCAAATGATCTGCATTCAATGGGTTGGAAAAAGGTTTGCCCTCAAAGTTTTCCAACTGATATGTGCCCTGGATAACTTATTTTGTGACTTTTTAAGGACCGTGCTAGTTAGGATGTTGCTTATTATTTTTCTGAATAACCATCTCGAGTACAAGATCCCCACATTGGTTGGACAAGACATGACTTTATTGTGGTAAAATTTGGCAGCCCTTTATTGATAAGTCGATTATCTTATGGACGCATCCTACCTTCTTTACTTAATGAGATCTAAGTCTAGTATTCTATGTTCTAAGTTTATTTCAGGGTCGTATGCTTGGATCCTATGGCTTGACAACCCAATTTCAACTAGAATAGTGACCTATAACCCATATGCTAACATGAAAGGAGTCTTACATGTCAACGTCCTTTCAATCTTCTAGTACGCCCATGTCATGCTATCCAACTAATAGACTCATTTCCCTTTTGCATCATCCATCTTCTTCTTTATTCCATCAAGTATCGTCTTGTTTGTAACTTATGTTTTCCTATTCACTTGTGGTCGACCTGGTGCATAGAATAATTTCTTAATATTGACCCTTCAATATAATCGTTTAAGGAATTACTCTTAAAATGTTTTACATTATCCGATATTAGGGTATTAGGGAGTCCATATGGGCAAATGATTTTCCTCAAAATAAATCTGAAGAAATTTTCTTATGGAATGGTTACCATGGCCGCGGCCTCTACCCATTTGGAAACATAATTTATCACGATTACAAAAAAAAAAAAAAATCCCTTGGTTCTCAGTAAGGGCGTGACTAGATCAATCCCCTATATTGTAAAAAGTTAAGGGGACGAGATGGGAGAAAAGGGTTGATGGGGTGTATGTTAGCGAAGCACTAACATTTATCGCACTTGAAAACATACTCAGTCATATCCTTGTTAAGGTTCGGCTAATAATAACCCTGAGTCGTGACCCTCTTTCGAAAGATCATCCCCCAATCTGAGTTGTACATGTTTCTTTGTGTATGTCTCTGAGTACATAGTTGACTTCTATCAGGTGCACACACCTCAGGACGGGAAAAAGGTAACCGAACCCCATTAATACAACATGTATCCTTTATTAGTAAACATAGATGCTCAATATCATACCTTTTATTGATTGAATTTTCTTTTTAGCTACTTCCCGTCTTTTAGATATTCGATGAGTGCGTCCATCCAATACGATCCCGAGTGCATATTAAAACATTATGTAGTTTTGACTTCTTCACTTTCTGTTCTCATCTTTACATGATTTTTACTCGTACAGTTCAGTGAATCTCGACCCTGGTGGTCGATGGGAGTCTCAGAAGTTCATCTGCTCTCCCATTTTCATTTTTCAAAATCCTCTTTATCTCTGTCTACTGAAAGCTTCCTATTGTTATCTTTACTCAGGCCATGTACTTAGCCATTTTCTCATCAGTCTCCTCATAGATTCTTAGGATTTTATTGGATACAAATTGTGAATCATTATGGGCAAGTATTTCGCTAACACCCAATGCTTTGGCAAGTGAAATTCCTTCCATTAAAGTTTTATACTCTGACTCATTATTGGATGCCTTGAAATTTAACCTTAGCTCATGTTCTTTATTGGTTCCTTTTCTAGATGACAATATAAGTCATGTCCCACTTCCTGTTACAGAAGACAAGCCATAAATAAACAAATTCTAGACTAGTAACTCTGATGAGAAAGTTCCTTCAGCTAAGATGCCTTTCTTTAGAAATAAATCCGACTTTACGACATGAGTTATTGTGTCGGTCGATCTCGCCTAGTCAGCATTTTTTTCACCATTCATCATGACCTATGGGATTTTAACTATTACTTCTTTTTTAATTTCTCATACCAACTCCAAAGTAAACTTGATCACAAAGTATACCAATGTCTCCCCTTTGATCGTGTTTCTCGAATGATAGATGGAATCAAAATCACCTGGCTCAATTAACTAAGCCATTAACGTACCTGATTTCTCAAATTTATGAATGACTTGTCAGAAAGGTGTGTCGATGAGAACTACCAGCATATGATCTTAAAAGTAGGTCTTCATCTTTACTGATTCATAGATAAATGAATGTGCAATTTTATCCATTTTTGGGTACTTTAAATCAACCATCACTTCTTCATCGTCTCCGGTAACTTTTTCACTTCTTCTTGTATGACCTCGTGCCTATCTCTAAAAGTGTTTAATATCTTATGTTTAACCAGTTTTACTGTGTCATCTATGTCAAGGCAATGACAGATGATGTTAGGGTCGATTCCATGCATGTCCCAATGGCTCCATGCGAAGATACTTCGTCTCCTCTTAAGTATTTCAATCAATTACTTCTCTATCTCTAGTTTTAGGGACAAGCCAATTTGTACGGTTTTTTCTGGTTTATCCTTATTGAGGACGATGGATTATTCCTCTTCCATAGTCTATCCCTTATTAAGTTTTTACTTATCTCTTCGATCAAGAGTGTTAATATTGCACGAGATTTTCTTTCTCTTATGTACCTCCATCTCTTCCTCCGAGACAAAGTAGCATTCGCGTGCTTCCACTTGATCACCATTTATTTCCCCTACTCCATAAGGAGTAGGGAATTTCATCATTTCGTTTATGGTGGAAGGCATGACTTCAAACTCGTTTAATGTAACCCTCCGAGAATGATGCTGTAGGCTTAGAAGACATTATTGTCCATGCCAAAAAGATGATTTTATTGGTCAAGCACTTCGTCTAGGTTCTTATACAAATGCCCATTTGAAATACTCCCATAGGGTGGACTTTCTCTCCACTGAACCCAAACAATGGTTGGTGATACGTGAAGATTCTTTTCTTACTTAGCTTTAACCTTTTGAAATAATCCCATAACATGACGCTGACAACGCTTCCCCCATCAAACTAAATACGAGATGATGACCTCTGGGAGTATGTCATCATGTCATCATGTGTGGACAAAATCATGTGTGTGTAAAAAAGATGATAACCTTTTGAAATAATCCCATACGTTTGATGATGATGAGCATGTCATCATGTGTGGACAAAATCCCCTTGATTTTTTTCCTGGAAAATCCTACTAAAAGACTATCCATAATAAGTTTTTTCAACTTGCCTACTTTTGGTTTCGGCTTCAGTCAAATTTACATCCACTTTTTTGGCCTAGTTTTGGCCTCAACTATGTGAGCCTTTCTATCGGCCAGTTCTATTCCTCCACCTTCCATTCCTATAGATATCATCTTCACATAAAAAAATCATATGAAGTTTACCTTTGACTGCACCAGGCTTAGCAAGGGAATCTGGTTTCCTTCTTTATGATCATCCGACTATGGACCATTTATGTTCACCTGAACATCATTCTTTTTAGGCATGTCATCCTTCGATGAGGAATATCTTTTTTCTATTGTCATCTTGGCTCCCACCTCTGTCAAGATACTTTTTTTATCTTTCAGAGTGAAGCATTTATCAGTTGTGGGGTTGTGATCTTGATGGAATTCACACCACTTAATCTTGTCCCTTTTATGAAGAAGAGCTCTCAAATTTTCTAGGCCTTTTATGTTTTTTTCCATCCTTAATCTCATTCAGGATGAGATCTGGACTAATTGTCATAGGACATACCTTGCGAATTTATAATCAGTTGACTTATTCTTTCCTTCCATATCTTTCTCCTTGTCTCAGTCTTGCCCCTATTTTCTACCGCTGACCTCTTTTTGGTCTCCTCTCTTGGCCACCATGGCTTCCTCCGCTTTCATGAATCTCCTAGCCTTAACCAGAAGTTTTGTCATGGACTTTGCAGGATCTCTGGAGAGATTCGAACATAATATTTATTGGATGGAGTCCACTGATGACAGTTGTCATGGAAATGCTGTAATACCCCGCCCTAAAAAATATATACTTAATGTTATTTGTAGTATTTAATTCGAAGGAAAACTCGAGGAATAAATATATGAGTGGATTACGTCGAAAAGGTACATAAAGTGACACATTGCGTCAAATGGTTAAAGAAAAAAGTTTCACATTGCATGGTTAGCATGAATTGGTAAATGTGTTCATATGAATGTTATTAGTACTTTCATAAAGTTTGACACGAAAATATCAAAGAATGATTGTGACACAGTTATTGTTAATAATGCATTAATTTGGGCAGTATGGGATGCGCAGGATAGGTAACTTTGTGCAATTTTTATAGGAAAATTGGAGAGGGATAGAAATAGAGTGACCACATATTTGGAGCCCTAAAAATATAAGGAAGAATACAATGTCAAAGAAAATAAAACAAAATAAAAACTAATCTAGCACTTTTTTGCCAGCGCGCGACACTACGAAAATCCAACTTTGTGTGAATTTTTTAGGACAATTGGGAGGTCAATAAAATAAAATGACAATATATACGAGACCTTAAAAATATAAGGAAAAATATCATGTAAAGAAAAATCGAAAAAAAGATATTTTTTTCGGAGGACCCGAGCTTTGCATGCGTTGTGTAGGACAATTGGAAGGACCCAAAAATAAAATCAACATATATACGAGACCCTAAAAATACATATAAAATTACCATGTAGAGATAAATAAATAAAAAATATTTTTTTAGGGGGAGGTGGACCAACCCCCCACCCCACGCCCTAGATTTTGTGCCAAACTGAAATGTGTTTTGGGGTCTTAAGTGTGTTGGTTGTGCATGGTCCCTTTCTCACTTTTTCTCGGACCTCGGTTAGAACACTTACACATATTTGGACATACACTTTGCTGATGATATGGGTCAAGACTTCCATTTTGCCTCCTAAAGGTTATAAGAGAGATAGAGGTGAGTCTCCAACTCCATTTTTCTCCATCACTTGGAGTTCTTGCACACTAAAGCTTTAGATAACCTCTCAAATTCGTAGATCTTCATTCTCACAAAAATATATCCACCCAAACACCATTAAAGTGGGATAAAACTCCATAAAATCTTCATTAAGAGGGTGGGGCAACTTGTAGGAGTATTTGAGAGGGTTTGGGGGAGCTAAAATGGGTCTTCCATGGTGTTTGAGAAAGAACAAGATGATTGGAGCATGAAGGGGGTTTTCTTGGGCCAAACTTAAAGCATGGGAATGGAGGTAATGCGACTCCCCTTGAGGCCACCTTTGAAGGTGGGGGAGTCACCCATCTTCCACAAAACCCACTTCCTTCCATTGAAGACCTTGAGGCGGGAAAACCCATACTCTTATGTAGTTTAAGTTGATGATGATATTAGCATGATTTATTGCATATTTAGGGTGTTAAATGTGTGGTAGTCTTCATACATGCTTTGTTGTTAATCGTTACATTTTTTCATACAAAAACTCAAGATTAAAGTGGGTTTTAAGTGAGCTTAATGTTTATGAAAAAAGTCAGAATATCGTATCAAACTTTTAGTGGGTTAAAATTTGTCAAACTCATGTTTTTGAGTTGAAAATGTCTTTGCATGATAAAAGTCTTATTTGGGCTGAAAATATTCTTTTCATGAAATCAATATAGTAGTTTTCATGTTGATAAATTGAAATAAACTTATAAAATAGATTTTTTTGTAAAAAGTCTTCAAAGTAAGTTTGTAATATTTAACTTTTGGGTGAAAAGTTAAATTTGTGAAACTAAGGTTTTCATCTAAACTTTCGAGTGTAAATTCAAATAATGAAAGTAAAGAAGGCCAAACTTGAAAAAATGGCTAAGTAGGGGTCGAAATGCAAAAACACATAAATAAAGTGTGTGAATCAAATTATGAAAAGCAAGAATGTCAAATGCTCGAATATTGGCAAAATGTCTAATTAGATGTAAAAAATCCAAGAAGAAAGTGTACATATCAAATGTGTATCAAATGGGACTTTAATATGCAAAATGTGTGAAATTATATATTAAAGGTGTTGGAGTGTTAAATGTGAAATTTTACTAAAATGAGGTATTGAACAAGTATTAAAAATGGCTAAATGAGTTTAAGTGTTGAGTCAAAAACATAAGTTACCATTTTTGGAAAACGGCACTCGTAAAAGGACCAAATTGCATGTTTTGGTAAATAAAGGGTAAATTGGTAATTACTTAAAATGTAACATTTTTATAAAATAAAAATGTTGTTGAATGTTTTTACACTAGTGTGGGCAAAAATGTATTATTTCTTAAAGAGGGAATAATTTTTGGTATAAAATCAACGTCAGCGTGAATTAAGAACTTAAAGGAGAAAGAAAAAATTCACCAAGTGTTAATGGAAAAACGGATGGTTAATTCGGGCTTTTGGCTTCGGTCCATAAATGTGAATTAATATGAACATTGGAATTATGTTGAACAGATTGAAAAGATAATGGAATACTCGGATGATACTGGGAACATAATTAAGAAGGTCATGACGTCCCTAGTGGTGAATGACTCCAAAGTAACTGTAGTAGCATATGCGGACGGGGATCAGTAGTGAGAGGCCACGAAGTCCGTGTTTATGTTGGAAAACATATCAAAGATAATGATGTAATCGGGAAGATAATAAGAAACGGGTTATAATGTGGAAATAACATAATTTATATGAATGATAAATGTTCTGGTTAATGTAACGTGGACAAGTTAATTGAGAATAATGACTAGTGTCCATAAGAAATGTGAAGTGGTTAAGCAAGGTGACTTAGTGTGTAATTAAGCTACCTAATGAGGTTTAAACCCATAATAACACAAGTGTGAATGTTGTATTAGTCTTTCAATGTTGATGAACATTTTCTAACATGATGTGTGCGTGTGTTGAAAGAATGTCTTAGGTAATGGTTAAGTAACTCCGGTGTGAGTTAATGAAAGGTTATCCCAAAAATTATAAATTTTTAAACCGTGTGAGTTAATGGAAGGAACATGCTAGTTTAAAGCACATAAATAAAAAATGGTTATTTTGTAATTATAAGGAGAATACGTTAATTTTTTTTAATAAAATGACTTAATACATTGTAACATGTATTTTCAAAGGAATGTATGTAGATATATACATATTTTCTCATGAATGTAGTTGTAGCATGTGAGTATTGTTTTCTAGTGTTCATTTCAATACTGCATTGTATAGTTCCCACTGAGCATTCGGTCCACTCCCTCCTTTTGTTATGGCAGGTTGTATGCAGTCCTGTATGTTGAGAGTGTTGTAAAGGTAAGTATTTAATTTGCATTTACATTGGTATCTCTATTTACTTAACCTTGGGGTCATTTCCCTTGGGTCACACCATGAAGTTTGATGAAAGTTGGAATCAAATGCTAACAAGAGTAACGTCAAATCATAGTAAAACTTTATTACAAACTTTATTTATGTTGTTCCGTTGTAATTCATAATAAATGTACAAGCCAGATCCAGTTGATCCTTTATTAATCCTTAAATTCGGGTCGGGGCATTACAAATTCTCTCTTTGCAGTCTTTAATTTATGATTTATCTTTGTTAAATTGAGAAAGAAAGTGTCTTAAGGGCTCTTTTTTTCCTTGTCCGGGGTTCAAGAAGTGAGTTACGTATTTTTATAGATTTATATCGAAAATGAAGTTAAGAATGAATTTTTCACGTAGTTACTTGAACTTCTTTATAGATCCTATCGACATACCAGTACACCACACTTGTGAAGCACCAGCGAGAGTGCTCAAAAAAGCCCGGCACCTAATCTCATTCGTGGTGGAATATATCCTGATAGTTGACTAATACAAATCAATGTGACAGATAGGGTTTATACTCTCATCATACCTTGGAGTCACGACCGGAGGTTTCAATTTGTTAGGAGTTAGATAGCTAACTATGCTTAGCACCAAAAGAAAACCCTCCATGCAACCTCGAAAGTCAGGGTCTTGGTTCATAATGAGGTAACTGATCTTATCTTATAACCTCTAAATTGAGTTGTCCCAAAGTTTCTCATCTAGGGTTGAGCTATTACATGTGCCTTCTGCCTAAGATGCGACCCTACAGGCAGACCCTCTATTTGGGTTCCTCTATAAGTTGTTCACTTATCTACATTCCCTCTACTATGGGTGAAGTCTCATTCGAGCTCCTTTCATACGACCAGTGAAACATGTCCTACAGATAATATTAGAGATGACGCCTCAACCACAACCCCCTTCGGGCTAAGATGATGAAAATATTATTTCCTACTTAGCCTATTGAATGCGTTGCATCTCTAGTGACTCTGGTGAGTGTATTGAACAAGATTATCTTGGTGTGTTGGAACTGGAGTGGCGCTAGGCCGATATGCCATATTTGACATTTTGTATCTCTCTCGATGGCTCTCATCTCCACAAGATAAGTATTGTGGGCCTTTTTGAACCTCATTACTGATACCAAGGGAATAAGGGTAGACAATCTCTCTATACCTGAGTTTTTATTGGAGTTATTTTATAGGAGCTGGTGTGTTCCCTTGACTATTCGTTGCGCGGCCACTCCGATGACCAAAGTAATGGGATTGATAGTTGGATCCTCAGCGATCTGGCTCCTAATGTCTTCTCTGAACACCAAGAATTGGTGTTACATCTGATGTTGCCTAACCACAAGCAACCTCATCGCTATCGCCACATCCTGCAAATGTACCCATCCATCTAAGACTACGGTGGTGGTTGGATAAAACTATCCCCGATGTTTGACGATGGTTTGGAAAACATCTATGATTAGTAAGAAGAATAACAATAACAAAATAGCCGTGAAAAAACAAAAAAATGGGAGAAATCAGATGAGATATGATGAACTCCTCCCCAACACCAACCTGTTTTAATGGTGACTCGATTCCAATAGTGGTGGATTTGGATCACCACTAGAGATGAGGAAGAAATAATCGATGCTAACATGAGTGAGGAAAATGTTGAAAATGTTCCCACAAATGGTGCCAAAATGATGATACTCGGATCATGCCATGGATTCAACATGAGTTTTGATATTACACAACAATGGATAAATTGCAAGTAATGAACAAATAAGTAGAAGGTATGAGAAAAAAATGGAGATAATCGTAGAGATATAAGTGGTTCAGTCGTTGGCCTATGTCCACTATGGAAGGTGATGGTGTTTTTACTATAATAAGGGCGCAAAAGGCCATTGAAGACATGAAATCTCCCTTTCTATATATATAATTTAGTAGGGTTTAAAAAACGTCCCTCAATAAAGGAGATATATGATATCTTACATAGGCCAGGGGGTACCCAGTATCACCCCCAAGCATGCACTCCAAACCTAGCTAAGTTCATGACCAATAAGAGAGTGACAGTTGTAGATGCATAAAGTAGATGTCATTATGAATAATATTCCCTCGAGCGGGTTGTTGATCTTCGATAATGATTTCATGTAATATGCCAAAAATTCCTCTATCATGAATCCCAAGGATGTTGTACGTGTTTAAAGTAGGAGGATCTCGGTCGAGCTATGCCTACTGAGGCCCTATTTTGTGTTTTCGGTCGAGATGAGACCGGGTTGTATTTTGGGACCAACTACACCATATTTAACTAAGGTTACTCATTCAGTTTACTAGTGTCGTTTGAGGCCAACACTAATGTTGGACGAGGAGAGGATGTTTTTTTTATTATGAGGTAAAACTAAAGTTAGGTGTGTCTTTTGGATCTCGTCTGGAGAAGTCTTTCATGACATGATACTCCTACAGTCAAGATAGTTCACGATGGATTGGGTAGACAATGGTCTTCTCAGAGGAATGTATATGATGATTTCTTTCTTGATGGAATTGTTTGTACGATACCATACTTATGTATATCAGTTATTCAGGACTGTAACATTCTGATTGAGATTTTTATGTAACAGACGGGCATAAACATTCTACTTCAGTTTCTTCTTAATCATTCTCTTCAACTCCCATTAAACATAGGAGTGGGCGCAATCTCATTCTAGGGCAAGTTTTCTTTAGGGGTACATAACTTTCTTGTTGTGGAACGAGGCAATTAAGTTAAAATTAGATAAATAGGTATGTCTCTTCATTATTAATCCCAAAGGTTTCAAAGGTAGTTTATATTATACTCCTAAATACAAGAAGGTTACTGAATGCATTAATGCCCAGTTCTTGAAAGACAATTATGTTATAACCACATTCCCAAGTCTAAGTCGAACTTACAAATTATAATGGAAAATATTATTACCTATGTTGGTAGTCCACCCGTACAGGATGACATTCGTCCTAATAATAATAATGCACTACATCATCGTAGTGGGAGCATTACCGATGATTAGGATACAAGTGTCACTTATAATATATAGTAAGTTATTCCAAGTCATAGTGGGGTCATCATGAGTCATCCTACATGGTTAGTATTTTGGGTAATCATTTTGATATGATCGCAAGAAAACAACAATCGGGTCCTAGGAACTACAATGAGCCATTCCAAGACAAGCATTTTTTCTTTGACTTATGACTATGGATACAAAATATGGGGTTTGATAGATTTTTGGGACTTGTATTCTTATTGATGAGGTAAAAACCACCAAGTACAAGTGGACCTATAAGAAGTTAAAAGGCAAATGGATGGAAAGGTGCAAACCTTCAAGGCAAGGTTAACAAAATGATTTACTCATAAAAAAGGAATTGAATATGAGCAAGTCTTACATCAAGATTGTGTTTCTGAACGATTATCGTGACAAGCACATTGTAAGATGTCGAGAAAGAAAAGTTACATAATCTTGTGACATCCATTTATTGATTTAAGATAACGTGGAGGTATTGGGTCATTCAGTTGATAAGGAAACCAAATCTTGATTTTGATCAAAACTCGAAAGTACTTGCTTCTATGAAAAGCATAATGAAAACATGGTGGAATTTCTTGTACAGTTTGAGGATAATGCTTACCTAATAGGGAACAATGTGGGAGTATTGTCTTACACATGAGTCTGATTGTACGAATTTTTGATATAAGTTACTTGATATAAGGAAAGCACATCTCGGTGATCGAGATTTTTCTAGATCAGTTATAGAGGGTGTTTCTCTTATCCCAAGTCGATTATATCAATGTTTCGTACACATGATTAATATCAGGATTCCATGAAAAGGGTTTATTTTTAAGAATGGAAACATTTTTTCTAGGGATCAACATCTTTGGACACTTTATCTATTTAAGGAAAAGGGAATATACGTAAGGCTTACGTGGTAGGAAGCCTCATGAATCATATATATTATGTGAAAATACCAAAATGTGTTATACGTTCGGCATGGTCAACATATTTCAACCTAATAAGAGTCTGAATTTTAGGCATAAAGGCTCGTTTGAGTCGAATAAGGATTCCAAATTTTCTACCTCGGAATAGGTGTTTACCTAAGAAGCTTGAGCTATAAGTTGGAGGAGCGAAAAAAAATATTGGATGGATGATTCCACTAGGGAGGCCAAATTTGTTGTCACTTCAGAGACAATTAAAGAGGCAGTTACTTTTATGTATCGATAGGCAGTAAATTATTGTGTACATGGGTTAGGACTTTGATACATGGATTTAAGACTAAGTGCGGGGTTGTTAGGGTTTTATTCATAAAACTATGTATGACAGTTACTTTTATGTTAGGATGTGTCATTAATTTTTTAAATAAGAATGATGGTTATGAGAATGCTTTATATTTTCTTGAAATATATTGTTCCATTTAAATGGCGGTTAATAATGACTAGTTGGAATTCTAGTGATGCAACTTTGGGTTGATAATGAGGAAACTGGAATTCTAGTTCCCGCACTATTGAAATATTCATAACCTAGATACGGACTTGAACACCAATCGGAATGGTTGTGATGTAATCCTAGTAGTTTATCTCAAACTACGGGGAACTGGGAAAGGCTCAAGAACATATGAATTAGGTTAACAGGGGATTTTTATTGGTACATCACAAGGTTATATTCAACGGGATCACTTGTGGGATTAGAGTCCAAGTGATCTCATGATTATGCTCTGGATATCTCATATAATTTTCAGTGGGTACATATATTCTTACTACTGATAATTAGGAGTATTGTGATGATTATATAGTTATCACTTTGATTATCATGGGTGCGATTCAATATCAAATTGAATAAAATGATCTCCGCATATTGGGTGATAATTATACAACTAGGTCAGAGATTTTATTTCAGAGGAATCCACGTCAGGGGATACTTAGGATTTTGATACCCCTTTGACTGACTTATATGTTTTTGTTTCCACTAGTTATAGACACCCCATTCTAGGACGCCCCTAAGTACCTCTTTAAGTCCCTAGCACCTCCTCATTTCATTACAACCGTAGGTCATACTCCGAGTACCGATCTAGAGGCCATCGGGCGCTCCTAGACCCCATTTGACTATAGTTAACTTCATCTTCAGAGTAAAAGCTCTTTGAATCTTCAAAGCATACTGAAACCCTTCTGTAATGGTCCACCCTATGCACGAATCAGTATAACCATTCGAATGAATGATCAGTTTTACCCTGAAAATTGATCTGAAGGCCACCGAGTGCTCCCGGGCTCTATTTCACCAAAGTCAACTCTTCACCTCAAACCAGATTGAATGAATCCTCGAAGGGAAGTAAATACCCTTTCCAACATTCTACCCCATGAGCATTTCTGACTTATGGTGAGCACGAATGATCCGTTTTACAACTAGAGGACACCGGGCACTTCCGAGCCCCATTTGACCAAAGTTAACTCTTTGAACCGAATAAAGCTCTTTGGAATATCCAAGTAAATCACCTAACCTTTCCAACGGTCCACCCCGAGCATGATTTTGACTTACAATTTGGACGAATGACCGATCGTCGTCCAACCATCTCCCTTCCAAAGGACCGATGAGCGCATTCGAGCCACATTTAACCCAAAGTCAACTCTCGGACCCAAGAGTGGTCCAAAGGACTATTGATGGTATCTAAATTAACTTTTTAATGGTATGCCTATTACACTATTTGGATTGAATAATTGCATTATGCAATTATTTTTCTAGAAAAATCTGCACGAGGCAACAAATTGGCAAATCCAAAACCCTGCCTATCAATAGTGTACCTAAGGGCACCTATCGATTGACAGGTCTAGTAGGCTGCCGATCGGTAACCCCCTAGGCCTATAAAATGGAGGCATGATCTCAGTACCAAAAACCAACATCTCAGATCCATCAAAATCACTTATCTCAGCAACATCCTCTCGAAATAAGTGCGATTTCCCTATCCAAATCCATTTCCAACATTTCTTTTGATCATTATTTTTACCAAACTCGATAAATTATATTCCATAATCTTTATCCAATTGCAAGGGCATCCCTTCAACATCCAAGATCAAGCTCAATATCTCCAAGAAGTTCCAAATCTCTAAATTTCTCTCTAAATTCTTTTAATTTTCCATTTAATTACTTCATTACATAGCATTTTATTCTTTTGAATCACATACCTTACTATACACTTTTATTAGTATTGTTGCACATAGTTTATTTTTTATATAAAAACCCAAAAACCATGAAAAAGAGGGTTCGCTCATAAATTCCAAATGGTAATTATTATATTTTCTCACACAAAACACCTTTTTCTACACACACACACATTTAAGAGAAATCCCCGATTGGATTTATGGGATAAACCCCACCCTTTGTGCTGCGTACGAACTATGTGGACTTTACTAGCTTTATAGGATACGTAGGTGTCTCATATTAAAACCCAAAAGTCGAGTCCTTTTTTTCGATTTTCCTAAATTCCAAATTTATAAATTACCTAACTCCTTTGAATTCCGCATTTGTCATATGTTCATATATATTTATATATATACATTCTGTTTATTAGAGTTTTATCCCATACATATTGTCGTTCCATTATGACAATCAATATTGCGATAAATGCATAAATCACATTTTTACATATAATTTTGCGAACATTCCTATGGATGAACTCGCTTTATCTCTTTCGGGGTATGAGTTGAGTGATTCGTATCTCCATTGTATATACGCGCACATACATTTCACGAAGAAATAAAGAAAAGGCCCGTGAGAGACCGAAAGGTGTTATACACCCATTTCAGGATTCCATGAAAAGGGTTTCTATTTCTATGTTACGAAATAGGAAGGTGTTAGGCACCCATTTCTCCCTTGCGATCTCTCATGGGTTTTTGCTATTTTCCTTTGTTTCCCCATGATATGTGTGCATGTGTATATGTAGAGGAGATAGGAATCATCAACTTGTATCATGGAAGAGATAAAAAGAGTCATCCATACAAATGTTCCTGAAATTAATATTAGAAAATAGGATTTACGTGATTATCCTAACGTCGATTATTATAAGGGAATGATAACGCGTGTGGGATAATACGCCACTAAGAACAAATATATGCATATAGAGAGTCTAAAAGAGTTAATGTTTAAAGAATATAGGAAAAATATAAAAAAAAAAAGGTAGGAAAAGGACTCGAGCCTTGGGTATTACCCTGAGACGCCTACGTAGCCTATAGAGGCATCAAAGTCCACGTAGTTCATATGCAAAACGAGGGGTGTGTTTTATCCCAAAAATGCAATCGGGGACTTCTCTTATTTGTGTGTGTGTGTAAAAAAGTGTTTTAGTAGTGAAAAAGGTGTGAGAATTCCCATTTGGAATTTATTAGCAAACCCTATTTTTCTTATTTTTTTTGGTTTTTGTATATGAAAATAGGATGTGTGAAATAATACAAGATAAAAAGTATGTTAGGATATAAGAGATGATGGAATAAAAGTGCTAAGTAATAAAATAAATTAATGCGAATTTAGGAGAACTTGAAGAGAGAGTTGAGAAAGTTGGACCTCCTTGAAGATCTTGAGCATGATCTTGAATGTGGGAGAGTAGCCCTTAAACTTGGGTAATGATGGAGTATACTCACTTCACCAATTTTGATGAAAGGGATGGTGAAAATTGAAGGTGGGAAAGGGATTTGGATGTGGAAATCACGCTAACTTCGAGAGGGGTTTTCTGAGCTTGCTGAGAGTGATAGGTTTCAGATCTTCCTCTTTTCGGAAATGAGGGGAGGCCCTCCTTTTTATAGGCCCAGGGCATTGAAGATTAGCATAACCCTAGTACTGCCAATTGGCAGGTGTGTTTGGGCACACTACCGATAGGCAGGGTTTGGGACCTACCGTTTGGAAGTCTCTTTCAAGTTCCTTAAGAAAATCGGTCGTAGAGCGCAAACCGCTGATCATAATTGTACACAGGGAAAACCATTGGAAAGGTAATTAAGAGACCTTCAAAATACTTTGGGACTGTTCCCAGGTCCGGGAGTTGACTTTGGGTCAAATATGGCTCAAAAGCGCTCGTCGGTCCTTAGGATGGGGAATCATCGAACGCAAATGGGTCATTTGTTCGCATGGTAATTCTGAATCGCACATGGGGTGTATCATTCGATAGGTTAAGAGATGTACTTTGAAATTCCAAAGAGTTTGACTTGGTTTGGGGAGTTGACTTCTGTCAACCGAGGCCTGGAAATGTTTGGTGACCTTTCGGGCTAGAACGGATCACTCATCCATACCGTAAGTCAGAATCACTCACAGGGTGGACCATTGGTAAGTGGTTTTAGTTCCCTTTGAAGATTCATTTAGTCTCAATCGAGTTGAAGAGTTTGACTTTTGGTCAAACAGAGCCTGGGAGTTCACGATGGCCTCTTGATAAAGTTTCTGGGGAAAATGGATCATTCGTCCGTACTATAAGTCAGAATCGTACATGGGATAGACCTTTGGAAAGGGGTTTCGGTGCCCTTTGATGATTCATTCAGTATCGATCAAGATGAAGAGTTTGACTTTTGGTCAAACGGAGCTTGGGAGTGCCCATTGGCCTTTAGGTCAGTACCTTGTCTATGACTTAGGTTTGTAGCAATAAGGGGAGGTTCTGGGGAATGTACATAGTGGATAGGTGGTATTAGAATCTGGTGCCTACAGATTCCCTTGACGGGTGAGTTGGGAACAAACGATAGCCATTGAATACACACCGCATGATGCCTTTGAAGGAGGATGACCAATTCAGAGGGTCGAGGTCGATTCTGAGGACCAAAGGATGAGGATGACTGATTCTGCGGGTTGAAGCCAATTCTTAGGGCTTAAGTTGAGCTAACCAATTCTATGGGTCGAAGCCAATTCTAAGATCTTAGGTTTTAATGACCAATTCTACGGGTCAAAGACAAATCTGAGGGCTTAGATTGAGATGACCAATTCTGCGGGTTTAAGCCAATTCTTGAGGGCTTATTTTGTAATGACCAATTCTATAGGTCGAAGCCAATTCTATGGGATAAAGTTAAGATGACCAATTCTACGGGTCAAAGCCAATTCTGAAGGCTTGGGTTGTAATGACCAATTTTGTGGGTCGAAGCCAATTCTGAGGGCTTAGGTTGTAATGACCAATTCTAAGGGTCGAAGCCAATTCCATGGGCTTAAGTTTGAAATGACCAATTCGACGGGTCGAAGCCAATTCTCAGGGCTTAGGTTGTAATGACCAATTTTACGAGGGCTTAGATTGAGATGACTAATTCTACGGGTCGAAGCCATTTCTGCGGGCTTAGGTTGTAATGACCAATTCTGCGGTTCAAGGAGAATTCTTAGAGCTTAGGTTGTAATGACCAATTCTGTGGGTCGAAGCCAATTATCCGAGCTTAAGTTGAGATGGCCAATTCTACGGGTTGAAGCCAATTCTGAGGGCGTAGGTTGTAATGATCAATTCTGTAGGTCGAAGCCAATTCTAAGGGCTTAGGTTGTAATTACTAATTCTGTAGGTCGAAGCCAATTCTGTGAGCTTAAGTTGAGATGACCATTTCTGCGAGTCGAAGTTAATTATGAAGGCTTAGGTTGTAATGACCAATTCTATGGGTCGAAGACAATTTTGAGGGCTTAGGTTGTAATGACCAATTCTACGGGTCGAATTCAATTCTGTGGGCTTCAGTTTGAAATGACCAATTCTGTGAGTCGAAGACAATTCTATGGGCATAAGTTTGAAATGACCAATTCTACGGGTCGAAGCCAATTTCGAGGGCTTAGGTTATAATGACCAATTCTACGAGTCGAAGCCAATTCTACGGATCAAAGATAATTTCGCGGGCTTAAGTTTGAAATGACCAATTCTACGAGTCAACGCCAATTCTGAGGTCTTTGGTTGTAATGACCAATTCTATGGGTCGAAGCCCATTATATGGCTTAAGTTTGAAATGAAAAATCCTGCGGGTCGAAGCCAATTCTGAGGGCTTATGTTGTAATGACTAATTCAGTGGGCCGAAGCCAATTCCGAGGGCTTAGGTTGTAATAACCAATTCTGGGGGTCGAAGCCAATTCTGAGTGCTTAGGTTGAGATGACCAATTATATGGGTCGAAGCCTATTTTGTGGGATTAAATTATGATGATTTTGAGGGAACTCTGCTGGGAAAATTACCTCGTTATTTTGATCTGAGCTAGGGAGCTGATTGTAATGGAAATCCTTGTGTCTTTTGGAGACTTTACCGGGGGAACATCCAATTTGATGTTGGGGATGTGATTATGTGATCCAAGGTTTGGACGCATTTTTTAGGGAAATCTTGAGTCCTTTGGGGGATTTTGGGATACCTTAGAGATCCTCTGGGATATTGTCGGGAGGATATTCTCTTTGATTTTGAGAGTTTCACTGGGGAAATAGGGATTCCTTTTGGGGGAATGCAAAACATTCTTGGTGAAAATGTTCTAAATCCTTTTCGGGATTTTTGGAAATCTTCTAAGGATTTTTCAAGGTCATCAGGTATTTTTTGAGAATTTCTATACGAAAATTTAAGGGGAGTGCCGGTCGGCATGGTGTGGAGGGTGCCATTAGGCAGTGGCACGAACTTTTGGACTCCTTCGAGAAGGTAAAGGGGCAGTGCCAATCGGTGTGTTGGTGATTAGTGTCGATCGGCATGACCCTTGGCATCCTATAAAAAGGGGTGGGTTCCCCTCATTTTCCACAGTTTCTTGCTCTCTCTCTCTTTGTAATTTTATTCTATGAATCGTCTTAGCATTTCGCAATCTAAAAAATGGCCGCTTTTGTGAGCACTATAGTACACTAAGAGTGGTTGGCTGTTGACGACTGGGCGAATGTGGAGTGGAGGGCCAGGGCGCCTCTTGCTTTGGGGAGTGATAACTCCTTTGATGCATTCGAGCCTATTACGGATGAGCAAACTTTGTTGTGGGAGCCATCGCGTCATCGCTCTTCGAGGGTGGTGAACGCTGGCAGTTATGTAAGTAAAATGACTCTTGGCATTCTTTTTTTATGATTTCCTATTTTCTTGGATTTTGACAAGGATTTTTTTCTTTTCGACAATTTGATGTGTCTTTGTCGATAATGCTTGCCCACGGGACGACGGGGTTTAAAGATGTCTGGGAGCATCTACCACCTCTGGTGCATTGGGTGGTATCATCAACAGGCTTCGATAGGTTGGCGTTTGTGCTGGATGAGAGACCTCGTTCGACGAAGATCTTATGTGCTCTGGGGTAGAGGTGGTGGGACACTACCCATACCTTCCATTTTGTTTTCTAGGAGATGACTATGACTCCCATAGATGTGCAGCATCTGTTGGGGATGGATTATGATGAAGAGAAGATAAAGGTGGATCTCTCTTTGCGTGTGAGGCCAGAGGTGATGTGGGTAACCCTTGGTGATGTGGGGAGGATAGTGTTTGGGGACTCCATTTTCTTGTCATTGATGAAGGATGTTTTACTCGGCAGGGTGATTGATGTGGAGGATGGACTGTAGGGGAGACAGATGGTCCGGCTATTCATTTTGTTAGTGCTAGGGGGATTCCTTGTGGCATCGAGCGGCGACGTCGTCCATTTGTGGTTTTTGCTATATCTGAGGATGTTTTCGAGCATCCCTCTCTATGATTGGGGGAGCCTGACTTTGGCAACCCTCTATTTTTAATTGGATTCATTCAGTCGGTGCTGCCGACAGACTATTACTCGAGCCACGTATCTTCTTAAGGTATTCTTTAGTTTGCGCATTTTCCTTTCATGCGTTCGCATTGTCCTTACGCAACTCTTTTTAATTGGGAATTTCTTGTCTTTGGCAGACGTGGTTCTATGAGGTAATCAGGTGTAATACCTAGCTGATTACATTGAAGGATGACACCATTGGGTATATTTTCCAGTTGCATCGGTGGTGGAATTCCAATCGCCAGTTGAGGAACTCTCTCTCTTTGGATGTGATGCGTCAGGCCTTGAATGGCCTGAGCAGTGGTATGGTAAGGCTTTTTCTTTTTTTAGCCTTGGTCTTTGTGTACTTTGACCCTATATTGACATGTATTTGCTGGGGATTTTTCAAGTGACCTTTTACCCTTGGAGGACGACCATTCAGGACACGGGGTTGACGGGAGTGAATGCACAGATGAGGCATTTGCTAGCGCATGAGTTTGGCCACTCTTGGTACCTCGGGGAGAGGGTAGTCTGATAGATTGCTAAGGAGGAGGTGGTGGTTCCACCTGTGAGGCCTCCTATGTCTATGAGGTGGTAGCAACTGTTTCAAGAGGATGCGAGGGTCACGGCGATGATTGGCGAGTCCTATTTGCTATATACCGATGAGATTGCACCGTACGATTATATGGTCTTCATGACCAGCTTCCTGATGGCACCCGACATATATGATGCACTGCCCTTCCCTCCTGCGGGATTGAGTCGTCTAGTGGGGTCCTCCCATATCGGTAGAGATCCGTCAACATCTGCAACGGTGGTGACTTCGGAGGTTCCCTTTGTGCTGTTGCGTACTCCTTCATACAACTTTTGACGGGCAGATGGTCGGATGGTGCCTATGTTTCATCATCCTCATGTGATGGATCCAGAGGAGTTGGGCTTGACAGAGGAGGTCCTTCATCCTGAGGTATATCTTATTGTTCTTCTCCTTTGGTTTCTTTTGATCTTTTTTGCCTGATACTAATTTTGTCCTTTTATTGGAGTACGTTCGGGTGTCCACCACTTGGTTGAGGGATATTAGGGTCTGGATATCTTCGACGACTACCCATATTCGGACGTGGTTCCTGTTCCTTCTAGATTGGTGTCGTCTGCCTCATCCGGGGAGGAGTTTTTTTTAGGTAGCGGCGGTACGTCATCTCGCCGCAGTGGAAAGAAAGCATGTCGTAGGGGTGGAAGCTCTTAGGTGAGAGAGGGGGAATATGAGAGAGAGAAAGAGAATGTGGGTCTGGGCTGAGTCCCGTGGTTTTTCTTCTTTTCTTTATTTCCTGCAAGATTGATGTAACCTAGAGAAATATCTATGCAATGCAATGAAGTTTTTTTTATTATCTTCTGTTAATGATGAATGAATGAATGCATGCATATGCGCTTTTTACTTTACTGCACAGGACGTAAAATATTTTTGGAAGTTTTGAAAGAAAGTTTTATTCATAATGAGAAATTATATAAAGAAGAAAAGGGGATTTTTGAAATTCTGTTGAGAATATCAATTTATTTTTATTGAGTTTTTTGATTTTGACAAAAGAGGAAAAAAAGAAATTTCCAAAAATAGGCGATTGTCGATCGGCAAGACCCTTGTCCTACCTATCAGTTGGTCAGTCCAATCCCATCAATTTCAAAGCTTTACTTGATACCCTCTTCAGCCTTTGGTACCTTGTGGGGCAGGGTTTCCTCCGATTTCTACAGAGGTTATGTCTTTTGTGGGGGTTTTCAAGTATAAAAAAGGGTAAGGGTGGAGTGTCTTCATCACACCATCACATTCTCCTTCTCTTATTCTATGAGATGTCTCTCCTTGGTTGTGTTGAGTTTCCAACTTCCTCGAGACTTTGGAGGTGATGTGCTCCTACAATGTCAACTTCGATGCTTTCAACATGCGTCAAGTTTCTTTATAGCGTAATCGGCCCATAAAGTGGAACATGTTGATGGCGACGGTACAATTCTAGTACCCTGAAGACCATGTATTTATCTCTGGCTTGGAAGAAGCCTATCTGACCTATGAGGAATTTTCTGCCATGTTGGGGATGAATTTCGACATTGTTACAGCTTTGCCTGAGTTTTCTCGATCTCCCCGGGAGTTATTAGCTGGACTTCTCTGCATCTCGCCCTCGATGGGTAGATCCTTAGTTACGGGAAGAATGATTTCTCTTCCAGCGGTGCTTCAGTTCATGCATTTGTAGGAGGTTGGTGATGTTGGATATGCTAGAGCTATTATTCTGGGCTTGGTTTCGAAATTACTGCTGGTGACCGGGGAGCTGCTTGTGGACCCATAACTTACAGCTGTTACTTCATGGATGTCCTACTGTCGCAATTATGCGGCACTGATATTAGCGGAGACTTTAAATGGCCTGGATGCATGGCAAGAATGTCTTTCTGACTTTTTGAGGGGGAGCCCCGTGATGCTATTCATGTGGTTGTCTAAACGATTCCGCCTGGTGACTCCTCTGAAATACCCTTTGTCGATTGTACCTAACTTCTTTTTGCCCCATTTCATCGTTGTTGGCCTGGATATTGAGACTTGGGAGACCTCATTTGTCCACCATGGTGTTCTAAATTTGTATTGGTCAGTGCCTTGGTGGGGATAGTTGCTGCCTATTTTGGAACTGGGAGAATACCCGAATGTTCGGCTGGTTGGTCTAAGACTTCTTTCCGATAGAAAATTTGACAAAGCGTTAGCGCATGCGGCTTGGCTCTTTATGTAAGAGTGGCGTCTGCCGACCCATCCCTCTCAGCTATTGGGAGAGTTTGGGACATTCCTAGGGGTTATATGAAGTGGTTGTGGAGAATAGTAGTTAGCAAGATGTTGGCAGTAGAGATCGGAAAAAAATTGTTTATCTTTTCCGATACCATGGAGCGTGGGGTTATGGTGTTTTCGTGGCTGGTTCGAACTTATCGGTCCATGGAGCATCTGTGGCACTCCATTCAGGCAGGGGCAGCATCGGGACCCCAGGATGTAGATGATGAGGTTGATGGAGCGGTCTCCTCTGGTAGCTATGGGTAAGACTCCAAGAGAGTTTGTTTTTGCAATGGGAAATTTATTTGGCTTTTTAGGAAAGTAGGGGGAAGGGAGTCATCCGTTCCTTTATGTAATTGTACTGTAATTTCTTATTAATGAAATAAAGAAGTTTTTGATCATCTAGTTGTGCCTTTTGATGAATTCTGTATTTTTTAATTATTTATGCCGATCGCTAAGGTATGCATAATCCTTTTGTTCAAGTATATGTTACAATGAACTCTCGTTCTCAGAGATGAGAAAAGAATAGTTTTTTTGTGAAAAAGAAAGTGTCGTGGTCATATAAGATGTATGAGTTGCCTAGAAGGGAGATGAGAAGAGTCGTAGCACACTGAGATTTCAGACTAGGGGTAAAATTTCTTCAGACGGTCTAGGTTGATGGGATGAGCCATCTCGTCTCCATCAAGGTCGGTGAGCATGGAGGCACCTCCTGACAAGATCTTCTTCACGATATATGGGCTGCTCCAATTGGGCTGGAATTTCCCTCTGGGGTCCCAGATGGGCTGTACTATTTCCTTGAGGTCTAAATCCCCTTCTCGGACACCGCGGTCCTCGACTCTCTTATTGAATGATCACGCTATACGACGATGGTACCCTTGTGTGTGATATATTGCCTTTAGTCTCCTTTCGTCCAAGAGTAATAGTTTGTCGAGGTGGCTTTGATGCCCGTCCTCTTCACTGGCTTTACTTTCGAGCATGACACGAAGGGAAGGGATTTCTCGCTCCATGGGTACGACTGCTTCCATGCCGTATACTATAGAGTAAGGGGTAGCCCCAGTAGAGGTTCTAATTGAGGTTTGGTAGCCCCAGAGAGCATATGGGATTCAGTCGGCCCAATCTCGATATCTTTTGGTCATCTTACTGATGATGGCGCTGCTTCGAACGCATTGTTGGTTTGAGGTCGGTAGGGAGAATATTTGTGTCTTTAAATTCGATACTCATCAACCACTTCTGTTAGTTCTTCCTCAAAATGCAACCCGTTATCTAACACCACCTCGTGTGAGACCCCATATCGGCAGATGATGTTTTTCTTGATGGATTGGGCCACTTTCTTGGCGTTCAGGACTGCGTATAATTCGGCTTCAACCCATTTGGTGAAGTAATCAGTGGAAACCAAGATGAACTCATGCCCGTTGAACGCTTTAGGTGTAACCTTCCCTATAATGTCGATGCCCGAGGTGGAGAACGTCCAGGGAGAAGTCATGTTGTATAATTCTTGTGGAGGCCAGTGTTGGAGCTTAGAGAACTGTTGGCATTTGAGGCATCTACGGACATAGGTGGAGGAATCCTGGATCATGGTGGACCAATAATAGCCTTATCGGATGATCTTTTTGGCAAGCATGTGACCATTCATGTGGGGTTCGTATTCCCCACTGTGGATTATTTACATTACCTCTTTAATGCCGGCCCCTGCAATGCAGTGTAGATGGGTTCCATCAAAGTTTCTCTTAAATGGTGCTTTATGACAGATGATGTAGTGGGAGGCCAGTCTTCAGAGAGTTTCCTGGTTCTTCTTATTGGAACCCTCGGGATACCTACCATGCTTGAGGAGGTGCTAGATAACATGGTACCAAAATTTTCTAACTCGGGATTTTCTGTGGTGATGAACTCAAAGTTCTAGTAATGGGTTAGTTTATCTTGCTTTTGAACTAGAAAGGGGGCTATTGTTATTCCTTTGGGCATGTCAACCATGGAGGCCAAGGTAGTAAGGGAAATATCTAGGTTATTCTTTGCTCGAGGTGGGTAGTGGAAGGTGATGCCTTGGAATTGAGAGGCTAGTTCTTCTAAGTGGTCATGAAAGGGTTGAAGTCTCTCATCCTTGACTTTCCATTTTCTGATCACTTGACCAATGATGAGGCTGGAATCCCCGTAGACATTTAGGCATTGGATACCTTTCTTGGTGGAAACTTTGAGGCCTATCATACATGCCTCGTATTCAGTCATGTTATTGGTGTAGGGGAAATCCAACTTGATGGCGATGGGAGTGTGGGAGTCATCTGGGGCAATCAGAAGTATCCCAATGCCATATCCCATTTTATTGGCAGTGGCATCAAAGAACATTTGCCATCGAGGGTCATCTTGAGGAGTGTAAATGATGTTTTCATCTGGGAATTCGGAGGCCCAGACATCAGCCTCTTCCATGGGATAATCGGCGAGGTAGTAAAAAATGGATCTTCCTTTCATGGCTTTTTGCATAACATACACAATATCAAACTCGGCTAAGAGCATCAACCATCGAGCCATTTGGCTGGATAAGGCGATTTCTTAAGAAGTTACTTGATGGGGTCTATTCGGGATACCAGTTTAATGGGGAAGGCGAGCATGTAGTGTCGTAACTTTTGGGTAATCCAAACAAGCACGACGGATGATTTTTCCAAAGAAGTGTAGTTGACTTCGTAACTGGATAATTTTCAACTCGCGTAACAGATGGCTCTTTCTTTGTGGGAATCTTCAAGGTATTGGGCTAGAAAAACCCCAGCTGCAGTGTCGGTTATGGTTAGGTATAAGAGTAAAGGGAGATTAGGTTGTGGTGGCATGAGTACCAGATGTTGGGTCAGGTATCGTTTGATTCGATCAAAAGATTCTTAGCAGGCCTCATTCCATACCTTGGTTGAATTGTTTCGGAGTAGTTTGAAAATAGGTTCGTAGATGGAGGTGAGTTGGCTGATGAATCGACTGATGTATTGTAATTTTCCAAGAAAACTTCGAACTTCTTTCTCTATTTGGGGAGGTGGCATTTCAAGTATGGCTTTGAGAATGGAGGGATCTTCTTCTATCCCCTTCTCACTGACCATGAATCCAAAGAGTTTCCCCTTTGTAACGCCGAAGACACATTTTTGTGGATTGAGTCTCATCTGATATCGTCGCAATCGTTTGAACAACTTTTGGAGAGTGAGGACAATACCATACCTAGTTTTTGATTTGATAATCATATCATCCATATAAACCTCGACTTATTTATGAATCAGATCATGCAGGATGGTTGTGGCAGCCCTCTAATATGTAGCTCCAGCATTCTTGAGAGCAAATGGCATAATAGTGTAGCAAAAGGTTCCCCATTAGGTGATGAATGCAGTATTTTCTTGATGATCTGGCTACATTTTGATTTGATAGTATCCAAAAAAACCATCGACGAATGACTTGAGAGCATGAGTGGCTATATTATCCACGATCATGTCGATATTGGGTAACTGGTAATCATCCTTTGGAGAGGCTTTGTTCAATTCCTGATAGTTACACACATCTGAACTTTCCCTCCTGATTTTGGCATAGGCACTATGTGGGCTAGCCATGTGGGATATTCGATTACATTAATAAAGCCCACGTTTAGCTATTTGACCACTTCTTCTTTGACCTTGAGCGACCATTCGATGCGTAGCTTTCTCAACTTTTGTTTAACTGTCTTATAATCTAGAAAAGTTGGGATCTTATGTGGATCTATTTTGGGATCAATGTCGGGCATATCATCATAGGACCATGTGAAGACATCCAAAAATTCCTTAAATAATTCTTCGAGTTGTGCGCGCTCATGCTCATCAAGGGTAGCCCCTATTGTAATCTCCCGCGGTTGTCTACAAGAACTGAGTTTAATAATAATAGTAACTTCTTCATTAACTTGAACGCGGTTATGTTATTCGTTATTAACCTTATTTAGATCAGTTAAGAATTCTTCATTTGCAAAATCATCATCATCAAAAGTTTGATTAGAATCTGCACAATTAATGTAAGGCACAGCAAGATACTCAAAATCTTCGCTTATTTCATTGATAGGAAAAACATTATTGAGAACCTCATCAAAGGAGGTCTCGATTACATTTGAGAAAGGATAAGCAACAGAAGAATAGATTGGGTAAACATTGGGGAGGTGGGATTTTAACAGGTAGAAGTGGCGCAGTATGCCAGTTGAGGAGAGGTGTATCAACAACTTTAATCAGGTGGGGTGGATCCAGTGATGTAGTGCTTGAATGAACCATGAAGAGTGTCAGTCACAGTGTCTGTAAGTTGAATGAGTCCTCGGAGTCACTTTCCTCAGTATCTTCGGTATCTTTGATGATTGGTTGTACATGGTGTTGGGATTTTTCAGCCCATGAATAGCTGTGTTGGAAAAAGTTCTCCATTCCATGATTCGTCTTCTTGTCTATATGGTCATACCATGGTTTTGAAAAGTCACAAAAGGGGAAGTCCTAGCCCTCTTTGATGAATCGTCCATTCAAGGAGTCACCTAGGATGGTCTGAATGTAGTCTAGTCTTCTCTTTGGTCAATATTGGCAGATCATTTTGTTCTCTTGTTCTGATGGTTGATACCCTAAACCATAAGGAGGGAAATATTTTTTCAGTTCAATGGGTTCAAGTATCCCTTGTTGTCTTTGTCCTAGCACTAGTCCGAGCATGAAGTGCATGTTTCTGAACACCTAAATCATATTAACGTTGCCATGAGGGTCGTATTCTGGATAAACCCTTTCTTTGAAACCGTCCCCTGGGGCTAGAAGTGGTTCAACTAGGAATCCTGATAGTAGCATATCATTTGACCCGTGTTGTATCTTAAGGATTGGATAATTGGTTATTGCGCCCTCGGTATTATCGTCGTCTCCCAAAATGGTTATGACTCTTTCGCCGACGAAGAACTCTAATTTCCGATAGAGTGAGGAAGATACACATTAATATTGTGGAGCTAAGGTCATCCGAGTAACAGGTTGAAGCAAGCTAAGATGTCAATAACTTGAAATTCAATGAGAGGGTTTATAGGGTCAACCTCTATTACAAGTTTTATGGATCCCATTACCTCCCAACGGGTTTTATTATAGGCATGTACAGTAATGAAGGTTGGAGAGAGGTCACTTTCTTTCAGCCCTAAGCATTTGAAGGTTCTTAATGGGCAGACATTCAAGGCGGACCCATTATCGATAAGAGAGAGTGGTACGATCTTCCCCATAACTTCCATGGACATGTTGAGTGAATGATTGTGGTTTGACCCAATTCTGGGGATTTTTTTTTTAGATAAGGATAGCTTTCAGGTAGAGGTCAGGGATCCGACTACATTTATCGCTTCTTCTGGTATGGTGGAAGGAGGAACTGTGGGTCCATTGAGCAACTTGATCAAAGCATTTCTATGTACTTTAGAAGACATGAAAAGCCCCCATAGAGTGATGTTATCTCGATTTTTCTTCAGTTGATCGAGGATCTTACTCTCATCGAGGGTCATTTATGGCATTGGAAGGTTTTCAACGCCCTTTCCCTTGTCATTTATGGGTAGTGAGCCTGGGATCTAATAATGCCTTCCTGATCTGGTCATGTGATTTACTAAAGAAGGGAAGAACGTGAACCCTGTTTCCTCATCAACCTCGGGTTGTTCTGCCATCTTGCTTATTTCTCCAAGGAGTTCTTCAAATGATATCATCCCACACATGTCACCTACCGGTCCAATTTTATTAGAAGCTTAATCTTTATTCGAATCTTTGAATTCTTCCCCCCCATCCGGTGGTAATAATTCTATCTTTCCATGTAAAGTCAATCAATTCCACAACTTCAATGGCTTCTTCATATAGTTTATCCCATTCTGTGGGGATATGTAAGGGTGAAAGGACCACGCGTCCTTGTAACTTCAAGGTATGAAGTAACTCGGTCATATTACAAATATTATTGATTTTCCTGAATAATTATACCATGATCTGGACGACGTCATCTAGGCTGACTTCAATGGTTGGTACTACCGAATCCTACCAATTTCGTGCTTCTAAGAATAACGTACGGAACCTCTGGCAATCAATGATCATCTCTGAGGGAAATTTTAATCCGAACTTTAGGACTTGGTTTAACACTTCTGATAATTCCATACCTCCATCTTCAGAACGGGAACGGATAGCGATGCATGCTCTGGTAAGGAGTGATAGCGCCAAATCAGCGAGGCTAACAGGGTGTAGGAGGAAATATGGGCAAGTTTGGGGAGGTTTGGGAGAGTGTATTAATGGAATTTGAGTTAAGGGATCAAATTATGAATTCTCTTCTAGGAAGATAGCATTGGTATGATTTGGGAGAGGGTTATGAGTAGTGTTTGGATTAGGATTGGGTAGTGGGTCAATGGTACCCCGATCAATTGGACCTTGGATTATGTTTCAGAGGTGAAAGCATTGGTTGGTGGTATGGCCAGCAGTTTGCTGAAAGGCACAATGGGCATCTGCCTTGAAGTTTCTTGGAAGTGGGTTTGGCAATGGATGGGGGTCCAGGGGTTTGATAAGCTTTCGGCTTAATAGGGATTGATAAAATTTAGAGAGGGGATCATGGAGATCGGTGTATTCCTTTCGGACTGGGTCAGGGCAGCTTTCTGGTGCCGACGATGTTATTGGTTGAGAAATGTTGTTGATGGTTGAGACTGTAGCACTGGCAAGTTTATCATATTTTCTGGGAGTGAAATGTTCGGACACTTTCTTTGGTTCAACTTTTGTTTTAGCAAGGCCTTCCTCGATCTCTACTACTGCTTCTCTGAGATCTCAAAAGTGGGGATAGAATTATCCTCCCATGGTTGCTCGAACATGGGCAAGAAGTTCTTTTTCACTATGTCGACTTTTTCTTCCTCATATGGCCGATTGGTCATGGTGGCTACCTTGTCCCTCCATCGAGCTATGAAGTTACTAACTGATTCCCCAGAGTTCTGTTTGAGCAGCTCAAAATCACGGAGGGTGACCTCAATCTATTCATTTTATTTTTACCGTGACATGAATTCACGGGCTACATCCTCCCAGTTATGGATTCTGGACTCCTCGAGAGACAAAAACTATTGGAGAACGCTATCCTTCAAGGTTTGATGGAATAATTAGGCCATCACTTCTTCAGAAGCCCCTAGGAGAGTCATGGAACGGTGATAACTGCGAAGATGAACAATGGGTGGTCCACTTCCTCTTAATTTCTCAATATTTGGCATCTTGAACTTCTCGGGCAATCTCTCCTTTGGATAAGGAGACATGTGGGTGTAGTCCATATAATTTGCGGAGATTCTGACTTGGTCGAACGTCTTAGTTAGCATCTTGAGATCTTATTTGACCTTGTTCAATTCTTCCTCTTTCGGATCAACAATCACAGGCAAATTAGCCCCAGGCTGGGCAAGATTTGGCATAGAAAGCTGGGTAGCTGGCGACCCATTAATAGGAGGGGCACGTGGAGTGTGCTGATACTCTTCGGTAACCTAAATAGGCCCGAGTGGACCCATAGCATGATGAAATAGGGCCTCGAGATCTTGAGGAATAGGAACCTAGTTTTGTTGCATCTCTCGAACTTTAGTCTGAAGGTTATCAATCTTAGATACAAGGTAAGCTAAAACTGCCATCACATCTGGCTGCATAACTGGTACTTGATATGTGTTTTCCATGGAACGTGGATGAATTTCGGACTCGGAAGACGTAGTAGGGGAACGAACGGAACTCCAAGATGATTTGACTGAAGACCGAAGCCAATAGGGAGTTAGGCCAAGGGCGTTCGATCGACCTGATAAGGTGTAAAATGGGATTTATTTTTGAGAAAAAGAATGAAAATATATTTGATATTTTTTTTTTAGATTGAAGGGCAAAATATTTTTGGATTTTTGATAAAGAAGAGATTAATGTTTTTGGATTTTTTTTTTATAAAGAAGGGAGAAATATTTTTGGATTTTTTTTATAAAGAAGGGAGAAATGTTTTTGGGAGATGGGTCTCAGCATGATTATTATAATTATTATGTTCTCACTTGTATTAAATTCTCCTAAGTGCAAAATGAAATGTCGGACGGGACCCGAGCCTGAAAAGGTTGGGTTTGTGACATATGCAAATCTATGGCTGGAAGTGTGACCAGGCTCACGAGCAGGGTACCATTTTAAAAAATGCGCAAAAATTTGGGCGATAGGCCGACATGGAATTTCGATAGAGATTCGAGTTGAAACCGAAAATCTAACATGTGTGTCCTAGGCTTGACACCTATATGCGGGTATGTAGTTTGTTGGGTGAATCGGGAAGGGTTCCCCCCTTTGGCGTGGCTTCGACAATATACGTCTTGCTTTTGAGGGCAATCGGTACGTGTGGACAAGCCATTTGATATACCTGAGTGTACGTGAATTTCCGCACTATATACCTCGTGGGAATGGTACGTGTGAGAGAGAATTCAATATACTCGGCATATGTGAATGAGCTCCCTGCGATATACCTCCCGTCATGACTTCGGTCAAGTTGTAAGATGCGGTAGAACCTTTCGATATACGTTGAAGGTACTTTGCCAATGGAAGGCGAGAGTAATATCGCTTAGGCTAACTACGCCTCGTCGGACCAGCGCCCATCACGAAGTGACCCTCCAGTTACTGGACAAAATTTGGTCAATCACAATGATCTTTGGTGATATCGTGTGATTCATGCATGATTCTCTTATTAGTATCTTATGAAAGTATCTTTCTTGATCATGCCCAACAGGGAGCAAAGTATTAGTACCAAATGGTATACCAAGTATGGATGGGTGATGTGTGCCACATGCGGATATATGTGATCCTAGGTGCACGTGGTGTCATGTGTACATGGAGAATCTTCTAGAAGTGTGCGAATAGAAGAATAAGCATGAGGTACACATGAAAAGTAAAAGGGGAACATGCAAAATAGGGGAATATATAAGAAAATAAAATACCCATGTAAATAGAGTCTAGCGCTCAAAACAAGTCCCCAGTGGAGTTTCCACTGTGGCCATCCCCTCCGATCCTCGTGGTGGGAAAGAGACGAAGGAAGAGTGGGGGTCTTCTTCTTCTCGGGAGGATCTTGGTTCTGCACATCACTCTCGGGAGCGCTT
Organism: Sambucus nigra; assembly: GCA_949130495.1. NCBI lineage: Eukaryota > Viridiplantae > Streptophyta > Magnoliopsida > Dipsacales > Adoxaceae > Sambucus > Sambucus nigra. The sequence continues at coordinate 730,982,156 of OX422211.1, forward strand.
CGATCGATGTCAGTGATGAGGTGAAAAATGTAGAAAGATGTAGTCGCCAGTCTATTTTACTCAAAACAAACAAAAGAAAAGGGGGGCCATCCAGAAGGACAGCATCCAAAGACATACTGATACATTTGAAACCAAAACTGATTCAAAAAGGGTCCGAAGGTTATGTTACGAAATGGGAAGGTGTTAGGCACCCATTCTGCCCTTGCGGCCTTTCATGGGTTGTTGCTATTTTCCTTTATTTCCCCGTGATATGTGTGCATGTGTATATGTAGAGGAGATATGAATCATCAACTTGTATCATGGAAGAGATAAAGTGAGTCATCCGTAGGAATGTTCCTAAAAGTAATATTAGAAAATATGATTTACGTGATTGTCCTAGCGTCGATCATTATAATGGAATGATAACGCATGTGGGATAATACGCCACTAAGAACAAATATTTTCATATAGAGTCTCTAAGAGAGTTAATGTTTAAAGAATACAGGAAAAATATTAAAAAATGTAAGAAAAGGACTCGAGTCTCGGGTTTTACCCCGAGATGCCTACGTAGCCTATAGAGGAATCAAAGTCCATGTAGTTCGTATGAAAAATGAGGGGTGGGGTTTATCCCATAAATCTAACCAGGAACTTCTCTTATGTGTGCGTGTGTGTGAAAATGTGTTTTAGTAGTGAAAAAAGTGTGAGAAAAGTGTGAGAATTCCCTTTTGGATTTTATGAGCACTCTCTTTTCCTTATTTTTTTGGGGGGGGTTTATTTATATGAAAATAGGAGGTGTGAAATAATAATAGATAAAAAGTATGTTAGGATATGTGAGATGATGGAATAAAAGTGCTAAGTAATAAAATAAATTAATCCGAATTTAAGAGAACTTGAAGACAGAGTTGAGAAAGTTGGACCTTCTTGAAACTCTTGAGCTTGATCTTATATGTTGGAGAGAATACCTTGCACTTAGGTGTTGATGGATTATACTTAATTCTCCATGTTTGATGAAAGGGATGGTGAAAAGTTAAGGTGGGAAAGGGATTTGGATGTGGAAATCACGCCGACTTCGAGAGGGGTTTTTTGAGCTTGCTGAGAGTGATAGGTTTCAGATATTCCTATTTTTTGAATTGAGGGGAGGCCCTCCTTTTTGTAGGCCCTCGGCATTGCTGACCGGCATAAACCTGGTCCTGTAAATCGATAGGTGTGCTTGGGCACACTGCCGATAGGCAGGGTTTGGGACCTACCGTTTGGCAGTCTCTTTCAGGTCCTTTCGAAAAATCAGTCGTAGAGCGCAAACCGTTGATTGGAATTGTGTACGAGGAAAACCTTTGGAAAAGTAATTCAGAGACCTTCGAAAGTCTTTGGACTGTTCCCAGGTCCGGGAGTTGACTTTGGGTCAAATATGGCTCGAAAGCGCTCGTCGGTCCTTAGGATGGGGAATCATCGGATGCAAACGGTTCATTCGTCCGCATGGTAAGTCTGAATCGCGCATGGGGCGTATCACTGGATAGGTTAGTAGATTTACTTCGACATTCCAAAGAGTTTGACTTGGTTTGGGGAGTTGACTTTGGTGAACTGGGTCCTAGAAGAGTTTGGTGACCTTTCAAGGTAAAATGGATCGTTCGTCCGTACCGTAAGTCATAATCGCGTATGGGGTGGACCATTGTAAAGGGGTTTCAGTTCCGTTTGAAGATTCATTCATTCTCAGTCGAGCTAAAGAGTTTGACTTTTTATCAAACGGAGCATGGGAGTGCCCTATGGCCTCTTGATCAAGTTTCGGGGGAAAACGGATCATTCATCCGTATGATAAGTCAGAATCGTGCATGGGGCAGACCATTGGAAAGGGGTTTCGGTTCCCTTTGAAGATTTATTCAGTCTCGTTTGAGATGAAGAGTTTGACTTTTGGTCAAACGGAGCCTGGGAGTGCACAATGGCCTTTAAGTTAGTACCTGGGGTATGATTTAGGTTTATAGCGATGAGGGGATGTTCTAGGGAACCTACAAAGAGGTTAGCGGGTACTATAATGGGGTGTCTAAAGTGGAGACTCCACTAGGGACATGTTATTTTATAATAGGGATAGACTCTGTTACATGAGTCTTTTGTTTTCTTATGTAAGTATGCATTTGCCTGTATGTTCCTTCTCATTGTTCTTCTCCATTGTTCCTTATACATATATACCTCATGCTTATTCATTGTAGAAATTTTCCATGAACACTTCACACCATGTGCACCTAGGATCACTCATATCTAGGGGTTGCACACACCATTTAGAAAATCCAAGCATAACTGTCACTCACACACACCTCACACCTGTCACACTTGTATATTAATCCAGGTCAAGTATAAATTTACTTCTCATAAGTCATACTTATCCCCTGATTAGTATGATGCTAATCAATAAAATATTATCTCTCCATAAGATACTAATAAATAATCATGTATTTTGCAATCTATATCACTAAAGAGCATTGATATTTACCAAATCTTGTCCCATAATTGGGGGTCACTTCGTGATGGGATCTTGTCTGGAAGGTCGTAATTAGCGCAAGCGATACGACTCTCACCTTCCCTTGGCCAAGTACCTTCGATGTATATCGAACGGTTCCCCCGCATCGTATCGCTTGATCGAAGTCATCACAGGAGGTATATGATAGGGAATTCATTCACGTACGTCGAGTATATCGAATTTGTTCTCACACGTATTTTCCTCATGAGGTATATAGTGAGGCAATTCAGGTACACTCAGTTATATTAAATGGCTTGTCCGCACATTTTAGTTGCCCTCCAAAGCATGACGTATATCGTGAAAGTTATGCCAAAGGGGGTAACCCATCCAATTAACCCAATAACTGCATACCCCCATATTGGAGTCAGGCCTAGGGCTCTCATGTTAATTTTCTGATTTCTACCAGAAACTCTGCCAAAATGATGGGTCGGCATGCCTCTCAAATTCTTGCATGATTTCATATTTTTTAAAATAAGACCTCGTCCATGAGCCTAGCAACAAGTCAAACCTTATTTTACATATTTATTTTATTTTAATCCCAAACTTTTCCAGGCTCGGGTCCTGTCTGGAATTTCTTTTTGCATATAGGTAAACCTAATATAAGAGAGAACATAATAGAAATAAAATAATCATGCTAAGACCTATCTCTCATTTTCCCCTTTTCGTTACAAAAAAGAATGTCAGAAAAAACATTTCTCCTTCTTTTGTAAAAAAAAATTATTTTTCCTGCATTCCTATCCCTTATTTCCTCTCTATTACAAACAAAAGAAAATAACATTTTATCCTCCTATTTAAAAAAAAATATGTCAAAAACATTTCCATTCCTTTTCAAAAATAAATCCAATTTTTCTCCTTCTCAGCCCGATCACATACCCTTGGCCTGGCTCTCTATTGGCTTCGATCTTCAGTCGGACCACCCTATAGCTCCATCAATTCCCTTTTTATTTCTTAAAATTTGAAATTCATCTGCTTTCCATGGAGAACATGTATCAACTACCAATTGTGTAGCTAGATGTGATGATAGTCTTAGCTCAGCTCATTTCAAGGATTGACAACCTTCAAACCAAGGTTCATGAGATGCAACGCAATCAGGTCCCTATTCCCTAAGAACATAAGGTTCTTTTCCCTCGTACAATGGATCCACCCATACCTAATCCTATCAGGGTTCTCGAGGAATATCAACATGCTCCACGTTATCCTCTTGGTAATGTGACAGTTCCTGCTAGCTTCCCATGCTGAATCTTGCCTAGCTAGGGGCTAATCTAATCGTGACTGTTAATCTGAGGAAGAAAGAATTAAACAATTTCAAGTACGACATCAAGATGTTGACCAAGCATTTTGACCAAGTCAAAATCTACGGAGATTATGTGTAATACACACACATGTCTTCTTATCTTAAAGTAAGGTTACTTGAAAGGTTCAAGATGCCTAACATCGAGAACTTCAAAGGAAGTGGACCCCCTATTGTTCATCTTTGTAATTACCTCCGCTCTATGGCTCTCCAAGGGGCTTCTGAAGAAATAATGGCCCAAATGTTTCAACAAACTTTGAAGGATAACGTCGTCATATGGTTCTTATCTCTCGAGGAGTCCAAATCCATACATGGGAAGATGTGGCCCTAAGATTCATGTCATATTACAAATATGACGAAGAGGTGGAAGTCATTTACCATGATTTAGAGATACTTAAACCACACTTTGGGGAATCAGTCAACAACTTCATAGTCAGGCGGAGAGAGACAGCTGCTAGCATGACTAATCATCCTTTTGAGGAGGAACATGTCAACATCGTAAAGAATAACTTCTTAGCCCATGTTCGAATAACGATGGGAGGACAGTTATACCCTCACTTTCGAGCCCTTGATAAGAAGGAGTGGAAATCCAAGAAAGCCTTTACAAGATAAAGGTCAAACCGAAGAAAGTATTCGGGCAGTTTACTCCCAGAAAGTATGAGAAACCGATTTGTACCATGATCTCAACCATCAACATTATCTCTCAGCCAAGCACTTTATGGGCACCAAAAAGTCATCCTCTCCCAGTCTAAAAGGAATACATCGAGATGCATGCTACCCTATCTAAAGTTTACCAAGATCTTCTAAACCTAAACCTCATCAAACCATTAGACCCTTGTTCATTACAAAACCCACTTTCCAGAAAACTAAGACAAACACTACTCACAATCCACTCCCAAATCATTCCAATGCCATCTTCTTGGAAGAGATCCCGCAATTTGATCAATCAGCCAAGATCACACCTATGTACTCTCTTAAGCCTCTCCAAACTTGTGCATATTCCATCATATACCCTACCATTCTTGTTAATCAGGCATATTTCTCCTTACTAGAGCATGCATTATTGTCCATACCCATTCTGAAGATGGAATTATTGAATTTTCATAAGTATTGAACCAACTCCTAGAGTTCGGGAAGAAATTTCCCTTGAAGATGATCATTAATTACAAGAGATTAAGTACGCTATTCTTAGAAGCACAAAAATGGGATCGAGGGTTGAACAATTGGGAAGTACCGACTGATGAAGTCACCATAGATGACATTGTCCAAATTATGACAGAGTTATTTCGATAGACCGGTGCTATTTACGGCATGTCTGAGTTACTTGATAATCTAAAACTACAAGGGTGCCCAGTCCCTTCACTCTTTCACCTCACCGTCGAGTGGGAAGATCTATACGTAGAATCCATTAAAGTTGTAGAGTGCACTGACCTTTCATGGATAGACAGTTTTGTTGCCACCGGATTGGGGATGAATTCAAAGATTCAGATAAAGAGAAAATTATAGGAAGAACTAGCCTAGTAGTCGACATATGTGGAATGTTATCCTTTGAAGAGCTACTAGGAGAGATCAATAGTACGACTTAACAACTCGAAATCTATAAGGAAACAGGATTTATGTTCTTCCCTTCTTCTGTAAATCATATGACCAGATCAGGGAGACATTACTAGGTCCCAAACCTACCATCGACAAATGACAAAGGAAAAGGAGTTGAAAATCTTCCTATGCTAGAAATAACCCTCGGGGAAAGAAAGATCCTCTATTAGTTGAAGAAGGCTCAAGCTAACATCACTCTGTGGGGACTCATTATGTCTTCCCAACTACACAAACATTATTTGATCAAGCTACTTATAGGGCCCACAATGTAACACCCCATCCGCCCGGGGAGAGTGAACAGAGCGCCACAATCGATGAAAACTATACTAATCCACAAATAACCAGGTATAGAGCATCTAAAACAAATCCCGTAATTAAAATGAGAGAATCCACTAATCTCAATCTCTTCAAATAAATACAATAATTCTATCGAAATAATTAAAACATCTAACTCGAAAATAATATACAAATAAATACAAATCTCCAATGCTCTATACATCAAAATAATATAATCTTCTCTCTTATATTAAAAATCTTCCCAAAATAATCCTCGCTAAAAATCAATCTCCATAGCGCCCCAAAATCCGCCCTAACCTGCCACTAAAAGAAAATATTGGGAAGTACACAATACGACTGGAAAGATGGTCAACAATTATTAGCGGTGAATAAAATGTAACAATATGAATATTCAAATCAAATGTGAATCTCAATAGAAATTATATCAATATAATATCTCAACAACACATTAACCTGGTAACCGGGCCTCACCACCATACCGTGCTTATGCATTTTTCTAACATATCCGGAAAAAAGAATATTGGCGGGTGCCCAACTTCAGTGCCAAATTAAAATCTCATGACAACATGATCAACACCAAATATAATACCACATGAATCGAAATATGATTCCAACAAATATTTCCAGATTTCCAAATGACTTTATCAATTCAAATATGAGTCAATAATCACAAGGAAACAACGAGAATAATACTTGCGAGATTAAGGAGCATATTGTGTAAAACCCCATACATCAAAATCATCACATGAATCATCAAATAATTTTAGCCTCAAAATCCAAACATACCATCACGTTCCTTTCGTAAAAATAATCAAATCTCATTCTAGCCCAAACTCGAGAAAACACCAAATAAGCCTTCTAAACTAAGTTCGAAATCTTGAATAAGTTTGGGGCTATGGTTTGTATATGAAAGGGAGTAATTTTAGAGAGGTCTTTTTGTTGAAAAGTTTGACAAAAAGTGATTTGAAAAGACAAGCTACGAATTAGTTGATATATAAAGGATTAAGAGTTTGATTAAGAAAAGAGTTCTAATCAGATACAAACAGTAAAAATTTTATTCCAGACGATCGGACCGTTAGAATTGGATGAAATTCTATAGAGAATCAGCTGAAGATGAGAGGAAGCTACAGGAAAAAAATTAAACTCGATCAGACCGTTCAATATTTTTAAATATTACTTTTTGTTATAGAGTGTTATGTTTTGAGGACTCTAAGAGAGTTTTATATTTTGAGGAATCTTCTATATAATAAAAATTCAATTAAAACTCAATTTTAATTCCGATTTCGAAATTGTTTGAATATCTCGCCTTTAAAAATAATAACCAACATATTTGAGAAATAAAAATAATTTTATCTCAAAATTTATTTTTCCCCTTTATTTTGAAAATAGGCCAAAAATTTCGCGGGTTGTTACACACAGCCCCTCCTTCTACCACGCCAGAAGAAGCAGTGAATCAACATTTACTAGAATGCTCTCTTTCTCTGAAGCGAAAATCCACAATATCGGTCCAAACCATAATTATGCTTTCGAAGTTATGGGAAAGGTTGTCCCACTCTCTCTTATCAATAATGGATCGGCTCTTAATATTTATTCATTGAGAACCTTCAATTACTTGGGACTGAAAGTGAGCAACCTTTATACAACCTCTACCGTGATACATGCCTACGATAATACCCGTTGAGAAGTATTGGGATCCATAAAGCTTGCATTAGGGGATGGCCCTATAAACCCCGTTATTGAGTTCTAAGTCATCGATATCCCAACTTGCTTCAATATGTTACTCGAATGACCATGGCTCCATAGTATCAAAGGTGTGTCTTCCTTCCTCAATAAGAAATTAATGTTCTTCACCAATGGGTAGGTCATCACCCTCTTGGGTGACGACGCCAATATCAAGAATGCAAGTACCAGCAGCCCCGTACTTGAGACACAACACGGGGACAATGATATGCTTCTATCATGTTTTCGAGTTGAGCCACTTTTACTCCCAATAGGGGATGATTTCAAAGATAGAGTTTGCCCATAACAAAACCCTCATGGCAATGTCAATGTGATCCTGATGTTAAAAAACATGCACTTCATGCTTGGAATGGTTTTGGGACAAGGACACCAGGTGATACTTGAACCCAATGTGTTAAAGAAAGATTTTCCTCCTTACTCTTTGGGTTATTAGTCATTAGCAGAAGAACTCATAATCATCCTCCAACCACGACTAAAGAGAAGGCTAGAAAGTACCAAGATTGTCCCAATAGATTCCTTGAATGGATGATTCATTAAAGAGGGAAAATATTTCCCCTTTTGTTTCTTTTCTGAACCGTGGTATAATCAAGTGGACAAGAAGATGAAACTTGGAATGGAGATCTTTTTCTAAGAAAGCTACCCATGGGCCGAAAGTTCCCGGCACCGTGTCCAATCACTCATCAAAGAAACCATAGCCGATACCAAAGATTTTAAGGAAAGTGACTCCGAGGATTCATTCAAATCGAAGACACTGGGGATAACACTCTTCATGATCCACTCAAGCACGACTTCACTTAATCTGTCCCGCCTCATTAAAGCTGCTGATACACCTATCCACAACTGGTATGTTATACCTATTCCACCTATTGAGATTCAACCCAACTCTATTTATCCTATTTCTTCTTCTCGTATTATCCCTTATTACTTTGATGTAATCGAGACCCCCTTTGATGAGGTTCTCAATGTTGTTTTTCCTTCCAAATAAATAAACGAAGATTTTAAGTATCTTTCTATGCCTAACATTACTAATCTTGATTCCAATCAAACTCGTGATGATAATGATTTCGCAAGTGTAATTTTTTTAACTGATAAAAATAAGGTTAATAACAAATAGCATAACCGTGTTCAAGTTAATTAAGATGAAATTATTGTTATTAATCTCGATTTTATTAGCCAACAACGCCAATTTAGGATAGGGGGCACCCTTGACGAGCATGAGCGCATGCAACTTGAAGAATTACTGAAGGATTTTTTGGACATCTTCGCATGTTCCTAAGATGATATTACCGGCATTGATCCTGAGATCGCTCAACACGAGATTCCAACTCTCCCAGAATTCGAACCAGTTAAATAGAAATTGAGAATGGTTCGCATCGAATAGTCGCTCAAAGTTAAGGTAGAAGTAGTCAAACAGTTGATCGTGGGTTTCATTCGTGTGATCTAATATCCCACATGGCTAATCAATATTGAACCCATGCTAAAATCTGGAGGGAAGGTTCGCAAATGCATTGACTATCGAGACTTGAACAGGCTTTCTCCAAAAGACGATTACCCTCTACCAAATATCGACATCATTGTGGACAACATAGCAAGTCACATGCATAAATCATTCATTTATGGGTTTTTCGGATACAAGCATATCAAGATGCACCCAAATCATCAAGAGAAAACCTCATTCATCACCCCTTGGAGTACCTTTTTCTACACCATTATACCGTTTGGTCTAAAAAATATAGGGGCTACCTATCAGGGGGCTGCCACAACCATCTTGCATAATTTGATACACCAAGAAGTCAAAGTCTACATGGACGATATGAGTATCAAATCAAAGACTATAAAAGGTCATGTTCTCGCTCTTCGAAAGTTCTTAGAACGACTACGATAATACCAGATGCGACACAACCCACAGAAATGTGTCTTCGGAATTACCAGAGGGAAACTCTTGGGATTCATGGTTAGTGAGAAAGGGATAAAAGTAGATACTGCCAAACTAAAAGCCATACTCGATATGCCACCACCCCGAATGTAGAAGGAAGTCTGAGGATTCCTTAGGAAATTACAGTATATTAGGCAATTCATCAGCCAGTTGAATTCCATCGATGAGCCCCTCTTCAAACTCCTTCGAAAGGATTATACCAAGGTTTGGAACGAAGCTTTTAAAAAATACTTTGATCGAATCAATCAATACTTAACTAAACCTCTGATTCTCATGTCGTCGCAGCCTGGTCTTGCCCTACTCTTATACTTAACTGTAATAGATAGTGCAGTTGGGACTTTACTAACCCAATACCTATAATAATATCACAAGGAGAAATCCATCTACTATGCTTTTCGTAAGGTGGTCGGATATGAAGTTAACTACACTACTTTTTAAAAAGCATGTGTTGCCCTTGTCTTCATCACCCAAAAACTATGGCACTACATCCTCGCATATCCCATCAAACTTGTATCCTGAGTGGATCCCATCAAGTATATAATTTAAAATCCCACCCTATCCAGCCAAATGGCCAGCTGGTTAATGCTCTTAGTCGAGTTCAATATTGTGTATGTCACGCAAAAAGCCATGAAAGGAAGAGCCATTTATGACTACCTCATTGACTGCCCTATTGAAGAAGATGATGTTTAAATTTCTGAATTCCCAGAGGAGAATATCCTCTGTACCTCCCAAAAATACCACCGGTGGATAATTTTCTTTAATGGTGCCACCAATAAGAAAGGATATGACATTGGTATTATCTTAATTGCCCCTAATGACTCTCACACTCCCATCGCCATCAAGTTAGATCTTCCTTGTACCAATAACATGTCTGAATATGAGGCGTGCATGGTAGGCCTTAAATTTTTTCTTAAGAAAGGTATTTGATACCAAGATGTCTATGGGATTCAGCCCTCATCATCAGTCAGGTCCTTAGAAGATGGAAATCTAAGGATAAGAAACTCTTACCCTTCCTTGTCCACTTAAAAGAATTGGCCTCCCAATTCTAAGACATCACCTTCCATTACCTGCCTCGAGAAAAGAATAATCTAAGCGATGATCTTGATACCTTAGCCTCCATGGTTGACATGATCAAAAGAATAATAATGGCACCCTTTATAGTCCAGAAGCATGATAAACCAACCCACTGCTACCACATTGAGCTTATCACCGAAGAGGATCCCGATCTATCCCATTACTGGTACTATGATATTTGGCACCTCCTCAAGAATGGTAGGTATCCAAAAGGTGCTAAGAAGAAAGACAAAGCAACCCTTCACAAACTGGTTACCCAATACATTATTTACGACAAAGCACTATTCAAGAGGAACTTCAATGGAACCCATCTACACTGCATCGTAGGGGCTGACATTGAAGAGATGATGCTGAAGATCCACGTTGGGGAGCGTAAATCCCACAAGAATGGGAATATAATCTCCAAGAAGATTATTCGACAAGGTTAATACTAGACTACCATGGTTTAGTATTGCATTGCCTACGTTCAGAGATGTCTCAAATGCCAATAATTCTCCAACCTCCAACACTTATGTCCATGAGAGTTGTAAAATATGACTTATCCCTGAACATTTTCCACATGGGGCATCGACATCATAGGGAAGTTTACACCCAAAGAGTCCAACGGACATGAATTCATTCTAGTTTCCATTGATTACTTCACCAAATGGGTCGAAGCTGATTCATAGGCAATTTTGAATCCTAAGAAGGTGGAGAAACTCATCAAGAAAGACATCATCTATGGATATGGGGTCCCTCATTAGCTAGTGTCAGACAACGAGTTGCATTTCAAAGAAGAAGTCGCAGAAGTGGTTAATGAGTATGGGATTCAGAGGAACAAATCTTCGCCCTATCGACCCCAAACCAAGGGTGAAGTTGAAGTTGCTAATAAAAACCTCAAACACATCATCAGGAAGATGATCGAAAGTTATAAAGCTTGGACTGATCGAATCCCTTATGCCCTCTGGTGCTACCTCATTTCACATCGAGCATCTATTGATGATCAAAAGTCCTACTCGTTGAGCTAAAAATACATTTACTCTGTATCATGCTTGAATGCAAAGTCAACAATGAAGACTGGCATCAAAGTTGTCTTAATGAGTTGTCACTCTTGGATGAAAGGAGACTAAAATCTCTATACCACATATAAGTTTACCACCACTGAATATCGCATTTATTCAATAAGAGAGTTAAGGATCGCAGTGTCCGAGAAGGAGAATTAACCCTTAAAGAAACTATAGAGCCCATTTGGGACCCTAGAGGGAAATTCAAGCCCAATTTAAGAGGCCCCTACACCATGAAGAAAATCTTCTTCGGTGTCGCCGCCAGGCTCACTAACCTTGATGGAGAAGAGATGGCCCGTCCAATTAACCCGGAGCGTCTCAAGAAATTCCACCCCTAGTCTAAAATCTTGATGCGCTACGACTCTTCTCACCTCCGTTCTATTCTAAAAAAAATCTTCATTTAACTCTATCCAGAACTATGTGGGGTCTGATCCTTTAAAAATTCTTTTTTCTTTCAAAAGGGAAACTCAAAAAAATTTCAAATACCCTAAGAGGTACGCAGACAGCTTTTCTTATCTTTAGAAGAGCACGGTTGCTTCCTTTTCATAAAATACTATTCTTTTCTTATCCCCAAGAATGACAATTCATTTTAATATATAGTTGAACAAAAGGATTACGGTTTCATTAACGATTGTTATAAATAATTCAAATGTAAAACTCATCAAGAGGCACAAGTAGATGATCAAAAAACTTTATTTCACTTTGGGGGAATTTCAGTACGATTACATAGATGAAGGGAAAAAAAACTCCCAAGCCAACCTAATCCCTACTTTCCTAAAACTAGCAGCCCTTCCAAATTTATTCCCACAACCAAACCCCTTACAAAGCTTCATATAATAAACTCCCTAACAGTCCTACCCACAGCTACCAGATGAACCAACTCCATGATCATCATCTACATCCCGGGGTCCGTAAAATCCCCCTACTTTAATGGAGTACCATAAATTCTCCATAGACCTGTAAGACCGAACCATCTTAGGAAAGACTATAACACCTCCCTCCATGTGTCTGATATGGTAAACCACCTATGCCTAGTCTCCACACCCATCATTTTAGTAACAACTTTTCTCCATAACCACTTCAGGTAATCCCTTAAAATGTGACAAGCTCTTTCAACAAATTGGGTAGGACGGGTAGGTCGATGGTCGTTGAATCTCCCATAAAGAGCCAGGTCGCATGTGCAAACACTCTATCAAGTCCTTTATCGGAAAGAAATCTCGTGTCTGTGGTGGCACAATATGTTCTAAACCAAATTGGCATAGGAGCTACCATGGAAAGTAGAAAGAAGTTTTTTTTAGACCAACGAGCTGAACATGCTGGTATTCCCCCAGTTCCAGAATAGGCAGGAACTCTCCCCACCAAGGCACTGACCAACGCAAACCACGAGCCCCGTGCTTGATGAACCAATTCTCCTTGCCTGAGTTAGACCAATTCAAGGCTCATAAGGCCGAGACTTTTCCGCTCAGTCCAATTTTTCCTACTCCACTAGTTGTTCTTCACCCTGAGCCCATCGAGGTTCATGTCCCTATGTCAGAATCGGCTTCTTCAGACCCGATGTTAATATTTGAGGCTAGTGAGTCTGTGAATTCCTTTCAAGAGGCTATGGATTAATCCCCAAGGCATAGTGAGGTTTCGAAAGACACCGGGGTTTCAAGTCATGCCTTGTCCTACAGAGATGCTAGCACTTCATATAAATCTCCTTCTATTGAAATCTTAGGGTCCAATGTGGCAATTGCTCCTCCCATTGATTCCATTCATCTATCAGTCACTATCGGTGTTAATTTTGGGAAGAGATTTCCTGGTGTTGCCCCAATAAGTTCCCAGGCCGAAGTTGTTAAGTATGGTGATGCTTATGAAGGAAGTGAACTTGATACCTCTATAGTTGTAGAGTATGAGAGTACTATAAATGAGTACGACCTTTTAGTCTTCAGACACCTAGATTCCATTTACTCCTCAATCATCTTAAGGAAACCTCTGAAGGACGAAAAGGACTTTGATATTCGAGATGGTGAAATTTGCATTTATGAGTAGATGTTTAAGTTGGGTTTTCATCTTCCAATCAACCCAACTATCAAAGCCATACTCTCGTACATAAACCTTGCCCCTTGCAAATTTTCCCCTACCGCTTGGAAGGTTATTATTAGGGGTATCGTCCTTTGGAAGGTTGTTCACCATTCAAACCTTCTAGTTAGAGTTTTTACCAGTTGCTACGTTCCCTCGCCTGCCAAAACTCACCTCGGATACTACCACTTCTTAGCGAGGAAATCTGAGAAAAAGATGCTCTTGATTACCCAGACTTCCAACCATAATTGGAAACCTCGGTATTTCTTTTCTTCTGGGGCCTTGGAGTTTGTCCTAGACAAGGCTTGTGGAACATACTCTCAAAGGACTCCTCTTAGATGGGAAAAAGTCTCCCACGTGGCGAAAGTAGACCCTGGTCTTAGCTAAGATAATTACAAGAATGTTGAGGACCTTCGTAACCAAGGCGAGAAGGGTCATCTTGTTAAGTATGAACATCTGGCCTATTACCTCTATCAGATAGGTTTGGGGGTGGTCCTCAGCAAGAACTTTGTAAGTTTCCATTTTTTTCTTTCCAAGTGGTGTCTCATACTTTTTATCTATCTGACTTGATAACTCAGAGACTTATCTTTCTGCCGAGCATCCCGTAGGCATTTATGATGATTTCTGGGAGATATCGGCGCCTAGCCTTGTAAAACTCATGGAAAAATAGGGTGGCAAGAATGTACCCCCTCCTTCCTAGAAAAAAAGGAGTTTTGGCACCTCAAAGGCCGATACTAAAAAGAAAAGGAGAGCAGCTACTGGGCCAGCTCATACTAGGCTGAGCAAGGTTGCTAATGACCATGCGATCCCTATTTCCACTGACGATGCTTTGGTTGCTCGTTTATCACAGCTCAAGATTGGAGATAGCATTATTGGCCATAGTTTGAAAGTTGTCGATGCTATTGCCACCATCATGACTGAGGAGGAAAATAGTTTTCTTTATGCCCTAGATGTCCCTTTATTGTTCGATTTTACACTTCACAGATCGGTTCAGGTACCAATTTTAAACATTTTTTCTTCCAAGTGTTATTTTGGATCTTTAGAAATTATTATTCACATGTCTGATTTTCTTTTTTAGAGTGTGGTGTCTCTTTATCACCTTGTTTAATTGACCCTAAAGAAGATGCTCCTTATACAAAAGGGCAAGGATGCTGAGAAATCTAAGGCCGCTCTGAAGCACGAGGTTGAAATGCTAAAAGGATACCTCAAGAGGAGGGATGACCAGATTACTCAGCATAAGCAGGGACACAAAAAGGACTTTAAATCAAAGGATAATATTATTCAATCAAAGGTTGATGTTGCTGTGAAAGTTGCATTAGAAGATACTGCAGTGAAAACCATTGAGGACTATAAAGTCTCTGACGAGTTTGTCAGCTTCATATTTGAGTAATTAGAGCGGGCATTAAAATGACTAGGCGATGGGCGACCACGAAGTAAGGTGAGTTTGGGGGCTTAACTACCAAGGATTTTATCGGTCTTATCCTTGGAGACCCCCGATTCGCCCAAGCTTTAAAAGAAGTAGAGGAAAGTGATGCTGCCCCGGCCGAGATGACTCCTTTTGAGGTCATGGAGACTAACGATGGTGCTCAGCACGATAACGAGGTTGAAGTTACAAACATCGGCCTTGACCAAATGACTACATCTTCTGGTGGGTTGGCTCCTGCCGAGGCATAGACTCAACTATAAGGGCCTCTCATGTTCATTATTAACTTTATCCTATGAAGCTTTTTGTAAACCTTGTTTTGATGAACTTTTGTTATAGATTTTTTGAAAATTTGAATGCAACTCTGTAAGATATTTATGTCACGAGTATAAACATGCTTTGATGAACTTTTGTTATAGCTATTACTCTTCTATGATGTTTTGTTGTTCTATAATTGTTATGTTCCACATGCTCACAACAATTTGACCATAAGAATAGAAACATAATTAAGATGTTAAAGGTCTGAGGTCACGAAATTATGATGTTTACTAATGAAGTTTTACCTCACAATTTTACCAATCTAGTGATGTTTAAGGTCTGAGGTCACCAAACTCGTGATGTTTACTAATGATGTTTTATCTCACAATTTCACCAAAATAATAATGTTTAAGGTTTGAGGTCACCAAACTCATGATGTTTTACCTCATAATTTCACCAAACTAATGATGCTTAAGGTCTAAGGCCGCCAAATAATGGTGTTTAACCTCATATTTTCACAAAACTATTGAGGTTAAAGGTTTGAGGTCACCAAATTATGGTGTATAACCTCATATTTTCACCAAACTAATGATGTTAAAGGTCAGAGGTCACCAAATTATGGTGTATGGCCTCTTATTTTTGCCAAACTAATGATGTTTAAGGTCAAAGGTCACCAAATTATGGTGTATAACCTCATATTTTCACCAAACTAATGATGTTTAAGGTCTGAGGTCACCAAATTAATGATTTTTAACCTCATATTTTCACCAAACTAATGATGTTTAAGCTCTGAGGTCAATAAATTATGGTTTATAGCCTCATATTTTCACCAAACAAATGATGTTTAAGGTCCGAGGTCACCAAATTTATGGTGTTTAACATCATATTTTCACCAAACTAATGATGTTTAAGGTCTTGGGTCACCAAATTAGTGATGTTTAACCTCATAATTCACCATATAAATGATGTTTACACATATACATTAGAACAAAAGTTGTTAATAGAAATTTGATGTTTCTCATTCATACTCTCGTTGATATCTTCTATATAAATTGATACATGTATTTAAAAATTGCAACATCATAAGTAATATTTCTTCAAGTGGTCTGTATTCCAAGGGTTTGAAAAAGGCTCCCCTTCTAGATTTTCTAGCCGATAGGTGCGAGGTACAACCTCATCAATTACCCTGTAAGGACCATGCCAATTTGGATGAAGTTTACTGGGTTTCTACCACATCTTTTTTAGGATAAGGTCTCCCATAGCAATCGTCCTCGATTTCACGCTGTAATTATAGAACCTCGTAGTCCTTTGCTGTTAGGATGCTTATCTTATCTCTGTATCTTCTTCTTTTTCCTTAATTAAATGAAGATCAAGTATTCTTTCTTCTCCATTCCTCTGAGGGTTATAAAAATTCTATGAGTGTGAAGCTCTATCTCTGCTGGGATGACAGCCTTTGAGCCATGGGCTAACATAAATGGTGTTTCCCCTATGGGTGTTCTCACTATCATTCTATAAGCCCAAAACAAAGTATATACCTCTTCTATCCATCTTCCTTTGGCCTCTTCTAACTTCTTCTTTATCCCATCAAGGATTGTTCGATTTGTGACCTCAATATGACCATTGGCCTGGGGGCGACCGGGGGAAGAGAATAATTTCTTGATTCCTACTCTTTCACAGTACTTTTCTAAGGAGACATTCTTGAATTGGATTCCATTATCTGACATGAGGGTTTTTAGAAGGCCATATCCACATATGATATTCTTCCGAATGAACTGAAAGGTCTTATTCTCAGTGATTGTGATCATTGGCTTAGGTTCTACCCATTTAGAGAAATAATCAATCGCCATAATTAAGTACCGATAGTTATTTACAGCCCTTGGAAAGGGTCCTACCAAATCAATGCACCATACTGCGAATGGCCAAGGGGAGCTGATAGAAGTTAGAGGTTGATGAGGCTAGTGGGGAATAGTGGAGAACCTATGGCACTTATCACAGTTCTTCATATACGCAGCTGTATCTTTGGCTAAGGTCGGCCATCGGTACCCTTGAGTGATTATCCTATTAGCCAATGACCTTCCTCCAATGTGTCTTGAACAAGAGCCCTCATGTACATATTGAAAGATGTATGGAACCTCTAAAGGATAAACACATCTGAGAAGAGGCAGTAGGAATCCCTTTTTATACCGTACATTTCTCACAGGAGAGAATTTAGCAGCTCTGAACCTTAGCTTTCTCCTCTCTAACATCGACTCTGGTAATTCTCCCTCTCTGATGTATCTGATAAGAGGGTCCATACATGAGGCCCATATATTCAAATTTAAGTAAGGTTTCACAACCTCTTCCTCTTTTATGGTTGTCTTAGGCAAAATCTCAACTGGTACTATTCTCCTTATATCACTTCTTGTAGCGGAGGCCAACCTCACGAGTGCATCAGCTCAACTATTGTTCAGCCATGGTATCCTCTTTATCTTTACCTCTTTGAAACCTTCTAGCACCAATCTTAACCTTTGAAGCCATCCTTTCATCTTTGGCTTCATACACCCCCAGGATTTGGTTTGCAACCAATCTTGAGTCACTATGGACTAGGAGTTGGCCCACACTTAGGGCTTTTGCCAAAGAACGGTGTGCTATAAATGCATTATACTCTGATTCATTGTTGGAGAATTTAAAGATGAATCTGAGTGCATACTTAATATCTGTACCATCTGGTGCCAACACTATTAGCCCTGCTCCACTCCCATTTTCACAGGACGGCCCATCAACGAAGAGGTTCTAGATGGTTTCATTTCAAGAGAAATTTCCGTAATGAAGGTTCTCTTCTCTGAGTTAGTAGGGTCCATGAAGATTTGATTGTACCCGAATTATGCATCCATGAAGCTCAAGATCTCATGACCTACTATGCTGTCCACCATATGATCTATACGAGGAAGAGGGAAGCTATCTTTAGGACAAGACTTGCTCAAATCAGTCAAATCTACACACATTCTTCACTTACCATTCGCTTTCGGCACTATAACAGCATTGGATAACCACTTTGGGTATATAACCTCTCTAATGAACTCGGCCTCTTCAAGCTTTTGAACCTCGTGTCTGATGACTTCGTACTTTTCTCTTTAGTAGATCCTTCTTTTATGCTTAATGGTCTTAGAATCATCTACAATATTAACTTTATGACACATGATCTCAGGGCCAATACCTGGCATATCTGCATGACTTGAGGCAAAGACACTATGTTGCTTCCTTAGCAGCTTGATTAGTTCTTCCTTGATCTCAGGTTTTAGAGCCATGCCGACTTCGTTGGTTTTTTTTACTCATCCTCATTGAGGACGATGAATTCTACCTCCTCAGCAGCCTCTCCCTTTCTGAGCCTCGTTTCATCTCTAGAATCAAGGGTGTCTATTTTGTAAGTGGTGGTTACTTTCTTATGATCCTCTCTCTCTTCTGCAGAATTGAAGTAACATTCACATGATGACGTTTGGTCACTCTAAACTTCCCCTACTCCATAAGTAGTCAAGAATTTTATCATCTGGTGGACAGTTGAAGGCACGAACTTAAATTTATTTAGGGCCATTCGTCCTATTATGAGGTTGTGGGATGAGAAGAAATTTTCATCCATCAGAAAGAAGTTGATTTTTTTGGTCAACCTCTTCGGCCATTCATCTCCTATTCTCACGTCCATTGCATACATTCCTAATGGATTTACTTTATCTTCGTTAAAGATGATCGAGGGGTGATAATAAGGGACAAGCCTTGCTCATTTGAGACCCAAGATCTTGAAATAGGGCCAGAACTTAACGTCTGTTGAACTGCCCCCATCAATAAGAATCCTCTGCACTTCACATCCATGCACCCTTATGGTTATGACTAGAGGGTCATCATGGGGAGCTAAGATACCCTTGAAATCAAGTCTCGAGAAGCCGACTACGAGTGTGTCCGTGTCTACTTTCTTTCTTTTCTCAAGTTTGACCTCTGTTAAAACCAAGTTCATAAACTCATCTTTGGTCACTACTTTAGCCTCTTCCACATGATCCTTGCAATCAGCTACCTCTGTACCACCTCCTGCTATTCCACCATAGATAGTGCTCACACCAAGAGAGATCATGTTGACTCTCTTTATTGCGACATTATCTTCCTTTGGTGGGAGGTTAGGGTCATCGTCGTCATC
The DNA here is from genome assembly GCA_949130495.1 of Sambucus nigra. Classification (NCBI taxonomy): domain Eukaryota; kingdom Viridiplantae; phylum Streptophyta; class Magnoliopsida; order Dipsacales; family Adoxaceae; genus Sambucus; species Sambucus nigra. The sequence continues at coordinate 731,001,528 of OX422211.1, forward strand.
ATCTGAGGCATCATCTTTCTCAGTGGAGGCATCTTCCCTGCATTATCTTTTCTTTTCTTTCTAGGGTTGTCTCGGCCATTCTTTGAGGCTCTTGTATCCACATACTTTCTCAGATTTTTAGACTTCATCATTTTTTTAATCTTGTTCTTTAGGGTGAAACATTTGTTAGTTAGATGGCTATGATCTTGATGGAATTCGCACCATAAAATCTTATTTCTCTTATATAGAGGAGCCTTCATCTTCTCCGTCCATCTCAGAGACCTATCAATATTTATTTTATTGAGGATGTGTTCATAGCTCAGTGTTAAAGGAGTATAGTCTGCAAACTTGTCGTCCAAAGTCCTCTTGTTTCCATTATTTTTCTTCTGAAACATCCCACTACTACTTTCATTCTCATCCTAATATTTAGTGGCCATTGATTCCTCTGTCTTCATGACCTTTCTAGATATTGCCAACAGCTGGTCCATAGACTTATGAGGGTCTTCAGTGAGCTTCCAGAGAAGCTTTCCCTTATGAAATTCTCCAATGAGGGCTGTCATGGTATACTCTCTTCATATTCCTCTACCTCTAATTTTTCCTTATTGAACCTCGTGATATAGTCCCTGAGGATTTCATTCTTTCCTTTCTTTACATAAACAAAATGGTTCATCTTATTTTGAGGTCTTACCCACAAATAGAAATTATGAATGAATCGCTCGGCCAACTATCTAAAGTTTTCTATGGAATCCTTAGGAAGAGAGGTAAACCACACATATGCTGCCCCAGTCAAAGTTCTTGAGAAAGCTCGGCATCTCATCTTATCAGAGATGGAATAGATGTTCGCTAAAGACTGGTACATTCCAATATAATGGGTTGGGTTGGTACTTCCATCGTACTTGGGTGATACCGCTGGAGGTTTGAATTTCGCAGGGGTTAGAAAGATGAAAATCCTTGCCATAAAGGGAGAGCCCTTTGAGTACCCCCTCTGCAAGGGGTCTCTGCTTCTTATGAGGTATCTAATCTTATTTTCCAGCCTTTAGATAGAGTCATAACAGGGCTTAGCAACGTCGGCCTAGCCGAGGTTGTCCCCGTCCATATCCAAAGGGTTAACCGAAGGCTCCTTAACGGCACCGTAACGTCGGCTATTGACCTCCCCCTGACATGTGGGGGTCGGCCATGATGTGGCCGATAATCACCACCCTGTCTTCTGGAACCAGTAAAACTTCGTGACTTGGATAGCCTTTCCCTTAGGTCATTAACTGGGCTGAGCCTTTAAAAGGCCGACCCTCTACTCAACCGATCAAAATTCGAACCTCTTTGTCATGCATCGTAATCTCATCTTTCACCCTAACCTCGGCTCTACTGAATAGGTCGTATAGTGTTCTTTGAGATATCATAGTGCTCCCAGAAATCTGCTGGAGCATCCTCGACCTCTATATTGTCATACCTATCCTCTGGTCAAGGGTTTCCTCTCTTCCCAATGAGTAAATGCCTAGGGTCAGAAGCATCCCTCCACCGTTGTGGAGAACATAGGTCTTTTTGTGGTGCCAGGGGAGGTCCCCTGGCCTTATGTTGCCCTTGTACAGCTGCTGGAGTAATCATCTTCGGTGTGAACCCAGGTGCTCTCATCATTATGTTCTGGCTTAGATGGTCAAATTTCTCCTACACTACTTATTGAGTTGCATCTAAGGACTTCAAGGATTTCCCCACCTTAGCCATATCGAACTGGAGTGGTGCTTGGTTAGAACTAGGGCCTCCAACACCAGATGGTGGAAGTGGTAGCTCTGGTTCCATATAAAAACACTAGAGAGCTTATAATAAAAAAAAATACTAGAGAGATTGAGACCTTAAAGGACCTATTTCAATGGTCAAACAACTCTATGTAAGGGGAAGGGCCGGTTCACCACCAGAGTCTCTGGTGAGGTCAAGCAATAAAGGAGGAAGAGATGAATCCTCCCATTCTTATTGACGGTGCCATAATGATGATTCTATAAATAGCGCATCCAGTGGGAGGTGTTGATAATATCAATCTAGTAGCTACAATGGAAGCACAAGTATGACCTCGGCTAGATTGACCAGCTGAGGTTAGATATTAAGTATAGCTGAAGTGTCGGCTGAAGCAGGGTACATAAGTGACAGTCACTTGAGCCCATGAGATATGTCTGACCTCAGTTGATGGCTAGCCGAGGTTTTTCATTGTGGTGCCTACCTTTTAAAGGACGACCTCTCAGATGGCTATTGTGAGCTTCCTGCTGACTCGTCCGTTATGTCAGTCGAGGTTTGAGAATCCGAGTACGAGGGTACATATTGGGCATACCATTTTGTAACACCCCGCCCGCTCGGGGAGAGCAGAGCAGATCGATAATAAGATAAAACTAACCAATTCCATATTACACAAGGTATAGAGAATCTAAGTAAATCCCACAATATGAATAAAATCCACTAATCTATTCTTCAAATTAAATACAACAAAGTCTCTCATAATAATACAACTATCTATCTCAAAATAAAATAGATCATCAATTCTCTATACATCAAAATAAATACAAATCTTCTCAATTATACTCTCTAATATTCTTCCCAAAATATCCAAGCTAAAATCATCACAATTGGTCCATAGTGCTCAAATCCACGCTAACCTTCCAACTAAAAGAAAATATGGGGAAGTACACAATACGACAGGAAAGATGCTCAATAAATATATATTAATGGTGAATAATACGTAACAAAACGAGTACGAATATTCAAATCAAATGCAAATCTCAAAGAATTTATCAATAAATTTCTCAACACATCAATGGGTCACCATGCCTCACCCCTTCCGCATATGCTTTATCAAGCCATAGCCCAGGAAATAGGAATTTTAGCGGGTGCCCAACCTCCATGCTATATTAAAATCTTATGACAACGTGATCAATAACAACATGAATAATACCACATCAATCAAAATAATTTCAACAATTATTTTTCAAGATTTTAATGAATTTAACAATTCAAATATGAGTTCAATGATCACATGAATTCAAAGGGAATAACTCTTGATAGATTTAAAGAGCATATTGTGTAAAACCCCATACCTTAAACCACCAAAAAGGAATCAACATGATTCTACCCAGAAAAGTCAGATTACACCGTCAAAATCATCTCCTAAGAATCATCAAAACTCTTCCAAGATTTAACTCAAAAACAGCCCCAAGAACACCTCCAAAAACTAGGGTTGAATGCATAATATAAAGGGGCTAAGTGTATATAAAAAGGCGAGGAAATAAAAATATGTTTGCTGCATATTTGATGTGACAAAAGTTGGTTTGCAAGGTCTCCCACGACCTCCTTTTTATTAGGTAAAAAGAAAGGAATTTGAATCAAACAAAAACTCTTCCAGAAACTTGCAGCGCACGAAAACTGAGGGAGTCGATAGATCGACCCCCTGGTGTCGATCGACAGATCACTCAGGAAATCACATTCAACTGACTTAAAAATGTTAAAAGGGATAAACATCAAAAATCCTTTAAAAATTCATTTTAATTCCAAATCCCATTCCGATTGAAAATCTCGTTTTCAAAATTACATCTCAACATTTTTTAGCATGAAAAATAATTAAATCTCAAATTTTATTTTTCCTCTATTTTGCCAAAATATTTATAAAAATACCCCCAAAATTACATGGGTTGTTACATTTGTCATCTTCTTCTTCTTTCTTGCTTAAAACCTTCATTTCAATATTTTTTATTGAATGAGATGAGCCTTTTTGTGTATTTATTTATTAGGTCTTGGGGTTTGGGTTTAGGGGCCATGGATAATTTGTTTCCATAGCTTTTCTGGGTTATGGAATACCCGTACTTTTACGGATATTTAAGTTACATAAGTGGGTGTAATTTGGAAATTTGAGGAATTATTCTGAAGAATAATTTTGGGAATTTAAGCGTATTAGATGATTTCGGATGTGTGTTGCTTTTACTTTTGGGATTAAGTAAATAAGTCGGATTATTTTAATTGCATGTCGTAGTTGGGTAAAGCGACAAAGGATAATATTTTAAGTGGAAAACCCGTATTAAGATGTGTTGGGTTTAATTAGTTTATTGTAGTTAAGTGATTCGGATGGAGATTTCGAGTGCGCGATTGGTTTCAAAATTACTGAGATAGTCAGATTAGTGTATCCGGGAGTAATGTTTAGGTTTTGAGAATTTTTGTACTAATAGGGACTCGCATTTGAGTAAACGAGTCTTTTTTGGGTTTATAGGGGATAAACCCTTATTTCTCTCTATATAAGGCACGAGAGACTAGGAGAAAGAAAGAAAAGAGAGAAAAGAGGAAGGAAAGAAAGGAAAAAGGAAAAGGGAGAAGAAAAAGGAGAATTCTGGCCAAACTCCGCGGGATTCGACTCGAGGTCATCGAATTTTATCCACGAGGCAAGTGTTTAATTTCTTTATACTTTTAAGTGTGTATCTCATATCATTGTTGGTAATAACAAACTATAAATATTTTTCGGTTGGGTTTTCATGAATCAAAACGGGTTTTTTGGAAGTTTAACGAATAAACCTCGGATAATATTCGATTCGCGGGACTTAGAAATTAATTGAAATTGATGGTGGGTTTTTTATTCTAGGATGTTTAGAACCCTTTTTATATGTAAATATGTCGTTGGTTGAACATGGTAGAAGAGATAAAAATGTGGGTGTTTGTTAATCGCCGAAACAGATTCTTCGAAGAAGACAATGCCATGTTCGGTCGATCGATCGACTGCCAGGGATCGATTGATCGACCCTACAGTTATTTTGGCAATTTTGGCTTGTGATGTATTAATGGGATAAATTCCCACATAAATTAATCCTAGCTTATTTATTTGAGGAAATTAATACCCAACTAAGGGATTCATACCTAGCCAATTAAGGGAGTTAAATTTGGGTGTAGGAGGGTGCAAAATTTGGGTGCGGTACTTAATGAGTAATTTTAGGGAAAACTAAATTGTGGAGATAGACAATTGGGGTTCCCAAAAATAGACTCAGAACTTCTAAATTATTAGTGGAGTGAGATGTATACCTTGGGTTAATTGAGAAAAATCTAGGACATACTAATTTAAGGATGTTCAGGACGAGTAACACTCGGGGTGATATTTCGACAGGCAATTATATATATATATATATATATATATATATATATATATATATATATATATATATATAAGTTACAAGGGTGTTTTCACTATTCATAAGATGGGAAGATAATTCACGGTTCAGATCGAAGCCAACAAAGCAACAATCCAATGGTTGAGATTAAATTATTTCTTTTACCATTTTTATCCCTTACATATTTGAGTTCCCCCTCTTTTTTAACCTTCATTTCCTTTCCTCCTTTTACCCAAATTCAAATACATGGATAGAATAGGAAATTAGCACTATGGAACCTTTTACACACTAGCGGGTACACTACTCTCTCTCTATAAATGGAGCAACTCTCACTCCATTTGTTCTTTAGTCAGAATATCTCTCCCTATCTATCTCTGTCTCTATCTCTATCTCTATCTCAATCAGCAGGTAAACTCTCTCTCTATCTCTCTCTCTCTCTCTCTCTCTCTCTCTCTCTCTCTCTCTCTCTCTCTCTCTCTCTCTCTCTCCCAGATCGATCATTTGGATTTTGGTGAAATCTAGGGTTTGAAGTTTGTTTAGTTTTTTATTTTGGATTATTTGTTGCATTTATGTATATTAGTGTTTAAACTTTTAGGATTATTAAGGTTAAAATGTTTTTTGGACCTTATTGCTGTGTATATTTATGTGTATTTATTGCCTCCGTTGTGAATGGGTGATTTTTCGGATCTTATTACCAGTTTTCTGGCATTTATCTTTTTTGAGTTTTGTCTTTTATAGTTTTGTTCTTTTTTGTAGATCTAAGATTCGTTTAATTTTTGTCACAGTAATATCGTGTTGAAATCTAAAGATGGGCTTGGTGATGTACTCGGTTTGTTTGTAGATGCCTAATTATAGGATTCACGAAACTATTGTTCATATCAGGTCTACACTCTCTTTAATAATAGTTTTTATGATGTAAAGAAGTTTGTTCGCAGATGACTCATTACTTTGTGTAATTTTTGTAACAACTATATTATGTTTTTTTTTTGTAGATATAATAGCCTATTCATCTCTTTTTTAGTCACATTTGAAATCTGGAGATGGGATTGGTGATGTAATCGGTTTGTTCGTAGAGGACTCATTTTAGGATTTATCGAACTATTGAACTATTGTTTAGATCCAGTATACATTCTGTTTTATAATAGTTTTTATGCTCTATAATAGTTTGTTTGTAGAAGCCTCATTATTATTATTCTATTATCAACATCGTGTATATTGTTCTTCTATGATTGTGTAGTTATTTTTTATGTGTTAAATAATAGTAATCGCCAGTTTCCTTTACAATGAACCTTACATAGCATTTTTTGGGTTTTCGGGTTTCGATTTATATGGTTTTAAGTTGAAGTAATGTTTTGTTGGTGCATTTTATGGGTATGTAATTCAAAGTTGCTCTCTGTTTTTTAGGGAATAATTTGTATGACTTTTAGGTTTCTTATACACATTTGTATTGGTTTCCAATTGGGGTGTAATTCTATGGGCTTGCCTCAGAGGTGGCTTGGTTCTATATTCATCTTCCCTAGGGATTGGTAAAGATCAATTAAAAAAAAGAAAATGGGCTATGTACCATGTCTCTTTCCTTTGCATTCAATTCCATTTATATTTTTCCTTATTCAAGTCACTTTAATTTGAAAATCTACTTATTTGTTATCCTTTTTATTGTAAATTTTATATTAAAGTCATTTTTTTTAGAATTGTGGTTAGTTTATTATGATTTTGACAACTTAATCTTATTACCATTAGGCATCAAGTCAGGTTGCTAATGAAAAGGTTAAGAGAATGATGGATGGATTTAGGGTCCTATTTTTTTATGATAATGCTTTAATATGCTTTACATCGTATGTTTCATTGTGGAATGAAAATGTCTACTCCATCTACTTTCTCTAGATAACTTTGTTAGTGTTCCTAATATTTTTTTCTTATTTATATTGTGTCTGTTTGTAGTTGGGGGTCCAGAGTAATGCGAATGGTACAGTGATGTTGAAGTCAATAGAGAAAGTGTGCACACATGTCATTGTATGTCCTAATATCCTCTATATGAGTATAGATACTAAACTAATTATGAAATTTTCTATCTTAGATCAAATCCTTTATTTCTCAAATTTTTCTTTTGTCTCTGTGTCACTTGGATCTATTTTAATTTTCACGTAATTACGAGTATAGATATTTATAGTAATCGGTTGATTACTTAGGTTTATATTTGTATTTCAATTATCAGCTTATATTGTTAATAGTTGATAGAATGCAGTCTGAAATTATGAAAAAAATGAATACATGTCGTTATGTAACTAACAGGGGTTTTAACATTTTTGAAACATTTTCACAATGTATTGAGTTGCATAGAGTAGTTTGGATTGGATCAAGAAGTAGAGTTGCATAGAGTAGCTTGGATTGGATTTTGTGAGTTATGAATGGGAGAGCAGTTAGATATGCTATTAACAACAGGGTTTTGGACATAAGAAACTTCGAATTCTATATTGTTGTTAATGAGCATTTCACAGATGACTATAATCGCACGCCCTCAATTTTTATCTTCACCGTATTAATACATTCATTGTCTAATAGTTATTGATTTAAAACTAGCATGGTAGTATCTTTTGTTTCGGTGTTAAATTCCATCAATAACATTCATGTGTTTGACTTCAAGAAATAATATCTTTTTTAGTGTATATACTTTTCATTTTAATTGTTCATTCAGTAATTCAAGGTCATTTTGGTATTTTTGATATTCTATTTACACGTTAATTTCTGCAGAGGTTGGTAACTACTGCACTCATTCTTTTGGAACCCTTGGAAATGGAATATATAGGGTCTCACTTTAAAATAAAAGTTTAGTATATTATGCCTTTTGTTGATTGGTCCCTTTTGAGAAATACTTTTTTTTTTGGATTTGGGAATAAAAGTACTTGGCTAGGAAAAACAACAAGTCTTTTTTTGGCAATAAATAATTGATGTTTTTGTGTACATTGACAATGAGTGATTATAAATTGTTTTTATTTTACTAAAACTACCCCAATTCCTAGACAAGTTATAACAGAAACTGAAGTGATCAATTGTCATGCAACAGTTGAGCGGTGTGGTTCACAACAGTTAAGCGGTGTTTGATTTGCATCTGATTCACACATTGGTGCTGAATGTATTTGAGCGGTGTTTAGTGGTGTTGAGCGGTGTTTTATATGTATTTGTCAGAATGTATTCACACGTCGGTTCACAACAGTTGAGCGGTGTTTTATATGTATTTATTAGAATGTATGATACCTTGATTGCAAGTTTTAGGTTATATATGTAAATCAAATTAATCAATTTGTCTTTTTAATATGTTTTTTAACCTTGAATTTATGTTCTATTACATGTAGAAATTACAGGTATGCGATTTTGATGGGGTTGATGAAGAGAATTTACCTTCATAAGTTTTAATTGATAACAACACGAACTGATTATTCTCATTGTTATGTATATCTTGAGTACTACGTAGTTTCTATTTATTTTTCTTTAAAGTTTTCTTTAAAGTTAATTATATATTGAGGAGTGTGTATTATAATTTATTCACTTTAGTGAAACGAAAGATGATGATTCAAATTTTACATTGCCTATTTTACCCTCTAAGCTGACTTATTTGAGTTTCTTTTTTTTAACCAATTAATTTTTGGGGTTGTGTGTTAGTAACTTTCCATAGGTATATGCGAAACCAATCATATTTGGAACTTTAATGAGGTTTGTTCAATACATGAAACCAAGAACATTCGTATCGCAAATGAGGTTTGTTCAATATGTTATTATAGTTTTATTTGTTTTACTTTTAGTTATGCAAATTTTGAGGTATCTACGGTACTCTCACCTTTTGTATTTTCAGAGTAATGAAAATTAATACTAGGTAAGAATTTAGAATTTAGAATTTGTCACCATTTGGAACGCTGCTTCACATATTACTCTTTCGCAATAACTCTTGATGTAGATATTAGATTAGTCCATGTCATAGATATTATTCTTTCACAACTACTTCCACGGGGTAAAGTTTTGTTGCTGCTGCATATATTAGATTTGCGTAGTTTTGTTTTGATTTGCATGGTTTTGTTTTGCACTAGGTTATCCAATTTCAATAACTGTTTGGGTTCAATAATACTATTCCAATTGGTAGTCCAATTTCAATAGTTGCTTTAATGTTTGAACAAATCATAAACTCTTCTTAGTGTTCACAGTAGATTCATATGATTATTAGTTTAATCCGATTCAACTATGTTGTGTAGTTTTTTGTAATCGTCATCAATTGAAGTAACCTATTGCTAAAGGTGCACATGGTGTATGTTCCTTCACTCTTTTTTCCTCCTCACAATTTCTACATTTTGATTCATGATGCATTTCGATTACCGTGTTAATTATATATGATTGGGTAAGAGTTATAACTTTTAGGCCAATTTTGAAATTGTGCTGTCAATGTACAAAGTTGGGCTGACTGTTAGGTTTTTGGCATTTTAAGTATTTCTTAACGTGTATCATGGGTTTTGTTATTTTTTCAATTGATATGTCCTCAATTTATCTTGCTATAGTGACTGTAGAGATGGATTGAAGGCGTGGTATGCCTCTTTTACAGAGGTTTTCATTCTTCATTGAATGGGGATGATGGTCGAATACATTGCACCAAGAGTAAAAATACTACTTGATTATTTAGACAGATGCTGGGGAAATCAGACTCAGCTAATGGTTGTCACGACAACTTAAAAAGTACTTTTTCCAACAGAGGTAGTCAAACTCAACTTGGGAATAATTTCTATTAATTTTAATTTACAAATTAAAAATCAGGTTTCTTATATTTAAAACATGAATTCAAACCTTATGTTTGTAGTTTCTTATTATGGAATGCTTATAGTTTCATCTTTGGTGGTATGTTAAGCCCAGTCATCTGTTCGATGTTGGGTGTTTCAGCATTTCTGCATTATTAGTATGCTAAAAATGATAGAATTGTTGGTATGTTAAATTACCAGCGTTGCTGGTAAATTAAGTAGCAAGCGAAGATTCATTGTAAAAATTACCTACCGTGTCAAATTTCTTTGTGGACGCTTGATGATATTAGAGGTCGGTGAAGTGTTATAACACGACCATGGATTTCATAGTGAGATGGGATCCATTTTACATTTATAGGTGATTTCCTTCTTTTTTTTTGAATCTCAGAGCAGCCCCTGATAGTTGACTAAATGGAAGATTAAAAGTAAACTATAATGTAGCGCAGAGCATACTTTCACTTTCCTGTGTCTGTTTCATACTTTATACATGTTAATATTTTTTTAATTATATTTAAGCTAAAAACATGGTATATTAAGAGGGCATTTCCTACACGCACTAAATCAGTTGGAAAGGGAAGAAAAAAAGGAGGCAAAAACTGAAGTCACCGCTTATCTGGGTTCTTTCTCTTTGCTTTTATAACTAGAAAAGATACAATATCTTATGTTTCAACTTTAAAAAAAACATCTGTTTCTAAAACATTCCAGTTGATTGAGTAATGAAGGAGAACTAATACAATAAGAATACACAACACAATATTTAGGTTCATAAATCACACATTTGTTCATAAATCACACATTTGTTTAGAGTTTAATAACATATTTATGTTGGTTGTATATGAATCATTGGTACTTTTTATTTGAGTGTGGTAATAAAGTTTCTAGTAAGTTTTACACAAATTCTTCATCGATTCACTTCCCATCTTCTCCATTCTGAATGAGTCCCGCTATTTTGGTGTATATTACTTATGCACATTCTGATAGATGTTTGGTTTAGTTGGGGTAATGTCTAGAGTGCCATCGTCACAGGTAAGCCGTTACAACTTCATTATGTATCCCCAGTGCAGTAGCGTCGACTTCAGTTGTTCTTACCAAACCAGTGCGAATGAAAGATGTTATACAAGTTAGTTATTGTGAAGGGAGAAAGACCTTTGAGTCTGTAATAGCTGATATAGCTCACTTGGGATCCAGTGCGGTAACTATATACGGTCGATCATGAATTGTTGGCATTTGGAAGTTTTAAAACTGAAGTAGTTGTCCTGCATACATATTTACCAACTTGAACTTCTTATTTTCACATTTTTTATATCTTTCATGTTTTTAATGTTTGATATTACATATTGGATTATACATTTAGTCATATCATAGTTTATGGGTTTTAATTTGTTGGCTATTTGCTTTTGTTCTTAGGTTCTTTTAGGTTTCAGAAAATGACTTTGGAGGGCCCCCTGTCCCTGCAGAAGCCTTCGAACATGAATTTCAATATGGTTGATATGCCCAAGTGTGACCTCGGCCTAGAGACACTAACCTGGGCTGAGATCAAGCCGAGACATTGATCGACCCAAGATGGGCCCTGGGCCCACGATATCACCCCTCGGCCAGACCAGGGTCGGCCGAGGCCGACACTACCATCTACACTTCCAATGGACACTATGCGCATCACAGGCATCAACAGCACTCTCATACCTGGGTATAGCAACCTCGGCCGAATCCAGGCCGAGGTGACAAGAAGCCTTAGAAATCGTCAGAATGGAATCATTCCTACCTCGGATGGGGCCGACCCCAGCATAATGTCTCGGCTGAGATCAGACCGAGACTCCCAATGACACATCTCGGATTGAACGAATATCAGGCCTTTACAGCTCGGCCTCTCCCAGGCCGAGGTCATCCATAAATATGGCGGTCGAGCATCTGTTGAACATTTGGATAAGGACACATGGGCACGAATCAGTTGTAACAAGATTATTCTCCACGTGTGGGGAGAATATTTCATCATCATTCCTTACATGTGACAGTGACAGATGGCACTCCCACATTGGTGAGGCTACCACACACATGCACATTACATGCATGGAGGGTACATTACACCCCCTAGGCACTATATATAGGGATCATCCCCTACCTTGCAAAAGGATCCCAGATATTAAACCCTAGTTGAAGCTTTGTCTAGATACACAGTAGAGAGAGAAAGCTTGAGAGGTTGTATCCATGTCCATTAGTGCCTTCATTCAGTGATATTACTCACACACACTCACAGTGGACGTAGGCCAAATTGGCTGAACCACTTATATTCCGGTGTTGATTCCATTTATCCTCATCTCATTCTCTTCTCTTTATATAACTGTGCTGCCATTGTTATTCTTATATTGAGCTTGGAAACACCTTACCTGGTGGTGCTAATTCCAGCATCATCATTTTGGTGTCGTCTGTGGGAATCGAGAAGCTATCTCTTCCTCTTTTTCTACTTAACCTCACCGGAGACTCTGGTGGTGAACCAGGCCTCCCCCTTGTGTGGAGCTGTTTCACCATTGAAAGAGGTCCCTTAAGGTATTAAGCTCACTTACTACTCAAGCTCTATACATTTAACATATGGCACCAGACTTACCACCGCCTCTTTCGCCGCCCGGGGGTGGAGGGGCTAGTTCCAGTCAGGCTCCTCCCCAGTCCGAAATAGCGGAGGTAGCAGAAGCCTTGAAATCTTTAGCTGCAACACAACAAGCCATGAAGGAGCAATTTACCCAGCTTAGTCAAACCATGATGATGAGGCCACCTGGAGTCTCACCGGACATGATCACTCCGGCGGTAGTTCAGCCTCATCCTGACGCCAGGGGACCACCCCAGGCGCCAATGAAGGACCAGCCTGCACCCCAGCGGAGAAGGGACATTGCTGACCCTAGGCGCTTGCACCTAGGGAGGCAGGGAAACCCATGCCCAGAGGACAGGTATGAAGACCTAGAAGGTGAAGAGGCCCCAGAAGACTGCTGGGAGCCGTATGAGGTGTCAAATGACACTATACGACCTCTTAGGCAGAGTCAAGGATGTGTCGGCTGAAGAAGAGAAGAGGCCCAACAAAGAGGGTCGGCCTTTGATAGGTTGAGCAGAGGGTCGGCCTTCGAGAGGCTGGGCCCAGTGAATGACCTAAGATAGAGGCTATCAAGGTCAAGGAGCGCAGCAGGCTCCCAAAGAGGGAACAGGAAGGCTCGGCCAGACCAAGGCCGACACTGTGAAAGAAGAGCCAGGGAGCAGGAAGAGGTCAACAGCCAACGGGTCGTAGACGGGGAACCCTCTGTCCATCGCAGGGAGGTGGCAGGGGATAACCTCAGCCAAGTTGATGATAGAAGACCCTGGAATTATTCAATCCAACGCCTGGAGGAGAAGATAGGGGACCTCATAAGGAGCAGGGACCCATTACAAAGGGGTTACTCAGAGGGCTCCCCGTTTGTGGCTAGGATAGTGGGGTTCCCAACCCCAGCTAAGTTCAAACCTCCTACAGTGACTCCCAAGTATGATGGCAGCACTAACCCTGTGCACCATATCGAGATGTACCAGTCGGCGGTAGATATTTACTCGATACCTGATGAGATGAAGTGTAGGGCCTTTTCAGGCACCTTGATAGGGGCAACGCACAGCTGGTTCACCTCTCTTCCGAAGAACTCGATCGAGAACTTCAAAGGCTTGGCTGAGCAGTTCATCCACAACTTCTGCTTTGGGGTAAGACCTCAAAAGAAGACTACCCACCTACTGTATGTCAAACAGGCCAACGGTGAGAGCCTAAGAGACTACATAGCAAGATTCAACAAAGAGAAGTTGGAGGTGGAAGAATATGAAGAAAGCATAGCTATGACCACCCTTATAGAAGGCCTCCAGAAGGGGAAGCTATTGTGGAAACTGGAGGAAGACCCTCCTAGGTCTATGGATGAGCTGCTGGCAACCGCAGGGAAAGTGATGAATGCGGAAGAGGCAATGGTAGCCAAATATGAGGAGGAGAACCGTGGTAGCACTGGGAGGTCCCAGGGCAAGAAAGAGGGGAAGAAGAGGTCAGGTGAAGACAAGTTTGCTCATTACACTCCTCTGACTGTGAGCTGTGAACACATCCTTAATGAGATTAAGACTGACTGAACTCTGAGGTGGCCGGAGAAGCTGAAGGCCCCACCACATAAGAGGAACAAAAACTTCTGGTGTGAGTTCCATCAGGATCATGGCCACGTCACAGATAGATGCTTCGCTTTAAAGGATGAGATTGAGAAGATGCTGAAGTCCGAAAAGCTGAGGAAGTATGTGGATGGTAAAGCTCCAAAGGGTGGAAGAGAAGACCCTAAGAAAAGAAGAAACGACAGATGCCGTGGAGATGTCCCGGCCAGAAGGGACGATGATTCAGAGGGAGATAATGAAGACGACCCAGATCTTACGCCAAAGGATGATAGTACCCCGGTGAAGAGGGTCGGTATGATCTCCTTTGGTGTTAGCACCATATGTGGGGGATTTGCAGGAGGTGGCTCTGAGGTAGCCGATAGGAAGGCTCATGTAGCAGAGGCCAGGTCAGTGGCCAAGCCTGAGGTTGTGAATCTAACGTCTTCTGACGCAGTACAGAAGAGGAAGAAGGTAGAAATGGACACCCTCGTAGTGGGATTCTCCAGACTCGACTTCAAGGGCATCTTAGCCCCCCATGATGACCCTTTGGTCATAACAATAAGGGTGCATGGGTACGAGGTAGGGAGAATCCTCATAGACGAGGGAAGCTCAGCAGACGTGATGTTCTGGCCTTGTTTCAAGAGCCTGGGTCTTAGCAGGGCAAGGCTGGTGCCCTACCATCACCCATTGATAGGCTTCAGTGGTGAAAAGATGCACCCCTTAGCCATGTATGAAATGGATGTACGGATGGGGGATGAGTGGCCTAAGAGGCTGACCAAGAAGATAAACTTTTTTGTTATGGACGAAAATGTTTTCTCGGCCTACAACCTCATATTAGGAAGGGTGGCCCTCAAAGAGTTTAAAGATGTGCCGTCGACGGTCCATCAGATGCTAAAATTCCCGACTCCTTATGGAGTAGGGGAAGTGAAAGGGGACCAGACCACGGCACGTGAGTGTTACTTCAACTCGGTTGAAGAGAGAGAGGCCCATAAGAGAGCAACCACCACTTACAGCATTGACACTCTTGACCCAAGAGACGAAACAAAATTGAAGAAGGGCGAGGCCGCGGAAGAGGTAGAATCCATCGTCCTCAAAGAGGACGAGCCGGAAAAATCGTCCAGGTCGGTAAGTCCCTAGAGCAAGGAATCAAAGAAGAGCAGATAAGCTTCCTCAGGAGGAGGCAGAGTGTCTTCGCATGGAGTCACGCAGACATGCCAGGTATCGATCCTGAGGTCATGAGCCACAAGCTCAACGTGGACAGAGATGCCAGGCCAATAAAGAAGAGATGAAGAGTCTACTCCCGAGAGAAGTATGACGTCATCCGGGAAGAGGTGAAAAAGTTGGAAGAGGCTGAGTTCATACGAGAGGTTACCTATCCGGAGTGGCTTTTAAATGCCGTCATCGTGCCTACGGCTAATGGGAAGTGGCGAATGTGTGTAGATTTCACTGACCTGAACAGGTCTTGCCAGAAACAAAGCTATCCCTTACCTAGGATAGACCAGATGGTGGACGCAACGGCAGGGCACGAGCTCATGAGCTTCATGGACGCTTATTCAGGTTATAACCAGATTTTTATGGATGCTGAAGACTCTGAGAAGACAGCCTTCATCACTGACAAAGGGACGTACTGCTACAAGGTGAGGCCCTTTAGTCTGAAAAATGAGGGGGAAACGTATCAACGTCTTGTCAATAAGATGTTCGAGGAACAAATAGGTAAGACCATGGAGGTGTATGTGGACGATATGCTAACGAAGAGCTTGAAAGTCTGTACTCACGTAGCGGACCTTGAGAAGACCTTTGATGTCATGGACTCGTACAGAATGAAGCTCAACCCAGCGAAGTGTATCTTAGGGGTAGGAGCCGAGAAGTTCCTGGGGTTCATCGTTAATCAGAGGGGGATTGAAGCAAACCCTGAGAAAATCAAGGCATTACTCGACATGAAGACTCCTAGGAGTATCAATGATGTCCAGAGACTCACGGGAAGAGTGGTTTCCTTTAACAGGTTTGTTTCTAGGGCAATGGACAAGTGTCTTCCATTCTTTAAAGTTCTGAGAAAGGCCTTCCAATGGGAGGAAGAGTGTGAAAAAGACTTTGACCAACTCAAGTCCAAATTGGGGTCTCCCTTGTTACTGTCTCGGCCCATCACGGGGGAAAGGTTGTTTGTGTATCTGGCAGCCTCTGAATCAGCCATCAGCGCAGCCATCATACGGGAAGAGGATGGAATCCAGAGGCCTGTGTACTTCAACAGTAAGGCCCTTCAAGGGTCTGAATAAAACTATCCCCGAATGGAGAAGTTGGCTTATGCCCTTATACATGCCTCAAGAAAAATGAAGCCTTACTTCCAAGCTCATTCCACGGTAATTCTTACAGACTCCCCACTAAGGCAGGTTCTGCACAAACCTGAGAAGTCCGGGAGACTGATGACCTGGGCCATCGAACTAGGAGAGTATGATCTTACCTACCAGCCTAGGACAGCCATCAAGGGGCAGGCCCTCGCAGACTTCATCACAAAATTCACCTGGGAAGAGGCAGGTAGAGGTTCGGAAGAGACCGAGACAGACAAAGGCTTAGATGACGGTGAAGAGATGAACCGTAGTGTCTTTCGAGATTCGGAAGAGACTACACCAAATGTCTTCCGAGGCCGAGAAGAGGTTGTCCCAAGCAAAACTAGGAGCAGAGTAGAAGAGAACGAAGAGGATCGATACCTCTTCGAGAAGGGGGTTATGAGAAAAGGGGTATTCTCATCGGATGCAGACGTCTGGAGCCTCTTCATTGATGGCTCTTCCTGTGATAGTGGAAGCGGCGCGGGGCTAATACTCTCGGCTCCAGATGGCGCCAGCATTGAATACTCCTTGAGATTCAACTTCCAGGCTTCAAATAACGAGTCTGAGTATGAGGCCATGATAGCAGGTCTCTTATTAGCAACAACTCTTCGAGTAAAGCGACTCCTACTCCATAGCGACTCAAGGTTGGTTGTCAATCAAGTGTTGGGGGTATACGAGGCCAAAGACGAAAGGATGGCCAAGTACTTAAAGAAGGTAAGAAGGTTGTTAGAGTATTTTGAAGAGGCAAAACTGAAGAGAGTGCCTCGATTGAGCAACAATCACGCTAATGCATTGGGAAGGCTGGCCTCAGCAATGAAGACAGATTTGGGAAGGACCATTCCAATCGAGGTCTTAGGAAAAGCAAGCATCGAGGAGGACGAGGTATGTAGCCCTTGTCACAATGTGAACCTAAGAGACTCATGGATCGACCAGCTCGTCAGATACCTAAGAGAGGGAGAGCTGCCTGAGTCCAGGCTAGAAAGGAGAAAGTTGAGATACAGGGCTGCCAAATTCTCAATGGTAGTAGACATCTTGTACAAAAAGGGGTTTCTATTGCCTCTCCTAAGATGTGTGCATCCCATGGAAGTACCCCGGGTCTTACAGGAGGTCCATGAGGGCTATTTCTCTAGACACATAGGGGGAAGGTTCTTAGCCAAGAAGATCATCACTCAGGGATACCGGTGGCCTACCTTGTCTAAGGACGCTGCAGACTATGTGAAGAGGTGCGACAAATGTCAAAGGTTCGCCACCATCACTCATCAACCACATCAGCCTATGACTTCAATCTCTTCTCCATGGCCATTTTTGGTATGGGGAATTGACCTGGTAGGACCTTTGCCAAGAGCTGTCAACAACTATAGATTCTTGATAGTTGCCATTGACTACTTTTCAAAGTGGGTGGAGGCAGAACCAATGATAAAAATTACAGAGTAGAAGACCTTCCAGTTCATTTGGAAGAACATCATATGCAGATATGGCCTCCCAAACACTCTCATCTCGGATAATGGGACCCAGTTCAAGAACTCCTCCTTAGAAAAGTATTGCCTAAGAGTGGGGATTAAGAAATTCTTCTCATCTCCTGGCCGACCTCAGGCAAATGGCCAGACCGAGGTCACTAACAGAACTATCTTGGACGGAATGAAGAAGAAGTTAGAAGATGCAAAGGGGAGATGGACAGAAGAGGTCTACGTTGTGTTATGGGCCTATAGAACCACGGCAAGGACACCAACAGGAGAAACCCCGTTCATGCTGGCACATGGCTCAGAGGCCGTCATACCAACGGAAGTAGGACTACCAACTCATCGGATTCAGACCTACGACCCTGACAACAATGGGGAAAAGAGGAGACTACACATGGATCTTATCGAAGAAATAAGGGAAGACGCAGAGGTCAGAAAAGTATCCTACCAGCAGAGGGCAGCGAAATTCTACAACCAGAGGGTGAAGTCAAGACCCATTGCAGTGGGAGACCTAGTGCTAAAGAAGACCCTACAGAAGACAAACAAGCTACACCCAAACTGTCATGGCCCCTACAAAGTAACGAAAGAAGTTGTGCCTGGCACTTATAGGCTAGAAAACCTAGAAGGAGAACCTTTCACTAACCCGTGGAATGCTGACCACCTGAAGAGATATTTCATATGATGTTGCATAGAATTTTATGTAAATATACCATCTCATTGAGAAGAGGTTATTAATAAAGATCAGTTTCCACGACAGTTCTTGCTTCATTCTTATATCAGAGATATTTCATGGGGATAACATCTTAGGTGATGACCTCAGACCCTCATTACATCACTCGGTGGTGACGAGGTCTGAGCGCAGACACCTTAGCAGATGACCTCAGACCTTTAACATCATTAATTTGGTGAAATATGAAATGAGGCTAACATCTTAGGTGATGACCTCAGACCCTCATAACATCACTCGGTGGTGACGAGGTCTGAGCTCAGAAACCTTAGCAGATGACCTCAAACCCTTAACATCATTGATTTGGTGAAATTTTTTATGAGGCTAACATCATAGGTGATGACCTCAGACCCTCATAACATCACTCGGTGGTGACGAGGTCTGAGCTCAGACACCATAGCAGATGACCTCAGACCCTTAACATCATTAATTTGGTGAAAT
Source organism: Sambucus nigra (assembly GCA_949130495.1). Classification (NCBI taxonomy): domain Eukaryota; kingdom Viridiplantae; phylum Streptophyta; class Magnoliopsida; order Dipsacales; family Adoxaceae; genus Sambucus; species Sambucus nigra. The sequence continues at coordinate 731,020,491 of OX422211.1, forward strand.
ATGAAATGAGGCTAACATCTTAGGTGATGACCTCAGACCCTCATAACATCACTCGGTGGTGACGAGGTCTGAGCTCAGACACCTTAGCAGATGACCTCAGACCCTTAACATCATTAATTTGGCAAAATATGAAATAAGGATAACATCTTAGGTGATGACCTCAGACCCTCATAACATCACTCGGTGGTGACGAGGTATGAGCTCAGACACCTTAGCAGATGACCTCAGACCCTTAACATCATTGATTTGGTGAAATTTTTTATGAGGCTAACATCATAGGTGATGACCTCAGACCCTCATAACATCACTCGGTGGTGACGAGGTCTGAGCTCAGACACCTTAGCAGATGACCTCAGACCCTTAACATCATTGATTTGGTGAAACTTGTTATGAGGCTAACATCATAGGTAATGACCTCAGACCCTCATAACATCACTCGGTGGTGACGAGGTCTGAGCTTAGACACCTTAGCAGATGACCTCAGACCCTTAACATCATTAACTTGGTGAAATTTATTATGAGGCAAACATCATAGGTGATGACCTCAGACCCTCATAACATCACACGATGGTGACGAGGTCTGAGCTCAAACACCTTCCTAGATGACCTCAGACCCTTAACATCATTAATTTGGTGAAATTTATTATGAGGCTAACATCATAGGTGATGACCTAAGACCCTCATAACATCACTCGGTGGTGACGAGGTCTGAGCTCAGACACCTTCCTAGATGACCTCAGACCCTTAACATCATTAACTTGGTGAAGTTGGTTATGAAAACAACATATTAGGTAATTACTTCAGAGCCTAATAACAATTCAGTGGTGAGGTCAGAATTATTGACTAAGTATAAACAAGACCACTACAACAAAATAATAGAAGATATCATGTGGCATTCAATAAAGAGGAAATCACATGGCATTCAGTAAAGGGAAGAGATCATGTAGCATTCATAGATTGTTACAAATATTCCTTACAAAATACCATGGTATTACAAGTTAATAATTACAAATTAAAAATTGTTTGTTACAAGTTACAAATTAATCCTGGTTTGGGGGGGAACATTGACAGTCTCGGCCTGATTGGCTTGCTCAGCATTAGTGACCTCAGCCACATCATCAGCATGGTCTGTCCCTCCGAGCTCGGTCCTTCCCAGAGTTGCAGTCTCGGCTGGAGCAGCAGCCTCTTCCTCCACCTCTTGAAGTGCCTGAGCAAACTGAGGGTCAGCAAAGTCGATACCCACAAAGTCAGAGGCCTTTTGAGTGCCGACCTCCTTCTCTCTGACCTCAGCCCATTTGGTAGTGGCCTTGATACCTCTTTGGAGGTATTCAAAGCCAAAACCCATGAAATCCTCTGAGCCTTTGTAGTCAGAAATTATTGTGTCCGAGGCATCTTCAAGGGCAGCCTTCACAGCCACGCTGACCTTCTGCTGTAGAGCGTCATCTTTTGCCTTCAGGGCTTTGGCATGGTCCTTGACGAGAACAGAGATGTCTTTTTCCAACCCCTTAGCCTTACTCTTAAAGGTCTGTATCTCTGATTTTAGACGGTCGACTTCAGCATTGAGGGCACTCTCAACCTTCTCGGTCTCTTCCCCCTTCTGGATGAGGGGCAATTTCCTCATAGCCCAGTTTGATAGTTGATACATGGCAGTCACTCCCTGCACATTTAATGAAGAGGTTAAGTGGGAGAAAAGTCAGATGTTGCATTTATAAAATTTTGACAAAGGAACAAATCATACCTGGACGGCTTTGTGAAGGCCGAACTCAACCAACAGGGAGGTGTCCATAGCTCTGTAGAAATGCTTGTCTGACTTGGTCATTATAGAGGAGAGTGCGTCCATGCCCTGTCTGCTATTGTCGACCACGCTGTCAGTTAACTTCAGCTGATCCAGACGAGCCGTGAGGATGTAGGCCGAAGAGATTGGAATTGCAGCGTCTGAGGCCTTCTTTTGTCTCGAGGTCAGCCTCTGATCCTCAGAGGCAGGGGCCTCTGGGGCCCTCTTCTTTGAAGCCTGGGATTTGGACTTAGAGGGAGCTGGGGGAGGAGCGTTCAGACCAGCCTTTTTGGCAAGCCTCGCCAAGGTCGGAGCAATCATCTCCCACAGTTCATCTGTGATACCTGGAGGTCGCTCTGCAAAAGTTAAAAGATATGGGTTAGAGATCAGATATGAATGAGTTCAGAGGTTAAACTTAAAAAAGAAAATCCTTACCAAAGTCATCAAGGGGACTTCCACCTAGGCTCGTACCCGAGAGATACTGGGTGGTCAGCAAATGTTCGAACTTAACAAACAGACAATGTGCCCCTTGGTCTTGCAGGGCCTTCACCTTTTGGATATTCTAAAGACTTAGACCAGGATCGGCCCTTGCAGACATGGTGACCTTACCCCATCTGGGGGGTATCCTCGGCCCAAGTGTGGAAGAGGGAACAGATGAGCCAAATTTCCATGGTCCGGAAGCGAAAAAATAGCGGGGCTTCCAATTGTGATTTGAGGTCCGAGTCACCTGGAGCATCTTCTTCTCAGGCCTCCGAGCCATAAAATGATAGTAGCTCGGATGGTTTTTGGCTGAGGTTGGGACATAACAACCAACAAAGACCTGAACGGGGAGGTCAGAGTGGTGGACTGCCCTCCACGGGATAATGGCCCCTATGATGGCCCTCCAGGCATTGGGGGATAGCTGTGAAGGGGCCAAGTTGATGTAAGAGAGAATGGATTTGATGATGGGATGAATGGGTAGGCGAAACCCTAACTTAAACATCTGCTCATACAGGCAGATTTCTCCATCTCGGCCATGATAGGACCTCTCTTCCCTCAGAGGTCTCCCTAATTTGATGGAGGAACCAATGGAGTACAAATATCTGAAGCACAGAAGATCCACTTCAATTACAGTGCTCTCGAACTCGGCTGCCTTAGAGATGTCAACATCGCTTTCAGCGTCTTCCTCATCATCAACCTCAATGTCGGCTGGAGCAGATGTAGATGGGTGACTAGGGAATCTCTGAGAAAACTCTGCCCCTGTGACGGCCGACAGAGGGATGGCGTCAAGAATGGGTGGCACAGCCACACTCGGCTCAACAAGTTCAACCTCTGAAGAAGAGTATGAGGTGCTTGAGCCATTTTGGGATGAAGCTCGACTGGATACCTTGGCCTGATCAGGGGCCTGACTAGGCCGAGGTGTGAAATCCATGGCCTCCTGAAAAGAGTCCACAGACATGGGGTCTGAGGTAGAAGACTCAGACTCAGACATCAGTAATGGGTTGGTAGAGACCTCTGTCTGATAGAAGTTCTCAGGGGGATCAGGATATACCACCTTGAGAGGTGGGGGAAAGATAGGTCTAATAGGAAACTCTTGTGACCTACGAGCTTCCTCCTGAGCTCTCTCTATTTTCCTAATCTTTTCTAAGGTCTTCTCTCTAAGAGAGGGGAAGTCCTCAAGAAGCTGGTATAAAGGTCTGAGCATTGGAGGAACTTCGGAAAAACTCCTAAAGCTACAAACAAGATTGGCATATAAGGTAAAGGGATTTAAAGATCAGACTTGGAAGTTTAAAGCAAACCCAGTTCGCCTGAGACAATGGAGCTCACAGGAAAACTTAAAGTCGCCGGAAAATGCAAACCAAATACCAGAAATAAAGGAAATGGAAAGGAAGAAGTACCTGGAAAGGTATCGATGAATGAAATGAAGAAAACTCACAAGAAAATCGGCAAAGGCTTCGGTAGAAGAGCGTTGAGTAGAGAAACTTTGGAGAGAGATAAATCGAAAGAACAGTTTGTGTGCAGAAATGAAATGGAGAAGAAGCAAGAAAAAGAAGGGTTTAAACCCTTAAATACTTGGGCACGTTTCCCAAGGCCCATCATTGCCTTGGGAAACCCAAAAGACGGCTGACAGTACATGCCAGCCAAGTAAGTACGTTCTAGCGTGGACAGGTGTCATGCAGGTATTAGCTTGGGATGGACAGGCCTCAGAGGTGTATTAATCCCCTAGCAACTTGCTATCGCATATGACTAAGGGATGGGGGGTGATTGATATTCCCAAGTGTGACCTCGGCCTAGAGACACTAACCTCGGCTGAGATCAGGCTGAGACATTGATCGACCCAAGATGGGCCGTGGGCCCACGATATCACCCCCTCGCCCAGACCAGGGTCGGCCCAGGCCGACACTACCATCTACACTTCCAATGGACACTACGTGCATCACAGGCATCAACAGCACTCTCGTACCTGGGTATGGCAACCTCGGCCGAGTTCAGGCCGAGGTGACAAGAAGCCTTAGAAATCGTCAGAATGGAATCATTCCTACCTCGGCTGGGGCCGACCCCAGCATAATGTCTCGGCTGAGATCAGGCCGAGACTCCCAATGACACATCTCAGATTGAATAAATATCAAGCCTTTACAGCTCGGCCTCTCCCAGGCCGAGGTCATCCACCAATATGGCGGCCGAGCATCTGTTGAACATTTGGATAAGGACACATGGGCACGAATCAGTTGTAACAAGATTATTCTCCACATGTGGGGAGAATATTTCATCATCATTCCTTACATGTGACAGTGACAGATGGCACTCCCACATTGGTGAGGCTACCACACACATGCACATTACACGCATGGGGGGTACATTACACCCCCTAGGCACTATATATAGGGATCATCCCCTAACTTGCAAAAGGATCCCAGATATTAAATCCTAGCTGAAGCTTTGTCTAGATACACAGTAGAGAGAGAAAGCTTGAGAGGTTGTATCGATGGCCATTAGTGCCTTCATTCAGAGATATTACTCACACACACTCACAGTGGACGTAGGCCAAATTTGCTGAACCACTTATATTCCGGTGTTGATTCCACTTATCCTCATCTCATTCTCTTCTCTTTATATAATTGTGCTGCCATTGTTATTCTTATATTGAGCTTGGAAACACCTTACCTAGTGGTGCTAATTCCAGCATCATCAATGGTAATAGAAATTTCATATGATAACAGCTAACTAATGGTTTTATTTTTTAAAGTTTGGAATGGGAGATACATGTTTCTACTTATATAAGTGTTCAATGGAATTCCACTCACTTGATTTTATTATGCCATGATTTCGATGAGTCCTTTTATAGGGATTTGTATATTTATGGTTCTATTACAAGGCTTTGTTATAATGATTTGGTGAACATATTTATCAATATTTTCTATGGTATGTCGTTTTGATTTATTAATATTATAAGGCTTTGGCCTAACGAGTTGGTGACCAATGTTTATGCTTTGTTTATTGATTTGAGTTTCTTCAACTATTTATGTAAATCGCTCTTTCTATTTAATTATGTCTTTTGTCCAACAATGGTACCTACCCAAAATATGTTTCAAAGTGTTTTTTTCATTTATTTGTTCACTTAAAATCTTTTTCATTTTGATATGGTAGGACTATATGGTAGGACAAAAAATCAATTACCGTGGAAAAATTTGATTGCCATATTCGAATCATTTTCAAATTTTGTCTCAACTGTGTATTTATCTAAGCCATGATTATGTCCCAATAATGTATTTATCTAAGCCCTGTTTGTCATGGTAAAATCTATGAAAAATGGACCACCATTTTGTCAAAACTTCGGCAATGTCTAGGACTTCATGTTGGAAAATCTGATGTTCGGAGCCTTTATATTTAACATGTGTGTGTGATCTCTGCCTCAGTTATTTATGCATAGTACCTTTGGTATATGATCTTTCAATTAGCATTTTTTTTACAAAACAAAACTCACTCGCTTTGTAAAAAAATGTTATAGATATATTTATCTATTTAGCTCAGGTAATAATGAACAGGTGCATGCCAAAGCCATTTGAATAATGCAAGATGGAAACACCTGTAGCTCTTTGCCAAATGGATTCACTCATAAACATAGCAGTTTCTACAATGTAGTAATTCGTACTTGCATTCTGATCCATGCTGAACAAAAATGAGCAAGACATGCCAATATGGTTATCTATACAAGACACATGAATGAGGACAAGGTGCGTGGAATGTGGCGAAGTGTTGGTGTGCTATAGAAGATGACAATTGTGCCACGAGTGGTTTGATGACACGACATATTTTTAGTTATATAGAAAATTTGTGTTTGTATGATATCTTCATTATGTTGCTCAAGTTGCCAATAGTGGTCTATTGTTTACTCATATAAGTATCATGTTCTTGAATAATGGTAAAATGAAGCATTTGTTTATAAGATGTTTGAGATGGACTATTAGCATTATTGTTGGAAGTATATTTTGTTTGTTAAACATGTGGATAATTGTATAAATAAAGAAGCTTTTGCTGAATTTTTACTGTGTACAGTTTGTTTTGTATTGAGAAGAATCTTTGTAAACTATTGACAATTATCCTATTGAAACATTTTGAATATTTATTGCTAAAGATGCCAATAAGGGTTTATATATGAATATTTTTAAATAGTGATGTCTATACTAGGTCTTTGATGGATTATTTATGTGGTTGAAGTATTTTTTGCACTTTGAACATGAGGATAGTCATATAAACAAAAGAAATTATATATATATATATATATATATATATATATTCTCATCTTTTTACCTTTATTTGTATTGAAAGTAAATTTTTGGACTTAGAATTATACTTGAAATAATTTCGGAAAAAATAATTGTCATTCAGGAAAATTGACCCTGCCTATAATGTCAAACTTTTATGACTTGGCCATTCGATTTGTACCTGGGAGAATTGTCATCGTGCCTTCAGGCATGGGCATACCCTAGTGTGTGTGTGTGTGTATATATATATATATATATATATATATATATATATATATATATATATATATATATATATATATATATTATGCACATAGAAAATATATTTATATGTCGCCTATATGTGTGGAATAAATCCTAGGACGGGAATATGATGTAAATTGAGGACAGGGGCTGGAGATGCATGAGCGGCTATCCGAGGTCGGTTGACGACTATGATTATAGGTAACGCGATACCTATAAGATTAAAATAAGTTGAGAGTACACTTATTTAATTAGTATGAATTGGTATATTCAGAGAGTATAAATCCTTAAAAGTGATTAAGGTGCGAGTTATATTTAAGTAGGAGAATACTGATGGATTTAGTATTTTAAGTGTGAAAATACTTAGATACTATTATGAATGGGAACATTCGGGATTGTTGGGTATGGCTATATGAGATTAGCAATTATATATATATATTTAAGGAGTGATATAGATTATATATATAAGATGTGATTATGGTATATATAATATGATACGTAAATACATATATATTTGTGTGTGATTGGTATATTTATATCTTATAGAATGGTTCCACGGGTTTTCCTTTGGCGTAGGATTGGAACAGCCAGATTATATATTTTCTCTAGTGCGATCCGGGAAGGTTGCGTGATGTGGGTGAATCCCTTGGCTTGAGGAGAAGGGAGAGTATATCCCCAGGTTATCTCGTCCCTTATATGAGTGCAATGTGTGTAATCCACTTGTAGAGGGAATATGACCGCCTACCCCGTTGTGTACTTTGACCATGACCATGAGAGAGTCTATCTTGGTATCGTGGTTGAGTGAGTAAACCCGAATTTAGATAGGCACAATGAAACTGCATCCTCGAGTTATAGCTCATAGGGATAGTTATTACACTTGTGATTGTGATAGGTATAATCATACTTGTTGCGTATAGTATATTGCTTGTATATGAAGACGATATATCATATAACATTAACATGGGTAAAGAGAAAAATGAATAAGGTTGTATTCTCATTCCGGGAGGTTATATCCAGATTTAAATTGTGATTCGTATATTAAAGTGAGGACTATATATATATATATATATATATATACGAGATCCTATATGATAAACTGAAAGTTTTGGGAATATGAATGGTGTATATATATATATATATATATATATTCGCATTAAGTGGTGAGGGCCTAATGGATCACGACGATCAACATTGCCAGGTAGTAGTGAATCGGGGGGTTCCTTTTCTGGATTTCGCTTCCCAACGTAGCATAGTGTTGGGAATGGGGAGAAGTTTAGCCCTTAGTAATCAGGTTTATGTGACTTTTCAGAGATGGGGTGAAACGAATTAGTTACGGAGGGTAGCTTAACTGGGTCGTTTAAAAGGTATGCGATAGGTGTGCTCCATTAGAAGAGGGGTGACGGGTATCTCATGGGTGTGCGATACCAATTTAAATATGAGATAATTCATATTATTAAAATATGGCATTTAGGAACTTGCAAAATATTTTCAAAACTCGAGCTATGACCCGCTTATATATATATATATATATATATATATATATATATATATATATATATATATATATTATAGGTATCCAGACACAGGGACACCTGGATGATGATTCCTTCGAGTCAGACGTGTACTGCAGCAGTTATGGATGCATGCAGATTTATTTTTAGACGCTTCTATTCGTGTGATCTAGATAGGAAGTACTATAGTCACACTCGAGCCGAATGCCCAATTGTATTTATTTATTCTTTTACTGCCTTTTAGCGCAGAATTTGAATTGGTTGTATTATGTTAAACCAAGTGTTCGGTTATTTTATTTCATTTTAGCTTTTATACATAAACTGTGTGATGGTTTTACTTTGTTGGTTTGATTAAAAAGACTAGTTAAATAAACTTTTGACGCCGGCCTAATAGGTTATTAGTAATAAATTTGGTTTTCGACAATGATGCTGAGAATGAACCATATGAGACTCATGTGTGAATTTTATATACGATTGATCAACCGGTATTTTATTAGGCGGGGTGTCATAGATGGTATCAGAGCATCAGGTTCTAGTGTCCTTAGGAATCTGTGTGGACGTACTATGCTTTCAGTGTTTCTCTCGATTTGATATAGAGCCTTATGATTAGAATTGTTGATTCTTCTTGTGAGATTTCATTCTCCTGCCATTATATAAGATTATAGTAAATCCTTTGCACACTCGTTCGAGATTCATGTGCTGATCGATGAAGGGAGACTAGGGAAGGCCGTTACGAAGGCAGTAGGAGGTGGGGATTAGATGGAACTGTAAATTGGAGCTGGGAATGAGGACCGCAATAGAGGTCACTGCCCTAGTGGCATTGTTTAGGACTGCTTAAATGACTACTAAATTATAGTAGTTATAACTATTCACGTTCCACTATAATATAGAGAGTGGTGTTAAACTTGACCTACCGAGCGAACTAAACTAGGAAAAAGTATGAAAAGGGTCCTTGATAAGGACCATACATTGAAGTTAAGTCATGCGAAGGCAGTGTACCTGTATTTAGTGGGACTATAGGGATCATAAGCTTTATCTTAGAGAAGGGTATGGAAATACCCATATGTGAAAATTTGAGGAAAAAATTTTCACTTGTGGGAGCGATATTGAAATGGTGGGAACAATGGTTACCATATTTTAGGGAGCATGATGTTTTGCTCATAACGGGATGTTATGGATGGATTTAACCTTTAGTTCATTTGATTTAGTAGGAATGAGGAGAATGTAATTCCTGAATTATTCACATGAGTATCGGTCAGAGGTCGATAGTGAATAAAGAGTTAGATGGAGAAGTGAACCTGGTACCGAAGTGAGGAAAGTACAACGAATAGAGAGTCCTTCAGTGGAATGATAGCCTCACTCGTAAGTGTTGCCAATGTTTAGGAGATTTTACCCAGAATTCTTATATATGTGAAGGAAATGTCGTACCTCTTATACAGGGAATGTTAATTGCTTCCATAAGAGTGGAGCTAGAGGAGTTAAAGAATTAAGTCCAAGGATAAAGGCTGAGATTGTTTGCATTCGTGGAACCCCACTGGTGAACATCGACCCGGGGAATTCATTGACATAAGGCAATTGAGGCCGGTAGAAAGTTTCCTTTTCGTCGAAGGAGTTGATGGAACTACCAAGGTGATTATCAGGATCGAGGCTATAGAGTCCAAGATACTAATAACCTTAACAGGGTCAGGAAGGCCAGACATGGGGAATGCGGTGATGTGGAATGTTAAACCACACGGTTAGTCCTTTCCCGGTAGGAGCTAAAGGACAAGAATGGAGTGCCTAGATGGGGCATTGATTAAATTAGTTTTTGGTTCAGTTAGAGAAAGTGTACCATGTCCGAGAACCAATAGGACTGGCCAGGGTGATTAGCAAGAATGTTGTTATAAGTTTCACCATGGATGGAGGGGGTCTATTTTGTGTTTCTAGATAGAGTCGCGGTATTTTGCTAACCCTAGATTCGTGTTTAATTCAATTTTAGTGGCGGTATCAGAAACATTATATAGTATATGCCTATATGTTTTTCCGCGATAGATTTTCTTCATTCGTTATGAAAGAGGGTGTTGATATTTTGGATTTCTATCTGATTTGTACTACTCATTTTATGTGTGTTATACGAGTATAGTACTATTGTAATTGTAATGAATTTGTGGATTATCGGAGCGATAGCAGGCTAGTGATTGTTAGACTATTGTGTCCGCGATTCCAGGGTGGAACTGGTTGTTGTTACAATATCTCACTTGGATACAAGTTGAGCTTGCCATTATTATGCATCTAGATGAAACATCAGTGAGTAGATGTTTCACTAGCATGAATTTAGTGCATGGTAATCTTATAGATATGTTCTAAGGTATGTATGATTTATTATTTTACATGTTTTGCGCTGACATATCTCCACGATCGACAAAGTTAAGTAGTAGTGTTTAGGAGGGGTTCCTTGTTTGGATTTTGCTTTATGGGACGCTCCACGCATGAACCTTAATGACTTCGGGAGTGGAAAGATGTTATGGAATGCTAGGATGTTGGATTTGATGATAAGTCACCTAGTGTGGAGAAAACACAATAGACTTAGAGCCGTGTGATGATCGCATGCTTGTGGAGATAGAAGTGCTATGGAAAAGCACTTAAATGGATCTCTCACCGCAACTACGTGGGTGAGGCGAGGTAAAGGAAATCGATTTAAGTCTTGTAGCCAATCCCGGAGCGGAAGGCAAATTTTGAGGTAATATGTTTTAGGTATGATGTCCGTAACATTTGTGTAGAGTAGGTGCCCTTATTTGTTAGACTTTCCATTTCTCCGAATTGGAAAGACATAGTGGTAGAGTATGTTAGTAGGTTATCATGGTAGGATTTAGGATGTCCCGCTGGTGTGCCTTAGGCTGTTATATCTCGATGAATGATGATGCGAGGAAGTAGTGTAATGGGAGGGTTCCTTGTTTGGATATCTCTTTGCGAAATGTCCCACGCATGAAACCGAGCAAATATCATAAGTTGAGAGAGGTCTTGTGCACTAGGGATATAATTAGGATAGTATTCATTTTTTTTCATTTGTAGTAAACACATCGATCTTAGGATTATTTGGAAGTAAGGCCATAATGACTAGTGGCGCCGATATAGGACGACTATTGTGAGTTAACCACAAGATGATTGGTGGGTTAACCTTGAGAAGGATTGGATTTCCAGGTATAGGAAGAATTGAATTTGAATTTTTTCTCGAGTTAGGAAAACCCATGGGTTAGTACCAGGCCGAGGAAATGAGGCCCATCGTTTAGAGAGAGTGTTATGTATCAGACGTTTATAATGGGTTTATAGATAGGCATGGGTTAAAAGGTGTATGGGCACCTTGATAAGTTGGTTTTGTATACCATCTAAAATAGAAGGGACGTAGTATGTTAAGCTAAAGAATATGCTGTAGAGGTATCTATAACTGGATTCCATTTGAAGTTTTATGGATTGAACGTCGTAGGAGGTACGCGATCACCCAATCGTATAGGTGTAATAAGAGTTAGCACACCTAAGATAAGTGAGAAGACTTATGGGAATAGTCAAGTTCTAGTGTAGTTTCCTTTTGAGGGAAATTAGATATCTTGATGTATATGACTGAGCACTTAGAGTGTCGACTTTGTGAGGGGATCGAGACGCTAGAGCGACGTTTGTATGATCGTTTTCTTTAGATGCAATTATAGAAGAAATAGGTGGGATGTGGCGTTAAAGTTGATCTTAGACTTGAGATAAGTGGGTACCGTGAATGAGTGTACCGTAGGGTACCCTTTGGGTTAGTACCTTTTGATTTGTGTGTGCAAGATGAAGTGTGAGCAGTAATCCTAGGTCAGTAGTACCGGTCATATTCGAATTTTGGGGATGAAATTCCATTGTAAGGGGGGAGAATGTAATACCCCACACTTTTACGGATATTTAAATTACATAAGTGGGTGTAATTTGGAAATTTGAGGAATTATTGTGAACAATAATTTTTGGAATTTAAGAGTGTTAGATGATTTCGGATGTGTGTTACATTTACTTTTGGGATTAAGTAAATAAGTCGGATTATTTTAATTACATGTCGCAGTTGGGAAAAGCGACAGAAGATAATATTTTAAGTGGAAAACCCATATTAATATGTGTTGGGTTTAATTAGTGAATTGTAGTTAAGTGACTCGGATGTATATTTCAAGTGTGCAGTTTGTTTCAGAATGGCGGAGCTAGTCAGAATAGAGTATCCAGGAGTAATGTTTAGGTTCCGGGAATTTTTGGACTAATAGGGACTCGCATTTTAGTAAACGAGTCATTTTGGGGTTTATAAGGGATAAACCCTTATTTCTCTCTATATAACGCATGAGAGAGTGGGAGAAAGAACGAAAAGAGAGAAAATAGGAAATAAAGAAAGAAAGAAGGAAAAGGGAGAAGAAAAAGGGGATTCCGGCCAAACTCCACGGGATTCGACTCGAGGTCATCGGATTTAATCCACGAGACAAGTGTTTACTTGCTTTATTCTTTTAAGTGTGTATCTCATATGATAGTTGGTAATAAAAAACTATAATGATTTTTGGGTTGGGTTTTCGTGAATCAAAAGGGTTTTTTTGAAAGTTTAACGAATAAACCCCGGATAATATTCGATTCGAGGGACTTAGAATTTAATTGAAATTGATGGTGGGTTTTTGGTTCTAGGATGTTTAGAACCCTATTTATATGTAAATATGTCATTGGTTGAGGATGGGTGAAGAGACAAAAATCTTGGGGTATGTTAATGGCCGAAACAGAGTCTTCAGAGAAAACAATGCCATGTTCGGACGATCGATCGAGTGCCAGGGGTTAGTCGATCAACCCTACAGTTATTTTAGCATTTTTGGGTTGCATTGTTAATGGGATAAATTCCCAAATAAATTAATACTAGCTTATTTATTTTAGTAAATAAATACCCAACTGAGGGATTCATACCTAGCCAATTAAGGGAGTTAAATTTGGGGCTAGGAGGGTGCAAAATGGTGTGGCACTTAATGAGTAATTTTGAGGAAAAATAAATTATGGAGATAGACAATTGGGGTTACCAAAAATAGAGTGCGTACTTTTAAATTATTATTGGGGTGAGATGTATACCTTGGGTTAATTGAGAAAAATCCAAGACTTACTAATTTAAGGGTGTTCGGGACGAGTAACACTCGGGGTAATATTTCGACGGGCGATTATATATATATATATTATACGCGTAGAAAATATATTTATATGACGCCTATATGTGTGGAATAAATCCTAGGATGTGAATACGATGTAAATTGAGGACAGGGGCTAGAGATGCATGAGCGACTATCCGGGGTCGGTTGACGACTTTGATTATAGGTAATGCGATACCTTAAGAATAAAATACGTTGAGAGTATACTTATTTCATTAGTATGAATTGGTATATTCGGAGAGTCTATAAATCCTTAAAAGTGACTAAGGTGCGAGTTATATTTAAGTAAGAGAATACTTTTGGATTTAGTATTTTCAGTGTGAAAATACTCAGATACTATTATGAATGGGAACATTCGGGATTGTTGGCTATAGCTATATGAGATTAGCAATTATAGCTATATATATATATATATATATACACACACACACACACACATTAAGTTCTGAGGACCTAATGGATCTCGACGATCAACATTGCCTGGTAGTAGTGTATTGGGGGGGTTCCTTGTTTGGATTTCTGTTCGCGAGACACTCCACACATGAACGTAGCGCAGTGTTCGGAATGGGGAGAAGTTTATCCCTTAGTACTCGGGTTTATGGGGATTTTCAGAGATGGGGTGGAACGGATTAGTTAGGCAGGGTATCTTAACAATGTCGTTTAAAAGGTATGCCATAGGTGTGCTATAGTGCGATACCAATTTAAATATGCGATAATTGATATGTTTAAAATATGGCATTTATACACTTGAAAAATATTTTCAAAACTCGGGCTCTGACCCGTTTTTCTTTTTTCTCCTCTCTTAATATATATATATATATATATTATAGGTGTCCAGACACAGGGATGCTTAGATGATGATTCCTTCTAGTCATACGTGTGTTGCAGCAGCTGTGGATGCATGCAGGTTTATTTTTTGACGCTTCTATTCTTGTGATCTAGATAGGAAGTATTGTAGTCACACTCGAGCCGAAAGACCAATTGTATTTTTTTATTCTTTTACCTCCTCTTAGCGCGCCATTTGATTTGCTTGTATTATGTTAAACTGAGTGTTCGGTTGTGTTATTTCATTTTAGTTTTTATATATAAACTGTGTGATGCTTTTACTTTGTTGGTTTGATTAAAAAGATTGGTTAGATAATTTTGATGCCAGCCTAACAGGTTATTAGTAATAAATTAGTTTTCGACAGTAATACGCGAGATGTCACAGGTGTTTAAGTTATTCCTAGGAGAATACTTCATTTTTGGAAGTTTTATAATAAGGGTGTAGAGGAGAAATGTAGTCAGTATTTTGAATATGTTTTTATTTGACCATATGAGGTTCGATCTAGATTTCTGCCTTTGATCTTTGAATTTTGGAGTTATGTGAGAATCAGGGTTGAAAGACAATGTTTTATGAAAATTACACCTATTATTTTATTGATCAGGAGTATGAACCTTGGATCATGTAAAAGAAAGGGTAAAATTTTGGGTATTGGAACTCGTGTAAATAACTTCATATAATTTTTTGCAAAAGAGTTCACGCAATGAACAATGCCTAATCAGATCTGAATATCTATTTATAAAAATGTTATGTCGGCGCGTCGTTCGAACAAAAAACACATTTCGTTCGAATGAAAAATACATCTCGTTAGAATAAAAAAATTATTATTTGAACGATATTGAAATCTTGTTCAAATGCCCATCAAACTTTCTTCTGACGAGCTCAACTTATTCGCAAATTTTAGTTGTATTCCAAAACTGAGAGTCACGTGACTACATAGTCTATTCCTACGAGTTAAATTGATCTCGTGAGAGGTTTTTGTGCTCCTCATGAGGCCGTTCAGTAGCTATTTAGTGTGTTCACCCCATAGGAGTACGTTTTCAAGACTAAGTTTGAATATTCTCCAATTTTAATCCTATTCCAAAAATGGGAGTCATGTGACTACGCGGTCAGTTCCTATGAGTTACATTGGTCATGTGGAAGGTGTTTGTGCCCTCACGGGGTCGTTCGGAGGCCGATTTGGGTTATCACCCCCTAAGGGAAAATTTTTAAGCCAAAGTCAACTTATTCGAAAATTTTACTCCTATTCCCAAACTGGTAGTCCCGTCACTACGCTATCAATTCCTAGCAGTTACATTCGTCCTGTAAGAGGTGTTCGTGCCCATCATGGGGTCGTTCAGTGGCTATTTTGGGTTATCACCACCTAGGGTAACGTTTTCAAGCATATGTCACCTTATTCGAAAATTTTAGTCATATTCCCATATCGGGAATCCCGTGACTACGCGGTAATTTGCTATGAGTTACATTTGTCCCATGGTAGGTATTCCTTCCCCTCATGAGTCCGTTCATGGATTATTACAGGTTTCATCCCTATGGGTACTTTTCAAGTCTTAGTCATCTTATTCCCAAGTGTTTGTTCTATTCCCAAATTGGGAGTCCCGGGAACACTGGGTTAGTTCTTACGAGTTACATTGGTCAGTTGGGAGGTGTTCATGCCCCTCATAGGGACATTTCCGGATTGGTTTGGATTTTCACCCCTAAGGGAACATTTTTAAGACTAAGTTCGTTTATTCATAACTTTTTATCCTATTCATAAACCGGTAGTCCCGTGACTATGTGGTCAGTTCCTAGAGTTTAAATTGGTCCCGAAGGAGGTGTTTATTCCCCTCACGAGGACGTTTGGGGATGGTTCTTGACTTTCCCCCTTAGATGCACATTTTCATGCCAAAGTAAGATTATTCACAAATTTTTGTCTTATTCCCAAGATGGGAGTCTCATGATAACATGATGAGTTCCTACGAGATACATTGGTCTTGTGCAAGGTGTTCGTGGCCCTAACGGGACTGTTCAGGGGCTATTTTGGGTTTTCACCCACTAGGGGCATAGTTTCAAGCCTATTAAAAAAATTTAGTCCTATTCCCAAATCAAGAATCTCGTAACTATGTGGTGTGTTTTACAAGTTACATTGGTCCCATGGGTAGTGTGCGATCCCCTCACGGAGCCGTTCGAGGGTTATTTTTGGTTTTCACCTTTTATGGGCGAATTTTCACGCCTAAGTCAGCTTATTAACAAATTTTAGTCCTATTACAGAACTGGGAGTCACATGACTACGCAATCAGTTCTTACGAGTTACATTGGTCATATGGAACGTGTTCATGCCCCTCACGGGGTCGTTCGAGAGTTGTTCTGGGTTTTCACCCCCTGAGGGCACATTTTTAACCCCAAGTCATCTTGTTCATGAACTTTAGTCTTGTTTCCAAACTGAGAGTCCTGTAACTATGCTGTCAGTTCCTAGGAGTTACATTGGTCTCGTGGGAAGTGTTTGTGACCCTCACCGGGCCGTTGGGTGGTTATTCTAGTTTTTCACACCTAGGCTCATGTTTTCAATGCTAAGTTATGTTATTCGCAAATTTGAGTCATAGTCCCAAATCGGGAGTCTCGTGACTACGCGAGCAATTACTATGAGTTACATTTGACACGTGGGAGAGGTTCATGACCCTCATATGGCCATTCGGTGGTTACTGTGAATTTTTAGCCCTAGTAGCACATTTTTAAGCTTGAGTCGGTCTATTCCCATATTTTAGTCCTAGTCACAAACCGGGATTCCTGTGAATATACAATAAATTCCTACAAGTTACATTGAACCCATGGGAGGTGTTTGTGACCCTTACGAGGCTGTTCGTGGGCTATTATGCATTTTCACCCCCTAAGGGAACGTTTTCAACCCTAAGTCAGCTTATTCCTAAATTTTAGTGCTATTCCCAAATCGAGAGTCCCGTGACTACATGGTGAGTTTCTATGAGTTATATTGGTCTCATGGAAGGTATGCATGCCCCTAACGATTTCGTTCAGGGGTTGTTTTGGTTTTCACCTGCTAAGGTACATTTTTAAGACTATGTCAGCTTATTCATAAATTTTAGTCTTATTCCCAAGCATGTAGTCCCATGACTACGTGGTCAGTTCTTATGAGTTACACTGCTCCCGTGGAAGGTGTCAGTGCCCCTCACAGGGCTGTTCAGGGGTTGTTTTGTATTTTGAACCCCTAGGGACACGTTTTCTACCTTAAGTCATTTTATTTGGAAATTGTTGCCCTATTCCTAAATTGGGAGTCCCGTGACTATGCGATTAGTTCCTACGAGTTACATTGGTCCCGTGGAGGCTATTCTAGGTTTTTAATCCCAGGGTTCACATTTTCTAACCCAAATGTGCTTATTCACAAATTTTAGTCATATCCCCAAATCGCGAGTCTCATGACTATTCGGGCAGCTCTTGCTAGTTAAATTAGTCCCATGCGAGGTGTTCATGCCCTTCACG
Source organism: Sambucus nigra (assembly GCA_949130495.1). NCBI lineage: Eukaryota > Viridiplantae > Streptophyta > Magnoliopsida > Dipsacales > Adoxaceae > Sambucus > Sambucus nigra. Next base: position 731,038,229 of record OX422211.1, read on the forward strand.
GGGCCGTTTGGGGGTTATTTTATTTTTTAACCCCTAGGTGCACGTTTTCAAGACTAAGTCATCTTATTAGAAAATTTTAGTTGTATTCCTAAAGCAGGAGTCCTGTGACTAAGCGATCAATTCCTACGAGTTATATTTGTTCCGTGGGAGGTTTTTGTGCCCCTCACTAAGAAATTATATCGTTGTTATGGTTTTTCACCCCTAGATGCATGTTTTCAAGCCTAAATCATGTTATTCCAAGATTTTAGTCTTATTCCCAAAACAGGAGTCTCGTGACCACGCGGTCAATTATTACGACTTATATTATTCCCGTGGGAGCTGTTTGTGCCCCTCAAAAGGCCGTCCGGGGGCTGTTATGGGTTTTTACCCCTAGTGGGAGGTATTTTAAGCCTAAGTCAGATAATTCCCATATTTTAGTCATATTCACAAATTGCGAGTCACGTGACTACGCGGTCAGTTCGTACAAGTTACATTTCTCCCTCAGGAGGTGTTAGTGCACTCACAGGGCCTTTCGGAGGATGTTCTTCATTTTCACCCCGTAGGGGAACGTTTTCAATCCACAGTCATCTTATTCATAAATTTTAGTCCTATTCCCAAACCAAGAGTCCTGTGACAATGTGTTGAGTTTCTAAGAGTTACAGTGAACTCATTGAAAGTATTCGTGCCCCCATGGGGCCGCTTTGGGGTTATTTTTGGTTTTCAGCTCTTTGTGGCACGTTTTCAAGCCCAAGTTGGCTTATTTGTAAATTTTAGTAATATTATCAAATCGTTAATCCCATAAGAATGCGATTAGTTCTTACAAGTTACATTTATCCCGTGGAAGGTGTTTGTGCCCCTCATAGGGCCGTTTAAGAGTTATTTTCTATTTTCAGACCCTTGGGGATCTTTATCAATCCTAAGTAACTTTATTCCCAAATTTTAATTCTATTCCCAAACTAGGAGTCTCGTGACTATGCAAAAATTTCCTACGAGTTACATTGGTCCTATGGGAGGTGTACGTGCCCCCTATGAATTACATTGGTCATGGGGGGATGTTATATGTTTTCACCCCTTAGGTGTGCCCTTTCATGCCTAAGTCGGGTTATTTGTAAATTTTAGTCCTATTACCAAACCAAGATTCATGTGGCTATATGGTTAGTTCTGACGAGTAACAATGGTCCCATGGAAGGCGTTTGTGCCACTCACAGTCCCGTTGAGGGGTTATTCTGGGTTTTTAACCACAAGGGGCACGTTTTCAGTCCTAAGTAATCTTATTCAGAAATTTTAGTGACATTACCAAACCAAGAGTCATGTGACTATGCAGTCATTTTCTATGGGTTATATTGTTCTCGTGGGAGGTGTTTGTTCCCCTCACAAGGCCGTTTGAACCTTGTTTTCCATTTTCACATCCTAGGGGCACATTTTCAAGTCTAAGTGCGCTTATTTTCAAATTTTAGTCGTATTCCTAAACCTGGAGTCCTGTGATGACATGGTCAGTTAGAATGAGTTAAATTGTCCCATAAAAGGTATTCGTGCCAACCACAGGGCCATTCAGGGGGAAGTTTGGGTTTTCACACATAGGGCAAGATTTTCAAGCTTCAGTAAGCTTATTCACAAATTTTATTCCTATTCCCAAACCGAGAGTCCTATGACTATGTAGTTAGTTTCTACGAGTTACATTGGTACCATGGGAGATGTTCGTGACACTCGGGGCCGTTCGACGACTATTTTGGATTTTCACCCCCTAAGGCAGGTTTTTAAGACTAAGTCATCGTATTTGGAAACTTTAGTCCTATTCCAAAACTAGGAGTTCCATGACTACGTGATTAGTTCTTATGAGTTACATTGGTCCCGTAGAAGTTGTTCGTGCCCTGCGCGGTGCCGTTTTGGGGTTATTTTATGTTCTCACCCCCTAGGGGAACGTTTTCAAGCTTAAGTCAGCTTATTCACAAATTTGTGTCTTATCCCCAACTCGGGAGTCCCATGACTAGACGGTTAGTTCCTATGATTTACATTGGGCCAGTGGGAGGTGTTCGTGCCCCTTACGGGTTTGGTTTGTATCTATTTTGGGTTTTCAAACCCTAGATGCCCATTTTCAACCATAAATCGACTTTTTTATAATATTTTGTCCAATTCCCAAATCAGGAGTCCCGTGACTATGCAGTTAGTTCCTACGGGGTATATTGGTCCAGAGGGAGGTGTCCATGCCCCTCATGGGGCTATTTAGATGCACGTATTCAAGTCTATGTGGGCCTATTAAAAAAAATTAGTCTTATCCCCGAATCGGAAGTCCTGTGACTACATGATCAGTTCCTATGAGTTACATTGGTCCCATGGGAGGTGTTCGTGCCCCTCACACTGTCGTTCGGGGGTTTGTCTGGTTTTTCACCCATAGGCGCACATTTTCAAGCCTATGTCATCCTATTCACAAATTTTAGTTTGATTCCTAAATCGGGAGTCTCATAGCTACGTTGTTAGTTGCTACTACTTACACTGGTCCCATGGGAGGTGTCCGTGCCCCTCACATGGCCATTCGGGGGATGTTTTGGGTTTTTACTCCTAGTGGAGAATTTTTATGCCTAAGTCATATATTTCCCATATTTTAGTCCTATTCAAAAACTAGGAGTCTCGTGAATATGTGGTCAGTTCCTACGAGTTGTATTGGTCCTCTAGGAGGTATTCGTGCCACTTACGGGGTTGTTCAGGGGTGTTGTTCTGCATTTTCACCTGTTGGGGGAACCTTTTCAAGCCGAAGTCATCTTATTCATAAATTTTTGTCCTATTCCCAAACTGAACATCTCGTGACTATGCGATCAGTTCCTACGAGTTAGATTGATCCCATGGAAGGTGTTTGTGCCCCTCACGGGGTCATTCATGGGTTGTTTTAGGTTTTCACCCACTAGGGGAACCTTTTAAAGACCAAGTAATCTCATTGAAAATTTTTAATCATATTCCCAAATGAGGAGTCTCGTGATTATACAGTGAATTCCTACGATTTACATTCGTCCCGTGGGAGGTTTCCCTATCCCTTAAGGGTGTTTTCGTGGGTTATCTTGGGTTTTCACCTATTAAGAGCATGTTTTCAAGACTAAGTCAACTTATTTGCAAATTTTAGTCCTATTACCCGAACTAGGAGTTTTGTGAATACGTAGTCAGGTCATTCATTGGTCCCATGGGAGGTGTTCGTGCCCTGTATAGGGCCGTTCAAGGGTTGTTTTAAGTTTTCACCCCTAAGGGCACATTATCAAGCCTAAGTTAACTTATTCATAACTTTTTGTCCTATTACCAATCCGGGAGTCTCATGACTACATTATTAGTTCTTATGAGTTCATTGGTCCCATGGGAGATGTTTGTGCACCTCACGGGGTCGCTCGGTGGGTGTTTTGGGTTTTCACCCCTACGCGAACATTTTCTACTCTAAGTCATATTATTCACTAATTTTAGTCATATTCCAAAGCCCAAAATCTTATTTGATCAGTTCCTACAAGTTGTATTAATCCCATGGGAGGTGTTCGTGCCACTCATGGGGCTTTTTGCTTGTTATTATTGGTTTTCAAGCCTACGATATCTTATTCTCATATTTTACTCCTATTCCAAAACCCAGAGTCCTATGATAACGCGGTTAGTTCTTATGAGTTACATTGGTCCCATGGGAGGTGTTTGTAACCCTCACAAGAACATTCGACGATTGTTACGAGTTTTCACCCTCTAAGAGACCTTTTTCAAGCATAAGTAGCTTATTCATAAATTTTATTCTGATTCCCAAACTAGGAGTCTATGACTACACGATTAGTTATTATGAGTTACATTGGTCCGGTGGGAGGTGTTCATGCCCCTCATAGGGTTGTTAGGGGTCGTTATAGGTTTTCGCCCCTAGGGGCACATTTTCAACCACAAGTCATGTTATTCACAAATTTTAGTCTTTTTCCAAAATCGGGGGACCCGTGAATATGCGATCAGTTCTTACGAGTTAAATTGGTCCCGTGGGAGGTGTTTATGCGCCTTATAGAGCCTTTCGGTAGTGAAATGACTACGCGGCCATCTATTATGAGTTATATTAGTCCCATGGGAGGTGTTCCTATCACTCACATGGACGTTCTGAGGCTATTCTGGGTGTTTATGCCTAATGAAATGTTTTTAATCCTAAGTCATACAATTCCCATACTTTGGTTTTATTCACAAATTGGAAGTCCCGAAAATATGCGTCAGTTCCTATGAGTTACATTTGTTCCTTGGGAGGTATTTTTACCCCTCACGTGGCGTTCGGGTATCTGTTACATTTTCACCCGGCGACACATTTTCATGCCTAAGTCATCTTAATCAAAATTTTAGTCTTATTTCCAAATCGAGAGTCCCGTGACTGCGTAGTGAGTTTCTACAAGTTACATTGATCACCTGGAAGGTATTCGTTCCCCTCGCCAGGCTATTTGGGGTTGTTTTCAGTTTTCACCCAATAATGGAATATTTTCAAGACCAAGTTTTATTATTCATATTTTTTAATGTTATTCCCAAACTGGTAGTCCTGTGACTATACGATATATATTCCAAGTTAAATTGGTCTCGTGGATGGGATTTGCACTCCTCACGAGGATGCTGATGGGTTGTTTTTTGTTTTCACCCCCTAAGGGAATGTTTTGAAGCGTAAGCAAGATAATTCGCAAACTTTAATCCTATTCCTAAATTGGGAGTCCCGTGACTATGAAGTCAGTTCGTACGAGTTACATTGGTCCCATGGGAGGTGTCTTTGCCACTTACGGTTCCATCTAGGGGTTATTTTAGGTTTTCACGATCTAAGGGAAGGTTTTCAAGACTGAGTCAACTTATTAACATATTTTAGTGCCATTACCAAATTGTGAGTCCCGTGATTTTGCAGTCAAGTAATTTAAGTTATTTTTGTTCTGTGGGAGGTGTTTGTGGCCCACGTGGTGACGTACCGGAGATGCTTTGTGTTTTTATACCTAGTGGCACATTCTCAAGCCTAAGCCATCTTATTCATAAATTTTTGTCCTATTCCAAAATCGGGACTCTCGTGCCTACACGATCAATTCCTACTAATTATGTCGGTCCTCTGGGAGCTATTTGTGGCCCACGTGGTGACGTTTGAGGGTTGTTTTTGGTTTTCACGCCCTAATTGCACGATTTCTACCCTAAGTCATAATTTTTGAAAATTTTACTCGTATCCCAAAATTGGGAGTCTTGTGACTATGCGGTCAATTCTTATGAGTTACGTAGTCCTCTAGAAAGTGTTCGTGCCCCTCATGGGGCCATTAGGGGGGTTGTTCAGTATTTTCACCCCCTAAGGGCACATTTTCAATCCAACGTCGACTTATTCATAAATTTTAGTCCTATTCCTAAACCAGGATTCTAGTGACAATAAGGTTAGTTCTAGAGAGTTACATTGGTTCCGTGGAAGGTGTTCGTGCCCCTCACGGATCCGTTTGGGAGTTATTCTAGTTTTCAACCTTAGGGTTCCGTTTTCAAGTCTAAGTCATCTTATTTAGAAATTTTAGTCATACTCCCAAATTAGGAGTCCTGTTACTTAGCAGTCAGTTCCTACGAGTTATATTGGTCCCATAGGAGGTGTCCGTGCCCCTTATGAGGCCCTTTGAGGGTTGTTTTCCATTTTTACCCCCTAAGGGTACGTTTTCAAGCCTAAGTATGCTTATTCAAAAATTTCTATCATGTTCCTAAACATAGAGTCCCGTGACTACTTGGTAAGTTACTATGAGTTAAGTTCTCCCATGGTAGGTGTTCATTCTCCTCACGTAGCCCTTATGGGGAAGTTTTGGGTTTTCACATCTAAGGAAACATATTCAAGCCTCAGTAAACTTATTCACAAATTTTATTCATATTCCTAAATCGAGTGCCCCATGATTATGCAGTTAGTTCCTATGACTTACATTGGTTCCGTGGAAGGTGTCCGTGCCACTCGAGATCGTTAGGGGGTTATTTTAGATTTTCACCGCCTAAGGAAACGTTTTTATGCTCAAGTTATCTTATTTGGAAATTTTAGTCCTATTCACAAACTAGGAGTCCCATGCCTACGCAGTTAGTTTTTACGAGTCACATTGGTCCAATGGGAGGTGTTCATGCCCAACACGGTGTTGTTTGGGGTTGTTTTATGTTCAAACCCCTTAGGAGAACGTTTTAAACCTTAAGTCATGGTATTCGCAAATTTTTGTCCTATCCACAAATCGAGAGTCCCATGACTACATGGTTTGTTCTTATGATTTACATTGGTCCAATGGGAGGTGTTCGTGCTCCAAACAGGGATGATTGGTGGCTATTATGCATTTTCGAGCCCTAAGCGCACATTTTCAAGCATAAGTCAGGTTATTCATAATTTTTTGTCCAATTTCCAAATTGAGAGTCTCGTGACTATGAGGTTAGTTCCTACGGGTTACCCAAGAGAACAATGTGACACGTTGGAACAGACCATGTAGTCACGGGTCTATCGGTTTCAAAATAGGAAAAAAATCTAAATAAGCTGATTTAGGATTGAAAACTCAGAACACACCATAACTGGCCCCGTGAGGGACACGAACACCTCCCACTGGACCAATGTAACTCATAGGAACTAACCGTATTATAACGAGAATCCCAGTTTGGGTATAGGAATAAATTTGTGAATAATATCACTTAGGCTTGAAAACGTGCCCCTAGGGGTGAAAACCCAAAACACGCCCTAAACGACCCCATAAGGGGTAGGAACACCTTTCACAGGACCAATGAAACTCATAGGAACTGACTGGAGAGTCATGAGACTCTCAGTTAGGGAATTGGACTGAAATTTATGAATAAGCTTACTTAGGCTTGTAAAAGATCCCTTAGGTGGTCAAAACCACAAAGCGGCAATCGAAAGGCCCTGTGAGTTACACAAACACGTTCCATGGGACAATGTAACTCTTAGGAACTGACCACATAATAAGGAAACTCCTAGTTTTGGAATGAGACTAAAATTTTAAATAAGTTGACTTTGGCTTCAAAATGTTCCCATAGGGATGGAAACTCAAAAGAGCACTCAAACAGCCCCGTGAGGGGTAAGAACACCTCCTACGGGACCAATGTAACTTGTAGGAACTCACTGCGTAGTTAAAGGACACCCAAATTGGAAACATGACTAAATTTTTTGAATAAACTGACTTAGGCTCTATAATGTGCCCCTAGGTGGTGAAAACTCAAAATAACCACAGAATGGCCCCATATGGAACACGAACACCTCCCACGAGACAAATGTAACTCGCAGGAACTTATCGCATAGGCACGAGACCCCAAGTTTGGGAATAGGACTAAAAAATTTTAATAAGCTGACTTAGGCTTGAAAACGTTCCCTTAGGGGGTGAAAACCAAAAACAACCAACGACTGGCCTTGTAAGGGGCACGTACACCTCACACGAGACCAATATAACTCATAGAAATTAGTCGCATAGTCACGGGACTCCCGATTTAGGAATAGGATTAAATTTTGCAAATAAGATTACTTAGGCTTGAAAATAATCCCCTAGAGGTGAAAATCCCAAACAGCCCCATGAGAGGCACGAACACCTTCCACGGACCAATGTAACTCATATGAACTGATCGTGTAGTCATGGGACTCCCAATTTGGGAATTCGACTAAAATTTGTGAATAAGTCGACTTAGGCTTTAAACATGCGCATAGTAGGGGAAAATCCAAAATATCCCCCAAACGACCCTGGGGGGGCACAAATGCATTCCACGAGATCAATGAAACTCGAAAGAACTGATCGCGATGTCATAGGATTCCAAGTTTCAGACTATGACTAGAATTTGTTATTAAGCTAACTTATGAGGGGAAATGTTCTCTTAGGGGGTGAAAACTTATAACAACCCCCTAACTACCTCATGAGGGACACGAACACCTCCCACAAGACCAATGTAATTCGTAGGTACTGATCGTGTAGTTAGGAGACTCCTATTTTGGAATATGAGTAAAATTTATAAATAAGCTTACTTAGGCATGAAAGTGTGCCCTTAGGGGTGAAATGGAGAACAATGCCCGAACGTCCATGTAAGGGGAGCAAACACCTCCTACGGGACCAATGTAACTCGTAGGAACTGATCGCATGGTCATGGGACTCCGGGTTTGGGAATAAAACTAAAATTTGCGAATAAGCTGATGTAGGCTTGAAAACGTCGCCTAGGGATGAAATACCATAACTCCCCCAAACGGACCAGTGAGGGGTATGAACACGTCCCACGGGACCAATATCACTCGTAGGAAACGACTGCAGAGTCATGGGACTTTAGGTTTGGGAATAACATTAAAATTGGTGAATAAGCTGACATAGGATTTAAAGCATGCCCTTGGGGTTGACACCTAAAACAACCCCCGAACGGCCTCTGAAAGGGCATGAACACCTCCCACGAAACTAATGTAACTTGTAGTAACTGATTACGTACTCCTGGGACTCCTAATTTTGGAATAGGACAAAAATTTATGAATAAGCTAACTTAAGCTCGAAAATTTTCCCCTAAAGGGCATGAACGGCCCGTGAGAGGCACGAACACCTCTTGTGGGACCAATATAATTGCGTAGTCACGGGACTCCCGATTTGGTATTGAAGCACTCTATATATTTGACTCACTTGAGTCTATATTATATAGGTGCCCAACTAGTTTGGAAATAGTGACAAAATTGAGTCATACCCTTTCAAACCAAAGAACCATCAAACTCTTCACTTTGAGTTCCTTTAATTGTCCAAAAGGTAGTACACCAACAATTCACCTAGGATGCATTCATGTGTTGCATATGTGCTTTCCTTATTCATTATTTGGTTTTGTCTGAGTTTAATCCCTCTAAACTAATTTTTAATAATTTTTTGGATTTTTTAAATAATTTCTATAATTTTTTTAAAACATTTTTTAAAATTAAAAATTTGTTTTTAAAAAAAGTTGTGAGATGATTTATTATTTCCATATGCTGTAAAATTTATTCTTGGATAGAAATTGAAAGAGCTTGAAAATTATGTGGGTGCAATTTGTATTTGTAGAACTTTAAAAACATGCGTTTAAAGTTCCATCTTCGCCTTACACATGTTGTTTACACAACGAATAGATTTGCATTTCTACGCTCGCACTTACCCGTGCTTAACTGTGAACCCTTGGATCCTTTTAATCAACAACCTGCATGTTATCTGGGTTGATCCTTTTGTCGTCTTGATCAACTAATGAGGGTTATCTTTCAAGCGGTGCAACCTTAACCCTTGGATTTGCTTTGATCTTTTAAACTCAATCCTGAGCATTGATTTGCCTCGAGGTTCCAGAGCCTTCCATCTCTTACTATAAATACAAGCCATATGTTATACGTTTAAAATCTTTGGCCATCCTCACATCTGAGAGAAAATAAAGAGAAGAGAGTGAGAGAGAGAAATCAAATCCTAAACTAAACTTCGGCCAAATCCTTCCAGAAAACCTTTTCTATGAGAGATTTAGTTTGAGATTGGAGTATATCCATCCTCTTCTGTCCTTTATCTATTTCCCAACTTAATCACGTTGGTTAAATCTCAGTTTCTTTCATAGAACTTTGAGATTTGATCTATGTGATACATTTCACTTAGATATTGCATAGTTTTAATTTCTTCTTTGGAGAAATCTTATTTTATTGGTTGTTTTCAAACAGATATGTTATTTTCAAGCACTAAACCAACAAAACCTTTTTTGATTTCATTTTCTTTTAATATTCAAACTTATATCTAGTAGAGATATTGATTGGGGATTTGCACTTTTATATATTTCACATTATGTGAAATAAGTGTAAATATTTTCAAATAAAAAGTGCAAAGGTTCTTGGCTCGTGTATATAGCAAGATTCCCTCTTGATATGCGGATATTTGAAAGATCCAAAGTCTGATATTTTGATAAAACTTATTTTGGAAATTCCTTTGCATATTTGTTGTTTGTTTTGCATACTATCTATAATTAAGTGTGTGTGAGTTGTAAGCATGTGATTTATATCACATCACCACTTACAGTGTCTCACAACTACACTGAAAGGTGTTTGTATTGAGATATTGGACATTTTGAGTCGACGTAAAACTAAAAGGAGTGGAGTTACAAAGTTGAGAGAACATCAACAACATCAGAGCCTTGGAAGAACTCAGAAAATCCAGAGGAGTTGGTATATTTCTGAACTTATAATTAGGTCCGATTGTGTGTCTTGATTGTTATATAGTTTGTAAATTGTTACTCTATTTTAGTGGATTTTTACTTTTGAGGTGTAGAGACCTCCGTGTGTGTTTCCCCAATTGGTTGGGGTTTTTCCACATTAAAATTGCTCGTGTATACTTCCTCTTCCTCTCATCCCTTTCTTAAGGTTGTGTTGGTTTAATTTTCTTAAGTTTTGTTTTTCAAAATTGGTAAGCCAATACCTGAAATAACTCGTTCATACTGTTTGACACATCTTGTGTTCAAAATTTGTTTTAAGAAAAGAGTTTCTTCAACAGACCGTTTGAAGACATTTAGATAGTTTAAATTTGAATTAAATGACTTAAGTGGTATTTTTTTTAGTTAACGGGACTAAAATTTGCAAATAAACTAACTTAGGCTAGAAAATGTGCCCTTAGGGCCTCAAAACCCAGAACAGCCCCCCAAACAGCCCCGTAAGGGGCACGAACACCCCCCACTGGACCAATATAACTCATACGAACTGATTGTATTGTCACGGGACTCTCAATTTGGGAGTAGGACTAAAATTTGGGGAAAAATTGACTTAGGCTTGAAAATTTTTCCCTAGAGGTGAAACCCAAAACATCCCCTGAACGACCACACGATGGGTATGAAGACCTCTTATGGGACCAATTAAACTCGTAGGAACTAACCGCATAGTCATGACACTCTAAGTTTTGGAATAAGACTAAAACTTGTGAATAAGCTAACTTAGGCTTCAAAATGTGAGTCAAGGGGTGAAAACACATAACCTCCCCCAAACATCCCCGTGAGTGGCACGAACACCTCCCACAGAACCAATGTAACTCTTAGGAATGAACCACATAGTCACGGGACACGCGATTTGGGAATAGGGTTACAATTTGAGAATAAACTGACTTAGGCTTGAAAATGTGCCCTTAGGGGGTGAAAAACCATAATATCCTCCGAACATACTGTGAAGGGAACAAACACCTCCCACTCGACTAATGTAAATAGTAGGAATAGATCGCATTGTGACAGTACTTCCGATTTTGGAATATGACAAAAAAATTTCGAATAAGCTAAATTAAGAGGTAAAATGTGCCCCTAGAGGCCTGAAACCCAAAACAGCCCCCGAAGGGTCGTGTGAGGGGAACGAACATCTCCCACTAGAGCAAAGTAACTTGTAGGAACCGAACGCACAGTCATTGGACTCCCAATGTGAGAGTATGGCTAAACACTTTGAGTATGATGACTTAGGCTTTAAATAATACCCCTAGGGAGTGAAAATTTCAAACACCACCTGATCGGCCACATGAGGGACATTTACACCCCCCATGGGTCCAATGTAACTGGTTGGAACGTATCGTGTAGTCACGGAACTCCCTGTTTAGAAATAGAACTAAAATATGTGAATAACCAGACTGAAGCTTAAAAATGTGCCCCTAGGGTTTAAAAACCAAGAACAACCCCCGAACGGCCCTGTGAGGGGCATGAACGCCTCCAACCAGACCAATGTCACTCATAAGAAGTGATCGCACAGTCATGGAACTCTCGGTTGGGGAATATGACTAAAATTTGTAAATAACCTGACTTAGGCTTAAAAACCAAAAACACCACTCGAACGACGACCGTACAAGACAAGAACACTTCCCACGGGACCAATGTAACTCATAGTAACTGACCACAAAGTCACTAAGGGTTGAAAACCCAAAACAACCCCCTAAATGCCCCGTGAGGGGAACGAACACCTTTGACGGGACCAATATAACTTGTAGTAACTAACTGCGTACTCACGGGACTCTCGAATTTGGAATAGGAATAAAATTTTTGAATAAGATACATTAGGCTTGAATACATTCCCCTAGGTGGTGAAAACCCATACCAGTCACTAAATGACCCTGTGAGGTACACGAACACCTCCTATGGTACCAACATAACTCGTAAGAACTGACTGCGTAATCACGGCACTCCGAAAGTTGGAATAGGCCTAAAATTTATGAATAATCTGATTGAGGCTTAAAAATCTACCCCTAGGGGTGAAAACCCTAAACAATTCCTGAACGACCCCATGACGGGAACAAACACCTCCCAGGTATCAATGTAACATGTAGGAATTTACCGCATAGTCACAGGACTCCCGATTTAGGAATAGGACTAAAATTTACGAATAAGAAAACTTTGGCTTAACAATGTGCCCCTGGGTGATGACAAGCCATAATAACCCCTGAACGGCTGCGTGAGGGGCACGATCACCTCCTATGTAACCAATGTAACTCATAGGAACTGGCCCCATGGTCACGGGACTCTTGGTTTATTAATAAAACTAAAATTTATAAATAAGCTGACTTATGCATAAAAATGTGCGTCTATGGGTGAAAACCCAAGAAAACTCCTGAACGACCCTGTGAGGGGCACCAACACCTCCTACGAGTATAATGTAAATAGTAGCAACTAACTATGTAGTAACGGTATTCCCAATTTTGGATTAGGATAAAAAATTTTGAATACGCTGACTTCAGATTACAAATGTGGGACTAGGGGTTAAAAACTCAAAACATCCCTTGTCCGGCCCCGTGAGGTAAACAAACACCTCTCACTATACCAATGTAACTCGTATGAACTGTCCACATAGTCATTGGACTACCGATTGGGGGATATGACTAATATTTTCAAATAAGCTGAGTTAGGCTTGAAAACATCCCTTTACAGGTGAAAACCCAAAACAACTCGAAACGTCCCCATGTTGAGTATGAACACCTCCCATAGGACCAGTGTAACTCGTAAGAATGGCCCATGTAGTCACAGGACTCTCGATTTGGGAATAAGAATAAAATTTGAGAATAAGATCACATTGGCTTGAAAATGTGCCCTTAGGGGTGAAAACAAAAGACAGGCCTGAACGACCCCATGAGGAGCACAAACACCTCCCATGGGACCAATATGACTCGTAGGAACTGAACGCATAGTCACGAGACTCTCGATTTGGTAATAGGACTAAAATTTGGGATTAAACTTACTTGGCCTTAAAAATGTTCCCCTAGGTGGTGAAACCTAAAAATAGCCTTCGAATGGACCCATAAAGGTCACAAACAACTTCCACATGATAATGTAACTCATAGGAACTGACCACATAGTCATGGGACTCCAAGTTTAGGAATATGACTAAAATTTGTGAATAAGCTGACTTTTGTTCGAAAATGTGCCCCTCTGGGGTTTGAACTCAAAACAAACATCGAACAGCATTGTTAGGGTCACAAACACCTCTCAAGAGACCAATGTAACTCCTTGGAACTGACCGTGCAGTCACGAGACTCCCATTTTTGGATTAAGGATAAAGTTTACAATAAGCTCAATTAGGCTTGAAAACATGCCCATATGGATTGAAAACCCATAACAGCCCTCGAATGACCTCCTGCGGGGCATGAACACTTCCCACGGGACCTATGTTTATGGGAGGTACTGACTGCGTAGACATGGGACTCCAAATTTAGGAATAGGACTAAAATTCGTAAATAAGTTCACTTAGGCTTTAAAACGTTCCCTTAGGGGTGAAAACCCAAAACATCCCCCGAACGGCCCCGTTAGTGGCATGAACTCCTCCCACAGGACTATTGTAACTCGTAGGAACTGACTGGATGGTTGGGACTCTCAGTTTGGGATTGCGACTAAAATTTGTGAATAAGCCTACTTAGTCGTGAAAATGCTTCGCTATGTGGTGAAACCCCAAAATATCCCTCGAACGGCCTCATGAGGGGAACGAACACCTACCACCGGACCAATGTAACTCGTAGTAACTGGCCGTGTAGTCACTAAACTCTCAGTTTGGGAATAGGAGTAAATTTACAAATAAGATGTCTTTGGCTTAATAATGTGCCCTCAGGGATGAAAACCCAAAACAACCCCTGAACAACCCGGTGTGGGTCTTGAACGCCTCCTATGAGAACAATATTACTTGTAGGAATGGACCGAGTAATCACGAGACTCCCAATTTTGGAATATGACTAAAATTTGGGAATAACCAGTGAATCGCATCGTAAGGGGCACGAACAACTTCTACGGGACCAAGGTAACTCATAGGAACTGACCCCAAAGACACTCGACACTCGATTTGTGGATATGACTAAAATTTGGGAATAAGCTCACTGAAGCTTTAAAACATGCGCCTATGGGTAAATACCCATATTAACCCCCGAACGGCTGCGTGAGGGGCATGAACACCTCCTAGTGGACCAATGTAACTCATAGGAACTGACTTCATAGTCACGGGACTTTCTATTTGGGAATAGGTTTAAAATTTGCAAATAAGTTAACTTAGGATTTAAAGTATACCCATAGGGGTGGAAACCCAGAACAACCCCCGAAGGGCCTCGTAAAGGGCATGAACACCTCTTACAAAATTGATATACCTCGTTAGAACTGATCGCATACTCCCGGGACTCCCAATTTGGGAATAGGGCTAAAATTTATGATTAAGTTCACTTATGCTTTAAAATATTCCCCTAAAGTGAGAAAACATAGAACAACTGTTGAATGGGCCGTGATAGTCACGAACCCCTTCTACAGGAATAGTGTAATTCGTAAGAACTGACCACAAAGACATTGAACTCCCAGTATGAATATAGGACTGAAATTTAGGAATAAGCTGACTTAAGCTTCAAAACATGTGCCTAGGGGCAAAAGCGCATAATTGCCCCTGAACGGTGGCGTGAGGGGCATGAACACCTCCCAGGGGACCAATGTCACACATATTAACTGACTCCGTAGTCACGAGACTTTCGGTTTGGTAATAGGTTTAAAATTTGTGAATAAGTTAACTTTGGATTTAATGCATGCCCTTGGGGGTGGAGACCCATAACAATCAATGAACGGCCTTGTAAAGGGAATGAACACCTCCCATGAAACTGATGTAACTCATATGAATTGATCGTGTACTCCCGGGACTCCCGATTTGGGAATAGGACTAAAATTTATGATTAAGCTGACTTAAACTTGAAAATATTACCCTAAAGGGAGAAAACCTAGAACAACTACTGAACGACCTGTGAGAGGAACGAACACCTTTATTGGACTAGTGTAACTCATACAAATTGACCACAAAGTCACTGGACTTCCGGTTTGGGAATATGGATAAAATTTGCAAATAAGTTAAGTTAGGCCTGAAAACGTGCCCCTAGGCGGTGAAAACCCATAAAACCCCTCGAATAGCCCTATAAGGGGCACAAACAACTCCCATTGGAACAATAAAAGTCATGGGAGCTGACCACATGGTCACGGTATTATCGGTTTGGGAATTTAACTAAAATTGGAGAAAAAGATGACTTAGGCTTGAAAATGTACCCCTAGGGGTGAAAACCTAGAACATCCCATGAATGGACACAGGAGGGGCACGAACACCTCGCACGGTACCAATTAAACTCATAGGAACTGATCACGTAGTCCCGACACTCCAAGTTTGGGAATAAGACTAAAAATTGTTAATAAGCCGACATAGGCTTGAAAATGTGTGCCTAGGGGTGAAAATGTATAATAGCCCCCAAATGACAATGTGAGGTGCACGAACACCTCCCACGGGGCCAATGTACCCCGAAAGGCCCCGTGAGGGGCATGAACACCATCCACGAAACCAGTATAACTAGTAGTAACTAACATCATACTCATGGGACTCTCAATTTTGGAATAGGACTAAAATTTTAGAATGATCTGACTTAGGCTTGAAAACATTCCCCTAGGGGGTGAAAACCCAAAATAGCCCCAGAACATCCCCGTGAGATGCATGAACACCTCCCACGGTACCAATGTAACTCGTAAAAATTGAATACGTAGTCACGGGACCTCCGGTTCGAGAATAGTGATAAAATTTTCAAATAAACTAACTTAGGCATGAAAAAGTGCCCCTAAGGGGTGAAAACCCAGAACATCCCCCCGAACGGACCGGTGAGGGGTATGAACAGCTCCCACTGGACCAATATAAGTCATAGGGACTGATCGCATAGTCACGAGACTCTCGGTTTGGGAATTTAACTAAAATTTGGGAAAAATATGACTTAGGCTTGAAAATGTGCCCATAGGGATGAAAACCCATAACATCCTCCAAACGCCCACATGAGGCGCATGAACACCTCGCACGGGACCAATTAAACTCCAAGGAAGTGAATGCATAGTCACGACACTCCATGTTTGGGAATAAGACTAAAATTTGTGAATAAGCTGACTTATGCATGAAAATGTGCGCCTAGGGGTGAAAATGCATAACAACTCCTCAACGGCATCGTGAGGTGCACAAACAACTCCCACAGGACGAATGTAACTCATTGGAATAGACCACATAATCACGAGAAACCCGAATTGGGAATAGGACTAAAATTTGCGAATAAACTGACTTAGGCTTGAAAACGTGGCCTTAGGGGGTGAAAACCCATAATAACCCCCGAACGGCCCCGTGAGGGGCATGACCACCTCCCACAGAATAGATGTAACTTTTTGGAACTAATGGCATAGTCCCGAGTATCCCAGTTTTGGAATAGTACTAACATTTATGAATAAACTGACTTAAGCATGAAAACTGGCCCTTAGACGCTGAAAATCCAAAACCACCATTGAACTGCCCTGTGATGGGCACGAACACCTCCCATGGAACCAATGTAATTTTTATAAGCTGATCATATAGTCACGGGACTACCAATTTGTGAATATGACTCAAATTTACAAATAAGCAGTCTCGGGCATGAAAAAGTGCCCTTAGGGACTAAAAACCCATAGTAGGCTCCGAACATCTTGTGAGGGGAACAAACACCTGTTGTTGGACTAATGTAACTAGTAGGAACATACTGCATAGTCACATTACTCCCAATTGGGGAATAACACTAAATTTTTTGAATAATCTAACTTAAGCGATAAAATGTACCCCTAGAGGGTGAAAACCCAAAACAGCCCCCGAAGGGTCTCGTGAGGGGAACAAACATCTCCCACTAGGCCAAAGTAACGCATATGAGCCGAACGCATAGTCATGGAACTCCCAATTTGAGATAGGACTAAGTTTTTAAAATAAGATGACTTAGGCTTTAAATAATGCCCCTACGGAGTGAAAATTCAAAACACCCCATGGGACGAATGTAATTAGTTGGAACTTATCACGTAATCTCGAGAATCTCAGTTTAGGAATAAAAATAAAATTGTGAATAAGCATACTTAAGATTAAAAACGTGCCCTAAGGGGTTAAAATCTAAGAAAAACCCCCGAACGGCCCCTTGAGGGGCATGAACACCTCCCACTAGACTAATGTAACTCATATGAACTTACCACATATTCACTAAACTCTCGGCTTAGGAATAGGACTTAAATTTGTGAATAATATGACATTGGCCTAAAAACACAAAATGGAACGAGGACCTTGCGGGGCACGAATACCTCCCCCGGGGTCAATGCAACTAGTAGGAACTGACCACAAAGTCACGGAAATCTCGATTTTGTAAAAGGATTAAAAGTTGTGAATAAGTTATCTTAGTCTAGAAAATATGCCCCTAAGGGGTGACAACCCAAAACAACCCCCGGAAGACCCCGTGAGGGGCATGAACACCTTCCACGGAACCAGTATAACTTGTAGTAACTAACTGCATACTCAAGTGACTCTCGGTTTTTTAATAGGACTAAAAGTTGAGAATTATCTGAGCTTGAAAACGTTCCCCTAGGGGGGTCAAAACCCATAACAGCCCCAAAATGGTCCCATGAGATGCACGAACACCTCCCACGGTTCCAACGTAAGTCGTAAGAAATGAGTGCGTAGTCACGGGACTCCTGGTTTGGGAGTATGACTAAAATTTATGAATAAGATGATTAAGGCTTTAAAATGTATCCCTAGGGGGTGAAAAGTCATAACAGTCCCTGAACGACCCCGTGAGGACGTGCACAAACACCTCCCACGAGATCAATATAACAGATAGGAATTTACTTCATAATCACAGGACTCCCAGTTTGGGAATAGGACTAAAACTTGTGAATAAGCAAAATTTGGCTAAAAAAATATGCCCCTAGGAAATAAAAGGCCATAACATCCCTCGAACGGCCACAGGAGGGGTACGATCACCTCCCAAGGGACCAATTTAAGTCATAACAACTGAACCCCTAGTCCATGAACTCCTGGTTTAGGAATAAGAACAAAATTTATGAATAAGTTGAATTAGGATTGAAATATAGGTCTATGTGTGAAAACCCAACACAACCCCCAAACGACCCCGTGATGGGCACGAACACCTCCCATGAGTCAAATCTAACTAGTAGTAACTAACCCAGAGCAGCCCTCGACTGACCACGTGAGGTTAATAAACACCTCCCACTAGACCAATGGAATCCCTATGAACTGAACGCATCGACACTGGACTAACGATCAAGGGATAGGACTAAATTTTTTGAATAAGGTCACGTAGGCTTGAAAACATGCCTCTAAGGGTGAAAACAAAAAAAAAACTTGAATGTCCTCATGCCGGGCATTAACACCTCCCACAGGACCAAAGTAACTCGTTGGAACAGGCGCGTAGTCACAAGACTCCTGATTTAGGAATACAAATACAATTTGTGAATAAGATGACTTACTCTTAAAAATGTGTCCCTAGGGGTTAAAACCAAAGGAAGCCCCTGAACGATCCCGTGAGGGGCACAAACACCTCCCATGGGACCAAAGTGTCTTGTAGAAACTAATCGCATACTCATGGGACTCTTGGTTTAGGAATAGGACTAAAATTTACTAATAAACTTAATTAGGCTTAAAAACGTTCCCCTAGGTGGTGAAATCCAAAAATAGCCCCCAAACCACCCCATGAGGGGCATGAACACCCTTCACATGACGATGTAACTTTTAGGAACTGACCACATAGTCACGGGACTCCCAATTTTAGAATCGGACTAAAATATGTGAATAAGATGACTTACACTTGAAAGCATGCCCCTATGGGGTGAAAAACCCAAAACAGGCATCGAACAGCCCCATAAGGGACACAAACTCTTCCCATAGGACCAATGTAAATCGTAGGTACTAACCGCGTAGTCAAGGGACTCCAAATTTGGAAATAGGACTAAAATTTGTGACTAAGTTGACTTAGGCTTTAAAATGTACCCCTAGGGGGATAAAACCTAAAACAACTCCCGAACGGCACCGTTAGGGAAATGAATTCCTCCCACGGGACTAATGTAACTCGTAAAAAATGACTGGAGAGTTGGGACTCTCAGTTTGGGTATAGGCATAAAATTTGCAAATAAGTTTACTTAGGATTGAAAATGTGTCCCTAGGTGGTGAAAACCTAAAACAACACCCTAACAGCCTCCCAATGGACCAATGTAACTCGTAAGAACTGACCCGATAGTCAACACTCTCCCTTTGGGAATTAGACTCAAAAAATTTAATACACTTACTTAGACTTGAAAATTTTACCTTATGTGGTGAAACCCTAAAATAGAAACTGAACGGCCTCAGGATGGACATGAACACCTCCCATGGGACCAATATAACTCGTAGTAACTAGCTGCGTAGTCGTGGGACTCTCGGTTCAAGAATAGGACTAAAATTTGTAAATAAGATGACATTGGCTTGATAATGTTCCCCTAGGGGTGAAAACCCAAAACAACTCCAGAACAACCCCATGTGGGGCTTGAACACCTCCAAGGAGATCAATTTTACTCGTAGGAACTAACTGTGTAGTCACGAGAATATGACTAGAATTTGTGAATAAGCTGAGTGAGGATTAAAAGTTGACCCTACGGGTGAAATTCCAAAATAACCAATGAACGACCCAGTTAGGGGCACGAACACCTCCCACAGGACTAATGTAACTCGTAGGAACTGACCGCATGGTCACTGAACTCCCGTCTGGGAATAGGATTAAAATTTGTGAACAAGGTTACTTGCTCTTGAAAATCTACCCATAGTGGGTGAAAACAAAAACAACCTCTAAACATCCCCGTGACGGGCGTGAACTGACCTCAAAGACACTAGACTCCCAGTTTGAAGATAGGACTAAAATTTGTGAATAATCTGACTTAAGCTTGAAAACATGCTCCTAGGGGTGAAAACCCATAATAGGCCCTGAACGGCCGCGTGAGGGGCATGAACACCTCCCACGGGACCAACGTCACTCATAGTACCTGACTGTGTAGTCACAGTACTTTTGTTTTAGTAATAGGTTTAAAATTTGCAAATAAGCTGACTTATGATTTAAAGCATGCCCTTAGGGGTCGAAACCAAGAACAACCCATGAACGGGCTCGTACAGCGCATGAACACCTCTCATGAAATTTATGTAACTCGTGGGAACTGATTGCGTACCCTTGGGACTCATGATTTGGGAATAGGACTAAAATTTATGATTAAGCTGACATAGGCTTGAAAATATTCTCCTGAATGGAGAAAACATAGACCAAATATTGAACGTCTCGTGAGAGGCACGAACACCTCGTGTGGAACTAGTGTAACTCATAAAAAATGACCCATAGTCATGGGATTTTCGATTTGGGAATAGGGAAAACATTTTCAAATAAGCTAACTTAGGCTTGAAAATGTGCCCCTATGGCTGTAAAAACCTAGAACAGCACCCCAAACAACCCGATGAGGGGCACAAGCACCTCCCACTGGACCAATATAAGTCATAGGAACTGACCGCATAATCACATGACTCTCGGTTTAGGAATTGAACTAAAATTTGGGAAAAAGTCGACATAGGCTTGAAAATGTGACCCTAGGGGAGAAAACACAGAACATACCCCCAAATGGCCACATGAAGGGCATGAACACCTCGCACGGGACCAATTAAACTCATAGGAACTAATTGTGCAGTCACGACACTCCAACTTTGGGTATAAGACTAAAATTTGTGAATAAGGTGTCTTAAGCTTGAAAATGTGCGCCTAGGCGTGAAAATGCAGAAAAGCCACTCAACGTCACCGTGAGGTGGCCAGACACCTCCCATGGGACTAATGTAACTCATAAGAATGGACCAAATAGTCATGGGACACTTGGTTTGGGAATAAGACTTAAATTTGTGAATAAGCTGACTTAGGCTTGAAAATGTGGCTTTAGGGGGTTAAAACCCAGAATAACCCCCAAACGGCCCTGTGAGGGGCATGAAGACCTCCCAAGAAATAGATGTAATGTTTTGGAACTAATGGCGTAGTCCCGAGTCTCCCGATTTTGTAATAGGACTAAAATTTATGAATAAACTGACTTAGTCTTGAAAACATGCCCTTAGAGGGTTAAAATCCAAAATCACCATCAAACCGCCCCATGAGGGGAACGAACACCTCATTTGGAACTAATGTAATTTGTAGAAATTAATCGTATAGTCAAGGAACTCCCAATTTTGGATGCCCTTGGGGGCCAAAAACCCATAGTAGCCTTCGAACGTCTTGTGATGGGGACAAACACCTCTTGTGGGCCAATGTAACTAGTAGGAACAGACTGCGTAGTCACGGTATTCCCTATTGGGTAATAAGACTAAATTATTTGAATAATTTAACTTAAGAGGTAAAACGTGCCCCTAGAGGCTAAAAATCAAAAACAGACCCCCAAGGGTCCCGTGAGGGGGACTAACATCTCCCATTAGGTCAAAGTAACTCATGGAACCGAATGCGTAGTCAAGGGAATCCCAATTTCAAAATAGGACTAAAATGTTTGAATAAGGTGACTTAGGCTTTAAATAATGCCCCTACGGAGTGAAAATTCAAAACATCCCTGCTTAGTCATGTGAAGGACACGAACTCCTCCCATGGGACCATTGTAATTGGTTGGAACTTATGGCATAGTCACGGGACTCTCGATTTAGGAATAGAAATAAAATTTGTAAATAAGAAGACTTAAGATTAAAAACGTTCTCCTAATGGTTGAAAACCAAGAACAACCCCCGAACGACCCCATGAGGGGTATGAACACCTCCCACTAGACCAATGTAACTCATAGGATCTGACCGCATATTTATGAAACTCCCATTTGGGAATAGGAATAAAAAAATTTAATAAGCTAGCTTAGGCTTAAAAATGCAAAACACCCCTGAATGTGGACCGTGCAGGGCAGAACACCTCCCACAGGACTAATGTAACTCATAGGAACTGACCACAAAGTCACGGAACTCTCAATTTTGGAATAGGACTAAATTTTGTGAACAAGTTGACTGAGGCTTGAAAATATGCCCCTAAGGGGTGAAAACCCAAAATGACCCCCGAAAGGCACAGTGAGGGGCACGAACACCTTCCCCAGGACCAATATAACTTATAGTAATTGATTGCGTACTCACGGGACTCTTGGTTTTTTAATGGGACTAAAATTTGAGTATGAGTAGACTTAGCCTTGAAAATGTTCTCCTAGGGGGTGAAAACCCAAAACATCACCTGAACGGCCCCGTGAAATGCACGAACACCTCCCACGGTTCTAATGTAACTCGTAAGAAATGAGTGTAGAGTCATGGGACTCCCAGTTTGGGAATATGAGTAAAATTTATGAATAAGTTGGTTGAGGTTGTAAATTGTACTCCTAGGGGGTGAAAACTCATAACACTCCCTGAACGACCCCTGGACGTGCACAATCACCTCCCATGGGATCAATATAACACGTAGGAATTTATCGTATAATCACAGGACTCCCGGTTTGGTAATAGGACTAAAATTTGCGAATAAGCAAACTTAGGGTTAAAAAATGCCCCTAGTTAATTAAATCCATAATAGCCCTCGAACGGCCATGGGAGGAGTACGATCACCTCCCATGGGACTAATTTAAGTTGTAGCAACTATACCCCTAGTCACGGGTCTCCTGGTTTAGGAATAAGACTAAAATTTGTTAATAAGATAACTTAGGCTTGAAAATGTGCGTCTATGGGTGAAAACCCAAGAAAGACCCCGTGAGGGGCATGAACACCTCCCATGAGTCCAATGTAACTAGTAGGAACTAACCCAGAACAACCCTCGATCGGCCCCGTGAGGTTAACAAACACCTCCCACTGGACCAATGGAACTCCTATGAACTGAATGCATAGCCACTGGAATACCGGTCTGGGGGTAGGAATAAATTTTTTAATAAGGTCACTTAGGATTTAAAACATGCCTCTAAGGGTTAAAACTCAAAACAACACCGAACATTCCCGTGCTGGGCATGAACTCCTCCCACGTGACCAAAATAACTCGTAAGAACGGACTGGGTGGTCACAAGACTCCTTATTTAGGAATAAGAATACATTTGTGAATAAGATGACTTAGTCTTAAAAATGTGCTCTTAGGAGTTAAATCCAAAGAAAACCCCCGAACGGCGCCCATGAGGGGCACAAACACCTCTCATGGGACCAATATGTCTCGTAGGAACTGATCGCGTAGTCACAGGACTCTTGGTTTTGGAATAGGACTAAAATTTGCGAATAAGCTTACTTAGGCTTAAAAGTGTTCTCCTACGTGGTGAAACACAAAAATAGCCCCCGAAGGGTCCCATGAAGGGTACGAACACCTTCGACATGACAATGTAACTCGTAGGAACTGACCACATAGTCACGGGACTCCCAGTTTTGGAAAATGACTCAAATTTATGAATAAGATAACTTATGCTTAAAAACATGCTCCTATGGGGTGAAAACCCAAACAAACATCGAACGACCTCGTGAGGGACACAAACTCTTCCCACTGGACCAATGTAAATCTTAGTTGCTAACCACATAGTCAAGGGACTCCAAATTTGGGAAAAGGATTAAAATTTGTCAAAGAGTTGAGTTAGGCTTTAAAACGTTCCCCTAATGGGTCAAAACCCAAAACAACCACCGAACGGCCCTGTTATGGGCACAAACTCATCTCACGAGACCAATGTAACTCATAAGTCCTAACCGGATAGTCGGGACTCTTAGTTTCAGAATAGGACTAAAATTTGCAAATAAGTTTACTTATGATTGAAAATGTGCCCCGAGGTGGTGAAAACCCAAAACATCCCCCCAACGGCCCTGTTAGGGGAACAAACTCCTCCCATGGGACCAAAATAAATCATAGGAACTGACCCGATAGTCGAGACACTTCATTTGGTAATTGACCTTAAATTTGTGAATACGCTTACATAGGCTTGAAAATGTTCCCCTATGTGGTGAAACCCAAAAATAATTGTTGAATGACCTCGTGAGGGGCACCAGCACCTCCCACAGGACCAATGTAACTCGCACTAACTATTCGCATTATTATGAGACTCTTGGTTTAGGAATAGAACTAAAATTTGCAAATAAGATGACTTTGGCAAGATAATGTGCCCCTAGGGGGGAAAACCCAAAGCAACCCCAGAACGATTCCGTATGGGGCTTGAAAATCGCCAACGAGATTAATTTTACTTGTAGGAACTGATCGCATAGTCATGAGACTCCTAATTTTGGAATATAACTAAAATTTTTGAAAAGGCTGACTAAGGCTTAAAAACGTGACCATACTGGTGAAATTCCAAACTAACCAACGAATGACCCTATAAGGGGAACAGACACCTCCCACGGGACTAATGTAACTCGTAAGAACTGACCGAATGGTCACGAAATTCCTGTTTGGTAATAGGATTAAAATTTTCTAATAAGGTTACTTAGTGTTGAAAATGTTCTCCTAGTAGGTGAAAACCAAAACAACCCCCAAACATCACCACGAGGCGCACAAACACCTTCTACAAGACCAATGTAATTCGTAGGAACTGACCACAAAGTCACTTGACTCCCAGTTTGAGGATAGGACTAAAATTTTGGAATAAGATGACATAAACTTGAAAACGTTCCCCTTAGAGGTGAAAACGAAAAACAGCCCCCGAACGGCCCTAATAGGGGCACAAACTCCTCTCACGGGACCAATGTAACTCATAATAACTAACCCGATAGTCGGGACACTCCGTTTGGGAATAGGACTAAAATTTCTGAACAAGCTTACTTAGGCATGAAATTATTCCCCTATGTGGTGAAAACCCAAAACAGCGGCAAAACGGCCTCTTGAGGGGCACAAATACGTCCCATGGGACCAATGTAACTTGTAGTAAATGGTCGCATAGTCATGGGACTCTCGATTTAGGAATGGGACTAAAATTTTAGAATATGACAAAAATTTGTGAATAAGCTGATGGGCTTGAAAACGTGTCCCTAGGGGGTGAAATTCTAAAATAACCAACGAACGGCCGAATAAAGGGCACAGACAGCTCCCACGGGACTAATATAACTCGTAGGAACTGACTGCATGATCATTGAACTCCCATTTTGGAATAGGGTTAAAATTTGCAAATAATCTTACTTGCTCTTAAAAATGTTCCTCTAGTGGGTGAAAACTAAAACAACTACAAAATAGCCCCGTGAGGGCCACGCACACCTTCTACAGGACCAATGTAACATGGAGGAACTGACCACAAAGTCACTGGACTCCCAGCTTGAGTATATGACTAAAATTTTATAATAAGTCGTCTTAAGCTTGAAAACGTGCCCTTTGGAGGTAAAAACCCAAAATAGCCCTCGAGTGGACCCTTGCGGGGCACGAAGACCTCTCACAAGACCAATTTAACTCTTAGGAACTAACCCAATAGTCGAAACTCATAGTTTAGGAATAGGACTAAAATTTGCGAGAAAACTTACTTTGGCTGGAAAATGTTCCCCTTTGTGGTGAAACCCTAAAATAGCTACCGAACGGCCTAGTGAGGGGCACAAACAACTCCCATGGGACCAATGTAACTCATAGTAACTTGTTGTGTAGTCACGGGACTCTCGATTCGGGAATAGGACTTAAATTTGAAAATAAGCTGACTTTGGCTTGATAATGTGCCCCCGGGGGGTGAAATCCCAAAACAACCCTTGAAGGACTCTGTGTGGGGATTGAACACCTTCCGCAAGATCAATGTTACTCGTAGGTACTGATCGCATAGTCATAACACTCCTAATTTTATAATATGACTAAAATTTATGAATAAGCTATCTTAGGCTTGAAAACGTTCCCCTAGGGGCTGAAATTCCATAATAGCCAACGAATGGCCCTGTAAGGGGAACAAAAACCTCCCATGGGACTAATGTAACTTGTCGGAACTGACCGCATGATCAATGAACTCTCGTTTGGGTATAGGATTAAAAATTGTGAATAAGTTTACTTTATCTTGAAAACGTTCCCCTAGTGGGTGAAAACAAAAATAACTCCCAAACAGCCCCGTGAGGGGCACGCACACCTTCTAGAGGGTCAATCTATCTCGGAGAAACTAACCACAAAGTCACTGGACTCCCAGTTTGATGATAGGACTAAAATTTAGGAGTATACTTACTTAATCTTGAAAATGTGTCCCTTGGTGGTGAAAACCCAAAACAGCCCTCGAATTGCCCCGTACGGGGCATAAAAACCTCCCACGGGACCAATTTAACTGGTAGGAACAGACTGTGTAGTCATGGGACTCCCGATTTGGGAATAGCACTAAGCTGACCTTGTCTTACAAACGTAAGCCTTGGGGTAAAAACCCATAATTATTGTCGAACGGCCATGTCAAGGGCACGAACACCTACCATGGGTACAATGTAACTTAAAGGAACTAACCACGTAGTCACCAGAATCCTTATTTGGGAATAAAATGAAAATTTGTGAATAAGCTAACTTAATCTTTAAAACTTGCATCTAGGGGTGAAAAAACTATAACAACCCCCAAACGGCCCCATAAGGGGAACTAATGTCTCCCACGGGATCAATGTAACTTGTAAGAATTGACCGCGTAGTCACGGGACTCTTAGTTTGCGATTAGGATATTTTTTTAGAATAATCTGACTTACGATTGAAAACGTGTGCCTAGGTGTTGAATCGCTAGAATAGCCCCCGACCATCCCTGTGGGGGATCATAAAATCTCCTACTAGACCAATATAACTTGTAGGAATTTCCCACGTAGTCAAAGGACTCCATGTTGACAAAAAATTGTGAATAATCTCACTTAGGCTTGAAAACATGCACCTAAAGGTGAAAACCCAAAACAAACCCCTAACGGCCTCGTGCGAGGCATGAACAACTCCCATGGGACCAATGTAACTCGAACGAACTGACTGCATAGTCACGGGACTCCAAGTTAGGGAATAGGTCTAAAATTTGTGATTAATCTCACTTAGGCTTGGAAAATGTTCCCCTTGGTGTTAAAACGCAAAAATAGCAACCGAATGAACCCGTGAGGGGTATGAACTCCATCCATGGGACAATGTAACTCGTAGGAACTGACCAGATAGTCGGAGGTCTACCAATTTGGGAATAAGACTAAATTTTTTTAATAAGCTGACTTTGGCTTGAAGACATACCTCTAGGGGTTAAAAACAATAAAAACCCCCGAATGAACCCCTACGGGGAATGAACATTTCCCATAGGACCAATGTAAATCGTAGGTACTAACCGCATAGTCACGGGACTCCAAATTTGGGAATAGAACTAAAATTTGTGAATAAGTTCACCTAGGCTTGAAAACGTGCCCCTAGGGGGTGAAAACCAAAAACAACCCCCGAACGGCCCCGTTAGGGGTAGGAACTCCTCCCACGAGACCAATATAACTCATAAGAACTGACCGGATAGTCACATGACTCTCAGTTTGGTAATATGACTAAAATTTATGAATAACCTTGGTCTTAAAAATGTTCCCCTAAGTGGTGAAACCCCAAAATAGCCCCTGAACGGTCTCATGAGGAGCATAAACACCTCCCACAAGACCAATGTAACACGTAGTAACTAGTAGCGTAGTTATGGGACTCTCGGTTAGGGAATAGGAATAAAATTTGCAAATAAGATGACTTTGGCTTAATAATGTTCCCCTAGGGGGTCAAAACCCAAAATAATCCCTCAACCACCATGTGTTAGGCTTGAACATCTCCCATGAAATCAATGTTAATCGTAGGAGTTGACCGCGTATTCACGAGACTCCCAATTTTGAAATATAACTAAAATATGTGGATAAGATGACTTAGGCTTAAAAATGTTCCCCTAGGGAGTGAAAATCCAAATAACCCACGAACGGTACTGTAAGTGATAAAGACACCTCCCACGAGACTAATATAACTCGTAGGAATTGATCGCTTAGTCACTTAACTCCCGATTTTGGATTAGTATTAAAACTTTTGAATAAGCTTACTTACTCTTGAAAATGTTCCCCTGGTGGGTGAAAACATAACCAACCCCCAAACAGCCCGTGAGGGGCATGACCACCTTATATGCGACCAATGCAACTCGTAGGAACTAACCACAAAGTCACTGGACTCCTAGTTTGAGGATAGGACTAAAATTTGGGAATAAGCTGACTTAATCTTGAAAACGTGCCCCTAGGAGGTGAAAACCCAAAATAGCCCCCGAACGACCCCGTGTGGGAACAAACACGTCCCACGGGACCAATTTAACTCGTAGGAACAGATCATGTAGTCATGGAACTCCTAGTTAGGTATAAAAACCCATAACTCCCAGTGAACGGCCATGTGAGGGTCACGAACACCTCCCATAAATAACATGTAACTCGTAGGAACTAACCACATAGTCACGAGACTCCTGGTTTCGGAATAAGACTAAAATTTGTGAATAAGCTGACTTGGGCTTTAAAATGTGCATCTAGGGATGAAAACCCAGAAAATCTCTTGAACGACACCATAAGTAGCACGAACACCTCCTACGGGACTAATGTAACCTGTAGGAACTGATCACGTAGTCATGGGACTCACAGTTTGCAAACAGGAATTTTTTTCAGAATAATCTGATTTAGTGATAAAAATGTGTGCCTAGGGGTTGATAACCCCAAACGTCCCCCGACCAGCCCCTTGGGGGTAAGAACACCTCCGACTATACCAATGTAACTCATAGGAACGTACCATGTAGTCACGTGACTCCATGTTTGGTGATAGGATAAAAAATTACAAATAATCTCACTTAGGCTAAAAAATGTCCCCTCTAGGGGAAAATCCTAAATAGTCCCCGAACGACCCTGTATGGGGGCACGAACACCTCACATGGGACCAATGTAACTCGTAAGAATGACCGCATTGTCACAAAGCTCCTAGTTAGGGTATGAGTATAAAATTTGCAAATAATCTCACTTAGGCTTGAAATTGTTCCCCTGGGTGTTGAAACCCTAAAATATAAACCGAATGACTCTGTGAGGGGAATGAACACCATCCGCGGGACAATGTAACTCGTAGGAACTCTCCACATTGTCACAGGACTCTCGGTTTAGGAATAGGTCTAAAATTCGAGAATTAGCTGACTTAGACTTGAAAACGTGTCCCTAATGGGTGAAAACCCAAAACTACCCTCGAACAACCCATTAAGGGGCAAGAACACCTCCCACGAGACCAATTTAACTTGTAAGAACTCACCTTGTAGTCACGGTAAAATCGGTTTGGGAATACAACTAAAATTTGAGAATAAGCGGACTTAAGCTTGATAATGTTCCCCAAGGGGTAAAAACCCAAAACAACCCCTGAACGGCCTTTTACGAGGCACGAAAACCTCCCACGGGACCAATGAAACTCGTAGAAACTAACCGCGTACTCATGAAACTCCAAGTTTGTGAAAATGACTAAAAGTTGCGAATAAGATGACTTAAGCTTGAAAACGTGCCCATAGGGTGTGATAACAAAAAATAGCCCCCAAACGGCCCCGTGATGGGCATGGACACCTCCCATGGGACCAATATAACTCGTAGGAACTGATCTCATAGTGACAAGACTCCCATTTTGGAAATAGAATTAAATTTTTCAAATAATCTTACTTAGGCTTGAAAATGTGAGCATAGCGGGTAGAAACCCAAAATAGCCCCAAGCGACCCCGGGAGGGGCACGAACACCTTCCACGGGACTAATGTAAATCGATAGAATTGACCGCATAGTCAAAGGATTCCTGATTCGAGAATAGGACTAAAATTTGTGAAAATATTAACTTATGCTTGGAAACGTGCCCTTAAGGGGTGAAAACCCATATCAGCCCCCCTAACGTCCCTGTAAGGGACACGAACACCTCCCACATGACCAATGAAACTCGTAGGTTCTGATCGCGTAGTCAGGGGATTTTGAATTGGGAATAGAACTATATTTTTGGAATAAGCTAACTTAGGCTTGAAATGTGCCGCTGGGCGTGAAAAAGTAAAATAGCCCCCGAAGAGCCATATAAGGGTCACGAATGCCTCCTAGAGGACCAATGTAACTCGTAGGAATTGACCACTTAGTCACAGGACTTCAGGTTTTGGAATAAGAATAAAATTTAAGAATAAGATAACTTAGTCTTGAAAATGTCCCCCTAGGGGTGAAAACATGTAATAGCCCCCGAACGGCCCCGTGACGTTCACGAACACCCCCCAAAGGACCAATGACACCCGTAGGAACTGACCGCATAGTCATGGGACTTAATGGTTTGGAATAGTATTAAAACATTCAAATAAGATGTCTTAGGCTTGAAAGTGTGCCTTTGGGGGGTGGAAACCAAGAACAACCCTCGAACGGCCTCATAAGGAGCATGAACACCTCCCACGTGTCAAGTGTAACTCGTAAGAACAGACCGCGTACTCCCCGGACTACCAATCTTGGAATAGGACTAAAATTTGTGAATAAGATAACTTAGGAGGTCAAATGTTCCCCTAGGGAGTGAAAACCCAAAATAGCCCCCAAAGGGTGCTGGGAGAGGCACGAACACATCCCACGGGAACAATGTAACTCATAGGAACCGATTGCATAGTCACGAGACTCACGGTTTGGGAATAGGACTAAAATTTGTGAATAAGATGTCTTAGGCTTTAAAACATGACCATGGGGTTTGAAAATTCAAAACTGCCCCCGTGAAGTTTAGGAACACCTCCCCCGGGACCAATGTAACTAGTAGGAACTAACTGCGTAGTCACAGGACTCTGGGTTTAGGAATATGACTAAAATTGGCAAATAAGCTGACTTGGTCTCGAAAACATACCCATAGGGGCTGAAAATCCTGAGCAACCCCCGAATGTCCCCGTGAGGGCACGAACACCTCCCACTAAACCAATGTAACTCGTAGGAACTGACCGCATAATAACTGAACTTTCGTTTTAGGAATAGGTCTAAAATTTATGAATAAGATGACTTAGACTTTAAAAGGTGAACCTATGGGTGAAAATTCAAAACAACCCCAAAATGGCCTCGTGAGGGGTGATAACACCTCCCATGGGACCAATGTAACTCTTAGAAACTGACCATGTTGTCATGGGACTCTCGGTCTAGGAATAGGAGTAAAATTTATGAATAAGTTGACTTAAACTTTAAAATGTGACCCTAGGGGTGAAAATTCAAAATTGGCCCCGTGAGGGGTAATAACACCTCCCATGGGACCAATGTAACTCTTAGAAACTGACCGTGTTGTCACGGGACTCTCGATTTGGGAATACGACTAAAATTTGAAATTATTTTGACTTAGGCTTGAAAATGTGCCCATAGGGGTCAAAACGCATAACGGCACCCAACCGGCTACGTGTGGGGCACTAACACCTCCCATGGGACCAATTTAACTCGTGGGACTAACCACGTACTCACGAGACTCTCAGTTCAAGAATAAGAGTAAAACTTTTGACTAAGCTGACTTAGGCTTGAAAATGTGCATCTAGTGGTGAAAACCTAAAATGCCCCGTGAGGGGCACGTACAAGTCCTGTAGGACTAATTTAACCATTAGGACTTGAACGTGTTGTCACGAGGATCTCAGTTTAGTAATTGGATAAAAATTTGTGAATATGTTTACTTAGGCTTGAAAACATGCACGTAGGGGTTCAAAAACTAGAACAGCCCCTGATCGGCCTCGTGAAGAACACGAACACTTTCTATTTGACCAATTTAACTCGTAGGAACTAATCATGTTGTCACGAGAATCCTGGTTCGGGGATAGGACTAAATTTTTTTAATAGGCTGACTTAAGCTTGAAAACGTGTTCCTAGGGGTTGAAAATCTAGTACAACCCCCGATTAGCACCATAAGGTATACGAACACCTCCCACTGGACCAATAAAACTCGTAGGTTGACAGTGTAGTCACGGGACTCTCAGTTTTGGAATATGACTAAAATTTGTGAATAAGATGACTTAGGCTTGAAAACGTGACCCTAGGGGGGAACACATAACAACGCCCTGAACACCCCCGTGAGACGCACAAACACCTCTCATAGGACCAATGTAACTCGTAGGAACTGATCGTGAACTCACGGGACTCCCATTTTGGAAATAAGACTAAAATTTGGGAGTAAGTTGGATTAGGATTAAAAAAGTGCCCTTAGGGGTTAAAATCCATAACAGCCCCCGAATGCCTCTATGAATGGCACAAAGACCTCCCACATGACCAATGCAACTTGTAAGAGATACCCGATTTGGGAATGGGTCTTAAATTTATGAATAAGCTGACTTAGGCTCGAAAACATTCCCTTAGGGGGTGAAAATGCAGAACATACCACGAACGGCCTGATGAGGGGAATGGACAGTTCCTACGGAACCGGCGTAACTCGTAGGAGTTGATCACGTAGTCTTAAGACTTCTATTTTAGAAAGAGGACACTTTGTTTTTAATAAACTGGCTTGGGCTTGAAAACGTGCCTCAGGAGGGTGAAAACTAAGAATAACCACTGAATGGCCCCATGAAGGGCACAAACACCTCCCATGGGACCAGTGTAACTCATAGAAACTGATCGTATAGTCACGGTACTCCAGATTTGATAATATGACTAAAATTTGATAATGAGTTGACTTAAACTTGAAAAAGTTCCTCTATGGGTGAAAACCCAAAATAGCCTCTGAATGTATCCGTGAGGGGCACGAACACCTCCTAAGGGATCAATATAACTTGTAGGAACAAATTGCGTAGTAACGGGACTCCTGGTTTAGGAATAGGACTGAAATTTTTAAATAACATTACTTATGCTTGAAAATGTGCCCCGAGGGGTGAAAACCCATTATATCCCCCCCCCCCCAAACGGCCCCGTGAGGGATACAAACACTGCCCACGGGACAAATGTAACTCATAGGAACTGATCGTGCAGTCACGGGACTCCCAATTTGGGAATAGGACTAAAATTTGGGAATAGGATAACTTAGGCTTAAAAATATTCCCCTAGGTGGTGGAAATTCAAAATTTCCCCCGATCACCACTACTGTGAGGGGCACAAACACCTCCCATGGTACCAATGGTACTACTCGGAACTGATCTCATAGTCACCAGACTCTCGATATGGGAATAGGCATAAAATTTATGAAAAATCTCACTTAGGCTTGAAAACGTGCTCCTATGGGTTGAAAATACAGAACAACCCTCGAACAGCCCTGTCACGAGAATGAACACCTCCTACTGGACAAATGTAACTCGTAGAAGTTGACCGCCTAGTCACGAGACTCTTAGTTTCGTAATAAGACTAAAATTTGTGAATAAGCTGACTTAGGCTTGAAAATATGGCTCTGGTGAAAAAAAACAAAACAAGCCCCCGAATGGCCCCGTGCAAGGTACGAGCACCTCCCATGGGACCAATGTTACTCATAGGAACTAATCGCAAATCCACGGGACGTTCGGTTTTGAAATAGGACTAATTTTTTTTTAATAAGTTGACTTATGCTTGAAAATGTTCCCTTGAGGGGAGAAAACCCAAAATAGCCCATGAACAGCACCGTGAGGGTCTATAACACCTTTCAAAGGACCAATGTAACTTGTTGGAACTGGCCACATAATCACGGGACTTTCAGTTTGGGTATAAGACTAAAATTTGTGAATAAGCTGACATAGGCTTGAAAGCGTGCATTTAGGGGAGAAAACCAAGAAGAATGCCCAAACAGCACCGTGAGGGGCACGAACATCTTCCGGGGGACCAATTTAACTTGTAAGAACTGACGTTGTAGTCACAGGACTCTAAGTTTTGGAATAAGACTAAAATTTATGAATAAGCTTATTTAGGCTTCAAAACGTGAATCTAGGGGTAAAAACCCATAACAACCCCCAAACGGCCTCGTGAGGGGCACGAACACCTTCCACTGGACCAATGTAACTCTTAGGAACTTACCACGTAGGAATAGGAATCCCGAATTGGGGATACAAATAAAATTAGTGAATAAGCTAACTTAGCTTGAAAACATGACCATAGGGGTGAAATCCCAAAAAATAATGAACGCCAAGTGCAGAACGAACACCTACCACTAGACCAATATAACACGTAGGAACTGATCGCGTAGTGATGGGACTCTCGGATCAGGAATAGGACTTAAATTTTTGAATAATATGACTTAGGTGAAAGCCCGTAATAACCCCTGAACTAGCCTGTGAGGGGCAGGAACACCTCCCATGGGACAAATGTAACTCGTAGGAACGGATCGCGCAGTCAAAGGACTCCCTATTAGATAATAGGACCAAAATTTGTGAATAATATGACTTAGGATTGAAAATGTGCCCCCTAGGGGTTAAAAACCCTGAACAACCCCTAAACAGCCCCATGAGGGGCATGGACACCTCCAAAAGTACTAATGTAACTCGTAGGAGCAGACCACCTTGTCACAGGACTCCTGATTTGGGACTAGGACTAAAATCTAAGAGTAAGTTGACTTAGGCTTGAAAATGTGACCCTAAGGGGTTAAAACCCAAAATAGCCCCTGAACGGTCCCATGAGGAGGACAAATACCTTCCACGGGACCAATGTAACTCATAGGAACTGACTGCATAGTCACGAGACTCCCAGTTTGGGAATAGGAGGAAAATTTACAAATAAGCTGACTTAGGCATGAAAACATACCCCATCGAGTGAAAACCCACAATAGCCGCCAAATGTGCCAGTGAGGGGCACGAATAGTTATAACTTGACTTTTTTACATCCCCGGCAACGGCGCCATTTGATAACTATGCTTTTTGCATGTATCGTCGTTGTTGTTAAAAGCCAAGTTAATCAAAAATCCTCAAATACCTACAAAATATAACAATCTCAAGTATAGAGGTAAGTAAGGGTATCAATCCACTTTCTAGGGAGTAAGCTAGAGACAAATTCAATTGTAATTCACTTTTTATTTTCTTTTTGTGCTTTTTCACTTTTCTAAATTTTTTTTTGCTTTTTCAATATTAAAACAATAGGGTGAGGTGAGGTTTTAAACTAAACTAAACTAAGATGAAAATAACTAAATAGAAAATGACTAAAATGAAAATTAAAGTCTAAACTAAAAATAAGAGATAAAGTGAGGAAAATAATTGTGAGAACAATCAAGGAGTGGGATTACACCATAAATTTTAGTTATTCTAATTAATTAATTTAATTATTTGAATTCTCCCAAATTAATATCAAAATTAGAACTCAACTCTCGTTGCAAATGTAATTTTAATAGTAACCTTTTAGAATATTAAGTTTAACACCCCAAAACTCTAGAAAATTATATCTACACTCCTTTTAATTAATCACCCGCTAGGATCGATCAATTAAAATTTATGTCAATCTTAGAAAATTAATTTAGAGTTGAAATTCAAGTTATAATACCCCACTTAAGAGACCCCTATCTCTAGTTCGAATCTAAATTGGGTATTATAATTAGAATTTTGATTTTCTCTCGAAAATCATTTACCCTCTCTCGAGGCGTAAATTTAAGGGTGGGGGATCAAAATTAACATTCAAAGGGATTTTTCAAGTAATTAAATTAATTAAAATAAAATAACATCAAATAAGGGTTTTACCCCACCCCTTGAAAGTGGTTTTAGCCTAACATGGTATAAAATTTGTTGAATTAATAATCAAAACCATAAACAAATAAAATAGAAGGATAAGAGGACAAATCTTCAAACAAGTCTCCTTGATTTGCAAAATTGGACTCTAATCCTCCATTAAAATTGAGCAACATCCATTCAAAGTGAGATTTCCACCATATTCAATTACATACAAACACTCATTTGAATCACTCAACAATTAATTTCTCACAAATATCTAAAAAGATAAAAACAAAATTATTTACAAAAATATTCTACCTAATTTATTTTCTAGTCTAACCTATCTCTCTCTCTAGAATTTTCTTCCTGCTAAGCTTAGATAATTTGATGATCATTCTTCTTCAATTTATAGTAGGTATGGAGCATGAGGGGTGACAATGGGAATTAGCTATGGTGAACATGTGGGGTGTGAGGTATGAGGATATATAGGTGAGAGTAATATGGATAAAATGCACAATTGTGCATGGATTGTGTGAGGTGTGGGGATAAGTGGGAAATGGGGGAATAAATATTAGATTTGGGAATGAGAGGTTTGGGGGCATTTTTGGGAAATTGGGTTAGAATTAGTAGTTGGGGGTTTTTAAGGGTATTTGGGTAAATTGGTTTTAAGGGAATAAGTTGGGTTTTATGGCATGTGGGGAATTGTTTGTTTATTTGGTTTTTTGGTCTTTGGTTTGTTTTGGTGTGATTTGTTTTTGCAGGTGAGGTAATGGTGGAAGAGAAAATGGGTGAAAATGGGTTGAAAAATGGGTTTGGGCTATGTTTGGGTTTGATGGTATTTGGATGTGGGTATGGGTTCGTTTCGGGCGGAGGTGAGGAGGTCTAGGTCGGCGGCCGGAGAAAGGGCTCGGCGTGGAGGGTAGAGGTCCGACGTCGTCTCGATCGGAGGCAGGGGTAACGCGCAGGTGGATGGAAATGCTGGCGGGTAGGTATATCGTTGACGCCCTGGGTGTAGCGCCGGAGGGGAGAGGAGGGTTAAATCGAGGTGGGGCGAGGGGTTGACAGCCCGCCGGATCCGGTCGCGGGTTGCGAAGAGGGAGAGAGGCCGGAGGTGGCGATCGGAGGGGGTTGCAGGGAGGTCGGAGTAAGGTCCGGCGATGGGATATTCGAAAATCCGCATCCGTCCGATATCCGAATTCGAATTTGCGGATATTTATCCGAAAATATGGAAACGGATACGAATATGGATACTCTTTAAAAATATCTGAGAAAACGGATACAGATACGGATAGTACTAGTATCCGACACGGATAATCCGTATCCGATGCGGAGTATCCATTTTATCGGATATCTGTTTTACCGAATATCCGTATCCGTCAAACATATGTTTAAAATATTACTAATAATATTAGTATTCGTATTACTAATAAAATAATATTAAAAAAATCTTAATCGTTTATTCCCAAAACAAAATAAACACATACTCCACTCAAAACAAAAACACCCTAAAGTTATTGTTTTATTGGGTATTATAAAATGTCATGTATAATGTATTATTATTTTATTGGGTATATTATCATGGAGTTACACTAAAGTTACAATACACCTTATCACACACAACATACACCGCTAAAGAACATATACTCCACTAAAAAAGAACTAACTTCATTTTTTTTCTCCTTCGTACAAAACAAGAGAAAAGAAACTCTCATGTGGTTGTTCGTTAGTTTTCTTAATTATAAATAAATGTAAGAGAGAAACATAAAAGTAAAGAGATGGTTTTGATTGTAATAAGAACTGAAGTTAACAACATGTATATTATATACAAAGTAAAAATGTATACCTATTAAAATAAAACTATCAGTATGTTTTGAAAACAAAAGGTCCACGAGGTTATCGTTCTCAATAAATTTGATTAATCTAAAAGGTGCATATTTATTTCTACTGTCATGAAATGCTACTATCAATTTTTTTGGATGACTTTAAGCTTATATGGTTGTAAAGTATGGATGAATTTAAGCCATATTATCATTATGGAATGATACTATTATTATGGAATCCATAATTATAGATGTTAGGAGGCAGTAGTTTTATTACATATTTATTTGGATTAGATTGGATTTCATTGGATTGAATATTTTAATTGTTATTTTTTGTGATGGCTAAATAATGTAAATGGATACGAAAATTATCCGAATCCGAGGTATCCAAGCGGATACGGATATGGATAGTTGTTTTAACTATCCGGGCGGATATGGATACGGATACGGATACGGATAGTTCATTCAGATAGCGGATACGGATATGGAAAACATGGTATCCGATCCGTATCCGTCCGTTTACCACCCCTATTAGTGGGTATAGGAGTGTAGGATAAGGGGTGTGTGTGTGTGTGTTTAATAAGGACACCTAAAAATGACACTAAGTAACTAAAAACTATTAAAATTAAAAAAAAAAACTAAAAATCTGAAAATGAAATTCCTATAAAATAAAGACTCAAAATAAAAAATTAAAAGTAAAAGGAAATAAAAAGAAAAATGTAACTCTATTAAATTTAAAACTAAAGTCCTAATAAAAAAAATGTAAAATAAACTAAAAATAAATGATTCCTAAAAAATCTAATCCTAATAAAATAAGATAAAATAGACTAAAAACTAAGACTAAAAACTAATAAAAATCAAAATAAAATAAAATTATACAAATAAAGATAACAATAGAAAATAAAAATGACTCAAACTAAAAATTTAAGTAAAAGAAATAAAAAGGGAAAAAAAATCAAACACACACACGGTTTTGGGACAGGCTAAGGCTTAGGTTTAGGGTAGGCTAAGGTTTTGTGATTGGATATAATTAGCTCCAAATTGCACAAAATTTCCTTGATTTAAGCGTTTGAACACTGCAATGCACAATTGACCTACAAAATAAACATTTAAGCGCATCAGACTCAAATTGCTGAGAATTAGCAACTAAAATACACTATTTGGGGTATAAATTGTACACTTTTGGGTGCTTATCACACCACCCCCAAACAGAGCGTTGCTAGTCCTCGAGCAATAAAATAGAGAGAAAGAGAAAGATAAGAAACCAAAAGTGTACCACTTTCGCGGGCACTTGCGATTGCACTTAGCATGTGCAACAAGCCTTTAAACCTGTAGGTTGCCCTAGAGGACGAGTTATGTCTCGTGAGGGTTTGCAAGGAATATACCCACAAAATTCTTTATTTTGCAAAGATTTAGTAAATGGCAGTCAATCTCTTATCAGACATAGAATAATCGCACAATCCCTCATGAGACAAATGATTTCAGAAATACAAGATAGAATGTGTAAAAAGATTAAGCTAAGTAAATACTCAAGGCACATCCTTCCTAGAACTCAACGTGTGTAGTGTGAATCAGTCAAAATGGGTTGAGTATCACAAGAGTAATTCCTAGATTTCCTCTTCGAAATCAACGCTTCAACTTCAAATCTCACGGAATATAACTCTCACAAACGAACTCTCGAGATATGGGTTAGTGTATCGCTCTTATGTGTGAGGAGGTGAGTAAATGTAAGCAAGTTCAAACGACTCACACACATATATGAAAGAACGAACAATAAGAAATAAAATTGATCGCATGAAAGAATGCAAACCACTATAGTGAGAACGTCGAGTTATTCACCACGTTGACTTTCATTTGCCCGAACACCTAGGGGAACGTGGATGTATATGGGTGAGGGGAAATGAGATGGAAAGGATATGATGATATGAGGTAGAATGGTGATAGTGAAATAAGATGGGGTGATGATATGATGGATGGTGGATGTGAATGATGATATATGAATGGATATGTGAGAAGAGTGTATAGCACTTTAGGAACAAATGTCTTTATTACACAAAAATTAACTACAAACTCTCTTTATTTTCTTTTCTCTCTTTTTTCGATTTTTCTTTTCTTTTTCTTTTCTTTTCTTTTTTCTTTTTTTTTTTGCTATTTTTTTTGTTTTTCTCTCTCTTTTCAAACTAACAATGAAGACATTTACATTTAGAACAAACACTCTTTTATTTGAAAATGATGATGGATGATATATGAAATGAGTGGGGAATGATGGTGAGGGGAATATGTGGGAATATGGAAGAACATGGGAATATAATGGGTGAAGTGAATGGTAATTGGTGTATGGAAAAGTGGTCAGTGTATTGATGAAAATCTAGTATTCTGGACAAATTTCAAGACACGCGTTTCTTACAACTCGAAAGTGATGTCGTTCTCAGTGATCAAGCCAAAATTTTATGAAAGGAAATGAGATCATACAACAATTTAAGTGAGGACCCAAAAGAAGTTGAATCAACTTGTGACTCGGAGATTGCGTAAAACACTCAAAAAGGGTGAAAGGCACAAATCTCACAAATTAAAGTATCCACTAGTGATCCTTAAGGTTCTCATTAGAATTGTAGTACTCCTCAACTCTAAACGTAATGACGTGATAAGTGCGCAAATTTTGTTGAGTCTAGAAATTCATGGTGCAAAATGCCTGGTTATGTATTACATAAGCTATTTAGAAAAAATATTCTCTAGCTTGATTCCTAGACTTTAAAAGATGGA
The DNA here is from genome assembly GCA_949130495.1 of Sambucus nigra. Classification (NCBI taxonomy): domain Eukaryota; kingdom Viridiplantae; phylum Streptophyta; class Magnoliopsida; order Dipsacales; family Adoxaceae; genus Sambucus; species Sambucus nigra. The sequence continues at coordinate 731,078,549 of OX422211.1, forward strand.
TGATTGAAAATTCACATCAATGAGTGAGATGAAAGAAACTGCACGAAATTTTAAAAAAATCAGGTTTAAAACTCAAAATTTTTCAAAAGAGGCACGATTTTGATAAAATTCCCCACCCCCAAACAAAAAGGAACATCGTCCTCGATGTTAAGTAAAATGATTTTTAAAATTGAGAGCATAAGGTAGGAAAGAGATTACCAGAATGAATCGCTAATGAAGTGGACATATATAGCCAAAAAGTAACCTGAAATGTGATACGAGAAAAAAAATCTACAAGTCTATAAGCATGAGAAAGCATAGGGTGATGTGAAACACCACCCCCAAACAGGATGAGACTAGTACAAGAAATGAGGGCTGCCTCCCGGTAGCGCAAAGTTTAATGTCTTCAGCCAGACCGATGAAATCTCACCCTAATGATAAGATCTATGAAAGCGCGGGGTGGCAGAAAAATTGGGGTGATGAGGATCACCCCCAAACAAGACTGAAGCGTTAGTCTTTTTGGATAGAGGCTAAAACGGGTCAATGCACTTGTATGGAAAAGTGCATCACACGATGCAAAGCATCGGTGGACCAAGGGTGGGTGGGAAAAAGGGCTAAGGTGAGGGTGGAAAGGTATCGGTCATGGGCTTTGTTGAGCTGAAAGGTGAGGGCAACTAGGGCCCTATAATCATGGTGCTCAAGTTGGTGATGAAGGAAAAATGGTTTGGCAATAGTGATATGGTGGCGCTCATCAAAATCACACGACCATTCTATAAATGGGCGATGGTAATGGTCGCGTTGTGACACACCAGGGAGCTGTTGAGAAGAAAAATCAACACCACAAGGGAGCGGTGTGCATGGAGTAACAAGCTCGATGTCACGGAAGTGAAGAGTAGCACCATAAAAACTCTCATGGGTGGTGGAGGATGGTTTTAGGTGAGGATCTAAATATGTAAATGGAAACTTGAAATGTGCAAAATCAAGATCCAAACCAGGTGGTGGGGTGGAAGGGATAATGGGTGGGTCTGGTGGGATAAATGGTGTATCGGGTGGGATAAACGGTGGAGGAAGATGATCCAACTCAAGCGTGGGAGACACACACTCATTGGGAGGAGTAAAGGAATAATCAGAAGGGAGTGTGGTTTCTAAAGATGGAGTGGTCAACTTATCCATAATAGTAGCATCGGTAAATGGGGTGGGTGGATCAAACGAGGCACCAAGATAGGAGATAGAGGAATCGCTAGAAATATCGGGCTCAACGGGAGCCATGCATGGTGGGACATCATCCAAATCCGGATAGTTAGAAACTATCACGGATTCTATCTCGGAAAAATGGTGAGCACTCGTAGCCGGAGCTAACCTAAGATGAAGTGGTTCCTCGGGAACACAAGGGTGAAGCTCGATAGGTGTAGACTTGGGCATGTTTTTGGATATTTCGGGAGTGGGAACCGCAAGGTGGGGTTCATATGGATATGGTGGGAATTGATTAGGCTCACTATATAAGGGTAAGTCAACACAATTGTCAACTTGGGACCCAGACCAAGGGATGGTCTCAACTTCAAGATTCTCGGAGTGGTGGGGTTGGTCACACTGAGAATTCGTGTCACAAGAGGACACATCATCGTCACACTCGGTGGCAACGATGGGTGGGGCCATGGTAATATCTGACTCTTGCTCACACACCAATTCATTTAAACGTTGTTCAAGCCTGTGGAGAGCTTGAGTTTGAATTGCTTGCTCTTGCTCAAGTATGAACTTTTGCAAGAGGGTTTCGAGAGTGGATGTGGATGAAGGTGTTGGTGGAATGATGGGTGGTGGTGGTGGTTGAGGTGGACACAACTTGCTATAATCGTGAGTGTATGGAGAATACTCAAAGGAAGTGTGTGGGGTGGGGCCAAGTTCATCATACACGAAAGGATCACTTTCGTGATGGACAATTGGTTGAAATTCAATGGGTGCGTAGTGAGGGGACTGATCGTGTACAGGTGCACAAGGTTGCCATGATGACTGTTGGAACATGTGAGGATCCACAACATCGGGTTGGGATACGTATTGCGTGGAAGGGTGATCAGGCCTCCACGAATAACTCGAGGACTCACACAACTCGGGATTAGGTATATCGGGAGAATTGGCCGAGGTGGGTTCCGGGATAGTGTCATATGGATACACATGTTCCTTGGTGGGTTTGTATGGATATGACATGTAAGGGCATTCATGGGACATGTGATCGGCATAAGAACGGTGGGTGCACAACAAAGGATGAGGCACGGTGACACTTGACACCGAGGGTGATGGAATAGGAGGTGCATGCATGGATGGGTCAAGAGTATCAACGGTACTCGTGAGAGAGGTGAAATCATGAAGAATATCATAAAGAGATCGCTCGGGATCACTCTCACACGTGTCACGTGTCAATGTAAAATGACCAAAGTAGTCCCGTAAAGGACGTTCTTCGGCCATGAGGGGAAAAATATTTTTTTGGAGTTTTTTTTTCGAAAGGAAAGAAAATATTTTTGGATTTTTCTAAAAATAAGGTAAGAAAATATTTTTGGATTTTTTTATAAAAATGAAAGAAAATATTTTTGGATTTTTGTGAAAAATAAAGGAAGAAAAATATTTTTGGATTTTTTTATAAAAAACAAAGGAAGAAAATTATTTTTGGATTTTTGGATTTTTTGTTTTTTTTTTAAGAAAAGGGTGGGGAAAAATATGGATTCGTTGAATTGCACGAACCAACTAAATCCAACTACCGAAAATGGAATTGGACACACACAAGTCAAGAAAATGTCCTAACTAGCACATAGCCAATTTTTATCTTAAAATTTAATGAGAGGGTAGTCAAATTTTAATTAAGTCCGCGGGCGATAAAAAATCACGGAATTTATATGAGTGATCGCCTTTGCAAAATTTATTCTCCTATTGGGCTACCTAGTTGATTGATTTTAAATTTAGTGATGGCTAGGGTAGCATACAATGATAAGCGAGTGAGTCGGGTGATGAAATCCCTTCTCGTGAGTGACCGGGTGTAGGTCTTAATTAATTAATTCGTCACACCATTCGAAAATAAATGCGAGAATAAAATCAAATAAGAGAACACAATAGCACACAAAAGAATTGACTCGCTAACAGGAGAGGCGCGAGGGTGTAGAAATGTACCTCCCACGATTTTTAGGCCGTGGGGTGCCGAAAAGTTTGAGTCGACCGGGGGGAGATCATGCCTATCTCAGTCAGCCCCGGGAGTCCTACCGACCCAAGGTAGAGAGGCTTCTAAATCCTCACCTTTGGACGCCCTCTCTCTACCTTGTCCGGTTTTCCTATCACGCTTGACTTGAATTATTACAAATTTAAATGGAAATTAAATGGTGTCTTATGCACCGCAATACAAGCCAAATAATAAAGTCCTAAATACAATCCTTCTAATAAAATGCAAAAATGGTACTAAAAATAACAAAGTGCAAAAAAAAGTAAATGAACTACAAAAAAGAATTCGCTTCGAGGTTCACGATCCCAAGAATGGCAACGGCGCCATTTGATAACTTGACTTTTTTACATCCCCGGCAACGGCGCCATTTGATAACTATGCTTTTTGCGTGTATCGTCCTTGTTGTTGAAAGCCAAGTTAATCAAAAATCCTCAAATACCTACAAAATATAACAATCTGAAGTATAGAGGTAAGTAAGGGTATCAATCCACTTTCTAGGGAGTAAGTTAGAGATAAATTCAATTGTAATTCACTTTTTATTTTCTTTTTGTGCTTTTTCCCTTTTCTAATTTTTTTTTTTGCTTTTTCAATATTAAAACAATAGTGTGAGGTGAGGTTTTAAACTAAACTAAACTAAGATGAAAATAACTAACTAGAAAATGACTAAAATGAAAATTAAAGTCTAAACTAAAAATAAGAGATAAAGTGAGGAAAATAATTGTGAGAACAATCAAGGAGTGGGATTACGCCACAAATTTTAGTTATTCTAATTAATTAATTTAATTATTTGAATTCTCCCAAATTAATATCAAAATTACAAATCAACTCTCGTTGCAAATGTAATTTAATAGTAACCTTTTAGAATATTAAGTTTAACACCCCATAACTCTAGAAAATTAGAACTACACTCCTTTTAATTAATCACCCGCTAGGATCGATCAATTAAAATTTATGTCAATCTTAGAAAATTAAGTTAGAGTTGAAATTCAAGTTATAATACCCCACTTAAGAGACCCCTATCTCTAGTTCGAATCTAAAATGGGTATTATAATTAGAATTTGGATTTTCTCTCGAAAATCATTTACCTCTCTCGAGGCGTAAATTTAAGGGTGAGGGATCAAAATTAACATTCAAAGTGATTTTTCAAGTAATTAAACTAATTAAAATAAAATAACCTCAAATAAGGGTTTTACCCCACCCCTTGAAAGGAGTTTTGGCCTAACATGGTATCAAATTTGTTGAATTAATAATCAAAACCATAAACAAATAAAATAGAAGGGTAAGAGGACAAATCTTCAAACAAGTCTCCTTGATTTGCAAAATTGGACTCTAATCCTCCATTAAAATTGAGCAACATTCATTCAAAGTGAGATTTCCACCATATTCAATTACATACAAACACTCATTTGAATCACTCAATAATTAATTTCTCACAAATATCTAAAAAGATAAAAACAAAATTATTTACAAAAATATTCTACCTAATTTATTTTCTAGTCTAACCTATCTCTCTCTCTCTCTAGAATTTTCTTCCTACTAAGCTTGGATAATTTGATGATCATTCTTCTTCAATTTATAGTAGTCATGGAGCATGAGGGGTGAAAATGGGAATTAGCTATGGTGAACATGTGGGGTGTGAGGTATGAGGATATATGGGTGAGGGTAATATGGAGAAAATGCACAATTGTGCATGGATTGTGTGAGGTGTGGGAGTAAGTGGCAAATGGGGGAATAAATATCAGATTTGGGAATGAGAGGTTTGGGGGCATTTTTGGGAAGTTGGGTTAGAATCAGTAGTTGGGGGTTTTTAAGGGTATTTGGGTAAATTGGTTTTAAGGGAATAAGTTGGGTTTTATGGCATGTGGGGAATTGTTTGTTTATTTGGCTTTTTGGTCTTTGGTTTGTTTTGGTGTGGTTTGTTTTGTGCAGGTGAGGTAATCCTGGAAGAGAAAATGGGTGAAAATGGGTTGAAAAATGGGTTTGGGCTATGTTTGGGTTTGATGGTATTTGGATGTGGGTATGAGTTGGTTTCGGCCGGAGGTGAGGAGGTCTAGGTCGGCGGCCAAAGAAAGGGCTCGGCGTGGAGGGTAGAGGTCCGACGCCGTCTCGACCGGAGGCAAGGGTAACGCGCAGGTGGCTGGAAACGTCGGCGGGTAGGTATATCGCTGACGCCCTGGGTGTAGCGCCCGAGGGGAGAGGAGGGTTAAATCGAGGTGGGGCGAGGGGTTGACAGCCCACCGAATCCGGTCGCGGGTTGCGAAGAGGGAGAGAGGCCGGAGGTGGCGATCGGAGGGGGTTATAGGGAGGTCGAAGTAAGGTCCGGCGATGGGAGATTTGGAGGTCCGCCGGTGGGTTGTATGGTGGTGTGTGTAGATGAGGTGGATGTTGTGGATTTGTGTGATGGAGTTGTGTGTGTTAATGGTGGTTGGGGGAGAGGGAGGTGAGGGAGAGGGTGATTGTTGGAGAAGATAAAGTGTAGGTGTTAGTGTGTGGGTGAGTGTATGGTAAGTGTGTGAGGGTGAGGGTATAGGAAAGTAGGGGTGTGGGTGAGGCTTAGGGTGTAGGATAGGTTAGTGGGTATAGGAGTGTAGGATAAGGGGGGGGGGGGGGGGGGGGGGGTTAATAAGGACACCTAAAAATGACAGTAAGTAACTAAAAACTATTAAAATTAAAAAAAAAAACTAAAAAATCTAAAAATTAAATTCCTATAAAATAAAGACTCAAAATAAAAAATTAAAACTAAAAAGAAATGAAAAGAAAAATGTTACTCTATTAAATTTAAAACTAAAGTCCTAATAAAAAAAATGTAAAATAAACTAAAAATAAATAAATCCTAAAAAATCTAATCCTAATAAAATAAGATAAAATAGAATAAAAACTAAGACTAAAAACTAATAAAAATCAAAATAAAATAAAATTATACAAATAAAGATAAAAATAGAAAATAAAACCTAGAAAATAAATCTAAAATAAATCCTAAAAATAAAAATGACTCAAACTAAAAAAAGAAATAAAAGAAATAAAAAGGGAAAAAAATCAAACACACACACGGTTTTGGGACAGGCTAAGGCTTAGATTTAGGGTAGGCTGAGGTTATGTGATTGGATATAATTAGATCCAAATTGCACACAATTTCCTTTATTTAAGCGTTTGAACACTGCAATGCACAATTGACCTACAAAATAAACATTTAAGCGCATCAGACCCAAATTGCCGAGTATTAGCAACTAAAATACACTATTTGGGGTATAAATTGTACAGTTTTGGGTGCTAATCATATAGTCAATGGACTCCCGATTATGGGATAGGACGAAAATTTGTGAATAAGCTAACTTACCCTTGAAAACGTGCCCCTAAGGGTGGAACACCCAGAGCAGCCCTGAAATGGCCCCATGAGGGGCATGTACACCTCCCACGAGTGAAAATACTCTTAATAAGTTGTTTACCCAAAGTTAAATCAGTTGATTAAGATTCGGTCTTCTTTTTTAGGAAACTCTTTTCTAAAACAAGAATGAACACAAGATGTGTTTGGATATTATGAAGAAGATAATTTCAGATTCTTGAAATTAGTTCTTAGGTTTTAAAAATCAAACCTAAGTCTAGTGTTGCAGCAGTAGTAGTAGTAGTAGTGAGAGATTAAAAAAAAAGCACACGAGCCAAGATTGTTAACGTGGAAAAACCCCACGCAAACAGGGAAACATCCACCAAGGTCTCTACACCTCAAAACAAAAAATCCACTCAAATGAGTTTTAGGTTACAATCATTTAATGAGATACAAACAAAGACAGACTTATTCTAAGTCCATAAATATACCATCTCCTTAAGGTTGTGTTCTGATTTCTTTAAGGCTCTGATGTTGTCCTCTCGGTTCTTTATCTTGGATCTTTTTCTCCTTTAGCTTTACGTCGACTCATCTGATCTTGATCTCTAAACCAACAACATTGTTAAGTGATGTTGTGTGATTGTGATGTGAGTGTAGTGCCTAAAACACATGCATGTCCTCACATACACTTATTACAAGCAATTCCTATGAATTACAAAACTTAAAAGTATGAAATGCTTCTTTCACACTACTAAAATTTGATTTGATCTTGAACACTTAATATATTTTTTTATCTTTGAATCTTAAGAATCTTTAAAATGAATATTCTTTGGATCTTATTTTTATACAAGTTTTTTCAAACTAGAAAACTCAGTCAGATCTTAAATATGCAAATCCTTATTTTAGTTTTGTAAAACAAATCAAGAGATGTTGGGTAAACATAAATAAAAACATTTACATAATAGATCCAACATGAGAGAATGATTTTTTTAATAAAGAAATCAACCTATATTCGATGTGACTGTATCACATAAATAAGATCTTCAAGTTTCTAAAAACATAAATGAGATCATGCTCTTGTGAGGATGTTGGGAGAGAGATTTAGAACAATGAGGATAGATCTAACAAACCGCAAGCTCTCAAAGGTGTTTTCTAAATACTATTTGGCAGAGGTTTGTTTGAGTTTTTATATTTCTCTCTCTTTTATTTTTTCTCTCTCTTCTTTCTCTCTCTCTCTATTTTTTTCTCACACCTTTGGTCTCTCAAAGATTGTAATTGTTTAAACGAAGAGTTCTATTTATAGGGCTGATGGAAGTCTCTGGAACCTTTAGCCAAATCAATGGTTAAGATTGGTTTGACTATTCAAATGTTTAATCCAACGGCTACTAATGGACCGAACTAATAATTCTTGTGATTGGTTCATTTTAGAGTCACAGGGATTGATCGAGATTACATGCAGGCCATAGATTAAGTTTGATCAAATGGTCATGATTGAATTTTTAAACACATATACAAACAAACACATTTTGAACCCTTAGCAATGCAACACGTGGATGACTATCATCGATCAGTTTACATCTTTTTAAAATATCAATTGCACCCACAATATTCTCAAGTGATTTTGGATTCTACTCAAGGAAATTTTTAGGAGGTTTTAACATCTGAAAATTAACCCCAAACATTTTTAAATACTCATTTTAATTTCTTAAAAATAGATTTTAAATGTTTTAAAAAATTCCTAAAAATCCTTCAAAAATGTAGAAAATTCATTTTAATCAAAATTAATACACACACCTCATGTATGCAATGAAATATGACAAAATATACAATCCTAGACTGTTTGTATGTTGGTTGTCTACCATGAGAACCATTGATATTCTAGTTGAAGTAGAATTATTGAAGTTCTTGAAGATCCAATGAAGAATATAGGAATGACTCAAATTTTATCTTTTTTTCCAAACTAGACGAGCTCCTATATAATGTAGACTCAAGTGAGTCAAATATATACTGTGCTTCAACGGGATCAAGGTAATTAGTAGAAACTAATCGTGTAGTCACGAGACTCCCGATTTGGGAATAGGACTAAAATTTATGAATAGGTCGACTTAGACTTGAAAACGTGCCCCTAAGGGGTGAAAACCCAAAATAACCACCGAACGTCCCCGTGATGGTTACAAACACATCTCATGGATTTAATGTAACTCTTAGGAACTAACTGCATAATCACGGGACTTTCGGTTTGGGAATAGGGCTTAAATATGCGAATAAGCTGACTTAGGCTTGAAAACGTTCCCTAGGGTTAAAAACCCAAAACATCCCCCGAACAACCCCGTGAGGGGCACGAACACCTCCCACGAGACCAATGTAACTCATAGTAACTGACTGCATAGTTGTGTGACTATCGATTTAGGAATAGAAGCACCTAGCACTGTCCTTTTCTTTTGGGCCACCTGAAAATATTTTTTTTCATAATGGGCACGGTCACCATTGTTCTATTTTTTTCACAATAAATATGGGTCACGCATTTGGATCGTGACCATTGGTCGGACTGGTCACAAATAAGGGTGGTAACCCATGGTCCACCCCTGGTCATGGACTTGGACCATGATCCCTAGTCCACACCTGGTAAAAGACTTGGGTCGTGACCCGTAGTCAACCACTGGTCACAACTGAAGTCTGTGACTCTGGATCCATATATTGTTTCATGCCCCGGGCCGTAACCCTCACTTTTCATCAAGGATAAAGTCTATGACCACCAATTTTGGTCATGCCTGAAATGGTCATGGACCTCATTCTTGATCTGGAGGCCTGGTCACAGCGAAAATCTGTGACAATTTATTATTTGTGGTGTAGTGAAGAGTCTGGTGAACCTTTATGTCGATTGAGTTATTTGTGAGCTTATTTATGTTAAATCATTGAAACTGATGTGTTAATTGTTTAGTTGTGACGTTTTTTGTTGTCGCTGCATTTATTTTAAATGTTATTTCATGAATAAAGAAAGGAAACTCTACCGAAAGTTTCTAAAATTAGTAAATGCTCTAAGTTGATTAACTCAAATATACAAGTTTGGGAAGCGAAAACGTAAAACAATTATCAAACATAGTGAAAAAAGCTACAATTATGATAATGATATAAGTCGAATTTTGTTCTTATTATGTAATCCAATAATGGTAAACACGTGTTATTTGTTTCTTGTCACTGATCGATGATGGATTTCAATGGATATCGTCGGGCTAGTTGATTGGATGACCTAGAGTTCCTGGCGAAATGTGTTTTATTTTTGCATTCGGTGTTATTTTTAACATTTTTTCTAGTCATACAAATATTTGACTGGGATGAATTCTCTTTTAACAAATAATTGTATAATTGAATTGGATGACATTTTGTGTGAGAGTTTCAGTGCAAAATTGTTATGAATGCACATTTATATTGGTTATATCAATGCAAAAATTTATATATACACATATTGTAATCTTATTTGCAAATTATTTATTAAAAAAAAAACTCTTTTCGTGACACAATGTGGGTGTTGTTTAAAATCAAATCATAATCTCATAACTGACTTTTAGTAACACAATAGATGACATTCCACGACATGTGTAGCATATCTCCTAATAGATGACATTCCGCGACATCTGCACAATGTTGCCTAATAGATAACCTATCGCGACACATCATTATGTCGCGAAATGTGTGGTAATATTTAATATAAACAATAAATATTAATATATATTTTTATAAATATCTACATTTCACGATATGCAGCTTTGTTGCAAATGGTAAATACATTTTGCGACATAGATATTGTATGTCGCCGAATAAATTCTTAGACAATGATTCTGCAATACAAGGGTAATATATGGTCGTATGTCATGAAATATTTGTTGCTACATAATTAATACCTTTCGCGACACACTTATTGTGTCACAGAATGTGCTTTTTCTTGTAGTGACTAATGGAACATTGTATAAATCCCCGTCCCATGTTTAAGATTCACTTGTAGTCACTCCCATTTTTTTTTCTTTTTAGTTGTTGTTCATATTGTAGCAACATTGAACAAAGTATCATTCTCCTCAAAAAAATGAAAAAAGTCGGTTACAGAGATATTATGAGTCGTTTTGGGGTAATTATGGGACTTATTAAGATTCTAAAAATACATAGGATAGAACCCTAAGAAATATTTTGAGATGGGACTAAAGCCAAAAAAAACTATTTTAAATGCCATGAGATTTATAAAATAGGGATTAGAAATGTATTTCATGCATTTTAGCTAGAAAAAAAGTATAAAACCTATGGAAATGGTGTAATATTATCATCAATAAAGTAAGGGTGCAAGTTATGTAAACAAAAATTAGCATCAATGATTGGGCTAAAACAACATGTTGATTTCTCCCCGTTGAACTTTACACCGTAACACATAATGCCTAGTGATAGAAATATCATACAAAACAAAGAATAAATTGTGTAAACTTTTTTTATCAAATAGACAAGGGAAATAAAATCTTATAATAACTAATAATGCTATGCATTATAAATTTATGCCCCGAGTTGGTGTCATAAGGGAACTAAAAACTTATACGTACCTCAAGAATATGAAAGTTAAATGCACTTAAGAAACCACTTTATTGTGTAAATTTAATATGTAAGAACTTAATTTAATAAATAACATCGATCTTCTTAATTATGATACGACAAACATACAAACATAATATGAAAATAGTTGGGATCATTTTAAATGACAACCTTTTTAAATCGTGTGACATCACATGATAGAAGAAGATGAAAATAAGAATGTGTTGTTAGTTTGTATTTTAAACAAGTGGGGAACAAATTCAATAAATAATCCAAGGTTCTCCGTGATTTCCTCAACCACTATCTCCATTAATTACCCATTAATCCATCCTTTTCTCCCACTACTCTACCCACTATTAACCCACATTTATAACACCCACTTCTGGCAAGTTACAAGAAGATTTTTAGATCTTGGTTTGACAAACATGTGTTTTTCAGAGATTTGTTCGACAAGAAGAAAAAAAGGGTGAAAGAGGAGAGAACAAACAAAAAATACAAAACAAAACTATAGTATCTTTCTCATATTTTTGTTTCGATTTTTTGTCATAAAAATTTATTCCTCCAAATTGAAATTTTGTGATTGAACAATTAATTTATAATGGGTGTTAGTCTGTCATATAACTACCATGCGTAGTTATATGAGATAAAGGAGATTCTGGACTTCTTTTATCTTAGGGATGGTGTAACTGTACACTACCTACACCAAGAGGGTAGAGTCACGAGACGTCTTAAAGAGAGCGACCTTGTCCGTGACTCAAACCAAGAATTTTCTACAACATATTTTATAAACAATTGAGCTCATATTGTTTATTTTTATTGTGCAGTATATATTTGGATCCAAATCATGCGGTTCATATTTCCGATGAACGTACGAGGTAATAATTTAATTTTGAGGAGTAGACTAAAATAAATTATGATTTTATTTTTTCGTTTTCTCCATAGAACTGTCTGGTGTGATTTTTTAATAACAATATCTAAATTGTCTCAATAATTTTAAAACATTTCATATCTTCCATGGAGACCGAAAAATATATCTTATGGGCGTATATGATTATTTTTTTATGCCTAAAATGAAAGAAAAAATGCCGACAAAGTTCTTGCCTATAGAAATTATAGTTTTGAACTTGTATCTCTAGAAATTATAGTTTTGAACTTGTCTCTCTAGAAATTATAGTTTAGCACTGGATTTCTTAAATATTATAGTTTGTGAAGTAGAAAAATAAATTTCAGTATTTATACCAATCCGAATTCGATTAATAATTTCGTGAGAAATTAGAATTTGTACATAATGGACCCTTCATGGAAAACTCTAAAATATGTCATCCTATTTTTGTGAATGTGAAATATTCTTTCACATAAGATATCAAATTATAATTTGAAATTTTGAATCAAATGAAAATTTGTTATGTGCAATCAAATTAAAACTTGTATCTCTAGAAAGTAAAGCATTTGAGTTTTAAGTGTAATCTCTAAAAATTTATTTTGAATAATTCTTCATATTATTTACTTGTATGAATTGGAAAAGGTGTATAATAAAATTGTATTCTACTATATTGGAATCAATTGGTGTGCTTCATACCAGTGTAAAAATAATTTAGTTAGGTAAAATTATTTTTACCATATGCTTTGTGTTGGATAGAGTATAAAACTCTAAGAAAAATATTTTACCTTATGTATTTGCAGATAAAATCAAATATTTTATGCTTTGATAGGCTATTTATCTATGTATGGATTTAGACATACAGATGTCTAGTATTACGAGTAAAAATAATCCATATGTCGAAAAAATAATAATTCGACGAGTTTATCATAATTGAGCTTGGTGCTAATACAATATTTACTTTGGTAAAGATATTCTAATGGAGTGATTTGAAATATACGTTTAAAATCTAATACTAAATATTATCTTATACATATGAAAAATCATATGTTTCATTTCTTTAAGAAATATATTGTGTAATATATATGTGACTTTTAGACCCCTTGAAAATCTGAACGTATGACTATAACAAATGAACTTATATTTTTTTTATTATTCGATTTGTAAGTGCAAAAGTAATTTCCAATGGTGGTTTCACACAAAAAACCTAAAACATGCAACTACGTGTCCAAACAAATAAAATTAAATCATGCGACACAATAATTCAGGAAAAATCCCCGAATGGCAAAACCTTTTATTTCTAGAACTTTGACAACTTTACAAGACCATTGACTTACATACAACCTGATAATTTCCCACAAGTGTAACGCACGGTGTATTCGTCAAATCTTCAAAGCAACGGCTAGAAATTAGCAGTGGTTCTCACGCAGCTATACCACAAGGACACGCAGTCTTAAAACTCTGCAGAGACTCCCTCCACAATAGCACGCAGCTCTCTGTTGTAGAGATCTCCCCACAAAGGATGAATAATTGCACGGTTGTTCTTTGGATTCCAAAACAATTCACATAAAGATATTGGGATTTTGTGAATTGAAAACAAAAAAGGTTTTAAGCCTTAAATGAAGAAGCCAAAATTCTTCTGCTGATATGCAGTGTTTGCAGAATGAAAAACGTGAAAGACTTCTTATCAAAAACAGAGTTGGAAAGTAAAATTTATAACAAACATAAAGCGGTGGTGTCGTTCGAACGAGAGACGATGTCGTTTGAAGTATCGTGTGACTTCAGGTCTCGTTTGAGCGACAAACGATGTCGTTTGAACTACATCTGGTTTTTAAATTATTTTTTTCTCTTTTTCTCGATAAGTGAACCGCCTCAAAAAAACTTCGAAAATTATATTTTTTGAAGAAAAGTATTTAAACCTCCGCTTCAACGCTTAGAAAATATTTAGTAAAAAACATCCCAATACTCTAAGTGTATTATTAAGTTACCCTAAAACAAAACCTTACCAAAGTAAATCTCGCGGAGTCATGAATGTTGAAGAACCTTGATTATTCGGATCCGTCTTGATGTGAATGTGAACTTGAACCTTTTCGACGATGTAGCGGTATACGATATACAAATTGAAAACGAATAATAATGTCCTTACAAATTTCCCCCTATGTCAATGCCGGTACAAAATAAAAAATCTGAATTATCAAAACATAAATATGACCTATATAAATCTTCCCTCCTATGAACCCAAAACTGAAAAGGTAAATGACAAGTCTTGAAACTTCTTTAATCTTCAACAATCAATTCTTTAAAACTTCAAGATTTTCTCATCAGGGTGTGCAATCCAAAAATCTTCAATTGTACCTACACAAGAGACAAAGCAAATACCTTATGACATATCAATTTTGAAATGATATAAGCATAAACATGAAAGAATAATCAATTTTTCCCCATACTTAAACTCCCCCATAAAATCATAATGCGTTCTCCCCCTTTTTTATTTGTCCAAAATAGACAAGGAAAAGAATGAACCAAATAAATCCAATCGAGGTGTCACGGTAAACACGTCAAACAAACTATTTTTGAATTTTTCAAAATTTTCATACAAAAATGCAAAAATGATGTTACCATAACAACACACCATGAATTTACAGTAAGATAACCAAATCATGGAAACAGAATGAATGTGTGTGAACAAATTCGATAGGAAAACCAACTCGATCATGTCATATGTGAAAGATGCATAAGTGTACTCCTAAGGAATGAACATAAAAAATAGTCCTTAGCTATAAAATTGTTGAATTTATATGACATCGTCTTAATCATATCAACAAATCAAAGTATAAATAATCTCCATACTAATAAGGTCCAAAACTATGTAATGCTTTTTCATGACTTACAAGGACGTGCAAACCATTTTAAATTTCAGCCAAACTGACAAAACAGTTTTTAACATGCACTACTTTCTTGTCAAGTTTTATCGCATTTGGTTCGTTGTATAGACAGAATTGAGATGGAAACACTCAACCAACATGTGATAGACAAGCACAAAAATTAAACAAATCCGTGCATATGTACAATAAAAGACAAAGTGAGTCAAACATGTTGGTAGCAACACTATATCATCTCAAAGACTCCAAACTTTGTAAAGCACATGAATGACACAACATATTGTCTCAAAACACTATCAAATCGTCACATGGATATGGAATAAAATTGTGACTTGCTCATCCTAAATGTTCATTCATAAAAGGTATAAAACAAAATACATAAATCTTTTTGGATTTTTCAAAAATTTATCAAAATAAAATGTTTTTGGATTTTTCAAAATTTTTCAAAAATAAAAATCTAATATAAAAAGTTCATGTCAGCACACTAGCAAATATATATCAAGTAGCAAAACTAGTGTATGAAAAATATGCAAACACAATCATCTATATGATATAGCAAGGGAATAGTCATGTAAAAGAAAATGATAATCAACTTGTCTAAAATCTAGTGCCTCTAAAAGTGTTTTCCTAACCCAAATAAATGTGAAACGTCACGTGGGAGTTTTGGGAATCATGGGAACACTAGACATAAACTTCCTAGGACCTCTTTGAAGATCAAAACAGAAACGCCTAAGGTGCCCTTTCCTACCACAATGTGAACAAATGTTAACAGGTGGATCGACACCTATGGGTTGACATTTTCTAACGTCCTTGGGAATGGTTGACCCTCTAAAATAAATAATGGTTTTGACTTTAGCAATGGAAGCATTTGAACATGACGAGCGATTACCACTACTACACAAACTAATCGAGTCTTTTAAATCATTTTTCAACTTCAAAATTTTAGACTCAAGCAAGGAGTTAGACTCTTACAATTTAAGCGACGCCTTTTTCAAATTTTAAACAATTACTAAAAGGTATCTCTCTCCCCCTCAATAAAAGCAAAGTTTTCCCTAAGAGTCTTTTCAAGTTCCATATAACCATTGATTAAAATATTTGCATCCTCTTTGGCACAAACACAAACCCTAAAATTTTTTAAGTCCTCCAATTCTTTTTCTAAAACTAGGACCCTATCATCACTCTCCTTTTGGGACAATTCTAATTTTCTAAAATCACGGTCCAAGTCCACAAGATTCTCACGAAGGAAATCTCTGTGATTTTAAGTAGTTTGCAAAAGTTCCAAAATATTTTTCAAACGATTTTTAAGAAATTCAATTTTTTCGGCAAACTTCAAATTCAAAGGAGAATCCATCGAGAGACAAAAATAAGCACACGAGTGATGAACAAAAATAATGATCACACAATTTCACTACAGGATCTACACAGTAAATTACTGCAATAGACTCTGTTACCAATTTGAAAACGTGAGCAGTCAAATTTTATCAGTAAAAATACATGAAAAATCAGGATCAAGCAATAAATTAGCGTAACCCACTCTGATACCAATTTGTAAATGCAAAACTAATTGCCAATGGTGGTTTCACACAAAAAACCTAAAACATGCAACTACGTGTCCAAACAAATAAAATTAAATCACGCGACACAATAGTTCAGGAAAAATCCCCAAAGGGAAAAACCTTTTATTTCTATAACTTTGACAAGTTTACAAGACCATTGACTTACATACAAGACCACAAGTGTAACGCACAGTGTCTTTGTAAAACCTTCGAAGCAACGGCTAAAAATCAGTAGTGGTTCGCACTCACCTATACCACATGGACACGTAGTCCCAACATGCAGTCTCAAAACTTCGTGGAGACTCCCTCCATAATAACACGCAACTCTCGACTATAGAGATCTCCCCATTGAGGATGAACAATACCATGGTTATTCTTTGGGTTCCAAAGCAATTCACATAAAGATATCGTAATTTTGTGAATTGAAAACAAAAAGGTATTTAATCCTTAAATTAAGAAGCCAAAATTCTTCTATTGATATGCAGTGTTTGCATAATGAAAAATGTGAAAGAGTTCTTATAAAAAACAGAGTTGGAAAGTCAAATTTATAACAGACTTAAGGCCGTGGTGTCGTTCGAACGAGAGACGATTTCGTTTGAAGTATCGCGCGACATCAGGTCTCGTTTAAGTGACAAACAATGTCATTCGAATGACATCTGTGTTTTAAATTATTTTTTTCTCATTTTCTCGATAAGTGCACCGCCTCAAAACAAACTCTGAAAATTATATTTTTTGAAGAAAAATATTTAAAGCTCCGCTCCAATACTTAGAAAATATTTTATAAAAAATATCTCAATACTCTAAGTGCATTATTAAGGTACTCTAAAACAAAACCTTACTGAAGAAGCGTACAATTTCCTTTTTATGTAAACTCAAGAGATGCGAAAGCGTATAAAGTGATGGTTCAACTTTTAAAACAACAAATTTTAATTTCTCAAACAAATGAAAATTACACCAAGTGAAGTAAAATTAATTAATTAATATATTCACTTAAACCAAGTTATTCAATGCAAGTCCTAGAATTTGCCTAAGTAAATATTATCAATATTCCGAATGTTAGGCCAAACCAATTTTAGCAAATGACTTGAATTAACTACACAATTAATATTTAATTTAGTCCTAAATGTAATGAAGTGTGAGAATTTAAACCGAATTTTATCTTGAATTATCCTACGCATGCGTTCTAAATAAATTAAGCAAGATAAAATAAACCAATCACACTACGCCGCGATGTACGAGGAAAAACCCAAGACGGGAAACAACCTCGGACGGCCCTAGCCACAAATCCACTAGATACGGAATTACAAGTACAAGACAGATAGACTTACAACGCACGACTCGATCCCTCTCAGGCCTCAACGCTTTATCTTGTAGACACCTCTTCCTAGCGGATAACCTTGAAACACCACCGCGGTCTCGGAATCCACCGATAGGACTTTCTATGGTCACCGTCACCCGTACATGAAGCCTTTCTTCGAACGGGTAAAAATAAAACAAACTTCTCTTCAATTCGGTGTAGAGAAAATCGGTGCCAAACTCCAAGCAATTGATAAGTATATAAGAACTTGGATTAAACTTCTTTGGGTGTAAACACTAGAGTGATGGATATTTTTCTCTAAAAATCTCACTCAAAAATATGAACATTTTCCTAAAACCATTTTGCTCTCAAACTCTCTCTAAGAGATAAACTAGGATGGAAAATTTAGATTGGAAAATGTTATTCCCGCACATAATAAAATCTGAAAAAGTTGGTTAAAAACCAAGTGGGGAAGTGGGTGAAAAACTGCCAATAACTGTTCCCGCCTGACAGCTCGTTCGAACGACATTTCGTTCGAACGAAATCTCGTTCGAACGAGACTTCTAACGACTCTCCAGTATGGACTCATTAGAAACTCGTTGGAAATCTCGTTAGAATGAACAATCTCGTTCGAACGACATTTCGAACGACGGACCAGTATACCTTGGTGGGAACTCGTTGGCACACTCGTTCGAATGACATCTGGTTCGAACGAAAAAACTCGTTCGAACGACATATCGAATGACTTCCAGAAATTTTATAAAATTCGATTTTGGCCCAGAAACTTTATATACTTTATTTTAAAGTTCTAATTAAATTTTTCTGAAAACAAAACACGGATTTTATTAAACCTAACACCCAATAAACTTGTTCCAAGCTCCTATATATATAATATTGCATTCATACCTTGGGAGCATGGAACCATAGTTGTTGACGTAGAAATGAGGCACGCAAACCGGCATATTTGATGAGGCTTTATACTCTTTGCCGCTACGTCTTCAACAAACACTTCATAGGCTTGAGAATATTACAATTACATACTATCTTATGAATAAATGTTTTTGTCCGGAATTGAGCTAAAACTATATATGGACTCAATTGGAAATTTGTGTCCTTACAAATCTCCCCCTTTGGCTATTCCGGGACAAAAACCAAACAAAAATCCTAAAGGGCCGTCAAGCTCTACTAGACTCAAAACATAACCCACCCAAACTTGACTCAACCCAAGGATCAAACGCTTTGCCATTAAACAATGCCGCTTTAGTTGAAATCCTGCACACTTAAGCAAGCTCATCAAATGCATAGGGAATATCAATGTATTTAAAGCAATTGAAATAAATACTCCCAAACTTAATTCTCCCCTTTATCAAACACATGACCTACTTAGAAAGACGTCTCCCCCTAAGATAAATCTCTCCCAAACTAAGATACGATAATAATAGGATTAGATACCATTTCTCATTAGATACCATTTCTCCCCCTATCAGTTTTCTACCCCTTTTTGTTCAGGAATAGGCAAAGGATAAAGAACTAATAAACAGCATATTAAATCTCAAAGTGATAAGACATGAAAGCATATGGGCAATAAAAGCAAGGCAAATACAAACAAATATCATATATATATATATATATATATATATATGCAAGTACTCTATTGGTATATTTCTAGTATATATATGCAAGTACTCTATTGGTATATTTCTAGTATATGCAAGTACTCTATTAGAAATATACCAATAGAGTACTTGTATATATATATATAGATGTAAACACACACATGACATAAAATACAATAAGTTTGCACACTCGTATGGCAAAAATGTGTCATATGGAAACGGAAGTGTAGGGGTGTGAACTAGCAACAATTAAATTTAGACCCAAACACTTAAGAAACGTTCACGGAGTTCTCATTTGATTACAAACTTCATCATAGTTAAATATAACCTCATGTGACAATATAGATTGAACTCAATGAACAAACATACACAATGCATACAAGACTAGCATGATGATGATTCTACAAACCAAATAGAGTCATGACATTAAAGACAACTAGTATAAACGGACATTGTGCAAATCGTTGATATACCATCCAATTCTCCCTCAATAAGCATATATATTCTTTTGCTTTTGAATGAATATATCAAACAAACATAGGCCTTGGCAATTTTTTTTTTTTTAATGCCAAATATTCTGTTTTTAGGCCTTTGGATCACGTATTTCTTTTAGATCCAATAAACGGTGGCTTACTATCGCAAAGGATTTAATTCATCCTTTCGGAGCCCTTCCCCTTGCACATATTTATTTATCATGTTTTCATTTTTCACACAAATCTCACATGCAACGGATTTTGACATGCACTAGTCCTCCTAGGTCATAGATATGTAGATGACTAGATTGGTAGGAGAACACCTCAAAAAGCTCAAATATAACATGTGACATTAAGATTTCAAAAGAGCTCGTGCATGTGTGAAAAGAGGCATATAAAAATAGAGTCCATTTAAACAATACAAAATCAAACTACTCCAAAAAAAATATGGTAAAGAACATTTTAAGGATTGACAATCTAAACCAAAAGTTCTAGCCACGTGGGAGCGTAAAGAAGGGATTCAAACACAAATATATGCCACATAAAGTGTGTCAAACAAAAATACACACAAAAAAAATCTTTTTGAGTTTTTAACATCTTTAATCAAAAATAAATATTTATACTCAAAAGAATAAACAAAAATCATTTGTATTTTTCATTAAGCTTAAATGAAATAAATAAAAACACAAATGATAAACAAGTCATAATTTCTAGCATGATATGAAATGAGGCAATGATTGGAAAATGACTAAACAAGCATACATTTCGCATGTGAATATAGCATAAAATACAAATGCTAAAGCATGCAAACACTAACACATTCATCCTTTAGATTTAGCAAGGGAGGAAGCATGTGAAATTAAATGAGAATCAAAAAACCTATTTTGCAAGGCAACCAAGTCGGATTTCCTAACCCAAATTAATGAAGAATTACTATCTTGGGGTGTTGGAACTTTAACTACTGTGGTTACTTTACTATGGGATTTTCTAGGAATTCGTTTAAGATCAAAACAAAATTTCCTAAGATGACCTTTTCGACCACAATGTGTACAAGAAATAACATGTCGAAAAGATTTTCTTAAGGAGTGATCTCTAAAATCTTTCCTAGACGATTCTTCTAAAACATTGGTTTTGGCATTATGAGTAAATTCATTACAAGTATTGAAGCCTAAACCACAAGTGTCATTTTTAATTTGGACCGTTCCTAACATTTTATCTAGTTTTTCCGAACGACACTCCAAATCAAATTTGACATTACTAGAGTCTTTTAATTTATTTTGCAATTCTAAAATGTTAGACTCTAATAAAACATTTCGCTCTTCAAAAGCAAGAAGTTACTTTTTCAAGGATTCCATTAAACCCCTAAGGCTATCTCTTTCGCCTTCTACATATTCTAGCTTCTCTCGAAGAGTCCTCTCACGTGTCCTAAGGTCTTCCATTAAAGCATTTTCATCAACGATCTTGACACTCTCTATTAAACTAGCTTCTAACTTCAAATTAGCTCTTTTCAATTTAATATATTATTTATAAAGTTCTTGAAAAGCATTTTGAAGTTCACTCACATTAACCTCTTCTTCATTTTCACTCTCTCTTTCTTCTCCACTCTCACTATCATCAAAAACAAGAGAATAATAAACAATGACCTTGGAAGTGTCATGTGTTAAAGTTTCATCAATCGATGAGTTCTCACTATCACTCACATGACTAGCCATAAAAGCCACAAAATTTTTCTTAGTGGGGGTATCGGACTTCTCTTCCTTATCACTATCACTAAGGGTCGCATTATATGAAATGGGTCGCTTACCCTCTTTCCTTAGTTTAGTGGGGCACTCAAACGCCCTATGGCCATAACCTTCACAACCAAAACACTTATTAGACTCGTCCCTATCTAAATTTTCATTACTAGGTTTAGGGATCTTTTCGGCTTTAGGAATCTTCTCCGCTTTAGAAATCTTCTCATTCTTGTCGTGCTTAGAAGATTCAAATTTCTTAAAATCATTTTTAAATTTATCTTTGTTAATTTTAAGAAATTTTCTAAATTTACGTGCAAACAAAGCCATGTCTTCCGAGTCACTATCACTCTCGCTCTCTACTACTTGTTTGACCTCTTTTCGGGCTTTTAAAGAAACGATCTTTTCGATTTTCTTTTCAGTTTTAGAGGGAAACATATCTAGTTCATAGGTTTGTAAATCACCTACAAGCTCTTCTAATTTCGTAGAGGCTAAAGTGGGTAAAGAATTTAACACGGTCACTTTAGGAATAAATCTATCGGGTAGGGACCTTAAAATTTTCTTTACAACACGGTCGTCAGGTATTTTCTCTCCCAAGTTAAAAGATGAATTAACAATATCAGAAAGTCTAGCATAAAATTCATCAAAAGTTTCTTTTTCATTCATTTTGATAGTTTCAAATTGAGTGGTGAGGTTTTGGAGTTTTGAAGCTTTAACGACACTAGTTCCTTCATGAGTTAATTGTAAAATATCCCAAGCTTCTTTAACGGTTTCACACATCATAATACGTCGGAATTCATCCGGTGCGACAGCGCTAAATAAGGCATTTAAACCACGGGAATTGAAATTAGCAAGTTTAAACTCATTTTCAGTCCATCTATCGGCGGGTTTGGGAACACGTTCATTTTCAACTAAATAAGTTGGTGGGGACCACCCGTTAACAACAGACATTAAAACTCTCTCGTCGATAGATTTTAGTGCCAATCTCATACGCGTTTTCCAATACGCGTAGTTTGAACCATCGAAAATAGGAAATTTTGAAAATGGGGAAAAATCCATTTTAGCCAAAAATTATTTAAGGATCTTTAACGAAATAATTTATCATTTTTGGCTCTGATACCAGTTTGAAGAAGCATACAATTTCCTTTTTATGTAAACTCAAGAGATGCGGAAGCGTATAAAGTGATGGTTCAACTTTTAAAACAACAAATTTTAATTTCTCAAACAAATTAAAATTACACCAAGTGAAGTAAAATTAATCAATTAATATATTCACTTAAAACCAAGTTATTCAATGCAAGTCCTAGAATTTGCCTAAGTAAATATTATCAATATTCCGAATGTTAGGCCAAACCAATTTTAGCAAATGACTTGAATTAACTACACAATTAATATTTAATTTAGTCCCAAATGTAATGAAGTGTGAGAATTTAAACCGAATTTTATCTTGAATTATCCTACGCATGCGTTCTAAATAAATTAAGCAAGATAAAATAAACCAATCACACTACGCCGCGATGTACGAGGAAAAACCCAAGACGGGAAACAACCTCGGACGGCCCTAGCCACAAATCCACTGGATACGGAATTACAAGTACAAGACAGATAGACTTACAACGCACGACTCGATCCCTCTCAGGCCTCGACGCTTCTTCTTATAGACACCTCTTCCTAGCGGATAACCTTGGAACACCACCGCGGTCTCAGAATCCACCGATAGGACTTTCTATGGTCACTGTCACCCGTACATGAAGCCTTTCTCCAAACGGGTAAAAATAAAACAAACTTCTCTTCAATTCGGTGTAGAGAAAACCGGTGCCAAACTCCAAGCAATTGATAAGTGTATAAGAACTTGGATTAAACTTCTTTGGGTGTAAACACTAGAGTGATGGATATTTTTCTCTAAAAATCTCACTCAAAAATATGAACATTTTCCTAAAACCATTTTGCTCTCAAACTCTCTCTAAGAGATAAACTAGGATGGGAAAGTTAGATTGGAAAATGTTATTCCCGCACATAATAAAGTCTAAAAAAGTTGGTTAAAAACCAAGTGGGGAAGTGGGTGAAAAACTGCCAATAACTGCCAATAACTGTTCCCGCCTGACAGCTCGTTCGAACGACATTTCGTTCGAACGAAATCTCGTTCGAACGAGACTTCTAACGACGCTCCAGTATGGACTCGTTAGAAACTCGTTGGAAATCTCGTTAGAACAAACAATCTCGTTCGAACGACGGACTAGTATACATTGGTGGGAACTCGTTGGCACACTCGTTCGAACGACATCTGGTTCTAACGAAAAAACTCGTTCGAACGACATATCGAACGACTTCCAGAAATTTTATAAAATTCAATTTTGGCCCAGAAACTTTATATACTTTATTTTAAAGTTCTAATTAAATTTTTCTGAAAATAAAACACAAATTTTATTAAATCTAACACCCAATAAACTTGTTCCAAGCTCCTATATATATAATATTGCATTCATACCTTGGGAGCATGGAACCATAGTTGTTGACGTAGAAACGAGGCACGCAAACCGGCATATTTGATGTGGCTTTATACTCTTTGCCGCTACGTCTTCAACAAACACTTCATAGGCTTGAGAATATTACAATTACATACTATCCTATGAATAAATGTTTTTGTCGGGAATTGAGCCAAAACTATATTTGGACTCAATTGGAAATTTGTGTCCTTACACTTACCATAGTAAATCCCGCAGAGTCTTGAATGTTGATGATCCCTGATTATTCGGATCCGACTTAATGTGAATGTGAACTTGAACTTCTTCGACGATGTAGCGGTATACGATATACAAATTGATAATGGACAATAGTCCTTACACGGTTATACCTGAAAACAGTAAGCATGTATTAATTTAATAAATAAGATTAATTCTTATTTAATACTGAAAATCTATGAGTTTAGATTCTATTTTATGAATAGAAGATATAATGGGGGCACATTAAATATAGCTTCTCAATGCTATACCTAGAGAACAGTGGAGGCACTCAAGCGAGTACCTCTTAACCATAATTGAACAACATTTAATAGAATCTAAAACTTTGGTGTTCAAGAGAACTCTAAATTTTTTTAGTTGTGATTTTAAAATAAAAGCGTGTTTTTGTTATGGAAAATGATTCCAAAAATCCTTAAAGAATTCATGTCATAAATGTTTAGTTAAATCTCCTAGAATGAACTAGAAATTAGTTTATAATTGCTTATCTTATAAATTTAAGATAATAAGGAGTATACATTTCATTATCATTTATAAATATAATTGTTGGTTTTTCTATAGTAAGATAACTAAATTATATATGATGCATGTTAAATTATTCTCATGAAAATGAAGTAGTTTCATTTAATTTGATTGTCATTGATATTATACATGATGTTGAGTTAAAATTAAACATATATAATTTGTCTTTGCGAATGATGACATAGGTAAGGCAAATTACGTGGATCAACTTTAAGTTGGGAAACTTATTAATATGGAAGGAACCAATAAATATCATGATATTTTGATAAATCATCAAATGAGAATAAATTGAGAATAATATGAATCGTATTTATCACTAAGCATATTGAAATATGAATGCACTATTGTTTATTTATGCAAGAATGATAAGATAATATTTGGTTATGATATTTTGTGTCCAAGAAAACCAAATTTATGTTAAGTCAAAGTGTTGACGGAGTGAGTTTCAATGAAATAAGAATATTACTTGTTAATATTATAAGGACAAATATGGATAATTAATAGACCGAGTACTTTAAAATACAAGAATGTCTATTTATTAGATATATGCTTATTGTGAACCATATTATGGTCCACATGATTCAAATATAAGAACACTATATGAAGTGTTAAGAAAGATGAATATGTGAACTTCTTAAGTAGTTTTTACTAAGATACTAAATACAGTTATCTTGAAATTATTCTTTTTGTGGGAGTACTATGATGGTTTATAACTGAAAAGTCCATTCTTATGCTATCGAGAAAGGTTATGTGTTTTGATAATAACTATGAACCTATAATTAATTCTGAATCAATTAATGGATATATGTAACACATATTATGATGCTATTTTTTGGAACTCCATGATATATTAATTATTAACACAATTAATGATAGAGTTTATGGTGATACTATTAGCTATGGATAGTGGGGAAATAAAAGGCTGAAAGACCTATTATAAGATACTCTTTATAGGAGAGATTGATAGTAGTAAATTTATCCACAACAATAGAACTACATGGATTTAAAATGTGAAAATTTTTAAAACCGTAATCATAACGCCAAGAACGATAAATATGTTGTAAGCACAACATAGTTTGAGAATTTAAAATCAATGAGTTGTGAGTGTGAATATGTTCAGACTGATGAGAATAGAACATGACTTGTAATTTTAAGAAAGGACTAGTGCAGGAGAAGGTACTTATCACCTAAAAAGGGATGAGATTAAAGCCCGTTGATATTGAATCACTTGTGGTGGTAACCCAACCTATAGACTGGAGATCCCAAAAAATAGGTTCAAAGGGTAATAACAAGTCACATGTGATATGGGTTGAATCATGCTAATTAATTGTATATGACATTTTACTCTGAGTCCATCCCTATAAGGCATGATATCCTAAAGTGAGTTAAGTTTGAGTTAATTATAACTCTTAAAGAAGATCAACAACTCTATTTTGAATGGGTTACCTAGCTACGGGAGTATCATTGATAGACTCGCCTACGTTAATGTGGAAGTGTGAAGGATTGCACCAAAGTAGGGTCATGTGTGGAATGTTTTCAGAGATAGAGTTCAAAACTAAAGTGAAATTAAACAAAACAAATATTCGAATTTACATATAAACACAAATTTAATCGAATTCAAGATCTAAATTATGCCAAACAAACTTAAGCATGAATTTTACCAACTTAATTATGCCAACTTGAATTAAATTAATTTAAAATTACCCAAACTTAATTTAGCACCAAAATTACACTAAAAATGTGATTAAACCAATTTTTATCTTTTTAGTCCTACATATGCATCTAAGAGAGTTTGCAAGATAAAAAGAAATCACAACACACACAAGGCGCGATGTACGAGGAAAACACAGAACGAAATAAACCTCGGCCGACCCAACCTACAAATCCACTAAGTACAATATTTTTACAAAGACACGATAGACGAACTTACAACAACAACTTGACTCCATTCAAGCCCTAAAGCTCCTTCGTTCTTCAACCTCAGCCTAGTAGATAACGTTGGAATTCACTAACGTCTAGGAATCCACTGATGGGGCTCATCTACCATCAACCACACATGAAGCCTTTCTCCGTATGCGTACTACAACTTAAACGAACGGAATCCACCGTATAAAACTCTCTTTTTGGGATGAGAAAAATACCAGGTTCCAAAATATGATCTCACAACAAATAATATATATCTGAAATTGGATAAAAATAAACTATGGGTGCAAACTACTGTTTTGGTAGAAATTAATCCATTGAAAATCAACAACACAAATGGGACGTTTTGATTTAGGAATTTGGCTCTTAAAGGCCCTTGGAAATTCTAAAAAATTCCCTTCAAAAATATTGTTTCCTCAGAATAATTTGAATCATATTTACTATAAAGGGTTCAAGTCGAAACACACATTTGCTTATGCACAATTCTATGAATTATTGCTCAATAATTTTCAAAAAAATTTCAAGTGGGGAATTATTACCGATGAGTGTGTTTATAAAATTCAAGTGGGAGATTGTTGTTAGTTTGTATTTTAAACAAGTGGGGGACAAATTAATTTAATAATCCAAGGTTCTCCATGATTTCTTCAACCACTATCTCCATTATTTGCCCACTAAGCCACTATTTTCTCCCACTAGTCTACCCACTATTAACCCAACTTTATAACACCCATTTTCGAAAAGTGACAAGAATTTTTTTATACCTTGGTTTGACAAACATGTTTTGGTGAGAGTTTGGTTGAACAAGAAGAAGAAAAAAAGGAGAAAGAGGAGATAACAAAAAGAAAATTCAAAACAAAAATATAGTTTCTTTCTCATATTTTCATTTTGATTTTTTTTCATGAAAACATTATTCCTCCAAACTGAAATTTTGAGATTGAGCAATTAATTTCTAATGGGCATTAGTATGTCATATAACTAGCGTGCATAGTTATATGAGACAGATGTGATTCTATACTTGTTTTATCCTGCGAACGGTGTGACTGTACACTACATGCACAAAGAGAGTAGAGCCGCGAAACGTCTTAAAGAGAGCGACCTAGTCCGCGACTCAACCCAAGAATTGTCTACGATAAATTTTATAAATAATTGAGGTAATATTGTTTATTATTATTGTGCAGTATATATTTGGATCCAACGCATGCTCCACATATTTGCAATAAACGTATGAGGTAACAATAAAATTTTAAAGAGTGGACTAATATAAATTATGATTTTACTTTTTCATTTTCTCCATAAAACTCTATGATGTGATTCTTTAATCACAATATCTAAATGGTCCCCAGAGAATGGAACTCCTTTCTAAACTTCCATGCTATCTCTTATTTATTTAGTCAAAACTCTTAATGATAAGGATGAAACTTTTCCAGGCTCAACAAACTATACAGGTGGATATTGTTTGTGTGGTCAATAATGTTCTGTTGAATGAAATTCCATTTGATTCATGTATACACAATATATTCACATTGGTCCATTGAATTTTTCTAAAGGTTTTTATGAATTTAGAACTCCTTAACATTCATATTTCATATATATAAGACAAGTAACATTTTCATTTCACTTTTGATTCCTAAAAATATTTTTTTGCATTTGGGCTTAGTGGCCATATTGCCTCACCGATAAAGGAAACAATCAAGAAAATTGAAAATTAGGAACCATTTTTACAAAAAAATAATAATGTTGAGTGTCCTAAAAACATAATCACTAATATTTGAAGTCCTAATTGTACAAATTCGAGATTTTTTCTTCTGATTGAGGATTCCAGCAAAAGTCAAGGAGTTATGTTTTCAGATTCAGGTAAAGAAAATACTAAACAAGAAATATAGACAATGTTTCCTTCTTCAAGTAAAACACTCTTTCTTTCAACCTTTGAAGATTCATCATTTCCCTATACTTGATGTCATTGGAGACATTCCTATGCTTTTACAAACTAGAAGTTTATGAATTTATGTACTTTTTCTGGCCTTGTGCTAATAGTATAGTATATATCACCAATAGTGTAAGCAATTCATCGGGGAACATCGGTCAAATTATAAGACTGGTATCTCTAGATTGAACTTCTAAACAAAACACATAGAGGCCATTGATGCAACATATATAAACATACAAACCAAGTAATAAAATAACAATAGTTTTATTTATGATAAAAACACCAATACACTATCCATATAGCACATTATAAAAGCAATATCTCACTTACACAAGGTAAAATATTATATAAAGGGTGCGATAATCACATGACACATCGTGTGTACTACTATTAGGTGATCACTTGTGATAGAAACCACACAGTAGCATGTTAATTTTTTCTTTTCTTTTTTCTACAAAAGAATAAAATAACAACGAAGAAAGATGTTGGGAAAAATAATTTACCAGGCAGCATTAGTCTGGAAAATACAAAAGATGTGATGGTACTACAAATTGAAAAGACGGGTGACAGGGTGTTCGCTGTCAGTGTGGCAAAGTTCGCCTTAAGAACCCATCGAGTTTTTCGACAGCTGCCAACAGAAGAAATGGAATTGAGAGAAAGAGCAAGGGAAGCGCCAGGCTGGGAAATAGAGCATTTTTTTTTTGGTGATAACAGAAACCGAAAACAACAAAGACCTGAGTAAACTTAAACAAAGGAGAAGCCCCCTTCTTCCAGCTCTTCGTCCACCATTCTCAGTAGTTCTTCGGGAGCTTCATCATGTTCCTTGTACAAATCTTTCGCTTCTTTCGCAATTTTTACCATACAGTCAGCCATGAAGTTACTTGCCCTTGGGATATGCACAATATTTTCCTTGAGGTCATTAATGAGAAACTTGCAGTCTTCAATTATGTTAGTTAGCAGGTGGTTGGATGTGCAATCTTGTTTACAGAGGTTAACGACTTCGAGGCAGTCATTCTTCAAGCAAACCCTTTTCCATTTCTTTTTGAGTGCGATGTTAAGACCATGATAAATTCCTTCCAATTCCGCCCGCAGGGGGCTTGCTGTGCCTTGAATTTTACCGGTAAAACCCACTATCCATTCTCCATCTTCATTTCTGGCAATCCCTCCAAATGATCCAATACCACTCCTATGGTCGAATCCACCATCAGTTTGGATAATGTACTTACCTGCATTGGAAATCAGATCACTAATTAGTAATGAATGGTTTTCTCCACACACTTTTGCGCGTTTAATGTTCTGAGCTTCAAGAACGTAATTAACATTAATCATAATTAAACAGGCAATTATTTGAGGAGACTCATCAATGCAATTAAATATGAGGTTGTTTCTAGATTTCCAAATGTGCCATAGAGCGATAATAAAGATTTTGTACCTTTCATTTTTGGGATCACCCCAAATATTTAGTGTGATTCAATCGTTAACATTACCTTCGAGATTCAGGTCAAGGGAAATATCGAATCCAAGAGTGCTCCAAATCTCCCTAGCGAACCTACAATCTTTTAGAAGGTGGATGGTGTCCTCAATTGACCCACACCGAGGACAATCGCTAATGGGTGTAAGACCTCTACGTAACCGTTGTTCATTGGTGAGGAGCTTTCCATGGAGAATGGTCCACAAAAAAGTGGTGAGTTTTGGGGGGATATTTAATTTCCATAATTTTTTCCAGTTCTCCCAGGGTTGTTGTTCAACATGTCTTTCTAAAATGGCTTTATAGCAAGAGAGTATAGTGAATTTTCCATTTTTACTCGGGGTCCAAGAGGGTTTGTCTTCATGTTGGAAATTACGAGGGAGGGGGATGTTCCTTATCTCATCTTTTATGTTTCTATTAAATATGTTCTCGATTGCATTTATATCCCAATTCCCATCCTTTCCAATTAAGGTTTCCACATTGGCATTATCACAGTTTCCAATTTGATCATCGGGGTTTATGATTTTATTCCCAACCCACCAGTCCTTGAGAATACTGATGTTTTTCCCATTCCCGACATTCCATTTGATATTATTTAACAAGGTTTGCCGACATTTAAAGATACTTCTCCAAATATGTGAAGACGTATTCCTTTTTTTCCAAAATCTGGGGTTTTGCTCAATTTTATATTTATTTCTTAATACATTATCCCAGATGGAATTATCATTGTTCACAAGTTTCCATCCAACTTTAGTAATAGAAGCTTGGTTATTAAGATGGCTCTTTCTCAATCCCAAGCCTCCATTAGCTTTGGGTTTACAAACTTTATCCCAGCAAACTAGGTGATTTTTTTTTTTCTCATTGACCTCCCCCCAAAGAAAGTTTCTATTAAGTCTGTCAATCTCATTGCAAATTTTTACAGGGAGCAAAACATTTTGCATGTTATAATTAGGGATAGTGGATGTCACAGTCTGGATAAGAGTTTTCCTACCCGCGAGGGATAGCATGTTTTCTTTCCACCCTACAAGTCTTTTTTGAACTTTTTTGATAATATCATCAAAGTGGGATTTGCTTATTCTACCATGTATAAGTCTATTACCAAGGTACACACCTAGATCATTGGTAATGCTCATACCAAATAAATGACTGGCATTTGAAGCTTCCTTTTTAGGGATATTGGGAGAAGCGAATAATTTAGATTTAGTGTAATTAATTTTCTGACCAGAGATATGGCAGAAGTCCTCCAGGGTTTCTATTACCACATCACAAGAAATAGTATCATTCTCAGTGAATAGGATAAGGTCATCTGCAAAGAATAGGTGGGTAATGGGTGGTCCCGTAACGGAAGCCCTTATACCTTTCCACTTTTTGGATTTGACCTTGTCCAATATCATAGTTGATAAATAGTCCATGAACATAACAAAAAGGTATGGGGATAGAGGATCCCCCTGGCGTAGGCCTCTAGTAGGATTAAAACTAGGGAGTGGGGTACCATTCCATAGAATAGCTGTGGTAGTGTTTCTAACACAACTCATGATAAGTTTGCAAAAATCTTTATCAATATTAAACCAAAGTAGGACTTCCTCAAGAAGGTCCCACTCCACTCTATCATAAGCTTTTTCAAGATCGATTTTCAGGATATAACCCCCTTTTCTTCCTTTTAAGTTCATAAGGGTGTGGATAATCTCTTGTGTGACAATAACATTATCAGAGGCTTGTCTTCCAGGAAGGAAGCTAGCCTGATGAGGACTAATGTTTCTACATAGAATGGGTCTCAATCTATCGACTATAATTTTAGCAAGAATTTTGTAAGAAACATTGCATAGAGTGATAGGTCTAAATTGGGTTATGTTCTCCGGGTTTTCAACTTTAGGTATAAGAGTTATATAGCTATTATTTAGATCTTTAGGAAAATCATACTCCCGGATGCACTGTTGGAAAAAATTAAAAACATTGACCGCAATGGTTTTCCAAAAATGTTGATAAAAAATAGGTTGTATGCCATCCGGCCCAGGGGCTTTAAGACCTTTCATATTAAAAACCTCTTTCCTAACCTCCCCCATTAGAAAAGGGGTAGTTAGGAAAAGGTTATCGTCTTCCACGAATTTTATATTATCAAATTTACGCATTTGGCTTTTGATGTCATAGTTGAAGTCGGCTTTGAATAAATTCTCAAAATATTCATTGATATGGTTTGATATATTAGTACCATTTTCAGTCCACTCCCCATTAATATTGAGTTTTTTTATACTATTCTTCCTTCGTCGAATAATAGTTGTAGTGTGGAAGAATTTAGTATTTCTATCTCCCTCATTAAGCCATAGTATCCTCGACTTTTGTTTCCAT
Source organism: Sambucus nigra (assembly GCA_949130495.1). Taxonomy (NCBI): domain Eukaryota; kingdom Viridiplantae; phylum Streptophyta; class Magnoliopsida; order Dipsacales; family Adoxaceae; genus Sambucus; species Sambucus nigra. The sequence continues at coordinate 731,110,982 of OX422211.1, forward strand.
AATTTTTCTTCATGTCTAAGGAGTGTATTAAATTCGTAACGGAGGTTACTTTCAAGAGTAGAAAGGTTATGAGAATAGGACCTTTCTTGAGCTTTTTGTATGCCGCTAAGTCGTCTAAGAATACGTTTCTTATTTTTAAATATGTTACCAAACGTGGTCTTATTCCAATTTTTTATATTCTCCGTGCAAGTTTGGATATTTGTATCAAGGCTAACATTATTTTTCCAATTAATATTAATGATATCATTAATGTCATTTCTTTCAAACCAGCAGGCCAATAATCTAAAAGGTTTAGGAATGGAATTATTAGCATGCGTACCTTCAAATCTTATTAGGATGGGGCAATGGTCCGAAGCGGTGCGGGGGATGTTTTCAACACGAGCTTCAGGGAATTGGATGTTCCATTCTGCATTAGCTAGGCCTCTGTCAAGCCTAATAAGAGTATTAGCCATACCCTTTCTGCTATTGGTCCAAGTTAGTTTAGGTCCCGAGCATCCCAGGTCCGTCAGTTTACACTTGCTGAAATTTTCAAGAAAGTTTGAGTTTTTGTTGTCCTTCACCTGTTTCCCAAATTTTTTTTTTCAGACTCATCCACATGATCATTGAAATCGCCAGCTACCAACCAAGGTTGATTAATGTTTTCAGCAATGTCATACAAATTTTCCCACAGTATTCTACGTAGACGTTGCTGAGGGCTAGCATAAATTGCAGAAAATATCCAGTCTTCATAGTTATTTTTGGTAACCATGAGGTGTATGGCTTGTCTACTGATAGATAGGGTTTCCAGTTTAATAGCATTTGGATTCCAGTTAACCCAAATACCTCCAGACCTGCCAACTGGCTCCGACACCTCCCTATTGGTAAGACCAAGGCTATCAAAAAAACTGACCAAGGTATCAATACTGATATGAGTTTCCAGAATAACGACAATATCCGGATTGTAAATTATTTTCAGCTCAGAAATAGTGGGTTTGAATAGAGGCTTACCCGCACCTCGATAATTCCATATTATCGCAACCATTGACGACTTTGTTTGTATGAGTGAGTCCAAATCATTAATCGACCACCTCCACATATCAGCAATTTTATGATGTAGTGGTGTGTCCCTGGCTTTTTCTTCCACAATCGCTGTGTAAATCTCTTCTTCTCCCCACATCTGCTCCATTTTGTTGATTATTATCTTGGCTTCGGAGATCTTCTAGTTGACTAGTGTTATGGCTGCCTCCTCGACATTCCCCACTAGGTTGATCAATACTTCCCCCGAGTTTAGTGACAGGTTTTGGATTTGGACGTCCCCAATAAATGCTATTGGAAATGGGAGATCCATATAGAGTTTGGTATTCTGGTATTTTTTCCGAAATATGGTTTATCTGGGGGAACTTGTTGCTACTCTTAGAATTTTTATGGTCTGCGCATTTTGTTTCAGCGCTATGGTGGTAGGGTCCATTATTAATAATGACTCCCACAGTTGCCCAGTCCTCGTCAGTTATAATTTGACTCGTATCCGGTTTTTATCTTGTGGAGATTGCATCGATATTGATTCCCGTGGCCCTATGTGACATCTGGCCATGGGTGGTCTTTTCCTTTGGTAGTTCACGCGCTATATTAGTGCTTATAGCTTTGTCCATATCCCAATTTTTCCTTTTTATTATTGTCTCTTTATGGCCGCCATTTTTTCCACCATTGGATTTTCTCATCTCCCAATTCGTCTGCAAGATCTTTTGGTTATCCTTTTGGTTCTTTGTCACATGCTCTTTTGTTTGCTTGCTGGAAGCTTCGTACGTCCCTTTTCCATACTGTATGGCATACGAACCCTTGTCACTTCCGTCATTATTGAGTATTGTAAATCTATTATTAGTTTTTGTAATGGGCTCTCTGGTTACATTCTGGTTACCTTTTATCTTTTCGTTACTATTCCTCCTGTTTCTTTGTACTAGCATCCATAGTCCAAAATGTTCTTTATTTTTTTCCACGTTAGCAAGAATATTTCCTCCACTCGTACCATTCGACGTGCTGGAAATATGACCGTTATCAGCTGCTGAAGCCCTAGTATTTTCCACTGTTGATGCTGGAATAACCTCTGGCGATTTCGCTATCATATTGCTCGGTGCCTGTGTTGGACAGTACTCAGTTTTGTGTCCAATTTTTCCACATTTGAAGCAGATATATGGGAGAAATTCATACTCTACTCTGTATTTGTGACCATCTAATATATAGCATGGGATTAGTGGTTTAGCTAAATCAACTTCAATGCATATTCTTGCATATTTACCCCTTGTAGATGACACGGAGTTAAAGTCTGTCTTGATTGGTTTCCCAAGTTTGCTACCAATCTGGAATAGGGCTCTTTCATCAAACCATTCAATAGGTAGTCTGGGGAGCCTTACCCATAAAGCTGTAGTAATATGACTAGATTCAAGGGGGTTGAAATTTGGAATCCATTTTCTTACTATTAGATAATGGTTGTTGATTATCCATGGTCCTCCAGTCAAAACATTATAGTAATCCTCTTTCATCATGAATTTGAACACGAAATGACCCTCTTCCAAATCCACAACTTCATAATCCCCCTGTAAATTCCATAGAGATGGGACTCTTGCACTAAGTAATTTAAATCCAATGTTCTTACCGAGTAAGCTTACAATGATGCTATCACTCCATTTCTTCCTTAGTTTCTCCACATGTTTCTTTGGTATATCAATGACGGGGCATAGTGGGTCATCATCCTCCTCAGTAGGTCTTGAGTTCAGGTCCATGCAATGGTTTTCTATGCCATGAGCGTCCTCCATTTCATCATCAGACCACAAGCAGTTATTATCATAAAAAACAACGTCCGAGTTTTGCTTCTTGCCCACAACATCTTTATACGAGAGCGTCATCTTTTTTTTTCCATTTTCGTCACTGTTGGGAACTATAGGTTGTTCTGTTGTTCTTTTATTATTGCTTTCATCAATGTTCATATCAGAGCCAGCTTCATCTCTATTGCAGTCACTAGTTTCATTGTTGCTTTGAATATTCCTAGCATCTTCATATTCTTCCAAGTCCATATCAATCGAAGACTGATGATTGTCTTTATGTTTCTTTGTACTTCTCAGTGGCAGGTCTTCTTCCTCTTTTGAATTGCTGATGACCAATGGTGTGGGAAGGGGATTATCAGGGTTTCCATATACACCCAGCATGATGGTATGATAAAATAAACAGTATATAACATATATGAGCCAAACAACGTAGTTACTGAGATTTGCGGCCACGGTTTGAGTGGAAATTCACGGAGGAGGTATATGATTATTGCAATGGATGTAAAAAAACCTGTTGAGTTGAAAAGTAGAAATGAACGAGTGGTGATGGAGTTATCCCGAGTCATCTGAGTAGCACCTGCCACGTTAGACTTATATTTGGAAAATATGCTGTCAAAGGTAATTGCAGAATGAAAGGTTATTGTTGCGAGCAGTGTAGCGGTCAGTAACAAATAGTTGCCGGTGTATGGACAATGTAATTTGGGGAGAGACCTTCCTGTTTTTATGCGATAGGACTTGTACCAGTCCATTATAGAATCATCGGCAGCATCATAATTGTTATAATCAAGATCTCTTGCTCTCACAGCTCCAGCCCTTCGAAGGACCTTGTTGATCTCCATGTCAATCTTCCCGGAGTGAGGTAGAAGATACAATATGTCAAGGGCGGTGATGTTGGAAATTAATATTAAGTGTCGAAATTAATTATTTAATTTCAATTATATTAAATTTCGAATTTATGAATTTCTCAATTATGTGGTCTTGATAAATATCAGATAATTAATTAGGAACGTGATAAATACGAATATTAGAAGATTGGGTCAATCTTATCCATTAGTCACATGATGGTTAGTGGCATTAGTGGGAGACTTGAAATAGAGTCCCACCTTGACTAGGATTCCGGCCCTCTTCCCCTTATAAATAGAGGAGCCCTACACCATCTGGGGTTATCTCATAACACACTATTTCTGAGGTGGGAGAGAAACTCCGAGATTCCATTAGAGTGTATTTTTTTCCAAGAAGGTAGATTGATGGAGCAATTAATCAAGATTGATCCTTGATCAAGGTAAGTCTTATTTTCTATCTTTTATACGTATTTTCTGAAAACATGAAGATCCAAGATCCTTTTATTAAGAACAATTATGTGTTAAAGTTTAATCATATTAATGTGTTCGTGATTAATATTAGGGTGTTCTTAAGAATGATTTTATATGTGGTATCAGAGCTAAAGTTTAAGATCTCATGATTTTCCTTATTGATGTTCGTCTATAATGAAATATGTGCCTGAGACTTTCTGCGACATTTTTATTTATGTCATTAAATTGCTTTTGTGCCTGAGACCTTCTGCGACGTCTTATTTCTGTCATTAAATCTGCTCTTAAAGTGTGTCTGAGATTTTCTGTGACGTTTTTCTTATGTCGCCAATACTCACTGGTTAGAATAAAAGGTCAAAACTTACTCGGAATTTTACGAAACTCATATGGTCGATTGGAAACGTCAAAATAAACAAAACCCTTTGTATACAATGGGCACCACCTTACTTTTGCGTTTTGACGTCGTTAAGACCCTTAAAATTGCGTTTTTGCCGTTTTTGGTAATAATGTTGACATCAATATCTCACTCGAGAAAATTGATTTTTGAATTCCGCAAATTGTTTTGAGATCCTGGAGTAATTATCTACATCTCTGTGGTGCTAACTCAAATTTTCTATTTTTGGCAAAAATTACAATTTTTTCCAAATATTATGGATTTTTTTCACCACGGGGGATGTTTTTCTTTATGTTCATGGTTGTTCTAATATTCATGTTATGTATTATTTTGTATTGATGAAAGGGTTCAATATAAAATTTTGAATATTAGATGTATGATTATGTGTTTGACAATAGCATTTCGATATATTAGGTTATTGTGCATAATCTATAATTGGTAGCCCAAAGGTCCTAATGTAATTATGAATTGATGTTTCGACAATAATATTTATATGATGTTGGATGGAGAAGACATAAAAGTGTCTTAATCTATAATTGTAAATATTAGATTATTGTGTATGCATTTATATTTGAACCATTAATTATACATTAAGTTTTGAGTATAATATTTTTGGGGCATTGATTTTACATAAATAATGTTTATGAGTTCCAGAAAAATTATTTTTGAATTCCGTCGAATGTTTGAGTTTCTGGAGTAATTTTTTACAGTTCCATGATGATAACTCATTTTTTGAGGGAAAAATTTATATTTTTCCATATTTCATGTATATTTTATCTAGAACTTTGATAAAACATTGCTCTAATGATCATATTTTAGTTGAATATTCGTGCCAAACACAGGCCAACATATCTCATATGGTAGGATATTAGACTTGCGTTATTGTTAATATTCATATTTTGATGAGTTTCGTGCTAAACACAGGCCAATGATTCATATTGTTGAATATTATGATATTCGTGTTTTAATGAGTCTCGTGCCAAACACAGGCCAACGATTCATGTGGTTGAAAATCAGAATTATTGTTTATTCTAATGCTAGTACTCCCATTAAGTTGAATTAAATGCCAAACACAGGCTACAATTCATATGTGCAGATACTAGATTTATGATTTCGTTGCATGTATGCATATTTAAATGCATGACTTGCAAATTTTGAGACTCACAAGTAAGTATTCATTCAGTTTAATCAAATGCCAAATACAGGCTAAGATTACATGTGAAGATATTATACTTGTAGTCATTTCAGATTATCCTAATATTTGTATAAGGTTAAATTGAAGCGCAACACATGCTGATATCTGAATCAAATAAACATTGGAATTTTTGCAAATGTTAAATAATTGACATCAATGTTAAAAAGTCATATTTACATATGCCACTAGTATGATAATTGTGATTATAACCGTATTGTGCATTAGTATGACCATGAATGATTTGGGTCAATATTTCTGACTTGTTACTCATACATAAGTGATGAAGCAAAAGTAAATGATTTATGTTTTCCATTAACTATTATTGTGTAATATCTCATGTAAACTCTTTGTCTATTTGATTTTCACATTATGTCTAATTTTTCGTGAATTTCAAGTTAGGGAATAGACAATAATATAATTATTTATGTATTACGGGAATTTTGAACATGTATGCGTATCTCTAATATTTATATAATATAAGGTTTGGCATTCATTAAAGTGCTCCATTCCAAAAGATATAAATATTGGACTAATGCATTAATATCATGCATATTTTGGTTGCATACGGGTCCATGTATGATATTGAATGCTAGGATGATGATACTTTATGATGTTGCATACATATTATTGTTTATTCATTTATTGTGATTACAATAATTGAACAAAATGTTAGTGGTGATATATATTTTGGGAAGGTAATAATGGTCGTCAAACACAGATGCCATAGTTTCTTTCACTATCATATCACCAATTAAGTTTATGAAAACCATAAACATGAATAATTTAGCTTATTGATCATGCGATATTTAATGAAAATAAGTGAAAAATTTATTGACTTGTGTATGTAAGTCTTTACGTAATGTAATATTCATATTATGAAATGTTTGGTAGTCACTACAGTGATCCAACTAGAATGGCAATGAATATTAAATGTAAAGATGATGGTAGTAGTAACTCATGATGCTTGTAATTGTAAAGATATTAATGGGGTATATTGAGTTTATTTCTTCAAGCAAGGTTATTCCTTACAGGGAATCAATTTTGAGTGATTGAATGAACATCATAGATCACATACATTATTATAGTATGTGAAAATAAGTTGTGCACAAATGCCGTGTACAATATAATGAAATAATATTATACCCAATAAAGTAATCTACAAGCATCATATAATCGATATTTCACGGTTACTACTGACAAAAACTCACGGTTATGCACTCAATTTATCATGTAATCAATGTGTGTGTTGTTAAATCAAAGCATTAATGAAGTGAGCAATTTATCTCATTATCTTATCACATATTATTGTATCCCATTTTATTTCTCTAAAAATTTCATATTTGATTTGGTTAAACAAATTAAGTTTGTTTACATATTGCACACTCGGACTAATAATGATAAAGATAATATGTATCTTTTATGATTTGAAATGAGTTTTTCATCTCAGTAGAGTTTTCAAGTTATACTTACTGTGTTATAGAAAGAATTTACTTTCGATGCAAGGATTTCTTACAAAACAAACTAGAAATGCTAATAAGATTCTTTTCTTTTATTCTTGGGGAATCAAATCGCCATTTGTTTTCATAAACCCTCAATTTCTTTTGGAAAATGTTTGTCTAGACTTGATCGTGAGGGATATGTTCTAAAGAATCTTTTGATGTATATTTTTTCAAGGGTTATGATTTTAGTTTTGATGTTTTGTACAAAATAAAGTTTGGACATAGTTCTTTAAAGATTTGTTTGATCCTGCATCATAATCGTAGCGTTTTTTTTATGAAACCCTTTAAATCTTGTACCAAATTAAATCTAGACTCTTTTTCATAATTTTCGTGGATAAGATTTTTGTAATGTCTCTTACAAATTTTGATAGTCGAGTTGTGCTCTTAAGGTATTACGATGTCTAATATAAGGATGACCTATGTGGCCCAAGTGGGAAATTATGAGAAACTTCCCTTAAAGTGGACCTACATAGATCATATAATTGTCATTGACACGTATTTATTGCATTAAAGTCAAATTCATTATGAAAGGTGAAATTAGTGGTAGTAGAAAATCATGAAATATGGTTATAAAGGAAGGTAGGGTACTTATCCCATTATCAATAACCTTCTTGAATCCTTGTTCTTTTAGTTGTTAGATTGTCTAAACAACAAAGAACAAATAAATGATCAACCACTAAATGATAGTATTGTCACCGTGAGAGAAATGTAGATATAATCATAAGGAATAGTATTAAGAAGATCTTAAAAGGTCTACTATCCTCGATGATTATGTGGTGTATCTGCATGAACATGAATTTGGTGTAGTGATAAATAATGACTTGGTTTTATTTTCAAAAGTCATAAGAAGTGAAACTAATGGACTACAATTAAGGTTGAAATCTCGTTGAATTACATAATTGATGCACTAAAGTCGGGTATAATGGGGTCATCAAGACCAAACGCGACACTAACGGTAGTTTAACGAGATAAAGCTAAATTGTAGTAAAATATTTCACTATTAATGAAGAAAAGGTTATAAATGGACCTTCTTAATTATATGTAAGGACATGGAATTCCTATGACATTAGTAGCTCATTATGATTGAGAGTTACATGAAGTGGATGTGAAAATTACTTTTTGAAGTCTTATAAACCATGCGTATATGTTTAGGAGATCATTTTATAAACATAAGTTTCCCACATGACGTATTTTAAGAAATAATATCATTATTTTTTTTCGTTGTATATTTGTATACACCTTAAGATCAGTGGGAGTAAGTTTATATATTTTCTCTATATACAAGCACGAATTTAGAAAGTAGAGAATCAAAATAATTTTATGGGTTTAAAAGTTGTGTATAAAGTAATGAGATACTTAAAGGACTATATGCTCACATTTATCATGTATGTGTTCATTTAAATATGAACAATTATTGTGACTCAGATTTACTAGTTGTACGGATGGTATGAAGTTCACTCTTGCTTAAGAATATTTGTTTTGGTTTATCAACCAATATAATGAAGGAGTGCAACACAATCCATCCATTAACTATTGTGAAAGCTGAGTTTGTAGCATGCTTGATGCTACAACTTATGTATTTTGGCAGCGTGACTTCATTTCGGGACTTGGAGTTGTCGACACTATTATCAAGTCACTGAAATATTATGATAATGTCGCTGCAATCTTCTTTATGAAGAAATGTTAGGTATTCCTAAAGTAACTAAGCACGTTGAATGAAATACCTATCAGTTAAAGAAGAAATTCAGAAACAAAGAGTGTCAATTGATCACATCAGTACGCGTGATAACATAGCAGATCCTTTTACGAAAGGACCATCTCCGAAGACCTTTATGGAATATGTCAAAGAGATGGGTCTCGATTAGTTAGACTATGATTGCTATTTTGGCTTAGTTGTTTGACACCATTACTTGAATTCAATAAAAGTGTTTCTGATTTCTATTATTTCTGTCTTTTGAGAAAGCATGCATAAAATTATGAATTATTGTTGACAGAAATAGTCCTTATTGAAAAGAACATTATGAGGCCATTATGATACCCAATATTAAAGGCTTAGTTGAATGAAACATTGGTGTTGTAGTACATGGAAGGAACCATGCTCTTGAATAGCACGGAACCGCCATGACTCGCATCCATGAATTGTTTGATTTAAGCAAAATATATTTATCAGTTATTGTGCACCTTATGGTACCTAATTTAATTATGAGGATTATTAAGACCAAGTGGGAGACTGTTGGAAATTAATATTAAGTGTCGAAATTAATTATTTAATTTCAATTATATTAAATTCCGAATTTATGAATTTCTCAATTATGTGGTCTTGATAAATATCAGATAATTAATTAGGAACGTGATAAATACGAATATTAGAAGATTGGGTCAATCTTATCCGTTAGTCACATGATGGTTAGTGGCATTAGTGGGAGACTTGAAATAGAGTCTCACCTTGACTAGGATTCCGGCGCTCTTCCCCTTATAAATAGTGGCGCCCTACACCATCCGGGGTTATCTCATAACACACTATTTCTGAGGTGGGAGAGAAACTCCAAGATTTCATTAGAGTGTATTTTTTTCCAAGAAGGTAGATTGATGGAGCAATTAATCAAGATTGATCATTGATCAAGGTAAGTCTTATTTTCTATCTTTTATACGTATTTTGTGAAAATATGAAAATCCAAGATCCTTTTATTAAGAACAATTGTGTGTTAAAGTTTAATCATATTAATGTGTTCGTGATTAATATTATGGTATTTTTAAGAATGATTTTATAGGTGACCCTGCCAAAGTTTGCACAATTTACATCTACCATGCGATTAACGCTCGGATGGCAAGTGAGGAATGCCTTCAAAGTCTGGATTGATAATAAAAGGAAGATAAATAAATTATTAAATGAATAAAAATAAACGGAGTGACTTAAGTCTTTAGTTGCAAAAGAGAGGTCACATATGAATCTATCCTCTAAAGGAAAAAAATATTATGTGTACAAGTAGGAGATCATTCATGCCTGAAGTTGTTTTCTTGAAGTCGCGATGTGGAGAGCTGTATTACCTTCGTCATCCTTACTGTTGATGAGATGGGCGTGAGTACTGTCACCCAGCCATTTCAACAAGAAGTGAACGGCTTTACCCTTATTATGCACAATGGCGGTATGAAGGCATGTCTGACCTCAAGCATTTACCTCTTCCACGGACTTAGGGCGTACACCAAGGAGTGTCTTTAACACGTTTACGTTGCCTCGTTCCGCAGCCATATGAAGAGGTGTCCGGCCATCTCCGTCTTTCACAAAACACAGACCGCTCCTATTCTCTATTATGCTTTTCACCGTCTTCAGGTCACTCTCTCTGCATGCCATGTGTAACTCACTGCAACCTGAATCATTCAACTTCACCGCATGTTTTCTCAGATCCCAAGTATAATCTACAAGAGACCCGTGCTTGTTACAATTGATGTTTCCGAATTTAAAATTTCCCAAATCATAACATCTTCCCAATAATCGAGAATAGAGGGACATCATATCACTTCGATTATCACGGGTTCTCATCTTTTCCAACACACAACAATTGCTTCAACAAAGGAAGAGTTGGTGATAATGTGATGGCGGGAGAACCTTTACAATCACCCAATTTAATATATTATAATATCTAAACATATTTTTTTATTGGAAACAAGACGAGAACAAGGGCCAAAGACCCATTCTTAGCACACTATTCGTTAGTCCAGCAATAACACGTTGCTCTCGAAAGCAATTTCTAGCCCAGCTATAATGCAAACGACTTTTAAAACTAGGAGACTTGCAGTTTGTTTATTCGCATTATTATATTATAAGTAAACATCATCCAAACATCTTTACAAGATTCCGAAATCGAATGACCCACGATACTTACCTAATACGGAGAACTATTTTGTGGACATATTTTATGGACATATTACATTAAAATTTTATGTTTTATTATTTTGGGTCTCGTCAGAGTATCAATCAATGTATTAAAAATTTCTACATATTTTTGTTTTATTCAAGAGTCAACAAAATGTGTTCACAAAGTGGGTCTCTCTAGCATTACTCATATAAAAATCTACTTCCCAATTTTCTTCTCTTCTTCACCAATGACATCGCAGGTATGATCGAAACGGGCAAAAATGCTTGAACTAAGAGTATCTCTAACCGCCTAACCAAAATAATTTGTATAAAAAGTGACACATCAGCATTTAATTAGGCATTTATAAGGTTGTTAACCTTTACAATGATTAAAATTGTTCATAATCAAAATCTTATATTTTCTAATAAAACTACGTGTTTAACAATGGATTTTATTCCCATCTTCTTGAAAAGCAATGTTTTCACTTATTTCTAAAGCATATTACTTTTCTCAAGTTTTATAGGAGAATCAAGTACTTCTTTGCAAATGAATATATCGGGTATATGGATCTCATTTGAAAGGTAAAACTGAGACAAAAAATTTTGAAGTTAAAATGATTACTATAAAGTCATATTGAACCACAATAGATTTTTTTAGTGGAAAAATGGAGAGAGTAAAATAGAGAGGGAAAGAGATAAGAGTAAGACTAGGGAGACCCCATAATTGTACACAATTTTGGGACTCTTGAATAAGACAAAAATAAGTATAAGTTTTTAATGCATTGGTTGATGCCCTGGTGAGACCCAAAGTAATAAAGTATAAGCTTTTAATGCAGTGTGTCTGCGAAGTGTGTACAATTAGGGGATCTCCCTAGATTTATCCAAGAGATAAAAGGTATTTGTGGAGAGGAAGAGGAGAGGGAAACAATTTTGTTCTTGTGAGTTTTGTGGTAAGTCGTTCTTTAGTTTTGATTATTTTGAAAATATTGTTAAATTTGATTGTTGAAAACTAAAATTCGATTATTTATTAAGAAGTTGTTAGAATTTGATTAGTCCATCGGAGTAGGTTTTTTTGCACAAATAAGCAAAATTCGATTAGACATATAAATTTAAGGGAAAGTACTCTTAGCTCCCTCACAAATAAATTTTAAACACCAATGACAAATTTTAAACACTTAAATTCACTAATTCTCTTCTTATAAAAATTCGCGCTAATGACATAACAACTGAACCTAATAGTAAATTGTCCTTAAATATTTAAAAAATATTACCATGAAATCTAATTGTAAAATGCCGTAAATTTAATTATGCCATTTGAGATACTTTAATGACCACTATACTTACCAGACACGAAGAAAGCTTGAACTACCAGACAAAAAATGTTAGGATTGTAATGGTTATAAAATGAGCGGTTGAGATCTTATGGCTTAACATGGATCTGGCGGTCAAGTAATATAGTAAAGTGCATGCTGGAACGCACAAACCAAAGCTAATGGAAATAAAAGATCCAACGGATGTAATCTCATCTCAAATCAAGAATCGGTCAAAACTTCTTATTGGCGGTGAAAGAAGCACTCGGATCAAATCCTAATACCATAGGATCAAAAAATCTAATCAATGGTCTATATTACCCCCAAATTGTGTTTGATTAAAAATAAGCACAATTGTGTTTGATTAAAAAGACCATGTGCATAAGTGACAAAAAAATGCTCAAAAAAACAAATTTTAAAATGTGAAATAATTTATTTAAATTCAGATAAAATGTAAAAAATTGATTTTTATCAAATTCACATATATTATGATATTTTCAAAAATATGACACATACTTATGATATATTAGTAATTCAAAATAATGCCAACTGTGAAATATAAAATAAGAAAAAATGCAAAAAAAAATATGGCAAAATAATGTGAGGTGTGTGAACCAGTTTGTTGATCATTTTACCATCTTACTCGTAGTCTTGATATGGTAGGTCTATCTTGGGCAAAGTCATTCTTAAGTAGTCAACATGTCGCTATCTCGTTTTGATAAAGGTATATGATCCTTTGATATTTGGAAATAACTTATTAAGGCTTTAAAATGTACTTTTCAAATTGGTGTGAAAAATAAATATTTATAAAAAAAATTTCAAGTCCTTCTAACTACATTGCCCACATCGTTGGAGAGAGACTTTAAAACTCATTAAAACCAGGATCCAATGAACTTCAAACGAGGCAAGTTTTGCCCACTTTGATTTCTCGTTGGATACCTCGTGAGAAGATTGTTCTAACGAGATTGGTACCCTCATTTGAACACTTTGAACGAGGTTCAAAGAAACCATTTTTTCCTTTGTCTGTTTTTCATTGGATATCGCGTTAAACGTTGATTCTAACGAGAATAGACACATCATTCGGAGTATCCTTCCGACTTTGTTCGAACGAGGTGGTGCATTTTTCAAGAAATTCGATGTTGTTCTCTTTTCTACTCTGCCCACATTTTTTAAAAATATAACCTTTTTAGTAATGTGTAACAACAGTTTTCTTTAAGCCTTTTTCATGCCTCATGACACATAAAATACTTCAAAAATCCTCTCCAAATATCTTTGATCAGTCTTGATCAAGTTTTTGTAATCCAAACCCACAAAACCATTCTTTCATACATATCATTGGTGTGGTGGATTTTGCATTGCGAGATACAAGGAAGGCCATCGATGGATACCGAGGCACGAAGTTTCTATGATGTTATGTTTGACTGCACGGATTTATAAATAGAGGTTTTAAAGATTTCACCTGCATGGGATTTAGGAGTCAAGTTTTATAAGTCAATTGAGTCTTCTTGTAAAATCATATATATGGTGAATTTGTCTAGGTCTGATCGTCTGAGGTTTTTTCTATTAGGGTTTTCCCTGTACATTGGCGTCTCATTTGTGAATGCCTAATTTACAATTTGAATCTTGCATGTCCACATAGTAAGTAGGTTAATAAGATTAAAATTCGTTAAAACGAGATTGCTTATCTAGAGTGATATTCACCTCTTTATAAGTGCTTGCAAATTTGGATAAGTTTTTTAAACGGTAATTTTTGGTAATTGTTCAATGCATTAATTTGTTTTGCCACCAAATTAGAAAATTGGACTTTTCATTGGTATCAGAGTAGGTGTCTATAAGTTAGTTAGGCATGAATTTTGGGGAATTTTCTTTGGAGTCGATAAATAGATTACATATGTTTAACGGGTCAAATTATGCATATTGAAAAGCTCATATGAAAGTTGCACTTAAGTCCATTGATGAGCGAGTTTAGATGGTTGTAGTTAGAGGGTGGACTCAACCCACTACTATTATGGAAGAACTTAATGTCCCAAAACCGATTGAGACTTAGAGTGAGGATGAACATAAGTCAATATCCATTTTGTGTTGTTTCGCCAAAGGCATTCCGTCGAATCGTGACGTGTGAAACATCCGAGGAGGCATATGATATACTCCAACTCACTCACGAGGGAACAAATGTCGTGAAGCTTCCAAACTTCAAAATCTCATCACTGAATTAGAATCCATCAGTATGAGTGATAGTGAAAGGTTTGATTAGTTTCTGACATTGTAAACTCATTTTTTTAATTTAGGAGATAGGATGACCGAAACTAGACAGGTCTTACCTGGAAGATTTAAACCGAAAGTCACTATCTTAAATTTTTTGGGAAACATTGACTACTTAAAACTCTAAGAGCTTGTTGGTGACCAACAAACCGATGAGCTTGACATATTTCCTCAAAATAAGAAGAAGAAAGTGTGACACCCCGACTAATTAAATACCGGGTAGCTACTCCTTTATTAAATTAATACAAAATGCCAAGTTGGATCAGTTAATAGCATCACTGACGAAAACCTTTTAATGATTTGTAACCAGCTAGTATTTAAAAAGTAAGTTGTCAAATTTTAAATTAAATCTGATTAACATGCAATAAAAGAATTATGAAAGAATAACGTAACCATTCACCATAAAGAAGCAATAGAGTAACCAACAAATAATAATAAGTCTGGAGGAAATACTCCTCACAACAATCCCAATATGGAAATAAATAAAACAAGTCTGCATCCTGAATTAAATACAAACCAAAGTCTGAATAACTGAAATATAAAATGTCTCTAAAGGAATGGGCGACATGCCCTATAATGATGAAACTGAATATGGAGTCAAGACTAGAAAAGGGGCGTCTATTGTTAAGCCCTGTAACTTCCACAACAGCTACAGCTCGTCACCTGAATAGAATTCCTAAGCATGGTGTCCTTGTGGCTGGGCACCTAAAAAGTTTTTTACAAAAAAGTAGATTTGAAAGCAAACGGGTCAGAGCCCGAAAGTGGAGAGTATTTTAAAAACATCAAGTACTTTAATAACATTTAAAACAATGAATGCAAAATACATGTTAGGACGTGCTCTCACATGAAATACTCACCTCTCGTCTAACTGTGCACTCCTAACGTTCCTGTACCCATTCATGTGTTTCTTATCTCTATCTAGCTCAAAAGAGTTTCTAACATTTCTACTCGGTTCCCGTTTTAATTCCAACCTTAACAATTAAATAGAGAGTTCTACTTTAATTCTCGGATTCCCAATTATTAACAAAACCATTTATTGGTATATGTCCCCTTTTTACCTTTTCATAGCGTTACAATAACCATACTTACAATTTAAACATGACAATTCTTTTAAATTTACCGTATATTATTCACATCATAAATATACAATACAAGCACCCCGAGGCTAAGCTGCGGTGCACACATTGCGCTTAAAGGCTTCTATCATTCTGGAGTCGTTTTTCAAGGATTATCTCATCCCGGTACATCACGTACATAAGGATTACAAATTGCGAATCTCTCAGGAATTGTTAGAATAAGCACAACACACAAAATGGAGGCGAACATAATTCAACTTATCCATGGTCACGTACAAACCTACGCTCCATAGTCGGCTCACTTATTAACTCACAAATAAGTCATTCCTTTGAACTATGTGCTCAAGGTACAAATCTAAATCCGGGCACACAAAGATTAGATGGCCCTAAGCGAACGTAAACCTCCCGTGATAGCAAGTATGGTAGGTATGTCATACACATAAATCATATACTAAGCATTCACACTTCTTAGATATATTAATATTAATAAAGGTATATTCTACATCCCTATACCATTATTCCAATTTGATGCATTTTAGGTCTTCCGAAAATATATAATGTAAACTGTCGACACATCTCACATCCTAGTTTCTTATACTTAAAACCTATCTCAAAGAGGTTACTAAGTCTCCTATTATTTCCACATTTAACATCATTATTATTAAGGTCCTTACTTCTGCCCCAAACCTCATTTCATCAAATTATTCAAATTTATTCTTTTAACCCTAATATTATCTCACTCATCGAATTTCATTAGGTTTTGGAATAATTCCTCAAATTGAATTCTAATTAAGGTCCAAATTTTATAACCATACCTATTGGTATTCCTTAAGTCTAAGGATATTCATAAAGTCTCCAATGATAATTTTCTAAGGGTTAACATCATTAAAATTTAACTAGGGAAAATTTTACTCATTCTGGGAAGGTCAATCGATCGACCTTGAACCTCGATCGATCGATGGTGGTCGATCGATCGACTGATGAATGTCGATCGATCGATCGCACCAGGTAGGCTACGGACTGCTTCGTTTTGCAGTCCTCAAATCATCCCAAAACTCCATTATAATGCATGAAACTCTAATCTAACGTTATAATATCATCATACAACCATCCTACAACATTGTTAACGTTCTAAAACCAATAATTCATCAACCAAGGGCTTTATTTGGATCAAAACTTCATCAAGAACCCTAGTTTTCTATTTCTTTCAAGAACAATAATAAATCTCTTCTTAAATCCGTTTTTAGATCATCAAGGGTTATATTTTGAATTCATAATTCGTCCAGAATATGTCTACATGCAATTCCTAACATAGTTCATAGTTTTAATCCCCAAATTCATGGGTCTATATCAATCTTCCAAGACAAAATTCGATAATTACACTAACATGGAAGAACACATTCATTGAATCAATTGTAACTAAATCACTTGCCTTATGTTCTTCAGATTTGTTGTTGGTTGATGATGGTTGAATTCCTCTCTCTCTCTCTGCCGAATTCTCATCTCTCTTTCTCTCTCTACAAGTTCTTCTCCAAGATGACAATGGTGGTTTAGAGGTTGCCTTAGGAACCTCTTAAAATTTCTTCCAATAACTCCCGTAGCCCATTAAGTCATTTAGTGTTGTTAGTGGGTTTAGTGGGTAAAGACAATCATATTTTTAACTCTAATTTTTGTGGGTTTTAATTCCCAAAATTCTGAAATTACCAAACTACCCTTTTGGGTTGCCGGTATGGCCTAAAAATGCCCCAGGACCCAAACTAAACCCCCGGCTAGTGTTTTCTGACTATTTCGACCCTTCCGGACGCGTTGGCGCACTCAAAATGACCATACGGTTTATAAAAATAAAATTCACTTTTTAATTTAAATAATTACCCTCCTGACGCGACTGTCACGCGCGTCCCAACAAAATTTCCCAAATTGCCGTATTTCAGTCTCGCGACAATTTCAATATTTTCAATATTCATATATTGCCATATATACACATTATAATCAAATACCAACTCACATCTCGTTAGTATTTTATCCGGATTAATTCTCAATTAATTCACATTTAATTTAATTAATCCCATAAATAAATATCGATAAAAATGCGGGGTATTACATACTTCCCCCCTAATAACAGAATTTTGTCCCGAAATTCGGAAAAGTAAGGCACGCCTGGAAAAATTAGGTATCCTCCAGTATTCAAAACAATTATAAAGAAAAGCCCAAATCACTAAAACCCTCGCTTCACAATAAGCTTGTTTAACATACTTGATACCTTTTTAGAATAATCTTCGATAAATGCACTTCACGTTGTGCTCTTATTAAACAACCTTCGAATAAAAATAGCCCATACATCATTAGCCGCATTATTTTTATTAATATTGTGAGTCCGCACCTCACTACTAACTCCCGCGTTTATCGAAACTCCAAACTCCCATCCTGGGATGAATCAATAACACATCTGACTACGCTTGTCCATTCCTTGAAATATCCCGACGTTGTGATTTTCACACAAGGGAAAACCACCTCAGCCTGTTGGTGTTACACAAACCTTTGTAAGCACCTTGTCCACTATAAATAGATACGAGTGTTTTTCCCACAACTCTATCATTAGGTAATATCTCCTCCTCATGACTTCAATATAACTCACTAGTTATACCCGATTTGGAATTGAAAATATCGTAATGAATCCAAAATTTCTTTCATACAATCCACCAGTCGTTAGTCACCTTGCGCCTGCACCTCGGGTTATAGGTGATACAACTCTCAGTTTGAATCGTTATTTCCCACTACTTATTGTCACCCCACCTGAATGTGGATTTCGGGGATTTCATCCCAGTTCTAAATAATACTACGTCAAACCACGTACCAGCGTGTTCACTATCTAATAGTGTAAATCATCCTAAGTATACAACAATTTCTCTCCTTCTGGACAACATGTCCCACATAATCGAAGGAACTCATTACTTGTCAATAAGCTGGCTACCTCTCAAGAAAATTCTCCAACTTGACCCTCCCATTCTTGGAATCATCGTCTTGATACAAAATTATTTGGTTGATGATCCAACCCCAACTATTCTACTACTTACTATACCTCTTTCAATGCCGATATTCACATAAAATTTTCCCCGTTAAATGATACTTAATGATCTTATTCTCCCGACGAATACCAAAAGTTTGGACCTTTACACTTTTCACCACTTTGTGCATATCTGGACTTTATACCTGATTGACATCCTCATTCTATTTACTCTTGAGTCACCCTCAACGTTCGATTGATCTGAACTCTACTCCAAATTGCTCATAATAATTTATTCGCCTAATCACGAGATATCCTTTTATTAAATGGCTTTCTACTGCATTTTCTCAAAATTTGAACGTGCTACACTGACTACACATGATATTCACTTACACCTTTTCTTATGACGTTTAATCTCATAAGTAATAATCTCACCCGTCTATGTTCCCTTTTCCTTTGATTTACACTTTAGCAAATCATGATGTCTACGCCCCTTATAACCCAACCATAGGTTTTTAAACATTATATACGCTTCATATAAATCCCAAACTCTTTATTGTCACTGTAAATATAACGGTGCTATACCACTTGGGCGTTCTCAATCGCTTCGGAATTAGAAATCCTAAGTCCTCCTTATCCTCAATGCGTCCTTCAACGCGCTGTGACAAATCTAACATTATTAGTACTTATATCGTAATTTACTAACAACTGGATCTAATGGCCTGACATCATAATTTACTCCTTGTAACTTCCCGTTATAACTAAGTACTCCCATAATGATAGAGGTATCCAAATCATGAACGAAAGGCCACACATTTCCTTGCTACCAACGTTACGCTAAGTTTCATGCGTGGGGTGTCTCGCAAAGCGAAATCCAAACAAGGAACCCCCCCGATACACTACTACCTAACATTATTGGTCATCGGATTCCGTTAAGCCCTGTCCATAATATGTACCCCTACACTCTCGCCTTTTAACCACAAAAATTCATCTCAGTTCGCAATTATACATAAACAAAGAACTCCTTCTGAAAGACACTTTTCTCTTTATAATGATGGAAATCACATTTCATATACAACATGCGAGATATTTGAGACCCTCAAATTCCCGTCCCCAGACACACAACTATGATTATAAACTTCCAAATCTCTAACGGGTGATAAATCAATGCGCTCTTTTTGTTACGACCTCTCTATCGTTAATTATAAAAACCAACTAACTCCTTGTTGACTAGTAAATCAATTACCTACGACTCATAACAATGAAATCCCTACGCATACTGGGATTAAATATCCGAGACCATTATACCCTTTGAAATCACAACCTATATATATATGTACATATATGAACGGAAGTACAATTGCGAGCTCGGCTCTCTAACAGGTGGGGCCTCGCCAGAACAAAACATGCTACCCCGATGTAGTAATCCCAATGAACTTGCAATACCCGCACACTATCGGTATAATCATATATATAAAACATTAATTAAGATCATATCATACTCGTATAACACATCACTAAAACGAGTAATTTCGATAAAGCATAAACCGCTATTAATATACCCATTCATCCTCCGCGGATGACAATAAAAGTAACCCCCACACTATCAGGGAAAATGTTCTTATATATAATAAAATTACTGCTATACTCACTAAACTCGATTCTCAAGTGAAAATAACAATTGTAACAAATGTAGTAACTCCTTCATGCCGCAAATAACATGCATCCTCATCTGAGGATATAACTCATACTTCTATCCTAATAATCGTCACGGCTGCTCAAATGGTTCCTGGACTTACCAGACAAGTCTGTCCCAAACCGAATATTTCAATAACTGTTTCCCTCGCCAGGTACAATACCTTGATCCCTACTCTTGTATTGGGAAAAATTTATAACGCACGGGTTTCACTCCCCACAGAAATACCTCTACACGTACTCCACTTATCTTTTGTCTCACAAATCATGTTAAGGTGGTCCATCTCTCGGACGTTGGTAGTCTCGACTTAGATGACTACCTCCGTTGTTCCCTTAGTTTTGACGGCCCTAAGGAAGACGATACTAATTTCTACATCTCTTACTGAAATCACCTTTGCCCGGTAGTAATTCAGCTATCCGAACCATTTTAACTGGTTCTCCGTTGGGTCTTCCCATTGTGGTGCTTCACCAACACTGTTTTTCCCCAGTCTTACTTTATATAAAACCTTCGATTCTTGTATCTCCCCACCCGGGGATGTTTACTTTCAAATTGACACTATGCGACAATACCATTTGCTCTAACCGTCCAAGCAGAATTCTGCCAGAAGGACTAGCAATTCTTCTATGTAAATTCTCCCTTTAATATTCCCTTCTCCGTTTCACCTACTTCACCCTGTGTAGGGTTCACTAAATAATTTTATTTCTTCTCAGAAAGTGACCTCTGTCCGGACCTCTCGTGTGAGTTCAGAATGATATTCGGTTTTCATCCTAAACATCTGATCAAGGAACTTATGGTCAAACCATTCGTGTACGCCTTCTCTCGACGTCACATTCCACTTATAAGTGTGGTGATTGTTTCTCCCCATTGAAACTCCGATCTCACGAGGCAAGAAAAATTTTCCTCAAATTTTCACTCTCGATTGGCCATACTCCAACACAAGTCCAAGCCTTCGGATACATTGCGTTCGTTTGGCTAGCACATGTCGTCTTCACCTTTCGAGTATTGCTACTACTGGTTCTCTTCAATGTTACACCTAACTCCTTCTCCCATTCCAGCCTTGTTGGATGTGTCTAATTTGACCCCATTCCTACTATAGCTGTACCCGGAAGTCTCAAGTCGTGCCTTAGCCTTCTATATCATCCAGGACTTCCGTGCCATAATATTGGTGACTTCAACTATGCTCATCCTTCTTTAAATAAATCAAATAACCTCAATATATATTTTCCTCCTGTTGTTCACCCAACTATCTTCGCCTGACGTACTACATTATTCGGCACACGAATACACCCGATCGCAATACGATTCGCTATTATATATATCGAAGCAGGAGAACAAAATCTCACCTAAGATATCAACAATCCTAAGCATAGGGCTCTATATCAAAGAAAGCTCAGCGGAAACATAACAAGCCGTACAGATCCTAAAGGACACTAGAACTTGATGCTCTGATACCACTTGTGACACCCCGACTAATTAAATACCGGGTAGCTACTCCTTTATTAAATTAATACAAAATGCCAAGTTGGATCAATTAATAGCATCACTGCCGAAAACCTTTTAATGATTTGTAACCAGCTAGTATTTAAAAAGTAAGTTGTCAAATTTTAAATTAAATCTGATTAACATGCAATAAAAGAATTATGAAAGAATAACGTAACCATTCACCATAAAGAAGCAATAGAGTAACCAACAAATAATAATAAGTCTGGAGGAAATACTCCTCACAACAATCACAATATGGAAATAAATAAAACAAGTCTACATCCTGAATTAAATACAAACCAAAGTCTGAATAACTGAAATATAAAATGTCTCTAAAGGAATGGGCGACATGCCCTACAATGATGAAACTGAATATGGAGTCAAGACTAGAAAAGAGGCGTCTACTGTCAAGCCCTGTAACTTCCACAACAGCTACAGCTCGTTACCTGAATAGAATTCCTAAGCATGGTGTCCTTGTGGCTGGGCACCTAAAAAGGTTTTTACAAAAAAGTAGATTTGAAAGCAAACGGGTCAGAGCCCGAAAGTGGAGAGTATTTTAAAAACAGCAAGTGCTTTAATAACATTTAAAACAATGAATGCAAAATACATGTTAGGACGTGCTCTCACATGAAATACTCACCTCTCGTCTAACTGTGCACTCCTAACGTTCCGGTACCCATTCATGTGTTTCTTATCTCTATCTAGTTCAAAAGAGTTTCTAACATTTCTACTCGGTTCCCGTTTTAATTCCAGCCTTAACAATTAAATAGAGAGTTCTACTTTAATTCTCGAATTCACAATTATTAACAAAACCATTTATTGGTATATGTCCCCTTTTTATCTTTTCATAGCGTTACAATAACCATACTCATAATTTAAACATGACAATTCTTTTCAATTTACCGTATATTATTCACATCATAAATATACAATACAAGCACCCCGAGGCTAAGCTGCGGTGCACACATACTCTCCTATCTCATCCCGGTACATAACGTACATAAGGATTACGTATTCCGAATCTCTCAGGAATTGTTAGAATAAGCACAACACACAAAAATGGAGGCGAACATAATTCAACTTATCCATGGTCACGTACATACCTACGCTCCATAGTCAGCTGACTTATTAACTCCCAAATAAGTCATTCCTTTGAACTATGTCCTCAAGGTACCAATCTAAATCCGGGCACACAAAGATTAGATGGCCCTAAGCGAATGTAAACCTCCCGTGATATCAAGTATGGTAGGTATGTCATACACATAAATCATATACTAAGCATTCACACTTCTTAGATATCTTAATATTAATAAAGGTATATTCTACATCCCTATACCATTATTCCAATTTGATGCATTTTAGGTCTTCCGAAAATATATAATGTAGACTGTCGACACATCTCACATCCTAGTTTCTTATACTTAAAACCTATCTCAAAGAGGTTACTAAGTCTCCTATTATTTCCACATTTAACATCATTATTCTTAAGGTCCTTACTTCTGCCCCAAACCTCATTTCATCAAATTATTCAAATTTATTCTTTTAACCCTAATATTATCTCACTCGTCGAATTTCATTAGGTTTTGGAATAATTCCTCAAATTAAATTCTAATTAAGGTCCAAATTTTATATCCATACCTACTGGTCTTCCTTAAGTCTAAGGATATTCATAAAGTCTCCAATGATAATTTTCTAAGGGTTAACATCATTAAAATTTAACTAGGGAAAATTTTACTCATTCTGGGAAGGTCGATCGATCGACCTTGAACCTCGATCGATCGATGGTGGTCGATCGATCGACTGATGAATGTCGATCGATCGATCGCACCAGGTAGGCTACGGACTGCTTCGTTTTGCAGTCCTCAAATCATCCCAAAACTCCATTATAATGCATGAAACTCTAATCTAACGTTATAATATCATCATACAACCATCCTACAACATTGTTAACGTTCTAAAACCAATAATTCATCAACCAAGGGCTTTATTTGGATCAAAACTTCATCAAGAACCCTAGTTTTTTATTTCTTTCAAGAACAATAATAAATCTCTTCTTAAATCCGTTTTTAGATCATCAAGGGTTATATTTTGAATTCATAATTCATCCGGAATATGTCTACATGCAATTTCTAACATAGTTCATAGTTTTAATACCCAAATTCACGGGTCTATATTAATCTTCCAAGACAAAATTCGATAAATACACTAACATGGAAGAACACATTCATTGAATCAATTGTAACTAAATCACTTGCCTTATGTTCTTCAGATTTGTTGTTGGTTGAAGATGTTTGAATTCCTCTCTCTCTCTCAGCAGAATTCTCCTTTCTTTTTCTCTCTCTACAAGTTCTTCTCCAAGATGACGATGGTGGTTTAGAGGTTGCCTTAGGAACCTCTTAAAATTTCTTCCAATAACTCCCGTAGCCCATTAAGTCATTTAGTGTTGTTAGTGGGTTTAGTGGGTAAAGACAATCAGATTTTTAACTCTAATTTTCGTGGGTTTTAATTCCCAAAATTCCGAAATTACCAAACTACCCTTTTGGGTTGCCGGTATGGCCTAAAAATGCCCCGGGACCCAAACTAAACCCCCGTCTAGTGTTTTCTGACTATTTCGACCCTTCCGGATGCGTTGGCGCACTCAAAATGACCATACGGTTGGTAAAAATAAAATTCAATTTTTAATTTAAATAATTACCCTCCTGACGTGACTGTCACGCGCATCCCAACAAAATTTCCCAAATTGCCGTATTTCAGTCTCGCGAAAATTTCAATATTTTCAATATTCATATATTGCCATATATACACATTATAATCAAATACCAACTCACATCTCGTTAGTATTTTATTCGGATTAATTCTCAATTAATTCACATTTAATTTAATTAATCCCATAAATAAATATCGATAAAAATGCGGGGTATTACAGAAAGATAACAACATTTCTGTAAAATCCCATAAGGAGAAGACGCCCGAGTCTGGTGAGTTTGATATTGATCCCGATGACATGGCCTTGTTTTCTTAAAAATAAAAAAATAAATCGTAAGTTTAAGAAACAAAATTCAAAATTTGATAAACAGAAATTTGAGAAAAACAAAAATAATAAGGCGGGAAAGAATTTTAATGATTGTGGTTTCAAGAAGAATAAAAAGGGAAACTTTAATATACAGATGATCAAGAGAGATGCTTTGAGTTTGACTGATAAGAACCCAAAAATGTTAAATTTATACCCTAAAGATAGACTCATTTTAATTGTTAATTCTTGGTAAAATTGGACTTATGTGGGTATTTTTTTATCATGTATGTCAAAACACATTCGCGGATTCAAACTCGCTATTTCAAGGCAATTCGGATAAGAAACAATCAGAAACACACTTTGAAGGGAAAATGATACTTTGAGATGACCAATTTCGGACCCTGGAAAACCACGGAAGTTATAGATCTCGAACCAAGGAATGCCTGGATTCAACGACGTTTCAATCTGAGCTCAAACGAAGAAATTATGACTTTGCAATGTTCGAAACTGAATGAAACTCAAAGCGTCGGGTCAAACCCGAAGTCAAATCTCGTGACTCGAGATCTATTAAAATACTATCAACATCGAGATGAGGGTCTTATATCAGGTGTGGTACATATTTAATGAAGACCTTAGTTCATCTACTAGGTCGCGTGCATGACAGTGTGTGTGGTGGTGGTGGGGGGGGGGGGGGCTCTGGTCCGAGTCTTCCCCCTCTAGAAAAGAAGTTGGTTTTGCTATTTATTTATAATGAACCACGTGACGCCATCGTGGTCGTCCAAGTGGTGGCGTCACCTCCGTTGTATCGGGCCCAAACTGGGGCTTCCCTTGCACGTTTCCTTCCCCCTTCTGTCGAGATTTTATTTATTTTTATATATTTTAAACCCCATAATTATATTTCTTTATTTAATTTTCCATTCTCCACCCATACTTCTTTATTTCTTTTGTTTTCCATTCAAAAGGATCAAATTTTATAATATTTTCTCACATACATTTTTAAATCAGCAACCCACTTAATTAATTAAATACCCCTTGCCCATACACACCTTTTGGTATTTAATTAATTAACCCATTATTTTGTGAAATTTCAAATTTGCCCTCAAACCTTTCTTTCTACATATAAAAGGGGCCCTTGGTTTTCATTTTTTGGATGTGATTTTTGGGAAGAAAATTTAGAGTAGTTTTAGAGTAATTTTAGGTTAGTTTAATGTTTATCTTTTAGTTAATTCTTTTGTATTTTTTAGAGAGTTGAGTGAGGAAATTTATATTGTGAGATACAAATTGTGAGTTTGTGAGCTAAATTTATATTCAAATACTATTATAAAACTCAGATTTGTGGGTGTTCTTCAATTTCAAATATTGTTATTTTCTATCTTTTATTCTATTTTTATTTCTCTAATCGAGTACTTTACATTTTATACATAAAAATACTCCACCCGTTAGGCTAAATATCCCATTCAAGGGGATAGATGAAGCCTCCATGGTATTTTCTTATTTATTTTAGTTTTGTAATTTCTAACTTTATTATTCTCCTTTGAAAATAATTTTTCAACTTTTAGATATTAAAATGAATTTTCAGAGAAAGAATTTGGTTCTAGTCATGGGAGAAGGTGATTTATTTTAAATGAATAGAAAATCCCCCTCCCTAAAGAGGTGGGTGACCTTGTCATTGAAAAAGAGCCCGAAATTTTCATTGCATTATTTTCTTAAACATCAAACATCAGATAGGCTTTTCTTAAGTTAAATATTATTTTGAAATTTCTACCTCTAAAGCTAATTTTTAAAGCCTTAAACTAATTTTAATAAATGATCTAAGAATGTGCAAGTGCGCATTAAATGCTAATAGTCAAGGATGCTATTGCAAACAAAAAGTCTATTTTTAATTTTCCAATTTTAAAGAATAAAACTTTAAACAAAAGTAACCCAATAAAACTTATGTACCGATTTTAATATGTTTGTTGTGAAAAATAAATTTATCCAATTTTATATTTTTAACCTAAAACATGCATCTAGGTGGTAATCATATAAAATAAATAAATCATCCACAACATGATGATGTATGAGGAAACCCAAATAGGAAAAATCTCGAACGAACTGATCAAAAAGTTCACTACGATACGGGATTACAAAAGTTGACAGGTGACTTACTCAATGACTCGTCTCCGTCGTAATCCTTGACACGCCTTCAATCTTCAATTGCTCATCCACATCTTCAATTCAAATCCCCCATGCCTCGCTATCCACTGATGACACTCAGCAACCGTTTATGAAATTGGAACACAGAGTCCACCAATTCTTCACCGCAACACGGAAAATTCGGAAGTCCACTGCACAAAATCGGTTCTCAATTATGAGAAACAACTTTGCTGCCCAAACTCAAGATCTCAGAGCATAAGAAAGATCATTCTTGCATATCTAAACTATATGGGTGAAAATAGGGTTTTGAAACTTTGGTAAACAGGTAGGAAATCGATTTTTACCAAAAGTTCTTAAAAAATCTGAGTCCAACACGCCTCAAATATTAAAAACACAAATTTCGAGGTGGAAAACTTATTCGAACGAAAATAAAAGGTCGTTCGAATGATATTAGCTTTTTGTTCAAATGAAACCTTATTTCATTCAAATGACATTACTTTATCCTTCGATTGCCCTTCTAACGAGCTTCTAACGAGTTGTGTGATGCTTGACAGAGTTTTATGGTTTGATGGCCATTCTAACGGGAGCTTAGTGCCATTCTAATGAGGCTAAAGTCATTTTAACAAAAAATGTTCTTTTCATTATAATGAGATTGAATATCGTTTTAACGATATTAACATAAAAAGTATCTTGTTTAAAAAACATTTTTAAAAAATGTTCCAAATGATATGATAAAAAACAAACACCCATACAAATTTCCAAGGACCATATTTTATAATGCATCCATACCTTCGAGATCCTCAGTAAATGTGAAGACAAACTTGATATTAAACTCGACACGATGTATATCAACTTAGAATCTTGGTTGATACGTCTTCATCAAACACGTCATGGCTAATGAGATCGAAAATGCAAAACCTAACCTATGACTTAAATGTTATGTCCAGAATTACGCCAATTACAAACAAATTGACTCGATCATAAATTTATCCTTACAAATATCCCCCTTTGGATATTCCGGGACAAAACCAAAAAAAAAAACCTATGGTCTATCCAGATCTCTAGAAAGACTCAATCCCCAACCCCAAATGAAAAAAGAGTACACACGCTCGACAAACACGTATGTTGAGTAACTTTGCTTCACTTGAAAACTTTGTCTCATGTTGTGAACCCACACACTTAAACACACCTTGAAATGCAAAGAGAATATAACATGTATAAATCCGCAAATGAATAGAATTCTAACTATGTCCAAATAATCTCAAACTAGGTAAGGCGTACCCCCCTAAGATAAAGATATACTAATCATGCAAGGAAATATACCATTTTCCCTTTATTTGTTCAGGAATAGACAAAGCAAGAATAGTAACCAAATCTCCACCTAAATATGTGAACATGTGATATCAATATGAGAAAGAAGAAGGAATAATATCATGCAAACGGTATAAGGTGAAACATAAACACAACATGGCAACTCAAGCACAAATAATCCAAATTGTGATAAAATAATGTCAAATATCGATGCAAAAATATATTAATATTAATGTGCAATGAATTATGATTCCAATATGACCATGTATCATGTCAAATAAAAACCTAAGATAAAGCATATATTCGATACAAATGAATTATGAATGGGAATGAACTAGATACAAATGAATTATGACCCAAACACTCAAATATGTTCAAGGAGTTCTAATTGACTACAAAACATTTTCAAACAAAGATATATACGTAAGTGATAATATAAAGTGAACTCTATGAACAAATAAGCACATTGCACACAAGCCTACAATATTAAGGATTCTACATATCAATAGCGTCATGACAAAATAAGCATACCTAGGATTCATTCTAAAAAATCGTTGATATTCAACTATAAAACCCTCAAAAGATAAGCATATACCATATTTATTTTCACTTAATTATTTTGAATCTATCACTTTTGAAAATCAACCAAACTAAACTATATTGGATATTGGCAATTTTTCTATTTTTATTGCCTTTAAATCTTTTCATTAGGCGCTTGCCAATTGTGGCCTTCCTGTAAAGGAGATTTTCTCCTTACACAGACATTTTTCCCGTGCACCCTCATATTTTTAATAAAATCAAATTATCTCATAGGCAACAATTCTTACATGCACAAATCCTCCACAGTCACAAAAATGTAAATGACCAGATTGATGGGAGAACATCTCACAAGGCTCAAATATAAATGTGAAGCTAAAATTCAAAGATCTCTTGCATGTGTGTGAGGAGGCATATACAAAGCGAATCAAGTTTGAAATAACACAATCTAAGAATTAACAATCATAATCAAATGTCCTAGTCACATTGAAAATAAGAAATGAAGTGGATTCAAACACACCAATATGCTACACAAAATGTGTAAAACTAAAAAACAAAAAAACCAAAATCTTTTTGAGTTTTTCTAATATTTTTCAAGAATACCAATTCGAAAACAAAACTTACTCAAAAGGAAAACAATTTTTTTTTAATATTATGAAAGATCGAAATACAAAAAACTTAAATAACATACAATTAGAAAACATATATTATGAGGTACAAAAGATAACACAATCAACCATTAGATATAGCATGGGACGTATCATATGCAACCAAATGAGAATCAAGAATTCTATCATGTAAAGCCTCTAAATCAGATCTCATAACCCAAATAGGTGTAATGTGATGCTTACGGGTTTTGTATGACACCCCGTTTAATTAAATACCGACCAACCGGTCCTTTATTAAATTAAAATATGATTTTTATTTCGTTCATTCTTAGCATCACTATTGAAAACCATATTAATTATGATCCACCTAATTAATTAATTAAACTGGCGCCAAATTTTATCTTTCATTAAACAGATAAATATACATGTGGAATAAAATCATAAATCCATACACACCACTACTAAGTCTGAAAATAATGCTGAATTAATAACTAAAAGACGGGCCGAATAAACCCTCGGCTAAAGATCCAAATCCAACATAATAATTCAACAAATAAATAAATAATCCAAAACTGAATCTAAAAGTAAATGGCAACACGCCCTAAATGGAACTGTAACTGAGATGAGATCCCTAATCTAGGAATGAAGACATGGTGGGTATAAACCAACTTATGCATGCATCCACATATGCCGTAGCTGTATATCCCTAGAATAGAATCATAAGTCTGGTGTCCTTATGGCTGGACACTTAAAAGTTTTTGAAAATATTTTGCAGCAAAGGTTAGAACCCAAAACATTTTGAAAATATTTAGCAAGTGATTAGTTTCCAGTAATTAAAATGCATGAATGCTTTTCATATTTAAGCTAGTGTCACACTTACTTGAGGTAATACTCACCCCTCAACTACTGTGCACACCTACCTCTTTTTCCTTATAAAACTCCTAGCTAAACTACCCTCTCTAACTAGCCATGTCATAACCGCTACCAGAAACCTTACTCTAGCCCGAGTACTTTTAATAATGAATTATAAGTTAGTTCTCATGTTAACTTAATTTATCATCTTTAAATGAATTATTTATATAACAATTTCACTAGTTATATAAATAATACCATTTCACTCCAGGTATTTAACTCTTATATAATTATCGACACTATTATATATGTATAAATATACTACACAATCACACACATGATGTATATAATATCCACCCCCGAGTAATAACTCACCCGATGTTTTCTTTAAAATGGTATCATCCTAGGTATACTCAATCCAACCCGGATACCATGAGACGGTTCGCTCACACCGAATCATGAAATAAATAATAAATGTAGCGGAGACAGTCGTAGTTCCTCGAGTGTGAGACTGAATCATACGTAAAGCGTCTCACCTCTACAAGAATAACAACATAAAATACCATATGCTAGGACATGGGGATTATAATCGCCCTGCATTCACTAGTCAAGGGATTCACCTACATCGCGCAACCTCCTATGACAACACTAGAGGGGTATGTAATTATGAAAGTGTCTACATTGATATTAGAAGATTAAACAATAATATATATATATATATATATACTATCACACTTTTCGTATATATATAATTAACTTAAACCCAAAAAATCTATGCCTAACCCCCGTAGCACTAGCCTAAAATATCAAAGTCAATTCCCCGACTCTAAATTTAATTAATTGCACATTAATAAATTTTATTAAAATGGTGTCACTCAACTACAATGCCCAGCCTCGCTCACTCGGCCTGTAATATACCCCCTTTAAAATATTATTAATCAAAATTCACTTTTTAAGTTCACACCATTATTTAGTCCCTTACTTCCTTAATACCCATCTCCCAAACCTCTAGGTATTAATCCTCTATTTAATTTTCACTAATTAAAGTTGTACCAAATCTTAGCACTTGTGCATTT
This sequence comes from Sambucus nigra, assembly GCA_949130495.1. Lineage (NCBI taxonomy): Eukaryota > Viridiplantae > Streptophyta > Magnoliopsida > Dipsacales > Adoxaceae > Sambucus > Sambucus nigra. The sequence goes on from OX422211.1 coordinate 731,142,397, forward strand.
ACTACTAAGAATTTCATTAATGAGTTCATAGTCTTACATAATTTGTAAATTCTTCCTACCCGTCTTACAAGACACCATGTTCACTTCCAAGTAAATTCCTTCACTGTTTACAAGTCAACAAGTTTTGTCCCCTATAAAAAAAAAACGCGGATAATAAGGGAAATTGTGCGAGTTTGGCCTGCACCAATCGATTGATGAGGCCCGATCGATCGATCGATGACAACGGCGGCTTCTTCTTCCTCAGCTTGCTGTCCACCATTTTTTCCCATCGGAGCTTCATGGTTCATTCTCATAACTCCCCTCTTTTATTTAAGATTAAGCATAAAATGTCTTAACCCTACTATCCCTTTCCCGACAACATCGATTTAGTCTATTAACAATCGGGGTCCTGACTTGGATTTAAATCGAATCATTCCAACTTTTGCCAAAATTTTAATTCGTCAATATAATCCACCAAAGAAGATTGTGTTGAGTTTTAAATCACAATATAAGTACTAATCAATAGAACAAGGTTTCTCCTCGTCTATTGAGTCTTTCTCTACCCGAAACACCCAATCTCTAAAAATCCATTTTATACAAAAATTCATCCCCGATATGATTTTTGGTTTACACCCACTATGATATGAATTAAAAACTAAAATTTAAATTTAAGAGAAAGTTAACCACTTGCCTATACGATACGACGCAAATATTGCGTATTTCACCCATTAACCTACGCCTTATTAGCCCCTTGGGTATCTTAATCCCTATATTTATGCTCGTTAATCAGATAACCTCCGTTTTATATGATATCATGCTTTTCAGGGGCTAATTGAGATTTTGAAGGTATTTGGATGCTTAGTGTGAAGTTTGGACGCATTCCGACGAAGTTCCGTATACATTCGAATGTGTAATGGCATTTTAGTCAATTCACATTTTAGGCATCTGATCCAACATCTACACGGAAGTTGTATCCCTCCAAGAAAGCTTCGTGTGTCCATAAATGGTGTATTGTTCAGATCCATAACGAAGAAGTTATGGAAGTTTAAGCGGAAGAGATATACAACATAATCAAAGGAGGGAAAAGAATTACAAAAACAGAGGAGTGAATCGATTCGTCCCTGTGCGAATCGATTCTCTATGAGAAAACTTCCACTTTTACCTTAGCCGAATCGATTCGAACTTCTCCAAATCGATTCGCTAAGTTGAAAAGTGTCAGGTCTTGTTTTCTAAAAGAAGTAGTGCAACAAAATTTGATTTTCGAATCGATTCGCACCCTGGCGAATCGATTCGTCCGTATGCAACTTTCGAGATTTTTCTTACCCGAATCGATTCGGACTTCTCAGAATCGATTCGGCCCCCTATTTTTTAGCTTATTTATTTACAAGTTTGCCATAACCTAGGGTTTTACTATAAATATAACTCTCTTCTCATTTTTAGGGAGGGACCATATATATATATATATATATATATATATATATATATTTATATATATATATATATATATGTATATATATATGCAGTCCTGCTCTTGTGCGGACTAGTCCGCATTTTAAGAATGCGGACCAGACATGTGTCACCTGGCAGTGAGCCCAGAAAAGAGAGAGAGTGTACCTATAATTTAGGCGATAATTTCTAGGCACACCGTTAGGTGACACATGTCCGGTTCGCATTCTTAAAATGCGGACTAGTCCGCACAGGAGCATTATTATATATATATATATATATATATATGTACATACTTAATTTTTAGTTAGTTTAGATTACGTTTTGAGGTGTTGAGAGCTCATTTCTTCTTCCCCTTTGGTTTTGACTGCTTTGGGTTTGTATGTTTTTACTATTCAAATCCCTTCCATTAATATAGTTGTTTTTCCTTTATTTCTTGCTTTGTAGTTTATTTACATGCTTTCTAATTAGTTGTTGTTCAATTATTTATCGCTTTAATTAGTTATATTAGTTTAAATTAGTTTATTCATGTCTTGCCCTTAGTTAAATAGGGTCGGGGTTGCGTTTTCACCATTAATGGGCATCGAGCTCTGAAAGTTAGGTTTCGCGTAAAATTGCATTTAATTGAAACCTTGCATATTAAAGTTGAATTTTTATGCATTTAAATTTCTTTGTCATGCAATGTTAGTGATTATAGCGAAAATCCGAATTTAATCCGCATGTGGCCATTTTTCCATTAAATGTTTAATCTTGTAACTTTGGGTTAAATTCCTTATTGTATGATGCTTATTCTTAATTGAATATGTCGGTTAAATAGATTTCGAACCAGAATTCTAATTACTAGTAGTTTAGCCCGTGTGGTGCAAAGACAATCCCGACTCTCGCTTTTAGATTGTTTAGAGTTAACTTTTTTATTTTCCCTTTGTCATCATATCACCTTTTACAGTTTTATTCCTGAAGTAGTAAAATAATCTATCAATCTAATCAACACTCTCTGTGGATTTCTTACGATACCCGACTTACCGTTGTGCTTGCTTATCAAGTGTAGTTGTAACTTAGGTTAGTTTTATATTGAGGCAATAAAATGAAAACAACAATTAGCGTACCTACGCGACGATACTTTTCACCCTCGATCAAAATGGCGTCGTTGTCGCGGAGTCTTTTTTTTATATTGTAATTTTTTTTTATTATTTCACAATATTTCTTTTATTTATATTTGTATTCCTTATTTTCCCCCATCTTTTTGACTTGCGCTAGATTGTTTCGAGAAATTGAAATTTTGGTGCTCGTCGCTTTTATGGAATTGTCAATTTTGAAATGTCTTCATATAACTCTTTAGATAACCTTAATTTTTATGTGAATAGTTTTCCAAGTTATACTCCTAAGACAATGAGAGAATGACTACAAATTCTTGAAAATGAACGCCTTGAGCATGAAGTTCAAGAAGTTGTAAGTAATCCCTCATCGCCTTGGGATGGTAATTTGCAAAGCGGGGATCCCATTAGCTATGAGAAAACTGCACAAGAATATGTTATGTCTTTTTGTTTGTTTGATCATGGGTTAATGATTAAGGAAATTAATGAACGATCTGAAAGTTCTTGAGCTTGGTTTTTGGAGAATGATTCCATGCTCGAAGATATCATTTCTTTACAAAATCGGATCGAGGTTGAAACTTTCATTTCACCTCCACCATTTTTTGATGAAGAAATAATTGAGAGTGATCTAAGCTTTATCACTTTCGAAATTCAACCTCTTATTAAATCTTTCAATTGTATTGAGGTTGATGTCCCTTCTTTTCCTTTATTCCCTACTATTCTCGAACCATTAAATTTATCACAAGAATCGGTTGAAAGTTTTGAGAACTTTGACCCGATTCTTGAACGAGAATATGATTTTGATATTCCTCATCTCATGGTCTATTCACTTGCACTAGCCCCGCTTCCCCTTCCAATTGAAAAATCTTGGGGAGGCGATTTTCATTTTCATGAGATTAATGTGGTCTTATCCCCCATCTTATCCAACTCCCTCATCGTCCCCTAAAAATTTCAAATTGGCGATGGTTCACCTTTTCCACCATCCACATGCCTTCCATTTTCAAACAGAATTCATATTTTTTGGTAGGAATGTTTCCCTTGGAGGGGCCACCGTTGATCTTTCAAAGTCAAATCCCTTTTTGGGTGGATCCTAAAAAAAATAGATGTAACACCCCGCCCGCCCGGGGAGAGCGAACGGAGCGCTAATGCGATAAAATAAATCCAAACCCACAAGTGACACGGTATAGAGCATCTAAATAAACCCAAAATAATATAAATCCACTAATATCAATCTCTTCAATTACAACAACTAACTCGAAAATAAAAAACAAATCTCCAAAGCTCTATAAATCAAAATAATACAAATCTTTCCCAAATAATCCTCGCTAAAATCAATCTCCCTAGCGCCCCAAAATCTGCGCTAACCTGCCACTAAAAGAAAATATGGGGAAGTACACAATACGACAAGAAAGATGCTCACCAAATATATGTTAGCGATGAATAAAACGTAACAACATGAGTAAGAATATTCAATTCAAAATGCAAATATCAAATCATTTATCAATATAATTTCTCAACAACACTTTAACTGGGTCACCAGGCCTCACCCCATTCGCATATGCTTTATCAAGCCATAGCCGGGAATAGGTATTTTGGCGGGTTCACAACATCCGTGCCATATTAAAATCTCATGACAACGTGCTCAATAACAATATAATGATACCACATGAAACAATTATTTTTCATATTTCAATGAATTTATCAATTCAAATATGAGTTCAATTAAACAAGAATTCAAAGAGAATGACACTCGCGAGATTTAAGGAGCATATTGTGTAAAACCCCATACCTCAAACCATGATGAGAAACCAATGATCACATCCTCAAGATCAGTACAAAAGATCTACAAAATATCCTCTAAGAACCTCCAACAAAATAGCTCCAAGAACACCTCTAATCTAAGGTTGGAACTCACAAATCTCAAGGTACAAAGTATAATTAAAAAGAAGAGGAATATAAAATATATTTGCTGCCAAAATTTGTGCCAAAAGTAGGTTAAAAGGGTTGCCCACGACTTCCTTTTATAATGCAAAGAAATGAAGAGTTGGGATCCAAAAGACTCCTTTAAATAAGGCAAATAAATGAAGAGTTAGAATTCAAAACAACTCCAAGAGTTAAAAACATTTAAAAATCATTTTAAAATCCATTTTATCTCCATTTTCGAAACCGATTGAAATTCTCGCCTTTAAAAATAATAGCCAACGTATTTGAGCAATAAAAATAATTTTATCAAAAACTTTATTTTCCTTCATTTTCCAAAAATTAATTAAAATAGCCCAAAATTACGCGGGTTGTTACACTTCCCCACTAACAATGGAATTTCGCCCTCGAAATTCGCCGAATGCCTAACTCTCAAAATCAGGCCACTACACTAACTCCAAAAATAAATCACGTCTCCCAAAAAATAAATTCCTCACATCTAATCTAGATACCTATCACGAATATCACCTAAAATTTTCTATCTCCAAAAATTGCTAACCACGCAATGAACCCAAAACCCAAGACCCGAGGGTTACCGTATACCTAAGCTCTGATACCATTTGTAACACCCCGCACGCCCGGGGAGAACGAACGGAGCGCTAACGCGATAAAATAAATCCAAATCCACAAGTGACAAGGTATAGAGCATCTAAATAAACCCACAATAATATAAATCCACTAATCTCAATCTCTTCAATTACAACAACTAAGTCGAAAATAAAATACAAATCTCCAAAGCTCTATACATCAAAATAATACAAATCTTTCCCAAATAATCCTCGCTAAAATCAATCTCCCTAGCGCCCCAAAATCTGCGCTAACCTGCCACTAAAAGAAAATATGGGGAAGTACACAATACGACAAGAAAGATGTTCAACAAATATATGTTAGCGATGAATAAAACGTAACAACAAGAGTACGAATATTCAATTCAAATGCAAATCTCAAAGCATTTATCAATATAATTTGTCAACAACACTTTAACCGGGTCACCAGGCCTCACCCCATTCGCATATGCTTTATCAGGCCATAGCCGGGAATAGGTATTTTGGTGGGTTCACAACATACGTGCCATATTAAAATCTCATGACAATGTGCTCAATAACAATATAATGATACCACATGAATCCAAATAATTTCAACAATTAATTTCCAGATTTCAATGAATTTATCAATTCAAATATGAGTTCAATTAAACAAGAATTCAAAGAGAATGACACTCGCGAGATTGAAGGAGCATATTGTGTAAAACCCCATACCTTAAACCATGATGAGAAACTAATGATCACATTCTCAAGATCAACACAAAAGATCTACAAAATCTCCTCTAAGAACCTCCAACAAAATAGCTCCAAGAATACCTCTAATCTAAGGTTGGAACTCACAAATCTCAAGGGACAAAGTATAATTAAAAAGAAGAGGAATATAAAATATATTTTCTGCCAAAATTTGTGCCAAAAGTAGGTTAAAAGGGTTGCCCACGACTTCCTTTTATAATGCAAAGAAATGAAGAGTTGGGATCCAAAAGACTCCTTTAAATAAGGCAAATAAATGAAGAGTTGGAAGTCAAAACAACTCCAAGAGTTAAAAACATTTAAAAATCATTTTAAAATCCGTTTTAACTCCATTTTCGAAACCGATTGAAATTCTCGCCTTTAAAAACAATAACCAACATATTTGAGCAATAAAAATAATTTTATCAAAAACATTATTTTCCTTCATTTTCCAAAAATTAATTAAAATAACCCAAAATTACGCGAGTTGTTACATTAGACTTCTAGTGTATAGTTAGTGCGAAGTCCAAATTTTAGGTTAAAAAATTTATTTTCTTTCCTTTTAGTTTTGTCTAGTGTAATTAGTCAAACTTTTTGTTATTGCTTTTCGTTATGCTTGATACTAACTTGTTTTGTAGATTCTTTGGACTCGTACTTATTCAGAAATCGCTCCAATTTTGGGTAATATAATTATTTTCCTATGTTTGTTTTGTGTTCTTAATGGGCATTGAGGATAATATAACATTTAAATTAGGGGATGGGGATATTCTATCCATTTCTTTGTTTTGTCCATCGATTTGATTACATGTTAGTTACAAAGCATGCTTTTTTGTTAAAAATTGAAAATTTTCAAAAATATTTTCTTTCTTTTTTCTCTTTTGTTGGGCATTTTGCCTTGTTTCCGATGATAAATTTTAGCAATTGCCCGATCCGATAGACAACTCAACGATGCATGTTCTCAATTTTATAATTTATTATACTTTAGTCCTCAAATCCGTGATATTATGAATAACTTCATGAATTAAACTTTATCCCATGAGCACATGCACTTTTCCAGTTTATTGATTTGATTTAAGATTTTTATAACTCGGTAATCTTTTGTTGAGTTGTATATACTTACACCAAGTTAGATTCGAGACATACTTTCATTTGTGAGTGTTATACACTATTCTTTCATCTTTAAAAACAATAATTTCGTCCGTAAACTCACTATTCTTTGATTAATCGTTCATTAATTGAGTTCATTTATAGAATGTGTTACTTGAGCATGATTTTCAAAGTTTGTTTTGTCTTGAGAATTGAGTAAAATTTATGAAATGATCATAGACAATCTTTGTTACATCACCCATCTTAGCCTTGACCTCACCTTATATGTTATTCCTAGTCAACCACTTTGAGCCTAAAGCCTTTCGTTTCATAACCCAAAATCACTTAACCAACTCCACATTGGAGTTACTTACCATACATATTACCCTTACATACCATTGTTTGGAATGATACGTGGGATGGAATGATGTACTTGTATTGTGGTTGCAATTAAGCATGAAAAGAGCGAGAAAAGTAGAAAAAAAAGAGAAGTGAAAAACAAAAGAAAAAGGGAAAGAAGAAAACAAAAGAAAACAAAAGAAAAAGTGAGAAAAAGAAGAAAAAAAAGGATAGTTTGTATATGTTGTATATAGTGTTCAGTAATCCCTGTCGCTCTCCAATTTCATATTAAATGCTTGTTATGAAAATCATTTTCCAATTTTGAAATTGCACACAAGTTTTCATTATCCCAAGTTTTTTATTCCCGAACACTTTGAATCCATATATATTTACTTAATTTCATAATCCGATCCTAGCCTACATTAAAACCCTATAAACTCCTATGTGATCCTAGAATGAGTTCAATTTAAAAGTTAAATTGTTTTGATAATATGTGAAAATACTTTTCGCCTCCTTTAATGAGTGAGAAGTATCTTTCATTGAGATCACATTTTTTTATTTCCTATATAGCGTTCTTCATTTGTGACATGTGTGTGGCCTAGTTTCCATTTCCATTTACTCTTGACACCCGTATGTCCCATGTATTACCTCCATTTCATAGTGAATTCATTTGTTGAGTGTAATATTCGGTGAGGATTGATATATGCACGCTTTATGTTTATCTGATTTATTTAAGTTTTTACCAAATCATACTATACATGTGGTTTCCCTCCTCCAACTCTTAAGGTTTCAATTCTATGAAGTTCGTTCTATAATGTTAATAACAATGGACATTTGTTTGAATTCGTTCAATATGCTAATAACGTGATTGAAATCTTTTTCCGTTATTGTTGAGTTTATCACATGTTGATTGGGCATATTTTGATGAAAACATATAATGTTTGTGGGTTTCATCCCTGCAAACCATTGCGAGTTGACACCCATCCACTAAGATAACCTAGGGGTTTAACGACTTGTTTCATACGCTAAATGAAATCGTTCGCGCGTGAAAGTAGCCTTATCCTTTTTATCCCATTTTGTACTTGTATCTTGTTTCTGGTTTACTTGTAGTTCAAGTTGTTTCTTATTTCATTGCTAGGGACTAACAATGTCTAAGATAGGGGGTGTCATGACACAAATATTTCACCCGTTAACCTACGCCTTATTAGCCCCCTTGGCTATCTTAATACCTATATTTATGCTTGCTAACCAAATAACCTTCATTTTATATGATAACATGCTTTGCAGGGGTTAATTGAGATTTTGCAGGTATCTGGATGCTTAGTGTGAAGTTTGGATGCATTCCGACGAAGTTCCGTACTCATCCACACGCGCAAGGGTATTTTAGTCAATTCCAAGTTTGGGCATCTGGTTCAACAAATGGTGCGCGATTCGAAGACATAATGAAGAAGTTACAAAAGTTGAAGCGGAAGAGATTTACAACATAATCAAAACAGGGAGAAGAATTGAAAAATAGAGGAGCAAATTGATTTTCCCCTGTGCGAATCGATTCTCTACGAGAAAACTTCCACTTTTCCCATAACTTCAAATCGATTCGCTAAGATGAAAAGTGTTATGTCTTATTTACTAAAAGATGTAGGGCACCAAAATTTGATTTCCAAATCGATTCACACCCTAGCGAATCGATTCGGCCGTAGGCAACTTTCGATATTTTTCTTTCCCGAATCGATTCGAACTTCTCCGAATCGATTCGGTCCCTAATTTTTCAGCTTCTTTATTAACAGGTTTGCCCCAACCTAGGGTTTTACTATAAATACAACTCTCTTCTCATTTCTTAGGAGGGACCATATATATATACTGCGTTTTAGTTTAGATTAGGGTTTGGGGTGTTAAGAGCTCATTTCTTCTTCCCCTTTGGTTGTGACTCCTTTGGGTTTGTAAGTTTGTACTATTCATCATCCCTTCCATTAATATAGTTGGTTTCCCTTTATTTCTTGCTTTGTAGTTTATTTACATGCTTTATAATTAGTTGTTGTTCATTTATTTATGGCTTTAATTAGTTACATTAGTTTAAATTAGTTTATTCATGTCTTGACCTTAGTTAAATAGGGCCAGGGTTGCATTTTTGCCATTAATGGGCATCGAGCTCTGAAAGTTAGGTTTCACGTAAAATTGCATTTAATTGAAACCTCGCGTATTAAAGTCGGATTGTTATGCGTTTAACTTTCTCTGTCATGAAACGTTAGCGTTTATAGCAATAATCCGACTATAATCTGCGTGTGACCATTTTTCGTTAAATGTTTAATCTCGGAACTTTAGGTGAAATTACTTATTGTGTGATGTTTATGCTTAATTGAATATGTCGATTAAATAGCATTCGTAACGAAATTCGAATTATTAGTAGTTTAGCCCGTGTGGTGCGAAGACAATCTCGACTCTCATTTTTAGATTGTTTAGAGTTAACTTCTTGATTTTGCCTTTTTCACCATAACACCATATAACCTTTTACAGTTTTATTCCTAAAGTAGTAAAACAATTTATCAATCTAATCAACACTCCCCGTGGATTTCTGATGATACCCGACTTACCGATGTGCATGGTTGTCAAGTGTAGTTGTAACTTAGGTTACTTTTGTATTGAGGCGGTGAAATGAAAACAACGATTAGCGTACCTACGTGATGCTACCTTTAACCCTCGATCACTGTACTGGTTCATAGGGTCTAATTTCCTTTGGGGTAGATAATGATTTGACGAAGAACACACGTAATCTCCTTTGATTTGTCTCCCCAGAATCTCCCTACTTTCTCCCTCTTTCCTTATTTTTAGAACAAGGGTTTTCTTTTTGAGTTTTGACTTCCACAAACTCCCTTTCTTAGGTTTTATTATGCTAATCCCGAAATTATTCTTATGGTCAAATTAAAATGGCCCAAACACCTCCGTGTGGGCCCGGTTATGCCTAAAAATGCCCCAAGACCCATTTACTACCCCCGGGGTACTCTTTTTCGATTATCTCGGTCTATCCGGAATCAACCGTGTGCTCAAAATTGTCATCTGAATTACTTTACTAAAAATCCCTATCTCAACCTCAATATAGTTTATCCCAACTCCCAGTTGAGATAAAATAATACCACATCACTCTCACTAATTATGACATAAATAAATTATTACTATTCATTTAGTAATTTAAATTCCATATATATTAACCATTTACTCTTTCGATTAATATTTAAATAAATACATAATAATTAATTCAATTAAATTACGATACACAAGTAATTTAAATTGGCCGAATCACTTTAATTATAATGCTTAAAAATACGGGGTATAACATTTTGGTGACCTTAGAGACACTAGACTTATACTTACTAGGACCACTTCTAAGATCAAAACCAAACCACCTAAGATAATCTTTCCTACCGTAATGAGTGCAAGTGTAAACACGACGAGGTGTGTTACCTGAGGGTTAACCAATCCTGAGGTTCGTAGTCGACTCTCTCAAATGCATGGTCTTGGATTTAGTAGCGGAAGCATTATGGTCATCGAAGACAATTCCACGCTTTTCATCTTTGATTTGAACAATGCCTAAAATTTTATAAAACTTTTTCGACATACACTCCAAATTAAATTTGACACGACTAAAATTTATCAATATCTCCTCTAGCTTCACTATCCTTGACTCGAGTAAACTCCTAGGCTCCTCAAAATCTATAAGATCTTTCTTCATAACCTCTCTCAAACCATGAATGATATATCTCTCACCCTCAATGTACTCTATATTTTCTCAAAGTGTCCTCTCATGTCCCGTAAGATCCTCAATCGAAACACTATTATTATTGTTATCGGCATGTTCTTTAAACTTATCTTCCAACTTCATGTTAGCCTTCTTAACTTTAAATGTTTTTGTATACAACTCACGGAAGGAAACTTGGAGTTCACTCTTCTCCTCCTCTTTTACATCCTCACTCTTAACTCCACTCTATCTACCATCACTCACTTGGGATCCACAAATGATCGCCTCAGAAGTGTCTTGTAAAGAAATATCTTCATAGGAAGATTTTTAATAAAAGCTGACGTGACTAACCATGAACGTGATAAAATTTCACTCAATGGGGGAATTGGGTCCCTCTTTCGAATCACTATCACTAAGAGTGAAATTAAAGGCTATTGATTTCTTGCCATCCTTCCTTAGTTTAGTGGGGCACTCAGCTACCCTATGGTCATAACCCTCACAACCATAACATCTCTCCGACTCATCCATCTTAAAATTATCATTTTGATTCTTAGGGAAGTTATAGACCTTTTTTTGAATATTTTAACAAACCCTTTTAGCATCTTTCGATTGTTTATATGACAACATGGCCATCTCCTCGGACTCAATGGCAGACCCATCATTCGAAATAGGTGTTTCCTCCTTGCGGGCTTTCAAAGAAATGCCCTTATCATTCTTTTTATTAGTCTTGGTGGTAAACATGTCAAGCTCATAAGTTTATAAGTCACTTAAAAGCTCTTAAAGTTTAGTAGAGTCTAAAGCACTCAAATAATTCAAAATACTAACTTTTGGGTTATATCGTTCAGGCACCCAACTTAAGATTTTCTTGATAACACGGTTATCGAGTATCTTCTCTCCCAAGTTAAAAGATGAGTTAACAATGTTAAACAATCTAGAATAGAACTCATCAAAGGACTCACTCTCCAACATTCTAATGGTTTTAAACTGAGTGGTGAGGTTTTGGAGTTTGGAAGCCTTAATAATACTAGTTCTTTTATGGGTGAGTTGGAGTATATCCCAAGACTGTTTTTGACGTTTCTTAATTCATAATACGAAGGAACTCCTATGGGGTGACATAACAAAATAGAGCATTCAAACCTCTAGATTTATAATGTGATAACTTATGTTGAGCCTCTTTCCATGATTTAACGAGTTTTAAATGATTTGCTTCACCTTCTCGAGTGACAGGTGGAGATTAACCTTTAAGTACAACTAGCCAAACGCGCTCATTCATAGCCTTAGGTGTTAATTTCATATGCATTTTCCAATAGGCGTAGTACGTCCCATCAAACATCAGAGTTCTAATACCATCAAATACTCCAAAAATCATGCCTAAAACACAAGATCAAAACATAATAATAATGTGAAACCTTCTTTGATACCAATTTGAGAAAACGTAAATTCGTGCTAAGTGCTAATAGGCAAGGATGGTATTGTAAACAAAACATCTATTTTCAATTTTCCAATTTTAAAGAACAAAATTTTAAATAGAATTAACCCAATAAAACTTATTCACCAATTTTAATCCGTTTCTTGTGTAAGACAAATTTATCCAATTAAATCTTTTTAACCTCAAAACGTGCATCTAGGTGATAATAAAATAAAATAAATAAATCATCCACAACATAGCGATGTTCGAGGAAACCTTAAATGGAAAAAACCTAGGACGGTCCATCTAAATAGTTCACTATGATATGAGATTACAAAAGTTGACAGATGAATTACTCAATGACTCTCCTCCACAGTGCAATGAATGAGTCCACCCACGCCATCTTCAATAGCGCAAGAATCCACGCATGCCTCGATATCCACCGATGTGTCTCAGTAACCGTCTACAAAATCAAAACACAGAATCCACCGCTTCTTCACTACAACATAACAAGTACAGATTCCACCATACGAAACATGTTCTTAATGATGAGAAATAAACTTTGGTGCCCAAACTCAAGATCTCAAAACATAAGAAAGATGATTCATGGATCTTTAAACTATATGGGTGAAACCAGGATTTTAAAACTTTGGTAAACAATTAAGAAATCGTTTTTCACCAAAAGTTCTTAAAAAATATAAGTCCAACACGCCTTAAATGGTAAAGACATGAATTTTAAGGCGGGGAACTTGTTCGAATGAAAACACAAGTTCGTTCAAAGGAGATTAGCTTTTCGTTCAAATTAAACTACTTTCTCGTTCGATCGTCCTTTTAACGAGCTTCTTACGAGTTATGCAATGCTTAACAAAGCTTTATCGTTAGATGGTCATTCTAACGAGACCAAAGTCGTTCAAAAAAAAATATCTTTTCATTCTAATGAGATTGAATATCATTATAATGAGATTAAAATTATAAAAATATTTTCCTCAAACGTGAAGATAAACTATGCACTAAACTCGACATGATGTATATTAACTTTGAAGCTTGGACTCTATGTCTTCATTAAACATGTCATAGGCTTACGAGATCGACAACAAATCCTAACCTATGACTCAAATATTTTTTCCGGAATTATGCCAATTACAAACATGTTGTCTCGATCGACAATTTGTTCTTACATGATCCCTATAAGCTAGCTTATTAGAAAAGTTTAATATTATTTTTGAGATGTTTGTGATAGTATATAATTAATTTTCTAAAAAATGAGTTTATTTTTATCACATTTGTGATGAGGGTCAATTTGTGATTTAAATAAATATGGGAGTATTCTGAAATTAAAAGTCACTTAATTAACATAAATAATTAATCCATGGAAGTGGATTCCCATCCCTTGTTTGTTCTCAGATTTATTTACCTCACTTATCTCTTATTTTAATTTTTAATGGTTAGTATAGTTTAAATTTCTCCCCATTTAGTTTATTAGAATAAATATCCCTTGAACCATTATTTTTAAAATCATACTAGTCTTCACTTTGCTCTTGGCCACGTAAAAAAGTTTGATTAATTCCCCTCACTTGTCATATATATGATTTTGTGTATTTTGTAGGTCCAATGATATTTTTGATTGACGAGTCTTTACCACAACGACATATACACCAAAGGCTAGTTATCAAATGGCGCCGTTGTGGGGATTTATCATATGGCACGGTTGTCAGATTTTTAAACATTCAAATTTTCCTCAATTTTTGGCAATATATTTTTTACCAATTATCATTACCATATTTTCGAGTGGAGTATCATTTTGAAGAGTTGTAATTTTTTATATATATTTTTATTTTTTCTTAGACTGGTTGTATTAGGTTATCGAGGCCTTGTACATTAATTAGACACCAATTACTTGTAATAATTAAAAAAAAGAAAATGGGAAATGGGAAACGGGGAAAAATACAAAGAGAGAGTCCTTGGAGTGGATTAGAAGCCTCTCTATTTTGGATCCGTAGGACTTCCGATAATTATTGAAGTTGGGATAATTTCCCCCTGGTCGACTGAACTTGGTCTTTACCCCAAACATATAAAAGATCTTTATCACTCGTGTATCTCCTATTAGCGAGTTCATTTATTGTTTGACTATTTACTCCTATGTGACTTTATTTTATGTATAGTTTCACTTTGAATGGTTTGATGAATTAATTGGACTGCAGACCTAGAGCCGGTCATTGAAACAAAAAGGGATTTCATCACCTGACTCAATCATGTATTCATTCTGTGCAACCCTATCTATCACTAAAATTAAAAATCAATAAACTATCTAGCGTCTTTGGATATGATGTTCATATGCCCCTTTATGAACAATTTAACTGAGAGGTCAAATCATAAAGTCCTCTCCACCTGGAAAAACCTTAATCGGTTTGCTTTGAGGCATACTACTGTCTAGTAAAATTGGGTTTTAAGTGAATTCGCCCAGTAAAACGGGTTGGTGATGTCCCCAACATGTTATTGGATGCCCGTTTTATCGTAGTAGCTTTGTGGAGAATCTCTACACATAATGTTGTGTAGGAAGTAGGGACATACATTTTTCAAAAGCGACGTATAATACTCTGTGCTTTTATCGCTCGCGAATTAATTAAAATTTGGATACCCAATCACTTAATTGAAGATAAAAATTGGTTATGTGCTAGTTAGGACTTGTTCTTTGCTTGTACATGTCTAATTCAAATCTCTTGGTAGTCAGTTTTGTGTGCTCCGTCCTTTTGTGTTTCACAGCGAGTCCATTTTTATCCCTTTTCAAAAAATGGCAAAAAATAATTCTCTTAAATTAAAAAATCCCAAAAATATTTTCCTTTTTTTTCAAAACTCAAAGCCCCAAAAAGATCTTTGTTATTTTTCAAAAAATATAAATAGCCAAAAATATTTTTTGGAGAATTCTTTTTCTCACACCATCCATTTCATCATGGCTTAAGAACGTCCTTTACAGGATTAGTTTGGTCATTTCCCATCTTCGACGTGCATGTATTTCTTTCAAGACAATCACTTGTCCCACGAGTGCCCATACATTCCTTCTCCATCTGAACCAACCATAGACCTACTATATCCATATAACACTCTTTTGGAACACATTTTGGCCTAATATCTTGAAATTTCCAATACCGAGTGGTGTGATAAATCAATCTATTCGTAGAGGCTTGATCACCCTCCCACGTAATATGAATACCATCCCCATGTTATGGATCCTCCCGATTTTCGACTGTCATCATGGCAACCAAGTGCACCCTATCCTAGTCATTCCCCTTATT
Source organism: Sambucus nigra (assembly GCA_949130495.1). Taxonomy (NCBI): domain Eukaryota; kingdom Viridiplantae; phylum Streptophyta; class Magnoliopsida; order Dipsacales; family Adoxaceae; genus Sambucus; species Sambucus nigra. The sequence continues at coordinate 731,158,026 of OX422211.1, forward strand.
TCTCTCCACATGATTATCAACCTTTTGTCTCTCACATAGGCCCTCCTCTTGTGTATGACAAACATGACCACGTTCCTCACACTTCATATTCGTATTCTCCATTTAGTCATGCTATTATCGTGTTGTGTCCACCTCAACCGTACACCATTGCATCACCACCCATGACTTTCCCACCATCATCTACATCCACTCTCGAAATCCTGTGGTAAAATTTCATCATCGAGCAAGAGAGCGCTACTCACGCTCAAAATCAAGATCTTCAACGAATTTAATAATGCTTAAATGAATTTGAGTGTGATATAGAGTCAAATTTTCTCGCAAGTCAACCCATTATTGCACCCATGTGGAACGTTAACGAGTCATCTTATGACACTGATTTTGAGTGTTATCGATCCTATCACCTCGAGAATCTTAAAGTTAAAATCACCCCATGATCTGGATAACAATTTTCCAATTATATTGACTTACCGAGATAATGTGGGACTCATCCATACCCTAAAAATCCAAACAAACCCACATTTGAGGTTCTTCCACCCGTCATGTACAAAAATATGACCGAGTTTACACCTGTTGAACCCATTATGTGTGTCCCAGAGGAACCTCTTCGTTATAGGTTAGGATGTTGATGTTGATTCATATATCTCAGATCTTAATGCCTCGTTAGACCCTTTCACCACCACAAGTAGTGACATATTAGTGGTTAAGTTGATCTCTTCATCATTTGATACCGTACTCCCTCTTCAGGTTGATCTTGAGGATCATTCTAACCCTCCTAATGAATGTGTGCCCCCTATTCTTAAGTTATATCAATCTCCCCTACTAATTGTTCGACCTAACCCACCATCATGTTTGGAGTTTATTCTTATTTATATTTCATTCCTATCCACACATTTAGGTCCTTAATTGACCCCTCCATCTACCCTTTATCTCCACGATCCACCTCGTGAGTTCTTCCTTCATCCCACTATTTATGAGAGTATTTGTGGTTCTACTCTCACCTTACCTGACATCGAGCTTGATCATACTTGCGTAACCATCCCTTGTCGTGTTTACTACTATCTTCAGCTCATCTATGGTCCGCGACGTGACCATTATTATCGCCCATTTATAGAACGATTACAATATTTATATGCCCCATTACATCCCAAGTGCCACATCCTTCTATCTTCCTCACCAACTAGAGCACCATGCTTATAGGGCCCTTGTCGCCCTCACTTTTAGGCTTAATAAGGCTTGTGTTCGGTGACTTTTCACCATCACCCTTGACTCTCTTCCCTATACCCTTATACCCACCCATACTTGGGCCACCGATGTTTTGCATCGCGTGAATCACGTTTTTATATAAGTGCATTGACCTTGCAGCCTTTATCCAATAAGAGTAACTTTTCAATCCTATTTGAGGGTTATTCCCGTCACCCACACCTTTTATCTCCCCGTGTTATCGTAGTTCATATCTTTAGGGGTGAGTTACTTAGGTCTGGATGAAGATGTGAAACATGGCACTATCGGGAGGTAACCTATTCGATCTTATTTCTGCATATGAATCTTATCCTATTTGGGGGTGGTGTTCTATCCACTCCCCGATGCTTTATATATGATTTATAGACTTGTACTTATTTTTTTGCTACCATTGTTCTTCATCTTTTCCATTTGATTCATCATGCATTGAAAATTCATTAGCGGTCCATTTCTAAATAATCATTCCCACCATATGCTTCAAAAATTTCAAAATATGATTTTAAACATGTTCTCTTTTGTTTGGGGCTAGGGTATTTATTAAAATCGTACATCTTTTGAAATGTTTTTGTCATAAACAAGACATATTTTCCAATTTTATGTGGTTTTATCTCATTCTTGACGTGATTTATCTATCATCTATCGTCTAATTCTTGAATACTCTAAATCAATCTTGAAGTTGATCTTTAAACTTAAAATCTTCTGTAATACTTCGTAAGGCATATACATCATGAATTTGTATATTCAACACTATTTTCGCACTTGTCACATCATGACAGACTAAGGTTGAAGAGTGTGAAAATTCTCAAGAGACCCTTAAGGATCACTACTGGAGACTTAAACTCGTGAGATTTGAGATTTCCACCATTTTTAGAGTTTTTACACAATCTCCAAGTCACATGTTGACTCAATTTTCATTCTACTAAAAGTTATTCCATGATCTCATTATTCTTTTTATTTGGCTTAAACCACTGAGAATGACATCCCTCTCAAGTTGTAAGAAACACGTTTCTTATAGTTTTTCCCGAGCACTAAACCTGAACCCATTTTATTTATACATTTACTAATTTCCCCCCTTAAATTTCCATATTACCACATACCCATATATATTCCCCCACACCATCCATATATCATTTTCCCATTATCACCTTTGGTTTTGAGAAAAAGAGTGGTTGAAATCGTAAATGTAAAAATGTCTTCAATTGTGTTTCAAAAGGAAAAATGCATGGTAAGAAAAAGAAAATGTAAGGACATTTTTGTCCATTATCAATTTGTATGTCATACGCCGTTACACCGTTGAAGAAACTCAAGATCGCATCTACATCAACGGATCCGAATATCAAAGCATCTTCAACATCATAGCCTCTGCGAGAATGAACTTGGTAAAATTTTGTTTTTACGTTCCTTAAAGTTCATATTTAGTATTGGGAAATTTTTATAAAATGCTTTTTATAAAAATAAGAAGTAAGTTTTTTTAAGCAAAATGAGGCTTTTAAAAGGATTTTATTTTTCTGGGAAAATCGGACCGATCCGGCCCCATACCGGACCGATCCGCTTGCTCAAAGTCCAGTAGACCCCGGATCCATAACGAACCGATGAAGATAAATATCCGAACCGATCCGATGTCAACCGGACCGATCCGATTGCAATTAAAAGAACCGATCCGGTCTACCGGACCGATCCGCCTCAATCCGGACCGGTCCGCCTGGGATAATTACAAGCAGTCCCAGTTTTTGTTAACTCTTTCCTTGGTTTTCTTATTTAAATCCAACTTCGGGGAGTTATTTTTTAAGACTTTTTAACACGATTTTCAGAGTTCTAAATGCTCTAAGTCTTCACCTTTTTGATGTGCCAAACATCTTTTTGATTCACACCAAAAAACCCAATTACTTTTGTGAATCTTTTGGAACCCTAGAACACAAGCTTTGCTATTGTTCAACCCTTGTGGAGAAGCCGTTCTCTTCTTCATTGCTGCCCTCCTGGAAAGGGAAAATTCCAGCCGCCGACATAGGAACCGACACCTGCGGGTATTTCTGTGTCACACTGTTTCTAGCCGTTGCTTTGAAGGTTTACCGAAGACACCGTGCGTTACACTTGTGGGCGATTATCAGGTTGTATGTAAGTCAATGGTCTTGTAAATGCTTTAAAGTTCTAGAAATAAAAGGTTTTGCCCTTCGGGGATTTTTCCTTAACTTTGTGTCGCATGCTTTATATTTGATGGGTTGATTTAGATGCATGTTTAAGGGTTGAATTTATTTGGTTTAAAAGTAGACGCTAGTTAAATAAGGGTTACTTGGAAACTTGCGAAGTTAATCAATTATCACGCATTCTCAGAAAATATATCAAATAAAAATAAAAGAGAGAGAAAAAAAAATACAATCAAAGTTTGTGAAATGAAAAAATTAGTAGCTTAAGTTATGACCGCTCTTCTCGAAACTTATAAAACATCATCCATTTCCCCTTCTCACTCTCCTCTAATTCATTAAATTCTACCCCATTTATCTAGAGGCAAGGCGTTCAGGCGAATGAAAATTCTACGTGGTGAATAACTCAACATTGTGAATATGGTGGTTTGCATTCCTTTCATAAGATGAAATTCATTCTACTATCTATTTTTTATGTATGTGTGTGAGACGTTTGACCTAATTTATATTTATACCCCTCCTCACACATAAGAGAGATACACTTACCCAAACCTGAAAATTTTCATTTTAGAGAGACATATCCGATGAGATTTGAAGCTGAAGTGTTGATTATAAAAGGAAATCGACAAATTAGTCTTATGATACTTGAAACTTTTTTATTGATTCACACTACACATGTTGAGTTATAGGAAGGATTTTCCTTATGTATTAAGTAAGTTTTAATGGTCATATAGTACATAGTTCTACATTCGTATTTTTTGCATCACGTATGCTGGATTGTGTGATTTTTCTATGTCTAGGAAGAGATAAACCGCCCTTTTAATAAATTATTTTCAAATAAAATATTTTGAATTTTGTTGGTATATTAACTACAAACCCTCACGAGACAACGCTTGTCCTCCATGCAAACCTAGAGGTTTAACGGCTTGTTGCACATGCTAAGTGCAATCGCAAGTGCCTCCAAAAGTGCCACACTTTTGATTTCTTATCTTTCTTTCTCTCTAATTTTCTTGAGGACTAAGAATGTTATGTTTAGGGGTGGTGTGATAAACATCCAAAAGTGTTAAATTTATACCCCAAATTGGCCAATTTTAATTGCTAGTTCTCGATAAAATTGGCCTTATGCGAGTATTTGTTTATCCTGTAGGTCAAGATGCATTTGCGGATTCAAACACATTATTTCAAGGAAATTTGGGCAAGAAACAGTCGCATACGCACTTTCAGGGGGTAAAAAGTTAATTTCAGATGACCAATTTTGACCCCGGGCTAATCACATAAGTTATAAGTCTCAAATCAAGGAATGTTTGGGTTCAAACGATGTATCAAGATGAGCTTAAACAAAATAAATTCTTACTATGTAATGTTCAAAATTGAAAGAAAGTCAAAGTCAAAGTCGAAGACCTAGGTAAATTCCAAAGTCAAACCAAGCTCTATTGAAATATTATCGATATCGAAATGAGGGTCGTGTCAGTTCTTGTGATGCATTAATCGTAAGTGTTAGGAAAAAGTTAGATGTTTTGGGTGTTTAGTTATAAAATTGGAAAATTGGTTCAAATAAAGGGAATTGTATTAGTAGTGGTATATATTTAATGAAGACTTTAGTTGGTCTGGGGGTACCGCACGTGACAATGGTGGGAGGGGGGGAGGGGGGCTGAGGTTCAAGCCTTCCTCCTCCAGAAAAGAAGTCAAATTTTCTAAATATTTATTGTGCACCATGTGGAGCCATCCTGGTCATCCATATTGGGCCTTCCCATGCGCGTCTCCTTCCCCCTTCAGCCGAGATTTTCTTTTATTTATATATATTTTAAACCACATAATTTTCTTTCTTTATCTACTTTCTATTATCCCCCCACACTTTTTTATTTATTTTGTTTTCCATTTAAAAAGGACCAAATTTTATAATATTTTCTCCCATACTCTTTTAAATCAATAACCCACTTAATTAATTAACTACCCCATTTTTCATCTACACTTTTGGGTATTTAATTAATTAACTCAGTATTTTTTGAAAATCCAAATGTACCCTCAAGCCTTTTTTTCTACCTATAGAAGGGGCCTTTGGTTTTCATCATTTGGATGAGATTTTAGGCAGAAAATTGAGTCGTTTTAGAGTAATTTTAGGTTAGTTTAGTATTAATCTTTTAGTTATTTCTTCTGTATTTTTTAGAGAGTTTTATGAGGGAATTTATATTGTGAGATGAAAATTATGAGGTTGTTATCTAAAATTCAGATTCAAATACTGTTGTAAAACTCAAATTGGTGGGTGTTATTCAATTTCAAAGATTGGAGGTTCAACAAAAATGCAAGGAGACTTTCTTTAATTATTGTTCTCTTCTATCTTTTATTCCTTTATATATATATATAATGTAGTGTTTTTACATTTTATATGTAAAAATACTTCACATGTTATGCTAAATCCCCCATTCAAGAGGAAAGATGAAGCCTCTATGGTCTTATCTTATTTATTTTAGTTTTGTAAGTTCTAAGTTTATTATGCTTATTGGAAAATAAATATTGGATTTTACATATTAGAATAAATTTTGAGAGAAAGCATTTGGTTCCAGTCATTCTTCGAGAGAAGTTGATTTATTTTTAATGAATTCAAGAATTCCCCTCCCTAGAGATATGGGTGATCTTGTCATTAGAAAAGAACTCGATTTAAAAAAAAAAATTATTTTCTAACTAGAGATGGCCTTTTCTTATGTTAAATATTATTTATAAATTTCTAACTCTAAAACTAATGTTTAAGGACATAAAATAATTTTAATAAATGATCCCTAGCGGATAGTTTGTTAGAAAAGTTTTAATCTTATTTTTTAGAGTTTTGTGAAAGTTTAAAATCAATTTTCTAAAAAATGATTTTATTTTTATCACATTTGTGAGGAGAGTCAATTTCTGATTTAAATAAATTTGAGAGTATTCTAAAATTAAAATTAACTTAATAAAAACAAATAATTAAGCCATGGAAGTGGATTCCTATCCTTTGTTTGTTCTCAAATTTATTTACCTCACTCATCTTTTATTTTAGTTTGTATTAGTTTGTATACTTTATATTTCACCCCATCTAGTTAATTAGAATAAATATCCCTTCAACTATTGGTTTAAAAATCATACTAGTCTTCACTCTGCTCTTGTCCGCATTAAAAAGTTGGATTGATACCCCTCACTTGCCCTATACATGTTTTAGTGTATTTTCTAGGTCCAAGGGGATTTTTGATTGATGAGTCTTTACCACAATCACATATACACAAAAGGGTAGTTATTAGTGTCTATCGTGGTCATAGAGAAGTCGAGTGCCCCATGAAGCTTAAGAGATAGGGCAAGAACAAAGTTATTTATAATGCCACTCTAAGTAATAGTGATGCCGAGTCAGATGATTCAGGGAAGTATTAACCTCCAGGATGAACTTCACTGCATTCATAGCTAATCATGCCAGTAACTCAAGTATGTATAATTCTAATTAATATAATTTTCTATAGGACGACCTTGACACTGTGTCAAATCTTTTCGAAGTTACTGAAAATGATGATGGTTTTAGTGGTGGAGATGTAGATGAATCTGACCTCTACATCGAATCCTTGAAAATTCAAAAGAGTAATAAAAAGTTTACTTTAAATGTTTTAGCGCTTGAAAAGGAGTTGGTTGCCTTGAATGAGAATGAGGAATTAGCGAGTCAACTCAAGGCGATTAAAGTCTCTTTGTTGAGAAGCTCATTTGGGTGGTAAAAAAGAAGGATGATTTTACTGCTAAAGCTGCGAGACTTACTAAGGAAATTTATTACACCTTGAATGTTCGTGAGAAGCTAGAAGCCGAAGTCGTCAAACTTAAGAATGATCTTGAGTTTTTTCCTGAAGTCAAAGCCATTTTTAGGATAACTCTGGGAGAATGGGGAAGTTTTTTCTCAGACCTATTCCGGGTTATAAAGATAAAGGTTGTCAAAAGAGAAAAGGTATAAGGTATGGTTAGGGTGAAACTTCCAAACTGAATTTGTACCTATTGCCAAGTTTATTTCTGAAATAGGCACTCCTAAATCTAACCCACCAAAGAAAAACCCTCCTATACAACCTAATAAGATGAAATCCATTCAAGCCTATGCTTGTACTTATTATAAAAGAACGGTACATCTTAGAGATTTTTGCTATATTCTTTAGATAACAAGATTACAGAACAAATCTCTGTAGCCAACTAGGTAGTCTGAGAGAATAAGTGAAATATCTATTCCATGCTTCTAAAGGGTTAATGTAAAAGTTACAAAGGTTTCCTATGCCTCATGGTAACATTTTCAAGATAAATACTAGAAATAACATTAAAGATAGGAAGAAGAAGGAAACACCCATGCGTCAAACTCCTACTTGGGTTGTGAAAAAAATCCACATAAGATCTTGTTGTCCTTGTTTCTCTCAAGGCTCATAATACCTCCAGATGGTATTTTGATAGTGGATGTTCAAGGAATATGACAGGTGACAAGTCAGTTTGTGACAAACTTAAGGATCACAAGCATAGTAAAGTCACCTTTGGTGATGGGAGTCGGTCCAGTGTGTTGGAATATTGCACCATTGAGATTTGGGGGTTCCTAAAGCTAGACAACATGGTTTTTGTTGACGGGTTGAAAGAAAACTGGATAAGAACATGTAAATTATATGATGAGAACCTTGAGGTTAAGTTTAACCAAATTAAATGTCGTGTCTACAATAAATCTAGTAAGATTGTACTTCAAGGTGTGTGGACATCTGATAACTATTATGGTGTCATTCCTAAATCCTTATTCATCAACAATAGTACTCGGTCCCTCCTCTCGACCTTTGGCACCGAAGACTAGGTCTTGTTAACTATAGGGATATCGATTGTCTCATGAAGAAAGACCTAGTATGTGGCTTACCATATCTTGGAAAACCAACTTCCTTGGTTTGTGTCATGTGCCAACACGTAAAACAAATAAAGAGTCCATATAGGAAGTTGACTACTATTATTATCTGTCGTGTATTAGAGTTGATGCGCATGGATCTCATGGGTTCCATTCATATGAAGAGCATTGGTGGTAAAATGTATATTATAGTGTTGGTCGATGACTTTTTGAGTTATTCTATTGTAGGATTCCTTAGGGAAAAGTCAGATGTTGTTGAGTTTCTAACAACTAAGTGACGTGTTATACAAAATAAAAATAGTATCACGATGAGTTGGATTCGAAGTGATAATGGAATAAAATTCATTGATGTCAGTGTTGGAGAGTTTATGATGAGGTAGGTATCAAACATGAATTTTCTACAGTAGACATACCTCAACAAAGCAACATCATTGAGAAAAATAATAGGACTATTCCGGAGATGGAAAGGTCCATGCTTCTTGGTCGAAATGTGCCTAAACATTTTTGGGCAGAGGTGATTAACACCGCATGCCATGTGGTGAATAGGGTTTATCTCCATTCACACACCACTAAAACTCCATATAAATTGTGGACCGATAAAAAGCCCAACCTATCATATTTTTGAGTCTTTGAGGGCCCTTGGTACATTATTTACGATAGAGAGCGCTTGGTAAAGTTTGACACTAGGAGTGGCAAGGGAATATTTTTAGGATATTCATGGAACAGTCGAGCAGATAATGTTTACAACCTTAAAAGCTCCAAGTTCATTGAATATTATTAGGGATCCTTGCCAAGGTGTCAAGACTCATACTAAATTAGAGAATGTGGCGAGTTATCTTTATTATACCTCTCAATTCGAGTCCATGAATGTGAAAAAATACTCAAGGATAAACATTGAATAAATCTTTATTATACCTCTCAATTCGAGTCCATGAATGTGAAAAAAAATTTCAAGGATAAACATTGAATAAATGTTATACAAGAAGAGCTGCTTTAATTAAAAAAGAATGAAGTTTGGTAACTTTTCCCAAAACCTAGTGACACAAATGTCATTAGTACCAAATGGGTTTATAAAAACAAGATGGATGATCAAGGTACCATTAGTACCAAATGAGTTTCTAACATTTCTACTCGGTTCCCGTTTTAATTCCAACCTTAACAATTAAATAGAGAGTTCTACTTTAATTCTCGGATTCCCAATTATTAACAAAACCATTTATTGGTATATGTCCCCTTTTTACCTTTTCATAGCGTTACAATAACCATACTTACAATTTAAACATGACAATTCTTTTAAATTTACCGTATATTATTCACATCATAAATATACAATACAAGCACCCCGAGGTTAAGCTGCGGTGCACACATACTCTGCTATCTCATCCCGGTACATCATGTACATAAGGATTACAAATTGCGAATCTCTCAGGAATTGTTAGAATAAGCACAACACACAAAACGGAGGCGAACATAATTCAACTTATCCATGGTCACGTACATACCTACGCTCCATAGTCGGCTGACTTATTAACTCACAAATAAGTCATTCCTTTGAACTATGTCCTCAAGGTACAAATCTAAATCCGGGCACACAAAGATTAGATGGCCCTAAGCGAACGTAAACCTCTCGTGATAGAAAGTATGGTAGGTATGTCATACACATAAATCATATACTAAGCATTCACACTTCTTAGATATCTTAATATTAATAAAGGTATATTCTACATCCCTATACCATTATTCCAATTTGATGCATTTTAGGTCTTCCGAAAATATATAATGTAAACTATCGACACATCTCACATCCTAGTTTCTTATACTTAAAACCTATCTCAAAGAGGTTACTAAGTCTCCTATTATTTCCACATTTAACATCATTATTATTAAGGTCCTTACTTCTGCCCCAAACCTCATTTCATCAAATTATTCAAATTTATTCTTTTAACCCTAATATTATCTCACTCATCGAATTCCATTAGGTTTTGGAATAATTCCTCAAATTGAATTCTAATTAAGGTTCAAATTTTATAACCATACCTATTGGTCTTCCTTAAGTCTAAGGATATTCATAAAGTCTCCAATGATAATTTTCTAAGGGTTAACATCATTAAAATTTAACTAGGGAAAATTTTACTCATTCTGGGAAGGTCGATCAATCGACCTTGAACCTCGATCGATCGATGGTGGTCGATCGATCGACTGATGAATGTCGATCGATCGATCGCACCAGGTAGGCTACCGACTGCTTCGTTTTGCAGTCCTCAAATCATCCCAAAACTCCATTATAATGCATGAAACTCTAATCTAACGTTATAATATCATCATACAACCATCCTACAACATTGTTAACGTTCTAAAACCAATAATTCATCAACCAAGGGCTTTATTTGGATCAAAACTTCATCAAGAACCCTAGTTTTCTATTTCTTTCAAGAACAATAATAAATCTCTTCTTAAATCCGTTTTTAGATCATCAAGGGTTATATTTTGAATTCATAATTCGTCCAGAATATGTCTACATACAATTCCTAAAATAGTTCATAGTTTTAATCCCCAAATTCATGGGTCTATATCAATCTTCCAAGACAAAATTCGATAATTACACTAACATGGAAGAACACATTCATTGAATCAATTGTAACTAAATCACTTGCCTTATGTTCTTCAAATTTGTTGTTGGTTGATGATGGTTGATTTCCTCTCTCTCTCTCTGCAGAATTCTCATCTCTTTTTCTCTCTCTACAAGTTCTTCTCCAAGATGAAAATGGTGGTTTAGAGGTTGCCTTAGGAACCTCTTAAAATTTCTTCCAATAACTCCCGTAGCCCATTAAGTCATTTAGTGTTGTTAGTGGATTTAGTGGGTAAAGACAATCATATTTTTAACTCTAATTTTCGTGGGTTTTAATTCCCAAAATTTCGAAATTACCAAACTACCCTTTTGGGTTGCCGGTATGGCCTAAAAATGCCCCAGGACCCAAACTAAACCCCCGGCTAGTGTTTTCTGACTATTTCGACCCTTCTGGACGCGTTGGCGCACTCAAAATGACCATACAGTTGATAAAAATAAAATTCACTTTTTAATTTAAATAATTACCCTCCTGACGCGACTGTCACGCGCGTCCCAACAAAATTTCCCAAATTGCCGTATTTCAGTCTCCGACAATTTCTATATTTTCAATATTCATATATTGCCATATATACACATTATAATCAAATACCAACTCACATATCGTTAGTATTTTATCCGGATTAATTCTCAATTAATTCACATTTAATTTAATTAATCCCATAAATAAATATCGATAAAAATGCGGGGTATTACATACTTCCCCCCTAATAACAGAATTTTGTCCCGAAATTCGGAAAAGTAAGGCACGCCTGGAAAAATTAGGTATCCTCCAGTATTCAAAACAATTATAAATAAAAGCCCAAATCACTAAAACCCTCGCTTCACAATAAGCTTTTTTAACATACTTGATAGCTTTTTAGAATAATCTTCGATAAATGCACTTCACGTTGTGCTCTTATTAAACAACCTTCGAATAAAAATATCCCATACATCATTATCCGCATTATTTTTATTAATATTGTGAGTCCGCACCTCACTACTAACTCCCGCGTTTATCGAAACTCCAAACTCCCATCCTGGGATGAATCAATAACACATCTGACTACGCTTGTCCATTCCTTGAAATATCCCGACGTTGTGATTTTCACACAAGGGAAAACCACCTCAGCCTGTTGGTGTTACACAAACCTTTGTAAGCACCTTGTCCACTATAAATAGATACGGGTGCTTTTCCCCCAACTCTATCATTAGGTAATATCTCCTCCTCATGACTTCAATATAACTCACTAGTTATACCCGATTTGGAATTGAAAATATCGTAATGAATCCAAAATTTCTTTCATACAATCCACCAGTCGTTAGTCACCTTGCGCCTGCACCTCGGGTTATAGGTGATACAACTCTCAGTTTGAATCGTTATTTCCCACTACTTATTGTCACCCCACCTGAATGTGGATTTCGGGAATTTCATCCCAGTTCTAAATAATACTACGTCAAACCACGTACCGGCGTGTTCACTATCTAATAGTGTAAATCATCCCAAGTATACAACAATTTCTCTCCTTCTGGACAACATGTCCCACATAATCGAAGGAACTCATTACTTTTCAATAAGCTGGCTACCTCTCAAGAAAATTCTCCAACTTGACCCTCCCATTCTTGGAATCGTCGTCTTGATACAAAATTATTTGGTTGATCATCCAACCCCAACTATTCTACTACTTACTATACCTCTTTCAATGCCGATATTCACATAAAATTTTCCCCGTTAAATGATACTTAATGATCTTATTCTCCCGACGAATACCAAAAGTTTGGACCTTTACACTTTTCACCACTTTGTGCATATTTGGACTTTATACCTGATTGACATCCTCATTCTATTTACTCTTGAGTCACCCTCAACGTTCGATTGATCTGAACTCTACTCCAAATTGCTCATAATAATTTATTCGCCTCCTCACGAGATATCCTTTTATTAAATGGCTTTCTACTGCCTTTTCTCAAAATTTGAACGTGCTACACTGACTACACATGATATTCACTTACACCTTTTCTTATGACGTTTAATCTCATAAGTAATAATCTCACCCGTCTATGTTCCCTTTTCCTTTGATTTACACTTTAGCAAATCACGATGTCTACGCCCCTTATAACCCGACCATAGGTTTTTAAACATTATATACGCTTCATATAAATCCCAAACTCTTTATTGTCACTGTAAATATAACGGTGCTATACCACTTGGGCGTTCTCAATCGCTTCGGAATTAGAAATCCTAAGTCCTCCTTATCCTCAATGCGTCCTTCAACGCGCCGTGACAAATCTAACATTATTAGTACTTATATCGTAATTTACTAACAACTGGATTTTATGGCCTGACATCATAATTTACTCCTTGTAACTTCCCGTTATAACTACATACTCCCATAATGATAGAGGTATCCAAATCATGAACGAAAGGCCACACATTTCCTTGCTACCAACCTTACGCTAAGTTTCATGCGTGGGGTGTCTCGCAAAGCAAAATCCAAACAAGGAACCCCCCCGATACACTACTACCTAACATTATCGGTCATCGGATTCCGTTAAGCCCTGTCCATAATATGTACCCCTACACTCTCGCCTTTTAACCACAAAGTTTCATCTCAGTTCGCAATTATACATAAACAAAGAACTCCTTCTGAAAGACACTTTTCTCTTTATAATGATGGAAATCACATTTCATATACAACATGCGAGATATTTGAGACCCTCAAATTCCCGTCCCCAGACACACAACTATGATTATAAACTTCCAAATCTCTAACGGGTGATAAAACAATGCGCTCTTTTTGTTACGACCTCTCTATCGTTAATTATAAAAACCAACTAACTCCTTGTTGACTAGTAAATCAATTACCTACGACTCATAACAATGAAATCCCTACGCATACTGGGATTAAATATCCGAGACCATTATACCCTTTGAAATCACAACCTATATATATATGTACATATATGCACGGAAGTACAATTGCGAGCCCGGCCCTCTAAGAGGTGGGGCATCGCCAGAACAAAACATGCTACCCCGATGTAGTAATCCCAATGAACTTGCAATACCAGCACACTATCGGTATAATCATATATATAAAACATTAATTAAGATCATATCATACTCGTATAACACATCACTAAAACGAGTAATTTCGATAAAGCATAAACCGCTATTAATATACCCATTCATCCTCCGCGGATGACAATAAAAGTAACCCCCACACTATCAGGGAAAATGTTCTTATATATAACAAAATTACTGCTATACTCACTAAACTCGATTCTCAAGTGAAAATAACAATTGTAACAAATGTAGTAACTCCTTCATGCCGCAAATAACATGCATCCTCATCTGAGGATATAACTCATACTTCTATCCTAATAATCGTCCCGGCTGCTCAAATGGTTCCTGGACTTATCACACAAGTCTGTCCTAAACCGAATATTTCAATAACTGTTGCCCTCGCCAGGTACAATACCTTGATCCCTACTCTTGTATTGGGAAAAATTTATAACGCACGTGTTTCACTCCCCACAGAAATACCTCTACACGTACTCCACTTATCTTTTGCCTCACAAATCATGTTAAGGTGGTCCATCTCTCGGACGTTGGTAGTCTCGACTTAGACGACTACCTCCGTTGTTCCCTTAGTTTTGACGGCCCTAAGGAAAACGCAACTAATTTCTACATCTCTTACTGAAATCACCTTTGCCCGGTAGTAATTCAGCTATCCGAACCATTTTAACTGGTTCTCCGTTGGGTCTTCCCATTGTGGTGCTTCACCAACACTGTTTTTCCCCAGCCTTACTTTATATAAAGCCTTCGATTCTTGTATCTCCCCACCCGGGTATGTTTACTTTCAAATTGACACTATGCGACAATACCATTTGCTCTAACCGTCCAAGCAGAATTCTGCCAGAAGGACTAGCAATTCTTCTATGTAAATTCTCCCTTTAATATTCCCTTCTCCGTTTCACCTACTTCACCCTGTGTAGGGTTCACTAAATAATTTTATTTCTTCTCAGAAAGTGACCTCTGTCCGGACCTCGCGTGTGAGTTCAGAACGACATTCGGTTTTCATCCTAAACATCTGATCAAGGAACTTATGGTCAAACCATTCGTGTACGCCTTCTCTCGACGTCACATTCCACTTATAAGTGTGGTGATTGTTTCTCCCCATTGAAACTCCGATCTCACGAGGCAAGAAAAATTTTCCTCAAATTTTCACTCTCGATTGGCCATACTCCAACACAAGTCCAAGCCTTCGGATACATTGCGTTCGTTTGGCTAGCACATGTCGTCTTCACCTTTCGAGTATTGCTACTACTGGTTCTCTTCAATGTTACACCTAACTCCTTCTCCCATTCCAGCCTTGTTGGATGTGTCTAATTTGACCCCATTACTACTATAGCTGTACCCGGAAGTCTCAAGTCGCGCCTTAGCCTTCTATATCATCCAGGACTTCCGTGCCATAATATTGGTGACTTCAACTACGGTCATCCTTCTTTAAATAAATCAAATAACCTCAATATATATTTTCCTCCTGTTGTTCACCCAACTATCTTCGCCTGACGTACTACATTATTCGGCACACGAATACACCCGATCGCAATACGATTCTCTATTATATATATCGAAGTAGGAGAACAAAATCTCACCAAAGATATCAACAATCCTAAGCATAGGGCTCTATATCAAAGAAAGCTCAGTGGAAACATAACAAGCCGTACAGATCCTAAAGGACACTAGAACCTGATGCTCTGATACCACTTGTGACACCCCGACTAATTAAATACCGGGTAGCTACTCCTTTATTAAATTAATACAAAATGCCAAGTTGGATCAGTTAATAGCATCACTGACGAAAACCTTTTAATGATTTGTAACCAGCTAGTATTAAAAAAGTAAGTTGTCAAATTTTAAATTAAATCTGATTAACATGCAATAAAAGAATTATGAAAGAATAACGTAACCATTCACCATAAAGAAGCAATAGAGTAACCAACAAATAATAATAAGTCTGGAGGAAATACTCCTCACAACAATCCCAATATGGAAATAAATAAAACAAGTCTGCATCCTGAATTAAATACAAACCAAAGTCTGAATAACTGAAATATAAAATGTCTCTAAAGGAATGGGCGACATGCCCTACAATGATGAAACTGAATATTGAGTCAAGACTAGAAAAGAAGCGTCTACTGTCAAGCCCTGTAACTTCCACAACAGCTACAGCTCGTCACCTGAATAGAATTCCTAAGCATGGTGTCCTTGTGGCTGGGCACCTAAAAAGGTTTTTACAAAAAAGTAGATTTGAAAGAAAACGGGTCAGAGCCCGAAAGTGGAGAGTATTTTAAAAATAGCAAGTTCTTTAATAACATTTAAAACAATGAATGCAAAATACATGTTAGGACGTGCTCTCACATATAATACTCACCTCTCGTCTAACTGTGCACTCCTAACGTTCCTGTACCCATTCATGTGTTTCTTATCTCTATCTAGTTCAAAAGAGTTTCTAACATTTCTACTCGGTTCCCGTTTTAATTCCATCCTTAACAATTAAATAGAGAGTTCTACTTTAATTCTCGGATTCACAATTATTAACAAAACCATTTATTGGTATATGTCCCCTTTTTATCTTTTCATAGCGTTACAATAACCATACTCATAATTTAAACATGCCAATTCTTTTCGATTTACCGTATATTATTCACATCATAAATATACAATACAAGCACCCCGAGGCTAAGCTGCGGTGCACACATACTCTCCTATCTCATCCCGGTACATAACGTACATAAGGATTACAAATTCCGAATCTCTCAGGAATTGTTAGAATAAGCACAACACACAAAAATGGAGGCGAACATAATTCAACTTATCCATGGTCACGTACATACCTACGCTCCATAGTCAGCTGACTTATTAACTCACAAATAAGTCATTCCTTTGAACTATGTCCTCAAGGTACCAATCTAAATCCGGGCACACAAAGATTAGATGGCCCTAAGCGAATGTAAACCTCCCGTGATAGCAAGTATGGTAGGTATGTCATACACATAAATCATATACTAAGCATTCACACTTCTTAGATATCTTAATATTAATAAAGGTATATTCTACATCCCTATACCATTATTCCAATTTGATGCATTTTAGGTCTTCCGAAAATATATAATGTAGATTGTCGACACATCTCACATCCTAGTTTCTTATACTTAAAACCTATCTCAAAGAGGTTACTAAGTCTCCTATAATTTCCAAATTTAACATCATTATTCTTAAGGTCCTTACTTCTGCCCCAAACCTCATTTCATCAAATTATTCAATTTTATTCTTTTAACCCTAATATTATCTCACTCATCGAATTTCATTAGGTTTTGGAATAATTCCTCAAATTGAATTCTAATTAAGGTCCAAATTTTATATCCATACCTACTGGTCTTCCTTAAGTCTAAGGATATTCATAAAGTTTCCAATGATAATTTTCTAAGGGTTAACATCATTAAAATTTAACTAGGGAAAATTTTACTCATTCTGGGAAGGTCGATCAATCGACCTTGAACCTCGATCGATCGATGGTGGTCGATCGATCGACTGATGAATGTCGATCGATCGATCGCACCAGGTAGGCTACGGACTGCTTCGTTTTGCAGTCCTCAAATCATCCCAAAACTCCATTCTAATGCATGAAACTCTAATCTAACGTTATAATATCATCATACAACCATCCTACAACATTGTTAACGTTCTAAAACCAATAATTCATCAACCAAGGGCTTTATTTGGATCAAAACTTCATCAAGAACCCTAGTTTTTTATTTCTTTGAAGAACAATAATAAATCTCTTCTTAAATCCATTTTTAGATCATCAAGGGTTATATTTTGAATTCATAATTCATCCGTAATATGTCTACATGCAATTTCTAACATAGTTCATAGTTTTAATCCCCAAATTCACGGGTCTATATTAATCTTCCAAGACAAAATTCGATAAATACACTAACATGGAAGAACACATTCATTGAATCAATTGTAACTAAATCACTTGCCTTATGTTCTTCAGATTTGTTGTTGGTTGAAGATGTTTGAATTCCTCTCTCTCTCTCAGCAGAATTCTCCTTTCTTTTTCTCTCTCTACAAGTTCTTCTCCAAGATGACGATGGTGGTTTAGAGGTTGCCTTAGGAACCTCTTAAAATTTCTTCCAATAACTCCCGTAGCCCATTAAGTCATTTAGTGTTGTTAGTGGGTTTAGTGGGTAAAGACAATCAGATTTTTAACTCTAATTTTCGTGGGTTTTAATTCCCAAAATTCCGAAATTACCAAACTACCCTTTTGGGTTGCCGGTATGGCCTAAAAATGCCCCGAGACCCAAACTAAACCCCCGGCTAGTGTTTTCTGACTATTTCGACCCTTCCGGACGCGTTGGTGCACTCAAAATGACCATACGGTTGGTAAAAATAAAATTCAATTTTTAATTTAAATAATTACCCTCCTGACGTGACTATCACGCGCGTCCCAACAAAATTTCCCAAATTGCCGTATTTCAATCTCGCGAAAATTTCAATATTTTCAATATTCATATATTGCCATATATACACATTATAATCAAATACCAACTCACATCTCGTTAGTATTTTATCCGGATTAATTCTCAATTAATTCACATTTAATTTAATTAATCCCATAAATAAATATCGATAAAAATGCGGGGTATTACAGAAAGATAACAACATTTCTGTAAAATCCCATATGGAGAAGACGCCCGAGTCTGGTGAGTCTGATATTTATCCCGATGACATGGCCTTGTTTTCTTAAAAATAAAAAAATAAATCGTAAGTTTAAGAAACAAAATTCAAAATTTGATAAACAAAAATTTGAGAAAAACAAAAATAATAAGGCGGGAAAGAATTTTAATGATTGTGGTTTCAAGAAGAATAAAAAGGGAAACTTTAATATACAGATGATCAAGAGAGATGCTTTGAGTTTGACTGATAAGAACCCAAAAATGTTAAATTTATACCCTAAAAATAGACTCATTTTAATTGTTAATTCTTGGTAAAATTGGACTTATGTGGGTATTTTTTTATCATGTAGGTCAAAACACATTTGCGGATTCAAACTCGCTATTTCAAGGCAATTCGGATAAGAAACAATCAGAAACACACTTTCAAGGGAAAATGATACTTTGAGATGACCAATTTCGGACCCTGAAAAACCACGGAAGTTATAGATCTCGAACCAAGGAATGCCTGGATTCAACGACGTTTCAATCTGAGCTCAAACGAAGAAATTATGACTTTGCAATGTTCAAAACTGAATGAAACTCAAAGCGTCGGGTCAAACCCGAAGTCAAATCTCGTGACTCGAGATCTATTAAAATACTATCAACATCGAGATGAGGGTCTTATATCAGGTGTGGTACATATTTAATGAAGACCTTAATTCATCTACTAGGTCGCGTGCATGACAGTGTGTGTGGTGGTGGTGGGGGGGGGGGGGGGCTCTGGTCCGAGTCTTCCCCCTCTAGAAAAGAAGTTGGTTTTGCTATTTATTTATAATGAACCACGTGACGCCATCGTGGTCGTCCAAGTGGTGGCGCCACCTCCGTTGTATCGGGCCCAAACTGGGGCTTCCTATGCACGTTTCCTTCCCCCTTCTGTCGAGATTTTATTTATTTTTATATATTTTAAACCCCATAATTATATTTCTTTATTTAATTTTCCATTCTCCACCCATACTTCTTTATTTCTTTTGTTTTCCATTCAAAAGGATCAAATTTTATAATATTTTCTCACATACATTTTTAAATCAACAACCCACTTAATTAATTAAATACCCCTTGCCCATACACACCTTTTGGTATTTAATTAATTAACCCATTATTTTGTGAAATTTCAAATTTGCCCTCAAACCTTTCTTTCTACATATAAAAGGGGCCCTTGGTTTTCATTTTTTGGATGTGATTTTTGGGAAGAAAATTTAGAGTAGTTTTAGAGTAATTTTAGGTTAGTTTAATGTTTATATTTTAGTTAATTCTTTTGTATTTTTTAGAGAGTTGAGTGAGGAAATTTATATTGTGAGATACAAATTGTGAGTTTGTGAGCTAAATTTATATTCAAATACTATTATAAAACTCAGATTTGTGGGTGTTCTTCAATTTCAAATATTGTTATTTTCTATCTTTTATTCTATTTTTATTCCTCTAATCGAGTACTTTACATTTTATACGTAAAAATACTCCACCCGTTAGGCTAAATATCCCATTCAAAGGGATAGATGAAGCCTCCATGGTATTTTCTTATTTATTTTAGTTTTGTAATTTCTAACTTTATTATTCTCCTTTGAAAATAATTTTTCAAATTTTAGATATTAAAATGAATTTTAAGAGAAAGAATTTGGTTCTAGTCATGGGAGAAGGTGATTTATTTTAAATGAATAGAAAATCCCCCTCCCTAAAGAGATGGGTGATCTTGTCATTGAAAAAGAGCCCGAAATTTTCATTGCATTATCTTCTTAAACATCAAACATCAGATAGGCTTTTCTTAAGTTAAATATTATTTTGAAATTTCTACCTCTAAAGCTAATTTTTAAAGACTTAAACTAATTTTAATAAATGATCTAAGAATGTGCAAGTGCGCATTAAATGCTAATAGTCAAGGATGCTATTGCAAACAAAAAGTCTATTTTTAATTTTCCAATTTTAAAGAATAAAACTTTAAACAAAAGTAACCCAATAAAACTTATGTACCGATTTTAATATGTTTGTTGTGAAAAATAAATTTATCCAATTTTATATTTTTAACCTAAAGCATGCATCTAGGTGGTAATCATATGAAATAAATAAATCATCCACAACATGATGATGTATGAGGAAACCCAAATAGGAAAAATCTCGAACGACCCGATCAAAAAGTTCACTACGATACGGGATTACAAAAGTTGACAGGTGACTTACTCAATGACTCATCTCCATCGTAATCCTTGACACGCCTTCAATCTTCAATTGCTCATCCACATCTTCAATTCAAATCCCCCATGCCTCGCTATCCACTGATGACACTCAGCAACCGTTTATGAAATTGGAACACAGAGTCCACCAATTCTTCACCGCAACACGGAAAATACGGAGTCCACTGCACAAAATCGGTTCTCAATTTTGAGAAACAACTTTGCTGCCCAAACTCAAGATCTCAGAGCATAAGAAAGATCATTCTTGCTTATCTAAACTATATGGGTGAAAATAGGGTTTTGAAACTTTGGTAAACAGGTAGGAAATCGATTTTTACCAAAAGTTCTTAAAAAATCTGAGTCCAACACGCCTCAAATATTAAAAACACAAATTTCGAGGTGAAAAACTTATTCGAACGAAAATAAAAGGTCGTTCGAATGATATTAGATTTTTGTTCAAATGAAACCTTATTTCATTCAAATGACATTACTTTATCCTTCGATTGTCCTTCTAACGACCTTCTAACGAGTTGTGTGATGCTTGACAGAGTTTTATGGTTTGATGGCCATTCTAACGGGAGCTTAGTGCCATTCTAATGAGGCTAAAGTCATTTTAACAAAAAATGTTCTTTTCATTATAATGAGATTGAATATCGTTTTAACGATATTAACATAAAAAGTATCTTGTTTAAAAAACATTTTTAAAAAATGTTCCAAATGATATGATAAAAAACAAACACCCATACAAATTTCCAAGGACCATATTTTATAATGCATCCATACCTTCGAGATCCTCAGTAAATGTGAAGACAAACTTGATATTAAACTCGGCACGATATATATCAACTTAGAAGCTTGGTTGATACGTCTTCATCAAACACGTCATGGCTAATGAGATCGAAAATGCAAAACCTAACCTATGACTTAAATGTTATGTCCAGAATTACGCCAATTACAAACAAATTGACTCGATCATAAATTTATCCTTACAAATATCCCCCTTTGGCTATTCCGGGACAAAACCAAAAAAAAAAACCTATGGGCTATCCAGCTCTCTAGAAAGACTCAATCCCCAACCCCAAATGAAAAAAGAGTACACACGCTCGACAAACACGTATGTTGAGTAACTTTGCTTCACTTGAAAACTTTGTCTCATGTTGTGAACCCACACACTTAAACACACCTTGAAATGCAAAGAGAATATAACATGTATAAATCCGCAAATGAATAGAATTCTAACTATGTCCAAACAATCTCAAACTAGGTAAGGCGTACCCCCCTAAGATAAAGATATACTAATCATGCAAGGAAATATACCATTTTCCCTTTATTTGTTCAGGAATAGACAAAGCAAGAATAGTAACCAAATCTCCACCTAAATATGTGAACATGTGATATCAATATGAGAAAGAAGAAGGAATAATATCATGCAAACGGTATAAGGTGAAACATAAACACAACATGGCAACTCAAGCACAAATAATCCAAATTGTGATAAAATAATGTCAAATATCGATGCAAAAATATATTAATATTAATGTTCAATGAATTATGGTTCCAATATGACCATGTATCATGTCAAATAAAAACCTAAGATAAAGCATATATTCGATACAAATGAATTATGAATGGGAATGAACTAGATACAAATGAATTATGACCCAAACACTCAAATATGTTCAAGGAGTTCTAATTGACTACAAAACATTTTCAAACAAAGATATATACGTAAGTGATAATATAAAGTGAACTCTATGAACAAATAAGAACATTGCACACAAGCCTACAATATTAAGGATTCTACATATCAATAGCGTCATGACAAAATAAGCATACCTAGGATTCATTCTAAAAAATCGTTGATATTCAACTATAAAACTCTCAAAAGATAAGCATATACCATATTTATTTTCACTTAATTATTTTGAAGCTATCACTTTTGAAAATCAACCAAACTAAACTATATTGGATATTGGCAATTTTTCTATTTTTATTGCCTTTAAATCTTTTCATTAGGCGCTTGCCAATGGTGGCCTTCATGTAAAGGAGATTTTCTCCTTACACAGACATTTTTCCCGTGCACCCTCATATTTTTAATAAAATCAAATTATCTCATAGGCAACAATTCTTACATGCACAAATCCCCCACAGTCACAAAAATGTAAATGACCAGATTGATGGGAGAACATCTCACAAGGCTCAAATATAAATGTGAAGCTAAAATTCAAAGATCTCTTGCATGTGTGTGAGGAGGCATATACAAAGAGAATCAAGTTTGAAAAAACACAATCTAAGAATTAACAATCATAATCAAATGTCCTAGTCACATTGAAAATAAGAAATGAAGTGGATTCAAACACACCAATATGCCACACAAAATGTGTAAAACTAAAAAACAAAAAAACCAAAATCTTTTTGAGTTTTTCTAATATTTTTCAAGAATACCAATTCGAAAACAAAACTTACTCAAAAGGAAAACAATTTTTTTTTAATATTATGAAAGATCGAAATACAAAAAACTTAAATAACATACAATTAGAAAACATATATAATGAGGTACAAAAGATAACACAATCAACCATTAGATATAGCATGGGACGTATCATATGCAACCAAATGAGAATCAAGAATTCTATCATGTAAAGCCTCTAAATCAGATCTCATAACCCAAATAGGTGTAATGTGATGCTTACGGGTTTTGTATGACACCCCGTTTAATTAAATACCGACCAACCGGTCCTTTATTAAATTAAAATATGATTTTTATTTCGTTCATTCTTAGCATCACTATTGAAAACCATATTAATTATGATCCACCTAATTAATTAATTAAACTGGTGCCAAATTTTATCTTTCATTAAACAGATAAATATACATGTGGAATAAAATCATAAATCCATACACACCACTACTAAGTCTGAAAATAATGCTGAATTAATAACTAAAAGACGGGCCGAATAAACCCTCGGCTAAAGATCCAAATCCAACATAATAATTCAACAAATAAATAAATAATCCAAAACTGAATCTAAAAGTAAATGGCAACACGCCCTAAATGGAACTGTAACTGAGATGAGATCCCTAATCTAGGAATGAAGACATGGTGGGTATAAACCAACTTATGCATGCATCCACATATGCCGTAGCTGTATATCCCTAGAATAGAATCATAAGTCTGGTGTCCTTATGGCTGGACACTTAAAAGTTTTTGAAAATATTTTGCAGCAAAGGTTAGAACCCAAAACATTTTGAAAATATTTAGCAAGTGATTAGTTTCCAGTAATTAAAATGCATGAATGCTTTTCATATTTAAGCTAGTGTCACACTTACTTGAGGTAATACTCACCCCTCAACTACTGTGCACACCTACCTCTTTTTCCTTATAAAACTCCTAGCTAAACTACCCTCTCTAACTAGCCATGTCATAACCGCTACCAGAAACCTTACTCTAGCCCGAGTACTTTTAATAATGAATTATAAGTTAGTTCTCATGTTAACTTAATTTATCATCTTTAAATGAATTATTTATATAACAATTTCACTAGTTATATAAATAATACCATTTCACTCCAGGTATTTAACTCTTATATACTTATCGACACTATTATATATGTATAAATATACTACACAATCACACACATGATGTATATAATATCCACCCCCGAGTAATAACTCACCCGATGTTTTCTTTAAAATGGTATCATCCTAGGTATACTCAATCCAACCCGGATACCATGAGACGGTTCGCTCACACCGAATCATGAAATAAATAATAAATGTAGCGGAGACAGTCGTAGTTCCTCGAGTGTGAGACTGAATCATACGTAAAGCGTCTCACCTCTACAAGAATAACAACATAAAATACCATATGCTAGGACATGGGGATTATAATCGCCCTGCATTCACTAGTCAAGGGATTCACCTACATCGCGCAACCTCCTATGATAACACTAGAGGGGTATGTAATTATGAAAGTGTCTACATTGATATTAGAAGATTAAACAATAATATATATATATATATATATATATATATATATATATATATATACTATCACACTTTTCGTATATATATAATTAACTTAAACCCGAAAAATCTATGCCTAACCCCCGTAGCACTAGCCTAAAATATCAAAGTCAATTCCCCGACTCTAAATTTAATTAATTGCACATTAATAAATTTTATTAAAATGGTGTCACTCAACTACAATGCCCAGCCTCGCTCACTCGGCCTGTAATATACCCCCTTTAAAATATTATTAATCAAAATTCACTTTTTAAGTTCACACCATTATTTAGTCCCTTACTTCCTTAATACCCATCTCCCAAACCTCTAGGTATTAATCCTCTATTTAATTTTCACTAATTAAAGTTGTACCAAATCTTAGCACTTGTGCATTTACTACTAAGAATTTCATTAATGAGTTCATAGTCTTACATAATTTGTAAATTCTTCCTACCCGTCTTACAAGACACCATGTTCACTTCCAAGTAAATTCCTTCACTATTTACAAGTCAACAAGTTTTTTCCCCTATAAAAAAAACAAACGCGGATAATAAGGGAAATTGTGCGAGTTTGGCCTGCACCAATCGATTGATGAGGCCCGATCGATCGATCGATGACAACGACGGCTTCTTCTTCCTCAGCTTGCTGTCCACCATTTTTTCCCATCTGAGCTTCATGGTTCATTCTCATAACTCCCCTCTTTTATTTAAGATTAAGCATAAAATGTCTTAACCGCACTATCCCTTTCCCGACAACATCGATTTAGTCTATTAACAATCGGGGTCCTGACTTGGATTTAAATCGAATCATTCCAACTTTTGCCAAAATTTTAATTCGTCAATATTATCCACCAAAGAAGATTGTGTTCAGTTTTAAATCACAATATAAGTACTAATCAATAGAACAAGGTTTCTCCTCGTCTATTGAGTCTTTCTCTACCCGAAACACCCAATCTCTAAAAATCCATTTTATACAAAAATTCATCCCCGATATGATTTTTGGTTTACACCCACTATGATATGAATTAAAAACTAAAATTTAAATTTAAGAGAAAGTTAACCACTTGCCTATACGATACGACGCAAATAATGCGTATTTCACCCATTAACCTACGCCTTATTAGCCCCTTGGGTATCTTAATCCCTATATTTATGCTCGTTAATCAGATAACCTCCGTTTTATATG
Source organism: Sambucus nigra (assembly GCA_949130495.1). NCBI lineage: Eukaryota > Viridiplantae > Streptophyta > Magnoliopsida > Dipsacales > Adoxaceae > Sambucus > Sambucus nigra. The sequence goes on from OX422211.1 coordinate 731,184,018, forward strand.
ATATCATGCTTTTCAGGGGCTAATTGAGATTTTGAAGGTATTTGGATGCTTAGTGTGAAGTTTGGACACATTCCGACGAAGTTCCGTATACATTCGAATGTGTAATGGCATTTTAGTCAATTCACATTTTAGGCATCTGATCCAACATCTACACGGAAGTTGTAGCCCTCCAAGAAAGCTTCGTGTGTCCATAAATGGTGTACTGTTCAGATCCATAACGAAGAAGTTATGGAAGTTTAAGCGGAAGAGATATACAACATAATCAAAGGAGGGAAAAGAATTACAAAAACAGAGGAGTGAATCGATTCGTCCCTGTGCGAATCGATTCTCTATGAGAAAACTTCCACTTTTACCTTAGCCGAATCGATTCGAACTTCTCCAAATCGATTCGCTAAGTTGAAAAGTGTCAGGTCTTGTTTTCTAAAAGAAGTAGTGCACCAAAATTTGATTTTCGAATCGATTCGCACCCTGGCGAATCGATTCGTCCGTATGCAACTTTCGAGATTTTTCTTACCCGAATCGATTCGGACTTCTCAGAATCGATTCGGCCCCCTATTTTTTAGCTTATTTATTTACAAGTTTGCCATAACCTAGGGTTTTACTATAAATATAACTCTCTTCTCATTTTTAGGGAGGGACCACATATATATATATATATATATACAGTCCTGCTCTTGTGCGGCCTAGTCCGCATTTTAAGAATGCGGACCAGACATGTGTCACCTGGCGGTGAGCGCAGAAAAGAGAGAGAGTGTGCCTATAATTTAGGCGATAATTTCTAGGCGCACTGTTAGGTGACACATGTCCGGTCCGAATTCTTAAAATGTGGACTAGTCCGCACAGGAGCATTATTATATATATATATATATATATATATGTACATACTTAATTTTTAGTTAGTTTAGATTACATTTTGAGGTGTTGAGAGCTCATTTCTTCTTCCCCTTTGGTTTTGACTGCTTTGGGTTTGTATGTTTTTACTATTCAAATCCCTTCCATTAATATAGTTGTTTTTCCTTTATTTCTTGCTTTGTAGTTTATTTACATGCTATCTAATTAGTTGTTGTTCAATTATTTATCCCTTTAATTAGTTATATTAGTTTAAATTAGTTTATTCATGTCTTGCCCTTAGTTAAATAGGGTCGGGGTTGCGTTTTCACCATTAATGGGCATCGAGCTCTGAAAGTTAGGTTTCGCGTAAAATTGCATTTAATTGAAACCTTGCATATTAAAGTTGAATTTTTATGCATTTAAATTTCTTTGTCATGCAATGTTAGTGATTATAGCGATAATCCGAATTTAATCCGCATGTGGCCATTTTCCATTAAATGTTTAATCTTGTAACTTTGGGTTAAATTCCTTATTGTATGATGTTTATTCTTAATTGAATATGTCGGTTAAATAGATTTCGAACCAGAATTCTAGTTACTAGTAGTTTAGCCCGTGTGGTGCAAAGACAATCCCGACTCTCGCTTTTAGATTGTTTAGAGTTAACTTTTTTATTTTCCCTTTGTCATCATATCACCTTTTACAGTTTTATTCCTGAAGTAGTAAAATAATCTATCAATCTAATCAACACTCTCTGTGGATTTCTTACGATACCCGACTTACCATTGTGCTTGCTTATCAAGTGTAGTTGTAACTTAGGTTAGTTTTATATTGAGGCAATAAAATGAAAACAACAATTAGCGTACCTACGCGACGATACTTTTCACCCTCGATCAAAATGGCGTCGTTGTCGCGGAGTCTTTTTTTTATATTGTAATTTTTTTTATTATTTCACAATATTTCTTTTATTTATATTTGTATTCCTTATTTTCCCCTATCTTTTTGACTTGCGCTAGATTGTTTCGAGAAATTGAAATTTTGGTGCTCGTCGCTTTTATTGAATTGTCTACTTTGAAATGTCTTCATATAACTCTTTAGATAACCTTAATTTTTATGTGAATAGTTTTCCAAGTTATACTCCTAAGACAATGAGAGAATGACTACAAATTCTTGAAAATGAACGCCTTGAGCGTGAAGTTCAAGAAGTTGTAAGTAATCCCTCATCGCCTTGGGATGGTAATTTGCAAAGCGGGGATCCCATTAGCTATGAGAAAACTGCACAAGAATATGTTATGTCTTTTTGTTTGTTTGATCATGGGTTAATGATTAAGGAAATTAATGAACGATATGAAAGTTCTTGAGCTTGGTTTTTGGAGAATGATTCCATGCTCGAAGATATCATTTCTTTACAAAATCGGATCGAGGTTGAAACTTTCATTTCACCTCCACCATTTTTTGATGAAGAAATAATTGAGAGTGATCTAAGCTTTATCACTTTCGAATTTCAACCTCTTATTAAATCTTTCAATTGTATTGAGGTTGATGTCCCTTCTTTTCCTTTATTCCCTACTATTCTCGAACCATTAAATTTATCACAAGAATCGGTTGAAAGTTTTGAGAACTTTGACCCGATTCTTGAACGAGAATGTGATTTTGATATTCTTCATCTCATGGTCTATTCACTTGCACTAGCCCCGCTTCCCCTTCCAATTGAAAAATCTTGGGGAGGCGATTTTCATTTTCATGAGATTAATGTGGTCTTATCCCCCATCTTATCCAACTCCCTCATCGTCCCCTAAAAATTTCAAATTAGTGATGGTTCACCTTTTCCACCATCCACATGCCTTCCATTTTCAAACATAATTCATATTTTTTGGTAGGCATGTTTCCCTTGGAGGGGCCACCGTTGATCTTTCAAAGTCAAATCCCTTTTTGGGTGGATCCTAAAAAAAATAGATGTAACACCCCGCCCGCCCGGGGAGAGCGAACGGAGCGCTAATGCGATAAAATAAATCCAAACCCATAAGTGACACGGTATAGAGCATCTAAATAAACCCACAATAATATAAATCCACTAATATCAATCTCTTCAATTACAACAACTAACTCGAAAATAAAAAAAAAATCTCCAAAGCTCTATACATCAAAATAATACAAATCTTTCCCAAATAATCCTCGCTAAAATCAATCTCCCTAGCGCCCCAAAATCCGCGCTAACCTGCCACTAAAAGAAAATATGGGGAAGTACACAATACGACAAGAAAGATGCTCACCAAATATATGTTAGCGATGAATAAAACGTAACAACATGAGTAAGAATATTCAATTCAAAATGCAAATATCAAATGATTTATCAATATAATTTCTCAACAACACTTTAACTGGGTCACCAGGCCTCACCCCATTCGCATATGCTTTATCAAGACATAGCCTGGAATAGGTATTTTGGCGGGTTCACAACATCCGTGCCATATTAAAATCTCATCACAACGTGCTCAATAACAATATAATGATACCACATGAAACAATTATTTTTCATATTTCAATGAATTTATCAATTCAAATATGAGTTCAATTAAACAAGAATTCAAAGAGAATGACACTCGCGAGATTTAAGGAGCATATTGTGTAAAACCCCATACCTCAAACCATGATGAGAAACCAATGATCACATCCTCAAGATCAGTACAAAAGATCTACAAAATATCCTCTAAGAACCTCCAACAAAATAGCTCCAAGAACACCTCTAATCTAAGGTTGGAACTCACAAATCTCAAGGTACAAAGTATAATTAAAAAGAAGAGGAATATAAAATATATTTGCTGCCAAAATTTGTGCCAAAAGTAGGTTAAAAGGGTTGCCCACGACTTCCTTTTATAATGCAAAGAAATGAAGAGTTGGGATCCAAAAGACTCCTTTAAATAAGGCAAATAAATGAAGAGTTAGAAGTCAAAACAACTCCAAGCGTTAAAAACATTTAAAAATCATTTTAAAATCCGTTTTAACTCCATTTTCGAAACCGATTGAAATTCTCGCCTTTAAAAATAATAACCAACGTATTTGAGCAATAAAAATAATTTTATCAAAAACTTTATTTTCCTTCATTTTCCAAAAATTAATTAAAATAGCCCAAAATTACGCGGGTTGTTACACTTCCCCACTAACAATGGAATTTCGCCCTCGAAATTCGCCGAATGCCTAACTCTCAAAATCAGGCCACTACACTAACTCCAAAAATAAATCACGTCTCCCAAAAAATAAATTCCTCACATCTAATCTAGATACCTATCACGAATATCACCTAAAATTTTCTATCTCCAAAAATTGCTAACCACGCAATGAACCCAAAACCCAAGACCCGAGGGTTACCGTATACCTAAGCTCTGATACCATTTGTAACACCCCGCACGCCCGGGGAGAACGAACGGAGCGCTAACGCGATAAAATAAATCCAAATCCACAAGTGACAAGGTATAGAGCATCTAAATAAACCCACAATAATATAAATCCACTAATCTCAATCTCTTCAATTACAACAACTAACTCGAAAATAAAATACAAATCTCCAAAGCTCTATACATCAAAATAATACAAATCTTTCCCAAATAATCCTCGCTAAAATCAATCTCCCTAGCGCCCCAAAATCTGCGCTAACCTGCCACTAAAAGAAAATATGGGGAAGTACACAATACGACAAGAAAGATGTTTAACAAATATATGTTAGCGATGAATAAAACGTAACAACAAGAGTACGAATATTCAATTCAAATGCAAATCTCAAAGCATTTATCAATATAATTTCTCAACAACACTTTAACCGGGTCACCAGGCCTCACCCCATTCGCATATGCTTTATCAGGCCATAGCCGGGAATAGGTATGTTGGCGGGTTCACAACATACGTGCCATATTAAAATCTCATGACAATGTGCTCAATAACAATATAATGATACCACATGAATCCAAATAATTTCAACAATTATTTTCCAGATTTCAATGAATTTATCAATTCAAATATGAGTTCAATTAAACAAGAATTTAAAGAGAATGACACTCGCGAGATTGAAGGAACATATTGTGTAAAACCCATACCTTAAACCATGATGAGAAACTAATGATCACATCCTCAAGATCAACACAAAAGATCTACAAAATCTCCTCTAAGAACCTCCAACAAAATAGCTCCAAGAACATCTCTAATCTAAGGTTGGAACTCACAAATCTCAAGGGACAAAGTATAATTAAAAAAAGAGGAATATAAAATATATTTTCTGCCAAAATTTGTGCCAAAAGTAGGTTAAAAGGGTTGCCCACGACTTCCTTTTATAATGCAAAGAAATGAAGAGTTGGGATCCAAAAGACTCCTTTAAATAAGGCAAATAAATGAAGAGTTGGAAGTCAAAACAACTCCAAGAGTTAAAAACATTTAAAAATCATTTTAGAATCCGTTTTAACTCCATTTTCGAAACCGATTGAAATTCTCGCCTTTAAAAACAATAACCAACATATTTGAGCAATAAAAATAATTTTATCAAAAACTTTATTTTCCTTCATTTTCCAAAAATTAATTAAAATAACCCAAAATTACGCGAGTTGTTACATTAGACTTCTAGTGTATAGTTAGTGCGAAGTCCAAATTTTAGGTTGAAAAATTTATTTTCTTTCCTTCTAGTTTTGTCTAGTGTAATTAGTTAAACTTTTTGTTATTGCTTTTCGTTATGCTCGATACTAACTTGTTTTGTAGATTCTTTGGACTCGTACTTATTCAGAAATCGCTCCAATTTTGGGTAATATCATTATTTTCCTATGTTTGTTTTGTGTTCTTAATGGGCATTGAGGATAATATAAAATTTAAATTAGGGGGTGGGGATATTCTATCCATTTCTTTGTTTTGTCCATCGATTTGATTACATGTTAGTTACAAAGCATGCTTTTTTGTTAAAAATTGAAAATTTTCAAAAATATTTTCTTTCTTTTTTCTCTTTTGTTGGGCATTTTGCCTTGTTTCCGATGATAAATTTTAGCAATTGCCCGATCTGATAGACAACTCAATGATGCATGTTCTCAATTTTATAATTTATTATACTTTAGTCCTCAAATCCGTGATATTATGAATAACTTCATGAATTAAACTTTATCCCATGAGCACATGCACTTTTCCAGTTTATTGATTTGATTTAAGATTTTTATAACTCGGTAATCTTTTGTTGAGTTGTATATACTTACACCAAGTTAGATTCGAGACATACTTTCATTTGTGAGTGTTATACACTATTCTTTCATCTTTAAAAACAATAATTTCGTCCGTAATCTCACTATTCTTTGATTAATCGTTCATTAATTGAGTTCATTTATAGAATGTGTTACTTGAGCATGATTTTCAAAGTTTGTTTTGTCTTGATAATTGAGTAAAATTTATGAAATGATCATAGACAATCTTTGTTACATCACCCATCTTAGCCTTGACCTCACCTTATATGTTATTCCTAGTCAACCACTTTGAGCCTAAAGCCTTTCGTTTCATAACCCAAAATCACTTAACCAACTCCACATTGGAGTTACATACCATACATATTACCCTTACATACCATTGTTTGGAATGATACGTGGGATGGAATGATGTACTTGTATTGTGGTTGCAATTAAGCATGGAAAGAGCGAGAAAAGTAGAAAAAAAAGAGAAGTGAAAAACAGAAGAAAAAGGGAAAGAAGAAAACAAAAGAAAACAAAAGAAAAAGTGAGAAAAAGAAGAAAAAAAAGGATAGTTTGTATATGTTGTATATAGTGTTCAGTAATCCCTGTCGCTCTCCAATTTCATATTAAATGCTTGTTATGAAAATCATTTTCCAATTTTGAAATTGCACACAAGTTTTCATTATCCCAAGTTTTTTTGTCCCCGAACACTTTGAATCCATATATATTTACTTAATTTCATAACCCGAGCCTAGCCTACATTAAAACCCTATAAACTCCTATGTGATGCTAGAATGAGTTCAATTTAAAAGTTAAATTGTTTTGATAATATGTGAAAATACTTTTCGCCTCCTTTAATGAGTGAGAAGTATCTTTCATTGAGATCACATTTTTTTATTTCCTATATAGCGTTCTTCATTTGTGACACGTGTGTGGCCTAGTTTCCATTTCCATTTACTCTTGACACCCGCATGTCCCATGTATTACCTCCATTTCATAGTGAATTCATTTGTTGAGTGTAATATTCAGTGAGGATTGATATATGCACGCTTTATGTTTATCTGATTTATTTAAGTTTTTATCAAATCATACTATACATGTGCTTTCCCTCCTCCAACTCTTAAGGTTTCAATTCTATGAAGTTCGTTCTATAATGTTAATAAAAATGGACATTTGTTTGAATTCGTTCAATATGCTAATAACGTGATTGAAATCTTTTTCCGTTATTGTTGAGTTTATCGCATGTTGATTGGGCATATTTTGATGAAAACATATAATGTTTGTGGGTTTCATCCCTGCAAACCATTGCGAGTTGACACTCATCCACTAAGATAACCTAGGGGTTTAACGACTTGTTTCATACGCTAAATGAAATCGTTCGCGCGTGAAAGTAGCCTTATCCTTTTTATCCCATTTTGTACTTGTATCTTGTTTCTGGTTTACTTGTAGTTCAAGTTGTTTCTTATTTCATTGCTAGGGACTAACAATGTCTAAGTTAGGGGGTGTCATGACACAAATATTTCACCCGTTAACCTACGCCTTATTAGCCCCCTTGGCTATCTTAATACCTATATTTATGCTTGCTAACCAAATAACCTTCATTTTATATGATGACATGCTTTGCAGGGGTTAATTGAGATTTTGCAGGTATCTGGATGCTTAGTGTGAAGTTTGGATGCATTCCGACGAAGTTCCGTACTCATCCACACGCGCAAGGGCATTTTAGTCAATTCTAAGTTTGGGCATCTGGTCGAACAAATGATGCGCGATTCGAAGACATAATGAAGAAGTTACAAAAGTTGAAGCGGAAAAGATTTACAACGTAATCAAAACAGGGAGAAGAATTGAAAAATAGAGGAGCAAATTGATTTTCCCCTGTGCGAATCGATTCTCTACGAGAAAACTTCCACTTTTCCCATAACTTCGAATCGATTCGCTAAGATGAAAAGTGTTATGTCTTATTTACTAAAAGAAGTAGGGCACCAAAATTTGATTTCCAAAATGATTCACACCCTAGCGAATCGATTCGGCAGTAGGCAACTTTCGATATTTTTCTTTCCCGAATCAATTCGAACTTCTGCGAATCGATTCGGTCCCTAATTTTTCAGCTTCTTTATTAACAGGTTTGCCCCAACCTAGGGTTTTACTATAAATACAACTCTCTTCTCATTTCTTAGGAGGGACCATATATATATACTGCATTTTAGTTTAGATTAGGGTTTGGGGTGTTAAGAGCTCATTTCTTCTTCCCCTTTGGTTGTGACTCCTTTGGGTTTGTAAGTTTGTACTATTCATCATCCCTTCCATTAATATAGTTGGTTTCCCTTTATTTCTTGCTTTGTAGTTTATTTACATGCTTTATAATTAGTTGTTGTTCATTTATTTATGGCTTTAATTAGTTACATTAGTTTAAATTAGTTTATTCATGTCTTGACCTTAGCTAAATAGGGTCAGGGTTGCATTTTTGCCATTAATGGGCATCGAGCTCTGAAAGTTAGGTTTCACGTAAAATTGCATTTAATTGAAACCTCGCGTATTAAAGTCGGATTGTTATGCGTTTAACTTTCTCTGTCATGCAACGTTAGCGTTTATAGCGATAATCCGACTATAATCTGCGTGTGACCATTTTTCGTTAAATGTTTAATCTCGCAACTTTAGGTGAAATTACTTATTGTGTGATGTTTATGCTTAATTGAATATGTCGATTAAATAGCATTCGTAACGAAATTCGAATTATTAGTAGTTTAGCCCGTGTGGTGCGAAGACAATCTCGACTCTCATTTTTAGATTGTTTAGAGTTAACTTCTTGATTTTGCCTTTTTCACCATAACACCATATAACCTTTTACAGTTTTATTCCTAAAGTAGTAAAACAATTTATCAATCTAATCAACACTCCCCGTGGATTTCTGATGATACCCGACTTACCGATGTGCATGCTTGTCAAGTGTAGTTGTAACTTAGGTTACTTTTGTATTGAGGCGGTGAAATGAAAACAACGATTAGCGTACCTACGTGATGCTACCTTTAACCCTCGATCACTGTACTGGTTCATAGGGTCTAATTTCCTTTGGGGTAGATAATGATTTGACGAAGAACACACGTAATCTCCTTTGATTTGTCTCCCCAGAATCTCCCTACTTTCTCCCTCTTTCCTTATTTTTAGAACTAGGGTTTTCTTTTTGAGTTTTGACTTCCACAAACTCCCTTTCTTAGGTTTTATTATGCTAATCCCGAAATTATTCTTATGGTCAAATTAAAATGGCCCAAACACCTCCGTGTGGGCCCGGTTATGCCTAAAAATGCCCCAAGACCCATTTACTACCCCCGAGGTACTCTTTTCTGATTATCTCGGTCTATCCGGAATCAACCGTGTGCTCCAAATTGTCATCTGAATTGCTTTACTAAAAATCCCTATCTCAACCTCAATATAGTTTATCCCAACTCCCAGTTGAGATAAAATAATACCACATCACTCTCACTAATTATGACATAAATAAATTATTACTATTCATTTAGTAATTTAAATTCCATAAATATTAACCATTTACTCTTTCGATTAATATTTAAATAAATACATAATAATTAATTCAATTAAATTACGATACACAAGTAATTTAAATTGGCCGAATCACTTTAATTATAATGCTTAAAAATACGGGGTATAACATTTTGGTGACCTTAGAGACACTAGACTTATACTTACTAGGACCACTTCTAAGATCAAAACCAAACCACCTAAGATAATCTTTCCTACCGTAATGAGTGCAAGTGTAAACACGACGAGGTGTGTTACCTGAGGGTTAACCAATCCTGAGGTTCGTAGTCGACTCTCTCAAATGCATGGTCTGGATTTAGTAGCGGAAGAATTATGGTCATCGAAGACAATTCCACGCTTTTCATCTTTGATTTGAACAATGCCTAAAATTTTATAAAACTTTTTCGACATACACTCCAAATTAAATTTGACACGACTAAAATCTATCAATATCTCCTCTATCTTAACTATAATTGACTCGAGTAAACTCCTAGGCTCCTCAAAATCTATAAGATCTTTCTTCATAACCTCTCTCAAACCATGAATGATATATCTCTCACCCTCAATGTACTCTATATTTTCTCAAAGTGTCCTCTCATGTCCCGTAAGATCCTCAATCGAAACACTATTATTATTGTTATCGCCATGTTCTTTAAACTTATCTTCCAACTTCATGTTAGCCTTCTTAACTTTAAATGTTTTTGTATACAACTCACGGAAGGAAACTTGGAGTTCACTCTTCTCCTCCTCTTTTACATCCTCACTCTTAACTCCACTCTATCTACCATCACTCACTTGGGATCCACAAATGATCGCCTCAGAAGTGTCTTGTAAAGAAATATCTTCATAGGAAGATTTTTAATAAAAGCTGACGTGACTAACCATGAACGTGATAAAATTTCACTCAATGGGGGAATTGGGTACCTCTTTCGAATCACTATCACTAAGAGTGGAATTAAAGGCTATTGATTTCTTGCCATCCTTCCTTAGTTTAGTGGGGCACTCAGCTACCCTATGGTCATAACCCTCACAACCATAACATCTCTCCGACTCATCCATCTTAAAATTCTCACTTTGATTCTTAGGGAAGTTATAGACCTTTTTTTTGAATATTTTAACAAACCTTTTAGCATCTTTCGATTGTTTATATGCCAACATGGCCATCTCCTCGGACTCAATGGCAGACCCATCATTCGAAATAGGTGTTTCCTCCTTGCGGGCTTTCAAAGAAATGCCCTTATCATTCTTTTTATCAGTCTTGGTGGTAAGCATGTCAAGCTCATAAGTTTATAAGTCACTTAAAAGCTCTTAAAGTTTAGTAGAGTCTAAAGCACTCAAATAATTCAAAATACTAACTTTTGGGTTATATCGTTCAGGCACCCAACTTAAGATTTTCTTGATAACACGGTTATCGAGTATCTTCTCTCCCAAGTTAAAAGATGAGTTAACTATGTTAAACAATCTAGAATAGAACTCATCAAAGGACTCACTCTCCAACATTCTAATGGTTTTAAACTGAGTGGTGAGGTTTTAGAGTTCGGAAGACTTAATAATACTAGTTCTTTTATGGGTGAGTTGGAGTATATCCCAAGACTGTTTTTGACGTTTCTTAATTCATAATACGAAGGAACTCCTATGGGGTGACAGAACAAAATAGAGCATTCAAACCTCTAGATTTATAATGTGATAACTTATGTTGAGCCTCTTTCCATGATTTAATGAGTTTTAAATGATTTGCTTCACCTTCTCGAGTGACAGGTGGAGATTAACCTTTAAGTACAACTAACCAAACTCGCTCATTCATAGCCTTAGGTGTTAATTTCATATGCATTTTCCAATAGGCGTAGTACGTCCCATCAAACATCAGAGTTCTAATACCATCAAATCCTCCAAAAATCATGCCTAAAACACAAGATCAAAACATAATAATTAAGTGAAACCTGCTTTGATACCAATTTGAGAAAACATAAGTTCGTGCTAAGTGCTAATAGGCAAGGATGGTATTGTAAACAAAACATCTATTTTCAGTTTTCCAATTTTAAAGAACAAAATTTTAAATAGAATTAACCCAATAAAACTTATTCACCAATTTTAATCCGTTTCTTGTGTAAGACAAATTTATCCAATTTAATCTTTTTAACCTCAAAACGTGCATCTAGGTGATAATAAAATAAAATAAATAAATCATCCACAACATAGCGATGTTCGAGGAAACCTTAAATGGAAAAAACCTAGGACGGTCCATCTAAATAGTTCACTATGATATGAGATTACAAAAGTTGACAGATGAATTACTCAATGACTCTCCTCCACAGTGCAATGAATGAGTCCACCCACGCCATCTTCAATAGCGCAAGAATCCACGCATGCCTCGATATCCACCGATGTGTCTCAGTAACCGTCTACAAAATCAAAACACAGAATCCACCGCTTCTTCACTACAACATAACAAGTACAGATTCCACCATACGAAACATGTTCTCAATGATGAGAAATAAACTTTGGTGACCAAACTCAAGATCTCAAAACATAAGAAAGATGATTCTTGGATCTTTAAACTATATGGGTGAAACCAGGATTTTAAAACTTTTGTAAACAATTAAGAAATCGTTTTTCACCAAAAGTTCTTAAAAAATATAAGTCCAACACGCCTTAAATGGTAAAGACATGAATTTTAAGGCGGGGAACTCGTTCGAATGAAAACACAAGTTCGTTTAAAGGAGATTAGCTTTTCGTTCAAATTAAACTACTTTCTCGTTCGATCGTCCTTTTAACGAGCTTCTTACGAGTTATGCAATGCTTAACAAAGATTTCTCCTTAGATGGTCATTCTAACGAGACCAAAGTCGTTCAAAAAAAATTATCTTTTCGTTTTAATGAGATTGAATATCATTCTAATGAGATTAAAATTAAAAAAATATTTTCCTCAAACGTGAAGATAAACTATGCACTAAACTCGACATGATGTATATTAACTTTGAAGCTTGGACTCTATGTCTTCATTAAACATGTCATAGGCTTACGAGATCGACAACAAAGCCTAACCTATGACTCAAATATTTTGTCCGGAATTATGCCAATTACAAACATGTTGTCTCGATCGAAAATTTGTTCTTACATGATCCCTATAAGCTAGCTTATTAGAAAAGTTTAATATTATTTTTGATATGTTTGTGATAATATATAATTAATTTTCTAAAAAATGAGTTTATTTTTATCACATTTGTGATGAGGGTCAATTTGTGATTTAAATAAATATGGGAGTATTCTGAAATTAAAAGTCACTTAATTAACATAAATAATTAATCCATGGAAGTGGATTCCCATCCCTTGTTTGTTCTCAGATTTATTTACCTCACTTATCTCTTATTTTAATTTTTAATGGTTAGTATAGTTTAAATTTCTCCCCATTTAGTTTATTAGAATAAATATCCCTTGAACCATTATTTTTAAAATCATACTAGTCTTCACTTTGCTCTTGGCCACGTAAAAAAGTTTGATTAATTCCCCTCACTTGTCATATATATGATTTTGTGTATTTTATAGGTCCAATGATATTTTTAATTGACGAGTCTTTACCACAACGACATATACACCAAAGGCTAGTTATCAAATGGCGCCATTGTGGGGATTTATCATATGGCACCGTTGTCAGATTTTTAAACATTCAAATTTTCCTCAATTTTTGGCAATATATTTTTTACCAATTATCATTACCATATTTTCGAGTGGAGTATCATTTTGAAGAGTTGTAATTTTTTATATATATTTTTATTTTTTCTTAAGACTGGTTGTATTAGGTTATCGAGGCCTTGTACATTAATTAGACACCAATTACTTGTAATAATTAAAAAAAAGAAAATGGGAAATGGGAAACGGGGCAAAATACAAAGAGAGAGTCCTTGGAGTGGATTAGAAGCCTCTCTATTTTGGATCTGTAGGACTTCCGATAATTATTGAAGTTGGGATAATTTCCCCCTGGTCGACTGAACTTGGTCTTTACCCCAAACATATAAAAGCTCTTTATCACTCGTGTATCTCCTATTAGCGAGTTCATTTATTGTTTGACTATTTACTCCTATGTGACTTTATTTTATGTATAGTTTCACTTTGAATGGTTTGATGAATTAATTGGACTGCAGACCTAGAGCCGGTCACTGAAACAAAAAGGGATTTCATCACCTGACTCAATCATGTATTCATTCTGTGCAACCCTATCTATCACTAAAATTAAAAATCAATAAACTATCTAGTGTCTTTGGATATGATGTTCATATGCCCCTTTATGAACAATTTAACTGAGAGGTCAAATCATAAAGTCCTCTCCACCTGGAAAAACCTTAATCGGTTTGCTTTGAGGCATACTACTGTCTAGTAAAATTGGGTTTTAAGTGAATTCGCCCAGTAAAACGGGTTTGTGATGTCCCCAACATTTTATTGGATGCCCGTTTTATCGTAGTAGCTTTTTGGAGAATCTCTTCACATAATCTTGTGTAGGAAGTAGGGACATACATTTTTCAAAAGCGACGTATAATACTCTGTGCTTTTATCGCTCGCAAATTAATTAAAATTTGGATACCCAATCACTTAATTGAAGATAAAAATAGGTTATGTGCTAGTTAGGACTTGTTCTTTGCTTGTACATGTCTAATTCAAATCGCTTGGTAGTCAGTTTTGTGTGCTCCGTCCTTTTGTGTTTCACAGCGAGTCCATTTTTATCCCTTTTCAAAAAATGGCAAAAAATAATTCTCTTAAATTAAAAAATCCCAAAAATATTTTCTTTTTTTTCAAAACTCAAAGCCCCAAAAAGATCTTTGTTCTTTTTCAAAAAATATAAATAGCCAAAAATATTTTTTGGAGAATTCTTTTTCTCACACCATCCATTTCATCATGGCTTAAGAACGTCCTTTACAGGATTAGTTTGGTCATTTCCCATCTTCGACGTGCATGTATTTCTTTCAAGACAATCACTTGTCCCACGAGTGCCCATACATTCCTTCTCCATCTGAACCAACCATAGACCTACTATATCCATATAACACTCTTTTGGAACACATTTTGGCCTAATATCTTGAAATTTCCAATACCTAGTGGTGTGATAAATCAATCTATTCGTAGAGGCTTGAGCACCCTCCCACGTAATATGAATACCATCCCCATGTTATGGATCCTCCCGATTTTCGACTGTCATCATGGCAACCAAGTGCACCCTATCCTAGTCATTCCCCTTATTTCTCTCCGCATGATTATCAACCTTTTGTCTCTCACATAGGCCCTCCTCTTGTGTATGACAAACATGACCACGTTCCTCACACTTCATATTCGTATTCTCCATTTAGTCATGCTATTATCGTGTTGTGTCCACCTCAACCGTACACCATTGCATCACCACCCATCACTTTCCCACCATCATCTACATCCTCTCTCGAAATCCTGTGGTAAAATTTCATCATCGAGCAAGAGAACGCTACTCACGCTCAAAATCAAGATCTTCAACGAATTTAATAATGCTTAAATGAATTTGAGTGTGAGATAGAGTCAAATTTTCTCGAAAGTCAACCCATTATTGCACCCATGTGGAATGTTAACGAGTCATCTTATGACACTGATTTTGAGTGTTATCGATCCTATCACCTTGAGAATCTTAAAGTTAAAATCACCCCATGATCTGGATAACAATTTTCCAATTATATTGACTTACCGAGATAATGTGGGACTCATCCATACCCTAAAAATCCAAACAAACCCACATTTGAGGTTCTTCCACCCGTCATGTACAAAAATATGACCGAGTTTACACCTGTTGAACCCATTATGTGTGTCCCAGAGGAACCTCTTCGTTATAGGTTAGGATGTTGATGTTGATTCATATATCTCAGATCTTAATGCCTCGTTAGACCCTTTCACCACCACAAGTAGTGACATATTAGTGGTTAAGTTGATCTATTCATCATTTGATACCGTACTCCCTCTTCAGGTTGATCTTGAGGATCATTCTAACCCTCCTAATGAATGTGTGCCCCCTATTCTTAAGTTATATCAATCTCCCCTACTAATTGTTCGACCTAACCCACCACCATGTTTGGAGTTTATTCTTATTTATATTTCATTCCTATCCACACATTTAGGTCCTTAATTGACCCCTCCATCTACCCTTTATCTCCACGATCCACCTCGTGAGTTCTTCCTTCATCCCACTATTTATGAGAGTATTTGTGGTTCTACTATCACCTTACCTGACATCGAGCTTGATCATACTTGCGTAACCATCCCTTGTCGTGTTTACTACTATCTTCAGCTCATCTATGGTCCGCGACGTGACCATTATTATCGCCCATTTATAGAACGATTACAATATTTATATGCCCCATTACATCCCAAGTACCACATCCTTCTATCTTCCTCACCAACTAGAGCACCATGCTTAAAGGGCCCTTGTCGCTCTCACTTTTAGGCTTAATAAGGCTTGTGTTCTGTGACTTTTCATCATCACCCTTGACTCTCTTCCCTATACCCTTATACCCACCCATACTTGGGCCACCGATGTTTTGCATCGCGTGAATCACGTTTTCATATAAGTGCATTGACCTTGCAGCCTTTATCCAATAAGAGTAACTTTTCAATCATATTTGAGGGTTATTCCCGTCACCCACACCTTTTATCTCCCCGTGTTATCGTAGTTCATATCTTTAGGGGTGAGTTACTTAGGTCTGGATGAAGATGTGAAACATGGCACTATCGGGAGGTAACCTATTCGATCTTATTTCTGCATATGAGTCTTATCCTATTTGGGGGTGGTGTTGTATCCACTCCCCGATGCTTTATATATGATTTATAGACTTGTACTTATTTTTTCGCTACCATTGTTCTTCATCTTTTCCATTTGATCCATCATGCATTGAAAATTCATTAGCGGTCCATTTCTAAATAATCATTCCCACCATATGTTTCAAAAATTTCAAAATATGATTTTAAACATGTTCTCTTTTGTTTGGGGGTAGGGTATTTATTAAAATCGTACATCTTTTGAAATGTTTTTGTCATAAACAAGACATATTTTTCAATTTTATGTGGTTTTATCTCATTCTTGACGTGATTTATCTATCATCTATCGTCTAATTCTTGAATACTCTAAATCAATCTTGAAGTTGATCTTTAAACTTAAAATCTTCAGTAATACTTCGTAAGGCATATACATCATGAATTTGTATATTCAACACTATTTTTGCACTTGTCACATCATGACAGACTAAGGTTGAAGAGTGTGAAAATTCTCAAGAGACCCTTAAGGATCACTACTGGAGACTTAAACTCGTGAGATTTGAGATTTCCACCATTTTTAGAGTTTTTACACAATCTCCAAGTCACATGTTGACTCAATTTTCATTCTACTAAAAGTTATTCCATGATCTCATTATTCTTTTTATTTGGCTTAAACCACTGAGAATGACATCCCTCTCAAGTTATAAGAAACACGTTTCTTATAGTTTTTCCCGAGCACTAAACCTGAACCCATTTTATTTATACATTTACTAATTTCCCCCCTTAAATTTCCATATTACCACATACCCATATATATTCCCCCACACCATCCATATATCATTTTCCCATTATCACCTTTGGTTTTGAGAAAAAGAGTGGTTGAAATCGTAAATGTAAAAATGTCTTCAATTGTGTTTCAAAAGGAAAAATGCATGGTAAGAAAAAGAAAATATATCAAATAAAAATAATAGAGAGAGAAAAAAAAACATACAATCAAAGTTTGTGAAATGAAAAAATTAGTAGCTTAAGTTATGACCGCTCTTCTCGAAACTTATAAAACATCATCCATATCCCCTTCTCACTCTCCTCTAATTCATTAAATTCTACCCCATTTATCTAGAGGCAAGGCGTTCGGGCGAATGAAAATTCTACGTGGTGAATAACTCGACATTGTGAATATCGTGGTTTGCATTCCTTTCATGAGATGAAATTCATTCTACTATCTATTTTTTATGTATGTACGTGAGACGTTTGACCTAATTTATATTTATACCCCTCCTCACACATAAGAGAGATACACTTACCCAAACCTGAAAATTTTCATTTTAGAGAGACATATCCGATGAGATTTGAAGCTGAAGTGTTGATTATAAAAGGAAATCGACAAATTAGTCTTATGATACTTGAAACTTTTTTATTGATTCACACTACACATGTTGAGTTATAGGAAGGATTTTCCTTATGTATTAAGTAAGTTTTAATGTTCATATAGTACATAGTTCTACATTCATATTTTTTGCATCACGTATGCTGGATTGTGTGATTTTTCTATGTCTAGGAAGAGATAAACTGCCCTTTTAATAAATTATTTTCAAATAAAATATTTTGAATTTTGTTGGTATATTCACTACAAACCCTCACGAGACAACGCTTGTCCTCCATGGAAACCTAGAGGTTTAACGGCTTGTTGCACATGCTAAGTGCAATCGCAAGTGCCTCCAAAAGTGCCACACTTTTGATTTCTTATCTTTCTTTCTCTCTAATTTTCTTGAGGACTAAGAATGTTATGTTTAGGGGTGGTGTGATAAACATCCAAAAGTGTTAAATTTATACCCCAAATTGGCCAATTTTAATTGCTAGTTCTCGATAAAATTGGCCTTATGCGGGTATTTGTTTATCCTGTAGGTCAAGATGCATTTGCGGATTCAAACACATTATTTCAAGGAAATTTGGGCAAGAAATAGTCGCATACGCACTTTCAGGGGGTAAAAAGTTAATTTCAGATGACCAATTTTGACCCCGGGCTAATCACATAAGTTATAAGTCTCAAATCAAGGAATGTTTGGGTTCAAACGATGTATCAAGATGAGCTTAAACAAAATAAATTCTTACTATGTAATGTTCAAAATTGAAAGAAAGTCAAATTCAAAGTCGAAGACCTAGGTAAATTCCAAAGTCAAACCAAGCTCTATTGAAATATTATCGATATCGAAATGAGGGTCGTGTCAGTTCTTGTGATGCATTAATCGTAAGTGTTAGGAAAAAGTTAGATGTTTTGGGTGTTTAGTTATAAAATTGGAAAATTGGTTCAAATAAAGGGAATTGTATTAGTTGTGGTATATATTTAATGAAGACTTTAGTTGGTCTGGGGGTACCGCACGTGACAATGGTGGGAAGGGGGGGAGGGGGGCTGAGGTTCAAGCCTTCCTCCTCCAGAAAAGAAGTCAAATTTTCTAAATATTTATTGTGCACCATGTGGAGCCATCCTGGTCATCCATATTGGGCCTTCCCAAGCGCATCTCCTTCCCCCTTCAGCCGAGATTTTCTTTTATTTATATATATTTTAAACCACATAATTTTCTTTCTTTATCTACTTTCTATTATCCCCCCACACTTTTTTATTTATTTTGTTTTCCATTTAAAAAGGACCAAATTTTATAATATTTTCTCCCATATTCTTTTAAATCAATAACCCACTTAATTAATTAACTACCCCATTTTTCATCTACACTTTTGGGTATTTAATTAATTAACCCAGTATTTTTTGAAAATCCAAATGTACCCTCAAGCCTTTTTTTCTACCTATAGAAGGGGCCTTTGGTTTTCATCATTTGGATGAGATTTTAGGCAGAAAATTGAGTCGTTTTAGAGTAATTTTAGGTTAGTTTAGTATTAATCTTTTAGTTATTTCTTCTGTATTTTTTAGAGAGTTTTATGAGGGAATTTATATTGTGAGATGAAAATTATAAGGTTGTTATCTAAAATTCAGATTCAAATACTGTTGTTAAACTCAAATTGGTGGGTGTTATTCAATTTCAAAGATTGGAGGTTCAACGAAAATGCAAGGAGACTTTCTTTAATTATTGTTCTCTTCTATCTTTTATTCCTTTATATATATATATAATGTAGTGTTTTTACATTTTATATGTAAAAATACTTCACATGTTATGCTAAATCCCCCATTCAAGAGGAAAGATGAAGCCTCTATGGTCTTATCTTTTTTATTTTAGTTTTGTAAGTTCTAAGTTTATTATGCTTATTGGAAAATAAATATTGGATTTTACATATTAGAATAAATTTTGAGAGAAAGCATTTGGTTCTAGTCATTCTTCGAGAGAAGTTGATTTATTTTTAATGAATTCAAGAATTCCCCTCCCTAGAGATATGGGTGATCTTGTCATTAGAAAAGAACTCGATTTTAAAAAAAAATTATTTTCTAACTAGAGATGGCCTTTTCTTAAGTTAAATATTATTTATAAATTTCTAACTCTAAAACTAATGTTTAAGGACTTAAAATAATTTTAATAAATGATCCCTAGCGGATAGTTTGTTAGAAAAGTTTTAATCTTATTTTTTAGAGTTTTGTGAAAGTCTAAAATCAATTTTCTAAAAAATGATTTTATTTTTATCACATTTGTGAGGAGAGTCAATTTCTGATTTAAATAAATTTGAGAGTATTCTAAAATTAAAATTAACTTAATAAAAACAAATAATTAAGCCATGGAAGTGGATTCCTATCCTTTGTTTGTTCTCAAATTTATTTACCTCACTCATCTTTTATTTTAGTTTGTATTAGTTTGTATACTTTATATTTCACCCCATCTAGTTAATTAGAATAAATATCCCTTCAACTATTGGTTTAAAAATCATACTAGTCTTCACTCTGCTCTTGTCCGCATTAAAAAGTTGGATTGATACCCCTCACTTGCCCTATACATGTTTTAGTGTATTTTCTAGGTCCAAGGGGATTTTTGATTGATGAGTCTTTACCACAATCACATATACACAAAAGGGTAGTTATTAGTGTCTATCGTGGTCATAGAGAAGTTGAGTGCCCCATGAAGCTTAAGAGATAGGGCAAGAACAAAGTTATTTATAATGCCACTCTAAGTAATAGTGATGCCGAGTCAGATGATTCAGGGAAGTATTAACCTCCAGGATGAACTTCACTGCATTCATAGCTAATCATGCCAGTAACTCAAGTTTGTATAATTCTAGTTAATATAATTTTCTATAGGACGACCTTGACACTGTGTCAAATCTTTTCGAAGTTACTGAAAATGATGATGGTTTTAGTGGTGGAGATGTAGATGAATCTGAGTTCTACATCGAATCCTTGAAAATTCAAAAGAGTAATAAAAAGTTTACTTTAAATGTTTTAGCGCTTGAAAAGGAGTTGGTTGCCTTGAATGAGAATGAGGAATTAGCGAGTCAACTCAAGGCGATTAAAGTCTCTTTGTTGAGAAGCTCATTTGGGTGGTAAAAAAGAAGGATGATTTTACTGCTAAAGTTGCGAGACTTACTAAGGAAATTTATTACACCTTGAATGTTCGTGAGAAGCTAGAAGCCGAAGTCGTCAAACTTAAGAATGATCTTGAGGTTTTTCCTGAAGTCAAAGCCATTTTTAGGATAACTCTGGGAGAATGGGGAAGTTTTTTCTTAGACCTATTCCGGGTTATAAAGATAAAGGTTGTCAAAAGAGAAAAGGTATAAGGTATGGTTAGGGTGAAACTTCCAAACTGAATTTGTACCTATTGCCAAGTTTATTTCTGAAATAGGCACTCCTAAATCTAACCCACCAAAGAAAAACCCTCCTATACAACCTAATAAGATGAAATCCATTCAATCCTATGCTTGTACTTATTATAAAAGAACGGTACATCTTAGAGATTTTTGCTATATTCTTTAGATAACAAGATTACAGAACAAATCTCTGTAGCCAACTAGGTAGTCTGAGAGAATAAGTGAAATATCTATTCCATGCTTCTAAAGGGTTAATGTAAAAGTTACAAAGGTTTCCTATGCCTCATGGTAACATTTTCAAGATAAATACTAGAAATAACATTAAAGATAGGAAGAAGAAGGAAACACCCATGCGTCACACTCCTACTTGGGTTGTGAAAAAAATCCACATAAGATCTTGTTGTCCTTGTTTATCTTAAGGCTCATAATACCTCCAGATGGTATTTTGATAGTGGATGTTCAAGGAATATGACAGGTGACAAGTCAGTTTGTGACAAACTTAAGGATCACAAGCATAGTAAAGTCACCTTTGGTGATGGGAGTCGGTCCAGTGTGTTGGAATATTGCACCATTGAGATTTGGGGGTTCCTAAAGCTAGACAACATGGTTTTTGTTGACGGGTTGAAAGAAAAATGGATAAGAACAAGTAAATTATATGATGAGAACCTTGAGGTTAAGTTTAACCAAATTAAATGTCGTGTCTACAATAAATCTAGTAAGATTGTACTTCAAGGTGTGTGGACATCTGATAACTATTATGGTGTCATTCCTAAATCCTTATTCATCAACAATAGTATTCGGTCCCTCCTCTCGACCTTTGGCTCCGAAGACTAGGTCTTGTTAACTATAGGGATATCGATTGTCTCATGAAGAAAGACCTAGTATGTGGCTTACCATATCTTGGAAAACCAACTTCCTTGGTTTGTGTCATGTGCCAACACGTAAAACAAATAAAGAGTCCATATAGGAAGTTGACTACTATTATTATCTGTCGTGTATTAGAGTTGATGCGCATGGATCTCACGGGTTCCATTCATATGAAGACCATTGGTGGTAAAATGTATATTATAGTGTTGGTCGATGACTTTTTGAGTTATTCTATTGTAGGATTCCTTAGGGAAAAGTCAGATGTTGATGAGTTTCTAACAACTAAGTGACGTGTTATACAAAATAAAAATAGTATCACGATGAGTTGGATTCGAAGTGATAATGGAATAAAATTCATTGATGTCAGTGTTGGAGAGTTTATGATGAGGTAGGTATCAAACATAAATTTTCTACAGTAGACATACCTCAACAAAGCAACATCATTGAGAAAAATAATAGGACTATTCCGGAGATGGAAAGGTCCATGCTTCTTGGTCGAAATGTGCCTAAACATTTTTGGGCAGAGGTGATTAACACCGTATGCCATGTGGTGAATAGGGTTTATCTCCATTCACACACCACTAAAACTCCATATAAATTGTGGACCGATAAAAAGCCCAACCTATCATATTTTTGAGTCTTTGAGGGCCCTTGGTACATTATTTACGATAGAGAGCGCTTGGTAAAGTTTGACACTAGGAGTGGCAAGGGAATATTTTTAGGATATTCATGGAACAGTCGAGCAGATAATGTTTACAACCTTAAAAGCTCCAAGTTCATTGAATATTATTAGGGATCCTTGCCAAGGTGTCAAGACTCATACTAAATTAGAGAATGTGGCGAGTTATCTTTATTATACCTCTCAATTCGAGTCCATGAATGTGAAAAAATGCTCAAGGATAAACATTGAATAAATATTTATTATACCTCTCAATTCGAGTCCATGAATGTGAAAAAAATATTCAAGGATAAACATTGAATAAATGTTATACAAGAAGAGCTGCTTCAATTAAAAAAGAATGAAGTTTGGTAACTTTTCCCAAGACCTAGTGAAACAAATGTCATTAGTACCAAATGGGTTTATAAGAACAAGATGGATGATCAAGGTACCATTGTGCATAACAAGTATAGGTCAGTTTCTCAAGGTTATACCCAAATTGAGGGTGTTGACTTTGACAAGACATATTCTCCTATTGCCAGGATAGAGTTTGTTCATCTTCTCTTAGCTATAGTGTGTCATATCAAATTCAAGTCGTACCAAATGGATGTCAAGAGTGCCTTACTTAATGGAATTCTATAGGAGGAGGTTCATGTGGAACAACCTAAAGGATTTGAATTTCCTAACCTCCTCAAGCAAGTCTTTCATCTCAAGAAAACCCTATACGTATTGAAGAAAGCTCCTCGATCTTGGTGTGAGAGGCTTACTTCCTACCTCTTGAACCATGTCTTTAAGATAGGGGGAACGGATATGACATTGTTCATGTAGTGAGAGAAATGGGATACTCTTGTTACATAAATCTATGTCGATGGCATAGTCTTTAGTTCCACTTGTGACCACCATACTATTCTTTTTGCAGAGGAAATGTAGAGTAAATTCGAGATGAGTATGGTAGGTGTTATTCCATAAGAAGTGAAAGAGTTAAGCCACTTTAAGGATAATACCATCAAGAAATCGGAGAAAAAATAGTCCAAAGATAATAAGAAGGTTGATAAGTCAAAGAAGTTTGATGAGTCCCTCATTGACTGTAGGTCTGCACCACATCCTCGATGAGATTCGAGGGAGTAACAACCTTAAATGGACATGAAATATGAAAGCTCCGCCAAATAGGAGGGATAGAAGAAAATACTTTGTGTTCCATAAAGATCATGGTCATAACACCAACAGCTGCCTCGATCTGAACAATGAGATTAAAAATCTTATCAAACGAGGAAAATTGACGCAGTTTATTGACAAAGGTGACCAATCAGAATGGCGAGATGAGTAAAAACCCATAGGACGATTAGAGTACCCTTGCAAGAAGGAAAATGAGAAGAAAATAGGCATGGACAATGATTCAGAGGATGATCCAGGCCTGCCCAAAAAGCCTAAGGAGAATGTGAGTGAAGTCAAGATGATCTCCTTTGGGTTCAGCTTCAAGGCAAGAGGAGATGCTGCCGGTGGAGATGAACTGGTAGAAAGGAAAGGCTACCTTAATAAGGCAAAGGCTTCTGCTCATATCAAATAGATCAAGTTGACTGATGTAGTGGATACTCACCCTAGAATGGTAAACAAAGACCATCTTATAGTTATTTTTCTAAAGATGAGTTGTCAGGTGGGTGATAACCGGCGTAAACTGTGTGTAAAATATGTCGTTGGGCCTTTATGCCTCTACATAAACAAATACCAAGACTTGGCACACTAACTACGGAGTGCATCGGTAAGTAAGGATCGAATCCACATATTCTAGTTGTTAGAATTCTATTAATTTAATACTTCGCGAATAAAAGTGGTGTAAAAGATGATATGTGAGCAAATAATTAAACTAGGCATGTATTTAAACTTAGATTAATAAAATGAGTAAAACTACAGGTTAAGAGTCATCTCACACGGGCTAAATAGCATAAATGGTTACATGAACATAAAAGCGCTAACAAGATTACTCACATTTGGAGAATTAATTTAACCTAGAGTTGTCACCCTCTAAATTGTCATAAAAGCTTAATTTGAGTTCGGTGTCAACAAATATTCCAGGAATTACACATGAAAGGTCATTAATATGGATCATATGTGATATACCTCATTAAATCTCCTAAGTGTCATACAAATAACAATTATCTCATTAAAACTACCCTAGACCCATCATGCCATAACAAAGAAACTAATTAACCCATGTGAGTTTAACAATCTCAACCTAGATTAAATTACGTACAAAGCATGTTAAATGATATTGATTAAATGGAACCAAGTAAATTAAAGCAAGGAATTTAGTTATAAAGCAAGAAATACACAAAATAAAGCAATAAACTAATAATGGAAGTTTGAATAAATAGAGAAGATAATGAATAGTGCTCTTACAAACCAAAGTGGGTAAAACCCTAGGAGAGAGATAAGCAAAACCTAAAATCCCCTCCAAAACCTTCTTCCCTAACCAAAGCTCTCAAAATACAATATGAAGAAGATGAAAAATCGATTATATCATATATATCTTTAAATACAAAAAACACCCACTTATGTAATAAGTGGAAAAATAAATAAAGACAAAATAAAAGAAAATGATTTATCCTAAAAATTAAGATGGAGCTCCTCGAGAAAATGGTCATAACATGTTCCTTAAGAGCCAGATTGATGAATTGTCGGAGGCCACGCGAAGCTAACTCGAAGGGCTACAACTTCCGTGAAGAGTTGGGGTACAAAGCTGAAACGCTGAAATGTGAATTTTTAACATATTATTAACAAAGCAACTTGATATTTCAACAAATTATTAACAAAGCAAAAGAGAATTTTTCTCAATAATCCGAAACTATTAACATTAAAAGAATAACTACATGGAATTGAAACCTCAAATGTGAGTGGGGTGTATGCACATGCGAAAAGCTTTGTTTCAGTAAAAAGGCCTATAGCCCGGATAACAATTAGATCATGCTTCCACTCAGTCCTCTCCAGATATCACACTCAACAAATAGAAGCACTCGAAGTGGTGTGTAACACATGGGACATGCGAACATAAAGAGTAAATGTAAATGGAAACTAGGCCACGCACATGTCATCAATCAAGAACGCTATATATAAAATGAAAAATTTAGATTCTCAATGAAAGATACCACTCATTAAAGGAGGAGAAATGAGTTTTCACAGATTATCGCAATTATTATGACTTTTGAATTAAATTCACCCTAGGATTACATAGGACTTGTATAAGGTTGTAATGTAGGTTTGGGGTTAAGGTTATGCAAGGAAGGGTATATATACACGGATTCAAAGGTGTTCGGGGATCATACTCGGGATAATGGAAAATTGTTGGCAATTTCAAAATTGGAAAATAATTTCCATAACGAGCATTAGATATAACATTGAAAAGTGACTAAAGTTATTGAACACTATATACATAATGTACAAACTTTCTCTTTCTTTTCTTTTCTTCTTTTTCTCATATTTTTCTTTTGTTTTCTTTTACTTTTTTTTTCACATTTTTTTATTCATTTTTTTCTTTCTTTTTCTTCTTCTTTTTCACTCTCATATGCCCACATTACAATTGCAACAAAAAACAACAGTCAATCCCATGTAACATTCCAAACAAAGATATGGAAAGTGTATGTATGGTTTAAAACTCCAATTCTGAGTTGGATGTGGGAAATTGGGTAATGAAACGAAATGCTAATATTTAGGCTCAAAGGGGAACATATAAGGTGCAGTCAAGGCTAATATGGGTGATATAACAAGGATGGACTATGATCATTTCATAAAGTTTATGCAATTATCGAGTCAAAACAAACTTTGAAAATCATGCTCAAGTAATAGATTTCAAGAATGAACTCAATTAATGAACGATCAATGAAAGAATAGTGAGATTACCAACAAATTCAATGTTTTCAATGAGGAAAGAATAGTTTATACACTCATAAATAACGAAAGGTACAAAGCTTACTCGGTGTAAGTATATACAATGCAACAAAATATTACTGAGTTATAAAAATCTTAAACCAAATCAGTAAAGCAAGACAAGTGCATGTGCTCATGGGATTAAAGTTTAATTCATGAAGTTATTCATAAAATCAATGATTGATACTAAAGTATAATAGCTTTTAAAATCGAGAACATGCATCATTAGGTTGTCAATTGGATCGGGCAATAATTAAAATTTATCATCGGAAATAAAGGCAAAATGCCCAATAAAGGAGAAAAAAAAAGAAAATCTTTTTGAAATTTTTTATTTTTTACAAGAAAAGCGTACTAGGTAACTAACATGTGAGCAAAAACATGGACTAAAATAAAGAAATGGATAGAATATCCCACACCACCTAACTTAAAACTTGACATTGTACTCAATGTGAATTAAGAACCAAGTTAAAGAGAGGAAAAGAGCAATATTACCCAAAAATGGAGCGATCCCCATAAGAACAAGTCCAAAGAATCTACATGTGACACCCCGACTAATTAAATACCGGGTAGCTACTCCTTTATTAAAATTAATACAAAATGCCAAGTTGGTTCAGTTAATAGCATCACTGTCGAAAACATTTTAATGATTACTAACCACCTAATATTTAAAAAGCGAGTTGCCAATTTTAAATTAAATCCGATTAACATGAAGTAAGTGAAGAATAAAAGAATAACATAACCATACAAAATAAAGTCCCAATAGTGAAATCAACAAGTAATAAAGAGTCTAGAGGAAATACTCCTCACAAGAATCCCAATATGGAAATAAATAAAACAAGTCTGCATCCTGAATTAATTACAAACCAAAGTCTGAATAACTGAAATATAAAATGTCTCTAAAGAAATAGGCGACATGCCCTACAATGATGAAACTGAATATGGAGTCAAGACTAGAAAAGAGGCATCTACTGTCAAGCCCTGTAACTTCCACAACAGCTACAGCTCGTCACCAGAATAGAATTCCTATGCATGGTGTCCTTGTGGCTGGGCACCTAAAAAAAGTTTTTACAAAAATAGATTTGAAAGCAAACGGGTCAGAGCCCGAAAGTGGAGAGTATTTTAAAAACAGCAAGTGCTTTAATAACATTTAAAATGATGAATGGAAAATACATGTTAGGACGTGATCTCACATGAAATACTCACCCCTCGTCTAACTGTGCACTCCTAACGTTCCTGTATCCATTCATGTGTTTCTCATCTATCTAGTTCAAAAGAGTTTCTAACATTTCTACTCGGTTCACATTTTAATTCCAACCTTAATAATTGAATAGAGAGTTGTACTTTAATTCACGGATTCCCTATTATTAATAAAACCATTTATTGGTATATGTCCCCTTTTTATCTTTTCATAACGTTACAATAGCCATACTCACAATTAAACATGACAATTCTTTTCAATTTACCGTATATTATTCTCAACATAAATATACAATACTAACACCCCGAGACTAAGCTGCGGTGCACACATACTCTGCTATCCATCCCGGTACATCACGTACATAAGGATCACGAATTCCGAATCTCTCAGGAATCGTTCTCAGATAATAGGAATTCACAAACAATGGAGGCGAACAGAGTCACATCACATGGGTCACGCACATACATACGCTCCCACGATCAGCAGTCTTATTAACTTCCCAATAAGTCCTTCTCTGACCTATGTTCTCGAGGTACCAATCTAAATTCGGGCACACAAAGATTAGATGGCCCTAAGCGAACGTAAACCTCCCGTGATAGCAAGTATGGTAGGTATGTCATACACATAAAATCATATACATATACTAAGCATGCACACATCTTAGATGTCTCAATATAATAGAGGTATATTCTACATCCTTATACCATTACTCCAATTCTATACATTTTAAGTCTTCCGATAATACATAATGTTGTCTGTCGACACATCTCACGTCATAGTTTCTTGTACTTAAGACTTATCTCAAAGGGATTATTAAGTTTCCAATTATTCCCACATATAACATCATTATTCTTAAGGTCCTTACTTCTGCCCCAAACCTCATTTCATAAAATCATTCAAATTTACTCTTTTAACCCTAATATTATCTCACTCATCGAATTTGATTAGATTTTAAAATAATTCCTCAAATTGAATTCTAATTAAGGTCCAAATTTTATAACCATACCTACTGGTCTTCCTTAAGTCTAAGGATATTCATAAAGTCTCCAATGATAATTTTCTAAGGGTTAACATCATTAAAATTTAAATAGGGAAAATTTTACTCATTCTGGGAAGGTCGGTCGATCGACCTTGAACATCGATCGATCGATGGTGGTCGATCGATCGACTGATGGATGTCGATCGATCGATCGCACCAGGTAGGCTACGGACTGCTTCGTTTTGTAGTCCTCAAATCGTCCCAAAACTCCATTCTAATGCATGAAACTCTAATCTAACGTTATAATATCATCATACAACCATCCTACAACATTGTTAACGTTCTAAAACCAATAAATCATCAACCAAGGGCTTTATTTGGATCAAAACTTCATCAAGAACCCTAGTTTTCTATTTCTTTCAAGAACAATAATAAACCTCGTCTTAAATCCGTTTTTAGATCATCAAGGGTTATATTTTGAATTCATAATTCGTCCTAAATATGTCTACATGCAATTCCTAACATGGTTCATAGTTTTAATCCTCAAATTCATGGGTCTATATCAATCTTCCAAGACAAAATTCGATAATTACCTAAACATGGAAGAACACATTCATTGAATCAATTGTAACTAAATCACTTGCCTTATGTTCCATATTTTTTTTGTTGGTTGAAGAAGGTTGAATTGCTTTCTCTCTCTCTGCAGAATTCTCCTCTCTCTTTCTCTCTCTGCAAGTTCTTCTCTAAGATGACAATGGTGGTTTAGAGGTTGTCTTAGGAACCTCTTAAAATTTCTTCCAATAACTCCTGTAGCCCATTAAGTCATTTAGTGTTGTTAGTGGGTTTAGTGGGTAAAGATTAAATCAGATTTTTACTCTAATTTTCGTGGGTTTTAATTCCAAAAATTCTGAAATTACCAAACTACCCTTTTGGGTTGCCGGTATGGCCTAAAAATACTCCGGGACCCAAACTAAACCCCCGGCTAGTGTTTTCTGACTATTTCGACCCTTCCGGACATGTTGGTGCACTCAAAATGACCATACGGTTGATAAAACTAAAATTCACTTTTTAATTTAAATAATTACATTCCTGACGCGACTGTCACGCACGTTCCAACAAAATTTCCCAAATTGCCGTATTTCAATCTCGCGATAATTTTAATAGTTTCAATATTCATATATTGCCATATATACACATTATAATCAAATACCAACTCACATCTCGTTAGTATTTTATCCGGATTAATTCTCAATTAATTCACATTTAATTTAATTAATCCCATAAATAAATATCGATAAAAATGCGGTATATTACATACTTCCCCCCTAATAACAGAATTTCATCCCGAAATTCGGAACTAAAAAGTACCTGGTAAAAACAACTCTGGATAACGTTCGCGCATCTCATCCTCGCGCTCCCATGTGGACTCCTCGGCATTATGATGCCGCCACTGAACACGTACTAACGGAACTATCTTTGATCGCAATTTCCGCTCACTTCGGTCCAAAATAGCCATCGGCCCCTCCTCGTAGGAGACATCGGGCTGGAGATCGATGTCCTCCAAAGCAATGTGAGAATGAGCCAAATCATCTCTAAGATATTTCCTTAGCGAGGAAATATGAAACACATCATGAATCTTGTGTAAATTCTCCGGTAACCCAAGTCTAAGCAACAGACCCAATCCGCTCGATGATAGGAAATGGTCCCACATATCTCGATACCAACTTCCCCTTCTTCCCAAATCGCATAATACACTTCATAGGAGATACTCTGAGTAAAAACTGGTCCCCCACTTGGAACTCCCTGAAGAACCTCTTCGCATCATCATAGCTCTTCTGCCGATCCTGAGCTACCCGAATGCGACCCCGTATCAATTCTATCCTCGCCGAAGTATCCTGAATCACTTCTGGCCCAAGTAGTTTGTTGTCCCCCACCTCCAACCAACATGCTGGGGAACGACAAGGTCTACCGTACAACGCCTCAAAGGGTGCCATGCCAATGGTGAACTGGTAGGAGTTGTTGTAAGAAAACTCCACCAGTGGAAGATACTACTCCCATCCACCCCCAAAATCAATGATGCACATAAGCAACATGTCCTCCAACATCTGGTTTGTACGTTCGGTTTGCCCATCGGTCTGCGGGTGATATGCTGTACTCAACCGCAAATCCGTGCCCATGGCCTACTGAAAACTCTCCCAAAACCGTGAAACAAATATCTTGTCTCGGTCAGACACGATATTTAGGGGCACACCGTGAAGTCTCACTATTTCTGAAATAAAAAGCTGGGCATACTGTCCCTTAGTGTAGTCTATCCTTACGGGTAGAAAATGAGCAACTTTGGTCAACCTGTCCACAATTACCCAAATGGAGTCGTGACCCCTCTGTGACGTAGGCAACCCCGTGATAAAGTCCATGGATATGCTCTCCCACATCCACATCGGGACCTCTAATGGCTGTAGAAGTCCTGTCGGTCTCTGATGATCCACTTTTACCAGCTGACAAGTGGCGTATTTATAAACAAACACGGCAATATCTCTTTTCATCCCGCTTCACCAATACTGACGTCTCATGTCTTGGTACATTTTGTCCCCACCGGGATGTACCGCGAACCGTGAGCCGTGCGACTCTGCCATCACCTCGTGTCGTAATTCCTCCCCTTCCGAAACTACCAGTCTCCCATTGAAGCGTAATCCCCCGTCTGAGCTAACGGTATAGGACTCGGCTCCCTCTGCTAGTAATCGAACTATGTGCTCCTGACAGAACGAGTCATTTTCTTGTGCCTTCACTACTCTCGTGACAATCTGCGGTGTAACAGTCATCACAGACATGAACGATCGGGCCACTGCATCCTGGTGTCCCAACTCTTTCCACTTTGCCTTCCACACCCCTGCCACCTCATCTACTGGCCTACGGCTCAACTCGTCTGCTACCACGTTAGCCTTCCCCGGGTGATATTGGATATCAAACTGATAGTCCTTCACAAATTCAAGCCACCTCCGTTGCCACATATTCAACTCCTTCTGCGTGAACAGGTACTGTAGGGACTTGTGGTTCGTGAACAATCGAAACTTCTCCCCCAAAAGATAATGTCTCCAAATCCGAAGGGCAAATACCATTACCGCTAACTCCAAGTCATGGGTGGGGTAATTCTTCTCGTGAGTCTTAAGCTTACAGGAAGCATAAGCTATGGCCTGACTCTCCTGCTGCAATACACCTCCAAGTCCTTGTAAGGACGCATCGGTGTAAACTAGATACTCAACTCCCGGTCTTGGCAATTGTAACACAGGTGCTGAGGTCAACTTGTGCTTCAATTCATCGAATGCCAACTAACAAGCATCACTCCAAATGAACGCCACACCTTTAAAAGTCAGATGTGTCAAAGGACCTGCTATCTTTGAGAAACCCCGAATAAACCTCCTGTAGTATCCTGCTAGGCCCAAGAAACTACGGATCTCAGTCGGTGTCATGGGCTATCCCCACTCCCTCACCGCGGATACCTTCCCCGGATCAACAGATATCCCTCGGTCGGAAATTATATGTCCCAAAAACTGAACCTCCTTCAGCCAAAATCCGCACTTCTCATACTTTGCATACAACTCGTTCTGACATAGCATCTACAAAACCTGTCTCAAATGCTCGACGTGATCCTCCTCTGTCTGGGAGTAAACCAAAATGTCATCAATGAAGACAATGACGAACTGATCTAGGAACTCTCTGAACACCCTATTCATCAAGTCCATAAACACGGCTGGAGCATTGGTCAAACCAAAAGGCATAACCCGAAACTCGTAGGAACCATATCTCATTAAGAAAGAAGTCTTCTAGACGTCCTCTTCCCTGATACGCAACTGATGGTATCCCGATCGCAAATCAATCTTTGAGAAGAAAGAAGCTCCTCTCAACTGGTCGAATAAGTCATCGATTCGGGGCAACGGATGCTTATTCCGTATCGTGACCTTATTCAACTCCCGGTAATCCACACACAACCTCAATGATCCATCCCTCTTCTTTACGAACAACACAGGGGCACCCCACGGTGAAGTACTCCTCCGTATAAACCCCTGATCCAACAACTTCTCAATCTGATCCCGTAACTCTCTCATCTCAGCTGGAGCCATACGGTAAGGTGCGCGGGCAATAGGCCGAGTGGCCGGTGTCAAATCAATCACAAAATCTATCTCCCTACTCGGAGGTAGTCCAGGTATATCCTGAAATACATCAGCAAACTCACTAACAACGGGTATCGAATCAAGTGGTATCACCACTTCCTTAGAGGTCTCCTCCTCTATGTAGTACAAATGAGTGGATGATCATCCCTCAGGGCGAGGCATCGCCACTAAAAACATCTCCTAGCCGGGAATGGCAAAGATAATACTCCTACTAAAACAGTCAATCATGTCTCGGTATGCAACTAGCCAATCCATACCAATAATGGCATCATACTCGGTCATCTCTAACACTAACATATCAGCGGGTAAAGTAAACCTCCTGATCTCTATACCCACGCCTCTACATACAAGGGAAATCACAGAACCCCTACTCAATGGTGAATCTACACAAGTAACCGTACTCTCGGCGGTGTCTATCAACCCAATGGTACGTGCAAATCTCATAGCAATAAAATAGTGTGTAGCCCCCGTGTCAAATAAAATACGCCCCATAGTCCCCTGAATAGAGAACATACCCTCAATGGCCGATGGATCCCGTGGGGTTGCGGCCTGCTGAAGATGACATACTCTCCCATACTGAAGCTGTCCCTGCTGAACTGGGACTGCTGGAATAGGTGGTAACGATGCCATCTGTGGTGGTGCTGGGAGGGCGACGGGAAACATAGGCCTCTGCGGCTCCTGTCGGGCACCCTGCTACTGCTGCTGTGGGGCCCTGCCCCTATCAGGACAATCCTGGCATTTATGGCTAGTCTTGCCACAAACGTAACACTTCCCCAGGAAGTTTCCCCCTCGCTGCCCCGGCTGTCCTCGGCCCTAGTGGCCGTTACCATTCCTCCCCTGGCCCAGCTGGCCCTGCTGAAACTGTTGTTGACCATTCTGCCCCTGCTGGCCCTGATGGCCGTTCGGACCCTAATAGCCCTGCCTAAATCCTCCCTGTCCATGTCTGAAATTTCCTGATCTGAACCTCTTATGATCCCCCTGCTGGGAACCCTGGTCACCCTGCCTCTCCCCCTGAGTAGATTGCGCCCCACTGGCACCATTTCCTCCAGTCCTGCCCTGATGGCTGGACTCTCCTGATATCTTGCTCTCAGCCATATGAAAACGGTGATCCTGGCAGTGTAACAGTGCAGCGTTAACCACGTCAGAATAAGTGGCCAACGAGAGGTTCCCCAATAAGTGCTGACGGATCCTCCATGTCAATCCATCGGTGAACTTCTGGATCTTCTTCTCTTCTGTCGGTATCTCATCCGGGAAAATATTCAGGAAATTTGTGAATTCAGCCTCATACTCGGCCACAGTCTTACCCTCCTGTCTAAGGTTCATCAACTTCCTCCTCATTTCCGTGTGAACAGCTGACGGAAAATATTTGCGGTCGAACCGCACCCAAAACTCCTATATAGTGAGAGCATCTCTCTCTTCCACGGTGGTAATAGACTCCCACCACTGCAGTGCAAATCCCACTAGCTTGAAAGTATCTAGTATCTGCTTCTGAACTTCGGTTCACTCATACATCCTCAAGTGCCTCTGAATGTCTTTACTCCACTGACTTGAAACCACAACATCGGAGCTACCTGCGAACTCCGGAGGGTGTGCTTTCTGAATAGCATCACGAACGCGTTCCCAAGCAGACGGGAATGCGTGTGCCTGAACTGGCGCGGCTAAAGGCGCCTGGGGTGGTGCCTGCTATACAACGACGAGAGAGGCATTTACCGCTTGGGCTACAATGGATGCAACCTCGGTGACATTCATGGTGCCCTGTACTAGAGCTGGCTGGGGCTCTGGCTGTGCATTCCTAGGAACCCGTGGTGCACGTCGTGGAGGCATCTGAAATAAGAGTAAGGTCTATAAGTTCGCAGTTATAAACCCAAAATAGCTGAAGAGCGAAACATACATAAAAGAATACAACAGTCCTAAAATATAGGGCTCTACATCAAAGAAATCTTAGCGGAAACATAATAAGCCGTACAGATCCTAAAGGACACTAGAACCTGATGCTCTGATACCACCTGTGACACCCCGACTAATTAAATACCGGGTATCTACTCCTTTATTAAAATTAATACAAAATGCCAAGTTGGTTCAGTTAATAGCATCACTGTCGAAAACATTTTAATGATTACTAACCACCTAATATTTAAAAAGCGAGTTGCCAATTTTAAATTAAATCTGATTAACATGAAGTAAGTGAAGAATAAAAGAATAACATAACCATACACAATAAAGTCCCAATAGTGAAATCAACAAGTAATAAAGAGTCTGGAGGAAATACTCCTCACAACAATGCCAATATGGAAATAAATAAAACAAGTCTGCATCTTGAATTAATTACAAACCAAAGTCTGAATAACTGAAATATAAAATGTCTCTAAAGAAATGGGCGACATGCCCTACAATGATGAAACTGAATATGGAGTCATGACTAGAAAAGAGGCGTCTACTGTCAAGCCCTGTAACTTCCACAACAGCTACAGCTCGCCACCTGAATAGAATTCCTATGCACGGTGTCCTTGTGGCTGGGCACCTAAAAAAAAGTTTTTACAAAAATAGATTTGAAAGCAAACGGGTCAGAGCCCGAAAGTGGAGAGTATTTTAAAAACAACAAGTGATTTAATAACATTTAAAACAATGAATGCAAAATACATGTTAGGACGTGCTCTCACATGAAATACTCACCACTCGTCTAACTGTGCACTCCTAACGTTCATGTACCCATTCATGCGTTTCTCATCTATCTAGTTCAAAAGAGTTTCTAACATTTCTACTCGGTTCACATTTTAATTCCAACCTTAACAATTAAATAGAGAGTTCTACTTTAATTCACGAATTCCCAATTATTAACAAAATCATTTATTGGTATATGTCCCCTTTTTATCTTTTCATAACGTTACAATAGCCATACTCACAATTAAACATGACAATTCTTTTCAATTTACCGTATATTATTCTCAACATAAATATATAATACTAACACCCCGAGACTAAGCTGCGGTGCACACATACTCTGCTATCCATCCCGGTACATCATGTACATAAGGATCACGAATTTCGAATCTCTCAGGAATCATTCTCAGATAATAGCAATTCACAAACAATGGAGGCGAACACAATCACATCACATGGGTCACGCACATACCTACACTCCCACGATCAGCAGTCTTATTAACTTACCAATAAGTCATTCTCTGACCTATGTTCTTGAGGTACCAATCTAAATCCGGGCACACAAAGATTAGATGGCCCTAAGCGAACGTAAACCTCCCGTGATAGCAAGTATGGTAGGTATGTCATACACATAAAATCATATACATATACTAAGCATGCACACATCTTAGATGTCTCAATATAATGGAGGTATATTCTACATCCTTATACCATTATTCCAATTTTATACATTTTAAGTCTTTCGATAATACATAGTGTAGGCTGTCGACACATCTCACGTCATAGTTTCTTGTACTTAAGACTTATCTTAAAGGGATTATTAAGTTTCCTATTATTCCCACATATAACATCATTATTCTTAAGGTCCTTACTTCTTCCCCAAACCTCATTTCATCAAATCATTCAAATTTACTCTTTTAACCCTAATATTATCTCACTCATCGAATTTCATTAGATTTTAGAATAATTCCTCAAATTGAATTCTAATTAAGGTCCAAATTTTATAACCATACCTACTGGTCTTCCTTAAGTCTAAGGATATTCATAAAGTCTCCAATGATAATTTTCTAAGGGTTAACATCATTAAAATTTAAATAGGTAAAATTTTACTCATTCTGGGAAGGTCGATCGATCGACCTTGAACATCGATCGATCGATGGTGGTCGATCGATCAATTGATGTCGATCGATCGATCGCACCAGGTAGGCTACAGACTGCTTCGTTTTGCAGTCCTCAAATCGTCCCAAAACTCCATTCTAATGCATGAAACTCTAATCTAACGTTATAATATCATCATACAACCATCCTACAACATTGTTAACGTTCTAAAACCAATAAATCATCAACCAAGGGCTTTATTTGGATCAAAACTTCATCAAGAACCCTAGTTTTCTATTTCTTTCAAGAACAATAATAAACCTCTTCTTAAATCCATTTTTAGATCATCAAGGTTTATATTTTGAATTCATAATTCGTCCAGAGTATGTCTACATGCAGTTCCTAACATGGTTCATACTTTTAATCCTCAAATTCATGGGTCTATATCAATCTTCCAAGACAAAATTCGATAATTACCTAACCATGGAGGAACACATTCATTGAATCAATTGTAACTAAATCACTTGCCTTATGTTCCAGATTTTTGTTGTTGGTTGAAGAAGGTTGAATTGCTTTCTCTCTCTCTGCAGAATTCTCCTCTCTCTTTCTCTCTCTACAAGTTCTTCTCCAAGATGGTTTGAGACAGTTGAATATGAGTTGATGGTGAATATTTTTTTGAAAAGTTTAAATTGTACAATTTTTAAGTATTTTGATCTTTATTTGAGTCAATAAAGAATTTTGTGGGTGTATTCACTGCAAACCCTCACGAGACAAAACTCGTCCTACTAGGGTAACCTAGGGGTTTAAAGGCTTGTTGCATACGCTAAATGCAATCGCTTGCCCGCGAAAAAGGTATTCTATCCCAATAAAAGAATTTTCAACAGTTTAACTTTAAACTAATTTCATTTACATTGCTCGGGACGCGCAAAGTTCTAAGTTAGGGGGTGTGATTAGGCACATATTCTTCTTATTTATCCCCTTAATTTCGGTATTTTTATGATCCCATGCAGTGTAAATAGCTTGTATTTGTCTCATATTAATGCTACTAACCTTTTTTGGCAATTATTTCTTGTTTTGTGTATTTCTCATGTGTTTTACAGGTATTTCACGCAAGTTAGTGCGAAGGAGAACTCAAAACAGTGAAAGAAACCAAGAAATGGAGAGTTGAAGGGCATTTTCGTAATTTTTCATCCTTAGTCCAAAGGTGGGGCCAACTTTAAATTCAAGAGCTCTAAATTATAAGAACACTGGAAAAAACGACACCTCGATCCGAGCTACGGTGAAGAAGTTACGATGTTTTGAAGTTGCACGATAATGGACCGGTCTGGATGTGCGAATTTCTGTCATTAATTATCCATTTAATGCAGTGCAACTCTTGGAAAACTTGTGCCACAAGCGAAATTTGATGCCAAATTCGTGCAACTTAGTGCTATAAAAGACCAAGCCCTACCTCATTCCAAGTGGAGTCAAATTCTAGAGAGTAGAATAGAATTTTAGAGAGAGAATTAGATTTTAGAGAGTCTTTTTGTAAGTTTGAAGAAGAAGAATTTTTCTTAATTCAAGTTTATCTCTTTTCCCTATTGCTGAATTCAAGTAAAATCTTTCCATTCTCTAGTTTTATTATTTGAAATTATTTACAATGTCTTGTAGATCCATAATTTTATATGTGAATTTGTTCTTTAATCAAATCATGAATAGCTAAATTCCCAAGGGTTGGGGTACATGAACTCAATCCAAGGCAAATTATTTATGTAGAAAGTAGAGGTTAAATTAAAATATTGATTGAATCGTGAAAGAAACTCATACAAACATTGTCAATCTTTTAATCTCTCTTGCCCTAGGTACTTGGGATGTTTAAGAACGCTTTGCAAGTATGATTTATCATTCACCGCTTTATATCTATCTTTGATTTCATATGATGCGGGCTAGATCCCTCATATATGTAATGCTTAGAATTTATAAAGACCGGATCTAATAAATAATTTTAATTTACAATTCTAGTATTCTATAAGGTAATTTGTTAAGGATTGAGGGATTGTACCCTACCCTATTTTCTCCCATTTGTGAGATCTAAAGTTTTTTGCAATTTTCAGTTCGTTTTTCTTAAGTAAATTTTTATTTCACTACAAATTTTCCCAATCATTAATCATCTTTTTGTTTTTTTTTGTTTTTTTCTTTAGAAGTAATAAATCAATTAAATTCTATAAACCATTCCCTATGGATTCGATACCCAGACTCGCCACTATACTCCTTAAGAAGTGTAGTTACAAGTTTAGGTTTTTTGTATTGAGGTTGGAAGCCGATAACAACGACTAGCTTATTACATGAACGCTCGGCATTTTCCACTCGAACATGGAAAATGACCACGAGAGCGGCTGACGGAGGACATGTCAACGGTTTGGTATTTAGTGACGGGGATATCGGTGGAGACACGGGGGCAACCGGTAGTAAGACAAAAATGGGTAATAATGGCCGTAAAAGGGAGGGCTTGTCGAGCGGGGCTGGAGGGAAGGATCCTAACAGTCCGAATCACACTAAAAAGGTAGGCGTGGAGGTCAATGTGAGCCCGAATGCTAATAGAAAACATAAGGTCCACGTGCTATTTGGTGATTTGAGTGGTGTTGGCACGTGGGAGAAGATAGGCACATACGATCCATTTAAGGACCATAAAGTTAGGATGTAAATGTTTATGGAAAATAGTGACAGTGCCGGGAGGGAGGAACCTAAAAATAGTGTTTAGGACAAGAGTGGTATCGGGACGTGTATCGGACGTCCAAGGGAATGAGGGATTAGTGACCCTAGGGAAGGGAAGGAGTTGAGCTATCGATTCGGGAGAGACAATAATCTCCCGAATGCGCACCCTAGAATAAAGGTGATTATTCTTTTCGTGCATCCCAAAATAAAATTCCCGAACAAGGTCGGGAAAAACGGCATCCGTGAGAGAGAAGAGTGGGTCCCAGCCTAAATCTGAAATCCACGAATGCACAGTGGTGCCGTGGAGAGAGGGGAGATTAATAATTTTCTCCCTAATGATAGAAGGGGTAGAGAACCCTTGAGTGTGATAAAGGGTATGTTTGGAAAGGGCCCTCCAACGCAGTTTAAGGTCGGGAATAGCGACAATGGCACGGGTTTCCTCATGAGAGGACGAGGAGCGTTCCTCGGGGGAATCGCTTATACGGCATTGGCGACGGTTACGGGCCATTGTAAAAATGACTGATATTAGAACCTACCTGAACAAAGTCCAACCAAACCACCAGACACCAACAATCCAACAACCAATCAGAATAATCCCATCCTCAGTTAGGAATAAAAGAAAATTAAAAGAAAATTAATAAAAATTGATTAAGATAAATTCCATGAATAGTAACTAAAATTTAATTTGAGAAAAATAGAATTATCATGGAATATATTTTAATCAGGGGAAACATAAACAAATGCAGAAATTAAGATAGCCCCCCCAAAATGGAGAGATATACACACATTCATATATATAAAGGTTGGGAAAAAGTGGAAATCGATTAGATTTTGAGAATGAGACCCAACAGCATATATATATATATATATATATATATATATATATATATATATATATATGTGTGTGTGTGTGTGTGTGTGTGTGTGTGTGTGTGTGTATAGATATATAGAGATATATACATAGAGAGGGTTATGTAAATCTATATAACTATAGATAGATAGGGATATATAGGGGTATATAAATATATATATATATATATATATATCGAGAGAGAGCAAATGAAAAAATTATACCTTGAAGCGAAGATGGAAACAACAAGTACAGGTTGAGCAACAAATGTGAGCAAGAAATAAGGGTTATGGAGAGGCAAATCGTGGGTAGGGGAAGAGAGTGGAGGATAGGGAAAATGGGAAAGAGAAAATTGTGGGAGAGAGAAAAGAAAGAGAGTGGAAAATGAAGGAGGTGGGAGAGTGTAAATCTAGGAAAGAGGGGTGTTGGGAAACGTGGAGAGTGTAGAGAGAGATAGGTGGTAGATTTTGGGAAGAGTAACTACCCGATTTAAACGCAGGTCGTTCGAACGAGTGATGTCGTTCGAACGAGGTATTTCGAACGAAGTCACAGTAGCTCTTCGTTAGATAACTCGTTAGAAGTTCGTTCGAACGAACTTTGTCTTTCGAACGACATTTCGAACGAAGTGACAGAAAGAGGGTTATAGATGTCGTTAGAAATATCGTTCGAACGAGAATTTCTAACGAAAATCAATAATTTTTAAATAAAAATATCATAAAATAGAGTTAAAAATACCATAATATCAGAAATTGGGAAGGCCAGAACAATGCCAAAATGTAGATTTTAATAATCCTAGCTTATGGCAACATATCTAAATAGTGGGAGCGAGAATGTAGGGGTGTGAACAATACGAGTGAGATTTTTTAGCCACAACAATGTACAAGTGCGTAATGCCAAACAATATATATGCGCAATATTCACTCATATTAGCCTTGTGTCAAAAAAAGGAAATATTATTGAACACTTAAACACGACTATAACAAGCATACAAAATAGATGATTCTATCGCCAATAATGTCACAATGAGAAAGCAATAAATCGATGAAATGTGCATGCCCATTGATCTTCAACTTATATCTCCCATGAACAACAATAGATTGAGACTAATATTTTTGAAGAATCAATCAAGCCTCTTATTTTGGCCTTGGCATTATATATCATTTTCAATGCTTCTATTTTAGCCACAAAACTGAGAATGCAAATGGTGGCTTTTCACGCAAAAACTTTTATGTTTTTCGCAGCCCGAATCCATTGCTTGAAACGGAAACCAACTGGCAGAATATAATCATTTTGTTTCAATCCGGGCAACGGATGATCATGCACAATTTCGATTGCTTATAAGGGGTGTGACAGGATTAAGAAGACAACACCAAATCTCACTTTGCAAGAACAATGTGAACAAGATATTCGTAATATTTCGTGTACGATGTGTGCAAAAGGCAAAGATGTGAGGAAATCACAAAAGCATATATCATAAAAGAGCGTTATTGTCCACAAGATAAACAATGTATGGATTAACTACTCATCGAAAGCCACGTGAACATGGAAAAGGATAGGGATCCGAATACATCGACCACAAAGCCATATGGACAAAAAATTTGAAAGTTTTTCTAACCATTCCTGTTTTCCTGGAAAATAAAGGAAAAAAAATATTTTTGAGATTTTGAATAAAATATATACAAAGGAAATCTATTTCATAGGTTTAAAAATATACAAGAGAAGCAACCTAAACTAGATAAATGGCTTCGATCTCAATCAATGGAGCAAACCCCAATTGATTTCCTAAGGTTTTCAAACCTAAGGGAATCTAGAGGTTTAGTAAAGATATCGACCAATTGTTGATTGATAGGAACGAAGCTTAGAGAAACAATTTTCTCTTCAACCAAGTCACAAATGAAATGTTCACGGATCTTAATATGCTTAGTTCTAGAATGTTGAACGGGATTACGGGAAATATGAATTGCACTAGTATTATCACAATATATAGTCATAGTGCCTTGGGAAATACCGTAATCTTCCAACATTTGTTTCATCCAAATGAGTTGAGGGCAACAACTCCCGGCGGCAATGTATGCGGCCTCCGCCATGGACAAAGAAATATAATTTTGTTTCTTTCGCATCCATGAGACAAGTGCACTTCCAAAATAGAAACAACCGCCAGATGTACTTTTACATCCATTAACATCTCCTGCCCAATCGGCATCTGAATATGCCGATAGACAATCATTGGTGTCAAAAGAGTACCAAATGCCAAAAGACAGGGTCCCACTAACATATTTGATGATACGTTTAATAGCAAGTAAATGAGACTCTTTTGGTGCGGCTTGATAACGAGCACAAACTCCTACACTAAAGGAAATATCCGGACGACTAGAAGTTAGGTAAAGTAAACTACCTATCATACTTCTAAAAAGAGTATGCTCTATATCCTTTCCGTCGGTATCCTTACTAAGTTTAATAGATGAGCTCATAGGAGTACGAGCATGTTTAGAGGATTCGAGTTTAAATTTCTTAACGAGGTCTTTAGCATACGTAGTCTGGGACAAAAATATCCCACTTTTGAGTTGACGAACTTGAAGACCTAGAAAGAAAATAAGTTCACCTACCATACTCATCTCAAATTCATTGTGCATTTCTTTTGAAAAAATTTGAGCATGTTTATCACACGTAGACCCAAACACAATGTCGTCGACATAAACTTGAGCAACTGGGATAGCTTTTTCATCACGCCGAACGAAAAGTGTCATATCTACTCCCCCTCTCAAAAAGCCACGAGAAAGGAGATAAGAGGTGAGTCTTTCATACCAAGCACGGGGAGCTTGTTTCAAGCCATATAGAGCTTTCTTTAGGAAGAAGACATGAGTAGGATGTTTTGGATCCTCAAACCCTTTGGTTGTTCAACA
Organism: Sambucus nigra; assembly: GCA_949130495.1. NCBI lineage: Eukaryota > Viridiplantae > Streptophyta > Magnoliopsida > Dipsacales > Adoxaceae > Sambucus > Sambucus nigra. The sequence goes on from OX422211.1 coordinate 731,227,077, forward strand.
TATACTTCCTCTTGAATAATACCATTTGAAAAGGCACTTTTTACATCCATTTGATATAATTTAAATTGAAGGTGACATGCTATGGCAAGTAAAAGGCAAACCGATTCTAACCTATCAACATGAGCAAAAGTTTCTTCAAAGTCAACACCTTCTATTTTGGGTATATCCTTGAGCAACTAATCTATCTTTATTTCGAATAATGACACCATTTTCATCCATTTTATTTTTGAAAATCCATTTAGTGCCAATGACATTGGTATTAGAAGGCCTAGGGACTAATTCACAAACATCATTTTTCTTAAATTGAAACAGTTCTTCTTGCATAGCATTAATCCAATGTTCATCTTTTAATGCTTCTTTAAAGTTTTTAGGTTCATTTTTAGAAGTTTAGCATAGATAGGTAACTTCATTTTCTAATTGCGCCCTAGTCTTGACACCTACCTCGGGATCTCCTATAATTTGTGAAGTGTCATGACTTTTATGCACCCAAGGAGTAACTTACTTTTTCTCGGTAGTTGGAATAACCAAATCATTTTGAGATTCAATACTTTCAACATTTGACACAACATCACACTCAGATGACAAATCTTCCTCATTATTAATTGGTGTGGCCGGAGCATCATCTTTTATGACAACATTAATGGATTCCATTACTTTAGAGTTACTTAAGTTGAAAACTCTAAAGGCTCTACTATTTTGAGAATATCCTAGTAAAATACCTTCATCACCCCTTGAGTCAAATTTGCCTAGAAGTTCTTTATCTCGAAGAATATAGCATGGACTTCCAAACACTCTAAAATAGGACAAATTAGGTTTCTTACCCATCCACAATTCATAAGGAGTTTTGTTAGTGTTAGGACACAGATAAACTGTATTTACTGTGTGACATGCAGTGTTAACCGCTTTGGCCCAAAACCTACGGGGCACATTTCTTCCTAGGAGCATAGACCTTGCCATTTCTTCGATCGTTCGATTTTTTCGTTCAACTATACCATTTTGTTGAGGAGTTCGAACGATCGATAATTCATGTTTTATTCCTATTTCATCACATAAGGCATTCACACCGGATTCCTTGAATTCGGTTCCATTATCACTCCTAAAGCGGTTTATGGTAACACCGTGAAGATTTTGAAGAGCTCTACATTTAACAGTAAGAAAGTCAACTGTTTCAGATTTTTCTCTTGGAAAGCCTACAATAGAGTATCTAAAGAAATCATCCACCATAACTAAGATGTATCTTTTTCCTCCTATGCTCTCGGTACGAGTGGGACCCATAAGGTACATGTGTATCAATTCTAAGACATGAGATATTGTTATAGAGTTTAACTTCTTATGAGGACTTTTCATTTTTTTTCCAAATTGACACGGTCCGCAAATGGTGGACGTTGGCTTTCCTAGTTGCGGTAAGCCTCGAACTAGATCTTTTCTCACAAGTACGTCAAGATCTCTAAAGTTAACATGACCTAATATTTGATGCCAAAGATCGGTAGATGATGATTTTACATTATTGCAAACTAAAGATGATTTAAGAATGATTCCATAGCAATTGTCACTAGTTCTAACACCATGTAAAATAGATTCACCTGACTGATCATAAACAATGCACTCCGATTGACTAAATTTCACATCAAGATTATCGTCACATAGTTGGCTAATACTTATAAAATTAGCCTTTAGACCATCAACATAAAGCACATTTTTAAGTTTAGGAAATCCGGAGATTTCAATAGATCCTCTACCCATGATTTGCGACTTGCTACCATCCCCAAAAGTTACTTTACCATCTTTATAGTTTTCGAGAGTGGTAAATAGAGATTTATCGCCAGTCATATGTCTTGAACAACCACTATCAAAGTACCATTGATAGGTATTTTGTGCCTTTAGTGCAACGTGAGAAACAAAATCTTTCTTGGTTTGATTTTTCTTAACCCAAGCTTGAGTTGTTTTCTTTCCTTGATTCGCTCTAGTCTTATAATTAGAATTATTTCCTTGGACTTTAGAAAACCTAAGAAACTCTTCCATTAGACCTTTAGAAGTATTGACTAGATACTCGACTTGACTCTTAAGATTAGCTAAGGAGCTATAGGGTTGTTTTGAATTTTTAAATTGAGGGTTCTTTCCAAGTTCGTAGAAAAAATATTTAAGATGACCCCGTTTGTGACAATATGAGCATACATAGGGTTGCTTTGGGCCGGCCTTTAAAGGTTGCTTAGAAGGATTTACTTTAGGAACTTTAGATTTTGTAATAAACTTAGCAACAAGTTCGGTTTTGACTGTTGAAGAATTTCCTTCTTCATATCCTATAGCCTTTCTCTCTTGATAACCTTTCTCCTTATATCCTAAAGCAGGACCTAGAAATAATTTTCCCATTCTTCCTGAATTATCCTTGAGTGTGACTTTAACTTCACGAGAGGACTCAAGATCTTTTTCAAGTTGGGACATTTTAGCTTCTAGAGATGTTCTAATTTTTAGAGACTCATTAAGATCTTTGTTAACACCTTTTAAGGAGATAATTAAGTCACATTTTTCTTTACCAATCACGATAAGCTTTTCAGAAAGAGATATCTTAATTGCCTCGAGTTTACTAACTAAACCCTCCTTCTCCTTCAGGCCTTTCAACTCTTTTTCTAAAGTTAATACTTTAAAGGTTAATCTTTTGTTGACTTTTTTAATGCGAAGAGATTCATTGTAGAGTTCGGAATAAGCAGATTGTAGTTCACTCTCATCTATATCACTATCACTCTCTTTTTCATCACTACTAGTAGAATGAGTAGAAACAACCTCAAGATTTTGTTCGGAATTATCAACATTAACGTATGACACACTCTAATTACTAGCATGGCTCGCAATAAAGGCAGTGAAGTTATTTTTAGACGGGTTAGAGTCATCAGAGTCTTCAGAATCATTATCACTGTCACTTAGAGTAGCATTGTAAACAGCTTTTTCTTTGCCTTGTCTTTTAAGTTTTATAGGGCACTTGAAAGCTCTATGACCACATCCCTCACATTTAGAGCATCTCTCCGAATCATCCTTTTTAAAGTTGTCTTTATTGAACTTCTTTGGATCCTGATTAGTGAATTTTTTATTTCCTCCTTTGTTTTTATTCTCAAATTTAGGTTTTTCAAATTTAGAGTTTTGTTTTTTAAACTTGAGAAATTTTTTAAATTTTTTAGCAAATAAGGCAATATCATCAGGATCAAAGTCAGACTCATCAGAATCAGACACATCGACTTTCTTAACTTTTAAAGCAACTCCTTTATCTTTGCCTTTGTTATCTTTAGGAAACATATCTAGTTCATAAGTTTGCAGATCACCAACAAGTCTTCAAGTTTTAAAGTATTTAGGTTTTCTAAAGAATTAAGAACAGTGACTTTAGGAATGAATCGCTTAGGAAGACATCTAAGTATTTTCTTAACAACACGATTTTCAGGTATTTTTTCACCTAAGTTAAAGCAAGAGTTAACTATGCCAGATAAACGAGCACAAAACTCATCAAATGTTTCAGTTTCTTTCATGCTGATCGTTTCAAATTGTGTAGTTAAAATTTGAAGTTTTGATGCTTTAACAACACTAGTTCCCTCATGAGTAACTTGGAGAATGTTCCAAGCTTCCTTTGACGTTTCGCACGCCATTATATGATGAAATTCATCGGGAGACACGGCACCAAATAAGGAATTTAATCCTTTAGAGTTAAAGTTACACCATTTTAGTTCTTCCTCACACCACTGTTCAACAGGAGTCAAAATACGTTCATCATTAACAACCATAGTAGGAGGGGACCATCATCCTTCAACAGTAACCCAAACACGTTCATCAATTGATTTAAGAGCGGATTTCATACGTGGTTTCCAATAGGTATAATTAGTTCCATCAAACAAAGGTAGTCTATTCGACGAAAAACTACCCATATAACCTCCAAGATTCATCTAAATAACTTTTAGAAACAAGCTCTGATACCAGTTTGAAGTTGTAAGGTTATAAGGTCTTAGTTTAATTCGAAGAATACACACACACGCAATCCAATTTTAATATTAGATATAAAGAGATATTCTCTAATTTCAATTTAAATGCAGATTCACAAGTTTGCAAGAACAAATTTCAATTAATGCAATGGGATTGATGACTTGACTTAATTAAAATAAAATTATTACAATTTTATTCATTTTATCCTAAGCATACATCTAGGTGATTTAATAAAGTGAAATGCGAAAATCCCAACCACAACACGCCGATGTACAAGGAAAAACCTCGAACGGCTGGGCCTAGACAAAATCCACTAAAAAATAGGTTTTACAAGAGACTCAAAAGACTTACAAACATTGACTCACTCAAGACTTGCTTATGCCGTCCTTGACCTCTGAAGTTGTAGTACACAAATCTCCAACGCGTTGCTCAACACTCCTCGTGTTGCGGTATCCACCGAAGCCCAAAACCATCGTTTCCTCAAAGCTTGAATGTAGAGATCCACCGCAAACTTGCTTGTTGAATGTGAATTTGATTGAAGGGGTTTTGTTTCAAAAGATGATAAAAGTTTTGGAGATAATTTTTACCAAAAAGAGGGAAGTTATGGAAAAATCTCTCAAGAGAATAATGAACTTCCTTAACCTTTGAAACTAATTTTCGTCCATATAAAATAACTGAAAAAGTAGTGGAAAAAAATAGTTATAGGAAAAAACTGCTTAAAAAATAAGTTTAAAAAATCAGACCTGGTAGAACTCGTTCGAACGAGGTCGTTCGAACGACTTCTCATTCGAATGAGTTATCTAACGACGTTCCAGTTTTGAATTAGAAAGGTCATTAGAAACCTCATTCGAACGAGGTCATTCGAATGACCTTTCTATCGAACTTCTAACGAACTTCCAATATAGGCTGGGGAAAGTCGTTAGATCCAGGTCGTTCGAACGACCTGGATAAACTTCGAATGAGATTTTAATTTTTGCACAAAATTGTTCAAATTTATTTCAAAGATTTTTCTTTAGGAACATTACTTATTTACGAACATTTTCTTATATGAAATTTTCTTGATTAGACAAAATACTCCAACACATAAAATTTATTTTGGTCATATACCTTTGTAGGATAGCTAGCATGGCATGAATATTGATGACGCGTGAACTTTGGATGCGATGCTTGAATCTTTGCGTTGAATTATGCTTGATGCAAAATGGCCCAAAATTGTTTTGTCCAACGGAATATAGCCAATATAACAAATGACTCGATTGGAAATTTGTCCTTACAGAGTTGTAGGCTTCAAGGGACGGAGCCCCTCGACTAGAGGTACCTCCAGTTCAAATGGCGACATGTGTCCCATGGGTGACACAAGATTCTACGAGTGTTGGGTTGGGGCCAGCCCAAGTGGCACTCCTCATGAATAAATTTTACGAGTTTTTTCAAACTCCCGTAGGTTCAATGGTGTTGGGGGGATTTGAAGCCAATTCCTTCGTGACACTAGGGGTAGCCCCAATGGCCCCACCAAGTGTTGTTCTAATATGAACGGTCCCAACAAGTATACCCTTTGTTTTGAATCCAACAGTGGGAAATCTAGGAGTATCAACCGTTCCATCTTTGATGATTTCTCCAACTACAATGGGCACTTATCCTATGGTCCCTATGGTCATTCCTTCAACGACATCGGCTATGGAAGAAATAAGGAAACAAATTCTGAATTTCATGCAAGCTTCCTCGCAATCTGCGGGCGAGGTAGCTTTGGTCTATGATGAATTTTGGATGACTTACCCCCAGGAATGCAAAGATGAGCCATACCCAAAAGATTATATTCCTCCCATTTTTTAAAATACATAGGAAAGGGTGGGAACCCGAAAGATCACATTAAACGCTTCGTTGAACACTTGGAGGTGCATTGCAATAACAAGAAACTCAGGTTGAGGGAATTTTATAAATCCTTGATCGATAAAGCATATACATGGTATTCTCATCTAGCTCCTAAGAGTGTTTCCAGGTGGGAAGAGATGCATGTTTTGTTCATCCAGAAGTTCTTTCTGGCGGAAGATGAGTTCACCCTGACCCAACTGGGGAAAGATAAACAACGACCCGAGGAAGATATAGTGGCTTACGTTCGAAGGTTCAGGGAAAGGTCCCTCAATGTGAGCGAGGAGGCCAAAGAGTCCAAGCTACGGAAGATCTATGCGGAAGGACTGCTTCCTAACTACATCTGCCATCTTATTAATGAGGCAGGTGAGGGGACTTTTGCGGCGTTCTTAAAAGTATCAAGGAATATCTCGTTGGTTGTATGACCAAATTTAGTGGTGGTGCCCATGATTTTCAAGGAGCCGATATAACCCGTGGAAGGGAGGTCTCAGCCCATATGGGTAGGGTATACTGAAGGAGCAGATAGGGGCAAGGTAGGGAAAGGGACAACAAGAGGAGGTTTGGAAGAGATAGGGAAGATCCACCACCATTGCTTTGTACAGTAGAAGAGGCCGTCAGCTATTACAACGCAATGGTTCAAGGAGGAACAGTGTACGAACCAAAGGACATCTGTGTTGGGGAATAAGACATTGCAACTAGGGCAGATCCCAAATATTTTTAGATTCATCGAAAGATGCAACATCAAACGGAGAGCTGTTTCACGCTAAGAAGAATTATCGACAAGTATGTGAAGGGAGGAACGTTAAAAATCCCCTCGCAGAATGTTAATAACAACCCACTCCCAGCACATGGTGCCAAAATGGTGGTAGCCTACGATGAGGAGGCAGAAACGGGAGTAAGGTAGCTGACGACGGAGAAGGAGGAGTTTATAGAATCTTTGAAAGATTGCACTAGGGTAATGGAAAACGTAGTGCTATCTTACGTTGAAGCAAGTGTTAAAGATGTGGAGTACGTGTATAATAATAAAGGTAAAGAAGTGGACCAAGTTATAGAATACTGTGCAGTTTTAAAATCCCCAAAGTTCACCTGGTTCATTAACCAGGTAGGGATACCAAGGGAAAGTTGGTCGGAGATAACCCAGGCGATCCTTGAAATTATGAGGAAGAACGTAATCCCTTCGCTGAGATTGAAGGGACCCATGGCCAGGTTGGTAAAGAGGTTTTTATCAGAGATAACTTTCAGTGACGCAGATAGGGCTGTGAGATTCCCTCATAATAGGCCATTGTATGCGACTGCCAGCATCAACGGGGTTAGCTTTGTAAGGGATCTCATGGATGGGGGAGCTTCCAACAATATCATGCCAATCAACTCTTTCCACGCAGCTAATATTCCGGAGGAGAGGTTGGTCCTCATGCCTTTGGTGATTTCAGGCTTTGACTTCCAGTCTTTCAAGTCCATTGGGTATGTGAAAGTCGGGATTGTGATGGGAAATCTGAGTTCCCACATCAAATTACACATGATAGAGAGTGAAACTTCCTACCATATGTTGATAGGAAGGGTGTGGATGCACAACTAAGGGGTAGTTCCTTCGACGTATCACCAATGAGCCAAGTCGAATATCAAGGGAACGGAGGTGACCATTAGAGCTACAAAGAGGCCCTTCGCCATAAAAAAAGATCACCTAATCAATGAAGCATTTTACACAAACCTATAAGAGGATGTAAGAGTCCTCATGAGAAGAATGGAGGGAGTGTGGGTTCCCTTGATCAGAGAAAGGATGGGCCCTTGAATGAGTAGAATAATGAAGTCGTAATTAGTAAAGGAGTGATAACAGAAAAATCCCACCAGGGGGTTCCTAAGCCCCAAAACATCTCAAAGCAACTCAGAGACATGATGAGGCCTAGAGTGGATCCACTGGAGCATGAGGTCCAACGAAAAAGTGAGCTAAGTTAATTTTCAGGAGGAAGAGTTACTGAGGCTTCTAGAGAGAAGAAGAGGAAGGTAGTGGCGACTACCAGCAGACAGTGCAAAAAGGTGATTACTGGAGAAAGAAAGGTGGTTTATCGGTTATAATGGTGTGAACGGGTGGCCTAAGAAACTGATGATGAGGCTAACTCGATATATGAGTGCTTTTGAGTGGATCAACGGGGACAATGCATGGTGATAGACAACTTCAACATACAGAAATTTATGGAAGATGTCACTAAAGAACCAGACTATATGGTGGATAACCAAAACCACAAGCACAAGAGCTGGAACAATTGAACCTGTCAAAAGAAGGGGAGGATCTAAGGCCCATCTTCATTTCGAAGGATCTCAGTAAGGAGAAATGAGAGTCATTGGTTAAGTTGATTCAAGAGTTTGTAAATATTTTTGAATGGAAGTACACAGAGATGGAAGGGCTGGATGAGGAAGTAAGCTGGCATAAGTTGAACATGATGCCTTCATCCATTACGGTGAAATAAGCAATGAGAACGTACAAGCCTGACCTAGACTTGAAAATCAAGGAATAGGTCCTACACTTACTGACGACAGGGATCATCAAACCGATACAACACCCACTATCTAGAATTATCCCAACGGGAAAGAAAGACAAAAGTAAAATAAGGATCTATGTGGATTTCAAAGACTTAAATAGGGCTTGCCCCAAGGATGAGTTTCCTTTACCCTCCATCGATAGTCTAATAGATGCAATGACTAGTAATGAGATGTACATCTTCATGGATGGGTAAATAGGGTACACCCATATTAACATGGACCCCACGAATGGAGAGAAAATGGCGTTTAGAACCCCATTAGGAAACTTCATGTACAAAGTAATGTCGTTTGGACTCAAGACCCCTAGGGATACTTATCAAAGAACAATGATGGCCATTTTTCATGACTTCTTTCACAAATTTGTGGAATTTTATGTGGATGATTTGGTCATCAAATCGAGGAAGGTGGAGTCCCATCTAAGCGATTTGAGGAAGGTGTTTTCTCGATGCCGAAAGTATAAGCTAAAGATGAACCCACTGAAATGTGTCTTCGGGGTAACAAGTGGAAAGTTTCTAGGGTTTGTGGTTGATCGAAAAGGGGTGTAGATGGACCAGGATAAACAACGAGCGATCTTAGAGAAGCCAGGTCCAAGAATAGGGAAGGAGTTAAAGAGTTTCCTTAAAAAAGTTTCCTACCTTAGGAGATTCGTGCCTGGATTGGCCGATATAATAAACTCGTTGATGCAGATTTTACGAAAGAATACAAAATTCAAGTGGGAGGAGGTTCACCAAGAGTCTCTCACTGGGCTGAAGAAGCTTCTTCTTTCACCACAGACCATGGTTGCCCCACGGGCAGGAATAGTGTTGCAGTTATACATCACATCCACCACAAGGTTCGTTGGATCTCTACTAGCATAAGAGATTGACGAGCAATATTGTCCAATCTACTATCTCAGTACAATCATACATGGGACAGAGGTCAGGTATAGTATCTTAGAGAGGCACTGTTTAGCATTAGTTTTTCTAGTGTAAAAACTTAGACATTATATGCTATCTTTTACAATTCATATTGTAACCAGATGTGATCCTATTAAGTATTAGCTGGAAATAACTATATTGATTGGTAGCGCAGCTAGGTGGTTCCTCATCCTCTCAGAATATGACTTGAAGTGCGTGGTTCCTCGCACAATCAAGGGATCAATCTTCACTTCTGGGACATTTGAGCCACCTAAAGAAAGAATTACAGGAGACGACTTGAAGACCAATTACATAAATGCAAATGATGAAAAATGGATGATGTGGTTTGATGGATCTTCGGTAGAAACGAAAGGAGGAGCATGGGTTATTCTTTCAAAATGAATGGAGGAGATTTGTCTTTCCTATAAGTTAGATTTCCTTTGTTACAATAATGAAGTAGAGTATGAAGCGTTACTACTGGGGTTGTTGGAGGCCCTTCGAAGGGGAATTTGTTCACTTTGCATTAAGGGTGATTTGGACTTGGTAAATTAGAAAGTTAATGGAGAATATGCATTAAAACACCTGAACCTGGAACCACAAAGAATGATCATTCAGAGGCTTCCTAGCCAGTTCCATCGGACAAAAATTAAGAGACATCCACAAATAATGAATCTTCGTCCAGACGCCTATGCCACCATTACTGAGAAGATGGATATGAGAGACGATACAACCATAGTTGTGATCCAATAAAAAACAGCTCCCTGGGTTGTACAATCAATTTTGTTGATGGAGGACTATTCTTACTGGAAGGGAGACATTTGAAAACAACTAGAATCGGGGGAAGGAGCGATAAAGTTGAGGGAATTAGACCAATACTTTACAAATCAAGGAAATATTTATTTCAGAAACACGAGAGGATGGTTGTTAAGATGCATCGGCCCAAAAAAAGCTGAGTGGAGGTTTAAGAAAACACACAAAGAGCAGCGCGAAACAACTGTGATTCCTCTTTACAGGAGAATTCAAAGTGATGGATATTTCTGTCCTAGAATGAAGCAGAACGCAACAGAGCTACACCGAAGGTGCGATAAAGGCTAGCTATTCTTTGAGGCGGCTGAATGTCATTTTTTTGAAGCTCAAAGTAACTGGAGGAAGCCCTATATTGACTTTATTAAATATAGAGTTATCCCAATAAAGAAAATTAATGCGATGGGACTAAAGCGAAGGGCCCCGAGGTTATATGTTCAAGATGGGCACCTTTATCGAAGGGGTTACTTCAAAAGGACATTGCGTTGCATCACAAAGGAAGAAGCAGTAAAGGTCCTCAAATAAGTGCATGATTCAGCTCATATAGGCGGGGCTAAGTTGTATGACTAGTTAATGATGTTGGGGTATTATTGGCCAACGATGGAGAAGGACTCTGTTGAGTTCGTTCAAAAATGCAAGGCTTGCCAAATTCATGGAAATATGATCCATGCCCCATCGGTGGACCTATATTACCTGGTAATGCCTTATCCTCTTCACACTTGGGTGTTTGACCTTGTAGGGGCAATACATCCTTCTTTGAGGGGGCAGATCTGGATACTAGTAGAAATGGAGTGCTTTATAAAACAGGCTGAAGCGATACAACTAAGAAGAACAACGACAGGGGTGGTGAGAAACTTCACCAGAGAATACATCATTTGTTGTTTTGGGATTTCAAAGGTTATTATCTCAGATAACGGAACCCCCTTCATCAATTCAAAAGTAACAATGCTCATAGACAAGTACTCCATTGTTCATCATACTTCAACGGCGGCATACCCAAAGTGAAATGGTAAAATCGAAGCAAATAACAAAACCTTGGTTAATATTTTAGCTAAAACGATGGAGGATTTCCCAGGATCATGGGATGATAAGATACCAGTTGTATTATGGGCCTATCAAACAACCTAAAAAAAGACCACATGGTTTAGTCCGTTCTCCCATATTTATGGGGCTGAGGCAATTCTCCCGATAGAGTTTGAAGTGAACTTTGCTCGATACACCTTGCGAAGTAGCATGCTCCCTCAGAATAGGAATTTGCATTCACAAGCATTGGATGAAAACAGGGATAATGCAATACAAAACTTTCAAATGTATATGAAGTAGCTCTCCAGGGCATATGATAACTTGGTGAGACCAAGGAAGTTCGTGGAGGGAGACCTCATTTTGAAGGCAGCAGTGAAGCACATCAGGGGGATTCCTCTACCTATGTTGGTAGCGAATTCGGAGGGACCTTTCATTGTAAAAGAAGCTCACGATTCAGGTTATTGCTTAATTTCTAAGATGGAATAAGACAAGCCATTCAAGCCTAATAATAAATGGTTGAAAGTCTATCAGGTGTAAGTAATTATGTTTAGAACATTATTATATCTAGATGTTGTTATGAATATACAAGTTGTTTTTTATGTCTATTATTGCAACTCGAGTAGAGATGGAACAATTATAGAACTCCATAATATATGCAAGCAGTGACAGCACAAAGAAAATGGCATGAGAAAACAAATATCTTTTTTATTCATTCACAAACTTTGGGGCATTATAAAATTGGTAGCTACTGCCTAAGAATTACATGAGAAGAAAAAGGAAAATGTATACAAAAGTTCATTGGACTAAGAGGAACCACATGTCTGAAGTAGAGAAAAAATATCTGGGAATGTCCGAGGAAGCTGCTAGGCAAGGCTGTTGGGCATTAATAGAAACCTCCAATACCATTTACGCTTGTGTACGGTCGATAAAAAGTTTATCTCATTTCAGCTTCGCAAGGAGCAGAGCCTCTTCGAAGTCCTCCACCTCATTGTTGGCAGCTTCAAGTAGAGGCGCTAGCTTATCCAACTTAGCATCCTCGACCCATTGATCCTCCCGATGTTTCTTCAGCAGTTCCCTCTGACTATCCAGTCGTTGGCTCTTTAATTTTTTTAAGTGCGTAATCATCCAGTCAAAATGGAAGCCATCTCGACCCAACTCCCTCAGATAGCCTATGAATTGGTTAAGAAGAGGCTTGGTAACATTCGTCATTGCAGTACTAAAGATATCAGCAACAACAGTCGCCATGCCCTGAAGCTTATAGATCATCAAGGATTTATTGGATCGTATGAAATCCAAAGTAAAAGTCTCAGAATGGTGGCTTGCAAGAAGCTCAATCAACAAACGATAACTGGAAGGCATTCGGGGAGAACATTGAAGAACCGTGAGGCAAAATTCGTGAGGCACTAAGTCGGGTAGAGGAAGCTCATAACCAGATTCGCTGTCAGCAGAAGCACCCATCGTGGAACCTTGGTCATCATGACTAGAATCTTCTGAAATAGCGGGTTCCCGATGGGGTGAGGCAATGGGCAAAAGAACTGGTAGAGATTTCTCTCCCTCCGAAAAAGATTCGCGTTCAACCTGAGAACAGGTAAAAAACACAATGAGGTAAATAAAAAATCTTAGCAAGTGTTTTTATTGTTAAGTCACCGTTATAGGTGGTGTTTGAAAAAATTCTTAACAAGTGTTTTTATTGTTAAGTCATCGTTATAGGTGGAGTTTATAAAAAATCTTAATAAGTGTTTTTGTTGTTAAGTCACCGTTACCGGTGCAGTTTGCACGTTATAGGTGGAGTTTCCGAAAAATCTTAACAAGTGTTTTCGTTGTTAAGTCACTATTATAGGTGGAGTGTGCAAAAAATCTTAACAAGTGTTTTCGTTGTTAATTCGCCGTTATAGGTGGAGTTTGTGAAAAATCTTAATAAGTGTTTTCATTATTAAGTCACCGTTATAGGTGGAGTTTGCAAAAAATCTTAACAAGTGTTTTCGTTGTTAAGTCACCGTTATCGGTGGAGTTTGGTATCTTAACAAGTGTTTTCTTTGTTAAGTCGCCATTATAGGTGGAGTTTGCAAAAAATATTAACAAGTATTTTCATTGTTAAGTCATCATTATAGGTGGGGTTTGCGAAAAAATGTTAACAAGTGTTTTCATTGTTAAGTCATCGCTATAGGTGAAGTTTGAAAGTTTTACAAATGAGACTCTTCTAGATGGTACATTGTCAAGAATAAAAGACAAACAACGAGAAATGCATAGAAACTAGCAAAGTACCTCAGTAGTGGATGGAGCAAGAATGAACGTCACCAAGAGGCCATAACGACGGGAACTGTTGGGGGCAGGTTTGCCTCCTCAGAAGCCTTAACAGCACCCCCATAGGATCCTCAACTGAGGAGTACGCTTGACCTCCAAGAAATTCTCAAACGTTGGTGGATGCAGAGGAACTAGCATGCTGGGCAGAAATTTCAACCCTGGCCTTGGGAATAGGCAGATCACCAAGAGATGAGGGTGGGGTAAGATATGGAGAAAACTGCAAAAAATGAAGCCAAGTTTTAGAAATGGTTAATAAGTACAAAAGAAGTGAGAAATACCTCAGAGTGTTACTTACCTCAGTTATGGCACCAAAAAGGGAAACTGCAGCTAGGGGTCTCATAAGCACAGTTGGAAGAAGAATGTTAGCTAACAAAGACACCATTTCAACCTAAGACATCCCAATATATTAAAGTTCAACATGTTAAATATAAAAAGGGATGGAGAAGAAATAGGATGTGAGACCTAACAAGTAATTAATAATATGTTACCTCGGGGAAACTTTCTGCAGCAGAAACAATGGGCAGAAGAACCTAGGGTTGAGGTGATATTTCAGAAGGGGTTGGGGGAGTTGGCTCTAGTTCAGAAGAGATGCCCACAGACTCAACGGAATCACCCCACACAGCAACATCCTTCGCACGTTGTGAGGCCGAATGACAGGAATAAGTAAACCCAGTCATGGGGTAACGGGGAGGAGTTATAGCGGTCTAAGAGGAATCAAAACGTCCCCCCACGAAAGGGCTCACGGGGGGGCTGGGTCTTTCTTCTTCAACCTCCTGCACCAAAGTTGTTAAAAATTAAACAGATGCAGATTGCCTTAGAAAAATGGGAGGGAGAACAACAACACACATACATACCTCGGATCCATATGGAGAATGGGAGGATATAACCACTGGAGAAGGAGGAGAGGAGGTAGTAATAGAGGGAGTTGAAGGAAGGTGCAGATTTGGAGTTCATTTCCTCTGGGACTTGGTTCCCAGAGTCATATTCCTTGCATCTGCAGCACCATCACTTTAAGGAACCTTTGAAACCTTCTTTCTCTTTGACCCTGGTTCCGTGGGATTAACCAAGATTGTGGGGAAGTGAGTAAAAGGAGGAACGATGGGAGAATGTCATTCAAACTCAACATTTATTTGTGCCACCTTAGCCTGAACTTGCCTTCTCAACTCCTCGCTCGTTTCTTCAGACATGGGAGAAGGAACGGAGGCGATGGGAAATGCCTCCAAAGGAGTTTGGGGTTGATATTGAGGCTTACACTTTAAAGAAGTCCCACTCTTGGACTTTCTTGTCTTTTTAGCTAGTTGTTAAGAATGTTCTTCATCAGAAGCTACCTCAGTTGAAACCCCTTCACCAAAAATACCTCCTGAAGGAGCAGGCTATTTGGGTATTTTGGCTTTTTTGGGCATTGGGGTAGCCAGAGGAATCATGGAGCAACGTGGTGGAAGCTCATTAGGGGGTTCCTTGGGAGTTTTTCTTAGATGGAACTCAATCCCAAGAATATAATTACCTTTCATCCCCATCTCTAGAGCAGAAAATGAAAGAATTGGGGGATACACGGGATCCTCCTGGATGAACTCAAAAATTTGGGCCAACTGTCTCGGCCACTACTTTAATACAAATAGGGGGTTCATATCCCCTTGCCTTATGATGCTCGGAATGGTGACTCGCCCAGCCATGGTAAAACTTACCCCCCATGCAACAGTAGATGAGAACAGGGAACATGCCTTGCTAAAAGAGACTTTGGGGTGAGATAATTGGAAAGCTGGGTGAGGAGCCCCTGATGAAAACCAAACTGACGACTGCATCGATTGGGATTGTAATGCTCGATGGTGTATCCCCACTCGGTGTAGGAAGGAAGGTACCCCGGTGAAAGTAGAAGGACCACACCTAGAAAAGGGGTCTTAAACGATGAGGTCCAAAGTAGTTGCCTGGACCACCCTTGTTCCATGTTTGAAAAAAACCCAAGAATGGAGGAAGAACTCCTCTTTGTAAGGCCTCATCACAAAACTCCCAGGTTTATCAATAATAGAATTTAACTCCTTTCTACTTTGCCTCTTGTGATAAACAAATGATCATGAAGGCTGAATTGCTTCCCCCAAAGGAGGATGGTTAGTTTTAGCTGCTACAATGGGGAAACGAACATGATGGAAGCTTATCATAAGGACACAGTTGGCAAAGTAGGCTAGGTTATAATGACCAAGAGATCATTCCATGTCAAAAAGAGTTCCTCCAAGCTATGTGTAGAGTGATCCCAAGGCAATTACAGCCAGAGGAAGCCTAATACCCCGGGCCAAGTGGAGGGATATATTGATGAGGTCCCTTCGAGGTTGGTCGATAGGTTTCCCCATTAAAAGGAAATGAGAAATAATGACAAGGATATAGGCAATAAGTTACAGCGATGTATATTGACCAGGGGAAACCTCAAAAGAACTACGTTCAGAACGATCCTTGAAGAAATGGTTTATGAGAGTAATGAATGTGGATTTGTTTTAAGAACCGATGCCCCTTCGGTATATAAGATCCAACTCCAAATGGTCAGCAGCCTCTTGGGCATCTAGGGCCTCATCAGAATAAGGCTCATGGTCGGTTGCCTCAAGGCCCAAAACCTCATACACGTCTTCCAACATTATTATAAGCTCACCCCATATAGTAATGAACGTGTCAGTAGTAACGTTCCAATGAGACACCAGGACAGGAAGGATAGCATTATTCTTGGATAGAGTAAACTCACCAAACCACTTAGCGTGATGAAGCCCAATTTTGGTGAGGGTATCAGCATGGTAACTCTACATGTGGGAGTTCCAGGTAGCGAAGTGAGAAGGAGAGCCTCTAGGCCCTTCAAAGTCAATATGGGACCACGATAAGTCCCCTCTCTCAAGCTAAAATTGAAGAGTACCCTCTGGGGGGGGGGAGAAAGCCCTAGTTAGCAGCAATTTCGTCTTCATCACCAAGCGTCATGTCATCATACTTAGCGTTGAAAATGTAAGTTTTGCAAAACACATCAAAATCTTCAACCTTGCCAAATATAGGGGACCGATGGTAGAAGCACAACTGGTCCTGGTGGCCGGCAGTCACAGAGGTGGTAATAGAGATGGTGGCAAGAGGGGTGGTAGGCGGAGCATTAGTGGCAGACGTAGTAGGATTGTTTGAGGAGGCCATTGAAGTTGACAGTGAAGAGTAAAGAAAAGCTTAGAAAAGGCACTAGAGAAGTAACAATGGAATGGGTAGAAAGTGAGAGTAATTACAGAGGAACGACATGAGGAGAAAATCTTGGCAACAATGGAGTTTTGGCAGAATTTCTCTCTCTAAAGTAGACGAGAGTTTGAAGAAGACGAAGAAAGGATAAGTGTTTTGAAAAAATAGACGTTTGAAATCTTTAGCCCGTCTTTTGAATTCCCACCACCACACGTGTAAAGCCGCCTACAATCATTTCAAATAGACATGTGGCACTTCGGGAAGTGTCGTGATAGTTGAAAAGACGACATTACATCACTAATGAAGCGACGCACGGGGATGGAAAGGGTTTCTTCCAAGATAAGTTTTGGGGTTTAGCACCAAAATTTTTTATGTGTCCGACATATCCGATAACCCCAAATGAATAGGCTTCCCCAACGGTTAAAAAAAAGCTACGATGTCCCCTCATCACAAGTCCAAACGTTATTGTGACTCAGCTACATCCGGGAGAATTTCTACTTTTTCGAACCTGGAGAAACTTTACGAGGGTTAATTCCATAAGTCTTAAGATAGGGCTAGTCCTAACGAAAAAACTCACCGCCTTCAATTATACTCCACCACAGCACAAACTGGATAATTTCACTTCCCTAAAGTCAAAATGAGTATTTGAGAAAGTTAGTAGGTCTATAGGGAGAATTTCAAACAGTCAAGGCACAAAGGTTGAAACTCAGTAATAGGAAAAAGTTGTGATGTCCCTTTGCCAAAGCGCTAATAAGCCACAGCGCTTCGACTCTGGTACATCGGGCATAATTTTACTTTTTCCTGGAGGCGTTACCCACAGTTGGCTGCAATGAAGGAAAAGACGCCATAATTTTTTCACAGAGAAGGTCATCGGATTGAGAAGTTTTCATCTAGACATTTCTTATTTCCACAATGAATCTCTTAACGAAAGGGAAAATGTAGAGGGGGCTTGAAGGTAATCCTGAGATTAGAAATAATCCCCCCATTAACAACATTGTTTGGGATTCAGGAAGCGAGGCAGCTCAGCGAGTCAACTCAGTGAGGCAGTTCGGCATGGTATCTCAGCGAGGCAAGTCAGTGCGGCAGCTCAGCATGGCAACTCAGCGAGGCAGCTCAGCGTGGCAATTCATCAAGACAGCCCAGCATTGCATCTCAGTGTTTGGGACTAAGGTATTTCAGCGTGGCAGCTCATACTTTATCTTGTTCTGTTACTTAGTCGCATTGTATGTTTGTTTATATTGACTGTGGGCTATAATGATTCTTAGTGTGAGGTCGAACGATACTTGCAAGAGACGACACTTGGCAGGTCCTAGGAGAGCTTTCACTCTCTACCGAACGACCTCACTGTGGGAAATTTAGAGGGACTTGGTTTGGAGGATTGAGAAGTGAGGCACCTTTGGGGCTTGTCCTCACCATCTTAGATACACCTGGTAAAACACCAAAAGACCCTGATCGTGGAACCCCGGGCGGAGAAGCCTTGAGTTCCATCGGGCATTGAATTATGGACCAAATAACCCTTTATTTAATGTCACATCTAATGTAAGTGATGTCACTAGCCTACTAGCTAATGTCAAATCTGCTATTGAGAAAACCACCATGGTATTTGGGGCAAACAGACAGTTAGTAAGCCATCTATGTGATGACAGCCACCTGACACATAGTGGTTAGGCAAAAGGCATGTCTAGGCATTTAATGTTTATGATGTTGATCTAACTAGGGCATCAGGAATTTTAATGTTTGTGACATAAATTATGAGGGATGTCTTTCAGAATAATTAATGACTGAGTTACCTCGGGAGTGGTGTGGTGGGCTATTTAAGGACCCCAACCACCTATGGGGAGAACGTGTTCTTTGGTAACAGTTCAGAAGTTATTACTATAGAGAATATACATCAAAGAGATATTTACTGCAAACTAGAGAGTTTACTCACCCACCATTGTCATTTATTAAGGAGTTGTAATACTTGACAGAGATCATTAAGGGTGGTTAAGGTGTTTGCCTGTCTGCCAAGGTGTATCTAGGGCGCTCATTTTCTCTATCCTGTAATACCCCGTACTTTTGGCTATATTTATTTTTGGGATTAATTAATTAAATGTGAATTAACTGGTAATTAATCCGGGTTAAAAATACTAGCGAGATGCGAGTTGGTATTTGATTATATGTACATATATATGATTATATATGAATTTGGAATTATGAAATTTGTCGTGAGATTTATATACGGCAATTTGGGAATTTTGTTGAGACGCGTGTGACCACCGCGTCATGGTATATTATTTTAATTATAAAAGTGATTTTTATTTCTATTATCCGTATGGTCGTTTTGAGTGCGCCAACGCGTCCGAAAGGGTCGAGATAGTCAGAAAACACTAGCCGGGGGTGTAGTTTGGGTCCCGGGGTATTTTTAGGCCATACCGGCATTATAAAGGGTATTTTGGTAATTTTGCATTTTGAGGAATTTTTAATGACGAAAATTAGCTAAGTAAATCTGATGTGGATTTGACCCACTAAGCCACTAACCAACCCTTAATGACCCTATAAGCTACAGAGGTTATCAAATTATGTTTCCAACTTTCCCAAAGAAAACCCTAGCCACCATAGCCACCTTTGGAGAAGAAAGCTTGGAGAGGGAGAGGAAGAGAAGGAATTCTGCAGAAACCTTTACGAGATCAACACCAAATTCAGAGACAATAGAGGCAAGTGGTTTAATTACTTTTAAATTCAGAGAATGTTCCTTCCATGTTAGAGAAATTGAAAATTTATAATTGTTCTTGGAAGATAAATGAAAACCCATGTGGTTTAGAACTTAGAACTTGAAAATCTTGAGGAGAATTGCATGTAGAATGATAGGTAGATGATTATTCTCATGATATTTGTGATTGGAAGAAATTAAAACGGATTTATATTGGGTTAATTCATGATTCAAAAAGTTAGGGTTTATGTTCTTGAATAATTGGGGAAAAAGTGTAGAGATTTGTATATTGATTGATGTTTGGGTGATTTAATCCTTTAAAACGTGTTAGGAGATGACTATAATATGTTTAGGATTGATTAGGGACCTTAAAACAATCATTGGGACAAATTTTAGAAGAGATTTGAGGAGTAGAAATGGTGAAAAACGAGATTGGGAAAATTCTGGGCCGAAACTGGTCCCTCGTTAGAAGACCTTCCCAAGTCGTTCGATCGAGCTCGTTCGAACGAGCTTCTAACGAGTTGACCAGTCGCTTCTAACGAAAAGGAATTTTTTTCGATACTTCGTTCGAACGAGATCTCATTAGAAGGTCCAGTTCGTTCGAACGAACTGGATCTCGTTCGAACAGTCTCGTTCGAACGAGACTTCTAACGAGCTGACAGTTTGATCTCGTTCGAACAGCCTCATTCGAACGAGACTTCTAACGAGCTGGCAGTCTGGGCCTTTTTGGCCTGTTTTGAGGTTGGGAGTCCCGTAAACTTGTTCGAGGGTAGAGTTAACATTCCTTTGATGATGTATTGAGAGATTTGGGACTTTTGGGATATTATGAGGAGTAAATTATATACGAGTGATTTAAATCAATGAACCGTTTGGATTAAGACGTGAGTGTTTACTACGACGTGAGAATTAATTATGGCGCGTATGATTATAAACCGGAATAGTATAAATTGTGATAATTATAAGTTGGTACGAGAATACGATATGTACTACGATTAAACTACAGTGTTACTAAGACGTGTGTTTACTTAGTATTGGTATATGAATTGTGTGTATGACATACCTACCATACTTGCTATCATGGGAGGTTTGCGTTCGCTTAGGGCCCTCTAATCCTTGTGTTGCCCAGATTTAGACTGGTTACCTCGATGAACATAGGTCAGAGAAAGACTTATTGGGATGTTAATAAGTCCGCTGATCGTGGGAGCGTAGGTATGTACGTGACCCATGTGATGTGACTGTGTTCGCCTCCACTATTTGTGATTTGTGTTATCTGAACTATTCCTGAGAGATTCGGAATATGTGATCCTTATGTACATGATGTACCGGGATGGATAGCAGAGTATGTGTGCACCACAGCTTAGTTCTCGGGGTGCTTGTATTGTATATTTATGATGTGAAGAATATACACTTAATTAATGAGAACCTTCATGTTAATGTTGTGAAAATAATTACGGTATTGTTTCGAGAAACATAACGAGTTAGCTGATAGTGAAATATATTGCATATTGAGCATCTGAGTTTACGTTAAATCCCTATTTCATTACGAGCGTTATAATGTTAATAGAACCGAGTAATAAGGGTAGGACCTATGACAGTCTAGCTAGATACGATGTCACTTAGCTAGTGATTTGTGTCGTTATAGATGGGTACTTACGTTAGGAGTGCACAGTTAGACGAGAGGTGAGAATTTCATGTGAGTGAATGTCCTAACATGTACTTTGCATTTAATGTTTTAAATGTTTTTAAAGCACTTGCAGGTTTTTAAAAATATCTCCACATTCGGGCTCTGACCCGTTTGCTTTCAAATCTTTTTCTTGTAAAACCATTTTAGGTGCCCAGCCACAGGGACACCAAGCATAGGATACTCATTCAGGTGACGAGCTGTAGCTGTTTGTGGAAGCTACAGGGATTCGCTTGTAGACGCTTCTATCATTTGGATTCCAGAGTCATTATCTATCAGTTGTAGGGCATGTTGCCCATTTCTATTAGAGACATTCTTCTATTGCAGTTTTCAGACTTTGGCATGTAATGTTTTAGTATTCGGTTTAATTATTTCAGTTGTGGGATTTGTAGTGAGGAGTTTTCCTCCAGACTTTAATTACATTATGTGAGGGTTATTCTTTTTACTTCAGTATGGTGTATGGTATTATTATTCTTCATTACACTTGTTGCATGTTAATCAGACTTTAATTAAAATTTGGCAACTTACTTTTTAAATACTAGGTGGTTAGTAATAATAAAAATGTTTTCGACAGTGATGCTATTAACTGAGCCAACTTGGCATTTTGAATTAATTTAATAAAGGAGTAGCTACCCGGTATTTAATTAGTCGGGGTGTCACAGGTGGTATCAGAGCATCAGGTTCTAGTGTCCTTTAGGATCTGTACGACTATTATGTTTCCGCTAAGCTTCTTTGATATAGAGCCCTATATTTTAGAAATGTTGTACTCTTTTGTGTATTCTTCGTTCTTCAGCTATTTTAAGTTTATAACAGTGAACTTATAGACTTTGTTCTTATTTCAGATGCCTCCACGACGTGCACGATAAGTTCCCAGGGATGCAACGCCCGAACCCCAGCCCGCTCCAGTTCAGGGCATGATGAACGCCGCTGAGGTTGTAGCTATAGTAGCCCAAGCGGTAAATGCCGCAATTGCCGTTGTTCAACAGGCACAGCCTCAGGCGCCGGTTGCCGCGCCAGTGCAGGCAAATGCATTCCCGTCTGCTTGGGAGCGTGTGCGTGACGCTTTTCAGAAAGCGCATCCGCCAGAGTTTGCAGGTAGCTCAGATGTGGTAGTCTCGAGCCAGTGGAGGAAGGATATGCAGAGGCACTTAAGGATGTATGAGTGCACGGACGTTCAGAAGCAGGTGCTAGCTACTTTCAAGCTAGTTGGATCTGCACTGCAGTGGTGGGAGTCTATTACCACCACGGAGGAGAGGGATACTCTCACTATTCAGGACTTCTGGGTGCGATTCGACCGCAAGTACTTTCCGTCCGCTGTTCATACGGAAATGAGGAGGAGACTGATGAGTCTGAGGCAAGAGGGTAAGACTGTGGCCGAGTATGAGGCCGAGTTCACGAACCTGTTGAATATCGTCCCAGATGAGATACCAACAGAGAAGAAGAAGATTGAGAAGTTCACGGACGGGTTGACATGGAGGATCCGTCAGCATCTGTTAGGGAACCTTTCGTTGGCCACGTATTCTGATGTGGTTATCGCTGCTTTGTTACACTACCAGGACCACCGCTTTCATATGGCTGAGGGCAAGAGGTCGGGAGAGTCTAGCCATCAGGGCAGGACTGGAGGACATAGTGCCGGTGGGGCACAATCTGTTCAGGGGCAGAGACAGGGTGAGCAGGGTTCGCAGCAGGGGGATCAGAAGAGGTTCCGATCAGGTAACTACAGACAGGGACAGGGAGGTTTCCGTCAGGGCCATCAGGGTCCAAACGGCCATCAGGGCCAACAGAGGCATAATGGGCAGCAGTT
Source organism: Sambucus nigra (assembly GCA_949130495.1). Lineage (NCBI taxonomy): Eukaryota > Viridiplantae > Streptophyta > Magnoliopsida > Dipsacales > Adoxaceae > Sambucus > Sambucus nigra. Next base: position 731,249,840 of record OX422211.1, read on the forward strand.
TCACCAGGGCCAGCAGGTCCAAGGGAGGAACGGTAACGGCCACCAAGGCCGGGGACAACAGGGGCAGAGAGGAGGGAACTTCCCAGGGAAGTGTTTTGTTTATGGCAAGAATATCCATAAGCGACAGGATTGTCCTGATAGGGGCAGGGCCCCACAGCAGCAGCAGCAGGGTGCCCGCCAGGAACCACAGAGGCATATGTTTCCCGCCGCTCTCCCTGTACCGCCACAGATGGCAGCATTGCCACCTATTCCAGCAGTCCCCGTACAGCAGGGGCAGCTACAGTATGGACGTGTCTACAACGTTCACCAGGCTGCAGTTCCACAGGCACCGCCCGTAATTGAGGGTACGTTTCCTATCCATGGCACTATGGGTCGGGTATTGTTTGATACGGGTGCTACACATTGTTTTATAGCTACACACTTTGCGAAAGCTTTAGGATTGTTAGCTACGGCAGAGAGCACAGTGACGTGTGTCAAATCACCATTGGGGAGTGGGTCACTTATTTTCTTTATATGCCGGGGAGTGGGGGTAGAGATTGGTGGTTTGGTATTACCTGCGGACATGTTGGTATTAGATATGCATGTTCACGATGTGATTATCGGTATGGATTGGCTCGTAGCATATAGGGCCATGATTGATTGCTTCAGCGGGAGCATTATTTTTGCCATTCCGGGGCAGGAGATGTTTGTAGTGGCGATGCCTCGCCCAGAGGGAGGATCGACCGCTCATCTGTATTACATAGAGGAGGATACCTCTAAGGAGGTTGTGATTCCTTTAGATTCTATCCCAGTTGTTAGGGAGTATTCGGATGTGTTTCAGGAGATACCAGGCTTACCACCCAATAGAGAGAAAGACTTTGTTATAGACCTATTAACAGATACGAGGCCTATAGCACGTGCACCGTACTGTATGGCTCCGGCAGAGATGTGAGAGCTACGAGATCAGATAGAGCAGCTGTTAGGACAGGGCTTTATTCGTAGGAGTACCTCACCCTGGGGCGATCCAGTTTTTTTTGTGAAGAAGAGGGACGGTTAACTGAGATTGTCTGTGGACTACCGAGAGTTGAATAAGGTCACGATACGGAATAAGTATCCGTTGCCTCGAATCGATGACTTATTCGACCAGTTGAGAGGAGCTTATTTCTTCTCGAAGATTGATTTTAGATCGGGATACCATCAGTTGCGTATCAGGGAGGAGGATGTCTCGAAGACTGCGTTCTTATCGAGATATGGTTCTTACGAGTTTCGGGTTATGCCTTTCGGCTTGACCAACGCTCCGGCAGTGTTTATGGACTTGATGAACAGAGTGTTCAGGGATTTCCTAGATCAGTTTGTCATTGTCTTCATCGATGATATTCTGGTTTACTCCCATACAGAGGAGGAGCACGCCGAGCATTTGAGGCACGTTTTACAGACACTTCGTCAGAACGAGTTGTATGCAAAATATGAGAAGTGCGGGTTTTGGCTGAAGGAAGTCCAGTTTTTAGGACACATTATTTCCGACCGGGGGATATCTGTTGATCCGGGGAAAGTATCCGCGGTGAGGGAGTGGGGACAGCCCATGACACTAACGGAGATTCGTAGTTTCTTGGGTCTAGCAGGATACTACAGGAGGTTTATTCGGGGTTTCTCGGAGATAGCAGGTCCTTTGACACATCTGACTCGTAAGGGTGTGCCCTACATCTGGAGTGATGCCTGTCAGTTGGCATTCGATGAATTGAAGGACAAATTGACCTCAGCACCTGTGTTAGCATTGCCGAGACCGGGATTTGAGTATTTGGTTTACACCGATGCGTCTTTGGAAGGGCTTGGAGGTGTATTACAGCAGGAGGGACAGGCCATAGCTTATGCTTCCCGTAAGCTTAAGACTCATGAGAAGAATTACCCCACGCATGATTTAGAGTTGGCAGCAGTGGTATTTGCCCTACGGATTTGGAGGCACTATCTTCTGGGGGAGAAGTTGCAACTGTTCACGGACCACAAGTCCCTACGGTACCTGTTCACGCAGAAAGAGTTGAATATGCGGCAGCGTAGGTGGCTTGAGTTTGTGAAAGACTACCAGTTCGACATCCAGTACCACCCAGGTAAGGCTAACGTGGTAGCAGACGCGTTGAGCCATAGACCAGTAGATGAGGTGGCAGAGGTGTGGAAGGCAAAGTGGAAGGAATTGGGACACCAGGATGCAGTGGCCCGATCTTTCATGTCTGTGATGATCGTTACACCGCAGATTTTCACGAAGGTAGTACGGGCACAGGCTAATGACTCGTTCTATCAGGAGTAGATAGTTCGATTACTAGCAGAGGGAGCCGAGTCCTATACCGTTAGCTCAGACGGGGGATTACGCTTCAATGGGAGATTGATAGTTCCAGAAGGGGAGGAATTGCGACACGATGTGATGGCAGAGTCGCACGGCTGACGGTTCGCGGTACATCCCGGAGGGGACAAAATGTACCAAGACATGAGACGCCAGTATTGGTGGAGCGGTATGAAGAGAGATATCACTGAATTTGTTTCGAAATGCACCACTTGTCAGCTTGTAAAAGTGGATCATCAGAGACCGGCAGGATTGCTACAGCCGTTGGAGGTCCCGGTGTGGATGTGGGAGAGCATATCCATGGACTTTATCATGGGGTTGCCTACGTCGCAGATGGGTCACGACTCCGCTTGGGTAATTGTGGACAGGTTGTCCAAGGTCGCTCACTTTTACCCGTAAGGACTGACTACACTACGGGACAGTATGCCCAGCTCTTCATTTCAGAGGTTGTGAGACTTCACGGTGTGCCCCTAAATATCGTGTCTGACAGAGACAAGATATTTGTTTCAAGGTTTTGGGAGAGTTTCCAGGAGGCCATGGGCACGGAATTGCGGTTGAGTACGGCATATCATCCGCAGACCAATGGGCAGACAGAGCGCACCAATCAGATGTTGGAGGACATGCTGCGCATGTGCATTATTGACTTTAGGGGTGGATGGGAGCAGTACCTTCCACTGGTGGAGTTTGCTTACAACAACTCCTATCAGTTCACTATTGGCATGGCTCCGTTTGAGGCATTGTACAGTAGGCCTTGTCGTTCCCCAGCATGTTGGTTAGAGGTGGGGGACAACAAACTACTTGGGCCGGAAGTGATTCAGGATACTTCGGCAAGGATTGAGTTGATTCGGAGTCGCATTCGGGTAGCTCAAGACATGCAGAAGAGTTATGCTGATGCGAAGAGATTTTTCAGGGAGTTCCAAGTGGGGGACCAGGTTTTGCTCCGAGTATCTCCTATGAAGGGGATTATGCATTTCGGGAAGAAGGGGAAGTTGGCACCAAGGTATGTGGGGCCGTTTCCTATTATTGAACGGATCGGACCGGTTGCGTACAGACTTGGGTTACCGAAGCATTTGCATCGGATTCACGATGTGTTCCATATTTCCTCGCTGAGGAAATACCTTAGGGATAATTTGGCTCATTCTCACATTGCGGTGGAGGACATCGATCTCAAGCCGGATAGCTCCTACGAGGAGGGGCCGATTGCTATTTTGGACCAAAGTGAGAGGAAGCTGCGGTCAAAGATCGTTCCGTTAGTGCGTGTTCAGTGGCGACATCACAATGTCGAGGAGTCCACATGGGAGCGCGAGGATGAGATGCGCGAACGTTATCCAGAGTTAGTTTTAGCAGGTACTTTCTAGTTTCGAATTTCGGGACGAAATTCAGTTATTAGGGGGGGAGTATGTAATACGCCGTACTTTTGGCTATATTTATTTTTGGGATTAATTAATTAAATGTGAATTAATTGGTAATTAATCCGGGTTAAAAATACTAGCGAGATGCGAGTTGGTATTTGATTATATGTACATATATATGATTATATATGAATTTGGAATTATGAAATTTGTCGTGAGATTTATATACGACAATTTGGGAATTTTGTTGAGACGCGTGTGACCGCCGCGTCATGGTATATTATTTTAATTATAAAAGTGATTTTTATTTCTATTATCCGTATGGTCATTTTGAGTGCGCCAACGCGTCCGGAAGGGTCGAGATAGTCAGAAAACACTAGCCGGGGGTGTAGTTTGGGTCCCGGGGTATTTTTAGGCCATATCGGCATTATAAAGGGTATTTTGGTAATTTTGCATTTAGAGGAATTTTTAGTGACAAAATTAGCTAAGTAAATCTGATGTGGATTTGACCCACTAAGCCACTAACCAACCCTTAATGACCCTATAAGCTACGGAGGTTATCAAATTATGTTTCCAACTTTCCCAAAGAAAACCCTAGCCACCATAGCCACCTTTGGAGAAGAAAGCTTGGAGAGGGAGAGGAAGAGAAGGAATTCTGCAGAAACCTTTACGAAATCAACACCAAATTCAGAGACAATAGAGGCAAGTGGTTTAATTACTTTTAAATTCAGAGAATGTTCCTTCCATGTTAGAGAAATTGAAAATTTATAATTGTTCTTGGAAGATAAATGAAAACCCATGTGGTTTAGAACTTAGAACTTGAAAATCTTGAGGAGAATTGCATGTAGAATGATAGGTAGATGATTATTCTCATGATATTTTTGATTGGAAGAAATTAAAACGGATTTATATTGGGTTCATTCATGATTCAAAAAGTTAGGGTTTATGTTCTTGAATAATTGGGGAAAAAGTGTAGAGATTTGTATATTGATTGATGCTTGGGTGATTTAATCCTTTAAAACGTGTTAGGAGATGACTATAATATGTTTAGGATTGATTAGGGACCTTAAAACAATCATTGGGACAAATTTTAGAAGAGATTTGAGGAGTAGAAATGGTGAAAAACGAGATTGGGAAAATTCTGGGCCGAAACTGGTCCCTCGTTAGAAGACCTTCCCAGGTCGTTCGAACGAGCTTCTAACGAGTTGACCAGTCGCTTCTAAAGTAGCTAGAAGAGAAGATAGATTTTATGATAATTCCATGACCCATTTCTCAATGGGGAGTGAATTTGTTAGGACATATTCCCCTCTAAAAAGTCCAAAACAAGTTGTTTGTTATGGCCATTGATTATTTCTCCAAGTAGGATGAGGTTGAGCCTTTAGCCACCATCACTGAGAAAACACCACCAATTTTATTTGGAAGAACATCATCTGTAAGTTTGGCTTCACCAAAGCCATCATTTCAAATAATGGTAAGTGATTTGATAACACATCCTTAATAGAATTATGTTTGGTCTATGGCATAAGTAGTCATTACTCATCAATAGGACATCTTCAATCCAATGGCCAAGTCGAAGTAACCAACATAACCATTTTCCACAGCTTGGTATAAAGGATAGAGAATGCCAAGGGGTTATGGTCTGAGCAGTTACCAAGAAACCTATGGGCTTCCAAGATAATAGTCAGAGATGCAATAGGAGAAACTCCCTTATTCCTATCCTTTGTCACTGAGAGGTGATCCCAACAGAGGTCGAGGTCCCTACAAAGAGGGTAGATCAGCTCGAACCAATGGCTAATGATTAAGGTCTCAATATGTCCCTATATGAGTCGTAAGGGAAGAGATACGGTACATTGATTCGAATGGTTTCATAGAAGCAGAGGATAGCCTCATATTTCAACAAAAAAGTTCGACATGGATAATTCAAGGTGGGGGTCTTTTCACGGAGATAGCTCGCCCTTGCAACCAAAAATTCAAATATTGGAAAATTAGGCCCAAGGTGAGAAGGTCCCTATGTGGTAACCCAAATATTAAGACCAAGGTGGAATTACCTCAAAGATATGGAAGGATATCAAATGACACACCCTTGGAACAGAGAGCACCTGAAAATTTACTATCAGTGATGTATTCTGCTGCTTGAATGAAATAAAAAGAACTTTTTTTTCTACTTCTGATGTCTTAATACCATGTTCAAAATGAGTTGCAATGCTTTGATCGTTGGATCTAAACTAATGTTTGAGATGAGAATGACCCGAGTCCAAAGGCTCATGTAGTTCCAAGGCCTCAAATCTCGACCCCCAAAGTCCCCAATGTCTTTAATGACACAAAAATAGTTGCAAGGATTCAACCATTTGCCTTAAACAAAAGGATAAGGTTCAAAAGACCTGAGTCCAAAGAATCATCAATTTACAAAGTCTTAATAATGGACTCCCAAAGTCCCCAAGGTTTTTAACGACCCATTGAGGGTTGCAAGGCTTTCATCCTTGACTCGAAATTAATATTCAAAGGTCCAAGGACACAAAAAAGACAACAAGAATTACCAAGTGTTTCATCCTTGATTGCATTTGAATTAACTAAGGTCTAAAGAATCATAACATTGAATTAAAAAGGCCCTTATCTCACCAAGTAATGTTTCAAAAACACATAATTATATAAAAAGTGCAAACATGGTTAGCAACTATCTTTTTTACCCAACTTTTTGGAAAAAAACAATTGAAAATTTTCAAGAAGTCCCTTTTAGATACCAAGGTTAAAACTCTCAAAGTTCACCAAAAACTTCATATTTAAAAAAAATGAGTCTTAAGTGTTTGTATGAAAATAATTGTCCAAAAAATCCTATTGTACTAAAGTGTATTGTCCTTAAAACAAAGGTTCAAGGGTCTTATGAACCTTAGTGGAATCTCAAACTTGTGCCATAAAGCTTCCATCCTAGTGGACAAAGGTCCAAGCGGTCTTAGGACTCCTTATGGACCTAAAAAAAAATTCAACTCCTAAGTCGAGAGGTCTTATGGCCTATTGGGGGACTTGAAGTTCAAAAGTTTACAACTCCATAGGTCTTGTGACCTATTATGGAACTTTAAAATTTATAAAAACTAAGTTTAGAGGTCTTAGGACCCTTTATGGGAATTAAGTATTTATAACTCCTATGTGTAGAGATCTTATGACTCATTAGGGGACTACATGTTCAAAAGTTTACAAGTTCAGAGGTCTTATGACCCATTGGTGGACTTCAAAAATTTTAAATACTAACCCCATGGTGCTTACAACACTTTTATGGGACATAGAACTAAAAAATCCCTAAATTCCAAGGCCCTTGGACCCTCAAAGAAATAATATTTTTCATTCTAAGTCTTTCATCCTTAATAAAAACATGTTTGGGAGGTCTTAGGTCCCTTATTGGAACAAAGTTCAAATCAAAATTTCTAAATCTAAGGTGCTAGGACCCTTAATATATATATATATATCTTTTGGCCTTCATACCAAAAAAATTTGGGTTGCTAAGTGTTTGCACAAAAAATTAGCCTTCAGTCCTAGAAAAGTACAAGTACCAAAGATTATAAGGTTCTAAGGTCTTGTTACCCATCGCAGAACCTTATTCTGGAATGTTAAAACTTCACATGTATATCGTAGAGGTCTTAGAACCCCTATATCTACTCCAATAAATTTTCTACTAGTAGACCTCAGGCCGCTATATGTTATGTAAAAAATTCTCTGCAGAGCAAAAATTCAGCAAGTATGAAGTAAAGAAAAGCAGTACAAAAGTTGGAATTTGGAAAACCGAGCTAATCCTATTAAAAGATAGTTATCAAATGTTTACATAAAAGGGCCCATTACCTAAGATAGTTCAAGATAAAAACAAAAAATACATACAAGCTTCTCAAGGCTTGAAATTGATGGCGTTAACAAAATCATAACATTTTAGATAACTGGATTAGGTATGAGAGGTGAAGGCTTCTTTCTGGGCTTGTTCTTCTTCGGTAAGGGTGTTAGAGGTTTAAACATCATCATTACCATTATTTTTTTTATTGTATAAGCTATCATCACCAGGGGGCTTCAATGAATATACCCGGGATATCCACATCAAGAAAGAGCTCTTGGACCTTAGCCTTATAGGACTCTAACCTAGAGTTGTAATTTTACAAGAAAAAATTCCAGAAGGGCTCAAACTCAAGATAGGCATCTAATTTCCTATTCTTTTTAGTGTAAATTCTCCTTTAAATCTTAGTATGCTTTACCATGACCTCAACGTAATCCTTCTATCGATATTGGCCTTTATAGGACAAATTATCCTTCACATCATTTAGATCTGTATCTTACCCTCAAGAAGATTCTTTTGAGGATTTTAAATCTTGAGGGTATGGTCTATAAGTGATCCAACCATCACATTATGCATAATTTTATCCAAAATAAGGTCCCCCTTAACCTTAGCTAAAGAGTCCCGAGAAATGACTAGAAGAAAAGCACTTTCCCCGTGAGTCTTCTCATTGAAAAACTTATCATACTCCAGTGATGTGATCTTGGACTTCTTTATTATAATTTTATTCTTAAAACCATGTGTACAACATGTTATTATTGATTCATAAAGGATTGGTTTATTCATTTATTATAATCAATTATGTGAGAATGATTAATATTTGTTTAAATACATTATTTCATATTAATTTTGATTTGTAGTGCTTAGTAAGAATTCCAATGATACAACTCCGAGTTGATCATAGGGAGACTGGAATTCTGCTCTGGCACTATTGAAATGTTCCAGCCTAGATAAGAGCTTGACATCTTACAACAACAGTTGCGATGCAATCCTAGCAGTTTATCTTAAACTATGGGAAACTGGTGTGATGATTTAGGAACTTATTCGATAGTAAAATAGGTAATTGAGATCGGTACATCCCATGAATGTATTAAATGGTACCACCCATGAGATTTGAGTTTCAGGTCTATTTATATTAGACTCAGTAAATCCCATACCATTTGTAAAGGGTGTAGAGATTCTTAGTCTTGAGAATTACAATGATTGGAATCCTTATGTACTTGTCGCATTGATTACTATTGGTGCGAATAAATTTTATATTGAATAAAATGATACTCATATATTGGGTGACAATTATATGAGTAGGTCTGAGTTCTTAATTCATACGAATCCGTATCGGGTGATTCTGTGGATTCATTACCCCTTTGACAGACTTGCAAGATTTTATTTCCACTAGTTAACCTGATCAGTGGATTATTTATATTCGGTAGAGTAGAAAAAAAAAGTTAAGTCTGAGAATCAAAGAATTTTATTAGACGTTGAATAAAGTCGACTAATAACAAATTAATTTAACCAAGAAGGTATCAGAATATTAACATGTGGAATCATATTTTGTACTGTAATCAACTTTGCAAATGAGACCTCATTATATCTGAGTGATTTATGAAGTAATTAAATTGGAGTAAAGTCATAATTATTTATTGGAATTAATTATGATTAAATAAATTTTGGAAATAAATTATTGTAGTTGTAATTGGGTATTTTTCAGTATTTATTTGAAGTCAATTTAATTATTTGTCCTAAGTCCCTAGTGTAGTCCATATACCTAAGTAGTTTGACCCAGACTCTTACAAAACTCAATTTTGTCCAAGACCACCTTGTTTACTTGTATTTATAGGTGTGCGAGTGGTGAGAGAAAATACTATTCACATTTTTGTGAAGAGTCCTAGATAGAGACCATGATAACTCACTCATAAGGAGGAGTTTTCATCTGAAAAGGTTCGCACACACCTACCTAGATTTGGGGAGGAACATACACTAGAAGATACAAGATCTTTTGAAGGTTATATAACATTTTGAGGATCCAAATGAAGGAATCCCTTCATCATAAAAAAATATTATCCCCATCAGATCACAACCAGATCCACAAAGATATTTTGTTAACAACCCTAGGTTTGTTTTTCAAGCCCTAATAATGTATTGCACATCGAGATGTGACTAGTATTTCTTCGAGTGATAGTTGTGGTCCACCTAGGGATACACAACATCTCTACCCTAATTGTCCCCCATTCAAACTATAAGATATCATGATATCTCCAAACTACAATGACACACGAGGACCTGGGCAACACAATACTCAAACGTCGTAGGCTTTGATTCTATTTACAAATAGGTCCATAAGAGAAATATGGAGCCATCACTAGTGATCTCATGACATTGTATTAGAACACACGGAAGCCATCAAGGTCATCATAACAACGTAGAACCTTATTTTCCACCCCGATAGAGAATAATGACAACTCATTAACGAACCCAAGTCATCACACAAGCACACATAAGCTTCTAGAATTCACACACGCACATGCTTTCAGAGCACTCACTCATTCACACTTTCAAATATAACCCTCTCTCATGCTTATAAAGAATTATTACAATATTTAGATGTCCACCTTTAGGCCAGTGCCTAGACTTTTCAAGGCCAATAATTATTTGGTCCAAATTAAAGCGTTTCCACATCTTTGGAGTCTAAAATCTCTACTTTCTCAAAATCATATCTGCCCCATTTAAGCATTGTAAAAAATACACATGTAAACAAATAAAGAGAGATTATGTTACTAACATCTTTCCCACTTGTAACTCGGTCCCCAAACACACATCTTCAATCTCTAGTTTAACATGGTTCAACTATAGCCTTAAGATAAGCCAGCAAGGTTTCACCCATCCTCTTTGGTTTGTTTTTATAAAAAACACACTCGAAACTCTTAACAACCATACGAGCTCACATTTATTCTGAAAATGGTAAACAAACTCTCTATAGGAATACCTAACCTAAATCATGAAAAAGTACCACTTAAGTTATTTGATACAAGATTAAACTATCTAAATCGATCCGAACAATTTGTTGAAGATACTCTTTTTTTTTTTTAAAATCAAACACAAGATGTGTAAAATAGTATGCATGAGTAATTTCAGTTATAGGTTTACCAGTTTTGGAAACAAAACTTTTAAATAAAAAAAACCAACATAGCCTTAATAAAGGGTTGAGAGGAAAAGGAAGTGTACACAAGAAATTTTAACGTGGTAAAACCCCACCCAATTGGGGAAACATCCACGGTGACCTCTACTCCACAAAAGTAAAAAGTCCACTAAAACCGAGTAACATATTACAAGCTATATAACAATCAAGACACACAATCAAACCTAATCTATGTTTAGAAATGTACCAAATCCTATAGCATTTTCTGACTTCTCCTAAGGTTCTGATGTTGCTGATGTTCTCCCTTCTTCGTAACTTTACTCCTTTTAGCTTTACGTCAACTCTCACATTCCAATATCTCAACACTAACACTTTTCGATGTAGTAGTGTGAAGGTGTATGTGGTGTAGTGCTCTAAACTCATGCATGCAATTCACACACACTTAATTTAGACAATATAAGTTATCAAATTACAAATAGATCTCTTAAGATGCAAGGGTTTCTAAAATTAACTTAGTCAACTAAATCAGATTTTGGATCTTTCAAATAACCGCAGATTAAAAGGGAATCTTGCTATACAAATTAGGCAAGATCCTATGCGCTTTCTTTGTTTGAAAATATTAACTTATTTCCTAAAACGTGAAATAATTTTGAAAGTGAAAACCCCAATCAAGATTCCAAACTAGATCTAACTCTAAAAGTTTGAGTACATTGAAATCAGAAAGAGTTTTGTTTGTTTAGGGTTTGGAAACAACATTTATTTTGAAAACAATAAAAAAAAATAGATTTCTCGAAATAAGAAATCAGATCTAGCAAATACATAAGTGATCTGTATCACATAAACCAAATCTCAAATTTCTATTCAAAGAAATAGAGACTTAATTAACATGATTAAGTGAGCATAGATATATAAGATAATTGAGGAAGAAACTTCACATATCACAAACTATAAGCACTCAGAAAAAGATTTACAGGTTTGGATTTGGTTGAAGTTTGAGTTAGGGTTTGTAAAAACTTCTTCGAACTCTCTCTCTCTCTCTCTAACTCTCTCTCTCTTCTCTTTATTTTCTCTCAGAGGTTAAAATGACAAAAGTTACAAAATTCAAGACGAAGTCTCCTTATATACTAAGAGAAGAAGGATCTGGGACATTGAGGTAAAATGAACAACCAATATTAATTCGAAGTTAATCTGAAGGATACCAATGCACCGCTTTAAAAAAGGATTTGATTGGTTCAAAATCAAACATGGGGATTAACAGAAAACACTTGCAGTTCGTTGATTAGAATGATCCAATGGTGCATAGTGAGTCTGAAGAATGTGAGTGGGAGAAAACACATATCTAGCTGTTATATAAGCAACACGTGTAAGGCAAAGATGTATTTTAAAATGTCTGTTTTTAGAGAGTTGAGAAAACAAATTGTAACCACAATTATCTCAAGAACTTTCAGTTTCTACCCAACCAGATTTTATGCCTTACGAAATAATGATAATACAACCCCAAAGGTTTTTAAGCCATTATTTTTAATTTCTAACAATCATTTTAAAAACTTAGAAATTATTTAAAAATTCCCAAAAATAGTAGAAAATCAATTTTAAGGGAATTAACTCACACACAACGAAATATAGCAAGAAATTATGTATGTATGCAATCCCAGTGTGTGGTGTTGGTGAGCAACCTTTAAGAACTTATAGAGGCATCATCTATATTATGAGGTTCTTTGGTAACTAGGGATGGAACTCAAAATTTTGTCACAATTTCCAAACTACATGAGCACCTATATAGTATAGACTTAAGTAAGTCAAAGATATAGGGTGCTTCAGTCTCCCCCTTTGGAAATATGAGACAAAATCTCCTTTGAGTCAACGAGGACTCGTATGGATACAAAATAAATAAGAAAATCCTATTCCTATACAAAATTTTCTATCTACCCAATATCCTAGAAAGATAAAATTACATAACTCAATTAGATAAAAACCAATACCTTAATAAAATTATGTTGCAGCTGATGCTACAGATTCTTGAAAATAAGATAACTAAGATCAAGCTTTTTACTTGAGAATATACAACAATGTCCAAGAGGTCTCAAATTTCTCCCCTATTTTGTCTCAATTGGACAAAGGGCAAAGAAAACTAGAAAAGATAATAAATCAATGTTCTGCCATGACCATTCCAATAGATTTGCGTAAAGCTTCGAATCGAAGAAATCTAAAGGTCTAGTAAATAGATCAGCTAATTGAAATTCAATGGGAAGGTAATTTATTTCTAACTCCTTATATTAAACTAACTCGCGTATGAAATGATATCGGATTTTAATATGTTTAGTATGATAGTCGTGAACATCATTTTTAGAGATATTAATCGCGCTTTGATTGTCACAATAGAGATGTAACTTATCTTCAGTGATACCATAATCTTTTAGCATTTGTTTAAGCCAAAGTAATTAAGAGCAAAAGCTTCGTTCTGCAATATATTCGGATTCGACAGTAGACAAGGAAGTGCAGTTTTGTTTCTTACTACTCCATCCTACCAAGTTATTACTAATGTAGTAACACCCTCCTGAAGTACTCTTACTATCATTGATACAACTGGCCTAATCAACAACTGTGTAACCTACTATAGTACTAGAGGTGTCTTTAGTGTACCAAAGTCCTAAGTTTATAGTGCCTTTGATGTATTTTATAGTTCTGTTAACGCATAAAAGATGACTCTCTTTAGGATTATTTTGATATTGGGCACACATGCAGACAGAGTACATAATGTCAGGACAGGAGGCAGTAAGATAATGTAAGCTTCCTACTATACTACGGTACAAGGTTGTATCAATAGATTTGCTATTCTCATCTTTAGAAAGTTTGACAGTGGTACTCATAGGAGTCCTAGCGTCCTTAGCTGTTTATAGGCCAAATTTCTTAAGAATCTCTTAAGCATATTTAGATTGTGATTCGTATCAAATTATGCATTTAATTACCCTCGAAACTTATGCAATTTACCCCCATCGGGTACTTTAATGCCTATAATTATGCTCGTTAATCAGACAACCTCTTTTTTATATGTTAAAATGTTATTTGAGGTATAATTGAGCTATTATAGGTATTAAAGTGCTTAGTATGAAGTTTGGGCACGTTCCGACTAAGTTTCGTCGCGATTCGCACGTTCGGAGGCATTTTCGTAATTTTACTCTTTGGGATTTTTTCCCGAAGTCTTCACAGAAGTTGTAGCCCTTGGATTATGCTTCGCGTGGCCATGAATGGTGCTCGAATCGGAGTCCGAACGAAGGAAACACGAAGCTTTAATCGGAAAGATTTATAAGGATTCATTAACAATTTAAATAATTCCTTCCATGTCCCTTTTCTTCTTTAATAACAAATTCATTAATTCCATCTATATCCCCAAAACGTTTTTTCAGCAAATGAAGATGGCGATTTGGCCCTAGGCTCGGGGTTTTCTCGGGTTTTGGGTTCGACCGAAATTCGAGCCTTTCGTCCGAAATTGGAGCTTGATTTGGGACCACACACGCAAATGGGTCTCTTTGGCCATTTTTTGGAGCTTGGATTTTGGCCATTTATGGCTATGGAGAATGTGGAGCTTTGAAGTGGGTTTTGGCATTTTAATGGTGGAAGACTAGTTGGTCTCGGTTTTGGCTTCCAAGAATGGTTTTGGGCATATATGGAGTTGGGTTTTGTTGGCATTTTTTGGAAATGGGTCTTGATTTGGTGTTTGTCACCATTAATGGACACGGAGCGTTTTGGCCATGGGTGTGGCTATGCGAAGTTGTGAGTTGTATTGGAGTTGCATCACAGCCGGTCGACCGGCCACGCTCCGGCGGTCGATCGGTAATTTGGATTTTGCCTTTGTGTCGAGACAGTGTTGCCTCCCCTTTTGGCGCGGTCGACCGGTCAGAACCCCCGGTCGACCGGTGATCTGTTTTTGTCCGAAATATCTGTAGCTCTTTTTTCTATTTTTTTATTTCCTTTTTCCTTTTTCTTTTATCCTTTAAAATGTAACTTATCCCCCTTTTCTATTTCTTTTTCCTTTTCTTTTATTTCGTTTTGTAACTTAGTATAAATAGGAGACTTGGCTTATTTTTGTAAATATCATGTAATAAATTAGATTTTTAGTTCTCTTCTCTCTTAGAACCTAGGGTTTGATATATTTGGGGATTTTTTGTTGGAGATAACCCCTCTCCTCATTTTCCACCATTAATGTAAGTGTTACTATTCATTATCTCCTTTAAGTTGTATTTGCTTTATTTTCCATGCTTAATTAATTTTCATGCCCAGATAATTTTAGTTGTTAAATTAATTAGTGGTGTGCTTTAATTGATTAGTTAATTTATTTATGTCATTTAATATGTGCAGGGGCTAATTTAAATTAGGGTGCGATTAATGGAACTCACGTAGGGTTGATTTTTTTCTTCGCTTTGGTGATGGAGATTTACGTATTTATTTTGGAGTGCGTTGTCCTAGTTTTTACGTCTAGGAAATTTAACGGTGTATATCATGTATGCGTCGTGTTTACGACCTTGCGTGCGTAATTTTTGGGGTACTTGTTGACACCAAAATCTTATTAGTCTTTTATGCGAATTTAGGGGTGTGACAACTCTTAATTTAATTAATTGATGAAACGAGATGCAATCCTAATAATTCGCAGTCCCATGTAACCATTTATACGCGTTAACTCATTTTGAGGGATATTAGTCGCATCCTGTAGTTTTTATTCACTTTATTAATTTTAGTTTAAATACACTCATGCCTAGTTTATCTTTTATTTCTTTTTAGTTAGAAAAATATATTTTACACTTTTATTGAGAAGTATTAAATCCATTAAATTCTAGCAACTCGTCTCTGTGGATTTTCGATACCCGGACTTCGCCTCTATACTCCCTTTTTGAGTGTAGTCATAAGTTTAGGTTTTTGTATTAAGGCGGTGAACATAAAACAAAGATTAGCATTTTGACACGCGCTACTTTTCACCCTTGATCAAAATGGCGCCGTTGCCGGGGACTTGTTATTTGATTTAGTATTTCGTAGTATTTTTTTTTTCTATTTGTATTTTTTGGCTAACATTTTTGTAGGACTTCTAAATTTGAGCGCCAAGAACCGCTTGAATTTTTCGCGCGCGCATCACTTTGCGGATTTCGTCACTTCGAGCCATCTTTGGGGTAAGCATGTCTTATTCCAATCCTTTCGGTAATCATTATGATAATTCTCAAAATTCTCGTAAACCTATGACTTTTGGTCAATACTTGGAGTCCCAAAAAAATGCAAATTCAAAACACACTTTGGGCGAGTATTACAAAAGTCAAACTTTGGAGTGCGTGTATTTTGATGATGATGATGATAATGATTTTGGGCCTTTGCCTCCTTATAATAGGAATTCTAAAATGAATTGCAATAGTTTTCAACATTCCTATAATAATGAGTTTAACTTTAGTGCCGCTAATGATTTTCAAACTCCTCATTTTCAAACATCCGTACCTCGGCCAATGACTTTCGGCGAGGATTTTCTCATGCTTGAAAATGAGAGGTATGAAGAACGTTATCGGGAAGAAAATCGTTGTTGGGAGAAAGACTTGGATTTATTATTCGAATTCGACAACGATTTATCTTCTGAGACTTTTGAAGTCGAGGAATGTTTTGAACCAATTGAGGACTTTTTGCCTAAATTGGAACAAACCATTCTTCACTTGGCCCACCTTTTAATTGATAATGAAAGCGAGGATGAAACGGATGTAGTATCCATTTGCAATGAGATGATTTCTTCTTTGGATCCCAAAGAAGAAAGTTTCATTGAAAATGATCCTATCTCCTTTTAAATTCCAACTTTGAGTGATGATAACTCATCTCTTGGGTTTGAATTTCTTTCCTCCCCATTTTCATTCTCCATTATCACACCGTCACAAGTACCCAATGAATCGGTACCGAACTTTAAAATGTTCAACCCTTTCACCGACGAGGAGTACTTGCTCGAGTTGCTTTCCATGAAGGCATATTTGCCCTCATGTGCGCCACCTCCCATTCCGCTTGCTAAATCTTTAGGAGGAAATTCAGTTTGTTTTGGTCCCCTTGTGTATATGTCACCCGTCCTATCCAAATCCCCCATCCTCCCTCTCAAATTTTTAATTGGGGATGGTCCACCTTTTCCACCACCCTCATGCCTTCCGTTGTTTGAACGGAATTCCTATTTTCCTGGAGGCATGCATGTATGTGAGGGTACACCGGTTATCTTCCAAAGTCAAATCGTTCTTATGGTGGACCCTTAGCTATTTAGACTTCTAGTGTACAGTTAGTGTGAAGCCTAAATAGTAGGTTGTGTATAGTTAGCTTTCTTTCTTTTTATTTTTTTTTCTTTCCTTTTAATTTAGTCTAGTGTAATTAGTTAATTCTTTGTTATTTGTTTTTGCTATGCTCGGTACTAACTTGTTTTGTAGATTCTTTGGACTTTTTCTTATGGGGATCGCTCCAATTTTGGGTAATATCGCTCATTTCCTCTATTTGACTTGGTTCTTAATTTACATTGAGGACAATGTCAAGTTTTAAGTTAGGGGGTGTGGGATAGTCTATCTATTTCATTATTTAGTCCATATTTTGCTCACATGTTAGTCACTTAGTACGCTTTTCTTAGAAAAATTCAAAATTTTCAAAAATATTTTCTTTATTTTTTCTCCTTTTTTGGGCGTTTTGCCTTTGTTTCCGATGATAAATTTCAATAATTTCCCGATCCAATTGACAACCCAATGATGCATGTTCTCAATTTTAGAAATTATTAGACTTTAGTCTCAATTATTGATATTATGAATAACTTCATGAATTAAACTTTAATCCCATGAGCACATGCACTTTATTGCCTTATTGATTTGGTTTAAGATTTTTATAACTCGGTAATCTTTTGTTCCATTGTATATACTTACACCGAGTGAGATTAGAGACTTATCTTCATTTGTGAGTGCATACACTATTCTTTCCTCTTTGAAAATGTTACAGTCGTTGGTAATCTCTTTATTCTTTCATTGACCGTTAATTAATTGAGTTCATAAATGAAATGTATTACTTGAGCATGATTTTCAAATATTGTTTTGACTCGAGAATTGCGTAAACTTTTTGAAATGATCATAGGCCATCTTTGTATATTACCCATATGACCTTAACCTCACCTTTTATATGTTCCCTAGTCAACCCACTTGAGCCTAAATATACCCTTTCGTTTCATAACCCCATTCCCATAACCAACTCTAAATTGGAGTTTTAGCCCATACATACACTCTCCATACCTTTGTTTGGATTGTTACGTGGGATTGAATGATGTAGTTATGATGTCCGTTGCAATTTAGGCATATGAGAGTTTGATAAGTAAAGAAAAGAAGTAGTGAAAAAAGAGTGAAAAAGATAAAGTGAAAAGCAAAAGAAAACAAAGGAGAAAAATGAGAAAAAGAAGAAAAGAAAAGAAAGAGAAAGTTGTATATTGTGTATATAGTGTTCGAATAACCTTTGTTTACTCTCCCGATTGTTATATTCAATGCTTTTATGGAACTTGTTTTCCAATTTTGGAATTGCCCATATTTTTCCCATTATCCCGAGTTTTCATCCCGAACACTTTGAATACGTGCATACATTCCTTTCATTTCATACCCTAGCCAAACCTACATCATAACCTTATTAAAGTCCTATGTGATCTTAGGGTGAATTTAATTTAAAAGTTGAAATAGTTTTGATAATCTATGAAAATGCATTTCGCCTCCTTTAATGATCGGTATCTTTCATTGAGATTACAATTTTTCATTTTATATATAGCGTTCTTCATTCGTGACATGTGTGCGGCCTAGTTTCCATTTACATTTACTCTTTATGCCCACATGTTCCGTGTGTTACCTCCCTGTTTCGAGTGAATTCGCTTGATGAGCGTAATGCCCGTGAGGATTGAAAATATGCATGCTTTAATGTTAATTATCCAGTTTATTTAAGTTTTTACCAAATCACACTTTGCATGTTCTCTCTCCCTTCCCACATTTAAGGTTTCAAATCTATGAGGTGCATTCTATAATGTTAATCATTCGAACTTTTGTGTGAATTCATCCACTTTGCTAATAATGCATATGAAGTCTTTTACGCTTTTATTGGGCTTGTCGCACGTTGGTTTGGGCATATTTTGAGGAAACTTAATGATGTTTGTGGCTTTCATCCTTGAAAACCCTCACGAGAAGACACTCGTCCATTGGGATAACCTAGAGGTTTAACGGCTTATTGCATATGCTAAATGCAATCGTGTTCCCTACGAAAGTGACATTTATATTTCGATGCATATATACATGTTGTGATTTTCTTATAGTTATTCTTTCGTTGAATTTCATTACTAGGGACTAGCAATGTGTAAGTTAGTGGGTGTGATTCGTATCAAATTATGCATTTAATTACCCTCGAAACTTATGCATTTTAGCCCCATCGGGTACTTTAATGCCTATAATTATGCTCGTTAATCAGACAACCTCTGTTTTATATGTTAAAATGTTATTTGAGGTATAATTGAGCTATTATAGGTATTAAAGTGCTTAGTATGAAGTTTGGGCACGTTCCGTATAAGTTTCGTCGCGGTTCGCACGTTTGGGGGCATTTTCATAATTTTACACTTTGGGATTTTTTCCCGAAGTCTTCACAGAAGTTGTAGCCCTTGGGCTATGCTTCGCGTGGCCGTGAACGGTGCTCGAATCAGAGTTCGAGCGAAGGAAACACGGAGCTTTAATCGGAAAGATTTATAAGGATTCATTAACAATTTAAATAATTCCTTCCATGTCCCTTTTCTTCTTTAATAACAAATCCATTAATTCCATCTATGTCCCCAAAACTTTTTTTCAGCAAATGAAGATGGAGATTTGGCCCTAGGCTCGGGTTTTGCTCTGGTTTTGGGTTCGACCGAAATTCGAGCCTTTCGTCCGAAATTAGAGCTTGATTTGGGACCACACACGCAAATGGGTCTCTTTGGACATTTTTTGGAGCTTGGATTTTGGACATTTATGGCTATGGAGAATGTGGAGCTTTGAAGTGGGTTTTGGCATTTTAATGGTGGAAGACTAGTTGGTCTCGTTTTTGGCTTCCAAGAATGGTTTTGGGCATATATGGAGTTGGGTTTTGTTGGCATTTTTTGGAAAGGGGTCTTGATTTGGTGTTTGTCACCATTAATGGACACGGAGCATTTTGGCCATGGGTGTGGCTATGAGAAGTTGTGAGTTCTATTGGAGTTGCAGCGCAGCCGGTCGACCGGTTACGCTCAGGCGGTCGACCGATAATTTTTATTTTGCCTTTGTGCCGAGACAGTGCTGCCTCCCTTTTTGGTGCGGTCGATCGGTCACCACCCCGGTCGACCGGTGATCTGTCTTTGTCCGAAATATCTATAGCCATTTTTTCTATTTTTTTATTTCCTTTTTCCTTTTTCTTTTATCCTTTAAAATGTAACTTATCCCCCTTTTCTATTTCTTTTTCCTTTTCTTTTATTTCTTTTTGTAACTTAGTATAATTAGGAGACTTGGCTTATTTTTGTAAATATCATGTAATAAATTAGATTTTTAGTTCTCCTCTCTCTTAGAACCTAGGGTTTGATATATTTGGGGATTTTTTGTTGGAGATAACCCCTCTCCTCATTTTCCACCATTAATGTAAGTGTTACTATTCATTATCTCCTTTAAGTTGTATTTGCTTTATTTTCCATGCTTAATTAATTTTCATGCCTAGATAATTTTAGTTGTTAAATTAATTAGTGGTGTGCTTTAATTGATTAGTTAATTTATTTATGTCATTTAATATGTGCAGGGGCTAATTTAAATTAGGGTGCGATTAATGGAAATCACGTAGGGTTGATTTGTTGCTTCGCTTTGGTGATGGAGATTTACGTATTTATTTTGAGTGCGTTTTCCTAGTTTTTACGTCTAGGAAATTTAATGGTGTATATCATGTATGCGCCGTGTTTACGACCTTGCGTGCGTAATTTTCGGGGTATTTGTTGACACCAAAATCTTATTAGTCTTTTATGCGAATTTAGGGGTGTGACAACTCTTAATTTAATTTATTGATGAAACGAGATGCAATCCTAATAATTCGCAGTCCCATGTAACCATTTATACGCGTTAACTCAATTTGAGGGATATTAGTCGCATCCTATAGTTTTTATTCACTTTATTAATTTTAGTTTAAATACATTCATGCCTAGTTTATCTTTTATTTCTTTTTAGTTAGAAAAATATCTTTTACACTTTAATTGAGAAGTATTAAATCCATTAAATTCTAGCAACTCGTCTCTGTGGATTTTCGATACCCGGACTTGGCCGCTATACTCCCTTTCTGAGTGTAGTCATAAGTTTAGGTTTTTGTATTAAGGCGGTGAACAGAAAACAACGATTAGCGTTTTGACACGCGCTACTTTTCACCCTTTATCAGATTGCAAATAATCCTTCTGAATTTTGTTTAACTTGGAGTCCTAAAAAGAATTGTAACTCCCCCATAGGTGACATTTGAAATTCTTTGTGCATAATGTCAGAGAAGGCTTTAATTTCTAAAGTGGAAGTGGAACCAAAAATGATATCGTCAACATAAACTTGAGCAAAAGTAATGTTGTTGTCAAAATGTTTGACAAACAAGGTTTGGTCATTCCAACCTCTCCTAAATCCATTATCTAAAAGCAAGGTGGATATACGCTCATACCAAGATCTAGGATATTGTTGTAACCCATATAGATCTTTTTTAAGACAATAAACATAATTTGGGTGATGAGGGCCAATCTTTGGGTTGTTCTACATAGGTCTCATAAGTTAAAATTCCATTAAGGAAGGCTGATTTAACATCCATTTGATATAGAGTGAAATGAAAATAACATGTTATGGAAAAAAGTAAGCGAACCGATTTGAGGCGAGTGACAAGATCAAAGGTTTACTCAAAATCTATTCCTTCAGTCTGAGAGTAGCCCTTGGCAACTAATCTAGATTTATTCTTAATGATCATCCCATAATCATCAGTCTTATTTTTAAAAATCCAACGTGTGCCAATAACCCTTTTTTATTTTTAGGCCTGTGTACAAGATACCTAAATCATGAAGGACAAGTTGAAGAAGTTCCTCCTGCATAGCACTTATCCACAAGGTGTCATTCAAGGATTCATTTATATTTTTGGTCTCAATAAGAGACACAAAACATGCAAAATGAGAAATGTTACGAAGTTGAGATCTTGTACTAATAGGGTCAGTAGGGTTACCAACTACACTATCTAAAGGCTGATGTTTGAAAACCCACTTAGGTACATCAGGGGTCTCAGTTGGTAAAGATTCAACTATTTCTGGAGAGTCATAATTTAAAATGTTTTCCTACTCATCCACAATAATTGATTCTTTAGTATTACTCTCAACATTAGTGTCACTTACAACCACATTAATGGATTCCATCATGATTTTGGTACAAAGATTTTAGACACGATAGGCTCTACTGTTTGGAGAATATCCTAAAAATATGCTTTTATCACCTCTTATTTCGAATTTAGACAGATGGTCTCTGTCCTTATAGAAATAACAGGTACTACCAAAGGTTATAAAGTATTTTAGGTTAGGTTTCTTTCCATACAAAATCTCATGGGATGTTTATTTGGTATTCTTCCTCACGTAGACGCGATTGATTATATGATAGGCATTACGAATGGATTCTACCCAAAAATATTTTTCTAGGTTTTTTGCATGAATCATCATACCAGCCATTTCTTGAAGAGTGCAATTTTTATGCTCAGCAATACCATTTTGTTGAGGCGTCTTAGGAGCACTAAATTCATGTTTGTAACCATTTTATTCAAAATATTCTATGATACTTCAATCTACAAACTCTCCTCCCCTATCACTGCGAATTCTTTCTACTTAGGTGTCCTTTTCGTTTTCTATACGAATTAAGATTTTCCAAAACTTTTGAAAAGTTTTTTATTTATAAGGCAACCCAAGTAAATCAAGTTAAATCATCAACCATAACAAGTATGTAACTGTCACCACAAATATAAATAGTACAAGAAGTACCCATTCGGTCCATATGGATGAGTTCTAGAGGTTTGGTGGATAGAACTTCTTTACCTTTCTTATGGGGAGCCTTGACAATTTTTACTTCTTGACATGGGCCACAGACAATGTTTGAAATTGGTTTGATTTTGATAAAATCTCTAACTATCTCTTGGGAGCATAATTTGCTAAGATTATCATAGTTAATGTGACCCAACCTATTATGCCATATCTCATTGTCATACATTATGGCAATCTTACAGACCTCTGTACTTGGATTGACTGTGTAATAGTTATCTGAAGTATGAAGTCCTGTAATAATGCAATCACCTTTTCATCTAAAATTTTACAATTGTTCATTAAAAAAGTGACAGTATGGTTGGGGTCACAAAACTGTGATATACTTAGTAAATTGTCTTTAAGTCCTTTTACCAAGAGAACATTCTCAAGAATGGGTAATCCTTCTTCACGGAGAGTTCCTTTACCAATGATTTGGGTTGATACACCATCTCTAAACAAGACTTTTTCTCCAGAGAAAATAGTTTTGTTTGAGAGTTTGGAATCATCCCCCGTTATATGTTTGGAACATCCTGCGTCTAAATACCATCCAGTTGTAGTATGTTCATCTCTAAAAGCACTGATCACTATGTTTAATTTTAACTAGGGTAATAGATCATCTTTTCTAACCCAATTTGTTATAGTTTTCAATTTGTGCTTATTAGCTCGTATTTGATAAAACTTGCGAGCTTCTGACTTTTCATTAAAATATTTTTGTGTAATTTTATTGTTGTTATAAACAGTTCGAGCAATTGGTATAGAATAGAATCTAGGATTCCTTCTTGTAGATTGTCTTTTAGTATTAGTCATTTTCCTTCTATTAAGATAGCTAGAGTTCTTTTTCGGCTGTCTAGGAAGGAAACATATATTTTGGCTTCTCCTAGCATAGTTGAAGTTATGGTAAACAGGAGAGGTATAGACTGGATTACATAGGCGTTTGGAATATCAACCATCAAGGGAATGTCCATAGACATCACAATAGGAAGAGTAAAGATGGAACGTTGAAATCATAACCTTGGGAAAGTTTTTATCCAAAGATTTGTCTAGGTTTGATCTCTAGACTTATTCCTAGGTGGCATAGCATGAAACATCGAATCTGCTTATCGAATAGGGGGCAGACATATTTGGTCTTTTGTTCAATATTATACTAATAGTTCCTTGATTCACCAATGTCTAACTTCAATTGATTTTTATCAAAATCTTATTTTTGACCTTGAAAATCAGGACCAGTTTCAATAGGTCTATTTCCACCATACACAAACTTTATGGTTTCAAATTTTTTAATTTGTGTCTTAGAGTTGGAACAAAAACCTATTCTAGTTCTATCATCAGAATTGGTTTTTATTTTAGCTACACAATCTTCGAAACACATAGAATAATTTCAAATTTTGCAATTTTTTTTAAGATTGTGGATGTCTTTTCTTTTGTTTGTTCCAATTCTAATAGTGTTCCTTTGTATTTATTTTCCAGATTTCATTAGAGTTAGACAACTCTTTCATTTTTTATTCAAAGTTTTTGGTTTCATTCTTATGAGTTATACATTGAGTATTATACTCTTCAGCATTTTGTTTGATCATTAGACTTAAGGTTTCTATCTTCTGGGTAAGTTCCTTGATAGTTTTTTCAAGCCTAGTGCTTTTCTTGAGAGTTTTTGTGTATAGTGTGTAAATGTCAGTAAGGTCATCATTTTCGGAGTCACTAAGTGTGTAGTGTATAGTGTCCCCTAGCGGTTCATTTTTGGAACTCACACACCCATTGACATCAATAATAGAGCATTCCCTTTGACTCACACACACATCATTTGATGCATTATCAACATTCTCATGCAATAAGGAAGATAAACCAGTAAACACAATATCAGTCATGGTATGATCAGATTCCTCATTGTAGATGACTCAGGTTCATCATTTTCAAAGTCATTTGAGTCATCCCAAGTCCTACTTAAATTATACCTATTATGTTTATGAATTTTGTCCAAGTTAACATTTTTAAGGTCTTTCTCAGGTCTCTTGTGATTGTCAGACTGGTGTTTGTCTTATCTTCTCTCATGAGGCCTGTTATTATATTGATTTGGATAAGTAGGTTTGCCTTGTCTTTTGGCTATTTTATTTCGAAAGTTCATAATTTTCTGAAACTGTTTAGACATTAAGGCAATCTGATTATCTAAAGTATCTAAATTATGGTCCTCATCAGATTCTATGTCAATGTTAGGTATGATAAATTCATGTGTGGTTAACTTAGATGAAAAAACAAGATAGGAAATAGACTCTCTCTTTTGGTACTCGGTTAATTGTTTCTTAAATTCTAATTCCATTTCCAAAGTTCTCAATTTTCTATTGAGGAGTTCAAGTTTAAGAATTTGATCATCCATCCCCTCAATTGCATATCTTTTCTTATCAATTTTTTGTGGAAGTGATCTTAGTATATTAGAGACAATTTCCTTTCTATTATGAACAATCCCATTAGCATGCAATTTGGTCACAATCTCTGTCAGTCTAATATAGAAGTCATCAAATGACGCAGTCTCAGTCATGACCAATGAGTTATACTGCTAGATTAACAATTGTGTTTTAGCAACTTTAACTCTGGTATCACCCTTATGTGCAGTCACTAGGGTGTCCCATGCTTATTTAGAGGTAGAGCAGAATGATATCCTCTTAAATTCGTGTTCATTAATAGACATGAATATGGCATTTTTGCCTTTATTGTTATTAAGTGAAACCTGTTTCACTTCTTTAGTGAATTCACTTAGTAACTTTCTAATCCTCACATTACTTCCTTCAGTGGATGGTTTATTAGGAAAGGTGTAACAATTTTCAATAACTTCCTGACATTATCTCCCAAAGTCCCTTGGATGAATGCCACCATCCTTACCTAGTTTCTAAAATTTCTCGTCCATAATTGGTTTTGAGAAAACAATTTCAGAAACTGAGGATCTAAAGAATTTTTAAAAAACTAAAGCTTTGATACCAATTGAAAAAGTACCACTTAAGTGTTTAATAAAAGATTAAACTATCTAAAT
Source organism: Sambucus nigra (assembly GCA_949130495.1). Taxonomy (NCBI): domain Eukaryota; kingdom Viridiplantae; phylum Streptophyta; class Magnoliopsida; order Dipsacales; family Adoxaceae; genus Sambucus; species Sambucus nigra. The sequence goes on from OX422211.1 coordinate 731,275,545, forward strand.
GGCTCCGAACAGTTTGTTCAAGAAACTATTTTCTTAAAACAAATTTCAAACGCAAGATGTGTAAAAGAATATGAACGAGTAATTTTAGTTATAGGGTTACCAGTTTGAGCAAAAAAAGAAGTGTGAGCAAGAAATTTTAACGTGGTAAAACCCCACCCAATTGGGGAAACATCCACAAAGACCTCTACGGGACAAAAGTAAAAACTCCACTAAAATCGAGTAACAGATTGTAAGCTATATAACAATCAAGCCACACAATCAAACCTAATCTAAGATCAGAAATGTACCAACTCCTCTGAAGTTTTCTGAATTCTCCTAAGGTTCTGATGTTGTTTATGTTCACCCAACTTTGTAACTTAACTCCTTTTAGCTTTACGTCGACTCTAATAGTCCAATATCTCAACACCAACACTTTTCAATATAGTAGTGTGAAGGTGTGCATTATGTACTGCTCTAAACTCATGCATGAAACTCACACACACATCATTACAGATAATATGAGTTATAAAATTACAAACAGATCTCTCAAGATGAAAGGGTTTTTAAAATTAGCTTAGTCAACTAAATCAGACTTTGGATCTTTAAAATAACTGCAGATCACGAGGGAATCTTGCTATACAAACTAGCCAAGATCCTATGCACTTTCTTTGTTTGAATATATTAAATTATTTCTCAAAACAAGAAATAATTCTGAAAGGTAAAACCCCAATCAAGATCCCAAACTAGATCTAAGCTTGAAAGTTTGAGTAAGTTGAAATCAGAAAGAGTTTTGTTGGTTTCAGGTTTGAAAATAACATTTATTTTGAAAACAACCGACAAAAATAGATTTCTCGTAACAAGAAATAAGATCTAGCAAATAACTAAATGATCTGTATCACAAAAATTAAATCTTAAATTTCTATTCAAAGAAATAGAGACTTAATCAACGTGATTATATTAGCAAAGAGATATAAGACAATTGAGGAAGAAACTTCACAAATCTCGAACAATAAACACTCAGAAAAAGATTTTCAGGTCTGGATTTGGTTGAAGTTCGAGTTAGTGTTTGTAAAAACTTATTCGAACTCTCTCTCTCTCTCTCTCTCTCTCTCTCTCTCTCTCTCTCTCTCTCTCTCTTCTCTCTATTTTCTCTCAGAGGTAAAAAAGACAATGGTTACAAAATTGAAGACGAATCTCCTTATATACTGAGAGAATAAGGATCTGGAACATCGAGGTAAAATAAACGATCAAGATTAATTCGAAGTTAATGTAAAGGATACTAATGCACCACTTTTAAAATAGATTTGATTGGTTCAAAATCAAAAATGGGGATTAACAGAAAACACATGTAGTTCATTGATTAGAATGATCCAATGGTGCACATTGAGTCTTATGAATGTGAGTGGCAGAAAACACCGTTATATAAGAAGCACGTGTAAGGATGAGATGTATTTTAAAACGCGTGTTTTTGAAGAGTTAAAAATAAAAATTGTAACCACAATATTCTCAACCGTTTTCGGTTTCTACCCAACCAGATTTTATGCCTTAAAAATTAATTATAATACAGCCCCAAAGGTTTTTAAGCCATTATTTATAATTTCTAAAAATCATTTTAAAATCTTAGAAATTATTTAAAAATTCCCAAAAATAGTAGAAAATCAATTTTAAGGTAATTAACCCACACACAACCAAATATAGCAATAAATTATGTATGTATGCATTCCTAGTGTGTGGTGTTGGTGAGCTACCTTTAAGAACTTATAGAGGCATCATGTAGATTCTGAGGTTCTTTGGTAACTAGGGATGGGACTCAAATTTTTTTCACAATTTCCAAACTAGATGAGCACCTATATAGTATAGACTTCAGTAAGTAAAAGATATTGGTTACTTCAGATCAAACCATTTCCTCCGCGATCTTGCAATACCGTGGTGGAAACTCTGTGACAAGTTGAATTATCCTCTCGAGTGGACCTAATTATCCTTATTCATTTACACTTAATTTTTTTTCATAACTATTAATAAACTTCTCACATTTAGTATTGCAATTTTGCAGAGACCTTAGTTTTTATACCCCTAAGAATGTATACACTTTTCGTTGTCCCCCATTAATTGTGTTTATAATCATTAGATCTTTCAACATATTGCGTTTTGTGAAGGACCTCGCATAAAAAACATTGAAGTATGTATATACAAAAATTTCCATTTGCATAACACATTGAATATTCTTAATTTTTACATTATTTTAACCCTGGACCTCGAGGATAGAGGGGATTGCCAAAAGGTTGATCACCAATGAATATTATCAATATTTTGTCTTATCGTCTGGTATATACTTACAAGGGCATTTCAAGTTATAAAATTTTAATCATGGAGAATAATAGTCATATATAAAACTATTAGTCTAATAACTATGCGTGTATATTTAGATTTAAGCACATGGGATAAAATTATACATAAAAAGAATATAAGATCAATATTTCATAATGCTAAAATCTTAAGGTATGTAAAAATCAAAGAAAATGTGTAAAGAATAAAATTTATAGAAAAAGATGAAGACGCCTATAAAAAAATCAAAACAAAACATTTTAAGACACCTAAACTGAAAGAATAATATTTTTTTCTTAGAATAGAACCAAGAACATGCCTTAGCTCGTTCCCTTGGGGTTTCTAGCTCTGATCTATCAATAATGTGTTTCTTAATCTAGCCAGGTTCAATGTCTAAAGGATAGGATTTCGAAACCACATTGGGAGGTTTGGAAGATTTAAATATTTCCCCTTCCCTTTGAAAACATTTTGAGGGCCATATACTTTCTTATCTACACCTTTTCCTTCCTATCGACACTTATACCCTTCTCAAAATCACCTAGAGTCAATGCGGGTTGAAGAAAAACAGAAAAGGCCTTAAGGTGTACTATCTTATGGAAATGTGTACACCTATAGGGTTTTGAAACAATTGGATCCATTAGGTCACTTGAGTTATTTCTTCCTAGGTCTAAAGCAAACTCATTCAAGTGTCAAGCCTTGTTGTAAAATGCCATCTAAATGTCACTTTCCTTTGGATTTATTTGGATACAAAATTAGCTAATGATTCACCAATGATATATAGAAAAGTTTATTAGGGCACTATGGTAGCTTGGGTACATAAAGAGCTCTCACTGCCAAAACCTAGGACACGTTTATCCAAAGCGGATAGTTTGGATCCAAAAAAACATCTTATCCAATTTTTGAGACCTATTCGAAAAATTTAGCTTAAAGTTGGACAAGAATAATAGTTCAGTCTTAAGTAAAGAGAGTTGGATCTCTTGGGATAGTATCTAGTTTACACTTTCATGTAAAGACAACCTAATGAACTCAATATCAAGACAAAGAATGTCTTTGGTCCTTACTCAAATATGTGGCTTACTACACACCACACGTGGATCATAAAAAAGGCTCACACCACTGTTAGTCACCATAGCCACTTGGTTATCGCCATTGTCTAGCATAGTGGAGAGTTATATGTTATGCCTTTTTAGGATCATGGATTCCTCATAGAGCCGAACATAATCGGTTTGAAAATCATTTTATTCGTCATCATCAATAGTTCTCAAATAGGGGTTTAAAATAATCATTTCTTCACTAGACGAAAGAGGAACTTAAAGTCATCTAAATCATTCAACTCATCAAATGTCCCTTTTTCTATAAAGTGACATTATTCCATTATTGAGAGTCATTGTCGAACTCTGAGTCGTCATCATTAAAAGTGACTTGTTAAGCATATTACCGCCACCGTGACTTAAATCCAAGTTGCATTGCTTCGAAATATGCCATCGACCACCACACGTGAAACACGTGATGGGTTTTAGATATTCAACTCTCTTACATCCATTTCGTTGAGCATTTTCAAATATAGGCGGGTGATTCTTCGAAGCGCATTTAGATTGAAAACATTTTTGCTACTTCTTAGAAACTGAATGAGAAATTTCATATCTTCCTCACTAACATTAAGGGAACTAAAATTAGGAGATTCTTTCTTAGCCTTGAAAGATATATTTTCTCCTTGGGAGCCATTCCTTGGCGATAAAATAAATTCTCTTCATAGATTTGGGGAGAGACAACTAATTCATCTACACGCATTAGCTTCGAAAGAAAAACTCTAACCTTATCAATGGTACCCACTTTATCACAGAACCTACTAGGGGGAGAAAGTAGGATTTTATAAATAATTTTATCCTCCTTAATTGTCTTACCCAAAGAAAAGACGAAGCTTACTATATCGTTCAACTCTGCATAGAACTCGTTAAAAGCATTTTTCTTCTTTATGGTAAGAAGTTTGAAATGGGTGGTAAGTCGTTCAAACTTGGAGTTCTTTATGGTGAAGGTGCCTTCGTATGTCATTTACCAAAATTTTCACACCTCCTTAGACATCGTAAATGTGGATATATGTCTAAAATCAGTGAGGGACATGCAACCCAAAATAAAATTAATTCTCTACATGTTATACCCACTCTCCTTCAGATCATTTTCATCCCAACTAGATCTAATATTACTTGTTTGGATTCCATCAACAATAATCTTTGGATAAATCCATTTCAAAAGCACATTATTCTACATTCGATCAATAAAGATCAATTAGGCTAGCATACTAGCTTCCCAATAAGAATAATTACTACTATCAAATGCAGGAGGTTGGAGGGTTAAACTTCCATCTGTTGAACATAAAAAGTATGTAAACCTAGGTTATTACACTAAAAACTTATATCCCCGCTCTGATACCAGCTGAGAGTGTGCCTATTGACGGTAGCTACACGAGAAAAAATCCATTCCTCAAAATCAAGAAAAAGGTTTACTAATTTCTTATTATCAAAAGGCTTTAACAATCCAAAAGTCTATGTGATAAGATATTTATCCAGATTTTAGAATCCTAAATTTTATCTTCTTAATTAAGACACAGATTTTAAAAAATGTAACAAAGTAAAATAAGCACAAGACCAAATGTATGAGGGAAAAACCCATTAACGAGAAAACCTTGGGTTGTTAAACCACGATAAGAAAGACAAATGCACTATTGTGGAGATATTATAACTAGAATATAAATACTTACAACAACACGACGTTATGACCGACTAGAAACTCTTTCACACCATATTGTTTAAGGAGAGTGATGATCGCTGAAGTAAGCTATATTTAGGTATAACCCTAATTTCAGGATGAGGCTATTTTAGGGCATAACCCTAATTTTAGAATTAGTAATTTAATATAATATATTATCTTAAACTCATTATCGTAAAACATTTTGGGAGAGCCATAGATGCTAAGGAGGAGGTGGAGAAAACCCTAGACTGGATAATTGAGGGTTTACCATGAAAAATTGGTGAAATCTGGGGATTGATTCTTCAAACAATCTAAAATAGGTTTACGTTGTCTAGACTTTCATTAGATTTTTTTTGAACTAAATTAATTTGTTAGAATATGTAAAGAGCATATTAAATAAAAATCATAATCAAACCTTAATTTGCAATTAATATTTATCTAATGAAGAACACTTATTTTGTATCCAAGAACTTATGTAACTTTGTTAATGAATCATCTAATTAACATTTGAAATCATGTAATATGATCTTAAAATAAATAAATATTAAGTATATAAGTTGAAATAATTATAAGCCCTAATGTTTTGTTGTTATTCTGATTAGATTTATAGTGCAATTGAATCATTCTAGCTTAATTAATGAATCTAGGGTTAGCTTTAAAAATTCTAGTATTTGATCTTTAAAACCAGTTGTTAGTCATCTAAAACATATGGAAACAAGTTGCTAAGATTCATTTGAATCTTATATGTCAAGGACAATGGTTAATTTTGAGTTATAGAAGTTATTTGAATTGGAGATTCTTTCTTATGGCCGCAAAGAAGAAATAAAATGGAGAAAGGGGTATTATACCCAAAAAAATCAATTCTGGCTACACCCTAATCCATCCGACCCTGGGAGATGTTCGGGTTGGTTTGGCATAGGAATTATTTTGGTCCAGGTTTGAGATGGGTTATGTTTGCGGACTTCTATATAATTAAGATGATTATGAGGGCAGTATGTTTTAGAATTTATACCTATTTTAGATACATTTTGGATTTAAGTGGGAGTAACATTTATCGATAGCGTTAACCAGATAAAATATGAGAACGTATTTGTGACCCAACGAGTAGGGCATTAGTTGATTTAAAATGATAATGTAAATAAATATTTTGAGATTGTACCTAGTTTAGGGGCCTTAATTTTGGGAAAAGATTTATAATACCAGTTGATTCTTAATGACTGTGTGGAACCCATAATAGCCATGCACATGTTTATAACCCATTCAGTAGAGTTGTTGTTAATATAGAATTATCCATTGAACTTTTGGTCCAAGGAGATAATTAGATATTCAAGCCTTTGGATTTTGCTAAAATTTAATATACGGTTATAGTTAACATGCATAATAATTTGTAATAATAGAAATTTTACGTGTAACACAATCGAGTAGGGTTTGTGATGATTTTTGTTTACTTATGGGCAATCTCACCATGGGTGTGTGTATACTCTATGGGTGACCTACTATAAAGTATTTAACGGGGCACATACAACATTGACTTTGCGTGTTATTTCCGATGAGATAAACGGGACTTACCTAAGTCCTATTTAATTCAATCCTATGTACTGTGACACCCTACAGATTAAAATAACTGCTGGTTAGCCCTCTACTAAAATACAACAGGAATCTTAAATGGCTCATTCTTAACATCACTGCCAAAAATCAAATTTATTAGTAAACCCCTATTATTAAATCAAGTCGTGCTTCAATTTTGAACTTTAATTTGATTACAATAAATAAAACAAGTCACAATCAAGTACGCCAGATAAGTAATTAAATTCACAATCACATAACCATATCTGAATACTAGAATAAAATAAAATACATTAACCAAATAAACCATAGGTTTACAATCAAATACAATAATTCAATACAATTGAATTAAATAAGAATTAACATTGGGAGACATGCCCAGAATAACTGATTAAATCCTATCTATAATCTCAAATTTTGAAAATGGCTAAACAATTCCTGTAACACTCCACATTAGTTGTATCTTCGATGACCTAGAAGTGATAATCATGCTTGGCATCCCTCTGGCTAGACACCTGAAAGTTTTTAAACATATTTTGACACGAGCCATAGCCCAAAACCTTTTGAAAATATTTTGCAAATAATTAAAATTCATAATAATTATGAAGACATTATTCCATATTTAAATTGGTCTCTCACCCCACAACTACAGTGCACACCTAACTTATGTATTTTAACCCATTGTTAAACTAACCTGTCTAACTAGTCTCAATATATCCTTAAGTCAATACGTTACCCCGTTCATGCGTATTTTTTCAAATTAATTTCCACATACAATTAATAATTATAATTCTCAATTATAATATATTAATTTATTTTCCAATAACATTCTCTAGTGATTACATAATAATCCATAATTATTGTCTTAAACTCGTTGATTCGTATCGAATATTGCACATTTATACCCTCGAACTTAGGTATTTTAGCCCCCTCGGGTACCGTAATTGAAATAAATATGCTCATTAACTAGAAAACCTCTGTTTTATGCGCTAATATGTTATTCAAAGTATTATTGAGCTTTCATAGGTGTTACTGTGCATAGTATGATGTTTGGGCACGTTCTGATAAAGTTCTGTCGTGATTAACACGTTCAGGGTCATTTTCGTTATTTCACACTTCGGAATTTTTGTCTGAAGCATTCACCGAAGTTTTATCCATCGGGCCAAGCTTCACGTGGCCATGAACGGTTCTCGAATCAGAGTCCGAACAAAGGAAACACGGACCTTTAATCGAAAAATAATTATAAGAAAAATAATAATTTTATTAATTACATTCATGTTCTTTTTCTCTTTCATTAACAATTCATATAATTCCCAATATGTCCCAAACTTGTTTTTTTTTGTAACAAACTAATAGAAATTTGGTCCAAGGCTCGAGTTTTTCTCGGATTTTGGATTTGTCCCAAATTGATGACTTTGGTTCGAAATTGGAGCACGATCTTTGGCCACATACGAAAATGGGTCTTCGACGTCTACTTTTGGGAGGTTTTTGTCCAACATTAATGGAGGTGGTGGGTTTTTCCCATTGTTGGAGAATTTGGTTTGTGAGTCTTTTTTTGGCCCAAACACGCACAAGGTCTTGGACGAAAATGGGTATGCAGGTCCACGGATTGGCAGTCGGGTTTTGCTCTCGAGTTTATGATCAGGTCTTGATGAAACACCATGGCTTTGAGCTGCTATATGAAATGGGTTTTGTCTTGAGCTACGATTCGTGCAGTAAGAAATTGGAGATGGTTTGCTGATACGCCCGGTCGACCGGCGGCCTACTCACGATCGACCGATGAATTCGATTTTGCCTTGGTGATTTGACAGTGTGCCTCCCCCCAGTTTTGCGATCGATTGGTCACCACCCCCGGTCGATCGGGACTCTGTTTTTGGCCGACCCTTTTTTCTGAGACTATTTACTATTCCTTTTTATTTTATTTTTTCTTTTTCTTTTAATTCTTTATTTGTAACTTATCCCACTTTTATTTCTTTTTCATTTTCTTTTTGTTTCCTTTTTCTAACTTAGTATAAAAGGAAGACTAGTCTCATTTTTTTAGATATCTTGTAATATTAGATTTTTAATTCTCTTCTCTCTCAGAACTTAGGGTTAGTATATTTTTGGAGTTTATTTGTGGAGACACCCCTCTCCTCCATGTTTGTGTGTAACCACAATTAATGTAAGTTTATTATTCATTGTCACTTTTGGCTTCTTTTTTATCTTTGTTTATTTTTATTCCATGCTTTATTTATTGTTTCTTGCCTAGATTAATTGTGTAGTTAATTTAGTTAGTGTTAATTTAATTAGTTGCTTTAATTAATTAGTTAGTTTAATTAATGTCATTTATTATGTGTAATGGCTAATTTAATCTAGGTTGTGTCGGATTGAAATCACCTAACGTTGATTTGGTTGCTTCGCTTTGGTGACGGAGTTTTACATATTTATTTCGAGTGTGTTGTCCTAGTTATTATGCCTATTGGATTTAACGGTGTATATCATGTATGTGCCATATTTACGACATTTCGTGCGTAATTTTTGGGGTATTTGTTGACGCTAAAATCTGATTAGTCTTTTATGAAAATTTAGGGGTGTGACAACTCTTAATTTAATTAATTGACGAAACGAGACGCAATATTAATAACTCGCGAACCCATGTAACCATTTTATACCAATTAACTCGGGGTGAGGGATATTCGACGCAGCCTGTTATTTTTATTCGCTTTGTTAACGCTGTTTAATTTACCCACGCCTAGATGAATCTTTTTCTTCATTTATCTTTTATTTTTAGTCAGAAAATATTTTTTACACTTTTATTGAGGAATATTAAACCATTTAAATTCTAGAAACTCGTCTCTGTGGATGTTTAATACCCGGACTGGCCGTTATACTCCCGTAAAAAGAGTGTAGACATAGTTTAGATTTTTGTATAGAGTTCATGAGCCGAATATAACAAACGACCGCAGTGAACCCATTGTATCAAATGGCGCCGTTGCGGAGGATGATTTGATTTGAATCTTAATTGGTTTAGTGCTTTGATCCCGACAACTTGCTTTATCAAATGGCGCCGTTGTCGGGGACTTGATGTTTTAGAATTTATTTGATTTAGTATTTCGTAGTATTTTTTTTTCTATTTATATTTTTTGCCTAACATTTTTATTGGAATTCTACAGTTGAGCACCAAGAACCTCTTGAATTTTTGCACGCGCATCACATTGTGGATTTTGCCACTTCGAGTCATCTTTGGGGTAAGCATGTCTTCTTATAATCCTTTCGGTAATCATTACGATAATTCCAAAAATCCTTGTAAACCTATGACTTTTGGTTAATACTTATAGTCCCAAAAAATTACAAATTCAAAAATGACTTTGGGCGAGTATTACAGAAGTCAAGCTTTGGAGTGTGTGTATTTTGAGGAGGATGATAACTATTTTGGGCCTCTAATTCCTTATAATAGTAATTTTGAAATAAAATGCAATAGCTTTTAAAATTATTATAATAATGAGTTTGATTATAGTTTCAATAATAATTTTCAACCCTCTCATTTTCAAGAATCCGCACCTCGGCCTATGACTTTCGGTGAGAATTTGCTGATGCTTTAGAATGAGAGGTATGAAGACCGTTATCGGGAAGAAAATATTTTCTGAGAAAATGAATTCGATTTATTATTTGAATCCAACGATGATTTTTCTTCCGAAAGTTTTGAAGTCGAGGAATGTTTTGAACCAAATGAGGATTTTATGCATAATTTGGAACAAACCATTCTTGACTTGGCCCATGGTTTAATAGAGAATGAAAGTGAGTATGAAATGGATGTAGTATCCATTTATAATGAAATGATATCATCTTTGGATCCAAAGAAGAAAGTTTCATTGAAAATGATCCTATCTCCTTTAAAATTCCAACTTTTAGTGATGATAACTCATCTCTTGAGTTTGAATTTCTTTCCTCCCCATTTTCATTCTCCGCTATCACACCGCACAAGTTCCCAATGAATTAGTGCCAAACTTTAACACGTTTAACCTTTTCAATGACGAGGAGTACTTTCTCGAGTTGCTTTCTATGAAGCCATCTTTGCCTCCATGTGCTCCACCTCCCATTCCACTTGCTAAATCTTTTTGGAGTTGATTCAATTTTTCTTGGCCCTCGTGTGTATTTTTCACTCATATTATCCAAATCCCCTATCCCCTATCCCCCATCCCCTAGCCAAAAATTTTAATTAGGGAGGGTTCATTTCTTACGCCTTACACATTCCTTCCGTTGTTCAAACGAAATTATTATTTTTCGGGAGGCATGCATGACAGGGAGGGTCCGCCGTGGATCTTTCAAAGCCAAATCTTATTTTGGGTGGACCCTCAAAAATTTCAACTTCTAGTGTATAGTTTGTTAGGAGTCTAAATGGTAGGATGTACATAGTTGGTTTATTTTTCTTTTTACTTATAGTCTAGTGTAATTAGTTAAAGTTTTTTTTCCTCTTTTTTTTTGGTATGCTTTGGTACTAACATGTTTTGTAGAATCATTGGACTTATACTTTCCGGAGATCGCTCCATAGTGGGTAATATCGCTATTTTCCTCTCTTTAACATGGTTCTTAATTTACATTGAGGACAATGTTAGGTTTTAGGTTAGGGGGTGTGGGATATTCTATCCATTCATTGGTAGTTTCTTTGATTTTGATTACATGTTATTTACAAGCATGCTTTTCTTGTAAAAATTATAATGTTCAAAAAGTTTGTAACACCCCGTATTTTTATTGCTTTTAAATTTAGCGATTTATTAAATTTAATTGAGATAAATTAATTTAATTTTAACCTGAAAAGTTGTTATAAATATTTACTAGCGTGACGAGAGTTAGTAATTATTGGAAATTTGTTGAATGTTACTGGATGAGTATAGTAATATATGAGATTTATTTTATAAAAATTGTCACGTGTGAATAAAATGACAATTATGGAAATTAAGTCGGGACGCGCTTGTGTTGTGTTAGGACTAAATTATTATTATAAAAAGTGAATAAATTATAAGTTACCCGTGTGGTCATTTAGAGTGCGCCAAAGTGTCCGGAAGGGTCGAGATAGTCAAAATAATGTACCCGGGGGTTTAGTTTGGGTCTCGGGGCGTTTTTAGGCTTAATTAGTGCCCCGGGAGGGCGTTTTGGACATTTCGTAATTATGGGTAATTAAACCCACGAATTTTATAGGGTTATATCAGTTGGTAAGTGTTGTCTTCCTGGGTTAAGACAACCAAAAACTAATGACAGCCATTGGAGAGGAAGAGGAGATGTTTTCCAAGGAGTTCTAGGCCAAGAACTCCTCCGGTTACACCGCCGCCACCGCCAAATAGTAGATCGCGCGAAGGGGATCAAAACCACGCCTTTTTCTTCCACAAATCAGAGGCTAAATTTCTAGGCAAATATCTATCTTTCTTTAATCAAGTTAATGCATCCTTTTATATTAGTCGAGACAAAAATTACATGTTGTAGAGGTAAAGATTATATTCTGGAAATCCACTTCACATGCAGAGGTTGAACCACGAATTTCCATGGTGTTAGTGATAGAAAATCTGGAAAGAGAATGAAAGAAACAAAGCTAAAGAAAATATTAGGGTTCTTGAGGTTCATATAGATTTTACGCTCTTATGTTGCTATAATCGATGAAAACTCGCATGTTTTACGTAGGATATTGTTTACATGGGTATACAACACTTGTAGTATAATTTGTTGGGAGTTTGGGACAGATATATGATGATTTGGATGAGTTTGGGGTGAGATTTCCATAGCTGGGTTTTCTGCAGTTTTGCCATAACTGCTTGATCGATCGATCGAGCCCAGAGCATCGATCGATCGATAGATCGATCGATCGACCCCCTTTCATTGATCGATCGAGCCCTCCTAGAAAACTGCATTTTGCTCGTGTTAGTTTAATCCGATTTTATGCATAGTAAATCTAGATTAGGGTTGATAGAACATAGTGGAACATAAAAAGGGCCAGTAGGGTCAAGATAAACCCCGTTAAGTGGGACTTTAATGTGAAGGGAAATAAAGAGTAAATGGGGAGATATTCATACCTAGAAAATCATACTTGCGTTGATTTAATAATCAAAATGTCTAAGAAGTTGGATTAGAAGGCAAGTGAGGGCCTACTGAAATTGTACTTAGATAAAGAGAATACTTCGAGTGACGATAAGTGAGTTTAGAATAACTTAATTACGAGAATAAAATGAACGAATCCGTTATATGGGATAATCGAGTAAAATATGTAATAATGGATAATTATAATTATGGGTCGTGAGCGTACCTAATTTCACAATGTGGATGTGTGTGTGTGTGTGTGTGTATATATATATTATATCTGTATAAAAATCATACTCGGGCTACTTGCTTTCACGGGGGTTTCCGCGCGAGGACAGTCTTATCTCAATGTGACCTTTATGGGGGATATTGACTTGTACCCTAGAACATAATACTCCTAGGTACAGGCTATCTGATTGATAGTTAGACGGTCCTAAGAGACGTATGGGTATGTGTTGACCTCTTAGTGACTGGGAACTATGCTTCGCCTCCATTTGTATGTGTTTGTGTTAATGCAGTTCGAGATTGATTCTGAACTAGAATTTCCCTAAATATGTGTGATACAGGGACTTCATAGCAGAGTATGCCAACACCATAGTTTTTATGTGGGGTGCCGTTAGTATATATATGTTATATGAGTGATTGGTATATATATACTTATTTATGGAAACTTTGCACCATAGATTTTATGTGGGGTGCCGTTTGTATATATCTAATATGTGTAAATAATATATATACGTATATCTATATGGGAACTTCATACTGTGAGTATAAGTTGCTAAGAAATGAATAAATGTTTCACTTCACTATAAGTATTCGAAAACGTTATAACGATACGGAATTTTTCTAAATAACGTAAGAAATCTTGAAGAGATAGACTTTCTAAAGTAAATATCTTAACCTTAATTTCACGTGTTAAGACTTATGGAGAATAAGTTAGAGAGATGTATGAGATTTATTAGTACGGTAGACGTGCACACTAGATGAGAGGTGAGAATTCTCAAGAGAGTGTCGCATACTAATATGATTGTTGCATTAGCCGGTAAGCATTTTAAATACTTGCTAAACTATTTTAAAATTGTTTAACAATCGGGCTCTCACCCGTTTACTGTTATCTCTTCTCTCTTGTGTATATATATATATATATATATATATATGTATTACAGGTGCCCAGCCACAGGGGCGTCATACTTAGGATTCTTTAGATGGAACATGATGTAGCTTTTGTGTGAGTTGCAGGCCATTGCTTAGACGATTTCATTGTTGACTCCACTTCTAGTTCAGTTTGATCCAGTGGGGCATGTGTCGCCCTTTTCCATTATTCAGATGGTTTTGTCAGAGATTGTAATTCTTTTACTTTCAGTATCTTTACTTCGGGATTTATTACTGTCAGGATGTTTTCCGTTGGTGTTTTAAAGTTGGGATTTGTTATTGATGGTTAAACTCTTGGATGTTCATTTAGATTCTTATACTTAATGTGTGACTCTTAAAATGTTAATGGTTAGAGGTTTTATAATTGGATTTATTAAAATGGAAATAAGGTTTTAAATGGTTTTGGCACTTAGCTTAATTAATAAGGGTATTTAAATTTGAAAATTTTAATTTGCGACAGTGATGATAAGAATGAACTAACTGTTCACCTTGATTATAATTTAATAAAGGATTGATCGCCCGGTATTTAATTAGGCGGGGTGTCACAAAGATTTTCTTTCTCTTTTCTCCTTTGTTGGTTATTTTGCCTTTGTTTTCGATGATAAATTCTAATAATTGCCCGGCAATAGACAATTCAACGATGCATGTTCTCGATTTTAGAAGTTATTAGACTTTAGTTCTCAATCATTGATATTATGAATAACTTCATGAATTAAACTTTAATCCCATGAGCACATGAACTTTTCTTGATTTATTAATTTGGTTTAAGATTTTTATAACGCATTAATCTTTTATTGCATTGAATATACTTACACCGAGTGAACTTTGTGATTTTCTTCATTTGTGAGTGTTTATACTCTATTCTTTCCTTTTTGAAAACGTTATAGCCGTTTATAATCTCACTATTCTTTTATTGGATCATTCATTAATTGAGTTCTTTCTTGAAATGAACTACTTGAGCATGATTTTCATATATTATTTTGACTCGAGAGTTGCGTAAAATTTATGAAATAATCATAGGCAAACTTTGTCATATCACCCATATTAGCCTTCACCTTACCTTATATATTTTCCCTCATCAACTCCTTTGAGCCTAAATATTATCCTTTCATTTCATTACCCAAAATCCCATAACCAACTCCACATTGGAGTTATAAGCCATACATATTACCTTCTGTACCTTTGTTTGGAATGATACTTGGGATTGAATGATGTTGTTTTGTGGTTGCAATTTAGGCATGCGATAGTGAGATAAGTAAAGAAAATAAAAAGTGAAAAAGATAAAGAAAGAAACAAAAGGAAAAAAAAAGAAAAAAAATGAGAAAAAGAAGAAAAGAAAAGAAAGACAAAGTTGTATATGTTGTGTATAGTGTTCAATAATCTTTGTTTACTCTCCCCATTGTTATATTAAATACCTTTTATGGATTTCTTTTTCCAATTTTTTATATTGCCCGAATTCGTCCTATTATTCTAAGTTTTAATTACGAATGCTTTGAATCCGTACGTATATATCCTTCATTTTGTACCCTAGTCAAACCTACATTATAACCCTATCAAGTCCTACGTGATCTTAGGGTGCATTTAATTTGAAAGTTAAAATAGTTTTGATAATATGTGAAAATTCATTTCGCATCTTTTAATGTGCGATATCTTTCATTGAGATTACATTTTTTTCATTTTCTATATAGAGTTCTTCATTTTTTAGATGTGTGCGACCTAGTTTCCATTTACATTTACTCTTTATGTCCGCATGTCCCTTGTATTACCTCCCATTTCTGAGTGATTTCATTTGTTGAGTGTAATGTCCGTGAGGATGGAATACATCCTTGCTTTAATTTTTATACTGTTTATTTAAGTTTTTGCCAAATCACACTTTGCATGTGCTCACTCCCCTTCAACTTTTTAAGGTTTCAATTTAACGAAGTTCATTCTATAATGTTAATAATACGGACTTCTGTGTGAATTCATTCACTTTGCTAATTATGTGTATGAAATCTTTTTCCCTATTGTTGGGTGTGTCGCATGTGATTGGCCATATTTTGAGCAAAGCATATGATGTTTCTGGGTTTCATCCCTGAAAACCCTCACGAGACGGCACTCGTCCACTAGGGTAACCTAGGGGTTTAACGTCTTATTGCATACACTAAATGTAATCGTTGGCCTGCGAAAGTTGCATTATCCATTTTATCGCTTTTGTATATATCTACTGTTTTGTGTTTTTCTTATAGTTCTTCTTTCTTTTAATTTTCATTACTAGGGACAAGCAATGTGTATGTTAGGGGGTGTGATTCGTACCGAATATTGCACATTATACCTATGTTTTATGCTCTAATATATTAATTGAGGTATTATTGAGCTTTTATAGGTGGAACGGTGCTTAGTATGAAGTTTGGACGCGTTCCGGTAAAGTTTCGTCGCGATTCGCACGTTCAGGAGAATTTTCATAATTTCAAACTTCAGAATTTTTGTCGGGAGCATTCCCAAAATTTTTAGCCCTCGGGCC
The DNA here is from genome assembly GCA_949130495.1 of Sambucus nigra. Lineage (NCBI taxonomy): Eukaryota > Viridiplantae > Streptophyta > Magnoliopsida > Dipsacales > Adoxaceae > Sambucus > Sambucus nigra. Next base: position 731,291,866 of record OX422211.1, read on the forward strand.
AACTTTGCGTGGCCATGAACGGTTCTCGAATCGGAGTCCGAACAAAGGAAAAACGGACCTTTAATCATAAAATAATTATAAGAAAAATAACAATTTTATTAATTACATCCATGGCCCTTTTCTCTTTCATTAACAATTCACATAATTCCCAATATGTCCCAAACTCGTTTTTTTGTAGCAAACTAATGTCGATTTTTCCCTAGGCTCGGGTTTTGCTCGGATTTTGGGTTCATCCCAAGTTGATGACTTTTGTTCGAAATTGGATCACGATCTTTGACCATATACGCAAATGGGTATGGGACATATACTTTTAGGAGGTTTTTGTCCACCATTAATGGAGGTGGTGGGTTTTTTCCATTATTGGAGATTTTGGTTTGTGGGTGTCTTTTTTGGCACAAACACGCACAAGGTCTTAGACAAAATTGGGTATGTAGGTCCATGGATTCGCAGTCCAGTTTTTCTCTCGGGTTTGTGATCGGGTCTTGATGAAACACCATGGTTTTGAGCTGTTATGCGAAATGGGTTTTGTCTTGAGCTACGATTTGTGCAGCAATAAATTGAAGCTAGTTTACTGATACACCCGGTCGACCGACTGCCTACCGATGGTCGATCGGCGGCCTACTCGCGATCAACCGTTGAAATCAATTTTTCTTGGTGCTTTGACAGTGTTCCTACTCCCATTTTTGCGGTCGACCGGTCACCACCCCCGGTCGATCGGGACTCTGTTTTTTGCCGAACCTTTTTTCTGCCAATATTTACTATTCTTTTTCTTTTAATTCTTTTTTTGTAACTTATCCCCCTTTTATTTCTTTTTCCTTTTCTCTTTGTTTCCTTTTTCTAACTTAGTATAAAAGGAAGACTTGTCTCCTTTTTTTAGATATCTTGTAATATTAGATTTTTAGTTCTCTTCTCTCTTAGAACCAATGGTTAGTATATTTTTGGGATTTATTTGTGGAGACACCCCTCTACTCCATGTTTGTGTATAACCACCATTAATGTAAGTTTACTATTCATTATCACTTTTGCCTACTTTTTTTTATCTTTGTTCATTTTTATTCTATGCTTTATTTATTGTTTCTTGCCTAGATTAATTGTGTAGTTAATTTAATTAGTTGCTTTAATTAATTAGTTAGTTTAATTAATGTCATTTATTATGTGTACTAGATAATTTAATCTAGGTTGCTTAGGATTGAACTCACCTAGGGTTGATTTGGTTGCTTTCCTTTGGTGATGGAGTTTTAGGTATTTATTTCGAGTGTGTTGTCCTAGTTATTATGCCTAGGAGATTTAACGGTGTATATCATGTATGCGCCGCATTTACGACCTTTCGTGCGTAGTTTTTGGGGTATTTGTTGACGCTAAAATCTTATTAGTATTTTATGAAAATTTAGGTGTCTAACAACTCTTAATTTAATTAATTGATGAAATGAGACACAATTTTAATAACTCGCGAACCCATGTAACCATTTTATACTAATTAACTCGGGGTGAGGGATATTCAACGCAACCTATTGTTTTTATTCGCTTTGTTAACGTAGTTTAATTTACCCATGCCTAGATTAATCATTTCCTTTATTTATCTTTTATGGTTAGTTAGAAAAATATCTTTTACACTTTTATTGAGGAATATTAAACCATTTAAATTCTAGCGATTCGTCTATGTGGATTTTCGAAACTCGGACTGGCTGATATACTCCCTTAAAAGAGTATAGTCATAATTTAGTTTTTTTATAGATTTGATGAGCTGAATATAACAAACGACCGGCGTCGGTGATGCGACACCGCGACGAACCCAGTCTATCAAATGGCGTCCTTACTGGGTATGATTTTCTTTGAATCTTAATTGGTTTAGTGCTTTGATCCCGACAACTTCCTTTATCACTCGTATATATATATGTTTCTCAACATAAAAACATGTATTTTCTATAAAATAACGAGCACACATATGTCGTGTATAACCTCCATCCTTCCGAGTAATTACCCACTAGATGCGGGTGTCTAAAATGTTATCATGCTCCAGGGCATACACACATCATCTTGGGAAATCGGGTCGAAATCTCATCGCCGAACTCACAAATCATAAATGTACTGGAGGAGGTCATAGTCCTGAGTCGGTGAGTCATGACCATACCATATATAACCTCACCACAGCTCCAACCTCACATAGGGTGGGAATGCATGGCCATATGACCATGGGGGTCGATACTACACCTGCTGAGATTCGACAAGAGAGATCATCCATGATGGCCAACGTCTATGATAGTGCAAGAGTGGTATGTTCACATAATTATATCATACACACATCTATAATGATACATATATACTGTTTCTATACCCATATATATATACACACACACAATAAATTCGGCTAACCGTGCATGTCACTCATAAGACTAGCCAAAAATCTCGGGATTAATTCCGACTCTAAATTATTAAATATCCCCTTATTTAGTTCATTTATCACTTAAAATAATATTCTCGACACGTATTAAATCCCAACCAGCCCGTATCCTTTTTTACCAAATTTTCTCCACAATCAATTATTAATTTTTTCGAGTATAATTTCCCCCCAAATACTCAATTTTCTACCCCGGATATAGTCCAACTCATTCCAAGTTATTTTTATCAGTATTACCCTAAAAAACTAACTTACTCTCGAACATCATAATTTAATCCAAAATTAATTTACGAACAAGTTACATCTAATAACCCAAATTAGTTGTGGCAGGTTCGGCTTGAGGGCGAACTGGTTCGCCCCTGCAGACAACCCCAGTTCTTCCTCTATCGATTTTCAGCATGGTTCATCCGAAAATAGTTAATCCAAAATCATATTTTTCTCATAGATTAGCAATTCTAATGAATCCTATACAGGAAACACATCCATTTTAACATATAAGTCATCCACACATTATCACAACATGGGATTTATTTTTATTTTACAATTAATATGAAATTCTCCCAATATCACAACAATTCAAAATTTTCTCAATCTACGATATCAATAATTCGTCTATCTACATGGGATTCAAATATGCATATTTCAAAAAAAAAAAATTGAAACAATTTTATTATGAAATCATCTCTCCAAAAACTCAATTGTCTATGTATCCCACCCAAAAATCCTTTCCCAGTCATGATATGAAATTAATACAACTCATAATTATTTAGCAAGATAATTACTTTCCTTAAAATTCGTTGGGTCTAATTTCTTATATAAAATCCTATAAAGTGATGACAATTTTTCCCCAAATTTCTTCCCTTCAATCCTTGTTTGCCTCATCTAGTATTTCTTTTTAGCTTTCTCCTCTTTTCTCTTCACTTTTTCTCTAATATTTGATATAACTCAATGAAAACCTTTGGTATTGTAAAATGACTAACCATATTACCTAAACCCTTTATTATATAAGTTTAATCCCGAATTTTCCATTTCACAGTCCTTTAAAATGACTAAAACGCTCCTATACGAGTTCCGACTAGTTTAAAAAGGCCCTTGGATCCAATCAGTACCCCAGGGTACTTAATTCTGACTATGTTGATCGATTACGAATGAACCGAGCCCTCAAAATCATCTTTTGAGTCACCCATCATCAATTTACAATCTTATTTCCAACACGACCCTACAGGCGTGTCCTATATATGATAATATCAACATGTCGCTTTTACTCACTTACGACATAATATAAACTAATGCAATTTAATTTACTGATCACAAAGGTACCTATTGTAACACATAAATATTAATCCATTTCTCGCTAATTAACATTGAATTAAATTCACTTTATTTTTGCAATTTTAATTAAATTATTGCAACACATGTAATTTAAGTATTCCTAAAAATAAGGGGTGTTATATACTCCCCCCTTGGAAAGGATTTTTGTCCCCAAAATTTGGGTATGCCTACTACCAAAAACTTCAGATACTTACCCGCACGACATCTAAACGTACTCAAAAATCAAATCATGACAACCTTTTGGTGCCTCGGTTATACAACCGCTAGTGGGACCATCCTGACTAAAGTCCTACTAGCTACGGCCCAAGTCTAACGACAACTCTGTTCAAGTGCATTTATTCTGATAAACTCTATCATTATTAAGGTATCACTTATACAACAATACGTAAAACCATCGTGAACCTGTTTAAAATGTTCTAATAAGATGAGCCTATACCCCAGGACCCTATCGTCTAAATGCTGGGGAAATGCCCCACTTCCTTATTTGACAACTTTCCTTCTTTCCCAAATCACATATCTCTCTTCATGCAATAATTTCTGACCACTCACATCAGTCTTTCACTATTCGATTCATGATGACTTAACTCTTACGACGTTCCTAAACTATACCAAAATAACTTCGATTAACTCGATTGATGATGACGGACTATAAATCACATCCGGTCCGCAAAACTTGTTGTTCTCGCGCTTTTAATTAAGCAGAGTGCGGGCGACAAAATTTCCTGCACAAAGCCTCAAAAGGTGTCTTTCCACGGTAATTACTCCTACCAATTACTTTAAAATCCAGAATACGCATTTCTCGCATTATCCACCATTTTAGTTACCTCACCCATCAACTCCTTGGTCTACGGGTAATATGCCTTGCTCAAACGCACTTCATCCCCATCCCCTCCTAATAAGCCCAATCAGAGATGGGACTTAAGGATATCATCCTTATCATAATAATATTGGGCAGCACCTTGTGCAAGTTCATTCCATCTCTTTAATGAAATGTCGGACACTCTAACTAATAGTGAAACTCACTAAAATTAATAATAATGGATCCATCTCGGTCAACCAATTCCATCATACTAGAGGGAATTTTGACCCTTCAATGATATTGGTAACCCAATAATGAACATAATCAGTCTGCCTATCCATTCCGCCACTTGGATCATTAATCATTGAAAATTCGGATGGATTGTCTCAAACCAACCTTTTACCCATCCATGAGTATTCACCCAGATACAAATTCACTTTGTCTCACTCCAAACCAATTCACAATCTCACTATCCCATGTCACGTTGTACATCTTACTCCCTTTCATAGGGTACTATGAAAATCGTGACCCATGCGTCTACTCCAAAGTGTGCTCTTTCTGGGTCTTCTTTGCCTGGTAAAATAAATATCCTACTTATGCCCAAGATACCCTCGATAATTGAATGAGTAAGACTCCGATTTACTTCACCAAATTATTGGATTGTCGATTGTCAATATATATCTTTTGCATGTGTTTCCACAACTTTTTAACCCATCTCATGTAAGATATCTCTCCTTGTTGTATATATATTCGGACTATCTCCTTCCTTAATCAAAGTTCAGTCCATCTTACTTTTCCAATTTTGCTTCTACTTCCTCACATGCCTACGGTTCAACACATTTATTAAAGCGTCTCTCTTATCCTGGATGTTTTTTTAAAATTCAACTAACTAGGGTACCCATACATACTATATCCCGTGCATGTCTGCACAACCATCACCGACATGATATATTTATCTCAAGCTCAGTCTCGCATGCTCAATGTAATTATTCCGTAATGGTATTCTCAATTGTCCTATTAATCGTAGTTTAATTCTTCTTGAGATATCCCCACCCATCAACTAGTGGTAAAACAGTTTTCCCAGTGTTTTCTACACAACATTATCCGACTTCACTTACCCTATATGATATAATATCTCTCACATCAAAGTATTTTCTCCACACGTACAATGATCATAGTTCAAAACCGATACCCAAGCATCCAACAACATCTTCTAACTCCTGTCTTTTATTAAGGTTCATGTACGAAATGTCATGCAATTGAAATCCAACCAAGGAATTTCCCAAATGCCCTATCACGTATCATTCTTGGTTATCGAAGTCCTTTGACCCCCAATAACATAATTACGACACTCAAAATCCTATACATAGACTTACAAGTCTAATCCATAACTCTAACATCTCTAAATGTGTTTTACAATTCAACGCTCGTACTATCATTAAGTCCCTAGGCCTAAATCAATAACGAGCTAAATTTCCTCGCCCGTCAATAAAATCGATATCCCCTGACTCACATAAATATATTCCCTATGCCTAGGGATCGTATATAACGATACAGAATTACTCTCTGAAGCCTCCACTATAATATATTATATATCCTGGCTTGACCCTTTTTCAGGTGAGAGATCGCAAAACAACGCATCTTGCCCCAGAACGACGAACACGATAGCCTTACTGTAACAGCCCACCAACACTCAAACTAGCCCATACCTTAAATAACATCATACTCGCATAACATATCTCTCTAATATGAGTAAATCAACTTAACATAGCCTCTCAGTGTCCACACCCTCTCCCCTGCAGATGGAACTAAAGAGAGCCCTGCTATCCAATGGTAAATATATACACACAATAGTGTTACTAACGATACATACCCTAAACCCGCCTCACATGCAAATATAGTGTTAACCAAAATACGGTGCATCCGTGTTACGTAGAACTTTTCATACATGCATTTGCCAATGTGTCTGGTTGTTTAAATAGTTCATGGACATAATACTCACATCTAAATTGTCCAAAAAATTACTGTAACGGTTGCCCCAATCAGGCACTCTGATCTTGTCCCTTATCTATCTATAGAAAAGATCGGCGCATGTGGTCCCACTCACCACCTATATTCTTCATGTATAATTCCCTTGCCTCTAATCTCACTAGCCATGTTAAGGCTGCCTTACTCTATGGTTTTAGTAGGCTCGATCCTGATGGCTACCCTAGTTATTCTCTTAGCTTAGTTTGACCTGTGGAACACATTGCTCGACCTAATGGCCCTCTCTAAATTCACCTTCACTCGATTAAAATTCCCTTCATATGAATATTTTAAATGGTCCTTTCTTGGTTATCCACCTTATGGTGCCCAACTAGCACCGATTATATCTAGACTTTCCCTGCTGACTAGACTCTCCAATATCTTAGCTCCTTTCTCATGGAATCATTGATATTGACACAGTAATAGTGCAATATTGACGACATCGACATAAGTCATCCAAGCCAGATGTCCCCATAAGTTATGGAGAGTTCTACTCATGAGTTCATTATCAAACTTAAGGACCCTATTTGCCTTCGTATCCACCTCGTGGGGTATGAAATTTTCTAGAAAAGAAAATACTTCCTCATCTTCGGCCCCTTACCAATCCTCCTATGACAAGTTCATAAAATTTATTCATATCTTTATTTAAATAGAAGATTAAAGGACTTGTGGTCAGACTGCACCCAAAATGTGTTGATATTTCTTGTATATATTTTCTTATATGTGGTGACCAACTCCCACAACTGTAATGCTGCACCTATGATTAAAAAACACGCCAAAATTTGTTTCTGAGTGTCACTGCACTCCATTATACTTAAACACCTTTGTATATTCCCCCTCTATTGGCTAGTTAATACAATGTCCATTTTTCTCAGAGACTGGAAAATAAATGTTTTGAATGGCCCGCTGACTCTTTCCTATACTAACTGAACTGGGTCAGTCTGAATTAGTGACATTGCCCTCTGTCGTGATGCTAGGGAAAATGCTATGCCACAACAGTCTTCGTATTATTAACTACATGAGCTACAATAGTGGCGTCATCTGCTGCAGTCACCATTCCTCGAATAGTTTTTGGCTCCAATCGTGCCTCTTCTCTAGCAGTCCTCTTAACGACCCTCCTTAGTTATCCTCCATTATTCGACATACGTAACCCAACCGAACTTGTATAAGATTCATTTCAATTATACATAATAATAGAAGAACGTAAATCGTAATAGGAATTGACACTCCCAATCATAGGGATCTACATCAAAGAAAAGCAATGCTGAAAATGTAGTAAATCTGCACAGATCCTAAAGATACTAGTACCTGATGCTCTGTTACTATCCGTGACACTCGTACTATAAAAATAATGGGTGGACAACATCCTAGTAAAAAAAAACAGGAATCTCAAAAGGCTCATTCTTAGCATCATTGTCGAAAATTAAATTTATTACTAACCACCTATTATTTAATCTAGTCCTGCGTCAAATTTAAACATTAATTTCATAAACATAAATAAAACCATTGACCATGAACTATTTTTGATAAATAATTAAATCCACAAGCACATAATTATATCTGACTAGTAGAATATAATAAAATACATTAATTGAATAAACCATCGATTTATATTCCAATACAAATGAATTAAATAAAACTAACTAGTTCGTTCCAAATATTGCACATATATAACCTTTTTACTTATGCATTTTAGTCCCCTTGGGTGCTTTAATTCCTATAATTATGCTCGATAACCAGACAACCTCCATTCTATATGCTAACATGTTATTTGAAGTATTATTTAGTATTTGTAGGTATTATGTTGCTTAGTGTGGAGTTTAGTTGCATTCTGGTAAATATTCGTCCACAATCGCATGTTCAGGGGAAATTTAGTAATATCACGCTTTGGGATTTATACCAAAGTCTTCACGATAGTTGAAGTTCCCGTGTCAAGTTTTGCGTGGTCATTAACATTGCTCGAATCAGAGTCCCAACGAATATGTTACGAGCCTTTGAAGGAGGAAGAATTATAAGGGAATAATTAAAAAGGAAAACAATTTAGTAATTAACAATTGAAGAAATGGCCACCATGTCCTATTCTATTTTTACATCAAATTCACAAGCAGGTCGATAATGGCGATTTTGATGTGTCTATGTCTCCGAGTCTTAGCTTGGGTTTTAACTTGAACCAATTTAGGCTTTGACGATGGAGCTTTGATCTTAGGATGAGAAAACAACAATGGTGGATCTAAGTCTAAATTACTCTTAAGATACAAACAAAAATGATAAACAAAATCTTTTTGTATTTTTCACTTAATGCAAACAAAAATAAAAAATATAATACAAAAGATAAACAAGAATTGTAATTCTAGCATGAGATATATGATAAAGTAATGACTAGAAAATGATAAACAAGCATACAACTAACAAGGATATATGATATATAGCACCAAAGGCAATAGTATGCAAACAACTAACACATTGAACCTTTAGATGTTGCAAGGGAGGAATCGTGTGAATGTAAATGAGAATAAAAAATCATATCTTGTAAAGCTACCAAGTCGGATCTCCTAATCCAAACTAATGATGAATGATGATCTCGGGATATAGGAATCTTGGCTACCTTGGTTACCTTACGTTGGGATTTTCTAGGACCTCATCTAAGATCAAAGAAAAACTTCCTAAGATGACCTTTTTGACCACAATGGGAGCAAGTAAATAATCGTCGAAAAGTAGTAACTAAGGATTGACCTCTATAATCATTCCTAAGAGATTCTCTCCAAAAAATGGTTTTGGCTTTATTGGTGGAATCGTTATAAGAATCGAAGCCTAAACCACAAGTGTCATTTTTTATTTGGACCGTGCCTAAGGTTTTGTCTAGTTTTTCGGACCTACACTCCAAATCAAATTTGTCCTTACTGAAGTCTTTTAATTTATTTTCTAATTATAAAATGATAGACTCTAATAAAACATTTTGCTCTTCAAACATGAGAAACTCATTTTTCAAGGATTCCATTAACCCCTTAAGGCTATCTCTCTCGCCTTCTACGTATTCTAGCTTCTCTCGAAGAGCTCCCTCTCATGCCCTAAGTTCATAAACTAATGTACTCTCTTCAACGACCTTGGCACACTCTTTTAAACTAGCTTTTAACTTCAAATTTTATCTTGTTAATTTAATGGATTCTTCATATATTTCTCTAAATGCAAATTGAAGTTCACTCACATCAACCTCATTTTCACTTTCATTCTCTCCCTATACTCCACTCTCACTACCATTATACTTTTTAGTTTAAAAAATAAACGCCTCAGAAGTGTCATGATTTGAGATGTCATCGTTGGACAATTTCTCACTATCACTCTCATGACAGGCCATGAACGCGGTAAAGTTGCGCTCAATGGGGGAATCGGGCCCCTCTTCCTTATCACTATCACTAAGGGTTGCATTATATGAAATAGGTTGCTTATCGTCTCTCCTTAGTTTTGTCGGGCATTCAAAATCCCTATGGCCATAACCCTCACAACCATAACACCTATTAGATTCATCCGTATTAAGGTTTTCGCTAAAAGTTTTAGGGATCTTTTCGGCTTTGTCATGCTTAGAATTGTCAAATTTCTTAAAACCAATTTTAATCTTATCTTTATTAAATTTAAGAAATTTTCAAAATCTCCTAGAAAACATAGCCATGTCCTCCGAGCCACTATCACTCTCATCAACCACAACTTGTTTTTCCTCTTTTCGGGATTTCAAAGAAATTCCCTTATCAATTTTCTTTTCATTTTTGAAAGGGAACATATCTAGTTCATAGGTTTGTAAATAACCTACTAGTTCCTCAAGTTTGGTAGAGTGCAAGGTGGGTAAAGAATTTAAAATGGTCACTTTAGGAATAAATCTCTCGGTTAGAGACCTTAAAATTTACTTTACTACACGGTCATCAAGTATTTTCTCTCCCAAATTAAATGACGAATTTACTATATCGGAAAGTCTAGCATAAAATTCATCAAATGATTTTTTTCATTCATTTTAATTGTTTCAAATTGAGTGGTGAGGTTTTCGAGTTTAGAAGCTTTTACGAAACTTGTTCCTTCATGGGTGGGATCCAAGATATCCAAAGCCCCCTTAGCGATTTCACACAGCATGATTCTTCGAAATTCAATCGGTGTGACCGCGCTAAATAAGGCATTTAAACCTCGGGAATTAAAATTAGTAAGTTTAAATTCATTCTCACTCCATCTATCTATAGGTTTGGGAACACGCACATTTATAATCAAACATGTAGGTGGGGACCACTAGTTAACAACTCACAACCAAACCCTCTCATCAATAGATTTGAGTGCAAATTTCATATGCCCCTTCCAACACGCGTAATTGGAACCATCGAAAACAGGAAATTTTTAAAATGGGAAAATTCTATTTTTTTACATAAAAATATTTAAAAGGACTTTAACGCAATAAATTAGCACTCCCGCTCGGATATCACTTGTTAATGCGAAAGTCACTAAATTTTAAAAATTCTTTTAAAATTAAATATAATTTCCTTTTAAGTGAGGAGTAAAGATGGTTCAAACATATAAAAAACTTACAACAAATTTTAATTTCTTTCAAATTAAAATTAAACTAAACACAAAGTGAATAGATTAAAAAACAAATGGATTTTTCACTTAAACCAAATAATTCAATTCAAGTCCTAGAAATTTTCGTAACAATAATTAATTCAATTTTGCAAATTAGGCCAAACCAAATTATCAAATTAAATACATGACTTAATTAAATTAAGTTTAATTTCATCCAATTAATTTTTGCACCAAAATACATATGTGTGATAATTAAACCAAATTTTATCTTGAATTACCTAAGCATGCATCTACATGTTTTGCAAGATAAAATAAGCCAATCACACTACACGTTGATGTGCGAGGAAACCGAAAACGGGAAAAACCTCGGACGGCCCTGGCCTAAAAAATCCACTAACACCGGAATTACAAATTACAAGATAGTAGACTTACACCAACAACTTGACACCGTCCAAGCCTTGACACTCCTTCTTGTAACCACCTCTGCCTAGTAGATAACCATGGACTCCTCCACAGTCTCGGACTGCTCTGATGGGACTCTTGGACACCGTCACCCTCACGCGAAGCTTTTCTTCGATTGGGAACACGGCAGCGTAAACCAAATGTCTTATTCTTTGTGGGATGTATAAGTAAACCCAAAATTCTCTTTTTATGGTAAAGATGAACCAATGGTACCAAACAACTCCAAGAAAATATTATATATATGAGGTACCTTGATAAACAAACTGTGGGTGTAAACACATGTGTTTGTTGAAAATATTTCTTTGAAATTCAACACGTAAAAATATGAAACTTTGGTTAGTGTATCTTCTCTCAAAAATGCTCTCAAGTAAGGTACCAAAAAAAGTCTTTCGAAAAAATCTGTCCCGAGTAAGTTTTAAACTGCCAAAAAGAAGTGGGAAAATGGGATCAAACTGCCAAAACTGTTCCCGCCCAGAAATTTCGTTCAAATGAGATTTTCGTTCCAATGAAGTCTCATTCGAACGGAATTCTCTTTCGAACAACATTCTCGTTCCAACGACAATTTCAAACGAAATATCAGAAAGTCCAATTTTACATTTTAAGACCAAATTTTTTTTATCCAAATATCTATAATAACTTTATGAAAATAAAATTCGATTATATTAAAATTAAACTGTTAATAAAATTATTCCAAGTCTCCCAATATACAAAAATGCATTCATACCTTTTGGAGACTATGGAATAAAATGTCATTGACAAAATAACATGGCACTTGAAACTCGATAGTTTGATATCTTCGCTTTTAAATAAAAGCCGTTACATCTTCAACTTTACATGTCATAGGCTTGGACAATACTCATGAGCACTGTCCTATGACTCAAATTTTTTTATCCGAAATTGAGCCAACACTGCATAAGACTCGATTGGAAATTTGTGTCCTTACAAACTTCATGAATTAAACTTTAGTCCCATGAGCACATGCGTTTTTCTTATTTTTATTGATTTGGTTTAAGTTTTTTAAAACCCGGTAATCTTTTATTTCATTGTATATACTTACACTGAGTGAGATTTATGCCTTTCATCACTTGTGAGTGTTATAAACTTCTCTTCCCTCTTTGAAAACGTTACGGTCGTTGGTAATCTCACTATTATTTCATTTGATCATTCATTAATTCAGTTTATATCTTGAAATGTGTTACTTGATCATGATTTTCAAAGTTATTTTTACTCAAGAATTTTTTAAACTTTAGGAAATTATCATAGTCCATCTTTGTTATATCACCCATATTGACCTTGACCTCACCTAAAATGTTTTCCATCGTCAACCCCCTTTGAGACTAAATATATCCTTTTATTTCAAAACCCAAAATCCCATGGCCAACTCCACATTGGAGTTATAAACCATATATACACTTCCATACCTTGGTTTGGAATGATACTTGAGATTGAATGATGTTCTTGTTACGTGGTTGCAATTAGGCATGTGAGAGTGAAAAGTAAAGAAAAGAAATAAGTGAAAAATAGAAGAAAAAGATAAAGTAGAAAACAAAAGAAAAAGTGAGAAAAAGAAGAAAAAAAAGAGAGAAATTTTTATATGTTGTGTATAGTGTTCAATAAGCATTGTTTACTCTCCCCATTATTATATTCAATGCTTTTTATGGAGTTCACTTTCTAATTTTTGGTATTGTCCACATTTTCCCATTATCCCCGAGTTTTCAGCCCCGAACACTTTCAATTCGTACCTAGTCCTTTCATTTCATAACCCGAGCCTAACCTACATTACAACCCTATAAAGTCATATGTGATCCTAGGGTGAATTTTAAATTTAAAAGTTTAAAAAGTTTTGATAATCAGTGAAAATACATTTCGCCTCCTTTAATGAGTGGTATCTTTCATCAAGATTATAATTTTTCATTTTATATATAGAGTCCCTCATTTGTGACATGTGTGTGGCCTAGATTCCATTTACATTTACTCTTTATGCCCACATGTCCCGTGTATTATCCGCATTCATAGTGATTTCATTTGTTGAGTGTAATATCCGGTGAGGATTGAAGTTATGCATGCTTTCATATTTGTTATTCGATTTATATAAGTTTTTCCCAAATCATAATTTGCATTTGGTCTCTTCACTCCCGTATTTTAAGGTTTCAATTCTACGAAGTTCATTCTATAATGTTAATAACTACGGTCTTCGTGTGTGAATTCATTCACTTTGGTAATAATGTGTTTGAAATATTTTTCATTATTATTGGGCTTGTCACATGTTGATTGGACATAAATTTTGAGGAAACCATATGATTTTTGTGGGTTTCATCCCTAAAACCCGTCACGAGATGACACTCATCCACTAGGGTAACCTAGGGGTTTAACGGATTATTGCATACGCTAAATGCGATCATTCGCCTGCGAAAGTGGCTTTTATCTTTTTCGTATATTTATACTCTTTTTTGGTTTTCTTATAGTTCTTCTTGATTTGAATTTCATTACTGGGGCCCAACAATGTGTAAGTTAGGGGGTGTGATTCGTTATGAATATTGCGCTTATATACCCTTTTTACTTATATATTTAAGTCCCCTCGGGTGCTTTAATTCCTATAATTATGCTCGATAACAAGAAAACCTCCATTTTATATGATAACATGTTATTTGAAGTATTATTGAGTATTTGTAGGTGTTATGCTGCTTAGTGTGGAGTTTGATTGCATTCCGGTAAAGATTCGTCGACAATAGCACGTTCAGGGGCATTTAGTAATTTCACACTTTGAAATTTATGCCCAAAGTTTTCATAGAAGTTGAAGCTATCGGGTCAATCTTTGCGTGGCCATGAATGGTGCTCGAATCAGAGTGAAAACGAATATATTACGGGCCTTTGATGGAGGAATAATTATAAGGGAATTATTAAAAAGGAAAATAATTTAATAACAAACAATTGGACAAATGACCACCATGTCCTATCCTCTTTTTACAGCAAATTTACAAGCAGATCGATAATGGTGATTTTGATGTTTCTTTGTCTTCGGGTCTTAGCTCGGGTTTTGGCTTGAATCAAATGAGGCTTTAATGATAAAGCTTTGACCTTGGCATGAGAAAACAACAATGGTGGTCCTTGGGCCACACACGGATTGCAGGCCAAACACGGGTCCTAGCTCGGGTTCTTGGCTACGCTATGTGGGGCTCCAATTATAGCGGGTCCATTTCAATGGAGCACGGATTGTGAGCCGTTATTGCACGATTTGGGTCTTCGGATACACATAAGAAACACAAGCGAACCATAGCAGGTCTTCTGCTGCCGATCGACCGGCCATGCTCCGACGGTTGACTAGTCCTGCTATTTTGGTCGACTTTTGTTGTTTCCTTCGCTTTCTTTTCTTTTTTTTATTTTTTTTATTATTTTAACTTGGTATAAATACCAAACTTTGTGTGTTTGTAAGATAACTTCTTTTTTATCTCTTTAGTGAGTTTAGTTTTAGGGTTGGAGCATTTGGGGGATTTTATTAAAGATAATCCTTCTCCTCCATTTCTTATTGTGTAGTACCCATTAATGTAAGTTTCTTGCTCTATTCATTTTCTCCTACCTTTATTCTATGATTTATTTCCATTTTGTATTTAATTTCTTGCCTGGATAATTTGTTGTAGCTAATTTATTTATAATTTTCTTTAATTAATTAGTTGTCTTAACTTAGTTTATTTTTGTATATCATTATGTTTAGTGGCTAATTTAAATTAGGTTGTGTTGGATTGAACTCACCTAGGGTTGATTTGGTTCCTTTGCTATGGTGATAGGTTTTCATGGGTATATTTCGATTGGGTTGTCCTAGTTATTACACCTTGGAGATTTAACGGGGTATATCATGTATGCTCCGTATTTACAACCTTACATGTGTAATTTTAGGGGTATTTATTGATGCCAAAATCATATTAGGCTTTTATACGAATTTAGGGGCTGACAACTCTGGATTTAATTAACTACTAAAATGAGACTCAATCATAATAACTTGTGAACCCATGTAACCATTTATACCAATTAACTCGGGGTGAGGGATATATGTTGCAACCTATAGTTTTTATTCCTTCTGTTAACATAGTTTAAATACACTCGCCTAGTCATATATTTCTTTTTGATAAAATTATCTTTTACACTTTTATTCCTGAAATATTAAACCGATTAAAATATAGCAACTTGTCTTTGTGGATTTTCGATACCCGGACTGACCGCTATACTCCGTTAAAAGAATGTAGTCATAGTATAGATTTTTGAATTGAGGAGGTGAAACGAAACAAATGGTTGGCTTACTAACACTAAGCTACTTTTCACCCTTAATCCCTGACATTGGGAAACATTCATGGATAATAACTCACTGAATTATATCTAGAATCTCAAAGATAGAAAACGGATAGAAAATACCTACAACACTTTATCGCTGCAGCAGCTCCGATTACCTGGAAGTGATAATCATGATTGACGTCCATGTGGCTGGACAACTAAAAGTTTTTAAAAATATTTTGACATGGGTGATAGCCCAAAACCTTTTGGAAGTATTTTAAATGCATAATAATTATGAATACAGTCTTCCTGTAGGGGGCTTGAAGATAATCTCTAGATTAGAGTTAATCCCCTAGCTAACACAACAGACTCAAAGGATTAAGGCAGCGTGGTAGCTCAAGCGATGCAACTCAGTAATGCAGCGATGCAGCTCAGTAAGGAAGTGATGGAGCTCAGCAAGGCAGCTCAAGCGAGGTAGTTCAAGGTGGTAGCCCAGAGGGATCTTCCAGCAAAGAAGATGGCCGAGAGATCTCACCCTGTAGTCATGTTGTCTTACTTAGTCATGTTGTATCTTTTGTTTACATTGGATATGAGCTATAACGACTGTAATGATGTAACAATTGTAATGTCACTTAGTGTGAGGTCAAATGGTACTCGCGAGAGCCCAGGCTTGATAGGACCTGGGAGAGCTTTCATTCTCTATCGTACGACCTCACCATGGGAACTTAGAGGAACTTGGTTTGGAGTATTGATAAGTGAGACATCATTGGGTTTTTTCCTAACCATCCTAGATACACTTGGTAAAACACCAAAAGACCTTGACTGTGGAACCTTGGGCGGAGTAGCCCTGAGTTCCATTGGGCATTGAGTTATGAACCAAACATTCCTATACTTAATGTCACATATACTTTATGTGATGTCACTAGCCAGTGATGCAATGTCAAATCTGCACTTGAGTAAACCACCATTGTATTTAGGGCTGTCAAACAGCTAGTGAGCCACCTCTGTGATGACAGCCCCCTGACGCACAGTGGTTAGACAAAAGGCATGTCTTGGCATTTAATGTTTTTGACGTGGAGATGACTAGTTCATAAAGCATTTAATGTTTTTAATATAAGGTACGAGGGATGTCTTTCACAGTTATTAATGACTAATCCATCTTGGGAGTGGTGTGAGGGGGGGGGGTTATTTATTGGCTTCAACCATTTTTTAGAAGAGAGAGTTATTTTCTAGGACTTTTTGGCTACAGAGAGACAGAGATTTATCATCAGAGAAAAAGAATTTATTGCAAAAACCAGAGCTTGTACCCATCCACCATTATCATTTATTATGAAGTTTTTATTATCTGACTGAAAACCTTTGAGAGTTGGTATGTTTAGCTGCCTTCCAAGGTGTATCTATGGTGCTTACTTCTCTCTCCCTCTAAATGAGTTACTTTTGAGTTCATTATTATCTTTTGAGTTGTACACGAGAGATTTGTGAGTTCAAACTGAGTTCATTTTCACTAGATCCTGATTGTGAGTCTTGTAATTAATCAAGTGTGTCCCCAATTAACATACCATTACTATAATCAAAAGGGGTTAAGCCTCCATCTAATCTAAACTACCCTCTTACATTTGGCAACTCTGTTGGGGATTTATTCTTCTAAGCAAAGAGTATGGTGCAGGATAATGTTCATCGAAGATTTAACTTTGATGATATTCAACGCAGTGAAGAACAAGCGATGAGAGAGATGGAGGCTTCTAGAGATGGAGCCCCTCCAGTGGAGGTACCTCCAGTTCAAATGGTGACTGACGTTCCAGGGGTGATGCAAGCTTCCACGAACGTCGGGTTGAGAGCAACTCAAGTTTAACTCCTCACGAATAAATTTTATGAGTTTCTGCATACTCCTATAGCTTCAACGGTGTTGGGGGGATTTAAGGTGAACTCCTTAATAATGCCATGGGTAGCCTCAACGGCCCCACTAAGCGCAGTTCCAACAGGATCTGCCCCAGTAAGCACACCCCCTACTGTGATTCAAACAGTGGGAACCCCAGGAGTAACGAGCATTCCAACTGTGGTGGTTACTCCAGGTGCAACGGGCGTCCCCCCGATGGTCCCGCTGGTTGTTCCTTCAACGATATCGGCTATGGAAGAGATGATAAAAGAGATACATAAGGAGATGTTGAAGCTCATGCAAGCTTCCTCGCAATCTGTCGGCAAGGTAGCTTCGATTTATGACAACCTTAGGATGCCTTAGCCTCAGGAATATAATTATGAACCTTAGCCAAAAGATTATATTCCTCCTATCTTCGAAAAGTACACAGGAAAGGGGGGGAACCCGAAGGAGAACATCAAATGTTTCATCGAACATGTAGGGGATCACTACAACAATAAGAAGCTTAGGTTGAGGTACTTCTCAAAATCATTAACCGATAAATTTTTAGTTTGAGTTATTTTATTTTTAGAATTTTTAGGTTTTAATTTCTATTTTTATATTTTTATTAGTATAACTTTAGTTTATTTTGATTTTTATTAGTTTTTAGTTTGAGTTTTTATCTTATTTTATTAGGATTAGTTTTTTAGGAATTTAGTTTTATTAGATTTTACTTTTTTTAGGACATTAATTTTTATGTTTAATAGATTTACATTTTTATTTTTTCTTTTCATTTCTTTTATTTTTATTTTTATTGAGTCTTTATTTTATTTTTAGAATAGGAATTTCATTTTTAGATTTTTAGTTTTTATAGTTCTATTTTATTAGTTAGTTTTAATTTTATTTTTAAGGGTCCAAATTAAACACACTTACACTTACCCTAAACCTACTCACACACACCCTATCCTACACCTCACATACACACAAACCCCCTAACCCCACACTAACTCACCTAAACCTCACCACACCAAATCAAAACTACCATTCTTCAACCTCCCAATACTCTCTCTCCTGCCAACCTCCATTAACCCACATCAATCACCCTCACCTATCCTTCTCCATTCCCACCATAACCAAACCTTAAACCACTCCCTAATCTTACCCACCGGACCTACCTCCATCACCAGAACCAAGCCCCTTGATTCGGGCAGCGACCCAAACTCTGACCCCATAGTTGTCGCCACAACGATCCATGTCCGGCCGGACCTCCTCGATCCAACCGAGCTCCGGCGGCTCCAAACTCGGTTCAACTCGACCCCATCTCATCCCAAAACCCATTTTCCATTCATTACCCATTTCCCTTAAACAAACACAAATTTCATTCCCCTGCCAAAAGCCAATACCAAAGACCAAACTAATACCCACATGCTAATTAAACCCATTTACCTCTTTATTCCCTTTTTCCCATAATAACCCCAACAAACCACCCTTAACCTCAATACCCAAAATACTCCCATAACAATATCAGATTTTTATTCCCTCACCCACTTATCCCCACACCTCACCATTTCCATGCACACTCATGCCCCTTTTATCCAAAAATACCCCTAGCTCCATGGCACCTACTATTTAAAGAGATTTGAAGACCATTTTAAAGGAGATAGAATAAAGTCGAGAGAAACCCTAGAGTTATCTTAGAGAGAAAGTTAGAAATAATATTTTTTATTTTTAATTTAGAAATTTATTTTATTTTATTTTTTTTAGATTTAAATTGAGTGAAATAATTGTGTGAGATTCAAGTTGAGTAAATTTTTCATTCATATCTTTGTTGATCACTCACTTGGAGGGTTGTATGCTTCAATTTTAAGGATAGAGTTCAAATTGCCAATTTCAAGGAGACTTGTTGAAGATTTGTTCTGTCTCTACTCTTTTATTATATTAAATGCCTATTGAATATTTGTTTATTATGTTTGATACCATGTTAGGATAAATCCCCTTTCAATGGGTGGGGTAAAACCCTTATTTGATGTTATTTTATTTTTAATTAGTTTAACTACTTGAAAAGTCCCTTTGAATGTTAATTTTAATCCTTCACCCTTAAATTTACGCCTCGAGAGAGGGTATGAGAGAGTAGCTACAGCGGAAATATTGCGACTTCTCAAATAAAATCCAATTTTAATTAATCCCAAATTTTAGTTAAACCCTATAACATGCATCTAGATGATTTATCAAATAAAATATAGCATGCAGGATAAAAACAAACAATTTAAGGAAAAATCCCCGCAGGGCAAAACCTTTTCTTTCACTATAATAAGTAAATCGCAACTTACACGGATTACAATGAAATACAGTGACACACGAATACCCGCAGGCGTCGGTCGGTGTCGTCAGCAATGAATCCACACGCAGCGAACCCACATGAACCTCAGTCCAATCAACAAAGGAAGAACCGCAGCACTCCTCAATGACACGCAGCCATAAAACTTTGTAGAGACTCCCTCAGCAATGACACGCAGCCCTCGGTTGCAAAGATCTCTCCACAAAGGTTTGAACAAACACAAGGTTGTGTTCTTGGGTTACCAAAAAGATTCACAAAGGATTGGCAATTGTGTGAATCAAAACATGAGTCTTGGGACTCAAAAAATATGAAGACTAGAGGTATTTGGACTCTCAAAAACGTCTTCTAAAGTCTTGCAAAACAACTCCCCCGAAGTTGGTATTTATAGGAAAAAATATGAAGAGTCCCATGTTTTTAAAACTCTAAAATTCTATCCAGCGTACAAAAAAAACAGCATTCTTAAAAGAATTTTCTCTATCTTCAAAAGGCCATAACTCCTTCACCGTAGCTCAGATTGAGGTGCCGTTTTTTCCAGTATCTTCGTTGCGGAGAGATCTTCAACTTTCCAGTTGACCAGACCTCCAAATTATGGATGTGAAATTACGAAAATGCCCTTGAACACTCCTATCGTGCCTTTTTTCACTATTTTGACTTCCCTTGCATACCACTTGCATTAAGTCCCTAAAATCTTGGACCGTGAAGTCGTTGAGGCAGATGTGGGACATATTAATGGAGATGTTGAATGCTTGATTCCCGGAATTCGGATAGAGGCCGTCATGTGAGATCGTGAGGTGACGTGCCAAATGTAGTGGCGTACGACATACATAAATGTAACATGTTGGACATGAGAAAAATGTCCTTACAAATTTCCCCCTATGTCTATGTCGGTACATACATAAAAAATCCGAATTATCAAATAACAAAATTGCCTATACAAATCTACCCTCCGATGAACCCAAAACTAGAAAAGGTACAAATGAATAGTCTTCATCGTTTGTTCTTCAAATCTTCAGGAATCCCAAATCTTTTCTCATCAGGGTGTGCAATTCAGAGATCATCAATATAGTACCTACACACATGAGATAAAGAACAAAATACCAAGTGACGTATCGAGTTTGAAATGAGATAAACATAGATACCAATATATGATAAGCATAAGTCAAATCTCAAAACTCCCCCAAAATTCAAACTCCCCCATAAAATGATAATTCTTTCTCCCCCTTTTTATGATGTCCCCAAATTGACAAATGAGAAGAATGAATCAAATAAGCACAATCGGGGTGTCACGGTATACAAATCAAGGCATAAATCAAATGACAAACGTGCTCTTGCAAGGAGATGCTAAAAAAAATCTTCGCAGACTATTTTTGATTTTTTTCAATTTTTTATACAAAAAAATAGATACCATTTTGAAAAAAAATGTAAAACATGATACCAAAATCACACCATGGATTTAGACTCAAACAACCAAGTCATGGGAACGGAATGTATGGGTGTGAACACATTCGATAGGTAAATCAACTCAATCAATCATATGTGCACGATGCATATGTGTACCCCTAACGAATGAGCATAAAAAGTATCCTTAGGTGTAAAAAATTTGTTGAATTTAGATGACATCGTCTTATGCAAATCAACAAATCAAAGTCAAAGTGATTTCCACACCAATAACGTCCAAAACTATGTAGCGCATTTTCAAGCATTTCAAGGACGTGCAAACCCGTTTTAAATTCTCCAATCAAACTCCCTCATATATATATATTCTTTTAGAGGTAATCTAAATTCTCAAACTTTGGAGAATTGGTGCAAAAACCTAAATGGCCCATAATTGGCATGAAATTTTTTATTTTTTTTATTTTTTTATATTGCCTTTAAATTTTTTCGAGCTCTTTTAAACCTCTTTGGACCCCGGATAATAAAATTCCTCCATTTTTTAGGTCCTTTTTAACGGTGGCTTTTACGCAAAGGATAGATGATTACCTTTCGCAACCCCTCCCCGTTTTCAATTAAACACACAAACTCACAAAACGGTTTTTATATGCACAATTTCCTTATCAAAAAATTATCGCGCTTGGTTCGTTTTAAGGACAGGATTGAAGTGAAAACACCCAACCAACATGTGATAAGACAAGCACAATAATCAAATAAATCCGTGCATGTGTTCAATAAAGGAAACATGAGTCAAACATGTAGGAAGTAACAATTAATTACATCTTAATGACTCCAAACATTATAAAGCACATGGATGAATTGACATATTGTCTCAAAACACTATCAAATAGTCACATGAAAATAATGGAATGATGTTGTGACTCGGTCATCCTAAGTGTTCATGCATAAAAGGTGCAAACAAAACACAAAAATCTTTTTGGATTTTCTCAAAATTTTAACAAACTAAATTTTTTTTGTATTTTTCAAAAATTTTCAAAAAAAATATATACAAAAGGTACAAGTCATCACACTAATAAAAATACATCATGAAACCACAACTAGTGTATGACAAACATGCAATCACAATCAACCAAAAGATTTCACATGGGGTGAATTACGTGCAAGCAAACGGGAATCGTGGACAAATAAACCATAAGCCTCTAAATCCGATTTTCTAACCCAAATTGATGTGTAACGAAGTGTGGGGGTTTTGGGAATAGAATTTATTCTTTCATTAACCTTCTTAGGTCCATTTAAAAGCTTATAACAAAAGTGCCTAAGATGACCTTGCCTACCACAATGTGTGCAAGAGTAAATCGGGCGATTTGTGTTCCCTAAAGGTGGCCCTCTCCTCAAATTTATCGGTTGCTTTCTCCGAATTTGCCTAGGTGGGTCTCTCCTAATGATCCTAGGAGGTTCTCTCACACGTGTGGGAATGGGTGCAATATATTTTTCAAGACCAATCCCACCCCTATCCGTTTTGATCTCGACTGTGCCTAAAATCTTATCAAGTTTTTCAGACCTAGACTCCAAATCAAATTTCACTTTACTTGAATCTTTCAATTTCACCTCAAGTTCACCTATCCTAGATTCAAGTACTAGTTTAGAATCCTCAAACTCTACAAGCTCCTTTTTCATAGTCTCCATCAACCCTCTAAGACTATCTCTCTCACCCTCGACGTACTCAAGCTTCTCTTTCAAAATTTTCTCATGTGCCCTAAGTTCTTTAATTAAAAAATCATTATTTTTTATGGCACACTCTTTCAATTGAGCTTTCAATTTCAAATTTTCTTTCTTTGTTTTCAAAGTTTCAGCATAAAGTTCATTGAAAGCAGTTTGCAAGTCATGCTCATCTACACTTTCCTCCTCACTTTCACTATCATCACTAATCACACGGATGGGAAACTCTCGCCTAGAAGCATAAAAAACTTCTTCTTTCGAATCACAATCACTAAGGGTAGAAACATGAGAAATCGATTTATTCAATTTCTTCTTTAAATTTGTGGTACACTCATGTAACGTGTGACCAACACCCTCACAACAAGGACACCTCTCAGATTCGTTTTCAACAGAAGATTTAAAACAAGAGTTTGTGTGAATTTTCCAAATTTTTTCAAAAATTTGACATCAAACATCATCAAAACCATCAAAATCCATTTTTGTGCAAAATCAGAATCAAAACACAATAACTTAGTGCAACAGGCTCTGATACCAATTTGAGAGAGTAGCTACAGCGGAAATATTGCGACTTCTCAAATAAAATCCAATTTTAATTAATCCCAAATTTTAGTTAAACCCTATAACATGCATCTAGATGATTTATCAAATAAAATATAGCATGCAGGATAAAAACAAACAATTTAAGGAAAAATCCCCGCAGGGCAAAACCTTTTATTTCACTATAATAAGTAAATCGCAACTTACACGGATTACAATGAAATACAGTGACACACGAATACCCGCAGGCGTCGGTCGGTGTCGTCAGCAATGAATCCACACGCAGCGAACCCACATGAACCTCAGTCCAATCAACAAAGGAAGAACCGCAGCACTCCTCAATGACACGCAGCCATAAAACTTTGTAGAGACTCCCTCAGCAATGACACGCAGCCCTCGGTTGCAAAGATCTCTCCACAAAGGTTTGAACAAACACAAGGTTGTGTTCTTGGGTTACCAAAAAGATTCACAAAGGATTGGCAATTGTGTGAATCAAAACATGAGTCTTGGGACTCAAAAAATATGAAGACTAGAGGTATTTGGACTCTCAAAAAAGTCTTCTAAAGTCTTGCAAAACAACTCCCCCGAAGTTGGTATTTATAGGAAAAAATATGAAGAGTCCCATGTTTTTAAAACTCTAAAATTCTATCCAGCGTACAAAAAAAACAGCATTCTTTAAGGAATTTTCTCTAGCTTCAAAAGGCCATAACTCCTTCACCGTAGCTCAGATTGAGGTGCTGTTTTTTCCAGTATCTTCGTTGCGGAGAGATCTTCAACTTTCCAGTTGACCAGACCTCCAAATTATGGATGTGAAATTACGAAAATGCCCTTGAACACTCCTATCGTGCCTTTTTTCACTATTTTGACTTCCCTTGCATACCACTTACATTAAGTCCCTAAAATCTTGGACCGTGAAGTCGTTGAGGCAGATGTGGGACATATTAATGGAGATGTTGAATGCTTGATTCCCGGAATTCGGATAGAGGCCGTCATGTGAGATCGTGAGGTGACGTGCCAAATGTAGCGGCGTACGACATACATAAATGTAACATGTTGGACATGAGAAAAATGTCCTTACAGGGTAAAGGAATTTCGAGAGAAAATTGAAATTCTAGTTATCATACCCATTTCAGATTTGAACTAGAGATAGGAGTTTCTTAAGTGGGGTATTATTACTTGAATTTCAACTCTAAATTTATTTTCTAGGAGTTACATAAATTTTAATTGATCGATCCTAGCGGGTGATTAATTAAAAGGAGTGTAAATCTATTTTTCTAGAGTTATGGGGTGTTAAACTTAATTTTCTAAAAGATTACTATTATAATTACACTTGCAACGAGAGTTGGTTTGTAATTTTGATATTAATTTGGGAGAATTCAAATAATTAAATTAATTAATTAGAATAACTATTGTGGTGTAATCCCACTCCTTGATTGTTCTCACAATTATTTACCTCATTTATCTCTTATTTTTAGTTTAGAATTTATTATTCATTTTAGTAATTTTCTAGTTAGTTGTTTTCATCTCATATTTTAGTTTAGTTTAGTTTAAATCATCACCTCACCCAATTGTTTTAATACTTGAAAAAGCTAAAAAAATTAGAAAAGTAAAAAAGCACAAAAAGAAAATAAAAAGTGAATTACAATTTAATGTGTTCCCTTTGCTTTGCAACCTTGAAAGTGGATTGATACCCTTGAGTTGTTATATTTTGAAGGTATTTTCAACAACGACATACACAAAAGCATAGTTATCAACCCACCACCATTACCCTATACATTAGAGGAGGCTGTAAGTTATTACAATGCGATGGTTCAAGGAGGAACAATGTATGAACCTAAGGGAATCCCCACCGTGGAACCAAATGCGGTGACCAGAGCAGATGCTAAGTATTGCCAGATCCATCGAAAGATCCAAGATCCAAAGGAAAGTTGTTTTACGCTATGGAAAATCATTGATAAACATGTAAAGGTAGGGACACTACCAATCCCTTTGCAAAATGTTAATCACAACCCACTCCTATTACATGGGGCCAATCTGGTGGTGGCCTACGACGATGAGGTAGAAAGAGAAGTAAGGGAGATGACGACGATGTAAGGGGAGTTCAAAGAAGCTCTGGAGGACTATACCAGAGGAATGGCTAATGTGGTGTTAGCTTATGATGAAGCACGTGCCAGGGTCATGGAGGACATATACAATATTGAAGGTGAGGAATTGGACCAAAGCTTGGAGTACTGCATGGTTTCATTATCCCTAAAGTTCGGTTGGTTCTTCGACCAGGTGGGAATGCCAAAAGAAAGTAGGTTGGAGATAACCCAAGCAGTCCTGGATATTACGAGGAATAATGAAGTCCCTTAGCTGAGATAGAAGGGACCCATGACCAGGCTGGTGAAGAAATTTCGGTAAGAAATAATGTTCAGCGATGTAGATAAAGTTGTGACATTTCCTCATAATCGACTGTTTTATGTGACTGCCAGCATCAATGGGGTAATATTCGTGAGGGATCTTACGGATGGGGGAGCATCCATCAACATCATGCCAATCAGCTCTTTCCACGTAGATAACATCCTAGAAGAAATATTGTTACCCATGATGTTGGCGATTTCAGGTTATGATAACTAGTCTTCCAAATCCATTAGTTATGTTAATGTTGGGATTGCAATTGGAATTTTGAGTTCCCATATCATGTTTGGTGTGATAAAGAGTACAACTTCATACCATCTGTTGATAGGAAAAGTGTGGATGCACAAACAAGGAGTAGTTCCCTCGACGTATTACCAATGTGCTAAGGAAAATATTAAAGGAACTGAGATCATTATATGAGCTACGAACAGGTCCTTCACTATCGAATAATCTCACCTAGTGGATGCAGCATTTTATATAGAGTTAGAGGAGGACGTCAGAGTCCTAACGAGAAGAATGGAAGGAGCCTTGTTTCCCTTGATCAGAGAAAGGATTGGACCTGTGAATGGCCAGAATGGCAAAACTGTACGTGATAGAGGAGTAATAGAAGAATCCCACCAAGTGGTCCCTTCACTTGAGAAAATTTCGAAGAAGATAAAAAATAAGATGCAGCTTAGAATTGACCCGATGGAACATGAGGTCACATGACAAAGTGTGATGAGTTAATTCTCTGAAGGAAAAAGGGTAGAGGCTTCGAGGGAGAGGAAAAGAAAGGCAGTTGTAACGGCCAACAAACAATGCAAGAAG
Organism: Sambucus nigra; assembly: GCA_949130495.1. Taxonomy (NCBI): domain Eukaryota; kingdom Viridiplantae; phylum Streptophyta; class Magnoliopsida; order Dipsacales; family Adoxaceae; genus Sambucus; species Sambucus nigra. The sequence goes on from OX422211.1 coordinate 731,318,750, forward strand.
ATTGTTACTAAGGAACGGAAGGTGGTTTATCGCTTATGATGGTGTGAACAGGCAGCCAAAGGAGCCGTGGCAGAGGTTGACGAGGAGGCTGACCCGATATATGAATGTTTCTGGTGAATCAATGTGGAAAATGTATGATTATTTACAATTCTAACGTACAGGAGTTCATGGAGGATGTCGCTGATGAACTAGACTGTATGACGGACCAACCAAAGCAACAAGAACAAGAATTAGAGGAGCTAAATCTGCTAAAAGAAGGGGAGGAGCCAAGGCCCATTTTCCTCTCGAAGGATCTCAACGCAGAGAAATGGGAGGCTTTGATTGAGGTAATCCGAGAGTTTATAGATATTTTTTCATGCAAGTATACGGAGATGGAGGGCCTAGATGAATAAGTAAGCTGCCACAAATTAAACGTAATGCCTTCATCCATTCTGGTCAAGCAAGCAATGAAGACCTAGTGTAATACCCCGTATTTTTATGGCATTTAATTATGAGCTTAATGAAATATAATTGATTTTAAATTGGGATTTATTAAATTAATTTGGGATAATTAATTAGAAATTAATTCGGATTTAAATACTAGCGAGACGAGAGTTAGTATTTGGTTATTATTATGTTGTGGAATATTACTGAGTGATTATGGTAATATGTGATCATTGAATTTATTAAAATTGTCGTGAGTTAAAAATACGGTAGTTTCGGTAATTTAGTTGGGACGCGCATGTCAGTCGTGTCAGGACCCAATTTAGTGGATTTAAAAGTATTTTATTTTTATGTTATCCGTATGAGCTTTTTGAGTGCGACAATGTGTCCGGAAGGTTCGAGATAGTCAGAAAACACTAGCCGGGGGTTTAATTTGGGTCCTGAGGCATTTTTAGGGCAAACCGGCAACCCGTAGGGGTATTTTGGTAATTTTAAAAATTAAGGAATTAAGACCCACGAATTTTAGATTTTATTTCTATATTATTAGAAAATCTATTAGGGCCATTATCAGACAAAAATAAGAGAGTGGGCTACGTGAGTTAGAGGGAAGTTTCCAAAGGGTTTCCAAACCAAAACCACCACCCACCACCACCATTTTCTTTGGAATTGTGGGCGGAGAAAGGAGGAGGACCAGCCTTAAAAATCATCAATGAATTAGAAGCGACGTGTTTTAGGAAAGTGATCAATCTTGCAAAGATTCAAAGCATATAGTTTATATGTTTTTATAGATTTGAAGATTTATCATGAAAAATGAAAATTGAATGGATTTAAAAGGTTTAAAATCATAATTTGGATAGGACTTGCATGTAGTAATTGTTGGAGATGATAACAACCACGAATTTATGATTTATGGTTAGAGAATTATGAAATTTTATTGAATTATGTGGTGTTCTTGAAGAAATAGGGAAACTAGATTTTTATATGAAAATCTGGTATTTTGATTTAAGTAATTGATGTTATAGGCTGGTTTGATGAATCTAAAAGGTGGGGAATGATGTAAACCTATTGGTAGATTGATTAGTATATTTAGTTGTGAGTTTTGGACGTTATAATGAAGATTTTGAGGTGTAAAAAGTGGAGAACCCATAACTGTTAAGAATTTCTGGGCTGATACTTGCTTGGTCGATCGATCGACTCAAGAATGTCGATCGATTGAACAATTGATCGATCGACCCCTTTTCTTCGATCGATCGACCCCTACTGATTTTTGGCAATTGTTTCTCTTCAAGGTTTAATGATTATTCCAAAGCCGATGTTGGTTATTAGGGTGATTAATATAATATTGTGGGACATAGATAAAGGTAGTAGGGTCTTAGTCCTATCGAAGAAGGTTATAACTTAAGAAATTTAATGTCATTGCTTACGAGGGTCTACCGAGTGAGGTACGATTAGAAACCGTTCGAATTGGAACTATATTGGAAATTAATGATGATATAAGGTTAAGGGCAGTAACGGAGGGACTTTAAGTACTGAGATAACATTAGAAACTAATAAGAGACCTAGTAACCTTTTGATATAGGTTTAAATACTCAAATTGATATGACGAGAGGGTATTCAAATGGAATATATATTACGTGTAATGTTCGGGGTAAACTTTCTATGTAAGAGACTAACTAGATGAAATGTGTGAACATATATATTGTTATATGAATACTTCGGTTGTGTGAATGCCTAGTGTATGGATCTATTATGTGTATGACATACCTACCATACTTGTTATCACGGGAGGTCAGTTTTATTATGGAAAAGGACCCTCTTATCCTTGTGTGCCTTCGGGGGGATTTAGACTGGTACCTTAAGGACATAGTGTTGTGAATGACTTATTTACGAGTTGATAAGTCACCTGGACATTGGAGCGTAGGTATGTGTGTGACCCATGGGTATGTGAACTATGTTCGCCTACAATATGTGTGATTTGTATTTAGACGGTTCCTGAGTGATTCGAAACACGTGATCCTTACGTACGTGATGTACATTGATTTGATAGCAGGGTATGCGTGCACCGTAGCTTAGCATATGGGTGCCATAGATGTATATATGTACTGAGAGTGATATACTTATGTACTTGTGACTGGTTCATTGTTGCTTAGTAGATGTGAATAACTTAGATATTTGAATGGGTTAAGTATGAGAATTTAATTAATACTTAAGATAAGTAATTTAATGAATGTGAACATGGGTTATAAATATGGCTTATTTGGGGGTTACGTGTAAATACTCTATGTTAGAATGCGAAGGCAGGAGTGGTACAAACTATTTAGATAGTGGCATAACTAGGATGGGGTAAAGACATACGTTAGGCGTGCACAGTTGTTGAGAGGTAAGAAACTCATGTGAGAGTACGCAACTACCGTGCTTATAATATGTGATGTTTAATTATAATTTAAGTCACTTGTTAAACTTTTAAACTGTTTTCACATCGGGATCTGACCCGTTTTCCTCCAAATCTATTTTTTTTTGTAAAAACCTTTTAGGTGCCCAGCCACAAGGATGCCAAACATAGGAGTTCCATTCTGATGACGTGTTGTAGCTGCGGTGGAAGTTACAGGATCTTGGTAGTAGACGCTCTCATTTTATTCTTGAGTCCTTCAGAGTCAATTGTATCAGTTAGGGCATGTTACCCATTCTTACTTAGAGGTTGTAGTTACAGACTTTCATTATTTCAGTTTTTGGTTTATTATTTATTCAGACTCTTGTATTGGGACATTATTTACTCTGGCATCTTTATTATCGGAGTGTTTACTCCAAACTTATTTGATTTCATCTCGTTGAGCATTTATATGAGATTGGTTTTGCAATTGATGGCTTATTAAATAAATTCTTGTTTAAGTGTTGGCTTAATTAATCAAATTTGACATCTCTTTATTTAAATTTTAGGTGGCTAGCAATTAATTAAAGGTTTTCCACAGTGATGCTAAGATTGAACCAACTAGATATTCTGCAATAATTTAATAAAGGAGTATCTACCCGGTATTTAATTAGACGGGGTGTTACAGGTGGTATCAGAGCATCAGGTTCTAGTGTCCTTTAGGATCTGTACGTCTTATAATGCTTTCAGCATAGATTTCTTTGATGTAGGGCCCTATGTGTAGGATTGTTGATTTCTTTGGTGAGATTTCGTTCTCCTGCTATAGTATATATGATAGTGAGTCTTATTTACATTCGGGTGTATTCGTGTTCCGAACAATGCAGTATGTCAGGCGAAGACAGTTGGCGGACAGCAGGAGGAAAAGATTAGTTGAGGTTATTTAATGCATTAAAAAAGGATGACCGTAGTCGAAGTCACCCATATTATGGCATGGAAGTCCAGGAAGGTACAAACAGCCATGGTGCGACTTGTGACTTCTAGGCACAACGAAAGTAGAAAGTGGGGTCAAATTAGACTCACCCAACATGGTTGGAATGGGAGAAAAAGAGTTAGGTGAAACATTAAAGAGAACCAGCAGTGGAAATACTCGAAATGCGGAGATGGCATCTACTAGCCAAACGAACGTAATATATCCAAAGGCTTGGGCATATGTCGGGATATGGCCAATCGGGATTGAAAATTGAGAATTTTTTTTTCTTGGCTTGTAAGAGCGGAGTTTCAATGGTGAGGCATAATCACCACACTTAGAAGTGCAATGTGATGTCGAGAGAAGGTGTACACGTATGGTTTGACCATAAGTTCCTTCATTAGATGTGCAGGATGAAAGGCGAAAGTTATTTTGAACTCACAAAAGCGGGACGGACAGAGGTCACTTCGTGAGGAGAAATTTAGTTATGTAGCGAACCTTATCCCGGGTGAAGTAGGTGAAAAGGAGAAGAGGATATTTAAGGGAGAATTTACATACAAGAAGAATTGTTAACTCTTCTGGGGAATTCTTCTTGGACTGACAATGCAGATGGTGACAATGTCGCGTAGTGTTAATTTGTAGGTAAACGTTTCCTTGGATGGGGAGATGCAAGAATCAAGAATATTTATAGAGTAAGACTGGGAAAATGGTGTTGGAGAAGCACCACAAGGGGAAGACTCAACGGGGAACCCGTTAAAATGATTCGGATAGATGAATTGTTACCGAACGATGGTATTTCAGTAAGAGATGTGGAAACTAGTATCGTGTTCCTTATACCCATCAAGCTAAGGGAACAATGGAGGTAGTCATCAAAGCCGAGACTTCCAACGTCCGAGAGAAGAACCACCTTAATATGGTCAGTTATCCTCAGATGATGTTGCATGATGTTATGGTATGAGCGAGTTGCTACAATTGTTGTTCTTGTTATTTTTGCTTGAGAGTCGAGTTTTGTGAGTATCGGCGATATTTTTATTATTTATTTATGTGAATATTTTTCCCTGATAGTATGGGGTTACCTTTATTGTCATCCACGGAGGATGAAAGAGTATATTGATAGTGGTATATACTTTATTGAAATTACTCGTTTTAGTGTTGTGTTATACGAGTATGATATTATCCTAATTATGGTTTTATAATATGCTTATACCGATAGTGTGCTAGTATTACAAGTTTATCGGAGTTACTACCTTGGGGTAGAATGTTTTGATTCTGGCGAGGTCCCATCGGTGAGAGAGTCGGGCTCGAAATTGTACTTTTGTAGATATGAATATTTATATATATTGTTGTGATTGCAAAAAGGTATAATGGTCTTAGATATTTAATCCGAGTATGCATAAGGATTTAATTGATATGATAAGTATGTAATTGGTTTACTAGTCAGCGAAAAGGGTTGGATGATTATTATGATTAACGCTTAGGATGTAGTAATAAGAAGAGTGCATTGCTTTATCACCCCTTTAGAGATTTGGGAGTTTATACACATAGTTGTGTGTCTGGGGACGGGATTTTATGAACCCCGATTTTATTTGCATGGTGTATATGGAATGTGATTACCATCAATGTCAAGAGAAAGTCTCTTTCGAAAAGAGTTCCTTATTTAAGTGTAATTGATGAAGGAGATTATAACTTTGTTGTTAAGAGACGGGAATATATGGGTACATGTCATGGACTGAGGGTTAATGGGTTAATGGATCTCGATGATCAACAATGCTAGGTAGTAGTGTATCAGGGGGGTTCCTTGTTTGGATTTTGCTTTGTGAGACATCCCACACATGAAACTTAGCGTAAAGTTGGTAGTAGGGAGATGTTTGACCATTCGTTCATGAATTGGATACCTCAATCGTTATGGAAGTAAGTAGTTATAATGGGAAGTTAACAAGGTAAATTACGATGTAAGGACAGTATAGCCAGTTGTTAGTGAATTACGATATAAGAACTGATAATGTTGGATTGTTACGGCAGGCTGAAGGACGCATTGAGGTTAAGGAGGATTTAGGATTTTAAATTCAGAGGTGATTGAGAACGCCCAAGTGGTATAGCCACGTTGAAAATGCGACGACAATAAAGAGTTTTGAATAGGTATGAAGCATGTATAAGGTTTAAAACTGTATGATTGGGTTATAAGGAGTGTAGACATCTTGGTTTATTAATGTAGTAATCACCGGAAGAAGGGATATAGATGGGTGAAATTTGTACTTATGGGATTAAGCGTCGTAAGAGAAGGTGGTAATGAGTATATCATGTGTAATCAGTATAGCACGTCCGAATTTGGTGAAAAAGCAGTGGAAAGCCATTTAATAAGGGGGTATGTCTTGAGAAGCTAAATAGTTAACTATTATGGACAATTTGGAGTACAGTTCCGACCAATCTAATGTTGAGGGTGGCTCAAGAGTAAATAGAGTAAGGATGTCAATAAGGTATAAAGGTTCCAGGTGTGCACAACATGGTGAAAAGTGCAAGGGTCGAAACTTTTGGTATAGCTGAGAGAAGAAGATCATTAAGTAGCACTTAACGGAAAGAATTATACGTGAAAGTCGGCATTGAAAGGGGTGTAGTAAGTAGTAGAACGGTTGGGGGTTAGATGATCAACCAGATAAATTTTGTATCAAGTCGACAATTCCACGGATGAAAGAGTCAAGATGGGAAAATTTCTATGAGGGGTTGCCAACTTATAGATAAGTAACGAGTTCCTCCGAATATATGGGACATGTTGTCCAGAAGGCGAGCAATTGTTATATACTTGGGTGATTTACACTATTAGATAGTGAACACGCCGGTACGTGGTTCGATGCAGTATTAATCATAACTATGAGGAGATTCCCGAAATCCACCTTCAACGTGGGGTAGCAAGAAGTAGTGGAAATATGTTTCGTTTCGAGAAGGTTGTATCACCTATAGCCCGAGGTGCAGTCGCAAGGTGATTGACGACTGGTGGATTGTATGAAAGAAATTTTGGATTAATTGAGATATTTTCAATTCCAAATCGGGTATAACTAGAAAGTGAGGTATATTGTAGTAATGGGGAGAATATATTACCTAATGGTAGAGTTGGGGGAAAGCACCCGTATCTATTTAAAATGGATAAGGTGATTACAAATGTTTGTGTAACACCAACCGGCTGAAGAGGTTTTCCCTTATGTAAAAGTCACAACGTTAGGAATAGAGATTCAAAGAATGGGCAAGAGTTGTCAGATGTGTTATTGATTTCTTCCAGGATGGGAGTTGGGTGTTTTGATAAATGTAGGAGTTAATGCGTAATGAGGTGCGGACTCACAATAATATGGAGATAATGCGTCCAATGATGTATAGGCTATTTTTATTCGAATGTTGTTTAGTAAGACCACAACGTGATGTGCATTTATTGAAGTGTAATCTGATAAAGTATTAATACTATTAAATAAGCTTGTTGTGAAGCGAGGGCTTTAGTTTTGGGCCTTTCTTTATATTTTGTTTTGAGTACTGGAGGATACCTAATTTTTCTAGGTATGCCTTATCTTTTCGAATTTCGAGATGAAATTTCGTTATTAGGGGGGAAGAATGTAATACCCAGTATTGTTATGGCTTTTAATTATGAGGTTAATGAAATAAAATTGATTTTAATTTGGGATTTACTAAATTAATTTGGGATAATTAATAGGAAATTGATTCGAATTTAAATATTAGCGAGACGAGAGTTAGTATTTGGTTATTATTATGTTGTTGAATGTTACTAAGTGATTATGGTAATATGTGATCATTGAATTTATTAAAATTATCGTGAGTTGAAAATACGGCAGTTTCGTTAATTTAGTTGGGACGCGCGTGTCAGTCGTGTCAGGACCCAATTTAATGGATTTAAAAGTATTTTATTTTTATGTTATCTGTATGAGCTTTTTGAGTGTGCCAATGTGTTCGGAAGGTCCAAGATAGTCAGAAAATACTAGCCGGGTGTTTAGTTTGGGTCCTGCGGCATTTTTAGGCCAAACCGGCAACCCGGAGGGGTATTTTGGTAATTTTAAAAATTAAGGAATTAAGACCCACGAATTTTGGATTTTATTTCTATATTATTAGAAAAGCCATTAGGGACATTATCAGCCAAAAACAAGAGAGTGGGCTACGTGAGTTAAAGGGAAGTTGCCAAAGGGTTTCCAAACCAAAACCACCACCCACCACCACCATTTTCGTCGGAATTGTGGTCGGAGTAATGAGGAGGACCAGCCCTAAACATCATCAACGAATCAGAAGAAACATTTTTCAGGTAAGTGATTTATCTTGCGAAGATTCAAAGCATATAGTTTACATGTTTTTATAGATTTGAAGATTTATCATGAAAAATCAAAATTGAATGGATTTGAAAGGTTTAAAATCATAATCTGGATAGGACTTGCATGTAGTAATTGTTGGAGATGATAACATCCACGAATTTATGATTTATGGGTAGAGAATTATGAAATTTGATTGAATTATGTGATATTTTTGAAGAAATAGGAAAACTAGGTTTTTATAAGAAAATTGGGTATTTTGATTTAAGTAATTGATGTTATAGGTTGGTTTGATGAATCTAAAACGTGGGGAATGATGTAAACCTATTGGTAGGTTGATTAGTATATTTAGTTGTGAGTTTTGGATATTAGAATAAAGAGTTTGAGGTGTAAAAAGTGGATAACCTATAACTGTTAAGAATTTTTGGGTTGATACCTGCTTGGTCAATCTATCAACTCAAGAATGTCCATCGATCGAACAATCGATCGATCGACCCCTGCTGATTTTTGGCAATTGTTTCTCTTCAAGGTTTAATGATTATTCCAAAGCCGATCTTGGTCATTAGGGTGATTAATATAATATTGTGGGACTTAGATAAAGGCAGTAGGGTCTTAGTCTTATCGAAGAAAGTTATAACTTATGAAATTTAATGTCATAACTTACGAGGGTCTACCGAGTGAGGTATGATTAGAAACCATTCGAATTGGAACTATATTGGAAATTAATGATGATGTAAGGTTAAGGGAAGTAACTGAGGGATTTTAAGTACTGAGATAACATTAGAAACTAATAAGAGGCCTAGTAGCCTTTTGAGATAGGTTTAAATACTCAAATTGATATGACGAGAGGGTTATCAAACGGAATATATATTACATATAATGTTCGAGGTAAACTTGCTACGTACGAGACTAACTAGATGAAATGTGTGAACATCTATATTGTTATATGATTACTTCAGTTATGTGAATGCCTAGTGTATGTATTTCTTATGTGTATGACATACCTACCATACTTGCTATCACAGGAGGTCAGACTTATTATGGAAAAGGACCCTCTTATCCTTGTGTGCCTTCGGGGGGATTCAGATTGGTACCTTAAGGACATAGTATTGTGAATGACTTATTTGTGAGTTGATAAGTCAGCTGACCATGGGAGCGTATGTATGTGCGTGACCCATGGGTATGTGAACAATGTTCGCCTCCAATATGTATGATTTGTATTTAGACTGTTCCTGAGTGATTCGAAACACGTGATCCTTACGTACGTGATGTACATGGATTTGATAGCAGGGTATGCGTGCACTGCAGCTTAGCCTAGGGGTGCCGTAGATGTATATATGTACTGAGAGTGATATACTTATGTACTTATGACATGTTCATTGTTGCTTAGTAGATGTGAATAACTAAGATATTTGAATGGGTTAAGTATGCGAATTTAATTAATACTTAAGATAAGTAATTTAATGAATGTGAACATGGGTTATAAATATGGCTTATTTGCGGGTTACGTGTAGATACGCTATGTCAGAATGCGAAGGAAGGAGTGGTACAAACTAGTTAGATAGTGGCATAACTAGGATGGGGTAAAGGCATACGTTACGTGTGTACAATAGTTGAGAGGTAAGAAACTCATATGAGAGTACGCAACTAACGTGTTTATAATATGTGATGTTTAATTGTATTTTAAGTCACTTGCTAAACTTTTAAACTTTTTTCACATCGGGCTCTGACCCGGTTTCCTCCAAATATATTTTTGTTTTGTAAAACCCTTTTAGGTGCCCAGCCATAGGGACGCTAGGAATAGGAGTTCCATTCTGATGACATGTTGTACCTGCTGTGGAAGTTACAGGATCTTGGTAGTAGACGCTCTCATTTTATTCTTAATTCCTTCAGAATCAATTGTATCATTTAGGGCATGTTGCCCATTCTTACTTAGAGGTTGTAGTTGCAGACTTTCATTATTTCAGTTTTTGGTTTATTATTTATTCAGACTCTTGTATTGGGACATTATTTACTCTGGCATCTTTATTAACGGAGTCTTTACTCCAGACTTATTTGATTTCATCTCGTTGAGCATTTATATGAGATTGGTTATGCGATTGATGGTTTATTAAATAAATTCTCATTTAAGTGTTTGGCTTAATTAATAAAATTCAACATCTCTCTTTTTAAATATTAGGTTGCTTGTAATTAATTAAAAGTTTTCGACAGTGATGATAAGACTGAACCAACTGGATATTTTGTATTAATTTAATAAAGGAGTATCTACCCGGTATTTAATTAGACGGGGTGTTACAGGTGGTATCAGAGCATCAGGTTCTAGTGTCCTTTAGGATATGTACGTCTTATAATGCTTTCAGCATAGATTTCTTTGGTGAGATTTCGTTCTCCTGCTATAGTATATATGATAGTGAGTCTTATTTACATTCGGGTGTATTCGTGTTCCGAACAATGCAGTATGTCAGGCGAAGACAGTTGGCGGACAGCAGGAGGAAAAGATTAGTTGAGGTTATTTAATTCATTAAAAAAGGATGACCGTAGTCGAAGTCACCCATATTATGGCATGGAAGTCCAGGAAGGTACAAACAGCCAAGGTGCGACTTGTGACTTCTAGGCACAACGAAAGTAGAAAGTGGGGTCAAATTAGACTCACCCAACATGGTTGGAATGGGAGAAAAAGAGTTAGGTGAAACATTAAAGAGAACCAGCAGTGGAAATACTCGAAATGCGGAGATGGCATCTACTAGCCAAACGAACGTAATATATCCAAAGGCTTGGGCATATGTCGGGATATGGCCAATCGGGATTGAAAATTGAGAATTTTTTTTCTTGGCTTGTAAGAGCGGAGTTTCAATGGTGAGGCATAATCACCACACTTAGAAGTGCAATGTGATGTCGAGAGAAGGTGTACACGTATGGTTTGACCATAAGTTCCTTCATTAGATGTGCAGGATGAAAGGCGAAAGTTATTTTGAACTCACAAAAGCGGGACGGACAGAGGTCACTTCGTGAGGAGAAATTTAGTTATGTAGCGAACCTTACCCCGGGTGAAGTAGGTGAAAAGGAGAAGAGGATATTTAAGGGAGAATTTACATATAAGAAGAATTGTTAACTCTTCTGGGGAATTCTTCTTGGACTGACAATGCAGATGGTGATAATGTCGCGTAGTGTTAATTTGCAGGTAAACGTTTCCTTGGATGGGGAGATGCAAGAATCAAGAATATTTATAGAGTAAGACTGGGAAAATGGTGTTGGAGAAGCACCACAAGGGGAAGACTCAACGGGGAACCCGTTAAAATGATTCGGATAGATGAATTGTTACCGAACGATGGTATTTCAGTAAGAGATGTGGAAACTAGTATCGTGTTCCTTATACCCATCAAGCTAAGGGAACAATGGAGGTAGTCATCAAAGCCGAGACTTCCAACGTCCGAGAGAAGAACCACATTAATATGGTCAGTGTGACAAAAGATAAGTGGAATATATGTAGAGGTATTTTGTGGGAAGTGAAACCCGTGCATTATAAATGTTTCCCGATGCAAGTGTAGGGATAAAGGTATTGTGCCTAGCAAGGGAAATAGTTAATGAAATATTTTGTTTGGTATGGACAAGTGTGTTATGTCCAGGAACCATTTGAACAGTCAGGACGATTATCAGGATAGAGGTATGAGTTATATCCTCAGATGATGTTGCATGCTGTTATGGTATGAGCGAGTTGCTACAATTGTTGTTATTGTTATTTTTGCTTGAGAGTCGAGTTTTGTGAGTATCGGCGATATTTTTATTATTTATTTATGTGAATATTTTTCCCTGATAGTATGGGGTTACCTTTATTGTCATCCACGGAGGATGAAAGAGTATATTGATAGTGGTATATACTTTATTGAAATTACTCGTTTTAGTGTTGTGTTATACGAGTATGATATTATCCTAATTATGGTTTTATAATATGCTTATACCGATAGTGTGCTAGTATTACAAGTTTATCGGAGTTACTAACTTGGGGTAGAATGTTTTGATTCTGGCGAGGTCCCATCGGTGAGAGGGTCGGGCTCGAAATTGTACTTTTGTAGATATGAATATTTATATATATTGTTATGATTGCAAAAAAGTATAATGGTCTTAGATATTTAATCCGAGTATGCATAAGGATTTAATTGATATGATAAGTATGTAATTGGTTTACTAGTCAGCGAAAAGGGTTGGATGATTATTATGATTAACGCTTAGGATGTAGTAATAAGAAGAGTGCATTGCTTTATCACCCCTTTAGAGATTTGGGAGTTTATACACATAGTTGTGTGTCTGGGGACGGGATTTTATGAACCCCGATTTTATTTGCATGGTGTATATGGAATGTGATTACCATCAATGTCAAGAGAAAGTGTCTTTCGAAAAGAGTTCCTTATTTAAGTGTAATTGATGAAGGAGATTATAACTTTGTTGTTAAGAGACGGGAATATATGGGTACATGTCATGGACTGAGGGTTAATGGGTTAACAGATCTCGATGATCAACAATGCTAGGTAGTAGTGTATCAGGGGGGTTCCTTGTTTGGATTTTTCTTTGTGAGACATCCCACACATGAAACTTAGCGTAAAGTTGGTAGTAGGGAGATGTTTGACCATTCGTTCATGAATTGGATACCTCAATCGTTATGGAAGTGAGTAGTTATAATGGGAAGTTAACAAGGTAAATTACGATGTAAGGACAGTATAGCCAGTTGTTAGTGAATTGCGATATAAGAACTGATAATGTTGGATTGTTACGGCAGGTTGAAGGACGCATTGAGGTTAAGGAGGATTTAGGATTTTAAATTCAGAGGTGATTGAGAACGCCCAAGTGGTATAGCCACGTTGAAAATGCGACGACAATAAAGAGTTTTGAATAGGTATAAAGCATGTATAAGGTTTAAAAATGTATGATTGGGTTATAAGGAGTGTATACATCTTGGTTTATTAATGTAGTAATCACTGGAAGAAGGGATATAGATGGGTGAAATTTGTACTTATGGGATTAAGCGTCGTAAGAGAAGGTGGTAATGAGTATATCATGTGTAATCAGTATAGCACGTCCGAATTTGGTGAAAAAGCAGTGGAAAGCCATTTAATAAGGGGGTATGTCTTGAGAAGGTAAATAGTTAACTATTATGGACAATTTGGAGTATAGTTCCGACCAATCTAATGTTGAGGGTGGCTCAAGAGTAAATAGAGTAAGGATGTCAATAAGGTATAAAGGTTCCAGGTGTGCACAACGTGGTGAAAAGTGCAAGGGTCGAAACTTTTGGTATAGCTGAGAGAAGAAGATCATTAAGTAGCACTTAACGGAAAGAATTATACGTGAAAGTCGGCATTGAAAGGGGTGTAGTAAGTAGTAGAACGGTTGGGGGTTAGATGATCAACCAGATAAATTTTGTATCAAGTCGATGATTCCACGGATGAAAGAGTCAAGATGGGAAAATTTCTATGAGGGGTTGCCAACTTATAGATAAGTAACGAGTTCCTCCGAATATATGGGACATGTTGTCCAGAAGGCGAGCAATTGTTATATACTTGGGTGATTTACACTATTAGATAGTGAACACGCCGGTACGTGGTTCGATGCAGTATTAATCATAACTATGAGGAGATTCCCGAAATCCACCTTCAACGTGGGGTAGCAAGAAGTAGTGGAAATATGTTTCGTTTCGAGAAGGTTGTATCACCTATAGCCCGAGGTGCAGTCGCAAGGTGATTGACGACTGGTGGATTGTATGAAAGAAATTTTGGATTAATTGAGATATTTTCAATTCCAAATCGGGTATAACTAGAAAGTGAGGTATATTGTAGTAATGGGGAGAATATATTACCTAATGGTAGAGTTGGGGGAAAGCACCCGTATCTATTTATAGTGGATAAGGTGATTACAAATGTTTGTGTAACACCAACCGGCTGAAGAGGTTTTCCCTTATGTAAAAGTCACAACGTTAGGAATAGAGATTCAAAGAATGGTCAAGAGTTGTCAGATGTGTTATTGATTTCTTCCAGGATGGGAGTTGGGTGTTTTGATAAATGTAGGAGTTAATGCGTAATGAGGTGCGGACTCACAATAATATGGAGATAATGCGTCCAATGATGTATAGGCTATTTTTATTCGAATGTTGTTTAGTAAGAGCACAACGTGATGTGCATTTATTGAAGTGTAATCTGATAAAGTATTAATACTATTAAATAAGCTTGTTGTGAAGCGAGGGCTTTAGTTTTGGGCCTTTCTTTATACTTTGTTTTGAGTACTGGAGGATACCTAATTTTTCTAGGTATGCCTTATCTTTTCGAATTTCGAGATGAAATTTCATTATTAGGGGGGAAGAATGTAATACCCCGTATTGTTATGGCTTTTAATTATGAGGTTAATGAAATAAAATTGATTTTAATTTGGGATTTACTAAATTAATTTGGGATAATTAATAGGAAATTGATTCGAATTTAAATATTAGCGAGACGAGAGTTAGTATTTGGTTATTATTATGTTGTTGAATGTTACTAAGTGATTATGGTAATATGTGATCATTGAATTTATTAAAATTATCGTGAGTTGAAAATACGGCAGTTTCGTTAATTTAGTTGGGACGCGCGTGTCAGTCGTGTCAGGACCCAATTTAATGGATTTAAAAGTATTTTATTTTTAAGTTATCCGTATGAGCTTTTTGAGTGCGCCAATGTGTTCGGAAGGTCCAAGATAGTCAGAAAAGACTAGCCGGGTGTTTAGTTTGGGTCCTGCGGCATTTTTAGGCCAAACCGGCAACCCGGAGGGGTATTTTAGTAATTTTAAAAATTAAGGAATTAAGACCCACGAATTTTGGATTTTATTTCTATATTATTAGAAAAGCCATTAGGGACATTATCATCCAAAAACAAGAGAGTGGGCTACGTGAGTTAAAGGGAAGTTGCCAAAGGGTTTCCAAACCAAAACCACCACCCACCACCACCATTTTCGTCGGAATTGTGGTCGGAGTAAGGAGGAGGACCAGCCCTAAACATCATCAACGAATCAGAAGAAACATTTTTCAGGTAAGTGATTTATCTTGCGAAGATTCAAAGCATATAGTTTACATGTTTTTATAGATTTGAAGATTTATCATGAAAAATCAAAATTGAATGGATTTGAAAGGTTTAAAATCATAATCTGGATAGGACTTGCATGTAGTAATTGTTGGAGATGATAACATCCACGAATTTATGATTTATGGGTAGAGAATTATGAAATTTGATTGAATTATGTGATATTTTTGAAGAAATAGGAAAACTAGGTTTTTATAAGAAAATTGGGTATTTTGATTTAAGTAATTGATGTTATAGGTTGGTTTGATGAATCTAAAACGTGGGGAATGATGTAAACCTATTGGTAGGTTGATTAGTATATTTAGTTGTGAGTTTTGGATATTAGAATAAAGAGTTTGAGGTGTAAAAAGTGGATAACCTGTAACTGTTAAGAATTTTTGGGTTGATACCTGCTTGGTCAATCTATCAACTCAAGAATGTCCATCGATCGAACAATCGATCGATCGACCCCTGCTGATTTTTGGCAATTGTTTCTCTTCAAGGTTTAATGATTATTCCAAAGCCGATCTTGGTCATTAGGGTGATTAATATAATATTGTGGGACTTAGATAAAGGCAGTAGGGTCTTAGTCTTATCAAAGAAGGTTATAACTTATGGAATTTAATGTCATAGCTTACGAGGGTCTACCGAGTGAGGTATGATTAGAAACCATTCGAATTGGAACTATATTGGAAATTAATGATGATGTAAGGTTAAGGGAAGTAACTGAGGGATTTTAAGTACTGAGATAACATTAGAAACTAATAAGAGGCCTAGTAGCCTTTTGAGATAGGTTTAAATACTCAAATTGATATGACGAGAGGGTTATCAAACGGAATATATATTACGTATAATGTTCGAGGTAAACTTGCTACGTACGAGACTAACTAGATGAAATGTGTGAACATCTATATTGTTATATGATTACTTCAGTTATGTGAATGCCTAGTGTATGTATTTCTTATGTGTATGACATAACTACCATACTTGCTATCACAGGAGGCCAGTCTTATTATGGAAAAGGACCCTCTTATCCTTGTGTGCCTTCGGGGGGATTCAGATTGGTACCTTAAGGACATAGTGTTGTGAATGACTTATTTGTGAGTTGATAAGTCAGCTGACCATGGGAGCGTATGTATGTGCGTGACCCATGGGTATGTGAACAATGTTCGCCTACAATATGTATGATTTGTATTTAGACTGTTCCTGAGTGATTCGGAACACGTGATCCTTACGTACGTGATGTACATGGATTTGATAGCAGGGTATGCGTGCACTGCAGCTTAGCCTAGGGGTGCCGTAGATGTATATATGTACTGAGAGTGATATACTTATGTACTTCTGACATGTTCATTGTTGCTTAGTAGATGTGAATAACTAAGATATTTTAATGGGTTAAGTATGCGAATTTAATTAATACTTAAGATAAGTAATTTAATGAATGTGAACATGGGTTATAAATATGGATTATTTGCGGGTTACGTGTAGATACGCTATGTCATAATGCGAAGGAAGGAGTGGTACAAACTAGTTAGATAGTGGCATAACTAGGATGGGGTAAAGGCATACGTTACGCGTGTACAGTAGTTGAGAGGTAAGAAACTCATGTGAGAGTACGCAACTAACGTGTTTATAATATGTGATGTTTAATTGTATTTTAAGTCACTTGCTAAACTTTTAAACTTTTTTCACATCGGGCTCTGACCCGGTTTCCTCCAAATATATTTTTGTTTTGTAAAACCCTTTTAGGTGCCCAGCCATAGGGACGCTAGGAATAGGAGTTCCATTCTGATGACATGTTGTAGCTGCTGTGGAAGTTACAGGATCTTGGTAGTAGACGCTCTCATTTTATTCTTAATTCCTTCAGAATCAATTGTATCATTTAGGGCATGTTGCCCATTCTTACTTAGAGGTTGTAGTTGCAGACTTTCATTATTTCAGTTTTTGGTTTATTATTTATTCAGACTCTTGTATTGGGACATTATTTACTCTGGCGTCTTTATTAACGGAGTCTTTACTCCAGACTTATTTGATTTCATCTCGTTGAGCATTTATATGAGATTGGTTATGCGATTGATGGTTTATTAAATAAATTCTCATTTAAGTGTTTGGCTTAATTAATAAAATTCAACATCTCTCTTTTTAAATATTAGGTTGCTTGTAATTAATTAAAAGTTTTCGACAGTGATGATAAGACTGAACCAACTGGATATTTTGTATTAATTTAATAAAGGAGTAGCTACCCGGTATTTAATTGGACGGGGTGTTACACCTAGAAGCTTGAACTGGAATTAAAGATCAAAGAAGAGGTCCAATGCCTGTTGGCCGCCAGATTCATTAAACTGATACAACACCCACTTTGGTTGTCTAGAATTTTCCTTGTGGGTAAGAAAGATAAGAATCAGATAAGAAATTTGCGTGGATTTCAGAGACTTGAATAGGGCTTGTCCCAAAGATGAGTTCCCTCTACCCTCCATCGATATCTTGATAGATGCAATGGTTGGACATGAGATGTATAGCTTAATGGATGGGTATGTAGGGTATAACCAGATCAAGATGGACCACTTAGATGCGTAGAAAACATCATTTAGAACCCCGTTGGGTAACTTCATGTACAAGGTAATACCGTTTGGACTCAAAAATGCTGGGGCTATTTATTAAAGAACAATGATGGACATTTTCCATGACTTCTTTCATAAATTTGTGGAGTTTTATGTGGATGATTTGGTCATCAAATCAAAGAAGGATGTGTCCCACCTGAGAAATTTAAAGAAAGTATTTGCCACATGCAGGAAGTATAAACTAAAGATGAACCCAATAAAATGCGTTTTCAGAGTAACCAATGGTAAGTTTCTAGACTTTGTGGTAGATTGGCAGGGGGTACAGATGGACCAAGACAAACAGCGAGCAATCTTGGAGATGCCAGGTACAATAACGACAAAAGAGCTTAAGAGTTTCCTCGACAAATTTTCCTACCTTAGGAGATTTGTGCATGGATTGGTCGAAATAACACACCCGTTGATGCAGCTATTGTGAAAGAACACAAAGTTCAAGTGGGAGTAAGTTCACCAGGCTGAAGAAGCTGCTCGTTTCACCTCAGACCATGGTCCATCCAAAAGGAGGAATATTGTTGCAATTATACATTACATCCACCACGAGGTCTGTTGGAGCTCTGTTAGCGTAAGAGATTGATGGTAAATAAAGACGCATCTACTACTTTAGTAGAATCATACATGGTCCACACGTCAGGTATAGTATCTTGGAAAGGCATTGTTTAGCCTTAGTCTTTATAGCACAAAAACTTAGTCATTATATGATGTCTTTTACAATTCATATTATAACAAGTTGCGATCTTATTAAGTTTTTATTCGAAAGGACTATATTGATTGGTAGGGCAACTAGGTGGTTCCTCATTCTCTCAGAATATGACTTAAAATATGTGGTCCCTCGCGCAATCAAGAGCCAGGTATACCCATACCTCTAAGCAATCTTCTCGTCTGGGATATTTGAGCCACCACAAGAGAGCATTCCGAGATATGATTTGAAAGCCAATAACTTGGATGCAAGTAATGAATAATGGACGACACAGTTCAATGGATCTTCAGCAGAAAAGAAAGGAGGAGCAGGGGTTATTCTGTCAAGAGGAACATAAGAAATTTATTTTTCCTACAAACTAGACTTTCCTTGTTCCAATAATGAAGAAGAATATGAGGCATTAGTACTGGGATTACTAGAGGCCCTTCAAAGGGGGATTCATTCACTTTGCATCAAGGGTGATTTGAACTTGGTGATTCAGAAAGTAAATGGAGAATATGCGTTGAAACACCTCGGTTTGGCACCTTATAGAATAATCATTCAGAGGCTTCTCAACCAATTTCATCGAACCAATATCAAGAGGCATCCCCGAATAATGAACCGCCGTCCAGACGCCAATGCCACCATCGCTCAGAAGATGATCATGAGAGACGATACAACTACAGTCCTGATCCAGTGAAGAATAGCTCCCTCTGTGGTACAGTCAATTCTGCCGATGGAGGATGACTCTGATTGGAGGGAAAAAATAAAAAATATTTGTATTCTGCGAAAGGATCAATGGAGATGATAGAGTTAGAACAACACTTTATGAATCAGGGAAACCTTTACTTCAGAAATGCATGAGGATGGTTGTCAAGATGCACTGGCCCAGAAGAAGAAGAGTAGAGATTAAAGAAAACACACGAAGAGCACTGCGAAACAACTGAGATCCCTCTTTAGAGGAGAATTCAAAGGGACGGATACTTCTGGCCTAGAATGAAGCAGGATGCAATCGAGCTACAACGAAAGTGGTACAAGTGATAACTATTCTTCAACGCAGCTGAATGCCATTTTGTTGAAAATTAATCATATTGGAGGCAACCTTATATTGACTTCATTAAAGATGGAGTTGTCCCAATAGAGAAGATTGATGCGATGGGACTCAAAAGAAGGGACACAAGGTTTTACGTTCAGGAGGGGAGACTTTACTGAAGAGGTTACTTTAATAGGCCATTATGTTGCATCACAAAGGAGAAATCAACTAAAGTCCTGAAACAAGCTCACAACCCAACTTATATAGGAGGAGCAAAGTTGTATGACCAGTTGATGATGTTGGGGTATTATTGGCCAA
Source organism: Sambucus nigra (assembly GCA_949130495.1). Taxonomy (NCBI): domain Eukaryota; kingdom Viridiplantae; phylum Streptophyta; class Magnoliopsida; order Dipsacales; family Adoxaceae; genus Sambucus; species Sambucus nigra. Next base: position 731,338,533 of record OX422211.1, read on the forward strand.
TTATGGAGAAAGACTTTGCTGAGTTCGTTGAAAATCATAAAGCTTGCTGAATGAATGGAAATATGATCCATGCCCCATCGATGGATCTACAGTCTCTGGAAACACCTTATCCTTTTCACACTTGGGCGTTTGACCAGCTAGGGGAAATACATCCTTCTTTAAGAGGACAAATATGGATACTAGTTGCAACGGAGTGCTTTGCAAAGTGGAATGAAATAATACCACTAAGAAGGGAAATAACGGGGGTGGTAAGCAACTTCATCAGAGAATACATCATTTGCCATTTTAGGATTCCAAAGGTTATTCTCTTTGATAACGGAACCCCATTCATCAGTTTAGAGGTAACAATGCTCATAGAAAAGTACTTCATTGTTCATCATACTTTAACGGTGGCATACCCAAAGGGAAACGGTCAGGCCAAAACAACTAACAAAACATTTGTTAATATTTTGGCCAAGACGATGGATGATTTCCCAGGATCATGGGATGATAAAATACTAGCTGCATTGTGAGACTATCGAATAACTAAAAGGAAGCCCACGTGATATACCCAGTTCTCCCTTGTGGATGGAGATGAAGCGATTCTTCCGATGGAGTTGGAAGTTCCCTCTACCCAATATGCCTTGTGAATCAGCATGCTCCCTTAAAATAGACATGTGCAGTTGGAAGCGTTGGACGGACACAGAGATAATGCGATGCAATATTTTCAAATGTACATGAAGTAGCTCTCAAGGGCATACGACAACTTGGTAAGACCAAGAAAGTTTGGTGAAGGATAATTTGTTTTAAAAGCAGCAGTGAAACATATCAGAGGACTTACCCTACCAAAGTTTGCAGCGAATTGGGAGGGACCTTTCATTATAAATGAGGCTCGCGATTCAGGTTATTGCTTGATTTCTAAGATAGAAGAAGATAAACCATTTAAAATTAAAAACAAATGGTTGAAGGTCTATCATTTGTAAAGTAAGTAACCTTAGAACATCGATGTATCTAGCCTTTTTGTTATGAATATATATAAGTCATTGTTTTTCTTAAAAGATGTCTTTTACTGTAACTAGAGTGAGATAGAAGATGGCAAAGTTGGTATTTTATACAAGAAGTGATAACACAAAGAAGTGGCATGAAAACGAAATATAACTTCTCTTTCATTCATAAATTGGGAGGTTTTACAAAAATGGGAACTATTGCCCAGGAGTACATAAGAAGGAAAACTGAAAAATTTATACAAGTATGTGAGAGGTCATCAGCCTAGGAGGAACCACAAGTCTGGAGCAAAGAAATAATCTCCAAGTAGTCCCGAGGAAGCTGCTAGGCATGCTTATTGAGCATTGATGGAACCTGACAGCCTTGTCTACACTTCAGCACGCTCAATGAGGAGTTTCTCTCACCTCAGTTTCACTAGACACAAAGTTTCTTCGATATCCTCCACTTTTTTGCTAACTGCTTCAAGTAGAGATAGTTTGGCCAACCTAGATTCCTTAGGTCATTGAGCATCTTGGTGTTTCTATAGTAGCTCCCTCTGACTTACCAATTCCTAACTTTTCAAGGTTTTCAAGTGTCCAAGTAGCTATCTAAATTGGAAGCCATCTCAGCCTAACTCCTTTAGATAACCCAAGAATTGGTTGAGGAGGGGCCTGGTAATGTTTCCAGTAGGGGTACTGATGATATCAGCAACCACGATCACCATACCTTGGAGCCTGTGGCTCATCATGGGAATGTTTGAACGCATGTAATTGATAGTAAAAGTTTCGGGGTAATGAGTTGTGATCTATTCAATCACCAATCAATGGCTGACAGGTAGTTGGGGAGAGAGACAAAGGACCATGAGAAAAAACTCATGACGAGCTAGAGCTGGCATAGGAAGCTCACAACCAGATTCACTGTCGTCCTGAGAACCTGTCGTGGAACCTTGGTCATTAGGACTCATTTCATTAGATGCAGTTGGTTCCCGACTTGGTGAAGCGATAGGTGAAGGAATCACTAGAGATTTCTCTGCAACGCGAGGGGGCTCCCCAGCAGCCTAGGGAACCATTGTTAAGTCACCATTACTGGTGGAGTTTGTTAAGACATTATCATTGTTAAGTCACCGTTAATGGTGGAGTTTGGAGAAAAATCGTAACAAGTATTTATCATTGTTAAGTCACCGTAACTGGTGGAGTTTGACGAAAAATATTAACAAGTGTTTATCATTGTTAAGTCACCGCTACTAGTGGAGTTTGACGAAAAATCTTAATGAGTGTTTATAATTGTTAAGTCTCCATTACTGGTGGAGTTTGACAATAAATCTTAACAGGTGTTTATCATTATTAAGTCACCGTTACTAGTGGAGTTTGATGAAAAATTTTAACAAGTGTTTATCATTGATAAGTCACCGTTATTGGTGGAGTTTGACGAGAAATCTTAACAAGTGGCTTTCATTGTTAAGTCACCATTACCGATGGAGTTTGAATGTTTAAAAATGAGATTCTTCTTGATTGTACATTGTCAAGATAAAGGACAAGCAATAAGGAATGAAGAAAAAATGGAAAAATACCTCAGTAACGACTGGAGCAAAAATCGGAGTCACTAAAGAGTCTACAAATGTGGAAGTTATTGATGGCAGATTCATCTCCTCAGAAGCCTCCACAACACCCTAAACTAGAGGAACCCTAGCCAGAGGAACCTTGATATTTGATGATGCTCCTACATCAATAAAAGGAACTAAGGCCAGTATTGAGGGAGAACTTGAAGATTCCATTTGACCTTCCACAGATGCACCAACACTAGTGGGGACAGAAGAAGCACCAGGATGAGTAGAAAAGTCAATTGTGGCCTTGGAAACTGGTAGAATCCTGAAGGATAATGGCATGAAAAAACTTAGAGAAATATGTAAAAACAAATCTAAGTGTTAGAGTAGGGGAATAATGCAGAAAGAAGAGACACACTTCACACTTAACTCACCTCAGGAATATGGTTGAAAGAGGTAATGATAGTTATGGGTCTTGTCAATGGAGGTGGAAGAAGGATGTTGGCCAACGATGAAGCCAAAAAGGAAGATACCTCAACCTGAGATACATCAAGACGATAAGAAGATTCATAAAGTAGAAAAGATAAAAAATAAATATTTAGAAGTGTTTAGAACTTGTTACCTTAGGAGAGCTTTGCAAAACTGGAATCACAGCCAGTGGAACCACCGACAAAAAGGGTGTATTAGAGGAAGCTAGGGGTGTCTCCTATGGATGAGAGGAAACCCCTACAGACTCAATGAGCATAGCAGACCTCTGGGTAGCCTCCTCTGAACGATTGGAGGACGAAAGACACGAATAAGTAAGACCTATCATGGGCGAATGGGGAGGATATGATTTGGTCATAGATCCATCAAAGTGTCCTCCCACGAAAGGGCTGACTAGAGGAGAAGGCCTTTCTTCATCAGCCTCCTGATGAAAATAAGAAAGAAAGAACTAGTGTTAGAAAAAATAAGAGAATTCACTCAGCTATAAATGACTAAGTATGGGAAGACTAAACTCGTGCTCAAAAGAAAAGTGTGATGGTATGACAATAGGGATTGCTGGATAATATGGAGGCAGCTCGCTAGGAGCATCCTCCGATGTTTGGCTGAGTGGGAACTCAATTCCTAAAATGAAATTCTCTTTCAGCCCCAGCTCCAATGGGGGAAAACTCTGAACAATGGGGTAAACATGAGGACTTTAGATGAATTCATGAATTTTGGCTATCTGTCTGTGCCAATACTTCATCGCAAAATCACTTGTCACATCCTCCTTTTTGGAAAGTGCAAGAATGGTAACACAACTGCTTATGGCTGAGAAGATCGTGGCAGCAGCTAACACATTGTAAAAGCCACAGGCCTTAGGGAAAAATGACTTAGGGTGAGAATCTTGAAACACTGGCTGAGGAACCCCTTGGCCCTACCCAAACTGATGGCTATAATGGTTGGGGTTGTAACATTTATAAGTATACCCCAAGTCAGTGTAAGAGGGTAGATAGCAAGGAGTCAAATCCAAAACGATGGCAAAAGAAGAGTCCTCCATTAAAAGATCCTCCAAAGTGGGCCCCACCACCCTAGGTACGACACCAAAAAAATTCTAAGTGTGGGCAAAGAATCATCATTATAGGGCCTCACGATGAAGCAACTTGCTTTGTCAAAAATGACCAGAAGCTCCTTTCTACTCTGTTTCTTGTGAAAGAAAAAAAGGCGATGAGGCTTGATGATTTCCCCACCACGAAGGGGAATGTAGTTGGCAGATATCTCAACAAAATAGAAGTAAAGAAAACCAGTCAAAATGATGTCATTGGAAAAATTAGCCAAGTTATATATGTCCAAGGACCGTTTCATATCCAAATGGGTCATATCCAACTATATATAAAGTGTTCGTACGACCATGAATGCCAGAGGAAGCTCATATCCTCTAGCTAAACAGACAGACAGATTCATCGAATCCCTACACGGTTGATCATTAGGCTTGTCGGGCAAGACAAAACTAGACAGAATCATAGAATCACAAGTATGTAGGTAGGTAACTTAATAGATGTACCTTTGCCTGGGCCAAACCATCAGTGGGGTATGTACGGTTGTAACACATAAAAAAAACATAATCCTGAATGTTCACAACATTATATAAACAAACATCATGTTGTAATATTTTATGGACGTGAAGACTTTATAATTAGTAGGTTGTATATTAATAGGGTTTGGAATGTCCACAAAACAGAGAAAATTTGCCCAATTTTTTTGGTTATGTGAATTATTAAGATGTGTAATATTTTTAAGTTTGTATATATATTAGTTTATTAACAACATTCCCAATTCGTAATTTGTGATTTTTTTATCATTTTTCGAGTAATAAATATTTGTGAAACCTCATACGCATCCAACGCTACTGGTAGCAACCGACCGTGCAGTCGCGGACCCCCAATTTAGGATTTGACATAAAAAAACATTTTTTTAATTATATTTAAATATGGTCATGGAGTTTGTCCATGACCGTTTTTATTTTTTTTAGCGCACATAAAAATGGTCGCGGCCAAAGTTCGTGACCGACAACATGACGACAATGGAAAAATGGTCGTGGTATGGGTCGCGGACTTAGGCCGCGATCTTTTTTTTTACTTTTTTCATCGCGGTGTGAGTCACAGACTTTGGCCGCGACCAATTTTTGTCATGATTGTGGGTCACGGACTTGGGCCGCGACCATTTTTTCCTTTTTTTTTAACACGGTGTGGGTCCTGAAATTTGGCCACGACCAATGTTTATCACGGTTGTGGTCACGGACTTAAGCTGCGACCATTTTTTTCCTTTTTTTGTCGCAGTGTGGGTCATGGACTTTGACCACGACCAATTTTTGTCATAGTTAGGGGTCACAGAGTTTGGTCGCGACCATTTTTTTTCGTCACGGTGTGGGTCATGGCCCTAGTCCGCGACCATCTGTCGTGAACCCTGAGGGCCGTAACCCACAAAATTGGTTGCACCCGAAATGGTCACGTCCCAAGTCCACGACCCACAGTCTTTGTCTGGGATTTTGGCCGTGACCATTTTCTAATTTTGGTGTAGTGGTAGGCTTTAGATAAATCATTTTTAATGGAACAACTACCTTTTGTAGATATAGATTTACGCATGGTATGTAAAATCTCATGGGCGATGAGGATATTATCCTGAATATGACGAGTGGAAATAAAGGCGTTTTGATAAGAGGACATAAGATACTGAAGCAGGGGTCTCATGTGAGCAACCAGGATCATAGAGATAAGTTTGTAACTAACATTACATAAACTGATGGGTCTAAAGTGCTTAACTTAAGTATGATGTGGAATTTTTAGGATAAAATGATAAGGGTCTTATTAAGAGCACAGAGGAGTCGACCAGAGGTGAAAAAATCTTTAACTAAGTTATGGACTGAGGGTGCCACAATATCCCAATTGTTTTGGAAAAATTCTCAGGTCAAACCCATCATCTCCCGGACTCTTATTTTTCCCCATAGTACACAAGTTGTGCCAAATTTCTGCATTTGTGATAGGTTTCAGTAAGCGAGTAACGTCATAATGTTTAACTTGGGCTTCAGACGGAAGACAAGGGAGATTGGTGGTAGTAAAAAGGGTCTCATGGAAGTGTTATAATTGGCCATGAATACCTGGACAATAGTTTGCCATCCAGTGTCCGGATTGAAAATAGCCGGAATGAAATTATTACACCGGTGTTTCATGACACAAACATGGAAAAATTTAGTATTTTGGTCCCCATCTTGAAGACACTTATTCTTATTCTTGTTGCGCCAGTACTGTCGTTCTACATTCATATAGTGCATAAGTTGTGATTTAAAGTGGTTCTCTTGGGAGATTAATCGGGGATACAGATTAGTGTTAATACCCATAATGAGATTATTAATCTCATCTTTTAAAGAAAAAAATAAAATAAGACATATTACCAAAAGCAGTTTACTTCCAATGCTGAGCATCCTTACTAAAGGATTGACCCTGGCGCGAAAAGGAAAAAACATGTGATCCCTGGATTGGAATATTCCAGTGGTAGTGTAAGATATTAGTAAAAGACAAATAAGATGGCCACTCAAGGCAGTAAATAAACCGCGCTGAGGGCTTAGATAGGGAAGGTTGGGTATCTAACAATAATGGATAATGGTCAGACCCATCATTTGGAAGATGAGAAATTCGGGTAGTTGGGTATAAGTACATCCAACGGTCATTACTAAGCCCCTGATCAGGTCGCTCTCTAATATGGTGACTTAGAACACTATTATCTTTCCAAGTGAAAGTAGGCCCAGTAAACCTATATCTTGGATATTGCATGCATGCATAAAATTCTTAAGATGATGTGCGCACATACATTAAAATGGACCCCCCCCCCCATTTTTCATGTTGGCCTAAAATAACATTAAAATATCCCAGAAGAAGCCAAGGATGTTGGATAGAAGTGGGGATGTTGTTGAAGGGAGTTCCATACCCGATCTTTCTCAGTAGGTTGTGGTGGCATATAGACAGCAGTAAACTCTGTAGGAGCCGTCGAGGGGTCATATTCAAGGATCATATGAATGAAGCGACTGGAAACCACAATGTCATGAGCAACTATCAGATCTTCAGCCCAGAGAACCCAAATCCTTCCTGATTAACCTAAATTCGGAGAGACGATAAGATTTTGGTATGGTAGCCGACGAATCTCACGAATTGATCTTCCAGCATCCATTCGAGTGTCCAAGATAACCAATATGTGAGGTTGATGTGAACGAACAAATGTCATGAGATCTGTATAAAAATTTGGCCTACTGGTTCCTTTAGCATTCCAAAATAGGATCTTCATGAGGTGGATTAATGGGTGAGCTCTCCTCAAGTTTCACCAAGAAAGGTTGTATAGAAATTCGTTTAAGGGGCTGGGGATGAGAAAACTATACCCGTCGTTTGGGGTGGGGTGTATGTGAAGCATGTAAATCAATGTTATGTTTGTGAACAACCAATCCCTGTGTTGGGTAAGTTCAAAAAGTATGCTGGTTCTTAGGAGTTGGTGGTGGGATACATTTAGTGTCATGAAGAGGAGATGGAGTAGCAAGTTGCTTGACCCGCATTGAATATACTAGTCTCTTTAGGGTGTGAATTGCTGATTTTGTTGTGGAAGTTGGCCCCTGTCGGTTAAGGCATCTCTGAAGTTGTTCAACAGGTGAAGTGAGAGACTGTGTGGTTGAAAATTCAAACCTCGGTGGTAGGTATGGTTCTGGAAGTTAGGGGGCATGTTCCAGGCGTGGGATATGTGTTACTATTTATTCTCGGTGGTTAAGTACTCTGGGGTGCTGTTCGGTTTAAGGTAAGGGCGGTGGTTCACAAGCTAGATCTAAGACTTAATTAGTGGCAGGAGGAGAGAAAAAAGGGAGTACTGGAGTCTGAGGAGGAGGAGGTACTACGGCATGGGGGTAAGATATAAACATAAGGAGAAGTTGACGAACCGGGGTAATCTAGTCTTTCACAAATATGTGGGCAGGCGTCGTTAATAAGATACGGTGGGCTACATGTGGTGGAAACTTCAATCTCTTGAGAGGTAGTGATCGGGGAGGAAGCCAAAGGCTGTGCTATACGATCAGATATGCATGTATTATTGGAGTTGAAGTGAACCAAAGTGGTTGGTTGGTTCCTCTCTTCTTGGCGGGAAGTGTGCACATCATTTGGTTGCTAAGGAGTTGAGGCAATCACATCATATTTGGGTTTCCAAATGAGTCGCTTACGGGTATGTGTCTCAGGCTGATCATTTTAGGTATAAGGATATTGGGGTCTAAATGATCAGGAGGTTGATTAGAATTATTTATGATTGTAAGTCTTTGAGGCATGAGACCGATGGTGGGGAGGACATCGTGTAATAATACACCATTGTTGTTCCAGATGAGGTTGGTCAGAGTAGGGGCAGTGGTAGATTTCCTCTGAGGACAGTTGTGAAGATTATGGCCGACAAATCCCACATGATAAACAAATCTCAGTTTTCAATTCATACACCAAAGAACGGAGGATACGACTAATCTTGATTTTCTGAGGAAGCAATTTTTCAATGTTAAATTCCACACAGATTCGAGCATACCTAGCACGTCCCACAGACTCAGTATGGATATCAATCTTGAGTGGTTTTTCCAAGGACGCTGTTATACGATGTAAAATATTCATATCATAGTATTCCACTGGCAATTCGTGAATTTGAAACCATAAGATCATATGTTTAATAGTAGCCATAGACGGACAAAAATTCTTTTACCATGTTTGAATTGACAGATAATGATCCTCTAAAAACCATGGACCTCCAGAAATAACAGACATGTAATCCTTTTGGGAAGAAAATTTAACGAGGAAAAAATTATTTCCCAAATTCGTAATAAAAAAATCCATTTTGTAATTTTCACAAGCGTGACAGGCGAAGAGCAAGTCTTTGGAAGGATAAAAACTTACCCAGTAATTTTATGATAAGTGAAGATCGCCATTTTTGTCTGAGAATTTGAAGTTCGTGATTCAAAATGGTCACAGTAGGAATATTGTCCAGATTCATTTCCTCGTCCAAGACTTCGACATCCGAATCGTAATAGTGAACAGATGGAGCTGCATACCAAGAAGGGAATAAAAGATGTGCTCCTTTGGCTTGTGCTTGAGTGTGGATTTTAGTTAATCCAGACATGGTGGCAATCAGATTAGTGGGAGGAAAGTTAATCATTTTGTCCTTATAGGTTGGTATTGTAACGGAGTTGAACCATAGATCATTTTGTTGTTGGGTGGATTCCCCAACCGGTAAAGTTGAATTTGCAATAGGCATACTGGTTATGGGATTTGGCAGTTGAGGTGGTGGGAGAAGCAATGGGAGATAGATGGTGGGGTCAGGGGTATTGTCGGCCATCATAAGGGGTAACTTGTAGTAACGATTTGGGTTGGGTGCCGTCGGAGTCCGTTAAGTTGGTCGGCCGCGACTAGGTCTTCTTACTTGGGTAGTTAGTGAACAGTTCTTCAATGCGTTGCACAGTCTTGGTCCCATCAAAAATGGTTTTTGGTTTACTACTTTCTATTATAAGATTTCTAAATTACCGAAACTATATATACAACAAATTTTATGGTTGATTTTAGTTTAGACATTTGAAAACCTAAAATTACCATATAAAATTTATCGAAGATAAAAATACTAAAATTAAATAATTAAAAAATTAATTTAATACGATACCAATATTTTTTTTATATTATATGTATTATGTTATATCAAAAGGTGGCCTCATTTGAAAATAAGGACTAAAAACGGAAACCAAATATTTGTTGTCCTATATCCATAATTGATATTATTTTAGACCCTAAAAATATTTAAACTATAATATATAATTTGGCTCGAATGCGAAGTCTTTTCATTTCTTATTTGAGGAATAGAGTTTCATCACCGATAATATTTTATATGTACAGTGTAAAGACTAATATAGGTTAGTTTTTTATTTGAAAATTGGAAATACTAAAAATCAAATAGTACCAAAAAAAGAAAGAAAAAAATTGGAAAATCAAATTAAAAAATAGATAACAAGACAAAAAAATGATGAAATCTGGAAATAATCTTATTATAAATATTAAAATTGAAAAAATTATTATTTGATTATGTATAGGCCAAATAGCGACCAAACCGATCAATAACTCCTATAGAATTCACTGTTAAACTGACGTCACACTAAACAACAAATCTATTGTCATTACATGTACAAATCATTTATTTTAACATTATGATTGTCATGTCATTATTAAATATTGGAGCATTCAACCAAAAATCAATTGGCAATGGATGAAAACTTTAATGTAACTTCATATCTCAAGAATCACCTAATAAAACGCCTTGTTGTTATCTGAAGCGTTTTGCTTAAGATATAATTTTAACTTTATTCTTTATCCTCACCATTTCCTCCCACAGAAATTTTAGAGGTAGAATTTTGGATTTTTCATTCCACCGTTGCATTATCCTTCACCAAAAAAGTTATTCTCTAACCTCCATCATTAAGGCATTCTCTCTCTCGTCTCTCCACTTTTTTTCTCCCACTCTTAAAATGAAGAAACCATTAGGATTGTCAGTTTTTTATGGTTGGTCCGGTTTTAATGGATTTGGGCGATGGTGTTTAGTGATATTTGTGTTTATTATATGTTACTAATATATTATCTTAATAAGAGTAAAGCCAATGACACTTTAATAATGAACCAGTTGTAGCGTTCGATTTTCCTAACCAAAACTAATGGCACACCTTAGCACGCCAGTACTATATTGAACATTGATAATGCTTACCTAATACATGAATTTAATAACATTATATATGTGTAGTTGAGATTAATTAACCAAATTCTTACCCATAGCGTTATCTTAGCAAACTCATATATGTTTACCACTATGATTACATGACGCATAATTTAATCACAATATTTGAATTTGTCATTGTCTTTTGAATATTAGGAGGAGACTACGTGAGAAGGACTAATGGGAAATAAACAAATGTGCCGGCCTGATTTTTGCAATGTCCACGACTTCGAAGTTTCTATCAAATTATGTTAAACCAAACCCTCGAATGGATACTGGGAAAATTTTAGTGGACAATGACTCATACTCTTAGGATCCTCATATGGGCACACAATAAAAACATAATAATAATAATAATAATAATAATAATAATAATAATAATAATAATAATAGTATTTTAAGATAAATGAAGAGAACATAAATATCTTCATATTTACGTTAGATAGTCGCTATTTCAAGACTGACAAATTTTTGTTTGATTACACTGCATAAGAACATTAAAAACATAAAAGAAAGACTTTTAGACAGATACTTGTTGTACAAGTCACATCATTTTTCCATGAAACGATTCGTGAAGTTATCTAAAAGAAACGCCGGTTGAGCACATATATCTATAATGAAAAAAAAAGACTAATGTTATATGTACTCTTATTTGGTATTTTCATTTGGTACCTTCTAATAAGATAAGGCAATAAGAGATTGTACTTGTTGTCCTGACGGGACCCGCAATAATAAGTACAACCTCTTGTTCCCTTGTTTTATTAGAGGGTACCAATGAGAATATCAAATAAAGGTACACATAAGTTTATTCGAGAAAAAAGGGATGATAATGATGAAATATTAAAGGAAAATATTAAGAAGATTCGGTTTTTTAATTTAATTTTGAGACACGTTCATGTGTTATTATCACATTAATTAGTATTTTTAGTGAAATTTATGTGACCCACATAAACCACCCAATGTGGTAATGATGCATGTGCTTTCAAATTGGATTTAAGGATTGAGTCTCTCTTGCACTGCGCAAGTATTAAATAAGAGTGATAATAATGAATGATTATGAATGAAGGCATTCGAGGAAGAGACATAGTCTACGCCTAGAAAAATCTTTTAAAAAAAAAAGCATCACCGTGTTATAAATATTAAAACATATGTACGTGCACTATATTTTTCAATTTATTGCTGGTTCATTAAATGATAATTCTTTACACACTGATCCATATATGTATTAGCGAAGATGTGTTTGAATAATATTATTTATTACCCATTTAATTGTTCGATATTTAGATTTATTCCCGTGTGCATAAGATACAGGTAGATAAATTCATAAGGTATAAGCAGGATGATGCACATATGGAGGGGTACGATTAATGTTTTGAAAAATCGAAGGCTATATAGAGTTAAGGCATCATTTAAGGAAAAAGTAAAAAATATAAAAGAAAACTACTTTTTTTTCTATTTTGGGAATTGTCGATGTTGTCTTTTTCTAAAAGCCTTCTCGAAATTTTTGTAGCCTTTTACCCGCTCTAATCACATCAAACGGAAAGCACAATTTCTTAAACAGGAGCAATAAATCTAAAGAGACGAATATCGTTTGCCAATAACGATACATTTCATGAAACTACATACTACAAAACGTCTTGGCTAGAAAATATTTGTCTTTTTTTACTTAATAACCTATTTAGACTAAGGGCTCCAATGTTCAAAAATTAAAACCCTAGGACTAGATCGATGTTGTGTTCCACTAAATAAAACCTCAATAACCTGTATTTTGCACTTATCCCTAAAAATTTATGAACAATAATACATTTATATCTTTCACCTTCACCCTCTTCACCAAATCATAAACTCTAGTCCTAATATCTAAAACCTAAAAAGATGAAGAAAATTTTAAAAAAAATCAAAAAATCAAAAAATTAAAGAAAAGCCTAATAAAATCTTAGATGTCGGTAATGTTTTTTTTATCTAATTTCCATAGAAACATATATGTATAATATAACATTCGATACTAGATATTTAAAGGTGTAAAGATTTGAATTTGAAAATGAGCTTTAAGGACATTGATAGCTTCTTTGAAAGTTAATAGACTTGATTCACGATACTGTGAGTCATTAAAGAAGTCACTACAAGAAAAATGGTCATTTATGTCAGTAAAAAACTGACATAAATGACCATTTATGTCAGTTTTAGAATTTTTCAAAACTGACATATAAGGTCCTGGCACAAATGTTCGTAAAACTGATATAAATAAGATCATATTTACCTCAATTTTTTAAGAACACACATAAAAACTACGATATTCACCATGTTTTTAATCACATTTTCATGAAAATTTGACATAAATAACGTCACATTTATCTCAATTTTAGCAATTTTATGAGAGTTTTTTCAAAACTGACATAAACGTTTATATAAAAATTTAAAAAATAATATCATTTCATCAATAGACAACTGTTACTTGAGGTTAAATCAACCCTTGTAAATAGATAGTAATCAAGGTCAAAAATATCACGAACTTGTTATACATCAAGATACTTACAGTAAAAAAATATTGATGTGAGTTTCATCACAAGCAAAAACCAACTAGTGTGTAAGTTATGTGATGATATCCAAAAACTAGTTAATGTCTAGTTATCGACATGATATTCTAAAAATAGTGATGATACATCACAATATCCAAAAATTAAATTGCGAACTACATCAATCCAAAATAATACTCAAGATATGACGTGTGGAACGTAATACTCGATCAAGTTTGTTCTCACGCTATCCAACCCAGAAAGAGTAACCCTACAATCAAATATAATCAACATAGTTTTCATCATAACACATTCATCACAATAAATTGACATTATGACATAAAAAACTACATTTATTCGGAAGTACCTAATATATATAATCCGTAATGAACTCAATGAACTTCATTTAGCCCATTCAACGTGTACGACGCATTATCAGGAAAGTTTCTCATCTAAAAAACTGAAGATATAATTGAATTTATTATTGCGATATATAATATTTAATAACTAAACAATATTTTATATAATAGGAGAAAATGAGAAAATAGTGGTAACATACCTTTGTTTCAAAAGGTATGGAAGGATCCTCCAATAAGTATGTTATGAACTTCAACACAAAATATTTGCAATGAAAATTCTTATTTCCTTGCATTGGGCACTAGTTAAAACAAAACATCATTACCGAACAAATAATAAAATAGTACAAGTCGAAAAGATTTTTTATACAACACCATAATTATAAAAACTTTAAAAAGTTTGGGCAAAGTTTCCTTTATATATAGAACTATCCACCCTGTTTGAAAAATATTAAATACACCAGCAACAAAATTAATCGTTCATAACAACAATAGCAATTACCCATAAAGGCAGAAAATGTATAACCAACAAAAAATGTAATACATATTTAATTGAAACATCACCAATGGTCCTAACATTCCAAAATGTAAGACATAAATATAAAATACACTAGCAACAAAATTAATAGTTCATAACAACAATAACAATTACTCGTAAAGGTAGAACTTCTATAACCGACAAAAAAAGTAATACATATTTAATTGAAACATCACCAATGGTCCTCGCATTCCAAAATGTAAGACATAAGAGCAGCAATATATATATATATATATATAAGAATAAACCAAGGAAAATTAGACACGGACTAATAATCACAATCCAACACATTAAACCAAAAATAACATTTAAAACAAGTTCAAAGATTAACACATATATAGCATCAAAGAAATGAGTTATTGGTTGTGGTTCATATGCTTACATGTTGCTCAAGTGTAGTCAAGCTTTTAGTATGGGCCAACTCTTTACGACTCTTTATAGTTTAATGTTATGTATCCGATTTCAATACAATACAACTATCCATATTTGAGTCTGCACCTGATCAGAATAATAAAAATTGTCACTTGAATTTTGTTTCTAGAATGACATTAAGGTCATGAAATGAGATTGTACAACAATATATTTTTGAAAAAAAGTAAATCAGTTAATTTGATAAAACACTTATAATGGAGAAAACCTCATGAAGAAACTATACACAAAACTCTTTCAGTTCATGATTTTCCATTAAGCAACTCAAAAATGAAATTTATAGATGTTCCACTTTCTGCAACTTACTGTGTACACACACTTGATGTAAATGAATAAACTAAAGTTAATATCCATATTGAAACATAATCCCAAAAACTAAAGTATAAAAAAAGCACATGAGAATTTAAGTTGCACCTCTTTTCTCTTTCATGTGAGCATTTAAGTCGTACCTCTTTTGAGAGCACAAACAAAATCACTTTGATTACTTTGAAAGTATGTGATAGAACTGCAATGAAGCAAAGTAAAAAAAAAATCATTTTAACTTGTTTATTGAAAGTTCAACCAAACAAAGAGAGATTTGATATCATGGTGCAATGCAAGTGATCAAGTGACATGGTCTACAAGTTCACAGCCAGATTCAACATCTGCTACAACGCCAATTATGAAATTTTCAAGGAACCGATGCCAATTATGGAAATTCATAGCTAAATTAAGTAAGAAACTCCTTGAACAACAATATAAAAACAATTGACTTCTTATGCTAACACGCAACATAAGAATTGAATCATCATGTTGACACATACAAAAGAATTGAATCATCGCATTGACACACTTATGATGAAACATAACAAAGCGAATGCTAAACCTTTGGATTAGTATATAGGATATACACTAAGAAAATAAGTCAGAAGAGAATGGAACTAACTGAATCAGTAATGAATGATACCTTCCTCCCTCTAGTACTTTGCATCTCTATGAAATATCAAATCTAATTGACATGGTTGTGATTCTTGTTTGCTGCAGGCCATGCATTGATTTTACCCTCCCAATTAGCGTCATAACAGCCACAACAAATCAGGTAACACAATTAAACTTAATCACATCAGAATACTTTTACAAAATATAATAATTAATAATGTTCATAAGATAAATTCACATAAAAATTAAGTACAAGATTCATATACCAGATACTTACCTCCATTATTATCCAGAATGTCAATGCAGTCAAAACTAGTACCGAGGAAGAAATCGAGGAAAATATGATCTTGGATGAAGATTCCCTTCAACGGAGTCCATGGTGTAAGACCTTATATGTAATATACAATTTACGTTCCATTTAGTTAATAGTCGTGAAACATGCACTTCAAAAGTGGTAATAAGTCACAATTTAGCTAAATTTAAATCGGTGAGAAAATAGTGAGGTCCGATGTAAGGATGCAAATAAATTTAGCCTTCTGGATTAACATCTGCTCGATAACAAAACGATAGACCCCTTGAGAGCCTGAGAACTTGAAGATCTTTAACTATTGAAATAAAGAATCTGGAAGTTATCCTAATAGGGCTCAAGCAAATCCTGGATTTTCCTTTGTGGAGAAGAACTGTTGCAAGGCTAAACACATAACTTGTGTTGGACCACAACTTCATCTGAATACCATCGATGTATTAATGTGGTATAGGTTTTCACAATAGGCTCCACTCCGACAGCATCCATTTTAAGGAATTATTTGTCTCTCTCTACAAAGAAAAGAAGAATCTTCGTAATTTGGATAGGACTAAAATTATTCTACACGTTATATTGTTATGAAAAAATGAATTTTTTAGGCAAAAAGTGCACCAATAGTAGACGAAAACGATTCAATTTCAAAATATTGGTGACGCATGTTGTGAAGGCTTTAACTATAAACATAGACATTAATCTATAGTCCAACTAACAATGATGTTGATATTCAATAAATGAAAATGAGATTGGGAGGGATTGAAACCCAACTTCTATTAAACCATTCCTGACCCCGGCCAGATTAAATCTTACCCTCGGACCCCAACAGTCAAATGATGAGTAGACTACTCCCTGTCAGCCCCTGTTTTGGTTTTTGTTTCAAGTATTTTATCTTTATTCAATCATAGATTTTATTCGTTAATTAAATCAGTTAATACAGTGCATTTAATACAGATCGTGTATCAGCATAGATTTAAATATTGAAATAAACCACACTACTATTTATTTGAATTACATGAGCAGTGTCCCTACCTAGTGTCCTAGATCTTAAACAATCATAACCAAGCTTAGCTTCTAAAAAAATTTTGAGCCGCCATTTACATAAACTTCCTCCTCACTATCTCAGTACACGTGTATGAGAAAAATTGATCCAGTAGCATAATTGGAATGGATTAGCGCATCTAAGGACATAAGTATTTTGCTCACCTTAAATTGGTCAAGCATAAAATTTTTGACCCAGGATAGTTGGTGAGCTAAGCGCCGACTTATTTAAACCCAGGGTATCGACATCGGCGGGGAGAATGGCAAGCCACATGCCAATACCAGGGTAACTAATGATAGGAACCAATTTATTAGGCACAACTTGGCCTTTTGCAGGGATTGTAGTAGCATATGAAGTGATTGCAGCAACATCTACATACCAGTAGCTTTAAATCAGGTTCCCTCTCTGTAAATAGCGAAACATAGACCAGGAGGTACCAGAGCATGTGAACTAAATTTGAACATAATTAAACTTGAGAGATTCGCATCACTGTCTACACAGGTTAGTAAGTTAGCAGAATACTCAAATGGGAGTTTTTATGGAAAAAGAATTATTTGAACAAATAAAGAATCATAGGCCTTAAATGGTTTCTAAATAACATATGAGATACGGATATGACCTTTAGGTCATAATTTTGGGGAAGCTTTTAACCATGGACATAGTCAAACAGAAAATCAACAATTTCATATACCACAAAAATGAAAAGAGCATATAAACATAGATTGAAAGAAAATCAAGAGTATTTAATACCAGATGTTTAAAAAATCAGTGTAAGAAATCAAAAGAATAAATTAACCTTTCCCACATGAGGTTGATTTGAAGCATGGTAGGAACATTTCCATATAACTTCCTATTAAATGCATACACGTACTATTAAATGCATTGCAAAATCGAAAGCGACGCATATATCAGTATAGAAATCAAGGTGTATATCGAAAGCACCATTATATTTAAATCATTGACCATTTGAGAATTAATTGGATATACGAATTCTTAAAAAGTAATAAATTAGTAATATAATGACTTGTTTTTACACCATAGAAAGTTCAGTAGACAATAAGGGAAGACTGGACAACCAAGCATATCCAGTGTAAAAAGCAGGTGTACTGAAATATAATTGGTGTCTACGTGTTAAACGTCATATACTTAAACAAAGTGAAAGATAAAATAATCTCTTGTTTCATAGTAAATGCATAACTATATTTTACATATTTGTATAACTACAATAATGCAATAAACAAATAAGTAAATCACCCATTGGATCCTAATGATAAAATCTCCTAAATATATATACATGCACAAATGAAAATCCATTCGAATTATTAAAGTGTACTCCTCACTCAAAGGAAACTATATATATATATATATATACATATATATATATATATATATATATATATATATATATATATATATATATATATATATATATATATATATATATATATATATATATATATATATAGAGAGAGAGAGAGAGAGAGAGAGAGACACACACACACTTACATGTAACAGCAGTAGTGACAACAGGCAACATATTAATGTAACATCATCAGTTTAACATGTCTTGCACCGACTGAAATTCCTTGTCTTTTGACAAAACACTCAATGTGTGCCAGTGCCCATATTACATATGGAATTGGACCTTCGAAATACACAATTCAAACTCAAAAACAAATATATCAAAGCATGCAGACCTTCACAATTCATAAACTTTTAATCTGAATATTACATGGAAAAACAGAGCATCAAACAAACTCTTAATTAATTGCTTTAGAACTCTTAATTGATTGTTCTACATATGCCTAAAGGCACTCAACTCAACTCAACAAAGCCTTTTTCCAATTATTTGGGGTCGACTACATGAATCCTAACGTCAATATGGCAAAAATTATCCCTACCTTAACGGGAAGGTGACACCCAAATTAATATATTTTCCTTATTAATGGCATATGTTACAGCATTTAAAATCTACTTAGCATTTAAACGCAAACTATTAGAAAAAATATTAAACACTTACATATCCAATAAAAACAAAAATATAAAAATAGTTCCCAACACCAAACCCGAATGATAAAACCATTTCACGTTGACAATAAGTGTGGACTCCGGTTGAAGAAATGCATAATAAGAATGAACAAAATAAATTGAATCCTTCTATGTTGACTCATAAATGCGATACATTTGGCGCAAAACACTATTCCATTCCCAATACATACCGTAACAAATAGATATTCATGAAAAACTAACATACATAATATATGATGAGTCCCTTTAACATATGAATATAAAAGAATATTATAACAACAGACTAATATCCATAGTTTTGTTAAAATAATGCACTTGTCAACATCAAAAGAATGATAATCCATATTAGTAATATATGGTCACTACCAATGCATGCAAGATCTTTCCCATCATGAAGTGATCAGCGGCAGTCAAGGGCATAAGCATGGGAGGGTTTAGAAGGGGGTGTTGTGAGGGATTTGTGATGTGGGAGAGGGTTTGGAAGGGGGCTGTGTCTTCTATGATTTTCCATGTAATATGTCTCCCCTTATGACATGGCATAATGTGACACCATTTGATCACATCAGGAGAAAAATCCACTCCAATTTGATCATTTGACTATTCAAACACCTCTCTCCCGTGTGAGGCGGGGGGAGGAAGGTGTAACAACCCCAATTTTTAAATTAATTTAGGAAATTGGAGAAAACTGAGATTTTGGTTTTTATAAATTTTATAATTTTCAATGTTGGTTTTTATATTTGAAAAATAAATTTTCAAACGAAATTGGAATCGAAATTAAAATGGAGTTTTAATTGAATTTTTATTATATAGAAGAGTCCCCAAAACATAAAACTCTTTAAAAGTCCTCAAAACAAAAAACTCTCTAAAAAAATAATATTTTTTAAAATTCGACCGTCCGATTGAGCTGAATTTTTCACAGCAGTCCTGTCTCGTCGATCGCTACACCAATCTAAAATTTCAGTTCATTCTGACGATTTGATCGCCCGTAATGATTTTTTGACTGTTTGTATATGATTAGAACTCTTTTCTTAATCAAACTCTTAATCCTGTATATATCAACAAATTCGTGGCTTGGCTTTTCAAATCACTTTTTTCTCAAACTTTTCAACCAGAATACCACTCTAAAATTACTCCCTTTCATCTACAAACCATAACCCCAAACTTATTCAAGATTTCAACCTTAGATTAGAAGGCTTATATGGTGTTTTCTCAAGTTTGGGCTAGAAAGATATTTGATTATTTTATGAGAGGAACGTGTTGGTGCCATTAGATTTAGAGGCTAATTTTAAATGTGATGATTCATGTGATGATTTTGAGGCATGGGATTTTACACAATATGCTCCTTAATCTCACGAGCGTTATTCCCTTTGTTTTCTTGTGATTAGTGACTCATATTTGAATTGCTAAATTCAATTGGAATCTGGAAATTATTGTTGGAATCTAATTTTGATTCATGTGGTATTATTGTTCTGTTGAGTATGTTTTCATGAGATTTTAATATGGTACTGATGTTGGGCACCCGCCAAGATTCCTATTCCGGCTACTTGATAAAGTATGGCGCGATATGGTGAGGCCTGGTGACTCGGATTAATGTGTTATTGATAAATTATATTGATAAAAATGCTATTGAGATCCGCATTTGATTTGAATATTCGTACTCGTGTTGTTACGGTTTATTCACCACTAATATAATTTTTTAGCATCTAGTCCTGTCATATTATGTAGCTCCCCATATTTTGTTTTAGTGGCAGGTTAGCGTGGATTTTGGGCACTTTGGACTTATTGGAGATTGATTTTAGCTTGGATATTTTGGGAATATTATTCGAGAATACATTTGGAAGATTTGTATTTATTTTTGTTGTATAGTGCATTTTAT
Source organism: Sambucus nigra (assembly GCA_949130495.1). Lineage (NCBI taxonomy): Eukaryota > Viridiplantae > Streptophyta > Magnoliopsida > Dipsacales > Adoxaceae > Sambucus > Sambucus nigra. The sequence goes on from OX422211.1 coordinate 731,359,317, forward strand.
TTCGAGATAGATAGTTATATTATTTCGAGAGATAATTGTTGTATTTAATTTGAAGAGATTGAGATTAGTGGATTCTCTTTTTGTGTATTGTGGAAATTAGATGCTCTATACCTAGTTATATTGTGGATTTGGTAGTTTTATCGTAGTAGCACGTCGCGTGTATCTTTTCGGGTGCGCGGAGGGTTACATATGGTACCAGAGCATGGTCTTAGGTCTCGTAGGTTATGAGTCCGTTTAGCTTCCGCGTTACCGATCTTTGATTCCCTTTGTTGATTCGTACTCCTTAAGGTAGAGGGTCTAGCATACGTGTTAGTTATGTTTCTTGGAGATGTGAAGCTTTGTGGTAAGGACGTCGTAGGCATTGAGTTTAGAATTAGTAGGCTTAATGTGAGGATCCTTAAAATGGAGTTTGGAGACGATAATTTTAGAGACTTCAGTGCAGATGTTTGGTATCGTATGTATCGATTTTTGATGTTCATATTTAATTTGAGGATGTTAGCATTTTGATGATTTTCGGATATAGGATCGAGTGGAGATTTTTGAAAGCATGTGGTATGGCGTTATTTTCATAGTTATGCATATGTATATAGGCAATATATATTATTTTGTTGCCCGCGGGGTTGGTGCGTGTAGAATTGGGTGTATGGACGCCTAATTATAGCATCCTACGAGTAGGCATATTTGAGCCTTATTTTATGTTTCGCGATTTACATTTAATGTTTATGCTTTGTCTAATTTCGAGGACGAAATTTCTTGTCAGTAGGGAAGTGTGTAACAACCCGAATTTTTTAAATGAGAATTTTTAAATTAATTTTGGAAATCGGAGAAAAATAAAATTTTGGATTTTATAAATTTTATAATTTAAAATGTTGGTTTTTATATTTGAAAAATAAATTTTCAAACGAAATTGGAATCGGAATTAAAATGGAGTTTTAATTGAATTTTTAATATATAGAAGAGTCCCCAAAACATAAATCTCTCTAAGAGTCCTCAAAACATTAAACTCTCTAAAAAAATAATATTTTTAAAAATTCGACCTTCCGATCAAGCTGAATTTTTCACAGCAGTCCTGTCTCGCCGTTCGCTATACCTTTTTGTGTATTGTGGGGATTAGATGATCTATACCTTTTTATATTGTGGATTTTGTAGTTTTATCGTAGTAGCACGCCGCGTGTCTCTTTTCGGTTGCGCAGAGTGTTACAGAAGGCAGACGGCAACAACCAAGGGCATAAGCATGGCAGGCTTTCGAAAGGGGTGTTGTGAGGGATTTGTGATGTGGGGAAAGTTAAAAAAGGGAGAGGGTTTGGAAGGGGGTTGTGTGTTCTCTCATTTGCGTGTCATATGTCTCCCCTTATGACATGGCATAATGTGACACCATTAGATCTCATTAGGAGAACAATCCCCACCCGTTGGATTGTTTTAGTATTCGAACACCCCTCTCCCATATTTTATATATATATATATATATATATATATATATATATATATATATATATATATATATATATATATATATATGTATATGTAGAAGGGATGCTATATATATACTAGTGTATTGCCCGTGCCTGAAGGCACGAAGAATTTTTTTTACATATATTAAGTCATGTATAATTAAAGACGATAAGAACAAAACATAATAGTAATGAAACATGGTCTATATAATCTCAAAACAGTGGGAAATAATCTCAAAAGGGGGAAATGAACTATATACAACAATGAAAAGAGGAACTATTGACTTTAAAGTCAATTTCGATCCCTCAAACATCACCGAAAACAACTTAAAATGTAGTTAGCTAGGCACGAACGATAAGAATCCATAGAATATTCAACTCAGATATTTGAACAAACATTATCATATATGAAAATGGTTTCTCACTCTATCCACCAACCCAACATCATTGGAACAAATTTCAATTCGAATCTATAGAAAACATCATATATAATATTTAAAAACAATAGTTATTAGTAGGCAAATACTCTCATGCTTTATTTCCTTTTGTATGGCGTCATATTTGTCGAAGAGATCATTATGAGCCTTCTACATCTTCACAACTTTGTGTTTCGTGATGTAAAAACTGAGTCGTAAGGATTTATGGCATTGATAGTGCTTATCCTTGTAAACTTATTGATATTATCGGTTAAGCCAATAATAGTGTCGTCCTTATCAATCAAATTGTTACGCATGTTGTTCACCTGATTGTGGAGAATGGTATTGTCCTCAATCAACCACGCAATTTTTAAGTAGTCATAAATGAAACATTGGATTTTCAGCTTCTTCACATGGTAAAAGTTTAAAGGATTCAGTTCTATTAGTAATACAACACCTACATGCATAGAGTTAAATTTCAATTAAATCTACCAAACTAATCAGGGGTGTGGTACATATATCAGATGGTAAATATGCATATAACTGTCTAACACTGACATTCTTCCACCACGATTCACATCGACCACTGATAAAAAATAAAATAAAAGATGCAAATCTAGAATAAAACTAAAGTCTTGATATAACCATGACTTCAGCAAACATTGAACTTTGCATCAATCGTTTCGTAATGTTAAGTATTATAAAAAGCCCCTATAGGCGAAAACTTAAATTGAAACCCCAAATTTAGTATCAAGACACTAGTTTTAAAACTCTAAAAACTAATTAAAATAACTAAAAAATTAGATGGTTGATGACGAACCTTATGGTTGAAAACTTTGAGGGCATGGGAGTAAATGGTGATCGCCATAAATGTCTTCGAGTGACGTCGGTGGCAACCACATAGGCATTTCTCCAAACACCTATAATGAAGTTACAAAAATGTCAAATTTGAACATATATTAATTCAAAATTCTAAAGAAAGTATCCAATTTGTTCAAATTGTCTTTCATGTAAAACCATCTGAAGGATTCATATTTTCATCTATTTCATTATTTTCTTCTAAAAAAATATGGATCCAACAATAAGAAATGCCAACAAAAGGGATAAATTAACAAATTTACCCAACCCAAATAGATATAAAAAAGGATAAATTAATGCATTGAGCTATAAATCAAAAACTTACATCGAGTGCCAAATGAAACAGGAACTTGATAATGTTGTGAAAAGATGGAACTTGATAATTTTGTGCATCCTTGGTTACTAAATGAAAGAGTAAGCACAGTTGACCCAATTTTATTAACCATGCAATTAAGCTAAGAACCTTGAGCATACATAAATTAACAATAACCACATTTAATAAGTACAATTTAGTCTCGATGTATATGACCAGAGACACAATGTATAATTTAGACACAATATAAAATTTCAATACTTATTTCATCAAGCATAAACTATTTTTCAGTTCAATGAAGTATATTTAAACAGTATTTATGAGGAAACATGGACTTTGTTTTAGTGTAACACTAACGAGTGATGTCTATAATAACAATTAACGAATAATTGACATAAAAGAATATAACATCTATACTAAAAATATTGAAGACACACACGGACAAACACACACATACACTGAAATTAATTCAAATCTAAAACATCATACACATTAAAATTAATTGCAATCTAGAACACTGAACACCAAAGATGTGAACATCAAGGCACACAAAACACATATACATAAATAGAATCAACAAATCGCAATCTAGACAAAACAATTCTTGCAAATCCATATATATACCCAAATTTGGCCAATCCATAAATCTACATAAATTCAAATCCAAAAATAATAACAAAATCAAACATAAATTAAAACTCAATCTGATAAACCCTAGAAATTTAAGACAAATTTTGTACCTGCGTGATGGAGCTTTGTAGCGCCGGAGGTGGAACTCTATAGAGGGAATAGAGCGAGAGAGCTACACGTGAGAGATAGATAGATAGAGAGAGAGAGAGCTGTGAAAGTGAGAGAGATATAAACTTGTGCGAGAGAGAGAGAGAGAGAGAGAGAGAGAGAGTTGTGCGAGTTGTAAAGATCGACATGTGAGAGAGTTGAGAAGGAATTTTGAGGAGCAAATTTTGGAGCGGGAAGGGAAAAAAAAAGCTCCCGCTTATTTTTTCCATTTATCTCAGTTTTTACCCAAAGGCTAAAATAATTAACATTATATTTATGTCATATATATATATAAATATGAGATAAATGTTTTCTTTTTTTATCTCAATTTTACTTAAATTGAAATAAAAATTTACCTTCAAAGTCAAATTGACATAAATAAATATCACTTATGTGAATTTACATTTGTCCGACATAATGTCTATTTTTAAACTGACATAAATGATATTTTTTCTTGAAGTGAGTGACGGTTTCACAATTAAAGTTTAAGCGAACTATGCAACGAATTACCCACATTCCAAAGAATTATTTAAGATGAATGATAGAAATAACTTTTGCGTATATTTGTCCTTATTGTACAAGCTCCTTCTAATCAAAACCTTGAATTACCTATAAAATAATATTAAACTAAAGTGTAGCGGTAAATAAGGGTATCAATCCACTTCCAATGGGGTAAGCTAGAGACAAATTGAAATGTAATTCACTTTTTATTTTCTTTTTGTGCTTTTTCACTTTTCTATTTTTTTTTAGCTTTTTCAAATATTAAAACAATTGGGTGAGGTGAGGTGAAATAACACTAAACTAAAATGTGAGATGAAAACAACTAACTAGAAAGTGACTAAAAGTGGAAAATAAAGTCTAAACTAAAAATAAGAGATAAAGTGAGGTAAATAATTGTGAGAACAATTAAGGAGTGGGATTACACCACAAATTTTATTTATTCAAATTAATTAATTTAATTATTTGAATTCTTCCAAATTAATATCAAAATTACAAACCAGCTCTCGTTACAAGTGTAATTATAATAGTAATCTTTTATAAAGTTAAGTTAAACACCCCACAACTCTAGAAAAATAGATCTACACTCCTTTTAATTAATCACCCGCTAGGATCGATCCATTAAAATTTATGTAAATCTTAGAAAATAAATTTAGAGTTGAAATTCGAGTTATAATACCCCACTTAAGAAACCCCTATCTCTAATTCGAATCTAAAATGGGTATTATAACTAGAATTTCGATTTTCTCTCCAAAAATCATTTACCCTCTCTCGAGGCATAAATTTAAGGGTGAGGGATCAAAATTAACATTCAAAGGGACTTTTCAAGTAGTCAAACTAATTAAACTAAAATAACATCAAATAATGTTTCCCCCCCACCCCTTGAAAGCGGCTTTATCCTAACATGATATGAAATATGATAAATTAATAATCAAAGGCATAAAATAAATGAGAAGAGAAGAAAATAATGAAACCCCAATATCTTGAAGTGAAATTGAACTTCTATTGCTTTGAAATTAAGCACAATCCATCCAATATGAGCATCCAACAATAATTAACTCAATTGAATTTCACACATTTATCACTCACAAATATCTAAAAAAATAAAAATAAAATTATTTACAAATATTTCTACCTAATTTATTCTAACCTAACTCTCTACTTTTCTCTAGAATTTTCTCTCTCTATTTGATGATGAGTCCCAAATGGTGTCTTGAGTCTTCTTTTATAGTAGATGCATGGCACACATGGGGCTAAGGGGTATTTTGGGTAGACAAAGGTGGTAGAGAGTGTGTAAGGTATTGGGTGAGGGTTTATTTAGGAATTTAATGGAGGGTGCATGTGGTTTGGGTGTGAGGTGGTGATAGTGGGAGAATGAGGGTATAAACTCTGATTTGGTATAAGGGTAATTTGGTTAAAGGAGTAAAAGATGGTTTAAGTTGCACATGTGGAAATTAAGTTGGTTTTGGCTTATTTGGCTTTAGCATTGGCAGGTCGTGGCTTTTGGAGAAGAGGGGAAATGGGTTTGGGTAGTAGATGGTTTGGGACATGGGTTCACGGGTTTTTGGTTTTGAAGTGGGTATGGGTTTGCTCCTAGCAGGTCTGGGTTAAGGTTTGGGGACATAAGGGTCGTCTTTAGGCCGGAGGTTTGGTCGCCGGATGGAGGTGAGGTCGCGAGCGCGAGGTCATGGGTAGCCCTTCGGACGGTTTAGGGAGATTTTGCAGGTGGTCCAATGGGTGAGGGCTTGAAGGGGGGCGAGAGGATTTGACTGGGCTCGCCGGCAGCTCCGATTTGAGCTCATCGGTTGGAGGTTTTGGGCGAGGGTAACGGGGCAGGGCCGAATGGGTGAGGGCTGGGTCGGAGATAGAGGGACGAAGGGTTGGTCAGTTGCTGCGTCGGAGTGGGTCTGTCCGCCGGGGGGATGGAGGCAATGGCGTCTGGATTGTTTCGCCGCCGGCTGGAGGGTTCGCCAGAGGTGGTTACCGGGAAATGGGGTTGACGCAACTTAATATTTGTCTCAAAAGTGCGTATTTATCTAGGCTCAAGTGCAAGCCTTGTCGCTCAAGTAATAACCCGGTAAGTCGGGATCGTCTCCATAGGGATCAAAATTGCCAAACAATAACAAGGAAAATTACCAAACCGTGAAATGATTTCTTGAAAGAAATAAAAAGATGATTGATTTTTGAGAAAATTTCTAAAACTTTACTTATGAAAAAACAAATGGAAATTAACAGCAAAATTTGGGTTTAACAATTTAGAGAAAATTAGGGTAGGGTACAATCCCTCAATCCTTAACAAATTATCCTTTAGAATATTAAAATTATAAATCAAAATTCTTGATTAAATCCAGTCCTTATCATCACTAAGCATTACATATATGAGGTTCAAGACCGCATCATATGAAATCAAAGATCAATATAAGGCGGTGAACGACAAATTATACATACAAAGCATTCTTAAACATCCCAAGTAAATAGGGCAAGAGAGATTAAAAGATATGACAATGCATATATGATTTTCATTCACGATTCAACCAACATTTTCATTTATTTTCTAATTTTCCATACGAATAATTTGTATTAGGATTGAGTTCATGTACCCCATCCCTTGAGAAATTAGCTACTCATGATTTGGTTGAAAAACAAATTCACATATGAAACTATGAAATTGCAGAACATTGTAAGAAAATTGCAGAAATTAAACAAAAGAGAATAGAATGATATTACTTGAATTTAGCACAAAAACGGAATTGAGATTCAGAATACAAACTAGGGTTCATGCAAATCTTGAAGGAAATGGAAATTTAACCTAAAAAACTGATCTGAAAACTCTCTCTAAAATTCCTAACCCTAGCCTCTAGAAATGATGTAGAACTTGGCTTTTTATAGCACAAATCATCCAAAGTCGGTCTCCAATTGTGCTTGTGGAACAAGATTCACAGCTACGCACTCAAATCTGCACAATTAAATGACAAATTAATGCCAGGCTTTCAAATACCCGGATCGGTCCGGGTCTTAATCGGATCGGTCCGATATCCATCGGATCGGTTCTTTTATTTTCTTCCGGATCGGTCTGGTTATGTCCGGATCGGTTCGATTATTGCTTCCATCGGTTTGCCATCGATCCGGAGTGCACTGGACTTGGACAAATCGGATCGGTCCGACTCCTACCCGGATCGGTCCGAATTTCTTCTTCTTTGACTTTTTCCTTGCAGCTTTGACTGGCCATATCTTCTTATCTAGACCTCCGGTTTGGATGCCGTTTCTTCCTATGCTCTTGTGAACTCATTCTCTTCAACTTCCCTTTTGGTGTCACTTTCGAATTCTGGATGGAATTACACTTTTACCCTTAGACATTTCTTGCTTGCATCTTTTCTTTTCTTTTGTATTCTTTCTTGCATTCCATTCCTGAAAACTTCATCCAACTTATGCAAAACCTAGGGAAAGTTGTTAGGAATAAACAATGGAGTGATATGGCATAAAAATGGCTCAATTACATTGTTCGAGATATTAAAATCACTAAATTAAGGAGCTAAATTCAGAAGAATTTATGCTTGGTCAAATCCCCCTAACTTAGGACTTTGCACGTCCCGGGCAATGTATTTCAATCTAACCATCATTCATTTCTTGAAAACTTCTTTATTTGAAATAGTATTCCACTTTCGCAGGCACGCGATTGCATTTAGCGTATGCAACAAGCCTTTAAACCTCTAGGTTACCCTAGTAGGACGAGTTTTGTCTCGTGAGGGTTTGCAGTGAATTTACCCACAAAATTCTTTATTGACTCAAATAAATATCAAAATACTTAAAAATTGTACAATTTAAACTTTTCGAAAAAATAATCACCGTAAATTCATATTCAACTGTCTCAAACCTTAGTGCGTGTGTGCAAAGCCAAAAATTAAACTTCCAATTTCCACCGATTGAGCATTACGTTACTTTCCGAAAATTCGTTTTGATTTAAATTCTTACGGATGCACTCACAAACGAATCACTCGGATTGTGTCTATTTTCTCTCGGTATGCATGATATAAAGAGTAAATATAATGGACACAAATTCATGTATACAAAATTGAAAAGAAAGAAATATATGGTGAAAAGATCTCATCATCGGATTACGGTTATTAGGAAATGGGAACATCACCTCTAATTCACACCATTTTAATCTCTCATATTTTATCTTTTCATGTCTTAGCTCTCCATGCAGTAATTAATTTCACAATTTGGACTCAGTTAGGACTTTTGGGGCTAAAAGGTGTAAAGGGTAAAAATGGGAATAAACGGAATGTTCGGAATTGGAAAATGTCCTTATGATGTCCATTTGTGCTTTTTCGGGCATTTGCTCATTTTTCTCTTTCTTTTTCTTTTCTTGCTATTTTTGTCGAGCATATCTATTTTTTTTTCTTGCTATTGCACAATTTGGACTTTCTTTGATGAATATTCAATTTTCACAATTCCGGGCTATTTGGGTTTTTCGGGTTATCAAACGAAAGGATAAATTTTATTTGGCTCAAAATGGGTTGCAAAGGGATAATTTTATTTTTCACAACTTTTTCTGGCTAAAATTTTTGGGTAACAAACGAGGGCCTACTTCATTGTCCGAATTGCTAATCACATTACTATATGCATCTCGAGATTAATTAAGTTTAGAGATACATTTAGCACGAATTTCGAGACAACATTTCACACATTTCCCATAACCGATCAAAACAAAGGATTGAGATCATCAACGACTTATTTAAAACACTGAAAAGAACTTTGAGTTTAGCATAAACTCGGATTGATTTAAAAACTCATAAAAAATTGAAAGGCTCGAAATTTCACCGGGTTGGACTAATCTCCACACTTATTCGTAAAGTCGTCAATTTTCTTTCAATTTCCATCTTCGGTCAATTTTGGCTTAGTGCATTATGAATTTTACAATTTGAGACTTTAAATAGAATAAAGGTGACATTTTTGAAAAATTTAAATTCCAATTTTTATTTATTTTGAAGAAAAATATTTTTTGATTTTTTCAACATTTTTCAATTTTTTTTTTTTCATAAACACATATATATGAATATAAGCGAAGTTTTATGAATACGCACCTGTCATCCCCCCTAACTCAATGATTTGCATTGTCCTCAATCAAATAGATAAGAGATAAAAGAAGACAACATAAAGAGTGCGATAAATAAAACATGCCAATATCATATTAAAACTGTAGATTACAAACAAACTGTGGAAATAACTGTATAAGCAAAACTATAACATAGGGATAAAAATCCTAATAAGGGAAAGGTATCCTAAGGGGCGGGTGGGGGATGTGAAGTACTCGGAGCAGACGGATCATATGGATTATAATAGTAGGGAGGAAGAGGGGTCTCGTGTCCCGCTTGAAGACGGTACAAGTCGGCCTGCATACGCAGGACCAAACTCATATCCCTCTCGTAGGAGGACACATGTGCGTCAAGCGTCTCAAGAGAGAGAACGCGCTCATGCAAGACCGGATCCTCCGGAATGTAATCTGGATCCGCCGTCTCATCATATTCTGCCTCTTCACCCTCCGCCATTTCCACGTCCACCTCGGCGATGTTCTCCTCTTCATCGTCATCCTCCTCACTAGAATCGTCGTCGTACTGAGCACGGACGTGCTGAATTTGCCGCTCACTTCGAGTGCGGGACTCTTGTCCTAAAGGTTTAGGAAGTTTGACAAGATCCTGAGGTGGTGTGATACCGGCATCTCGAAGCATTGAGGTGATGAGTCGACCATACGGAAGAGGATTGCGGCCCTTTTTATCATAGGCCACAAAAAGGATATCGGTGTAAAATGTGCGGGCCAAATTGATCACGGTCGCCGGGTCGAAGAGATGATACACCATGGTGTCTTGGCGAGGCCTCATCGCCGAATCATTCGAAGTTTGCAAAATGTTGGCACAAACGATATGGAAAGTGAATCGTGCCTTGTCGGACAAGCGGCCGATGGGAAATGTCTCGGTGTTCCAAACCGCACCCGGTTGGATTCGCGAGATACAAACTTCTTTTGTGAGGACGGGATCGAGACTCGGATAGTCAAACTGATCGGGAGTGAGCACACCATATGATTCGAGTTTGCGCACCACGAGGTCAAGTGAGAACGGGATAGGTATGGAATCCACAAAGGCTTGGGATTCAAATTCAGCCGTACGGACAAGAGAGCCGTAAAACTGACGAACTTCATTTTCCCACACAGCCTCATATGGTTCATTAAAGAAACGGCACCTGCCCCGTGACAGAAAAAGGGAGGTGACCGAATTGGGCATTTGATCCCATAACACTTGGCGCTCGATATGGATTTTGTGGGTAGGGCTGAAAAATTTTCGGCACCAATTTGCCTCTTGGCGGGAACGATACTCCCCATTGCCGTTGGGGAGAACTTCAATGGAAGTGTACTTTTGGGGAGCAGCCATGAGGTATGAAGGAAGGAGATAGCTATGGAGATAAGAGAGAAGATAGATGGAGGTGTGAAGAAAATGGGTAGTGGAGGTAGGTATTTATAGGAATGAATGGGTGAAATGGAGGGAATGAATGGGTGGGAAATGGGGGGACAAAATTTTGAAGGAAGGGTTGGATTGGGTGAAGTGAATGGGTGGGGATTGAGGAGGTGGAAATGAAGAGGTGGTCTCTTGGGATTATAAACCTGCAGAAAATCGGACCGATCCGGTTTTGGGCCGGACCGATCCGCCTCACCGGATCGGTTATGTTTTTACCCCGGACCGATCCGGATGACCAGATCGGTTCTTTTTTCCACCGGACCGATCCGGTTTCAGGATCCCAGAATTCTTCTTCTCTCTTCCTAAAAATGTTCATACTCCACTCCAATTAGATTTTTCATCCTCGCAAACTTCCAACTAACCTCGCAACTCATTGATAATGAACAACCCGCACCCTTCAGATTCTCAACCCTCAGAACGGACTCTACCCTATAACTTCTACATCCTACGACGCATATGTACAACAATCACCCCATACATGTCGGGGGTGCGACGACCTCACTCTCTTCTTTCAATCAATCCCCATAAATGGGGTCCGACATCCAGATTGTGTCGGCTTCTTTAACCATGGCTTCCAAATAAGGCTTGAGACGATGCCCATTGACTTTAAAAGTGGTTCCCCCCTTCTCATCCATTAGTTCAACGGCTCCATGGGGAAATACCGCTTTCACAATGTAAGGACCAGACTATCGAGACCGCAATTTACCGGGAAACAAGTGCAACCTCGAGTTGTAGAGAAGTACTTTCTGTCCCAAATGAAACTCTTTCTTACGAATGATTCCGTCATGAGCTCGTTTCATTCGGTCCTTGGAAATTTTGGCACTTTCATACGCATCATTGCGCATTTCTTCCAACTCATTCAACTGAAGTTTACGTGTTTCACCGGCTTCATCCATTTTGAAGTTCACCCTTTTGATAGCCCAATACGCTTTGCGTTCGATTTCAACCGGAAGATGACACGGTTTGCCATACACAAATCGAAATGGGGACATCCCAAGGGGATTCTTGTATGCGGTTCTATAAGCCCAAAGAGCATCAGTCAACCTAAGAGACCAGTCTTTCCTATTAGGATCAACTGTCTTCTCCAAGATATTCTTGATCTCCCTATTAGCAAGCTCGGCTTGACCATTCGATTGGGGGTGATAAGGTGTGCTAACCTTATGGACAATTCCATACTTCCGCATTAGTTTATCCATCGGCCTATTGCAAAAATGAGTTCCATTATCACTAATTATGGCCTTAGGCATACCAAAGCGAGAAAGTATATTTTCTTGAATAAATTTGATCACCACCTTACTGTCATTCGTCCGTGTAGCTATAGCCTCTACCCATTTTGAGACATAATCTACAGCGACGAGAATGTATAGAAAACCAAAAGAAGGGGGAAAGGGACCCATGAAGTCAATTCCCCAACAATCAAACAACTCCAAGACTAAAATAGGGGATAATGGCATCATATCAAGGCGAGTAATAGCTCCCATTCTTTGGCATCTATCGCAAGTCTTACAAAAAGCATTCACATCCCGGAAGATTGTGGGCCAATAAAGACCACTTTGAAGGATTTTCGCAGCAGTTTTATTTTTAGAGAAATGACCGCCACATGATTCCGAATGAGAGAATCGAATCACCCCTTGAATTTCCTCATCGGGTACACATCTCCGGATAATTTGGTTAGCACAATACTTAAACAAGTATGGATCATCATAAAAGAACATGCGTGACCAAGTAATGAACTTCCTTCTCTCTTACGGATTCCAACTAGAGGGAACAACTCCGGTGACAAGGTAATTGACAATATCCGCAAACCAAGGGAGAGAAGAGGTAGCAAATAGATTCTCATCCGGAAAATACTCGTCTATGGGAATGGGATCAATAGGTACGTCGGACGAGAGTCGTGACAAATGGTCAGCAACGACGTTTTCTACTCCTTTCTTATCTTGAATCGAGAGATTAAACTCTTATAGGAGTTGGATCCACCTAATTAAACGAGGTTTGGCATCTTTCTTGCTCAAGAGATACTTCAATGCCGAATGATCAGTGAAACAAAGGATAGGCGACCCAACAACGTAAGAGCGAAATTTGTCGAGAGCAAAAACGACAGCTAGCAATTCTTTCTCTATAGTAGAGTAATTCAGCTGAGGGTCAGATAATGTACGGCTAGCATAGTAAATAACATGAGCTTTCTTGTCTCTTCTCTGTCCAAGAATAGCCCCAATCGCGTAATCACTTGCATCACACATAAGCTCAAAGGGAAGCGACCAATCCGGAGCTTGCATGATAGGTGCAGAAATAAGCATGCTTTTGAGTTTATCAAATACTTCTTGACATGCTTTACTCCACTCAAATGGAGTGTCCTTCATGAGAAGATTACTCAAAGGTCTAGCGATGGCACTAAAGTCTTTGATAAACCTCCTATAAAATCCAGCATGGCCTAGAAAGGACCTCACATCTTTAAGTGATTTTGGCGGGGGTAACTCAGATATTACTTCAATTTTTGCTCGATCAACTTCAATTCCCCTAGATGAGACTATGTGGCCCAAGACTACACCCTCGGTAACCATGAAATGGCATTTTTCCCAATTGAGGACTAAGTCTTTTTCCACACATCGGAATAGAACTCTCTCAAGCTTAGCTAAACAATGGTCAAAAGAGGAACCGAAAACGCTGAAATCGTCCATGAACACCTCAAGACCTTTTTCAATCATGTCGCTAAAGAGACTTAACATGCACCTCTGAAAAGTAGCCAGCGCATTACATAACCCAAATGGCATACGTTTATAGGCAAACGTACCAAATGGACATGTAAAAGTCGTCTTTTGTTGATCAAGAACATCCACTTCAATCTGATTATAACCGGAATACCCATCTAGAAAACAATAATAAGGATGGCCCGCTACTCGTTCAATAACTTGATCGATAAATGGTAAGGGAAAATAATCCTTTCGAGTTCCGTCATTGAGCTTTCGGTAGTCAATGCAAACACGCCACCCGGTGGTGGTGCGTTGAGGTATTAATTCTCCCTTAGCATTTTCAACCACAGTCATCCCTGATTTCTTTGGAACGACCTGAATTGGGCTCACCCATTTACTATCCGAAATGGGATATATAATTCCAGCATCTAGCAATTTGACTATTTCCGCTCTTACAACATCTTTCATGGTTGGATTTAACCGCCTTTGCATCTCACGAGATGGCTTCACTTCTTCCTCGAGATGGATTTTATGGGTACAAATCAAAGGACTTATACCCTTCAAATCTGCTATGGTCCATCCAAAAGCACTTCTATGCTTTCTCAACACATCTAACAACATACCTTCTTGCCCTTTTTCTAGATGGGAAGACACAACAACAGGAAATGTATCATTCTCACCTAAAAAGGCATATTTGACATGGGAAGGTAGTTTCTTCAACTCAAGACTAGGAAATCTTTGTTCAGAGGGGACCATGGGTGTCTCCCTCGGAGGCAATTCTTCATACCTAGAAATCCAGTCAACCGCTCTCAAACTCTCCTCCTCTTGTAACCATATTTTTAACTCTTCCACCTCTCTCTCAAACTCAGTATAATCACTCATTTGAGCATCACTTTGCCCTAAGCACACTTTCAGAGCATCTCCTCCTATGATTTTTTCAATATTTTCATCCACCACTTCTTCAATAAGATCCACTTCAAGAATCTCATCCTCATCACCCATTTGGTTAGCGACATTGAAAATATTTTTCTCGAGAGTCATGTTTCCAAAAGTGAGTTACATTTGGCCATTCCGTGTATTGATCAAAGCATTAGCGGTAGCTAAGAACGGTCGGCCCAATATAATTGGAACATGATTTATCGTATGGGGAACAGGCTCGGTGTCCCAAATAACAAAATCAACGGGGAAGTAGAACGTATCCACTTGAACAATTACGTCTTCTACAATCCCGCGAGGCACTTTGACTGTTCTATCCGCTAACTGTAGGGTGATTCGGGTAGGTTTTAAATCACCTAAATCAAGCTTCTTATAGATGGAGTATGGGAGGATGTTTACACTCGCACCTAAATCAAGCAATGCCCTTTCCACTCTCATTTCTCCAATGATACACGAAATAGTAGGTGAACCTGGATCTTTGAATTTTGGTGGAAGATCATTGAGAAGAACTGAGCTCACATTCTGTGCCAAGAAAACATTTTTCTTCACCTTAAGACGTCTCTTGACAGTCAAAAGATCTTTAATAACCTTCGCATATGCTGGAATTTCTTGAATAGCATCAAGGAACGGCAAATTCAATTTTACTTGCTTCAACACATCCATCACCTCGATACGCGAAGCACCTTTCTGGGGTGACTCTAAGCGTTGAGGAAATGGAGCAGCAGTAGGCGACTTGACTTCAATATCAGGCTTAACTTCCGCATCTCTCAATTCCTTTTCTAAGGAAGGTTCTTCAGACTCGGAAATTTCAGATTCCTTCACAATCTCGGGTTCGACTCCATCATCATTCACCTTTGGCAATTTAGGTGCTAGATCAATTATGCGGCCACTACGAAGAGTAGTAACAGCTTGACATTGTTCTTGCAGATCTGATGATGTGGAACAAACCGTGGTTTGACCTTGAATAAGTGGTCTTTGGCCTTGAGCTGGAAGCTTACCCTTTTCTTGAGTATTCACCGCAGACTGCAACCTAGAGATGTTAGTATGCATTTTAGCGAACATTCGCTCAAATTTGGCATCTCTCTCTTTTTAGGATTGGATGAATTGATTGAAATTATCATCAAGAATTCTCCTAGGTGGAGGTACATAAGGTCCGGGAGGTGGTACTTGCATAGGATTTGCCACTTGCTGAAATTGAGGGGGTTGTTGTAGAGTCATCTGTGGGTTAGGAACCATCCCACCTTGGGGTTGTCCATAATTGTACCCGGGATTCCTCCACGATTGATTATATGCATTCCCTTGCTGAGCATTATAATTTCCTCGATAACCTCCTATTGCATCAACCTGTTCAGTGTACATGGCCTTGTATGCAGGAATAGTAGGACATCCTTCGGTAGAATGGCCTGCATTACAAATGGCACATACCTTCTCCATCCCGGTTTGTACGGGTCCAGACACATCTCTCAATCGCATATCTAGCATATCTCTAAAGTTCTTTTCCATTTGATCAAGTTTTAGATCCAACAAAGTGTCCTTGTCCACGTGATAAATACCGGACGCAGCAGGCAAGTTGGACACTTGTCGATTTCTATTTTGACTATTTGGATCAGAAGAATCCCATGCTTGGGTAGTTTCCGCCACATATTTCAAATCAGCCTCAGCATCGCTCATACTTAACTCCCAAAAAGGTTTCTCACACATGGTTTGAACAAGTTGTTTAGACGCTACAGTAAGGCCTTGATGGAAAAATGAAATTAGATGATGAGTTTCAAAACCATGATGGGGGCACGCATTAACTAACTCCTGATATCTCTCCCAACACTTATCAAAAGCCTCATTCTCATTTTGACGAAAAGCTTGAATTTGGGCTTTAACATAATTGGTTTTGTGTTGTGGAAAAAATTTAGAGATAAACTTATTTTGCATATCTCTCCATGATAAAACAGAATTTGGGGGCAGGGTCCATAACCAAGTTTTCGCTTTATCCTTTAAGGAAAAAGGAAAGAGCTTTAACCAAATTACTTCTTGTGGACAAGTTTGATCTCCAAATGTCTCACACGTATCTTCGAATTCTCTAATATGGAGATATGGTTTTTCTGAATCCATCCCATGAAATGTAGGAAGAATTTGGATCATTCCATTCCGAAAGTGGAACTGACCGGCATTATATGGGAATAAAATGCAACCAGGGTTAGCAGTTCTCTCCGGAAATAAAAGATCTTTCATGGGTTGATATGGTACATCATCCTCTCCAGCACCAACACCGACACTACAATGATCCGACATATTGCTACCGAAAGGTTCAGAATTCTCACTCAAGGTTTGACTCAACGAACGACTTGTGATGGAATTATTAGGCGAAGAAGGTGGAACCCAAAACGGCAAGGGCTCAGAATTTTTAGATCCGTCTTCGGCAATTGGATTTTCATGAATTTGGGTGGGAGATGAATTCTGCATATAACACACAAGGGAAAGGATGATTTTTTTTTTCACTTGTAGATAACAATAACTTTCTTGAAAATTTAACAATTTTAGATCCCCGGCAACGGCGCCAAAAACTTGACGCCACTTAATATTTGTCTCAAAAGTGCGTATTTATCTAGGCTCAAGTGCAAGCCTTGTCGCTCAAGTAATAACCCGGTAAGTCGGGATCGTCTCCACAGGGATCAAAATTGCCAAACAATAACAAGGAAAATTACCAAACCGTGAAATGATTTCTTGAAAGAAATAAAAAGATGATTGATTTTTGAGAAAATTTCTAAAACTTTACTTATGAAAAAACAAATGGAAATTAACAGCAAAATTTGGGTTTAAGAATTTAGAGAAAATTAGGGTAGGGTACAATCCCTCAATCCTTAACAAATTATCCTTTAGAATATTAAAATTATAAATCAAAATTCTTGATTAAATCCAGTCCTTATCATCACTAAGCATTACATATATGAGGTTCAAGACCGCATCATATGAAATCAAAGATCAATATAAGGCGGTGAACGACAAATTATACATACAAAGCATTCTTAAACATCCCAAGTACCTAGGGCAAGAGAGATTAAAAGATATGACAATGCATATATGATTTTCATTCACGATTCAACCAACATTTTCATTTATTTTCTAATTTTCCATACGAATAATTTGTATTAGGATTGAGTTCATGTACCCCATCCCTTGAGAAATAAGCTACTCATGATTTGGTTGAAAAACAAATTCACATATGAAACTATGAAATTGCAGAACATTGTAAGAAATTTGCAGAAATTAAACAAAAGAGAATAGAATGATATTACTTGAATTCAGCACAAAAACGGAATTGAGATTCAGAATACAAACTAGGGTTCATGCAAATCTTGAAGGAAATGGAAATTTAACCCAAAAATCTGATCTGAAAACTCTCTCTAAAATTCCTAACCCTAGCCTCTAGAAATGATGTAGAACTTGGCTTTTTATAGCACAAATCATCCAAAGTCGGTCTCCAATTGTGCTTGTGGAACAAGATTCACAGCTACGCACTCAAATCTGCACAATTAAATGACAAATTAATGCCAGGCTTTCAAATACCCGGATCGGTCCGGGTCTTAATCGGATCGGTCCGATATCCATCGGATCAGTTCTTTTATTTTCTTCCGGATCGGTCCGGTTGTGTCCGGATCGGTTCGATTATTGCTTCCATCGGTTTGCCATCGATCCGGAGTGCACTGGACTTGGGCAAATCGGATCGGTCCGACTCTTACCCGGATCGGTCCGAATTTCTTCTTCTTTGACTTTTTCCTTGCAGCTTTGACTGGCCATATCTTCTTATCTAGACCTCCGATTTGGATGCCGTTTCTTCCTATGCTCTTGTGAACTCATTCTCTTCAACTTCCCTTTTGGTGTCACTTTCGAATTCTGGATGGAATTACACTTTTACCCTTAGACATTTCTTGCTTGCATCTTTTCTTTTCTTTTGGATTCTTTCTTGCATTCCATTCCTGAAAACTTCATCCAACTTATGCAAAACCTAGGGAAAGTTGTTAGGAATAAACAATGGAGTGATATGGCATAAAAATGGCTCAATTACATTGTTCGAGATATTAAAATCACTAAATTAAGGAGCTAAATTCTGAAGAATTTATGCTTGGTCATGGGTGTTGGGTGAATCGGATTTTGGCAGTTGGTTTATGGTGTATTTGGTTTGGGGTGTTAATGGTGGGTTAGGATTTGTGTTGATAATAGAGGTAAGAGATGGGTTTGTTGAGAGATAAAGAAGGTGGGTGTTGGAGGTTGAAGATGAAGTGGTGTAGGTTATGGTATGTGTAGGTGTAGGGGAATGTGTGTGAGGGTGTAGTTTTAGGTGTAGGATAAGTGTTTTGGATTTGTGTGTGTGTGTGTGTATGGTTTAGGGTGTGTGTGTTTAAATTGTGACCCTTAAAAGAATAAAAAAAATAAAATCTAACTAAAAATAAAATAAACTAAAAACAATAAAAATATTAAAACTACAAAATAAAATCTTAAGCTTATATAAAAATTAAAATAAAACAAAAGAAAAAAAAACTAAAAATCTAAATGAAAACTAAAGTCCTAACAAATATAAAATCTAATAAACTAAAAATAAACTCCTAAAACTAATCCTAATAAAACTAAAAACTAAGAAAAATCAAAATAAAATAAAATAATACTAATAAAAATAAAATAGAAAAATAAAAATTAAAACCTAGAAAATACTAAATAAATCTAAAATAAATCCTAAAACTAAAAATGACTCAAACTAAAAATCTAAAAAATAATAAAAAGAGACAAACAAAACACACACATGGTTTGGGGTAGGCTAAGGATAGGATGGGCTAGTGTAGGGTCAGGGAATTGGGTATGCTCCATTTTAACTGCAAATTGCCTGGAAATATAGCTTTTGATACCGCAACTGCAATTAAGCCTGCATATTGAACAATTAAGTGCATAAGACCCATATTGTCGATAATTAGCAACTAAAGTACATCTATTTGGGGTATAAATTGTACAGGTTTGGGTGCTTATCAATGAAACCATGACCTTTCGGTGAGACCAAAGTATTATCCCCGCCCCACTATAATTTTCCATGAAAGGACACTAAATTGGATATTTAACATATTCTTATTCTTTTCCGTAAGCGTATTCTTATACAAAGGCTGTCACCTTATGCCCGATACTTGATGTCCATGGACTATATTGTGCATTTAATTTTTCCCATTTATGGGACCCTCGGTAAAAATATATTAAATATCTTTATTCAATGCATGATAAGTTTAAATTATATGTTTATTAAAACTAACAAAATTTGGGCTGGATATTGTGAGAGCAGAAAATATCACAATAGAATAATTTACGAAACAATATCAAATGGAAAACAATCAATAATCACACAACACAAAATATATGTGGTTCGACAATGTGCCAATGTCCACGGAGAGGTATACTATTTTATTAAGTATCTCTCAACGATTTCAAGTTACATGCCCCTATGCCCCGGTCCAGGGATTAGGATTTATAAGCGTGTTAGGTAGAGGTTGAGTTGTTCAAGGAACTCAATGATCTTGTTGGATAGCCACGTGGGTACCCCTGAGTATCTCTCTGAGATTTTTGGATATTGATTCACGGTTATCTTGATATATTTGAGCACATGTCAAATAAATAGTTGATCAGTCACTGACTTCGAGTTGGGTCGGGCAGATTTATGGGATGTTTATCCGTTTTTCTGAATTGAGATAATTTAAGTCCCCATAATTGCCCCTAAAATTTTTGGCCTTTGAGTTATATGACAATAATTTTTAACTGAACGAAGGATCTTGATAACTTCAATTATTTATTCTTCAATTGGAGTGGCTTATTTGTAATTCTTGATGTCTGGAGAGGACACGCTTGTCTTCGAGTGATCTTGAAGCATCGTAATCTTTCCGAGGAAGCGATACTCATCATTTGAGAGTTTTTTTTAACTCTGCTAAGACCTGTTCGTGTGTAACTGAACCGTCACTTCACTGTACTTGGTCGTTTGTGGTTCATTCTTGGTCTCTAAGCTTACCCTCTTATTTTTTTTTTCAAATTTAAAGCTCTTTTCCTTCAGTGAGCTTCCAAAGTTTTGACAATACTTGTAAGTTTTAGCTCTAAATATTCCCTTATGCTAAAATATTTGTAATTATAGGTAGGGTTTTATCGATGATGGCGATGCTTGATGACAAATACCTCTTTGAGTTTAGAAATTGCTACAATATTCCTGATCGGATTGATATTGAATGTTCCCCTGTTCCCTGAGATTTCTGTTCTATTGAGGATGGTCATTGGATTCACACCCTGTTAATCTCTCCACGGGGTTTGACATTTCTTCCTAATAGTCTATTTCTGCATTTCTTCCAATATTTCGATATCGTTCCAACTCAGTATACTCCAAATGTTTGGAAAATTGTGAATGGAGTTCATAGGATCAATGAGTTGTATGAAAATAATTTAGGGTTGACATATATTTGTTATTGCTATGTTTTTTTCTCGCACAAAAGCTGGACTCTTATATTTGAAGGCTAGGGATGCTGCCAGGGTCTTGGTAGTGAACTTGGCCGACTCTCACAAAGATTATTGGTCTGAAGGTTTTATCGTTAGGAATCGGCAGTATCCTCCCCAGTCAGAGTTTGTAAGGTACAGGGACCTCGGATCCCTAACTTTGGGAAGGAATACATATGTTTCTAGTATCATCTTTTTTATTTGTCTTTCACTTGCTTACTCTTGCCCATATTTGTATTTGATATTTCCTTTTATTATGCTATAGCTAAGGTCAAGAACCAGGAGCCTTCTCTCTCTGAGCTAAAAAATGAGGATCTCATAAAGGCTTGGAAGGTTAGGTATGCTCTTGTGGATGAAGAACATCACAGGTCTGCTGCGTATTTGTTAGAGTACAAGAATACTGCCTCTAATTTTATTGCCAGACGAATAGATTCCATTCCAGATTTGGAGATTTTAGAGGAAGAAGATGATGGTTCTCATGAACCCATCTTAATATAAGAAAGGGAAGAGGAGAGCGAGGAAGGATGGAGCGAGGAAGACAGTAGCGAAGAGGGAACCAGTGAAGAAAGTTGTGAAGAAATGTCTTCACAAAGAAGAAAGAACTTGATCAGCAATGATGATGATGATATGTTGTCTGATCACCTACCATACTTAAAGAGGAAAGAAAGTAATTCTTCTACAACTGGTGGTTCTAGGAATGTTTCCAGGGAGAGTGTGGTGGCGAACAAGAAAATAGAAGACGAGGAAAAAGTGAAGGAGATAAAGAGGAAAAAAGAATAATAGAGAAAGAGAGAAGAAGAGAGAAGGAGGTGTGGGTACCCAAAAATTAGAACTATGGGCCTGGACGAGTAGCCCAGTCCTGGTGGCCAAAAGTCCAGTCCCCTCATCTTTTATATTGATCCGATATCCCCCCACGATCCCATGAAGGGAAGTTATAGGGGAGATGGAAAACGTGGAGGAACCTATCACCTCCACTCACCTACATGTACATGTATATATTAAACCCTAGGTCCGGGGCAAAGGGACAAGTTGTATTCTCTGTAATTACTCTCCGGAGTATATAGAAATAATATCGACTGCACCACTGTGGACGTAGGCACATCTTTGCTGAACCACGTACATCCTTTGTTGTGTGATTGGCATTTTATATTCCTTATTCTTCCTTTGTAATTGCTGCTCTCGTATTTAATTTGTGTTGCATAATAATTGTAACCACAATTGGCTCCGTCTGTGGGAAGCGTTCATCTTTCCCTGAGAGGAGCCCACAAGCAGGAGATATTTAAGAGCCACCTGCTCCTCGCAGGATTAGGTCTAAAGTCCGGCGTCCAGATCAGAGAGCTCGCCTGGAAAGGCCAACCTCAGAAGAAAGTCAGGGACTAGCGAGGTCCACGCAGATATCCAGATTGATTGATGCATACGAGGCAAGGCTCCGCGAGCAGAGGGAGTCTTCTCGCAGATACGAGGCTGAGAATGCTCGCTTGAAAAGAAGACTGGAAACTTCATCCTGATACCAGGAGACGCCCATATCGCACTCCTAGCCCTCAGGCGAGCAAGTCTCGTAGCCTAGGAAGGAGCCCTAGGCGAGAATCTCAAAAGGTCGAAGGTGTCGAATCAGATGATGACCTCCACGAACAGCTGCAAAGATCTCGCCGCTACCAGAGCCCTACTCGCAGCGATGAGAACATACGAAACCTAGTCCTCAGAGAGATGGACCAACATCCTGCTCACCACGGAACAAGATCAACCAGAGAACTCGCGAGGATAGCTCTCAAAACCCAGATGAAGTCACCCTTCATGAGGGAAATCGAAGAGGAAGAGGCTCCCAAGAAATTTGCCATTCCAAGGCTCAAGATTTACGATGGGAAAACTGATCCCATCGATCACATCAGGCAATATCGACAGGCCATGACCCTTTGGAATCACCGAGATGCCCTGATGTGCCGTATTTTTCCCTCGAGCATGCATGATGTAGCACAGAAGTGGTTCAAAAGGCTCCTCCACTGTTCGATCAAGAATTTCAAATCTCTAGCCAAACTCTTTACGGCCCGATTCATTACCAGTAGCTCCCACCCCAAAAGGATGGATGCTCTGCTAACAATGAAGAAAACGCCTCAAGAAACCCTACGAGACTATGCGAGAAGATACTGGGAGTTATTCAATGAGATCGAGGACTGTGCGGAGGAAGTGGCAGTGGCTTCGTTCAAAATTGGGCTTCTAGTTCTTCCCTCCTCTACCAGTCCCAGACGAAGAAGGAAGCTATGACTATTGACGACCTAATGGCCCGAATCGAGAAATACGCAAAGGTGGAAGATGTCACCCGCCTTAATGCATGAGAAAACGGTCGAGCTAAACTCACTACCAAGGGAAGTGAGAAAACTGAGAACCAGAAGAAAGGAGGAAAGAGTGGGGGCAAAAATGGCTCCAAGAACGGAGGAAACCCTGACGCGTCGAAAGCATTCCAGGCGGTCAACACAGTTTTCAAAGAACCAATTTATAAAATTCTCGCGAAGATCAAAGATGAGCCGTTCATCAAGTGGCCCCGGAAAATGGGAGGATATCCCTCGAAGAGGAACAACGCGTTAAGATGCACTTTCCACAAAGAGGGAGGACATAAGACCGAGCACTACAAAGGTCTTAAGTCTCAACTCGAGGAGTTGGCCCAGTCTTGGCACTTGAACGACTTTGTGGAAAAAAGGGCAGAGAAAGTGACTGCCAACAGAGAAGCGAGACCCGATAACATGCTGGAGGACGATGCTGGACATGAGTTCGCAGTAATCCATGGAGCATCTGACATCAAGTAGATACAAGGGAAATCAGCTCAGATGGAAGTGAAAAAACTTACGGCGGTAATGCAGGCCTTTCAAATCGATCCAGCAAAGTCCCAGTCAGGAAAGCGTCAACGAGCGGAGGACGTCAACAATAACAAGCATATTATTTTCACAGATGAAGATCTGGTGGGAGTAAGGACCCCACATCATGCTGCTCTGGTCATTACACTCAGGATAGCCAACTTTGACATTGACAAGTTGCTCGTCGATCAAGGAAGCTCATCCGAAGTAATGTACCTCGACCTATTCAGGAAGTTGAAGTTGAGTGTTGCCGACCTGAAGGAAGCTACTGTTCCTTTGGTCGGCTTCGTTGGAAAAATGACCATGCCCCTGGGCAAGATAGTACTGCCAGTGCGTGCTGGAAACATCTCCGAGATGATTGAGTTTTTGGTAGTTGACATCGACTCACCGTACCAGGCCATCCTCAGCAGGGGATGGCTTCATGCGATGAAGGAAGTCCCCTCGACCTTCCATCAGAAGCTCAAATATGTAACCGAGCAAGTAGTAATAGAGATCCACAGTGACCAAGCGATGGCGAGAAGGTGCTTCATAGCAGCCATCCGACCAAATCCAGAGAAGAAGGCTGATCAACCCAGCAAGAAGGATGAAGAAGGTGAGACACCTTCTAAATAGCAATTAAAGTACAGAAGACCCGGAGTAGAGGAGACCAGGCTCCTCCCCTCCGAGTGCATCGTCGAGGACCTAGTAGAAATTATAGCCAAAGATGGTGATAGTAGAAGAGTCTTCTTGATAGGAGCATCTCTCACCGACGAAGAGCAGAAGGAGTTGACGACCTTGCTGAGGCTAGATGTTTTCGCATGGGAACCGTAAAAGCTTCCCGGAATCGATCCTAGTATGGTATGTCATCAGTTGCACGTCGACCCCACATTCAAGCCAATCACGCAGAAGGCACGGCGAACTGCACCTGAGAAGGCTAAAGCGAAAGAAAAGGAAGTCAAAAAATTTCTGGATGCAGGATCCATACGGGAAGTGCAATTCCCCAAGTGGTTGCGTAACCCAGTAGTAGTTCTGAAGAATAATGGGAAGTGGAGAGTTTGCATCGACTTCACCGACCTCAAAAAAGCATGCCCCAAGGATAGTTTCCCTCTCCCAAAGATAGACCAACTAGTAGATGCCACTGTAACTCACGAGCGAATGAGTTTCCTGGACGCATACTCGGGATATCACCAGATCCCCTTGTATGCCCCAGATTAGGACAAAATGGCGTTCATCACGACAGTTGGGTTATATTGCAACAAGGTCATGCCTTTTGGGCTCAAGAATGAAGGGGCAACCTATCAGCGGCTGGTCACTAAAATGTTCAAAGATCAAATGGGAGACACAATGGAGGTCTACATCGATGACATGCTCGTTAAGAGTAAGAAAAAAGAAAATCACCTCTCAGACCTGTCAAGCACTGTCGAAACGCTCAGGAAGTACCGAATGAAACTTAATGTGAGCAAGTGTTCCTTCGGTGTCCAGTCAGGAAAATTTCTTGGGTACTTGGTCAGTAAGCGAGGCATAAAAGCTAATCCAAACCAGATCGATGCAATCAACAGGGTGAAACACCCTCGCACAATCCGGGATGTGCAGAAGCTCACTGGAATGCTCACTGCCTTAAATCGCTTCATCTCCAAATCCTCCGAGAAGTGCAAGCCTGTTTTCCAGCTTCTAAAGGGGAGTAAAATGATAGAGTGGAGCCCAGATTGCTCGCGACCATTGGACGAGCTCAAGTCCTACTTAAGCACTCCACCGCTGCTCATCATACCAAAGCAAATGGATTCTTTGTACCTATACCTATACGTATCCAATCACACTGTCAGCTCTGCGCTAATATGCGAGGTTACAGGGATCCAGCACCCCGTTTATTACACGAGCAAGACCTTATTAGACGTCGAGCAAAAGGTACCTGCCATTGGAGAAGATCGCTTTTGCACTAGTAATAGCCTCGAGGAAGCTGAAGCATTATTTCGAAGCTCATACTATCACCGTCCTTACATCACATCCCCTTAAAGCCGTCCTAAGGAGAGCGGATTTATCGGGTAGATTGTCTAAGTGGTCAGTCGAGCTCGACCGATTTGACATCCAATTTCAACCTAGGACATCTATCAAAGGTGAGATCCTTGCTGATTTAATAGCCGAATTCATGGGCAAAAAACTCTCCGACCAGCCTCAACCAATAAGGCAAGAGAAGAACCAAGCAACAGAGGAAACCTGGAAACTATTCATTAATGGAGCCTCCAACTCAAAGGGGGCAGGGGTAAGCATTGTTCTCATCACTCCAAAAAATGCAATCCTTGAACAAGGAATCAGACTTGACTTTATAGCCTCCAACAACGAAGCAGAATATGAAGCCCTAATAGCCGGTCTCCAAAAGGCGCAAACTCTAGGAGCAAAACATTTACAGGTGTTCCGCGATTCTCAACTAGTCTCCAATCATATAAGTGGAGATTACAATGCGAAGGATGAAAGAATTGCAGCCTACCTCGCCTTAGTGAAAAAATTAATGACGAGCTTTGAAGAGATCAACATCCAGCAGTTTCCCAAGGGGCAAAACAGTCATGCTGATGCCTTAGCAGCCCTGAGTTGGGCAGTAGACTCTATCCTTAAAAGGGTCATCCCCATCTATTTCCTCATTTGTCCGAGCATTAACCAAAGCAGCAAGCTACCAAACGTGGAATAAATACTCCAGGTGGGATCAGCCCCCAGCTGGATGGACCCCATAAAGGACTATTTAAAGGAGGGCACGCTCCCAGAGGATAAGAAAACCGCCCACCAGATAAGAGTCAAAGCTGCTCGCTTTCACTTAACCACATGAGGCGACTTATATAAGAAGTCCTTCTCCGGGCCCTATCTTAGATGCGTCCACCTAGGTGATGTCGAGCAAGTGCTACACGAGCTTTATGGAGGAATCTGTGGAAGTCATGTCGGAGGAAGGTCTCTAGACTTTCGAGCAATGAAGGAAGGCTATTGGTGGCCATATATGCAAAAGGACTCCGCAGTATATGTTCGCAAATGCCTGAAATTCCAACTGCATGCTCCTATGGTCCATCAACCCGCCAGCGACCTAAAGTCCCTGACCAGCCCATGGCCGTTCACCCAATGGGGAATGGACATCATTGGACCACTGCCCACCGATGCCGGTAATCGCAAATACCTGTTGGTTGTAACTGACTACTTCACTAAATGGATCGAGGCAGAATCACTGGCGAACATCCGAGATGCCGATATGATAAGGTTCATATGGAGGAATATAATCACTCAATTCGGAATCCCCAGAACCATCATCACTGATAATGGAACACAATTTGAGAGTGGCCCCTTTCAGGACTTCTGTAATGAACACGGGATCAGGCACCACTTCAGTTCGGTGGCCTACCCTCAGAGCAATGGACAAGCTGAAGCTTCTAACAAAATTGTGATCGATGGATTGAAGAAGCGATTAGATCGAGCCAAAGGCGCATGGGAAACCGAGCTACCCCATATCCTATGGGCGTACCGAACCACTCTTCGGCGAGCAACAGGATAAACCCCATTTTCACTGACATATGACGTGGAAGCAGTCATCCCACTAGAAGCGGGTTTGCCAACAATGAGATCCAACCTTGTCGACTAAGACCAGAATGATGAGGCATTGCTCGCTGAACTCGACCTAGCCGACGAGCACAGAGAACTTGCCCTAGTGAAGCTAACGAGCTATCAGCAACAGCTCGCGAAGCACTACCATAAAAGGGTCAACCCGAGAAGATTCCAAGTTGGGGACTATATTCTAAGGAAAGTCCTGGGCAACACAGTGAAGTCATCAGACAAAAAGTTAGGCCTGAACTGGGAAGGACCCTTTAAAATAACTAAAGACGACCTGCAAGGTTCCTATCATTTGGAAACGATGGAGGGAAGAAAGATACCACGAGCATGGAATGCAGCTAATCTCAAGAAATTCTATTTTTAGATTCTCAAGGAATTCTATTGTTGAATCTTTTTCTTGTATTTGTTATGTGAAAGGACAGTTCATTTCCCATATTACTAATGAAAGTTACTTTATTGATTACCCTCTAATCAGTAACAGTTACATTTTATCACATATCTTTTCCAAATCATAGGCACGATGGTCGATATAGCAGGGGAATACCCCTCCTCAGGTTATCGTCATGAAACACGAGAGACCTCTTAGCATTGCCCCTGGCAATATATAAAGCCCTACAGAGGATTCTTAGTCAATGCGACCAGATTTTATACTGGCCATCAGACCTACTTTGGTTGAGCAAAATCCTGATCGGATGAAGACATCCAATACCAGGTGTGTCCTCGCCAATTACCCTACTTAGGCCTAAGGGAGTGTGATAACACAACCTAAAAGGTAAAATGGGGCATAATGGTATTTTGGTATTATACTGGACTGTGGGGACACTTGCATGACAAAACAAAAAGGATTATGAAGCAGCAAGAATATAAAAAGATTGGATGAATACGTTTAGTCGGCCAAATTGCCCAAAACACGAACTTTTCATTAATCCCTTATATTTACAACAATGATAATACATGACGAAGCTCGCCCAAAGCATTTACATTATCAAAAGCACAAAAGAATAACAACTGGCAAAATCTCAAGGGGTGGAAGCCTCCGAGCAAGATAATCAGCCACTCTAGCTCTTCGTCCATCATCTGGAGAAGGGGCTAGCTCTTCCACAACCTCATTTGCGTCCAACTCCAATAATTGCCTAGGAATAGTATCGATGGGGATCCACCGGTCTTCCCTCCTGAACGGGTTGGGCATCAGAGTGGAGGAAGACATCTCGTGATGATACCATAACACCGAGTTCCTCGGGACCTGCAGCTCTTTCAAGGCACTTAACCACCCTCTGATGAAAGAAATTTCCTCAAACTCAGATAGTCTTGTTGGAGCATCCAACCATCCTTGATCATAACCGTCAGCCCACGCTTGCCGAGGACCTTTATTGAATAAGTACCGTAATCTGGTAACGTCCCTTTGAAGCCCAGCAGCAATTACATATGCTCGCTGGACATCATCGCGGAGCTCCTCCATCTTCTTATCATGCTGTTCTTCTGCTTCCCTGGTCCCTGTTCCTGCCCCTGGTGCTCCTACCATCTTGCGGAAGGGGAGGACGAGTGGAACCTCGCGGGATAGGAGGAGTATATCTAGCTCGGAAAGACGAAGAGCCTCGTAATAATGCAGGAGCGGTGCTCGGTGCATGCTCCCTAAGACGCGAGTCCTCTTTTCTTAAAGATTAATTTTCTTGCTAAAGCATCTCCCCAACCTGGTTGATCTCAAAAGCATCGAGAAGCTTTGTTCTCAATGAATTCACCTCTTTTTGCACTGAAGCACCAACCTCTTCCATCTCCTGGAGCCTGTCCTTCAACTTGGCCACAAGATCCGATTGATCCTTATACTTTTGATTCCTTGACCTAAGAGATTTGCAAAGCCTAACAAAGGCCTGACGAACCTAAGGACTGGCATTGGGACCAAGAGTCCTGCTCAAATGAGATGTGGCAGGAATATAATCTTCTACATCAGTCAACTACAAGACATAAAAGGGCAATGGAGAGAAAAATCAATCAATGCACTAGAAAAATAAGCTTTTTCATTTCATTGATAAAAGTCAAGTACATCGAGCAGAAATTGGGCAAAATTACAAGCAGAAATACAAAAATAGTCCTAAAAGATTAACTAGCAACCTCAGGCTGCCCAGAGGTGGCTGGCTATTTCCCCTTATCAGTAGTAGCAGAGGCATCCCCCTCTGCAGGGATGGCCTCAGTCGCCTAGGCAGGACAAGCACCGATAGGAATTGTTTGAGAGGCAAGATCCACACCCTCGATGGCTGGGTCAGGGGCTTCTTCGTCCACAGTTGTCTTAGGACTCGGGTCATACTCGTCGAACAGAGGAGATTTTGCATCAACACCAGCAGCTAAGAGGGCCTTGTTCCAGCCCTTCTTGAAGTTTAGAAGACTGATGTAGCCTATCTGAACCTCGACGTCTTCATAAGCAGCAGTCCACCCAGAGTTGTATGAATACTCCTTGATGGTGGCTACCTGGGACTCTTTCTCCTTTAATTGCTCGGTCAGAACCTTGTTATCCTCCACGACATCCAGCCTGATCGAGCATACTAGGTCATAGGCCTGCCTCAGCTTGTTCAGCTCCTTAACCGCCGCATCCCTCTCTCGATTAGAATTGATGAGGGCCAGATCAGAGGAAGCTCGGGTGGCATCAACAGTCTTTAAATCAGCCTCTAACTGAGAACGCCTGACTTCCAAAGCAGAATTCTGCTACTCCAACTCACCATTCCTTCTCACCAGCTCGTCATCAGAGCGATAGAGAACGGCGAAGTCAGTCACAAACTGCCAGAGATAAAGAAGAGATCAAGAAGGAAAAAAAACTAAAACTTGTGAAAGAATTGGAAAATGGAAAGGATCTTACCAAGGCTAGCCTCTGGCTAGCTTATAGGGCCAATTGATCAGACCCCAGCGCCCTCTGGCGATCTGCAGGGAGAACTGCCCTCTCGAGTAGCGTAGGGGCTAGCTGAGGAAAAATGGCAACTGAGGCCCCCTTGGGCAAAGCAGACACCGGGACCAAGTCTTGCCCAGCCTTCGTCCTTCACTCCATCTTTCTCCTCTCTTCTTCTTTCTCCTTCTTCATTCTCTTCATCTCCTCCATCCTCTTCTTTTCCTCCACCTTCTTCTTCTCTTCTTCCTTTCTTCTCTTGATCTCCCTCACCTTATCCTCTTTATTTTTTCTCCTCTCCTGCTCCTGAGCAGAGGACCAGGGACCAGTAGCCACGGCCCCAGAAGTAGACTTTTGTTTCTTTGACCTCTGTGCAAGAAGCACGTGGTCCTCATCATCATCATCTCTAATCAAGTTCTTCCTTGTAGGCATCTCTTCACTTGAACTGCTGGAAGTGCTCGACGATCCTAGAGCTTCAGAATCCTCCTCACAGTTAGAGGAACTACTACTGTCAAAGCTCCCTTCACCCAAATTACTCGCAGCTTCTGCTGGCTCACTCCCAGAGCTGCTCTCCTCTTCGTCCAAATGGATAGGCTCAACAGTAGTCTCTCCAAAAGAATCAAACTCTGGTACACTATCCACAGGCCGTGCTATGAAGCTGGAGCCAGCGTTCTTATACTCGAGCAAAAAGGCAGCAGACCTGGGATGCTCGCCGTCACCCAAAGGCTCCCTGATATTCCAAGCTTTTACCAACTCCGAGATGCGAACCTCGCTGAGAGCAGGCTCCAAATTCTTTGACCTCGCTGTGGAAGAAAAAGCAAAGAGGGGTTAGAAAAGTCACAAATTAGCAAAGATTTAAGCAACAGTACAACGTCTACCTATATATTCCTCCCCGTAAAAAGGAACAGTGAACCTCTCAGACCTTGACCCTTTAAATTGGGGAGAGAACTACCAATTTCTAACAAGGAAACCTTCTTTCCAGTAGTCCTTATGGGAATCAGGTAGATTTACTACCAATACTCTGTCAGGGCTCCTAGCTTTGAGGTACAGGACACCCGAACTAGTTCGAGAAAAGGTGTAACAAAAGCAAACCTCGGCAAGACCTAACCTAGTTCCATA
Source organism: Sambucus nigra (assembly GCA_949130495.1). NCBI lineage: Eukaryota > Viridiplantae > Streptophyta > Magnoliopsida > Dipsacales > Adoxaceae > Sambucus > Sambucus nigra. The sequence goes on from OX422211.1 coordinate 731,390,679, forward strand.
CAATTAATTTATCCTATGCACGTTGTTCACTATTTTCATACATTGGGCGAGCATTGTGCGGGAACGATGTTAAAATATCCAAAAAAGTGCAAAAATAGATCATTAGGCGGAAAAGTAAGCCCCCCTTGGAAAGCAACAAGACATGGATCCAGTGGGCATCCTCTATATCCCTAACGTTCCTAGGAGGGGAGGCACAACACTCAATATCTACCCACTCAGGGATATTGTAGAACTTCCTAAATTCAGAGATTGACCTATTTCCAATCTTCGCCATTAGAAGACTCAAGAAAAGATACAAACCAAAAGAGAAAGTACAAAGAAAAGGCACAAGAAACTTACAAAACAGAAGATCAGTTCAAGTGATGAAGAAGCACGAGCTCAAGACAACTAAGAAGCAATGGGAATGGAGATTGAGAGGAGAAGATACGAGGCGCTAGAGTTCTCAGAAGATAGAAGAATACTGGAAAGGCTGAAGCAAAGGGAGAAAATGTGGCTATTCCAACAAGCCTTCAAAATCTAATCATAGTGCACAGTAAGCGAAGCGGCTGCCGCCAAAATCAACTCCACAGCTCTCGAGGAATTGCAACATAGCCATTATGGCTAATCATTTAAATCTATTGAGCCCATAAACATGGTACAACAAATTTAGGGGCAATTGTGGGTACCCATAAATTTGAACTATGGACCTGGACGAGTAGCCCAATCGTGGCGGCCCAAAGTCCAGGCCCCTCATCTTTTATATTGATCCGATCTCCCCCCACGATCCCATGAAGGGAAGTTATAGGGGAGATGGAAAACATGGAGGAACCCATCACCTCCACTCACCTACATGTACATGTATATATTAAAACCTAGGTCCGGGGCAAAGGGACAAGTTGTATTCTCTGTAATTACTCTCCGGAGTATATAGAAATAATATCAACTGCACCACCGTGGATGTAGGCACATCATTGCTGAACCACGTACATCCTTTGTTGTGTGATTGGCATTTTATATTCCTTGTTCTTCCTTGGTAATTGCTGCTCTTGTATTTAATTTGTGTTGCATAATAATTGTCACCACAGGAGGGTACAAGCATTGAAGTCCTCGGTTGTTCCTTCTGGCATGATTTCTATTAAGGGGAGCAGTGTTGCTAACTCTCGCTATCTTGCCCCAACTTTGTTAGAGCGGTCCGTGCTTGTTGTTGATCGGGAGTGATCAATGAAGATGGGATCTGAACAATTGTCCCTTAAATCTTCTCAGGGTCTTGAATTGGTATATCTTTGCTTTTTTCATGTCCTTCTAATTTTTTCTTATATCCTTGCGTTCTAACCTTCATTCCTCTCTTTGTGCAATTTGTATCTGATTTCACCATGCTGTTACATAATTAGTCTGACCAGTCAAAGAAGAATGTTGAGCTTGAGAGGGATCTCAATGTTTTTGATAAGTCCCTGGACGATGCTAAGACTTCTTTTGAACAAGAGAAGAATAAGGACCTAGTTGCCCTCAAACAACAGTCGATAAAGGAATTGCTAGATTTCCAGGCAACGTACAATGTAGTAGTCGCTAATAAGCTGGAGGTAGCCAAGGAGAACCTAGTGTTATCTGCCAGAGATGAGAAGCTAGAAGGAGAGGTTCCATTTTCTCAAGAGAGTGGATATAATGAAGGTTAGGAGATTTCTTATGATGACGCTGAACATCAGATAACCTATGTTCGTAAGGTGGGTTTGAAGAAAGGTTGGGACCACACCTTGGGTACAGTGGGGGTACCTACTAACTCTCTAATGTTTTCTCAGCATGCATTAGGCCCAAATCCTTTGGATGTTGGTATAACCTTGGTTGTTCAACTTGCTGTCTAAGTTGATGTACCTTTAGTTGAGCAACCTATTTCTCGAATTGGGGTAGGTCCTGTTGCTCAGGTCATTAAAAGTCTCCCTATTGATCAAGTCGCTGGTAGGCCTAGTTTGATTATTGTTGCTAGCGACCAAAATATCACTAATATTGATAAAGGAAAAGGTTCAGTGGAGAGTGATCAGGTATAGACCCCATAAATTATTAGGGCTTTTTTTTACTCTGCTTTGTTGTACTTTTGATTCCCCCTAACTTTTGTATTGGCGCATGCCTTGTTTGAATGAACCACATATTCCATTTTTTGGTAATAGATTTCTCCTGCTACTGATGTTTGTCTATTTTTACTATTCTCTTTTTTAATTGTAGCCTATTGACCTGGATGAGTATATTGCCCTCGACTCTCTATTATGAAAAATCCTAGGATTAAACATCAGTATTGAGGCTTGCAAGTCCTTCATAAAGGTCTGCAAATCCTTAAGAATAAGGACCCGATAATATAAGGAACAAGACGAGGTAGTTGATAAATTGAAGGATAAAGTAGAGGAGATGGAAGAGATTATAGGCTTGGTTTAGGAGGAAATAAATGTATTAAAGGCCGAGCTTCTGGATGCCACTGAAGTTAATCAGGTTGGGGAGTTTCTTCAAAAAGAGAATGATGACTTGAGGATGGAGGTGGCTCAATAAAAAGAGAATACTCCCTCCGTGCCTCCCCTCATGCTATGGGGGTCGTCTTCTTCATTAACTTGCGTGGCGCAAGGTCGGAACAGAGCTTTTGAGAGAGAGATTATTGAGTTGAAGGGCGACGTTAGGCGAGCTTATGTAATTACTCCTAACCTTCAAAGAGATGTGATAAGGTTGAGGCATCTATTTAAGATGGGTCCTTAGTAAGATTGAACTGATGGTTATGATCAAGGTTTGACTCATGCCTTGGCAAGGCTGAAAGAGGTAGATGAGCTTTCTTTTGCTCAGGGGTGGCTTTCTCCTCTTAAAGAGGCTAAGATACTGAAGGAATCAAATCTCTGGTATCAATAACTTATTGATTGTCCAACTTATCATCATAATCCCTTGTCATGGATTGAGACGTTGATCCCAATAGATACTTTTCCGATTCGACTTTTGGAGCAGTATTTGAGAGATGATGGAGATGAGTTTGTTCCTCATCTTGATGATGGCTGGAGATAGCATCTTACTGATTATTTAGTTCATCGATCGGGATCGTCATAATCCCCTTATTTAGTTTTTTGGTTTAGATGTAAATGTAACTTCTCTTTTTTGAATGGAAAAGTGTTATGTACTATCTTTAATGTTTTGCGCATGTGCTGACTAAACATTCATATTTGAATACTAATCTGTTTTTTCCATTTTGAGTCTCTTTGTTGACTAAATGGTAAAAAGATATTTTCTAAGCATTCTCCCAGTCCAACATGTCTTGACAATGTCATTCCATATGATTTACCTTTTAGGTCATGCTGTCACACTTCCTTAGGCTTAAGCAAGATGATGGCAAGAATGCACCTGGTAGGTGGGCCATCCACTCGAGCAGGTTTTTTTATGATAAATAAGATTGGCGACCAACCTAAGTTGACTTTGTTTGCCTAGGAATCCTCTATAGGTATTTTTATGGTTGCCAGAGAAACCCCAGAGGTTTCTTGCATTTATAAGAAGATCCTGATGGATGTAACAACTGGAATGAGTTTTTGTGACTCGATGTAATTGCTATGAACCTTGTTTGGTGTGCTAAGTTTTTTCGATTTAAGGATAAGTGGATAAACTTCCCGTATTTTTAAATTTTAACTGTAACCAATAGAGTTATTTCTTGGAAAAGGTGTGCATAAATGAGATGTTACCAACAAGAGTTTAAATAGAAGAATTTAAGATGAAAAAATAACTGGACCAATATTGGTCTTTATTCTTTAAATACTGCCTTAGCGACATAAGTTTTAAATTAAAAACAAAAGTTCTAGTAGTAAAGACTAAGATGATTTAAAAGTAAAACTTCTTGAGATTAGCTGTGTTCTATGCTCTTGGTATCTCCCTGCCCTCCAGCGTTTCTAAGTGATAAGATCCTTGAAGGTTGTTGTAAGGAAAAATTTCCAATTCAGTCAATTTGTAGTATTGTCTTAATTCTGGACAAAATAATTTGAGTCCTAGGATAGATGTTCATTTTGTATCCTTCAAGCCTATGACTAGAGTATGTTGAAGACGTAGCGGCCAAAAATTAAAGAGTACATCCTTGTCGGTTTTCATGCTAAGTTTCACATCATCAACATGTGCATTCCAATGTCTCCTAGATGTATGAATGCATATATATATATATATATATATATATATAGGAGCTTGGAATGTTTTTTTTACGGGTGTTATTTTTATAAAGTTTTGTCAAAATGACTTTTTATTTTTAGAAAATCATTATAGAACATTGTATAAACATTTTGGGCCTAAAAATGAAAATTTTGGATTTTTTGTAATGTCATTCGAACGAAACTGGGTTCTCGTTCGAACGAGAATCCTACGTCGTTCGAACGAACTACTAACGACGTTCAAATGACATTGTTCTCTAATTTTTTATTTTTTCATTCGAAGTTTCATTTAAACATTCTCCTTCTAACGAGTTTATCTAATGAACTTTTGACCTTGTTTTTCACTGTTTTTTCATTCGAATAGTGTCGTTCGAATGACATCAAAAAGTTGTTCTAACGACCTGTCGACAGGAACAATTTTTTATAGTTTTTTTAATTTCAACCACACACTTCCCACTAAACTTTATACTAGAGTTAAGAGTGCGGGAGAACATTTTTCGAAAGCAACATTTTCATTTCCAAGAGAGCTTAGAGAAAAAATTCTTCCAAGAAAAAGTTCTTTTTATGTGTTGATGTTCTAAAGAAAAATCTCTACGAGCAAATGTTTCTACACCCAATGTTTGTTTAAATCCAAGTTTCTACTTATATATATATGTATATATATATATATATATATATATATATCTTTCTTGGAGTTTTTTTGGCACCGGGTTCTTTTTCTACCCAACAAGAAGAGAGTTTGCGTTCATTCTCTTCCCATAAAGGAGAAGAAGTTTGTTTTGCTGTAGCATTCCATACGGAGAAAAGCTCCGTGTGCGGGTTGATGGTGATCGAGAGCTATTGGTGGATTCCAATACAGTAGTGGAATCTGTGGTTGTCGACTAGGAGGAGGTTGGTTTAAGAAGATGCATCAAGACTTGAAGGGAGTCAAGTTGAGGAAGTAAGTCGTCTGTCTTGTATTTGTAATTACCATACTTAGTGGACTTGTAGGTAGGGTCGTCCAAGGTTTTTCTCATTTGGGTTTTCCTCAGACATCACGGCGTAGTGTGTTTGTGATTTACTTTATCTTGCGAAAATATCACTTAGATGTATGCTAGGATTAATCAAGATAAAATTGTTTTAAATCATAATTATAGTTTAATTTGGTGCTAGTTTAGTTTTGGGTAAGTTTCGTGTAATTAATTCAAGTTGGCCTAAATTAATTTGGCTATATTCATGTTTGGTTTGTTTAGCCTAACTTATAACTTGAATTAATTTTGTTTAAGTGAAAATTAAAAATGTTTGTGTAGTTTAATTTCACTTTTAGATTAATTTAATTTTAAGTTTGAAGAAATTAAAATTTGAAAAGAAATTTTATTTGGATTATATATGAACCATACCATAATTTTGGAATGTTAAAATTTAGGGGCTTCTGCACTATTAAGTGGTATTAGAGCATATAGTGTTAGAAAATTGCACTTTCAGTTGTCTCTTGTTACCTTAAAAGGTCCTTCCCAATTTGGCCCCAGTTTATCGTCGGATGGTTTTACTGCGATACCGAGGACTTTTCTTAGGACATAATCTCTGTTGATACCAAAATTAATATGCTGATATGGACGAATAATATGAAGACACGTGTCAATATAAGTGGCACAATAGCAGCGAGGAAGTTCATATCATCGACCAACTCATGTTCTCTCCGAGCAACGAGGATATACCGAGGAACTTCAGCACTCCGAGGTACACTAGCGCTCCGAGGAACTCCTGATCAACGAGCAACTGAGGCGGTCCGAACTGCATCTCGGACGTAGCATTAATTGCCAGATAATCAACAGTTCAACTATTCATTGAATGTTTATCATCTTGACGCACACACTGCATTAAATGTATTACCCTTTCATATGTATATCATTTAATATATCAACCCTTTCATGTACAGCCTAAGGGCTATAAATACCTTGTATCACCCCCATTCAAGGGGACCGGAATTTCTTGAGAGAACTTGTACTTGATAATTCCCAAACACTCAGCAATAACATAACAGTGGACGTAGGCCATTCTTATAAGACTGAACCACTTTAAAATTCTTTGTTTCATTTATATTTATCTGTGATTGAATAATTAAAGCGATCTAATTTTTTACATCAACAGATTGGCGTCGTCTGTGGGAACGATTGCTATTATCGTTTTTCACAAAATTTCATTCATCATCAATGGCGGATAACCCAGAATCTAGCAATCGAAACGCTGGAAATGCTGGAAATCCCGTAAATCCCTCTACACCTCCAGATCTGGCCGGGATTATGACGAATTTGGCTCAAGGACAAACCGCCATGCAGGAGACAATGCGGCAACTCATACAAACCCTTCATGGTGGCGCGCCTGCACAGTCAGGACATCAAAGTGGTCAGAGGCAAACTTATTTACTTTCTTCGCGATCTAGGCGTACTGAATCATATCGTAATGAGGAATCTGATGATTTCTCTTATCAACCTGGGCAAACTTCGTCAATACGGGTTACGGATACTGAACAACGTGTCACCCTTTCTCCAGAAATGGCCAGTGCATTGGAAAGGTTAAGTAGGGCCTCTCCTTTCAGCCGATTAGGCCCTAGGAGGAATAAGAGTCCACCTAAAGTCGCGTCGAGGAGTTTTCGACAACCATCAAATCTAAGAGAAGGATCAGCATAATCACGACCAGCTTCTCGTCCAGAGAGGTCTCAGGAGGCTAATTCACAACAGTCAGTTGCTCGGACTAGTAGGCCCGAGGAAGGAAACGACGCTTGGAAAGGTTCCATTCAGCGGTTGGCGGATATATTGGGAGAAATTGCTAAAGCAAAGAACCCTCTACAATGAACTTTTGTTCGAGGGACACCTTTTGTACAAGCCATTGTGGATTTTCCTACACCATCAAAGTTTAAAGCACCTGTAGTGACTCCCAAGTATGATGGAAAGACAGATCCTGTTCTCCACATAGAGCAATATCAAGCTGCTGCCGATATCTATGTCGTCCCCGACGAGATGAGATGTAGGGCATTCTCAGGAACTCTTAGGGGATCTGCCCAGATATGGTACAACAACCTTCCTCGGGGTAAGATTTAAACTTTCTTTCAGTTAGCCGAGCTGTTTATTGGTAATTTCTATTTTGGAGCAAAGCCGGTAAAGCGAGTGGCGCACTTGTTAAGTGTTAGACAAAAATCAGGTGAGAGTACTAGAGATTACATAACTCGTTTCAATAACGAGAAGTTGGAAGTCATAGATTTTGAAGAAAAGACATCAATCACTGCTTTGATGAGTGGTTTTTTGCCTAACAAGTTGTATTACACTTTGGCCAAAGATCCGCCTAAAACTATGTCGGAGTTGATGGAAAAAGCGGCCAAAATCATGAATGCCGAGGAGGCCATGGCTGTGAAGAAGAATATGGATAAAGAAACCAAGGTGGAAGTCGACAAATCTAAGAAGAAAGACCAGAAAGGTAATGGTGGCGACAAGCACTCCAAGAATAATAGGACGTCATGGGAAGTCCTAAAGAAATACGATAATTATACTCCATTGAAAATGGGTATTAATCATGTTTTGGAAGAAATCAAGAATAACGAAGAAATCAAGTAGCCAGATAAACTGAGGACCAATCCTGACCTGAGGAATAGGGCCAAATATTGCGAATTCCATAAAGATCATGGCCATATGACCAAAAATTGCATAGCCCTTCAGAACGAGATTGAAACACTCATCCGAAGAGGAAAGTTGTAAAAGTATGTAGATCGCAGAGGTGAAAGGAAGAATGATGATAGAACTAGAGATCGTTCCAGATCCCCTCGTCGGACGGAGGAGAAAAATAAAAGAAATCATGAAGATGATCCAGATGAAGACCCCGATCTTCCAAAAAAGCCAAGGCAGCCTGAACGAGAGGTATTTTCCATACGTTTTGGGTCATTTGATTGTAATGTTATTACAGGAGGAGATGCTGGAGGGGGAGACCTTACTGCAGAAAGAAAGGCCTATCTCGGAGAGGCTCAAGCCTGCTCATATATTCAACGAATAAATCTTGCCGAGGATGATCGTCCGAGGAAGGTAAATAAAGAGAAGCTAGTTATTGGTTTTTCAAAAAATGATTTGGCAGGTGTTATTTACCCTCACGACGATCCTCTGGTGATCAAAATGAGGATGAAAGATGTGGTGATTTCAAGGGTGTTGGTGGACAATGGTAGTTCGGCAGACATCATGTACTATTCATGCTTTGATGGCTTGAATTTAAAATTATCTCAATTGGAACCTTATCACAGACCCCTTCTGGATTTTGCTGGCGAGAAAGTTTTTCCACTTGGGACGATCAAGTTGGACATATTCATTGGAACTTGGCCTGCTTGTCGAACAGAAATAATACGTTTCTTTGTGATGGACAAGAATGTGCAGTCAGCCTACAACATCATCATGGGAAGAGTTGGTTTGAAGAAATTTGAAGCAGTTCCATCTACAGTGCATCAATGCTTAAAATTCCCAACAAACTTCGGAGTAGGAGTTGTGAAAGGTGATCAAAAAATAGCTCGGGAATGCTATTATTCGTCTGCCGAGCAAGAAGAACTTGAAGAGTCAAGGAAAAAGACTACTACCTACCAAGTGGAGGAAGGTACAGAAATTGAAACTCTTGATCCTAGGGATGAATCCCAACTTGTAAAAGGACAGGTGATGGAATCTACGGAAAATGTTATTCTGGACGACGAACATCCTGAACGAATAACCCAGATAGGTTTGTCATTGGATACGTCAATAAAATAGGAGTTGATAACTTTCTTGAGAAACAGGAAGAATACTTTCGCTTGGAGTCATGAAGACATGCCAGGAATAGATCCAAACTTCTTATGTCATGAGCTCAATGTGAATAAGGAAATCAAGCCTGTGAAGCAGAGAAGAAGAGTGTTTAGTCCCGAGAAGAACTAGGCCATACAAGAGGAGGTCGAGAAGCTCTAGAAAGCCCAATTCATTGAAGATGTGAAATATCCAGACTGGTTGGCAAATGTGGTGATGGTAAAAAAGAAGAACAATAAATGGAGAATGTGTGTTGATTTCACTGATCTCAACAAGGCATGCCCAAAAGATCATTTTCCATTGCCCAGAATTGACCAGCTAGTGGATGCTACCTCGGGACATGAGCTGCTCAGCTTCATGGATGCATATTCTGGCTATAACCAGATCAAAATGAAACCTGAAGACAGGGAAAGTACTTCTTTTATTACCCCAAGGGGAACTTATTGTTATAATGTCATGCCTTTTGGTTTGAAAAATGCAGGTGCAACATATCAGCGGCTGATGAACAAGGTTTTTGCCGAACAAATCAGTTACAACATGGAAGTCTACGTCGACGATATGCTGACAAAAAGCAAGAGAGCTGCTGATCATCTGGTTGACTTAGGCCAGACCTTTGATCAACTGGATAAATACCAAATGAAGCTCAACCCGACGAAGTGCACCTGTGGAGTACGAGAAGGAATGTTCCTCGGATACATCGTCAACCAACGAGGTATTGAGGCAAATCCAGAAAAGATCAAAGCTCTTTTAGGGCTGCGATCCCCAACGACTAAGAAAGAAGTACAGAGTCTTACAGGACGAGTTGCGGCGCTCAATAGATTTGTGTCCTGAGCAACTGATAAATGCCTCCCATTCTTCAAAACACTTCGGAAAACTTTTGAATGGACTGATGAATGTGAAAAGGCCTTTGAAGACTTGAAGAAATATTTGGGAGCACCTCCATTGTTGTCCAGGCCAATAACAGGAGAGAAGTTGTACTTATATCTGGCGGTATCAGAGAATGCAGTTAGCTCAGCATTGATTAGATTGGAGAATGGAGTTCAGAAACCCATCTATTACACAAGTAAGGCTTTTCGAGGTGCAGAAATCAGATATCCAAAGCTAGAAAAATTGGCATTGGCATTAATTGAAGCAAGTAGAAGAATGAGGCCATATTTCCAGGCCCATACCATCGTCGTATATACCGACATGCCATTGAGACAAGCCCTTCACAAGCCAGAAAAATTAGTAAGACTGATGTACTGGGCAATAAAACTCGGTGAATATGATATTGTGTATGAACCCAGATCATCATTAAAAGGGCAAGCTGTAGCAGATTTTATAGCAGAGTTTACATACCCTGATATGCCCGAGGAGAAAAAGGCGCTCGCTGACCAACCTGTGGATGTTACAGGATCAAAAGATATAAATCCAGACCAACTCCAGTTGGTAAAAGGAAGTATGGATGAAGAAAGATCATCAACTTCGAGCTCAGACCAGCTCCAGTTGGTAAAAGAGCAAGAAGAGATGGTCGACGAGGAGCGAAAAATGTCAGGGGAGGATGAAAAGAAGCAACAAATATTTCACTGAGGAACCCTGTCAGATAAGGAATTTGAAGACGGATTGCCCATATGGAGATTATATGTAGATGGCTCATCTTGCACAGCAGGTTGCGGGGCAGGAATTGTTTTGAACACCCCAGACGAGGTTGACATGGAATATTCTTTACGATTACAATTCAAAGCCTCCAATAATGAGGCTGAGTATGAGGCCATAATAGCAGGTTTAAACTTAGCAAAAGTTATGGAAGCACGACAAGTAATTGTATTCAGTGATTCTCAATTGATTGTAAATCAGATGATAGGGACATATGCAGTTAAAGGAGATTTAATGGCGAAGTTTCATGCAAAGGTGATGGAGTTACTGACAGAATTTGATGCCATTCAATTGGTGAGAATACCGAGGATGGAGAATGTACAAGCAGACGCACTGGCCCGACTAGCATCAGCTACTCGTACCGAGCTGCGAAGAACGATACCAATTGAAGTACTAGAAAGTCGGAGCATAGATGAAGACCTGACGATGAATGTTATTACCCTTGATTTAGGACCATCTTGGATGGATCCCATCAGGGTATATATTGAAGAGGGAGGATTGCCGGAGGACAAGCTCGCTGCCAAGAAATTAAAGTATAAAGCTGCTCGATATGTGCTAACTAATGGTATTTTGTATAGACGAGGAATTATGGCAGGTTTGCAGAGATGTGTACATCCCTCCGAGGTGAAAGAATTGATTGAAGAAATCCATGAAGGGTCCTGTGGAGCTCATGTAGCAGGTCGAACACTTTTACAGAGGGTAATAACTCAAGGATACTACTGGCCAACGATGAGGGCTGATTGTATAGCCTATGCCAAGAAATGTGACAAGTGACAACGTTTTTCCTCCATCCGACGAACTCCACAAGCATTGTTGACACCTATAACTTCTCCTTGGACATTTTCCATGTGGGGAATTGATTTGGTTGGACCACTGCCGACCACCCGAGGAAGATTCAAGTACCTCGTCGTCGCAGTAGACTATTTTACTAAGTGGGTAGAAGCTGAGCCGCTTATTGATATGACATACGAGAAGGTATACCAGTTCGTTTGGAAGAACATCATCTGCCAATATGGTCTCCCTCATGCCTTCATCACAGACCATGGAACATAATTCGATAATGAAGAATTTGTAGCCTATTGTCATCAGTCGAACATTTTGAAGTTTCATTCAGCACCAGGTCATCCTCAAAGCAATGGACAGACTGAAGTGACGAACAGAACATTGCTAAATGGTTTGAAGAAAAGGCTAAGTGATTCCAAAGCGAATTGGATTAATGAGCTACAGTCAGTATTGTGGGCTTACCGAACAACTCCCCGAGCAGCTATTGGAGAATCACCATATATGTTGGCATTTGGAAGTGAGGCTGTAATACCTGCCGAATTGGGTCTCCCAACACACAGAGTGCTGAATTTCAACTCCCCAGTCAGCGACTTAATTAGAAGACTGGATTTGGATATGCTCGAGGAGGTCAGGGAAGAGGCAGCCATTAGTAATGCTGCTTACCAACAACGCACAGCTCTGTTCTACAACAAAAGGGTGTGGAAATGTGACTTAAAAGAGGGGGATTATGTGCTATAGAAGGTCATTCAGAAGCACAATAAGCTGGAAGCAAACTGGCATGGACCTTACCGAGTTACAGAAGTTGTTCGACCAGGAACTTACAGAATAGCAACTCTAGAGGGAGAGGAATTTAAGAATGCATGGAATGCTGAACACCTGCGCAAGTATTATCAGTAATGTAAAATGTAAAGCAGTTCCTTCATTATGAATAAAACGAGGATAATTCACCATTTTCTTTCTATTGAAAGTTTTTCGGGGAATACTAGTGTTGTACACTACGATACTTGACAGCAAAAAGAAGACAATAGTTCGAAAGAACCAAAAAATATACTCCTTTGGTTAGGAGGCGTACACTAGCGTGACCAACTAAGGTTGGTAAGATAACTAGTGGACAGATAGTTCGAAAGAACCAAAAAATATACTCCTTTGGTTAGAAGGCGTACACTAGCGTGACCAACTAAGGTTGGTAAGATAACTAGTGGACAGATAGTTCGAAAGAACCAAAAAATATACTCCTTTGGTTAGGAGGCGTACAGGATCAAAAGATATAAATCCAGACCAACTCCAGTTGGTAAAAGGAAGTATGGATGAAGAAAGATCATCAACTTCGAGCTCAGACCAGCTCCAGTTGGTAAAAGAGCAAGAAGAGATGGTCGACGAGGAGCGAAAAATGTCAGGGGAGGATGAAAAGAAGCAACAAATATTTCACTGAGGAACCCTGTCAGATAAGGAATTTGAAGACGGATTGCCCATATGGAGATTATATGTAGATGGCTCATCTTGCACAGCAGGTTGCGGGGCAGGAATTGTTTTGAACACCCCAGACGAGGTTGACATGGAATATTCTTTACGATTACAATTCAAAGCCTCCAATAATGAGGCTGAGTATGAGGCCATAATAGCAGGTTTAAACTTAGCAAAATTTATGGAAGCACGACAAGTAATTGTATTCAGTGATTCTCAATTGATTGTAAATCAGATGATAGGGACATATGCAGTTAAAGGAGATTTAATGGCGAAGTTTCATGCAAAGGTGATGGAGTTACTGACAGAATTTGATGCCATTCAATTGGTGAGAATACCGAGGATGGAGAATGTACAAGCAGACGCACTGGCCCGACTAGCATCAGCTACTCGTACCGAGCTGCGAAGAACGATACCAATTGAAGTACTGGAAAGTCGGAGCATAGATGAAGACCTGACGATGAATGTTATTACCCTTGATTTAGGACCATCTTGGATGGATCCCATCAGGGTATATATTGAAGAGGGAGGATTGCCGGAGGACAAGCTCGCTGCCAAGAAATTAAAGTATAAAGCTGCTCGATATGTGCTAACTAATGGTATTTTGTATAGACGAGGAATTATGGCAGGTTTGCAGAGATGTGTACATCCCTCCGAGGTGAAAGAATTGATTGAAGAAATCCATGAAGGGTCTTGTGGAGCTCATGTAGCAGGTCGAACACTTTTACAGAGGGTAATAACTCAAGGATACTACTGGCCAACGATGAGGGCTGATTGTATAGCCTATGCCAAGAAATGTGACAAGTGACAACGTTTTTCCTCCATCCGACGAACTCCACAAGCATTATTGACACCTATAACTTCTCCTTGGACATTTTCCATGTGGGGAATTGATTTGGGTGGACCACTGCCGACCACCCGAGGAAGATTCAAGTACCTCGTCGTCGCAGTAGACTATTTTACTAAGTGGGTAGAAGCTGAGCCGCTTATTGATATGACATACGAGAAGGTATACCAGTTCGTTTGGAAGAACATCATCTGCCAATATGGTCTCCCTCATGCCTTCATCACAGACCATGGAACATAATTCGATAATGAAGAATTTGTAGCCTATTGTCATCAGTCGAACATTTTGAAGTTTCATTCAGCACCAGGTCATCCTCAAAGCAATGGACAGACTGAAGTGACGAACAGAACATTGCTAAATGGTTTGAAGAAAAGGCTAAGTGATTCCAAAGCGAATTGGATTAATGAGCTACAGTCAGTATTGTGGGCTTACCGAACAACTCCCCGAGCAGCTACTGGGGAATCACCATATATGCTGGCATTTGGAAGTGAGGCTGTAATACCTGCCGAATTGGGTCTCCCAACACACAGAGTGCTGAATTTCAACTCCCCAGTCAGCGACTTAATTAGAAGACTGGATTTGGATATGCTCGAGGAGGTCAGGGAAGAGGCAGCCATTAGTAATGCTGCTTACCAACAACGCACAGCTCTGTTCTACAACAAAAGGGTGAGGAAATGTGACTTAAAAGAGGGGGATTATGTGCTATAGAAGGTCATTTAGAAGCACAATAAGCTGGAAGCAAACTGGCATGGACCTTACCGAGTTACAGAAGTTGTTCGACCAGGAACTTACAGAATAGCAACTCTAGAGGGAGAGGAATTTAAGAATGCATGGAATGCTGAACACCTGCGCAAGTATTATCAGTAATGTAAAATGTAAAGCAGTTCCTTCATTATGAATAAAACGAGGATAATTCACCATTTTCTTTCTATTGAAAGTTTTTCGGGGAATACTAGTGTTGTACACTACGATACTTGACAACAAAAAGAAGACAATAGTTCGAAAGAACCAAAAAATATACTCCTTTGGTTAGGAGGCGTACACTAGTGTGACCAACTAAGGTTGGTAAGATAACTAGTGGACAGATAGTTCGAAAGAACCAAAAAATATACTCCTTTGGTTAGAAGGCGTACACTAGCGTGACCAACTAAGGTTGGTAAGATAACTAGTGGACAGATAGTTCGAAAGAACCAAAAAATATACTCCTTTGGTTAGGAGGCGTACACTAGCGTGACCAACTAAGGTTGGTAAGATAACTAGTGGACAGATAGTTTGAAAGAACCAAAAAATATACTCCTTTGGTTAGGAGGTGTACACTAGCGTGACCAGCTAAGGTTGGTAAGATAACTAGTGGACAAGATAGTTCGAAAGAACCTGATAGTTCAATAATCAACTACGGTTGAGGGAAGAACAAAATCATTTGATTCGAAAATAGGCCAACAAGTTGGTCGGAAGGTAAAATCATTCCAGAAAATACAAAGATTTCCAAACTGAACCAACAAGTTGGTCGAAAGGTAAAATCATTCCAGAAAATACAAAGATTTCCAAACTGAACCTAGTATAGTTGGTTGGTGATCAACTGTACTTGGTCGACGAGGATAAATTATCGATCATGGTTGGTCGGACACATTTTATGAAAAAGGTTACCAAGTATGGTTGGTCAGGGATAAAAACCCATCAACTGTAGTTGGTCAACAAACACAATTTAACAACCTTGGTTGGTTGGAAACATTTTAAACATTTCATACTCATTACTATTATTAAGTGATTGAGCAACATTGATATTTGTAAGTTTGATTACTAAGTTGGTCGATGAACAACACAATATTGTTATCTTTTTAACAGATGCATATGGACAAATATAAAAATGTCTGATAAACACAAGACAATAACAATACAGAAAATGAAAGTCTTGCATTGAATTTCAAAACAAATTATAAATTACATGTGTGCTAATCATTACATTGAGATTCCTATTCTATTGGTTTCTTGCCCTTTGCTTTTGAGACAGGCTCTTCGCCAGCAGGAGGATCTTCCAAGCAAAGAGGAGAATTAATAAAGTTCAAGTCCTTCAGCATTCTGACATTCATTATCGACGGTGTGTCCATTAGATGCTCGGGACGAGATACTTCGACCTGAGAATGAAGGTTGTAGTCACCAAGGTATTTTGAAATTAAGCTCCGAGGAATGGAACGAGAAGGAATCCATTTCATATCAAATTTATAAGGCGGCACAGGCAAGTCTAGTAAACCAGGAGCATGATAATCCCATAAATAATGCCCTTGCTCCAATTTTAATACACCCAGGGCGTTCAACCATCCCTGCTTATAACCTTCATTATTGGCACTTTCAATACGAGCATCCAAGTGATAAAGGGCCTCATTGTAGCCTTCCATCCAGAACTCCCGAGGTTGTTTATGGAATTGGAAAGTTAATTTATCTACTTGTTCATGAAAATTCTTGATAAGAGCATCCTTATTATCCAGAGCAGACTTCATCGCAGTAAGTTGATCTTCCAAGGATAGGTTTTTCTTGGACATTTCAGACAGAGCACGATCTTTTACATTCAATTGGAACGCTTGAGTTTCCAAAGTAGACTGAGTGCGAGCCTCTTCAACATTACGACTGAGAACTCTTGATCGACTCCGAGCAGCGACTGGAGAACTTTGCTCCTCGATAACATTTTGAACAGCTCTTCCTCGCCCACGAGAACCTCTTCCTCGTCCCCGAGCAGTAGCAGAAACACCAGATCTTCTTAAGTTATCCAGTTCTTGCCTTAATTTGGCATTCTCAACCTCTAAGAATGAGAAACCCTCATCGGTAACCGGTACTAAAGCAGTGGAAGATGATGCTGCAGATTCATACTGTGCCAACTTTTTCTGCAAATTATTGTTCTCTTATTCAAGCAACTCAGCAATCTGCCTGCAGGCCTCAACTTCACCTTTTAGAGTTCTTTCCCTAACATCGTATCCAGCAAGGATCTTTTTATGGCCTGTTTCAGAAGAAAGCTGCTGATATCTATTTTCATACTCCTGGTGCAACAAAGCAGTTAATTCATTGTGCTGACTCTGAAGATCTTCTATGGAATAATGAAGCTCCTCAATCAAGTCATAGTAGGCAACGTTGTTGGCCACAGCTCGGTCAAGTAAATCCTTCAAGTACCGATAAGCCTTAATTGCTTGTTCTGAGGCATCATGGCCAAGAATGTCAGAAATTTCTGATACACTTAGTTCCGTGTGACCTTCCTTATAGTATTCGTGACATTACTGCATCAGCTTTGTATCATGTGCAAATATCAATTCCATTCTAGCAACAAACTAAGGATGAGAAAAAGACAACAATAAAAAAAAACAAATCATCAACAACAAAGATGAACAAAGATGTATTTTATTAGATCACAAAAGGATTACATTGTTTGATTACAAATAATGAAAGATAGAAATGATACCGAAAAACTTCACACCTTTTCCTTGTCTCCTAAGACTTTCTCGGGAGGCTGGGACGTGGAGCTTGGTTGCTCGGTGGTAACAGCGACTTGATCTGCAGGAGTTGAAATTTTTTCAGGAGGAGGAGGCATGGAAGAAATGTCCTCATCGGCAGAAGATAGAGATGCAGGGACTTGATCACCTATGGCCATGGAAGATTCATCAGAGATAGGCTCATCTTCTTTTTCTTCCACAATTGGTGGAGGAGGACCAGGGAGGTGTAGCTGGAATAGCTCAGAGTCGTCCTTGATCTTCAATTCCTGCAGAGCAGCTACCCAGCCATCTCGGAAGTATTTCAACTTCCCGTATTGAACTTGGGATGTCATCGCAGCAATCCCCTTATCCCATCCTTTATCCCAGCCAGCGCTGAAGGATTTTTTAACTGCGAGCTTTCTTCTCAGTTTCTCCGAGGAAAGCTTCACGTCCAATTCTTCTTTTTTGCTTTTGATATCTCGCAGGGCCGAAAATTCTTCCTCTGCCTTCCTCAACTTATCCTCAAGCTCTCCAAAATTCTTGAGCTTGTCGTCATATTTCTTATGATCGACCTCTAAATTTTTCACTTTATTCTCCAAACTCTTGGAGATCTCCGCCATCTTCACCTTCTCGGCCTCAACTGTTGACAACTTTTTCTCCCAAACAGCTTTTTCCTTAATATACTATTGACGAGATTCCTTTAAGGATTGGGCCAAACCCAGCAGAGCATCCTCTACATCTGACGAGGAGCTGGAAGATTTAATAGCTTCATCTTTCTTCACGATGTTATCGAAACAATTCACCAGCTGAAATATGAGAAAAACAGTAAAGTCAATACAAAAATGCAAGAATTCAGAGAAAGAAAGAAAACCCAGAGTATGAGAAATTTACTGAAGCAAGATGACGAGTAGCTAGGGATGTCAGCATATCCCTAGAAATTTTTTCATCAATTCCTTGGACCTCGGGTATGATCCAAGTTTTTACCGAGCTCATTGCAGAGCTCGGAGGAATGATGGTTGGAACACCAACACCACCAGCAGGTAGAGAGGAGGCAGTTTCAGCCAGATTGACTGAGGATGATTTCCTCAATCTCCTCAAAGGGACTTCAGCAGCTTCAACCAAGGAAGAACTCTTGGTCGGAGAGATAGTAATCACTTTCACAGGAGCAACTTTCTTTCTCGGAGCCACTGGGGGCTTCTCGGTAGCTTTTGAAGGCGCAACATCCACCTTTTAGTCCCCTCTGGGACATCAATTTTGCTTTTCTTGGCCTCAACAGCAGAAGTAGTATCATCAAACAGAGCAGGAGGAGCTCTTTTCTTGCCCATTCTCTGACTTAAAGGGATGTGAGAATCTGAAGAAGAATCCTCTGGAGTTGAAGCTGGCTCAACAGGACGAGCAGTATAAGAGGTTGTATAGCTCTTATACTGTAGCAAATATGATGCAGACCTGATGTGCTCATCTGCAACGTTCTTATGCAAACCCCAGATAAGTTTCAGATGCTTAATATTAACCTCTGATTCTTTTGGAGTTTTTCTTTTACTATCAACTGCAAACAAACACATGATAAAATATTAGTCATACATTTTGTCAAACATAATGAATTCGTAAATTCAGAAAAGAAATAAAATGAAAAATAAACCTATCCCATTGCCATATGGGGGGCATCTGGGACCGTTGTATACACCATCTCCAACTAAAGGGGCATATTGTCAATTTTTAATAACCACCCCATGTTCAAAATAATCTCTATTTGCATCAGGGAGGTTAACTACAAGAGCCCTATTCAAAAACCTAGTTTTTAAGTAATAAATATTATCTAGAACGGCCCATCTATAGCAGTACATAATTTTAGGGATCCCTATATGAGTCCCATGAGTTAGATTTAATTTATACACCCCATTAATTATTCTCCAAGAATTGGGGGCTATTTTTGCAGGGACAAGATCGAAATACTGACAAAACTCAAGACACAATGGGTTTGGTGGAAAGGAAAATCCACATTCAGTAACAAATAGACTGGGGAACCAATGTCCCTCAGCCAATCGAAAATAATCTAACGGCTCAGAAAGAACCTCTAGAGTTACCCAGGAAGGAATGGAAAAATCGGAACGAAATTTCTCAACAGACTCCACAATATAAACCATAGTGAATAAAATAAATACAGGAGAAAAGAAGAGAATCTTACAGGAAAAAGGAAGAGCTGACAACTAGCGAAGGAAAAGATGAACGCACAAGAGAGAAAGAGAGAATATAAAGCTTGAATGCAGAAAATTGGAAAAAGAAGAAGACGGTATGGTTACCTAAGAAGTTTAAATACTTTGCCTTGGGAAGCGGCGAAGGAAATGATTACACAAAAGAAACTATTGAACTTCCGGCGGCTAAAAGGACAAAAAGGGCACAAATATCGAAACACTCTTAAAAGTTCGAAAAAAGGCAGATTCTGTGAATTTGGAAATAAATTCAAATTCGATGCTCCTAAAACCCAGGAAGATCATTCAATATTGCCATATACCGAGAAAAAATGTGTCATACTCCTCAAAGTTCGAAATATGAAACATTGGGGGCTTCTGTTGATACCAAAATTAATATGCTGATATGGACGAATAATACGAAGACACGTGTCAATCTACGTGGCACAATAGCAGCGAGGAAGTTCATATCACCGACCAACTCATGTTCTCTCCGAGCAACGAGGATATACCGAGGAACTTCATCACTCCGAGGTACACTAGCGCTCCGAGGAACTCCTGATCAACGAGCAACTGAGGCGGTCCGAACTGCATCTCGGACGTAGCATTAATTGCCAGATAATCAACAGTTCAACTATTCATTGAATGTTTATCATCTTGACGCACACGCTGCATTAAATGTATTACACTTTCATATGTATATCATTTAATATATCAACCCTTTCATGTACAACCTAAGGGTTATAAATACCTTGTATCACCCTCATTCAAGGGGACCGGAATTTCTTAAGAGAACTTGTACTTGAGAATTCCCAAACACTCAGCAATAACATAACAGTGGACGTAGGCCATTCTTATAAGGCTGAACCACTTTAAAATTCTTTGTTTCATTTATATTTATCTGTGATTGAATAATTAGAGCGATCTAATTTTTTACATCAACAATCTCCCACCTAAAATGTCCTCGGATTGAATTTCTTGTTGTATTGCCTGTGCAATTGCTACTGATAAGAAGAGAGTTTGATCATAGCCATCTCTCTTCATTCGTCTGATAAGTCAAGTTCAGCGCGCAAACCATCATCGTTTAGCCCTTGGTCGACCATATTGGTTCTCATCGTTGGAAGTTTTGCCTCGAGAGGATGCTTCCATTTCATATGCTAGTGAGAAAGGTGTTTCTTGAGTTGATCTTCTCGACTTAGTATGGTAGGCCCAGAGGACATGGGTGAGCTCATCTACTCATGCCCCTTTGGCCTTTTCAGGACTTTTCTTTAGACTACGCAGCATGGTCATGTTGGAAGCTTCTACTTCGCCATTGCTTTGGGGGTACACTACTGAGCTGAAGTGGTGTTTTATTCCATGTTCATCGCAAAATTTCTAAAAGAAACCACTTTCGAATTGTGTGCCGTTATCAGTAATGATAACTCTCGGTACCCCAAAGCATGTTAAGATGTGCTTCCATATGAACCTTGTCATGTCAGCATCTTTGATATTTGCTAGTGGTTCTGTCTCTAACCAATTGGTGAAATAATCTATGGCAATCAAGAGATATTTGTAATTTTCAGATGTGGTAGGAAGTGGTCCCACTATATCTATCCCCCATTAGTTGAATGACCATGGGCTTGTTAAGGCCTTCAGGTCGCTGTTCGGTTAATGAACCATAGGGGAGAATTTTTTATATTTCTTGCCTTTTTTAGGGTAAGAGGCTGCGTCCTTCTCCATGTATGGCCGCTAATATCCTTCCTTGATTGATCTAACAGCTAAGGACCTACCCCCGACGTGACTCCCACATATACCGTCATGAAGTTTGCTGGGAACTTGCTCGACATCGAGTGGGTGGACGTACTGGAGATAGGGTCCTATAAATGATCTCCTATAGATCTTTCCCCTTGGATCGAGATCGAATCATGCTACCTTTATCCTCTCATGATGAGCTACTTTGCGATCATCTGGAAGTGTCTCACTCTTTAGTTAGGCGATGAATAGATCCATCCAGCTGCGAGCTCTTTTTATGGGGAGAATTCGCTCAATGATTTATGGCTTGTTGATGCTTGGTTGGTCGAGGAACTCTATGTTGATAGTTATTTTAAGATTGGGGTCTGCTGTTGAGATTAGGGATGTTAAGGCATCAGCGTGATTGTTTTGTTCATTAAATCCTGTTATAAGCTCCGGCATGACTGCTAGGTAGGCTGACGTCCTGTTATCTTTAGCATTGAAATATCCACTCACATAGTTAGAGATATATTTTGAATTGACGAACACATTCAAAAATTTCCCCCCAGTAACTTAGCTTTGCGTACTCCAGCGATAAGTGCTTTATATTCAGCTTCGTTATTGGAGGCTTTGAATCTCAATCTTACCCCCTACTCGAGGAGAGTATTTTCTGGTGTTGTAAGTATAATGCCTACTCCCCCCTTTGTAATTAGAGTCTCAATCAATGTAAAGGATCCAATTTTAAGATTGTGCTTCCTTGGTCAATGAGCGTTCCGATAACTATTGCTAAGTTGGCTCATCTCCGGTGAATTCTGCGATGAAATTTGTGGGAACTCGCCCCTTAATTGTCGTTTTTGGATGAAAGATGATGTCAAACCTTCCACGTTCTACCGACCACTTGGATAAGTGCCCAGAGATGTCGGCCTTTCGAATAATAGCTTCAAGGTGGAACGAAGTAAACCGTTATCGAATGTGCTTCAAAGTAGTGCTTCAGCTTTCTTGAGGCAATCACAAGGGCGTACGCTAACGTTTCTAGAGGTAGGTAGCGCTGCTCTACATCCAAAAACATTTTTATAGCATAGTAGATGGGGTACTATTTTTCCTTTTTTCACATACCAAGGCTGAGCTGAGGGTATGGATTTACACAGGGAGGTGTAGGTAAAGAGTATCTCCAACTTTGGGGATTGTTAGTAAAGGTGGTTTACTGAGGTAGGAATTGATCTCCTGCAGGTCTTTAGAGAAATCGTCGCTCCAAGTAAGGCCCTTATTTTTCTCAACAACTGAAAGAAAGGTCGGTAACACTCGGAGGACTTGGAGATGAAACTATTGAGGGCTGTGAGCATCCCTGTGAGTTGTTGGACTTCTCATAAAGTCTTCGGTGGCTAGACCAGGTTGATCGCATTGATCTGATCTGGATTGACTTCCATCCCTATTTTTCTAACTAGGTAACCAAGGAATTTTCCTGACTGGACTCCGAATGAACACTTACTTGCATTCAGTTTCATTCGATACACCCTGAGGATTAAAAAGGTCGTCGCTAGGTCCTGGAGGTGGTCTTTCTTGTTTTTACTTTTGACGAGCATGTTATCGATGTACACCTCCATTATATCTCCCATTTATTATTTGAACATCTTGGTGACCAGTCTTTGGTAGGTATCCCCTGCATTCTTCAAACAAAACAACATAACTTTATAACAGTATAGGCCTACTGAAGTTATAAAGGATGTTTTTTCTTGGTCGGGTCCGAATAATGGGATCTAATGGTACCCAAACTACGTGTTTAGAAAATTCATTCTCTCATGGGTTTTTCTCTCATGGGTTGTGATAGCATCTACCAGTTGGTCGATCTTTGGTAAGGGAAGATATCCTTTGGGCAAGCTTGGTTCAGATCTGTGAAATTGATGCACACTCTATAACTACCATTGCTTTTTCAAATAATAACGGGATTGGACATCCATTTGGGGAACTGGACTTCCCTCATGGATCCTGCATCCAGTAATTTACCAAGTTCATTTTCTACTACCTTATCCTTCTCAGGGGCTATTTGACAAGCTTGCTGAGTGATCGGCTTGAAGGTGGGGTCCATGTGTTGGCGGTGTCAAGCTAAATCAGGATCAATTTCGGGGAGATCGTAAGGTTCCCAAGAGAAGATGTCGAGGTTGCCTTTCAAGAATGTAATAAAATCCTCCCTCCCATCCTTCATGAGAGTGGTTCAGAATTTTCGATTGGTCGATTTGTCATTGGCCTCAACTTCTTCCATTTTTTTAATGACCCTGTCGCTGGGGTGGATCCTGGTTTCTTTCGCCCTTGGTCAACCGTGCTGTAATTCCTATTTAGAAGGCATGACACCATCTTGTGACTTTTTTGGGGGAGCTTCCTTATCTTCATTTTTCTCCTTTCAGGGGCAAATGGCTGCTATGAATCATTTCCTGGTGGTCGTCTGGTGGCCATGGATTTTGACCACTTCCCGATCGGTGACACACTTAAGTTTTGGGTGGTACGTGGATAGGATAGCTTTCATAGCATGAATCCTTCCTTGTCCTAGAATAATATGGTATGGCAAGTCGATATCGACCACCAAAAACTCGATAAGTTTAGAAATATTCCCCGTTCCAACTAGCAGGACAATCTTTCTTATTGGCATCATCATTTTCCCTAAGAAATTGACCAGTGAAACGGTTGTCTCTTGAAAGTCGGCTAGATTGAGCTTCAACTTGTGGAACAACTCCAAGTACATCACCTCTGATGAAATCCACTGATCCACCAGTAGCTTGTCGACATACCAACTTGTGATCCTAAGGGCGATCATAAGTGCATCATAATGTGGGGTTCTTACCCGAACCAAGTCTTCCTCTGTGAAGACAATATGTTTGGCATAATAAACATCTTCTGGGTGTCAGCACTTACATGCCTGGCACTTCGCATAGTCTATCTGGAATGCTTCCATAGCTGCAGTTCCATTCAAACAGAATTCCTCTAAATCTATTTCAAGTTTGATGCTCCGTGAATGACTGCAAACTCGTGTCCATGATCGTCATCGAGGATATTATCAGGTTTTGGGTCACCATTGGCTCCGACCTTACCATATTTCTTTTCTAGTACGAGTTCAAGTTCCTAGCTTGGGCAAGATCTTCTAAATGTGTCTTTAGTTCTTTGCAACTGCATATCAAGTGACCGCCCTCCTTGTGAAATGCGCATCTCAGCGTGTTGTTTCTCTTGGTTGGGTCGCTGCCCATTTTTTTGGGCCATTTAACGAACGACTAATCCTTGATCTTACTTAAGATTTTGTAGACGGGTTCCTTGAAGATCGTGTTAATGGACTGGAATGTCTTCATAGGATCCTCCTTGCCTCTATTTTTGGAACCATTTCAGCCCTCGTTCTTGCCTCCTTTCTTCGGAACATCATTCTTATCTCCCCCTTTGGTTACTCTTGAGCGGCCATTGTCGCCTATGATAGTGTGAACCACGTCTTTTACCTTTGTTTATTTTTTAATATGTGCCATTAGGTCATCGATGGTGTTCGCTTCTTTCTTTATTAGGGATTGATTTAGCGAGGAGGTGGTCGAAAGTCCAATTTCGAAGGAAGCTATGACTACCTGCTCTGAGAAGTCATCAACTTCGTTGAAGATTTCCCAATAACACTTGGCATAGTCACAGAGAATCTGTTGTACTGTCTTCTTCATTATAATCAACGAGTCCATTCTTTTAGGTTGGATACTGCTAGTGATGAAACGAACTGTAAAGGCCTCTACGAGGGCTGGAAAGTTCTTGATTTATTTATACGGTATCTTCTCGAACCACTTCTGCTCCACTTTTTGCAGACTGGAGGTGAAAATTCTATAGATGAGTGAGTTATTATGGATCCACAAGGTCATATTTTGCCTATACTAGAAAACGTGATCAATTGAATCTGTCTTACCATCGTATGTTTTGAACCTGGGGACGATGAATTTCTTTGGGGGTTCTTCCTCTTCGATTTCCCTAGAGAAGGGCGATTTCATTTGGGTAATTAGAGATCTGCGGGATAGCTCCCTAGTGGACCTGGCTCCACGATTGGCTAGATGCTTATCCATATTTCTGCGAATCAGGTTCCTGATGTCATTGTTTTGACGATCATTATCACTATGGCATCTGTATGGTTGATTGCGCTCATTTTGAGCACGCTCCGACCTGCTGTAGTCCGAAAGATTTTTCTCATGCCTAGGAATCCTTCCTCAGCTGCTAGACATGCTCTCTTGAGGGATGGGAGACCTGTTATTATGTTTTCTGGGATTCCTATGAACATCTCTCTC
This sequence comes from Sambucus nigra, assembly GCA_949130495.1. Classification (NCBI taxonomy): domain Eukaryota; kingdom Viridiplantae; phylum Streptophyta; class Magnoliopsida; order Dipsacales; family Adoxaceae; genus Sambucus; species Sambucus nigra. Next base: position 731,415,974 of record OX422211.1, read on the forward strand.
CATTCTCATAAGCCACCTTTGCAGGCGAGAATATTCTTCCACTTGGAGGTGAGTTGCCTACTCTTATTCTTGACGTCTGGCCTCGAAGGCGTCGACTAACCTGGAGATCTCAGTGGATCTAGGTGGATCATGGCACTCTTTAGAAGGTTGCCTTTCTTGGAAACACCTTGAATTTTGTGGCTGATGAATCTCAGACCTAACCCTAGGCTGGGTAGGCTTCTCCTGAACGTCGCCAGCCTAAGGGATTCCCCACATTACAAATGATTATTTAAGATGAAACCATAATCTCTCGGCGAGACCGAAGTATTATCCCCTCCCCACTATAATTTTCCATCAAAGAACACCAAATTGGATATTTAACATATTCTTATTATTTTTCATTTGCGTATTCTTACACAAAGGTTGTCACCTTATACCCGATACTTGATGTCCATGGACTATATTGTGCACTTAATTTTTCCAATTTATCAGACCCTCGATAAAAATGTATTAAATATCTTTATTCAATGCATGATAAGTTTAAATTATTTTTTTATTAGAACTAAATATTTTTGGGCTAGTTATTGTGAGTGTAGAAAATATCACTAAAGAATAATTTACGAAACAATATCAAATGGAAAGAAATCAACAATCACATATCACAAAATATACGTGGTTCGACAATGTGCCTACATCCACGGAGAGGTCTATTATTTTATTAAGTATCTCTCAAGGTTTTTCAGGTTACATGCCCTTATGCCCTGGGATAGTTATTACAATTTATATGCGAGTTTAGGTAGAGGTTGAGCTGTTCAAGGAACTCAACGATCTTATTGGATAGCAACGTGAGTACCCCTGAATATCTCTCCGAGATTTTTTGGAGACCGATTCGCAGTTATCTTGATATATTTGAGCACATGCCAAATAAATAGTTGACCATCCACTGACTTCGAGTTGGGCCGGGCCGCTTTATGGGCTATTTATCAGTTCTCGGGAATTGTGATAATTTAAGTCCCCACTGATATTAACGTAGAACACCCCAATCCTCTCTTGTGTGCATGATAAGTTTATGATTAAATTATAAACATTTTCATTTTAGTTTAAATTCTTGCGATTTTGTAGGTTTTAGAAATTAGGGTTTAGGATTTTTGGTTAAGGGAAAAACATGAATGTAGGAAGGATATAAGAGCATTATTGTTGATAATTTTTTAGGGGGTACATCAAAATACATATTATTGATGTTTTTTTATCAGACTCAATGTCTATCCCATCTTATACGCTTATCATAATCTTTGGACATTGGGGTGGGGGAATTTAACTAAGCTGCTATTAGATAGGGTTAAGTACAAACATCCCAAATGATTTTACATGGAAATGTTTTAATAAGAAATTATTTTCAAGTTAATGTTATAATTTTTTTGTAATTTATTATATAAATGGAAACATGGTAATTAAAGTAGAAAAGATGGTCCGCGTACGTGTGTATATATATATGATTCGAGAACACTAGAGAGAGAAAGTTAGAGAGAGGAAGTTGTCCTTCTCTCCCATCCATCTTCTAGGATGGAACCCTTTGACCCTATGTTGTTTGACCCAAATCTCTACAGTAATTCCCCTTCTGACACTCATGGCACGAATCCATGTCAAAAGGCATCCCTACCAACCATCATGTATGAATAACAAATAACTAAACACCCAAATTCCAAAACCAACCTCAAAAACCTCTAAACTTTACTAAAATAATAAAGAAAGAAAAACAACCAACATGTTTTAAACCTCTACCAGATCCATATATGAGAAGTGACATGTTTTCTATCAAAATATCTAAAGAAATATATGAGGAATGCATCAAACAATACGAATCTAGCCTTATTGGAAGATTCATACTATTAAAGGGGGAGAGACCTTGCAAGTCACAAGAAATAAAGGTAAAGTTGAATGCTATTTTGAAAATCAATATGTCATGGAGATTCACTCCATTGGGTAAGGGATACTTTGATATGAACTTTGGTTCTAATGAATTGAAAAATAGTATTTGGTCTTTGGGGTCCCTATCTCTAAAACTGGGTATGTTTAAACTTCTACCTTGGACCAAAGAATTTAAACCATAAAATCAAACCCAAACCAATGCACAAACATGGGTTCGATTCCGTTGAATCAGTCAGGAATACTGGCACCCAAGAACTCTCGTCGAAATTGCAAGAGGAGCGTAGCTTCTAGTAAAATTAGATACTCCTACTGATAATAGAACTTTTAGCCATTATGCAAGAATTCTTATTGATATTGACTTTAGCCAAGATCTTGTTCATAAGTTATTAGTGGAAAGAAATAATTTTAGCTTTATTACACATATATCCTATGAATGGCTTCCCAAAATATGCTCCCATTGTTGCATTATTGACCATCTAGTCTCAGAATGCAGAATAGTGCAAAACATCCAAAACAAAGATGGTAAAAGTAAAGAATATTTTAGTGGAAAGGAGAAGATCAATGACAATAGAGCTTGGGAATAAACAAATCTGGAAAAAGAGGGGAAAGAGAATTTTGAGAGTGGAGTAATACCAATCACTATTGTGAGTGTTGCGGAAAATTTGGAGACAACTGACTTGAACCCAAAGGTAAATGATCTTCACTGGATAGATAAAACAACCCAAATGCAAACTATATTATCGACAAATAACCAAAGTTGGGCAGATGAGGTTGAAGATGAAGAAGAAGTCCAAATAACTAAGTAGGAAACTAAGGGATAGTTAAATAATACTGCTAAAACATCTGAGAACAACCAAGTAGCCGACTCTTCAATACCCATTTGTTAGGCATATGAAGACTTGAAGAAAGCTTATAATGACCAATCTATGTCCCAAAATGAGGAATTTACCTCAATCCTCTCTAAAATCTAAATGAAGAAACTCAAACTCAAAGAAAAGATGGTAAAGAATCACCAGGAAGAGGTTGATAAGATCAAGGCCCTGACTCAATTAAAAGCAATCAAATAAATTGGGGACTATAATCTAAGGAGCCTACCTTCATCTTCTAAATGAAGATTTTTATACCGAAACATTCAAGGGATGGCCAAACCAATTGCCAAAAGATCCTTAATGAAACTAATCTCTCATAAAAATTAGGATTATGTGTATATTGCTGAGCCCATGGTTGAGATTCTTCTATCCCTAATTTTTGGAGTTGTGTTAACCTCAAATTTGTGTGTGGCAACCATAGGTGAACCACAATCTAATATTTGGCTTTTCCATGCTAAAAACTTCCCCCTACTATCATCCTCAACACCGAACAACTTCTTACCATTTATGTTCAACACAACTCTTCCCCTATCATAATTTCCATGATCTATGCCAGCTCTGACGATGTTCAGAAAAGGGTGCTTTGGGATGACATGTATAAAATTTACTCTAACAACTCTCCATTTATCTGTGGGGGACTTTAACTCTATTTTGGGAGCTCACGGGAGAAGAGGGATGGATTTTCCTATCCATGCTGCCGGTTCGGACTTCCACCATTTCATTGATGATAATTCTTTGGTTCAATTGTACACTATTGGAAAATTCTTTACTTGGAACATAGGTAAGCAATGATCTAGATTATATGGAGCTATTTTCTCTGAGAGCTCGATGGACATTTGGGAGTCTATGATTGTGACCTTCCTATGAAAACTAGATCGACCATGTCCCTCTCCTCATCAATGCTTCTTCCAACCTCATTAGAGGCCCTAAACCCTTCAAATTCATTTCCCCATGGGTGGACCACCCATAATTTTTTGATCGTATAAAAACTAATTGGAATGACCCCACTATTCAAGGCTACCCCATATTCATTTTAAAGGACAAACTTTCCACAACTAAGGTTGTGATAAAAGTTTGGAACACTACTGTCTTTGGTAATATTAGTAGTAGAGTACAGAAAACTACTCAACACCTCCATACTATTAAAATTGATATTGACACCAATGGTCATAGTGACATATTTGATGATAGTGAAGTCCATGCCCAAGTTGAGTTATTTAAAGCTCTGAAGATTGGAGAAAAGTACTGGAAGGATAAATCAAGATTAAAATGAATCAGTGATGGTGATAGAAATACTAATTTCTTTCACAAGAAACAGGCTAAATACAAGGGGAGAAATATTTTGCCATCCCTTAAAGTTAATAACCTATTGATTAAAGACCCCTCTCAACTTCTGCAACATATAACTCAACACTTTCCCCACTTATATGAGGCTCAATAGTTAAATGACCCTGGCATTATTAAAAAAGTTATCCCTTCTATCCTGAGTTTGGATGACAACAACATGCTATCGACTATCCCTTCCAACCTTGATAACAACCAAGCTATGCTTGATATAAATCACAATTCTGCCCTTGGCCCCACTGGATTCAATGGTATTTTTTTATACGTTTTACTGGGAGATTGTGGGAGATGATGTTTGCAAAGCCTTGAAGTAATTATTTATCACCAACGGGATTATGACTGGTTTCAATGAAAATTTTATTTCCCCCATTCCTAAAAGTCCCAATGCTGACTCTAATAATGAATTCAGGACAATTGCTATAGGTAACTATTTCGTCACGTACATTCTAAAAATTCTTACTGGTAGGCTGAGTAAGATTATCTTTGAATTGATATCCTCTAACTAGTCTACCTTTATCAAAGGTAGAAGAATTCATGCCACCTTTTCTATGGTCTATAAAATCTTCAACATGCTTACCTACAAATCTTATGAGGGTAATGTGATAATCAAATTTGATATGGTTAAAGCTTTTGACACTTTGGAGTAGAATTTTCTTTTCTATGTCTTGAATAAATTTGGTTTTGGCCATTCCTTAGTTAATTGGATCCATTTGATCCCTTATGGCTACTTTAAATGTTCTATAGGGGCCAGACAGGGTGATCCTCCCCCCTCCTCTTTGTTCTTGCTAAGGAGGTCCTTAGGGTAGGCGTTACTCACTTAGTCCATGATGGTAAAATCTGCACCATGTCCTCTCCTAGAGGTTTTGCCACCCCCACTCATCACCTTTATGATGATGACATTGTGGATTTTTACATATCCACCTCCTACTACCTCAACAACCTTATGTCCCTATTTAAGGATTATGAAGCCAACTCTGGCCAAGCCATTAACAAGGTGAAATGCATATTCTTCTTAGGTACATGTTTTATTCACATAAATTCCTCTATTACAAATTGTCTTGGAATTACTAAAGGAAACCACTTATTTCAATAACTGGGAGTCCCTATTTTTAAAGGCAGACCTACTACTACCCACCTCCAACCCCTTATCGACAAGGATTGAATCATGTTAGATGGGTGACTGAGGCACCTCCTTTTAATTGCTGGCAGAGCACAAATTATCAAATATGTGATTTTCCTAACCCTTCTTTACAATATTTATATCTATAAATGGCCTACTAGTATGCTGGATAGGCTTCATACTAAGGTTAGAAACTTCCTTTGGACTGGAAACACCAACAAGAGGGATACAATTTTAGTTTCTTGGACCATCACACACTATCCCCACAACCGTGGTGGTCTAAACATGATTAATTTGAATACTTTCAATAGGGATGCCAACTTGAAATTTCTCTGGGACATATTACACTCCAAATCCGCCTACCACAAACTTCTCCATCTAGATTCAACCTCAACTCTAACAATGTTGCCTCCAATAAGATTTCCTCTATCTGGCTGGGCTTCAAACAAGCGTTAACCCACATGAAACATCATGACCAATGAAAAGTTGGTAATGGTCAAAGCATAAATTTATGGACTCATAACTCGTTATTCTCTCCTATTCTCCAGCCTCCCTCTCAGTCTAACCTTGGCACTTTTGATTTTGTCGAGGTCTCGCACCACATTATTAATAATCATTGGGACCTTTTAAAATCTTTCACGCACAACTTGAAAGACATTGCCAATGCCATTAGCAAAATTCATCCCCTATCACCCCCACTCTGGACTCCTTAATCCATACTTAAACCCCAAGGGCCACTTATATCTCAAATTTTCCATTAAGCTTTTCTCCCGCATTAAACTTATTGTGTCTTGGTGCTCTCCCTAGTGGAAAAACTTTATCCCTCCTCGAACTTGTCTTTTACCTTTAGAAAGCTCTTTAAAACAAGCTTCCAACCTTTAATAATCTCCAAAAAAAAGAATCATCCTTGCACCTAGATACCTGTTATGCGCTAATAGCTCTGAAACTACTAACCATGACTTATTTCTCCCTCATCCATTTTTGGGGTAATGCCCATAGAATAAGATGGAGTTCCCAACTTAAAACCATTTAGATGACTTCTTTTGTTAAGACCATAGATCTCATTTGGTGGAATAGGAACAAGGCTCTCCATGAGGGTTTAAACCCTCACCCCAAAGACAATATTCAGTAGCTCAAATCCTAGATTATCTTCGTGAACACTTTCTTCCAAGGAACTATGCACAACAGTGTGGCTGGCCTCACAATTCTCCACCATCTAGGTTTGGCTCGTATCCCAATTTCATCCCTATCCATTGGTGCCCTCCCCACCTTGTCTGGATTAAATTAAACACTAATGGCCTCTCAAAAAAGTATTCTAGAGTTTTCTACGGGGATTTTAGAAATCATCGGGGTTTCTTTTTGGGAGCCTTTGGTATCAACATTGGTAATCAAAATGCTTTCTATGCCAAGCTCCTTGCTATCCTCTATGGGTTGAACCTTGCCTAGGATAGAGGTTGGCATAACATCTGAATTGAAGTTAATTCCATGGAGGTTCTTTGTTACCTTCTTAGCGATTCCTTTCACCCTCATTGGGAGTTAGCCACCAGATGGTCTAATTGTAAGACCCGATAATCTCTTATGAGACTCTACTGTTCGCACATTTATAGAGAGGGTAATGCCACAGTAGTCAGACTTTCCCACCTTGTTATGCCTCACCACTCCATCAAATGGTGGTCCTTTCCTCCGGGTGACACTATCACTCTTCTTATTTAGGACCTCAGTCCGTGCACTGGATACATAATTCGAGTTTATTAGTTTTTCGTTTTCATGCTTTTGCCTATGTTTTTGTAATTGCTCATTGTAATCTCTTGGGAACTTGATTTCTTTTATTTTTAATATGCTTCCTCCTTCATTAGGAGTATTCTTATATATATATATGGGGTAAAGTTTTTCTATTTTACTTGGGGAACGTCTTCCGATAGGGGATGATGATGGTAAATTTTACCTTGAACTGGCACTATGCTAAAACTGGCAAATTGTCAAAGTCAATTGGTCACATTCCAAAGCTATGACCAAGTCATCATGATACAAAATCATGGCCCCATCTGTAAGGAAAAATTTCCATATCGAGTCATTTAAAGTATTGGCTTGTTCCATTGGACAAAATATTTAGAATGTCAAGGTGTCATTCTATACTCCACATTGAAGAAATTGAGGAACCGATATATCACCGCATAAAAGAGTTCATTTCATCTATCCGAATGCTCAGTTTTCCCAATGGTATATGACCCGTTTTAAAATTTTTTGGAGATTAAGTTTATGGGCTTTTAATTTTTACAATTTTTTTTATTAATCTTTAAGTTAATTTTCCATTTCGTTTTAGGTCATTCTAATGAGATTTGGGAATCTCGTTCGAGCGATCGTGTTCAAATAAATTCACATGAGATCCCTTATGGTTTTATATTGATATCTCTTTTGAATAGTTGTTCTCATCTAGTTCAAACATTTTCGTTTGAAGGATACCATATGTCGTTCGAATGATCACTGCAGTTAAGGAAAATTATTATTATTTTAGCAGTTTTCTTTTCTTAACCTCCACTCCCCACTTCTTTCACTTTGCATATACTTATGGAAGTTGGGAAAAATAGGAAGAAAACCACTTTTACACTTTAAGAAAAACCAAAACATTTACAAGAAAATATCTGCAACATTTATGTGATATTTGTGAATCACTTTTCAAGAACTAAAACCCAAAATCATCTTCTCCTACATTCATCATCATATTATGCGATGGACCTCCGCACGGTTTGAAGATGGAGCTTGGCTTTCGGTGGATATCAATACATAGTAAGGTGTTGTGCAACATGTTGGAGTTACATGTGCTAAGGACAGAGGTATGAAAGATGACATCAAAGATACTTGTCGACTCAAGTCTGTAAGTCTTTTGAGTCTTATTGTAAAACCATATTCGTAGTGGATTTTTTCTAGGCCTAGTCGTCTGAGGTTTTTCCCAGTTGGAATTTCCTCATACATCACGGTGTTGTGGTTGTGTTATTTCTAATTAGATATAAAATTTTGCAATCTCACTTAGGATTTAGTAAATCAAGACTAAAAATTTGAAAATAACAATCTGTGGCCTAATTGTAATTGTAACCTGTGTTGTGCCTTTGTATCTTGTAATGTATTTCACGAATTTGAACCAAATCCATATAACATTGTGATTTATAATTGGTATCATAGCGAGAGTCTAAAAGTTATTTAAATGAATCCTAGAGGTTATATGGAAAGTTATATGTCAAATAGACCCCCTATGTTTAATGGAACTAATTACACATATTGGAAAACACATTTGAGAACATCTTTAAAATCAATTGATGAACGTGTATAGATTGCTATTGAAAAAGGGTGGTCCCCTTCAACCTTCACCTTTGTAGCTGATGAAGATAATGTTTTATAACTTGTAGAAGAATATGAGTTGAAATTATGTAATTTTAATTCTAAAGGTTAAAATGCTTTGTTTAGTGCCGTTACTCGAAAGGAGTTTGGTCATATTATGACTTGAGAAACTTCAAAGGAGGCATGCGACATTATTTAAGTTACTCATGAGGGAACAAGTGCGGTTAAAGCATCTAAACTTCAAAGTTTAACAACTCAATTTCAAACTATCACCATGAAAGAGAGTGAAACTGTCGATGAGTTTGATGGCCATATTTATGATATAGTTAACTTATGTTTCAACTTAGGTGATAAGATCCCTGAAAATCATGTAGTCAATAAGATTCTTAGATCTCTACCTAAATGTTTCAATGCTAAAGTCATTGTTCTTAATTATTTAGGAGTGTTAAACTCATTAAAACTCAAGGAGCTTGAAAGTGATCTCCAAACATATGAGTTGGACATTTTTCCCAGTAATAACAAAATGAAAGATAAGGGAGTTGCACTAAATGTTAAAAAGGATAAAGCGTATGAACCGATGACTCCGATATGGATTCTGATGATATTTCCTTATTTGCCAAAATATTCAAAACTTTTCTCAAGTTCAAAAATCAAAAATCCAAATTTGATAAACCGAAATTTGAAAATAATACAAACATGGTAAATAGAAGTTCTAATGATCGGGATCAAAAGAAATTTAAAAGTGAGAACTTTAAAAGAGATAACTTTAAAAATGATGATTCGAAAAGATGTTTTGAGTGTGATGGACGAGGTCATAGAGCATACTAGTGCCCCACTAAGCTTAAGAGACAGGGTAAGGAGAAATCCGCTTATAATGCCACTCTTAGTGATAATGACAATGAGTTTGAAGACTCTGATGACTCTGCTCATTCTGGAAACAAATCCATCACCTTCATAGAGAGTCATGCTAGCTTGTGAAGCTTGTCACATCCTGATGTGGACATTTCCGAGCATGAAACACTTGAAGTTGTATCTAATCACTTATAAGTAAGTGATTTTATTTATCGTGAAAGTGATGTTTATGAAAGTGATTTGCAGTTTGCCTATTCTGAGTTATACACCGTGTCCGTGTGAATTCAAAAGTATAATAAAAATCCATCCTTTAAGTGTTGATGTTAGAAAAAAAGTAAAAAGGCCTGAAGGAGAAGGATGTATTATTTAGTTAACTCAAGGCGATTAATATTTCTTTTCTGAGAAACTTATTTTGGTGGGTAAAAAAAAGAGCGATTTGACTGATTCCCTAGTGCGTGTTACTAAAGATCTTCATGAATCCCTGAAGATTCATAAGACACTTGAAGTAAAAATTATCAATCTCGAGAAAGATCTCGAGGCCTCTCGGGAAGTCAAAGTCACTCTTGAGGAAAAATCTAGGAGAATGAGGAAGTTGTTTCTTGGACATGTCGTAGGCTATATGGAGAAAGGTGTAACACCTCGTATTTCTGAGTAATTAGAATTTAATTAATTTGGTTATGTTAAATTACGCGTGTGTCGTAATTTAATTGAATTAAATACAATGTGTTTAATAAAATATTAATCGGGAGAGAGAATGATTAATGTTTAAGGAATAAATTTACTAAGTGAGTTGTAAATAATTATTATACGTTATATTGAGGGATATCGATGTGAATGTGTTATATCTCTACCGGGAGTCGCGTATAGAGGTCAAGATAGGAAATTTATGTAGAGTGACTCGAATGGAGATTTCAACATCACAGTTGATTCCGAATGGGTTAAAATAAGTGGAATAGTGTACCCGAGTGTATTGATTGGGCCGCGGGACAATTTTAGACTACCACGCCACCACGTAAGGTGGTTTTGGTCATTTAGGAGCCTAGGGTAGAAGGAACTCCGAAAATTTGAGTGTTATATCATCCCCTTTAAGTTATGAGCTATGGTTACAACACTTGGGATATAAAGGAGGTTATAGGAGAGGAAGAGGAGAAGAAACCTTGGCTATTCCACACCTTTTCGCATCACCAACATTTTCGAATTCGAGATTGGAGCAAGGTAAGAACATCATCATCATCTTAGGATGAAAACCAGTCCTGTTTAATCAAGTCAAGTTCATGTTATAATACCCATATTGTGTAGGGTTTTAATTTCATGATTTAAATGATGATTATTAGGATTTAGATGGGTAGAATTCATGATTCGGGGTAGGAATTCATGTAGAATGTGACACCCCGCCTAATTAAATACTGGGTGATCATTCCTTTATTAAATTATAACCAAGGTGAACGGTTGGTTCATTCTTAGCATCACTGTCGCAAAAATAACTTTTCCAATTTAACACCCTAAATAATTAAGCTAAGTGACAAAACCATTTTTTTTCTTTGACATTAATTTCCAAGTTACATTTAAAAACAAACATTTAAAACTTTACATCAAGCATAGTTTAAGAATTACACAACAACTATACTCGAACATATAATCCAAACAATTAAGCATCCAACTAGTTAATTCAAACTTTAAAACTTTAAGGAAAACATCCTGACAGTAATAATCCCAAAGTATAAATAATGGAAATAAACGAATCACAAGCTCTGTTAAAAACATCTGAATAATGGAAAAGGGCGACACATGCCCAAATGGATAAAATAGAGCTAGAAGTGGAATCAATAATGAGGTCGTCTAAGCAAAAGGCCTGCAACTCCCACCTAAGTTGCAGCGCGTTCCTTCCAAAGTATCCTATGCAAGACGCCCCTATGGCTGGGCACCTGTAATATATACATATATATACAAAAAAGAAGAGAAAATAGAAAATGGGTCAGAGCCCGATTGTAAAAAAATTTAAAATTTGTTTAGCAAGTATATAAAATGCTTACCGGCTAATTCAACAATCATATTAGTGCAGCACTCTCTTAAGAATTTCTCACCTCTCTTCTAATGTGCACACCTATTGCACTAATACTCCCCATAGATTAGCTTATATTAAGTTACTCACAAGATTCCATACCGACATTTTCAAATGTTAAGGAAGTTAATTTTATTAAAGAAAGGTTCTCACACAAACCTCATTTGATTATAAAGTTTCTCAATAACGCATCATACTTTTCAAACACTGATTCCCAAGTTGAAATAATTATTCATTTATTACTTACCATAGTCAGAGTAAGTAGTTCCCAAATTTCAATTTTAAATATATATTAACTACTCCTATAATATATATATAACAACGGCACGCCACATAACATTTATGGTGCTGGCATACTCTGCTATCTAGTCCCCGTAATACTCGTACTAAAGGAAATACTAGTTCGGAATCACCCTCGAACTGTATTAACACAAAACACATACAAATTGAGGCGAAGCATAGTTTCAAGTCACTAAGAGGTCAGCACATACCCTCGCATCTCTTAGGACCGTTTGACTGTCAATCTGATACCCTGTACCAAGGATTCCTATGTTCTAAGGTACAAGTCAATATCCCCCATAAAGGTCCCATTGAGATAAGACTGTCCCAGCACGGTAACCTCAGGGATAGCAAGTAGCGCGGGCATGATTTCCACACGTATATAGTATATGCACAAACACAGTCATATATGTATACTACCATTCCCATATCAAATTTAGGTACCCTCTCATGACCCATACCGATGATATTTATCCTTATTACACATTACTAGGTTATCACGTATAACCGTTTGTCTCTTATTCTTATTTATGGAATTATTCCAACTTACAATGTAACACTCGTGCATTTCTATCTTCCCAAGTGTAATTTTAGTAGGTACTCATATTTTACAACGTAACTTCCTTACGAGTCTCACCCTTTAACACATGCTCCCATATTCCCTTATGTGTAAAACTCCCCCATGAAATGTTAATCTCATCTTACATTAAAGGTTCCATAATTTTATAGAGTCCTATTGCCTTCTTTACATCCCAGAATACATCTATCACCCATATATCATGCAATCCAAGTCTCCAAAATAGGTTTTTATCTCACAAAAACTAGTCCTAATCATTCGTAGGTTAATATTATTGAAGCATTAACTGAAATAGAGCAAGATAGATACTTGCCTGGGAATTCTTGGTTCAGATTAGTGGACAGGATTGGTGTGGTTGCGATCCTATTTGCGCGATCTAAAGTTTGGCGGTGACGGCGGTGCAAACGGTAGAGTTCTTGGCCTAGAACTCCTTGGAAAGCTTCTCCTCTTCCTCTCCAATGGACGTCTTTAGTTTATGGATGTTCTAACCCTAGAAGATGACTCCTACCATCTGATATACTCTTAGAAATTTCGTGGGTTTTTTTGCCCAAAAATGTAAAATGTCCAAAACGCCATCCGGAGATGTTAATTAGGCCTAAAAATGCCCCGAGATCCAAACTAAACCCCCGGGTACATTATTTTGACTATCTCGACCCTTTCGGACACATTGGCGCACTCAAAATGATCATACGGGAAACTTATAATTTATTCACTTTATATAATAATAATTTAGTCCTGACATGACATAGGCGCATCCCGACTAAAATTTCCATAATTTCCATTTTATTCACTCGTGACAATTTTTAACGAAAATAAATTTTACATATTACTTTACTCAATAAGTAATATCTAACGAATCAACAACCTTTCAATAATTACTAGCTCTCGTCACGCTAGTAAATATTTAAAACAACTTTTAGGATTAAAATTAAATTAATTTATCTCAATTAAATTTAATAAATCCCTAAATTTAAAAGCCATAAAAATACGGGGTATTACGTACTTCCCCCCTAATAACAGAATTTAGTCCCGAAATTCTGAAAATAAGGCCTACCTGGTAAAGCACATTTTAGATACCTTAACGGTATGCAACCTATCCACATAGTATGGCACTCAATCACTATAGCCCCCGCTTCAGAGCAAGCTTGTTTAACACTCTTCATTAAAGATACTTCACATTGTGTGCCTATCCGACAACATTCGCATAAGACACGCATATGCACTATTAATTCCCATTATTTCAATATCATTGGGAGGGCGCACCTAACCACATGGCAACTACTCGGATTTATCTAAACACAAAACTCCCATTCTGAGAGAAACCATACCAGCATCTGACTATTCTTGTTCTCCTAAAACAGTCGTGGAATCCCACCATAGTCGTCGTATTATTCCTTACCGATCTAAAATTCTGATTATCCGCTCACCTCTAAACATACGCAGAGGGAGAATAGTTAATGTTTTTCCACACCAAAACTTCAATAAGCACCTCGTTCACGAAAAACAGGTACGAGTGCTTCCACAGAACTCTACAATTAGGTAATATCCTCCCCCAATTACCATATTGCTCCACTTGCTAGCTATAACCGTTGTGGAAACGAAATGATCACTAAGATTCTAAAATCACCTTCATGCAACTTCACTACTCTTTAATCACCGTGCGCCTGCTCCTCGGCTATGGGTGATACCTCATACTCAAAACGAAACGTTATCTCCGCTGATCGTCATGGTACTGAATGAATAAACATGAGAAAAAAATTAGATTATCAAAAGTAACCACTAAGTCAAGAATTCATATATTCGATAAATGTCTACCACATAAATACACATGTTTCCATTTTCTTTCTACTGTCATCATCAAAATCAACAGTAACCAAAGAATAAAACCTAAAAGACTAAAAAATTTGAGTTTTGATCTTCCTCCTTAAGATATTATACATTGCCTTTTTGAGGTAAGTAAATTTCTTCATTTCTTTTAGCTTCAATAAGAATGGTGTTGGCTTGAAAAAGATAATACCTGTTATGTTCTTAAGGATCTTGTTGCAGCTTTAATTCACTATCAAGGACCAAGTATTCCATGTCATGCATAGTTTTAAAAACATTCTATAAAGACTTACTATTCAATTATGTCAGCTCCAATTCCAGTCTTTGTAGTTTTGAGGTAAAATCTCTAAGATTTTACCATCAACTGAGGCATCCCAAGAGGCATTGATCATCTCCTTAATATCGTTTTGGTACCACCACCTTTTTTAGAACTTAAACATTTTAGGTTGGTTATCTAAAATAGTCTTGATGTAGACTAAAATAGGACTGTGATCAGAGCAAGTCATACTCAAATGATAAATGGAGGTGAGTGGTAAGGAATTCTTCCATAAAGAGTTTCATAAGGTTCTGTCAAGCCTTTCAAAAATTGCATCAGCACCTGTTCTAATGTTCCACCGAGTGAATTTAGAACCTGTATATCCCAAATCTATAAAAGAGTTTCTAGAAATAGTACCATTGAAATTTTCAGTAGCCCTAAAATCGACATGAGAACCACCATATTTTTCATCATCTTTACTAACTATGTTGAAAGAACCTATCACCAGGTGAGACAGGTTTTCATACTCTTTAAATATGAGGTCCAACGATTCCCAAAGATAAATTCTTTCCTCTTTGGTACACTTAGCATAGATGGAAGTAATCAAAACTTTTAAGTGTAAATGTGTATGAGTTAAACATGTTGTGAAGGCTTGATCAGAGTATTTTATAATTGTTAACTCCACCCCATATCTGCTAAAGATCCCAATCATATTAGACATATTGCTGACAGCTTCCTCATAATTAAGCTTCAACTTAAATTTGAGTAATTGTTTATTAACAGACATAGGCTCTAATATAGCAAAAAGGGTAGTCTTATGAACTTTTCGTAGATGTTTGATTCTCCTGACAATGGATTTATTAGATACACCTCTAGCATTCCAGTAAATCAAATTAATCATTAATGATTAGGATGGGAAGACTTGTTATTGATCTTTAAAGAGGATCTTGTGATACGTTTGAGAAGAGGATACAAGATCTTTTTATGCTTACTCTGATTTCCTCCAACCAAGAAGCCATCCGAATTAAGGTCATTAGAGATATTAATCATCTCTTCAGATTTATTAAAGCTTTGTCTTTTGTAATTTTCTTTTCTAAGTTTAAAGAAAATAAATCCCATTCTTCAATAAGCATATTGGAAGCATATTGTTCTTCAGCATCAAAGAGGGAATAAACATTATGAATATTAAACTTATCATAATCAAGCAATCCTGTAACTCAAGGTGACATTGTACACTGGTCCACAACCATAACTTCATTACTAGATATGTCTCCTATCTTAATCTTCTCAATTTGATTAAAAATCTCCATTGGATCCACTAAGTTAGACTTCAAAGTCTCGTTGCAAATTTCTTGACAGTGGTTTTTTATTAGAATCTTCCCAGAAGGAATGTCATTATCTTCAACTGGATTATCAGCAGGATTATCATCTGCCACAACATCAACTATAGTAACATGATGTTCTTGAATAGGCTTGGGGATTAAATCTGGTTTCTTGGCAACTTTAACTTGAGATTTGTGAATTTTGGATTTTTTATGATACAATTGGCTATGTCATTACCTCTTTACAGTGAGTACAACAAAGAGGTATATTCACATACTATTCTATTATTATTAGCTCTAACTAGGACCAAAAGTAATGTATTGGATTATGAGAGGTATGTTTTCTATAAAATTCAGCAACATTGCAACATATATAAATTCAACAAAATTGCAACATATATAAAATTCAGCAAAATTCAACAAAAGTAATGCATTTGATTTAGGTCTTGTTCAATGAAAAGCGAATGTATTTTGTTCAATAAATGCAAAATGGGTGTGTCCTCATGTCTGCTAGGGTAATGCATTTCATTTAGGGCTTATTCAATGAAAATATGATGTATTTTTTTCAATTTATGCAAAATGGATGTGTGCTCACGTCTGATAGGTTATTTTGGTAAAGAAATATAATTAGAAGTCAGGGAAATTAATAAAGTGAGTAAATAGCTCTTAAACTGCTACCAAAGTGTCATAATAATCTCTCACGAAAACTTATGCCATAATTAACCCACATTAGTGTCAAACACATGAAAAGGCCGGGGGGTGGGGGGTGGGGGTGGGGTTAAAGCACTCGATAGATTCTAAAAAAGTGAAGTCAATAAATGTAACTGTCGCATTTATTGAGAACAACAATTAATAGCCACATCAAAGATATATAGATTTCTTTTCCTAGTAAAATATTCCAAATTTTATTCCACTAAACCTGAAAGATACAAAACGTATTAGGAAAACACCTAAACTAAACCGAACTTCATACATCGTCATAGTAAGGGAAATGACACAAAGGCCCAAAACTACAAAAGAATGAGTTATGTACCCAAAAATAGCCAACAGAAATATTGAAATGCCCAGACCACTAATATGAACTTGACTAAATGAAAAGAATATACATTTATGACTTAAATCTTAAGTCTTAACTATGCTATGAGAGAGAACAAAACATAACCGAACTGAATCGAACGCAACACCTTATACCAAACTTTTTTTCACTTGGCTTAAATCATCTTAAGCCTTCCTGTGGAAAAAATAGAGGAATAGAGGCAACTCAACTCAAACATTTGATTAGAGTAAATCCAAATGAAGCAACCATAACCATTTCATCTTTCATAAAGAAAACGACTCTTTGATCATAAGTTTTCCTTCTAATAAACAGATATTTGACCAGTTCATTGACACTCTAGATATTAATTTTAAAGAAAGAAAAACATAAAGAAAAAGACTCCTCGCACATAATTGTACACAACAAACAAGGGCATTGAGCAGATCAATTCATGAAAAAACAGAACAAAAAATTAATAAGTCAAAAGAATAACCGTTGCGTAATACCAACAAATCACAAAACCAAGTTACCATTGTATGAAACCTATGAAAAAAAGTTCAAAATAAGAAAATGGACTAAAGAGAACAAATCCATAAAAGTTATTAATACATGTTCAAATGCCAAGTGAATTAATATTTCTATTCATCTTCATGTATGTGCCCCATGGTTTCCTCATCAACTAATGCTCCAGCCACACCTTGTCTAACCCAACTAACATCATTATCACGTGTAAATGTTGTATCGTCCAAACATTGATAACTCCATGCCCCTGTTTCATGATTCATAGTGTTCTCGGTTGTTAACTGTTGCCCAAACACATAAAAAATGTCTTGAGACTTTGTTTTAAAAATAATATGCTAGTTTTTCTCCACTAGGTCTTGTACATAAAATAAATGCATTAATGTATTATTAGTCAATGCAAATTTTAAAGATGTTTTTTATATTACACATTCATTACTATTTCATTGGATACAGTTGTAAAAGTGAAAATGATACCTGAACAAGAGAGGGTATCTAAAGGCCGATATTAGAAAGAGCTCAAGATAATCGACTTGATATGCCTATTGATATCCAGGTCACGTTTGCTTTAGCAAAGAATATGAAAATATGAGAAAAATAATTTTATTGGATAAAATTCAAAAGACCATACCCATATCATTAATTATTGAAAGGTAATTGTATTATTAATTAATTAAAAAATAATTTATGTTCTAGAATAATTTTTTTTTACATTCTTGAATAATAAAGGCTTAACAAACTAACCCTTAACCAAATGTTAAAGAGGTTAGTTTTAATGACACGTATAAGAATAAATCTACATTGAATTTCAATTTCTTTATATTTTCTCAAGAACTAAACATGCCATATAATGGAATTCAACCAGAGAACAATTCACAACACATTAACTACTAACCACAAGTGTTTGATCATACAAAAAAATTAATCAATACATATTACCAAAAGACAAAAAATGTATTTAAGAAATATATATTAAAAATAGTTTGAAACCTAATAATTACCAAAATTCAATCATCGGGTCAAGAATCAAGAACGTTAACTATATCCATTTCTATTGCTTCTCATTCCATAATAGAACATTGGCATCACTTCTAACTAATTCCTAATACCATCATCATTTAATCTCTAAATAATGATGGTTCTTGATTAATATTCGATTATAATTCTACTATGGAATATAAAATATAGATATTTATTAAAGCACTAGTGATCTCAAATCCCAATTAGTTGTTACATTTTTCAATCGAGAACAAGCATAACTTCTGCAACCTACCTTTAAATAACCACATCAAGAAAAACAAAAGGAAAAGAAAAACCAAAGAAAAATAACGATTTGAAAAAAAATAATATTATGTTGCGTCCTTGAAGCCGAAAACCTTGAAATCACGAAATTTGATCTCTAAATAATGATGTTCAGAAGATTCAAAAGAAATTAAGGATTTACCTCAAACCTTGTAGAAGTAAACCTTGTGTTGTTTCTTTGCTTTATATCCGGGTATGTCTCGCGTTTTGCATAGGGCAACCATGAAAAAAAATTTAGAGCTGTATGTGAACAAAAGTTTTGTGAATAAAGGAAAATTGTGATTTTGTTTTTTCGAAGGGAAACGAAAAATTACAGGGAGTAGGACGTGTGTGAGAAATTAATATGGTAATCGACGTTTTTATCCCAAAACGAGGGGAAATAACCCACGTTTTTGTAGAGAAATGTCGTCATTTGTCGACATTTTAATTAAAAGGCCAATAATATTTTGACACTTTTATAAAACGTCGATAAACATCCCACCTTGTAAAATAAACGTCGGCGTATACACTATATACTGACATTTTTATAAGCATTGCAAAAACAACGTCGCTAAGGCCAAGTTTTGTTGAAGTGTAGATTATATGAATACCTATCATGTAATTTTTTATATATATGAACATATCTATGCTACCTGCTATCACAGGAGGTTCTGCGCAGAGGGCGATCCCACCTTGGAGATTTCAGTGAGGTCTGGATGTGTAACGCATAACATAGAACTTAGGGCGGCTCACTATTTGAGAGTGTATAGTGGGATTGGCATGTCATTTGGGCACGCTAGGTATGTGCGTAGCCCAAGGTCTTAGAACTATGTTCGCCTCCATCATGTGTTATTTGATTTATGGATCGGGGAGACATTCCGAACCGATAGTAATTGATTTAGTACGAGAGGTACATGGACTTGATAACAAAGTATGCATGCATCATGGTGGCCATTCCGAGGGATGCTATAGTTGTCTATATATTATAGTGCGATATATATATATATATACTAGGGTATGCCCGTGTCTGAAGGCACGTCGCAAATTTTTGAAATTATACATCGTTGATTAGACCATACGTCATATTTAGTTCGCAATAATGAACGTGTTATATTCGTTTCAAATTTGTGACTTGTGTTAAAGATGTAAAAGAGTTAGTATTTCGAATTTGTGACTTTCATTATTTATTTTTAAAAATTGACGTTATTTTTATTCAAAAAGAAGTTGACGTTACTTATATGAAACAACAAAATTCGATATCGTTTTTTTAATAAAAACTCGACGAATTAATCATGTTTTTAGGGTATTATAAGTTATTATAAGTCACGAATTAATCATGTTATTATAAGTCACGTTAATCGTGTAGTGTATTAATGTCTAAAAAAATTAGTCATTTATTAAAGTCAAAACTTAGTGTCTTGCAAAAAAAATACATTTAAAAAAAATTTATGTTTTATAAAAGAAAGTATAAAAAAAATACATTTTTTTAAAAAGTTAGGTTTTATAAAAATTTGAAAAAACAAAGTTTTTAAAAAAATATAGTTTATGCTAAAAAATTTGTCGAGCATTTATTAAGAAATGATGTCAAGTTTTTTTTTTAATATAACTAACGTCAATTTTTTTAAAATAATAATATAAAATATAAAGATCAAAATATAATAACATGATTAATTCATAATTTTATTCATATTATTCATGTCAAATAATATTTTAATGTGGTGTGAAAATTATAAGTCATGTTATACCCATCCCTCAACAACACCTAAAGGTGTGAGAATGTGTCCCGCCTCACTGTTTTAAACACACCTATAGCTGTATAGTTTTTTTAAAAAATAATCTTAGTAAGCAATACCTATTAAGAAAAAAAAAAGATATTTTCATAAGTTGATTTAAAACAAAAAGTCTCTTGTCTCGGGACAAAATGTATCCCGCTTGCCTTTTCCCAAGTGTGATTCCCATCCATGTCTGCTTTACTAAGAAGCATATTCCACCCACTTGTAAAAAGAAGATTCCTAAGTGTTGTGGCCATCACGTACATATTATATATTTTTTCTATTAGAATCTTTGTGAGGCTCGAGAAATTTTTTAACCCAAAAGATGGATAAATCCCATCTTCTACGGTGCATAGTACTGACTTGAAAATTGTGTGTGGCTAAGGACCCATGTGGAGATGTACTTTTGTTAACAGTTTAGAGTGTCAGCGATGCAGGTTTCGTAAATTTATACATCAGCTAATTGTTGGCCCTAAAATAACGAAGAGAAAGATTGAGTTATATTTATTATAAACAATACTTTTTTTTTACTTAATATCTATAAATGAATCATTACATTGTATAAAATATAATCACTGTATATATAAATATAAAATGAATATGTCCAATTACAGAATTAAACAATCAAGTTATAATGATTTTTTTTCAAGAAAAAATAAATAACTATTAGAGAGAGTTTATTAAATTAAAAAAAAAAAACTCCAAATGCTCATATCTGAAATCCAAATATCCATTTTAAGAAAAATGCCTATATCTAAAACCATAAACCATGAATGAACAAAATTACCTGAAAAGGAACTATGAAGTAAGAAACTCCCCTGAAACAAAAAATTGAATCAATAGACCTAAATAACTAATTCCACACCTAAACTCCCCTGAAACAAATATGAAAGCAACAGTATAATCACTGTATATATAAATATAAAATGAATATGTCCGATTCAATAATTAAACAATCAAGTTATAATGAGTTTTTTTTCAAGAAAAAAATAAATAACTATTGATTGAGTTTATTAAATTAAAAAAAAAACTCCGAATGCCCATATGCATATCTGAAATCCAAATATCTGTTTTAAGAAAAATTCCCATATCCAAATGCCCATATCTAAAACCATAAACCATGAATGAACAAAATTATCTGAAAAGGAACTATGTACTAAGAAACCCCCCCTGAAACAAAAAATTGAATCAATAGACCTAAATAACTAATTCCACACCTAAACTCCCATGAAACAAAATGAAAGCACCAAGACAAATAAAAACGTGGTTCATGAACTAAATAACAAATTCCATACCCAAAATGAAAGCACCAGGATAAATAAAAAATTAACTTGAAACCATTAAAACAGTACCTCTTTAAGTTAGATTGTTCATGAGGAAGATGAGATAGAGAAAGTCGGTAACAATAAATTTATTTTGTAACTAAAAAAAACTAAAAAAAAAAATCTACGCTAACAACGTTTATAATTTGAACTATAGAACATTTAAAATAAAAAAAACAACCCAAAAAATTCTAGATCTGAAAAATACAAACTCATATGTGTAACTGTAGACAAAGAAAGATATAAAAAACTTCACAAAGATGGAAGAGATCACATTAATGAAAAAAGATTACATACTCACTCACATAGTCCCGGATTTAAGAGAGAGAGAGAGAGAGAAAAAAACACCAGTGTAACAGATCCATACATACCTTACAAATAACTGGGAACAAACAATAGCAAAGAAATCAAACACGTGATATTACAACAAAAAACATACAAACAATGGGGAATATCTTCTGCATCCAAGACCCACTTACTGGCTCTCCCATCTTTCTACCAAATCCACCGCTGCTACTAAACCTACGTGAGGCTTTTTTTTGTGGTTGTTTACTTTATTTACTTTGTGTTTGGTTTGTGTTTACTAAATCCATCGCTATTACTAAACCCAGTTGTTGTTTACTTAGTGTTTATGAGAGAAGGGGGAAATACAGAGAGGAGAGGATGGGATGTGCGATATGGAGGATAGGGCAGAGGCGGAAGGATGAAATGGAGGATGGGGCGGCGCAAAACGAAGAGGGAGAGAGTAAGGAGACCAACAAAAAAGACTCAATCTCATGGGTCAAGAGAGAGTCCATGGAGAGAGAAAGAGAGTTTGAAATAAAGTGAAGATGTGAAATGTATTGGGTGAGGTGAATATTTTTGATAGCGTGTAGCAGAGTAAGATATTTTGAAAGATCCGTTCCAATATATCTCAACCATTCATTCGTGTCTTGCTAGCATTCATTCTCACCATAAAATGTCTTATAAACTTATTGAATAGTAAAAACACCCTTATTACTTATATATATATATATATATATATATATATATATATATATATATATATATATATATATATATATATATATATATGTATATATATATGTGTGTGTGTGTGTGTGTATGTGTATGTGTGTGTATATATATAAGTGTGATTTCTCTACTTTTGTATGATGGTGGAAAAGATAGATAGTGTATATCGAAAAGTAATTTAAGTATGAGAAACTTAATTAATGGTTCAATAATAATATTAAGTTAATATTAATTGTTGGTTTCTGTAGCATATCGTATCGGCAGTATGGGGGAGATACATTTATTATGGTGATTTAGATACTTATGTCTCGTTAGACTGTGTGTCATAGCTAGACGACTTAATTAGGAAACGTTAGGTGTGCACTATAGTTAAGAGGTGACGAACTCAAGGCAGTGTACGTGAACTAATGTGTGTATATAATAACTTTTTATAAACAAATATTTAAATGATTGATAATGTTTTCAAAGTTTTTGGGCCTTGACCCATGTCTAATCTATTTTCAAAACATTTTAGATGCCCAGACACAAGGAGGCAAAGCTTGATGACTCATTCTAAGGATGGGTAGCTACAACACTTGTGGTGGCTTGCAGGAATTGCGTAGACGCTTCACTTATTCATTCCTAGACTAGGATTTATGATTTAGTATTTCATTTTTCCATATTTCCCCTTTCATTGATACATTCATTCAGTTTTATTTATCAGACTGTGTATTTTGATTCAGTTTATTTCAGTAGACTCGCGGTTTGAATATTTGTCTTGAAATTGATGGCTTTTTCGATATTTATCATTTATCTATTTATCCTGTGAGGATTTAGACTTGCATTAATTATGTGGATGGTTGAGTTATATTATTTTTTTTAGCATGTTGTTATATGTGAATGAAAGATAAAATTTGGCACCGGCTTAATTTAACATAAGTGGTTAGTAATTTAAAAAGTTTTAATAGTGATGCTAAGAATGAACCAAATGAGATTCATGTTTACTTAGATAAAGGACAAATCATCCGTGGTTAAAATTGGCGAGGTGTCACTAAAAGTTATCAAGAGATAAAATGTATATGATAAGAAGAAGGTGAGTCATCAATGTTAAATCCTGACCTTTAACCAAGTTTTTCACCAAAATGAATCCTCTTAAACCTAACCCACCTAAGAGAAATCTACCTAAGCAACCTATAAAGGTGACTCCAAATCAACCCTATTGTTGATGTAAAAAACTACATTCGATCTAATTAATTAATCACAGATAAAAAGGAATAAATATATGAAACACTGGATTTTGTAAGTGGTTCAGACTTATGAAAATGGCCTACGTCCACTGTTTTGTATTGCCGATGTTTTCCTTAATCTCGATGGTGATAACAAGAGATCAATTACCTCGTTATGGAGGGTGTTACAATGTATTTATAGCCTTGGGGATATCAGTATGAATAGACGATATGCCATTGTTTAATAGACGTATACATCTATACAATAAGAATGTTCATTAAATTCGATGTTCATTGAATGTGGAATCGTTGCTTGATCTTCCCAGCCAGGTGCTCTACACGCTGAGTAGGTCAGTATGCTATGTAGCTCGACACGTTAAATCCACACCACTCCACCATTAGTAGAAGAAAATGCGCTCAAGTAGATGAACATTGAGATTGTTAACCCTACAACGCAGATCCCATCTGGAGATCCAAGGAATATCCATCTCCGTTTTTTGCCCAAATTATTTGAAAAAATCAATCCCATTCCTCTTCCTTCAGATGATGATGATGACACATCAATGCATTCTGCCACAAAAGATAATCCTTTCGTTTGCCTGGCCGGAGAATCTCAGAACCCAGAGGACGATCCTTACATTGGTGACATGTTTGACACCAATATCCCTACTGAGCCAACGATGGAGGCCTTCTTCAACTCGCTGAGTTCAGCCTTTCTAACACGACGATTGGATGACCCTAAATCTAGCGCTTACGCGGATGGCCCAGATGATTTGAGGTGACTGGCCCATCTGGCCCCAGTCGGTCCCAGAGAAGATGCTCGCCGACGCAAACCGACAAGGCTAGCTAGTTTCGGTGAAAGTGGTAGGACCCCTTGGCAGGATATAATGAAGCTCTATGCCGTCTCAATGCTCGGCTGCAGCAATCAAACAACGAGGGATATAAAAAGGGATGGTTGAATGCCTTATGTGTGATGAAAGTTAATCGAGGAAAATCTTTATGGGATTACTGTGAGCCTGGATTACTTGATTTGCTTGTTCCTCCCTTTAAACTCTATGTTAGCTGGATTCCAGCTCGTGCCATTCCTCGATGTTTGATCTCCAGGTATCTTGGTGATTACCAACTCTATTCAGATTTTGAGATATCTCGTCCTGAACATTTTCTTGATCGACCATGTCCGAGAAACGTCAGAATAATACAAGTTATGAATTTTATCAATTCTCCTTATGCATTTGATGACCCTCCAGCTGGGATGGAACCTGTATTAAAATTAGAGGGAAAGAAAGCCATAGAATAGGAAATTTATATGTAATGAATCAAAATTAATGTTTATGTAATCTGCTTGTGTTTATTGAAGAAAAAAATGGTCTTTGTGCAATGTCACATCCTTGGAAATACTTTGTAAGATTTTTTTTGTTATTTCCTGATGAATGTATGTATATGTATATGTATATAAAGGGACAATTTGTTCTGTTTTACCTAGGTAGTGGGGCTTGCTCCACTTGCTGCCTAGTTGTAGTGAGTTGTCACCAATTAGTGCCTAAACAATAGGATGATTTTCATCCCATGTTCCTTATTAGTTGTAGTAATCGTGCTAGGATTACCTTGGTGCCTAGACAGTGGATGCCCCAGGAGGTCACCCATCTTCTTGTCTAGTTTGGGATGTCCCTTGAGATCATTTGTGATCAAACAGGCTTTGCCTTGTATGATTGTTATGCGAACTTTGTTGGTTAAATTTATTGGTTCCGACCAACCGAGTTTGGTGGTTGTTGAATGCCGACCAACCTTAGTTGGTGGTTGTTGATGCCATCCAACCTGAGTTGGTGTAGTGAATAGCACTAGTACTCCGAAAAAAAATTGAACCAAAAATGAATATGGAAAAACCAAAACTATTATTCCATTTAAGTGAAATATGGTATATGTAAATCTGTATTACTGATAATACTTGCGCAGATGCTCCGTATTCCATGAATTTTTGAATTCTTCTCCCTCTAAGGTTTCTATTCTATAAGTCCCAAAACGAACAACTGTAGTTACTCGGTAGGGGCCATGCCAGTTAGCCTCTAGTTTATTATGCTTCTAGATCACCTTCTTGAGCATATAATCCCCTTCTTTGAGATCACACTTCTTCAACCTTTTATTGTAGAACATGTTTGTTCATTATTGGTAGGCTGCGTTCCAAATTACCGCCTCTTCTCTAACTTCCTATATCATATCCTGATCTAAGCGTCTCATCAAATCACTTACAGGGGAGTTAAAATTAAGTACCCTGTTCGTGGGTAGTCCCAGTTGAACTGGTATAACTGCTTCACTTCTAAAGGCTAGCATGTAAGGAGAGTCCCCGGTGGCTGTTCGGGGTGTTGTGCGATATGCCCATAACACAGAGTGTAGCTTGTTAATCTAATTTCTTTTTACATCATCCAGTCGTTTCTTCAAATCGTTTAGCAGAGTCATGTTCGTCACTTAAATTTTCCCATTTCTCTGGAGATGGCCTGGTGCATAATGGATCTTTTGGACATTGGGTTGATGACAATATATCGCGAACTCCTCGTTATCGAATTGGGTACCATGGTTGGTAATGAAAGCTTGTGGCAGACCATGCCTTCAAATAATATTCTTCCAAATGAACTGGTAAACCTTTTTGTACGACATGTCGATGAGAGGTTCATGCTTAACCCACTTGGTGAAATAATCAACAACGACTACCAAATATTTGAACCTCCCTTTGGTGGTCGGCAGAGGCCCGACCAAGTCTATGCCCCATATGGAAAATGACCAAGGGGAAGTAATGGGTGTTAACAAGGCCTGGGTGTTTTTTTAATGGAGGAGAAACGTTGACATTTATTGCACTTCTTCGCATAAGCTGTGTAGTCAACCCTCATCATCGGCCAATAATATCCCTCCGTCATTATCCTCCGTAGGAACGTCCGACCTGCTACATGAGCTCCACAAGAGCCTTCGTGAACCTCTTCAATCAGGTCTTTAACTTTTGAGGGATGCACACATCCCTGTAGACATGGTATGATGCCCCTTCTATACAAAACACCATTATTCAATACATATCAAGTAGCTTAAAACTTTAACCTCTTGGCTGCAAGTTGGTCAGTTAGTATAACTCTTTCTTCGATATGCCCTGATGGGATCCATCCAGGATGGTCCCATATATAGGGTAACGAATTTCACCATTAAATCTTCATCTATGCTCCGTTCTACCAATATCTCGATAGGAATCGTTCTTCGTAGCTCGGTACGAGTAGCTGAGGCTAATCGAGCGAGTGCGTCAGCTCTCTCATTCTCCAATCTTGGTATTCTGATCATTTAGACCGCTGCAAAGGTGAACACAATCTCCATAGCTTTGGCATGGTACCTTATCATGAAGTCTCCATTCGCTGCATACAACCCCAGAATCTGATGTACAATTAATTATGAATCACTAAACACGGTAACTTGCTCTGTATGCATTGTTTTTGCTAAAATAAGGCCCACAGTCATAGCTTCATATTTGGCCTCGTTATTGGAAGTTTTAAATTGAAAGGGCAGAGTATATTCGACATCCAATCCATCAGGGCTGTTAAGGATTATTCCGGCTCCACTACCTGTAGTACACGAAGATCCATCATCATACAAGTTCCATACGGGTATACCATTATCAAACTCTTAGTCTAATAAGGTTCCCTGATGGAATACTTAGTACTTCCTCTTATCATTCTCTAGTGCTAGACTATTACCCGATAATTCTTGTTGCCCGTTGTTTGTCCCTTCTGATAGATCTCCTAATGGTAAATGATCGGGGATTATCTTTGATGATTTTATAACATCCACGGGTTGTTCTGCATTAGGCTCTTACTAGTCATAGGTATCTGGGTAAGTGAACTCCGTAATGAAATCTGCCATCGCCTACCCTTTGAGTGAGGACGTTGGCTCATAAATAATATCATACTCGCCCAGTTCTACCTCCCAATACATGAGCCTTCTGGATTTTTCTGGCTTGTGTTAGGCCTGTCTAAGTGGAATATCAGTGTACACCACTATCGTATGGGCTTGAAAATAATGTTTGATCCTCCTACTCGCTTCTATTAGAGGTAATGCCATGTTTTCCATCCTTAGATATCTAATATCTGCTCCTCAAAATGCTTTGTTGGTGTAATACACCAGTTTTTGCACTCCATCCTCCACTCTTATCAATGCTGAACTGATTGCGCTCTCTAAGACAGCCAGATACAAGTATAATTTTTCTCCCATCATTGGCCAGGATAACAGTGGAGGTGTCCCCAAATATTTCTTCAATTCTTGAAATGCCTTCTCGCACTCATCATTCCATTCGAAAGTTATTCTGAGAGTCTTGAAGAATGGGAGACATATGTTTGTTTTTCTCGACACAAACCTATTAAGAGCTCCAATACGACCTGTGAGGCTTTGCACTTCCTTCTTCGTAGCTAGAGATCGTAATTACAGCAAAGCTTTGATCTTCTTCAGATTTGATTCAATGCCTTGCTGATTCACAATATACTTGAGGAACATGTCTTCTCGTACACCAAATATGCATTTTATCGGGTTCAACTTCATCTGATATTTTTCTAGTTGATCAAAGGTTTGGCTGAGGTCAGCTAGATGATCGACGTCTTTCTCTCTCTTAGTTAGCATATCGTCGACATAAACCTCTATGTTTTTGCCAATTTGCTTTGCAAAAACTGTATTCATCAACCTCTGGTATGTAGCACCTGCATTTTTAAGTTCGAAAGGCATAACATTATAGCAGTATGTTCCCCTTGGGGTAGTAAAATAAGCACTCTCCCTGGCTTCTAGTTTCATCTTAATCCGGTTATAACTGGAGTAAGCATCCACGAAGCTCAATAACTCATGCCTCGAGGTTGCGTCCCCCAACTGATCATTTCGGGGCAAGGGAAAGTGATCTTTCGGTCAGGCTTTATTGAGATCTCTGAAATCTACACACATCCTCCACTTGTTATTCTTCTTCTTCACTATCACAACATTGGCTAACCAATCAGGATATTTGTCATCTTCAATGAAAGAGGCCTTTTGTAGCTTCTCAACTTCCTCCCGGATAGCCTGGTTCTTTTGTGGGATAAATACCCTTCTTCGCTGCTTCACTGGCTTGACCTCCTTATTGACATTGAGCTCCTAGTACAGGAAGGCCGGGTTTATCCCTGGCATGTCTTCATGACTCCATGCGAAAGCTTGCTTTCTAAGTCATAAAAATGCCACTAGTTCCTACTTTATTGACGGATCCAATAAAGCGATGATTTGAGTTATCTATTCTGGTTGTTCATCGTCCAGAATGACGTTCTTCGTAGATTCAATGACCTGACCCTTCACAAGTTGGGACTCATCCCTAGGGTCCAAAGTATCAATCTCTACATTTTCAGACTCGTCCACCTGGTAGGTGATGGTTTTCTTTCTGGCCTCCTCTAGTTCCTCCTATTCGGTAGATGAATAGTAGCATTACCGAGCTACTTTCTGGTCAGCTTTCACATATCTAACCCTAAAATTGGTCAAAAACTTCAAGCATTAGTGTACCGTGGATGGCACTGCCTTGAACTTCTTTGAGCCTAATCTCCCCATGATTATGTTGTAGGCTGATTGGACGTTCTTATCCATTATGAACAAGCATATTTTCTCTGTTCTGCAAGAAGTCCAGGTGCCAATGAGCATATCCAACTTTATCATCCCAAGTGGGAAAACCTTTTCACCGGTAAAACTAAGGAGGGGCCTGTGATATGGCTCCAACTGGGCTAGCTTCAAATTCAAGCTATCGAAATAGGGGGAGAACATGATGTTTGTAGAGCTACCATTATCTACCAAAACACATGATATTACCACATCCTTCATTCTCATCTTGACTACCAAGGGGTCGTCGTGTGGATTCAATACTCTTGCAAGATCATTTTTGGAAAAATTGATAACCAGTTTGTCTTTATTCACCTTCCTCGGTCGATCATCTTTGATGATATTTATGCATTGTATGTAAGAACAAGCTTGTGCCTCATTGAGGTAAGCTTTGCTTTTAGCAGTATGATATCCACCTCCTGCATTGCCACCTGTAATTACAATACACTCAAATGATCCAAATTGGACTGAGAATAACTCATGCTCAGGTTGCCTTGGCTTTTTAGGGAGGTCGAGGTCATCCTATGGATCATCTTCGTGGTCCCTCTTTTTGTCATCTCTTATTCAAAGAGGAGAATTGGACCTTTGCCTTCCTTTCTCGTTAGTCTTCCCACCAGTCAGGCGATCCACGAACTTACTCAATTTTCCTCGCCTAATGAGCGCTTTGATCTCATTCTGGAGAGCTATGCAACATTTTGTTGTGTGACCATGATCTCTATGGAACATACAATATTTGGACTTATCCCTCTTATCGGGGTCTATCATCATTTTTTTTGGCCAAGTTAGCTCCTCGCTGTTCTTGATCTCTTCCAGAATATGGTTTATGTCCACCATTAAAGGTGTGTAATTCCCATACTTTTTTAGCTGCTCGAGCGTCTTCTTACCTTTTGGTCACTTGATGTTCCCATTCTGCTTTTGATCCTTCTTCTTCATTGTACCTTCAGCCTTGGTTTCTACTTTAGTGTTATCATTCTTCTTCGCAGCCATGCCCTTTTCGGCGTTCATGATCTTAGCTTCTTTTGCCATTAGTTTTGCAATGGATTTGGGGGGATCTTTGGCCAATGTATAATATAACTAGTCAGCTAATAGATCACTTATCAGAGCTGTTATTGCTGTCTTCTCCTCGTAATCAATCACCTCAAGTTTCTCATTATTAAAACGAGTAATGTAATCCCTGTTACTTTCTCCTATTTTCTGCCTCACACTAAGTAGGTGTGCTACTCTCTTAACCGGCTTCGCACCGAAGCAGATGTTCCCTATGAAGAGCTCTGCCAGCTAATGGAAAGTAGCAATCTTGTGCCGAGGAAGGTTGGTCTACCATATCTGGGCTGACCCGATGATAGTTCCTGAGAATGACCTTCACTTCATCTCATCGGGAACTGTGTGGATATCATTTTTTCCATCATATTTAGGCATCACTACCGTAGCTTTAAATTTTGATGGTGTGGGAAAATCCATTATTTCTTGTATAAAGGGTGGATCCTTGGACAAAATTTCTTTTGAGAGGGTTCTTGGCCTTATGCAATTCCCCTAACCGGTCTTCCAATCACTGAATATAACCCTTCCACGCATCATTCCCAACCTCAGGCCTATTTTTTCGAGCAATAGAGCGCACTGAATTCTCCTCTTGGGATCTTTTATTAGGAGTTGCTAGGCATGATTGGGCAGAATCCTCCCTTAGATTGGTTGGTCATTGAGAATTCCTTGACGCAATCCTAGGGGGATTTTCATTCCTCCTAAGGCCCAAACGGTCAAAGGGAGAGACTCTGCTCAACCTCTCCAAAGTGCTCATTCGCTCAGGAGTTAAGGTAAAATTTTGTTGAGAATCTGTAGCTCTTATAGATAAAGCCCATCCAGGCTGATATGAAGGATAAATGAACCTCTCAGTATGATGAGAGCCACTATGCCTGGGCTGTGAAATATTTGAGAATAGTGTACCTCTGGTTATTGAAGATGGCAGATGGGTGTTTCTCTGAACGCTTTGTTGAACTGACTGGGTAGGTGATCCGTTACGAATAGTTTGAATGAGTTATCACATGGTTTCTTTCATAGCCATTTGCCCTTGGGCTAATTTGGCTACTATTCTTGTATGTTGATCGATAGTTGGAGGAGCAGAGGGGTTCGGAGGGATCCCGGTATTGTTCCGGTTACTGGATTCTAGGATCTCATCCATTGGTGATAAGTTTTTAGTGGAAAACGCTACGTATAGTCATTTTCCATAGACGGCGCCAATCTGTTGATGTAAAAGACTAGATCCGATTTAATTAATTAATCACATATAAAAAGGAATAAATAAATGAAACAAAGGATTTTTAAAGTGGTTCAGCCTTATAAAAATGGCCTACATCCACTGTTTTGTATTGTCGATGTTTGCCTTAATCTCGATGGTGATAACAAGAGATCAATTACCCCGTTATAGAGGGTGTTATAATGTATTTATAACCTTGGGGCTATCAGTATGAATAAACGATATGCCATTATTTAATAGACATATACGTCTGTACAATAAGAATTTTCTTTAACTCCGATGTTCATTGAATGTGCAATCATCACTTGATCTTCCCATCCAAGTGCTCTACACGCTGAGTAGGTCGGCACGCTCTGTAGCTCGAGACGTTATGTAGCTCGGCACACTATGTAGCTCGATGAGAATATGTATTTTCCACATAGGATGCTATGCGTCTTTATATAATTGGTCCACGTCAGCTACCTAATTTTTGTATCAACACCTATGTTTGTACCTTTTGCAATAAAAGGGGTCATCTTAGAGATTTTTGTTACAAGCTTGGGAAGAATTCTTATCTCCCTAGTCTTACACCACATTATAGCATTTTAGCTAGCCTTAAAAAACAAGTTGAGTATCTAGTTAATACATCCAAAGGTTTAATGGGAGAGTTTTTAAGGTTTTCGATAGCCTAATAAAATGATTCCAACCAAAAGACTAGAATCAACAAGGGAAAGAACACTAAGAACACATCTCACGCTTGGGTTGCAAAAGATAAGGCCAATAAGGCTTTTGTTTTTCATGTTGCTCTTAAGTCTCAAAATACCTCCCAATGGTATTTTGATAGTGGTTCCTTTAAACATATGACAGGTGATGGGAGTAAATAAAAATTTATGGTAAGGTCACCTTTGGGGATGGGAGTAAATAACAATTTATGGGTAGAGGCACCATTGAAGTTTCAGTTTTCCAAAACTAGAAAATGTTCTTGTGTTGTTGGACTCATGTATAAAATCCATGGTTTGGTTCGATTCTTTACACAATAATAGAGTTACCTCCGCCCCCCTCAAATGCCTCCTCAAACATTCCCATACCCCCTGTAACATTCCCTTCCCAAATGCCTCCTCCTAGAATATTCCCCTCCGAAATGCCTCCCCCTGGAACAATCCCCTCACAAATTCCTCCTTCAACATTTCATAGATCATCGACATTGACTCATGGTGACTTTGGCAAGTCATATTATATACAGGACTTGACCAATAGCAGGGCTATTGGTGCATGCACTCTCATTTCCATGATTGTTGGTACAAGTTTATGCAATCACCCTTTGGAGATGGGTGAGGCTCATATATTGGCTGATAAAATATATGATGGTTATAACGATGAGTCTGCGTACGTTGACCATATGGAACGGCTTCGATTAACAATGTTTTATTTTTAAACAAATTTATAATATTTTAATTATCTGGGATATCTATTTTGTTTTATTTTATATTTATTGAATGATCGAGTTGAATGAATTTTCTTTTAATTTATTTTGAATTTGTTAGGGTTGAATGAATTTGCTTAAATTATAAATTTAAAGCCTTTGTATCCAATATGACCTTTGTTTCAACCTATTTATATTGGTGACTTGAATTTTGAAAACTACTCAAAGGCTTTCCCACAATAAAATAATGGATGGGAAAGAGTCATAGAGTATGTGACAATCATGTTAAGGGTGTCCAGGAATTTATTAAGTATGCAGATAGAAATCTTAAAAGTGGTAAGATTCTATGTCCGTGCAACGATTGTATAAATAAAAAATATAAGTCTTTAGAAGATGTTAAAGTGAATTTAATAATGAGGTGAATGATGTAAGACTATAAGATATGGACATTCCATGGGGAAAAAATGTACCATATACTTCAAAAGAATTATCAATACATTACTGCAAGATGGAATCCCATTGGGTGGAAGTGGTGAACGATTCTCCATCACATCATTCTTCGACCAACCTCATTGATGATGCTAAAGGAGTCCACCACCATAAAAACCACCAGTATATGGATATGAATAATATGTTTTATGATCCAGTCAATAAACAACTTAATGTTGAATTACTCAAAAATCGAGAATACATACGGTTGAAAGCCAATGCATCTTGACCTTTCTATAAAAATTATGAAGAAGATCACTCGAAATTGCATGCATTGATTGGTTTCCATAATTTGAAGAGTCAATTTGGGTGGCCGTACAATTGAAAAATTAAAAATTTTAAGTGGGCAAAAGTCATTCTCCTAAAATAAAAACACGTTGGAAGATGGTTATCCGAGCATGAGAAAAAGCTTAAAGGGTTTAGGTTTGAACTACAAATCTAGTTATGCATTCAAGTGTGATTTAATATTGTACTCTAACTAACACGAACTAAAGAATGAATGTCTTGAATGCAATGAGGCAAGATATATGGTTTGTGAGAGAGGAAAAGACGGTAGAACAAAATTTCACAAGTATTCGCAAGTTCCACTAAAGGTATTAAAGTATTTTTCCCTTGGGCCATGTTTAAAAATATTTTTCACTGTACCATGGATAGCAAAGGCCATGACACGGAACGCTCGAGCCTAGGTGGGTGGGAATGTCATGTGTCATTTGGTTGATTCATTGATTTGACAACTTTCAAATGCACGGCACCCTGAATTCATAAAAAAACAACACAATGTCGGTCTTGCATTATCAACCGATGGGTTTTTGGTAATTTAAGCACTAATCAGAGTTATTATTCAGTTCTCATGGTGACTTTAAAGTCTCCCTCCAACACTATGCATGAGAAGAGAGTTCACATTATTGTCGTTGTTGATACCTGGGCCAAAGGCTCTCGGTGACGATATTGATATATTTTTAGCACCGTTAATCGAAGAACTTAAAGATTTATCAGATGAAGACATGGGGGAATTTGACTATCTCAAGGGACCATATTTCACACTTAAAGCATTGGTTATGTGGGTGATCCATGATTTTCCTGCCCATGGGACCTTATCTAGTTGCAATTTTCATGGTTATTATGGATGTCCCATTTGTGGGGAGAAAATTGAATCCACTTAGCTAAATCATAGAGGGCAGATTAATTATGTCAATTATCATTGATTTCTGTGGAGGAATAACCTTTTTAGGAATGACAAGTCTAACTTTTACATGTCAGTGAAGAGCGTATGGCAGAACCTTCTCGACTTTTTTGTTATCAAACTGAGGATTTGGAAAAGGCAACGAGTTCGTGGAATATGTTTCTAGGAAAACACCCTCATTTTGTATACCAAAGGTGAAAATCTAGGGAGGGTGAGAGCTCGCCTATTTTAATCACGGGTGATCAATCCATTTGGTTCATTCTTATCATTGATGTCAAAAACTTTATAAATTACTAAGCACCTATGTTTAAATTAAGCAGGTGAAATTTTATTTTTCATTAACGTAATAAAATGCGGAAGTAGAAATAAAATAACTCATCCACACAAATATAAGATTCCAAATAATCCCATGATAAATAGATAAGTATGCAATACTGAATAAACCATCGGTTCCAAAACTAAAATCCAAACCATAAGTCTACAAAAATAAAATCGAATCCAAATAAAAATTATAATAAATAAACCTGAAAGACTATTTCAATTGAATGGGAAACATGCCCAAATGGAAACTCAATCATCCTCCTAGGAATGAATAACTAAAGCGTCAAATCAAATCCTGCACGCCTCCACAAGTGTTGTTGTTGCGCATCCCTGGAATGAGTCATCCAGCGTGGCGTCCCTGTGGGTGCACACCTAAAATGTTTGGGAATTTTTTTTTGACATGGGTCAGATCCCTAAACCTTTTGAAAATATTTAGCTCGCAATTAAGATGAAACAATTAAATATTCATGAACACTTTCCATATTTAAGCTTGTGTACACTCTCTTGAGATATTACTCACCCATCAACTATTGTGCACACCTATCCTACACTTCGTAACCCTACTAGTTATGTTACCCCACCTAACTAGCCATGTTACAATTCCTTTTATTACGCTACTCTAACCTGAGTACTTCTTAACTTTGATTCATATGTTGTTATAGTCATGAACTTTCTTAATCATTTCCACTATAATTGATTATATAACATTCACACTACTTATATATGTAATATTTTCACACTTTATGTATTTAACCCATATATAATTATTTACTCTTATTATATATGTATTAGTATACTACAACCATAAACATATGTCGTGTATAATAACCATCCTCCTGAATAATAACTCACCAGATGCTTTCTCTATCATATCCCTAGGTATACTCAATCCAACCCGCTTACCCTAACATGGTTAACTCACACGGAAATAGGTAATAAAATCATAAGCATAGTGGAGGCGGTCATAGTTTCTCGAGAGTGTGGCCGAATCATACCTAAAGCGTCTCAACTTAAAAATAAACCACATAATAAAATACTGAATGCTATAACCTGGGGATTATACTCGCCCTGCATTCACTATCTAGGTGATTCATCCACATCACGCAACCACTTATTATATCTCTAGAGGGGTTTTATTTCACATAAATATCATGCACACCGATATTTATGATTAAAACAAATTCGGTTAACCCATGCCTAACACCTGTAGCACTAGCCCATAATCCCCGAGTCAAATTCCCCGATACTTAATTTATTTAATTTCGCATCCATTAAATAACCACGGTAGATTCACCTTGAAAAAATACACAGACTTACCCAATCAGCCCGTATTTAAATATTACGAATTTATTTCACTTATTTCGTTCCATAGATTCCTCACCTTTTCTCACTTTATAATCAAACATATATTTACCCATAAGTCCAATGTAATAGGTTCCCTTTTTAGTTTACCCTAAATAATTAACCTTTGAACAATTTCCAAAAATGAGAGTCCAACATTTAAATAAGCCAAATTGCTCGAAGTCAGGCATCATCGATCGATAGATGTTGCTTCGCTGACAGCTCCTTCTCCAAATTGATTTTCTCCATTTTTTCTTCAAACCTCCATGGATTCATCCCAAACTTCAACCCAATCATACCTAATGTTTATCACACATCTAATCAGGTTCTAATAATAATATAATCCATCAACCATCACTAATTCCTATCAAGACCCCTTTATTTGATGAATTGGGTTTTACAAGTTCATTCAATCATCTAATTAAATCCGATTGTTTAAATCCAAATGCAACAGATTTAACTTCTGGGTTTTGAATATAATCAGATTCCAACAACATTATCTTGTATTTCCTCATCAATTGAACATTTAATTTACACATAATGCCCAAATCACCAAAAACCAATTTACATCTGACAACCCTCCCCAAAAATGGATTTGTCTACATCTACCATGACATGAACATGAGTTTTCTGCAAATTAAATTGAGAGAAAGTTAATCACTTACCTTTTTATATTCGTAGGGTCTGATTTCACATTGTAGAAGACAAATTGATGATAGTACTCCCCAATCCGCTTTGAATTTTGGCTCCTAAACTCTCCTTTTTTCTTCCTTCTCTTCTTTTATTCCGTAGGGTTTAGAATATGAACCTTGTATGCGTAAAACTCTTAGACCTTGGTTTTTAATCCCTAATCCCGAAATTAGACTAACCGGCTAAGTGTAAATGACCCAAATACCCCGTGTGGGCCCGATAATGTGTAAAAAGGCACTAGGACCCAATAGATACCCCCGGGTACTCTATTATGACTATCTCGACCTATCCGGAACCAACCGTGCACTCGAAATCACCATCCTAGTTAATATACAAAAATTCCCTATCTTGACCTCATATAGTCTTCACGCGACTCCCAGTTGAGATTTAACACAGTCACATCGGTATCACTCGCTACGACGTATAATATTTTTCATAAGTTATTGACTACTCGCTTAGTAACTTTATTCCGTAGGTGTTAATCATTATCGATCCCAATTAATACTTTAATAAACACAAAATATTTAGTTCATTAAATTATGACACACGTGTAATTTAATAATACCCGAATTAATTAAATTATAAATACTCAGAAATACGGAGTGTTAGATACTTCCCCCCTTACAAATGAATTTCGCCCTCGAAATTAGGACGTACTTGCGGTGAATAACAATGGATACTACTACCGCATATCCTCCTCCTGCTCCCACATCAACTCGTCAGCATTATGGTGTCCCCACTAAACTCGAACTAAGGGTACCACCTTAGACTGCAACTTACACTCACTATAATCAAGTATAGCCAATGGTCACTCCTCGTATGAGATATATGGCTATATATTGATCTCCTCAAATGGAACATGCCAAAAATCACTCTTTCCTCCGGTACCTCTACATCGATTACATGTGGAACACATCGTTGACCCGCTGTAAGTGCTCTGGTAGGTCCAACCTATATGCAACTAGTCCCACCCTCTCTATAATCGGAAAAGGTACCACATACCTCAGCATTAGCTTCCATTTCTTACCGAACCTCATGATTCCCTTCATAGGAGACACCCGTACCAAAACCTCGTCACCAACCTCTAACTATATGTGCCTCCTATGTGCATTGGCATAAATCTTCTGTCTATCTTGAGCTATTCCAATGCTTCCTAAAATAAGCTCAATCTTGGCAGTAGTATCCTGGATCATCGTCGGCCCTAACAGTTTGTTATCCCCCACCTCTAACCGGTAAGTGGTAGAATGACTAGGCTGTCCATACAGTGCCTCAAATGGTGCCATGCTGATGGTGAATGGGTAGGAGTTATTATATGAAAACTCCACCAATGGAAGGTACTGCTCTAATACTCCCCCGAAGTCAATTGTACACATCCTCAGCATATCCTATAGCATCTGATTAACTCGATCTGTCTTCGTATCTGTCTGTGTGTGATACGCTTAGCTAAAAAATGCTCCTCCGTCCCCATCATCTTCTGATACTCCCTATCAGAGGTGGGACATAAGGATCTCATCATGATCCACAACAATGATGGGCGGTACCTTGTATCGATGCGTTTCTTATCTTTAAATGAAGTGTAGGGCACACTTTTTGCTAGTGTAACTCGCCTAAGGTAGCAATAACTATTCCATCTAGACCAATCCATTCCATAAACCTAAACTAAATCTTGACGTTATCGCGATGTTTGCAGCCCAGCAATGAACTCCATCAGCGTGCCTATCCATTCCGTCACTGGAATCACCAATTTATTATAAAATTCTGGTTAATCATCTCGGATCAACCTTTCCATCTATGAGTGGGGCACTAAGAGACAACTTCACTATATGTCTTACTCAACACCGATCAACATACTCATCATTTCACATTAATTGGTACATCTTACTCCCTTTTCCCGAGGTACACCAAAACTGTATCTCGTGCCTCCCCCGCAAAACTACACAATTCCTGGGTCATTTTGTTCTAATAGCAATCAACATTAGGCTTATGTGCAAGCCACCCTCAGCATTTGACAGTCTAAGACTCCACTCCATTTTCCCAAAATAATTGGATCCTCTCTAATGAAGAGATATATTTTCTAGGTCTCTCCATTGTCTTTCAACCCATCTCAGGTGTGATAGTTCTCCTTGTACATACAAATTAAGACTATCGTCTTTCTCAAATAAAGTTCAGTACATTGTACTTTTTCTATTATGTTTCTACTAACCCACAGGCATATTTTAAACCCATTTATTACCACGCCCTGTTATCTCAGACAATATTGAAAGTCAAACAAATCAGGCACCCATACACCCCTTTTCCCGTGCATATTTGCACAAGCATCACAAGCATCACATATGTAACATAAATATCTCGAAGCTCGGACCCATATTCTCGGTGTGGCTATACCACAAGGTTATACTCTTTTACCCTACTAAAAATTATTTAATTCTCCTCGATATTGCCCCACCCATCAACTAGTGGTGCAAAATTTTCCCCAGTGCTCCCCACATAGCACTGCCCGACTCCACAGACCTCGTATCATATAATAGATCCCAACTCATGGTTTCATCCCCACACTCGTGTATTAGCTAAAGTTATGAACCCATCCCCTAGTGACCAACATATCTCTTATTTCTCGATATTCGGTGGGGTTCAAGTGTGGATCATCTCGCAAGAGAAATCCAAATAAGGAACCCCCCTCAATACACTACTTCCTAGCATTATCGGTTTTCAACTTCCGTAGGCTAAAGCATATAACTGAGACACTCAAAACAATACCCCATGCATAAAATTATAATCATTGACTCCAATGTCTATAAAGGAATCATATGATATGACGCTCGGAGTATCACTAAGTCCCCAACACTAAATCGATAACTAGCATTATTTCTCTTTACTCGATGGTAAACTCGATATACCTTGAATCACATAAGTAAAGTCCCTACGCACCGAGATCGATATAATGAGACAGCTATATACTCTGAAGTCTCCACTACTTTATAATATAAACATGATATCAACATTCTTCCAGGTATGGCATGAAAAAAATAATACATCATGCCCCAGGAACAACGAATAAGATTGCCTTACTATAATAGCCTACCGTCGCTCAAACCATCGCTAACCAATCCACACCTCGGATAAAATCATACATGTATACTGTAAGAGGGTAGTTTAGATAAGATGGAGGCGTAACCCCTTTTGAGTATGGTGATGACAAGGTTAATCAGTAAACACTAGTGATTTAGCCACAAGACAGAAAGAACAGTTTGGAACGTATGAAACCCAGTTTAAACTCACAATATAATAAAGAACTCAGAAATAACATAGCTAGAGGGAGAGAGAAGTAAGCACCATAGATACACCTTGGTAGGTAGGCAAACATACTAAAAACTCTCAAGGATCTCTGTCATGTATTAAAATCTTCGTAATAAATGACCAATGGTGGGTGGCAGAACTCTCTGGTTTAATAATTCTCTCTAGTAAATCATTTTCTCTAGTAATAACTTTTGAACTCTCAAAAAGATCATACTTTCCTCAAAGGTGGTTGGGGTCCTTAAATAGCCCCCCCCCCCCCCCCCCCCCCCCCACCACCCCCGAGGCAACTCAGTCATTAAAGACTGAAAGACATCCCTCATACTTTATGTCACAACATTAAATGCCTGATGCACTAGTTGTCTCCTACGTCATAAACATTAAATGCCAAGACATGCCTTTTGCCTAACCACTGTGTGTCAGGGGGTTGTTGTCGCAGAGGTGGCTCACCAACTGCCTGACAGCCCCAAATACCACGGTGGTTTACTCAAGTGCATGTCTGACATTGTTTAGATGGCTAGTGACATCACTCACAGTAGATGTGACATTAAGTAGAGGGTCGTCTGGTCCATAACTCAATGCCCGATGGAACTCCAAGCTGCTCCGCTTGAGGTTCCACGGTCAGGGTCCTTCGGTGTTTTACCAGGTGTATCTAAGATGGTCAGGACAAGCCCCAACGGTGCCTTACTTCTCAATCCTCCAAACCAAGTCCCTCTAAAGTTCCCATGGTGAGGTCATTCGATAGGGCATGAAATCCCTCCCAGGTCCTGCCATGCCTGGTCTCTCGTGAGTACCGTTTGACCTCACCCAAACTGTACTATTATTACCGTTATGTCATTACAACCGTTACGGCTTTACAGTGAATGTAATCAAAGGTACAATATGATTAACACAACAAGCTGAAGTATGAGTTGCCACGCTGAGCTGCCTCCCCAAGCTGCCACGCTGAGCTGCCTCGCCAAAATGCCACGCTTGAGTTGCCACGCTGAGCTGCCTCCCCAAGCTGCCACGCTGAGCTGCCTCACCAAGATGTCATGCTTGAGTTGCCACGCTGAGCTGCCTCTCCAAGATGTCACGCTTGAGTTGCCACGCTGAGCTGCCTCACCAAGATGTCACGCCTGAGTTGCCACGTTGAGCTGCCTCCCCAAGCTGCCACGCTGAGCTGCCTCACCAAGCTGCCACGTTTGAGTTGCCACGCTGAGCTGCCTCACCAAGATGTCACGCTTGAGTTGCCACGCTGAGCTGCCTCACCAAGATGTCACGCTTGAGTTGCCACGCTGAGCTGCCACATTTGAGTTGCCACGCTGAGCTGCCTGACCAAGATGTCACGCTTGAGTTGCCACGCTGAGCTGCCTCACCAAGATGTCACGCTTGAGTTGCCACGCTGAGCTGCCTCACCAAGATGTCATGCTTGAGTTGCCACGATGAGCTGCCACGCTGAGCTGCCTCACCAAGATGTCACACTTGAGTTGCCACGCTGAGCTGCCTCACCAAGATGTCACGCTTGAGTTGCCACGCTGTGCTTCAAGCCCCCTCTACATTTTCCCCCTCGTGGAGAGATTTATTGGGACAAGAAATGTCTGCACGAAATGACTCAATCTTGATGGATTTTTCTTTGTGTAACCGTTGGAACATCTTCTTCGTTGGGGCCTTGTTAGATAAGTTTGACAAAAAAATTGGTGCCAAAAACTCAAGCTTGCTGAAGAAGGCAACGCTTCCTGTTCTCTATGCGTCATTTCATTAATGACGTGCGTTTTCTTTTCAACTCCCGCAGCACTTCCCGAAGTGCCACGTGTTCATGTGAAATGATTACAGGCGGCGGTGCACGTGCGAGGGTGGGGAAATCTAAACGCCAAACTCGAAAGTCTCAACAACCATATTCAAAATATTTTGAACCTTAAACACGTGGGCCTCAGGGGTCTCTTTCCACTTCTTCCTTCTTCTTTGCTTATTTCCTTACTTCGTTATTATCTTCTTCATCAGACTGTCGCTTCTTTTTTAGAAAGAGAGAGAGAGAGAGACTCCATTGTTGCAAGAGCTATACCACCGTTTGTAATCGTCCGTACCCATTGTTGCTCTCAATCCCTTTTCTCTCGAAGCTTTCTTTGTTATAGTTTCACTATTTGTCATGGCGTCTTCAAGCAACCCCACCATTTCTGCCACCAGTGTTCCGTCCGTCACCACCACTGCTGCCTCCACCCTGGGTGCTGCTCGCCAAGAACAGCTGAGATTTTACCGTCGCTCTCCCATTTTTGAGGAGGGTGATGGCTTTGTTGTTGCCTGTAAGGCTGTCTGCTTTTCCTCCAAGTTTGACACCCTCTTGTTGGGTGATGAGGACGAAGAGGTGTCTAAGTGGGGATTTCTGCCCTTAGAAGGAACTCTCAGATTTCGCTTAGAGCGAGGGGACTTCCCATGGTCCCATATTGAGTTTGAAGCACTCGGGGGATCCCCCGCGCACTTTGCTGCCTGGAACTCTCACATGCAGAGTTCCTATACTGATGTCCTTACTAAGATTGGGCTGCAACGGGCAAGGTGGTTTGGTGAGTTTACTCTATCAAAGAACAACGCTGCCTTGCCTATACTGGTCTCTCGCTGGAACGTGGATACTCATACGTTCATTGCTGCCTGGGGTGAGTTTACCATAACTCTGGAGGATGTGTGTGAGATCCTGGGCCTTGATGCAACAGGCCATGAGCCTTACACCGATGAAGCTCTCGATGCTCAAGAGACTGCGGATCGTTTGGAGTTGGATCGCATATGCCGAAGCTGCATCGGTTCTTCCAACAAAGCTACTTTTTCTCCC
Source organism: Sambucus nigra (assembly GCA_949130495.1). Lineage (NCBI taxonomy): Eukaryota > Viridiplantae > Streptophyta > Magnoliopsida > Dipsacales > Adoxaceae > Sambucus > Sambucus nigra. Next base: position 731,459,271 of record OX422211.1, read on the forward strand.
TTGATCAATTATTTCTTCCAGAGTTCTAGTGAAGGCAGCTCTTCATCAACTGCCCCTGGTCAAGGTACGCCGTTGGAGCTTCCTGCTTACATTCTTGTGGTTTTGTCCCGTTTCTTTTTTACGGGCAAGCCCAACGATTAGCCCCGAAGAGACCTCATCAACCTGTCCCTTCGCCTAGCTCAAGGCATAAAGCTTCCCCTGGCTGTAATTGCCTTGGGATCCCTGTACACCTGGTTGGACAGGACTTTATTTGACATGGAACGTTCCATTGGCCGTTATAACCTGGCCAATTTTGCCAACAGTGTGCTTCTAACCAGCTTTCTCTACTTTCGCTTTCCTGCCATAGCGGCCAAGCCCAACAGTCCTCCTTCGGCTGAAACAATTTTGCCTCCTCTGTCCTTCATTTATCATAAGAGGCAAAGCCGAAAGGAGTTAATTTCCGTGATTGATCGTTTTGAGAGTTTCGTTATGAGGCCCTATCAAGAAGAGGCCTTTTTTCATACTTGTAAATTTTTTCATCATGATGCCAGATTGATACAGGACCCCTCTCCTGACATTGAGGATCCCTCACTTTCCGTGGTTCTTCTGCTTTCTCCTGGATATCTTCCCTCCTACACCGAGTGGGGATACACGAGCGAGCATTATAATCCCAGCCGATGCAGTCGTCAGTTTGGGTTTGACCAGGGGGTGCCACGTCCAGTTTTCCAATCATCAAACCCCAAAGTCTCCTTTGGCGAGGCATGCTCCTTGTTTTCTTCGACTGCTGCATGGGGGATATCTTCAGTAATGGTTGGGCGTGTCACCATTCCCAGTATTACCAGGCATGGGGATGTGACCCCTCTGTTTGCCACCAAGTATTGGCCGAGGCAACTAGCTGAAATTGCTGATTTTGTTTAGGGAGAGCCTGTGTATCCTCCCGTTTCTTCATTTTTTGCCCTGGAGTTAGGGCTAAAACGCAACTCTGTACTTGGGATAGAATTCCCTCTAAGTTCAACCCACAAAGCGCCTCCCAACGAGCTTCCCCCACTTTGTGCCATGGTCCCAGTTGCCACGCCAAAGTCCAAAACTGCTGCTGTGAAGAAGGCTGCCCTCTCTACTGCAATTACTACCGGCGAGGGGGCTTCTCAACCACCTGCTAAGAAGGTAAGAACGGCCAAGAGTGGGACATCGAAATCGAAGTCGAAGTCCCAGAAGCCCCAAACTCCCGTGGCAGCTTTTCCCATAGCCTCCGTTCCTCCTCCCATGCCTGCTGAGATGGCTGAGCATGTGAGGAAGGAGGCCCAAGCAGAAGTAGACCGAATAAATGCTGAGTATCAACGACATGCAGTCGTTGTCCCTTCCTTCGTTGATTTCCCCACGGTGGTGGTGGATCCTTCAGAGCCAACGGCTAAAAAGAGGAAGAGTTCCAGGGTTCCTCAAGGGGTCAGCATTAGTGCAGCTAGCTCGAGGAAGAAGACTCTGGGCACCAAGTCCCAGAAGAAACGGACTCCTGAAGTACACTTGACCCCTGAGGTGCAATCCACCCCTGCCCCATCAGTTGCTGCTAATCCTCCCTCTTCGCCCGTGGTGGTGTCTTCTCGTTCTCCTTCTGAATCGGAGGTATGTATGGCTGACAATTATTATCTCCTTTTTGCTTGAGGGCGACTGTCTTTACTTGTGTGTATATTTATCCCTCCCCCCTTTCTTTGACAACTGTTTTGCAGGGAGTTGAAATAGAAAGACCAGACCCTTCCAGTCCTCCCGTGAGCCCTTTTGTGGGGGGACGCTTCGGTGCATCTCATACCGATGTGACTCCTCCCCGTTCCCCCATGACAGGGCTTACGTATTCTCGCCGTGGAGTCAGCCAACGTGCGAGGGAAGTTATTATGGGAGGTGATGACGTTGATCAAGCGAGTGATTCCTCGCCTGAAGTGGCACATCCCGAGATAACATCCTTGGTCCCTTCTGACTCACAGGCCTCACCTGAGGTTCCTCTGCCCATTGTACTTGTTGAGGAGAGTGAGCCCGAGGTATGATGTGATCTATAATTTATTTTTTGTAGTTGTTTCGGTCATACTCTTTTCGTATTTGGCCTACTGAATTATGATATGTTTTGGGTACCCCAGGTGGAAATGTCCTCATTGTTGGCGAGCATTCTTCTTCCAACGATGCTGATGAGGCCCCCGACTGTTATTCCTTTGTTTAGAACCATAACCGAGGTAAGTAACACGTCGAGATACTTCTTCATATTTTCTGTGCCCATTCTTCTTTTCTAACACTTGGCTTTGTGCACAGTTTTCTCCTAATCTTGCACCAACTCCTGTAGTGAGGGCCCAGGTTGGTGTGTTTACACCCCCTCCTGACGTGGCTTTGTTTGAGGGCTCAGTGTCTTCTCATGATGAACCCAATATGCTGGCCCTTGTGCCCTATATGGGTGATCAGGTTTGGACAAGCGTGGAGGCTTCTGCGTCCAGGGACCCCGTTATGCCATCTGAGGTAATAATCGCTCCCCCAATGGTTCCTGTCCCTGTGGCTGCCTCAAATGCTCCCGTTGTGACTGAGGTATATTTTTCTTGCTATCTTTCGTTAAGATTTTCCATAATCTCCATCTTATGATGTTTCATAAGATTGTTCTTAAACTCCCTCTTATAACGGTGACTTAACAACGAAGACACTTGTTAAGTTTTTTTCACAAACTCCACCTTATAACGGTGACTTAACAACGAAAACACTTGTTAAGATTTTTATATAATCTCCACCTTATAACGGTGACTTAACAATGAAAACGCTTGTTAAGATTTTTATATAATCTCCACCTTATAACGGTGACTTAACAACGAAAACGCTTGTTAAGATTTTTTATATAATCTCCACCTTATAACGGTGACTTAACAACGAAAATGCTTGTTAAGATTTTTTATATAATCTCCACCTTATAACGGTGACTTAACAACGCAAACGTTTGTTAAGATTTTTTATATAATCTCCACCTTATAACGGTGACTTAACAATGAAAACTCTTGTTAAGATTTTTATATAATCTCCATTATTTGGGATTTTTCTTTGCAGGTTGCTCGGGAAAATTCGCCCCCAGTTCTCTCACCTGTGGGTTCTCCCTTCCGAGAACCTGATGTTTCGGAAACTTCTATTCATGATGATTAAGGTTCTATAACTAGTGCTGAAGTTGAGAACGAATCTGGGTGCGAATTGCCTCTTCCCGACCTAGCTCCTCACTCGTTCTGCCTCATGGTGCTTCGGCAGTCTCCTCAAATGCCCATCAACCATCGGCTGGTGATTGAACAATTGGTGGATCGCCATCCTGAGACCTTCACACCGGATTGCCTGCGCTCAAATATTCATGTGATGAGTCACAGACTGCAAGGCATGGTGATCGTTGTTGCTGAAATTGCCAGTACCCCCACTGCCAGTGTTACCAGATCCCTTCTCAACCAATTTCTAGGTTTTCTGAAGGAGTTGGGACGTGATGGTTTCCGTTTTGACTGGCTTATAACGTATCTGAAGACTTTGAAGAACCAGCAACTGATCGGCCAGAGGGAAGTGTTACGAAAGCACCAGGAGGACCAGGAAGCTGAGGAGGCTAGGTTGGGCTTATTGGCCCCTCTTTTGGAAGCCGTGGATCAAGAGGTGAAGGATGCCGAAGAAGCTTTGTGCCTGGCCAAATTGAAACGTGAGAAACTCCTGATCGAACGTACGCAAGTGCAAACGAGGCTGGAGGTTTCCATTAACGCCCAACGGTCTTTCACAGCAGCTTCTTTGGGCCTGCCTGGAGATTTTTTTTCTTCCTCGGATTTATCTTTTCTTTTAGGGTAGTTACTTCTTTTTCTCTATGTAATTCTTGGACAATAGTTTCCAAAGGAAATTTTGTAATACTCTATTGTTTATGAATGAAGAACGCATACTTTTCAATCCCTTCATGTGTTGTGACTGCTGTTGTGTGCTATAGAGTTTTGTGTTTCTGCAATTCTTTATTCTAAAAAAAAATGTCACCCAAAACTTGTATATTTATAATCAATATAACATCAGCTCAAACTTGGTTATTTTACACATGATAAACCTTCAGCCACTTATTGTTAATCTTAAATGGCTTGTCTTCTTCTATCTTCGAAATTAAGCAATAACCTGAGTCATGAGCTTCCTTCACGACGAAAGGTCCCTCCCAATTGGCTGCGAATTTTGGCAGAGGAAGTCCCCTAATGTGTTTCACCGCTGCTTTCAAAATGAGATATCCCTCTACAAACCTCCTTGGTCTTACCAGGTTATCATATGCCCTAGAGAGTTGCCTTGTATACATTTGAAAATGTTGCATTGCGTTGTCTCTGTGTTCATCCAATGCCTCCAGCTGCACATGCCTGTTCTGAGGGAGCATGCTACTTCGCAAGGCGTATCGAGCAGAGGGAACTTCCAACTCGACTGGAAGGATTACCTCAGCCCCGTAGACAAGGGAGAATGGAGTGTACCCTGTGGGCTTCCTCTTCGTCGTTCGATAGGCCCACAACGCTGCTGGTATCTTGTCATCCCACTATCCTGGAAAGTCCTCCATCGTTTTAGCCAGGATATTAACCAGAGTTTTGTTAGTTGCTTTGACCTGATCGTTCCCCTTCGGGTATGCCACCGTTGAAGTGTGATGAACGATGGAGTACTTGTCTGTAAACATCGTTACTTCTGAGTTGACGAAGGGAGTCCCATTATCTGAGAGAATAACCTTTGGGATCCCAAAACGGCAAATGATATACTCTCTGATGAAGTTACTCACTACCCCAGTCGTTGCCCTTCTGAGTGGTATCGCTTCAGCCCATTTTGTAAAGCACTCCGTTGCTACTAGTATCCATATCTTGCCCCTCGATGAAGGGTGTACCGCCCCCACGAGGTCGAACGCCCAAGTGTGGAAAGGATAAGGCGTTGCTAGAGAATGTAAGTACACCGATGGGGCATGGATCATATTTCCATGAAGTTGGCAAGCCTTGCATTTTAGGACAAATTCGGCAGAGTCTTTCTCCATCGTTGGCCAATAATATCCCAACGTCATCAGTTGATCATATAACTTGGACCCTCCTATGTGAGCTGGGTCATGGGCTTGTTTGAGGACCTCAGTTGCCTCTTCTTTCGTGATGCAACGCAATGGCTTGTTGAAGTACCCCCTTCGATAAAGCTGCCCCTCTTGGATATAGAACCTCGGGGCCCTTCGCTTCAGTCCCATCGCATCCACTTTCTCCATTGGGACAGTTCCATCTTGAATAAAGTCGATATAGGGCTGCCTCCAGTCTGTTTGGGCTTCTATGAAATGGCACTCAGCTGCTTCAAAAAATAGCTGACACTTATCACAATTCCGTTGTAGTTCTGCCGCATCCTGTTTCATTCTAGGCCAAAAATATCCCCCCCTTTGAATTCTTCTATAGAGAGGTATCTCAGTTGTTTCGCAGTGCTCCTCATGTGTTTTCTTCAACCTCCGCTCTGCTTCCTCTGGCCCAATGCATCTCGATAACCATCCCCCTGCATTTCTGAAGTAAAGATTTCCCTAGTTTGTAAAGTATTGGGCCAATTCTCCTAGCCGCATCGCCCCCTCACCAAACTCCAGTTGCTTCTTAATGTCTCTTCTCCAATCCGCGTCTCCCTCCATCGGTAGTATTGATTGCACCACCGAAGGAGATGTTCTTCGTTGGATTGTAACGATAGTCGTATCGCTCCTCATGACCATCTTTTGAGCAATACTGGCATAAGCGTCTGGATGACGGTTCATCGTTCTGGGATGTCTTCTGATTTTGGTCCGATGGAACTGGCTGAGGAGCCTTTGAATGATTGTTCTGTATGGTGCCAAACTCATGTGCTTCAACGCATATTCTCCGTTAACTTGCTGAATTACTAAGTTCGAGTCACCCTTGATGCAGAGTGAACGAATTCCCCTTCGAAGAGCCTCCAGCAACCCTAGTACCAACGCTTCATATTCTGCTTCGTTATTGGAGCAAGGGAAATCTAGTTTGTAGGAAAGGCAAATCTCCTCCGTTCCTTTTGAAAGGATGACCCCTGCCCCTCCTTTTTTTTCTGCCGAAGACCCATCAAACTGTATCGTCCATTCCTCATTGGTTGTATCCAGATAGTTGGCTTGTAAGTCGTCTCCCAGAATGTTTTCTTTAGGTGGTTGAAACATTCCTGATGGAAAGATTGCCAACAGATCAGCATACGCCTGGCTCTTGATAGCACGAGGAACCACACACTTTAAATCATATTCGGAGAGAATAAGGAACCACCTAGCTGCCCTGCCAATCAAGATAGTTCTAGCCAACAAATACTTAATAGGATCACATCTAGTTACAATATGAATTGTAAAAGACATCAAATAATGTCTAAGTTTTTGTGCTACAAAGACTAAGGCCAAACAATGCCTTTCTAGGCTGCTATATCTAATCTCTGGCCCATATATGATCCTGCTGAGGTAATACACTGGCCGTTCTTGCCCGTCAATCTCTTGTGCCAGCAAAGCTCCAACAGACCTTGTAGTGGAGGTGAGGTACAGCTGCAACGGTACTCCTGCCTATGGAGGAACCATGATTTGTGGTGAAACGAGCAGCTTCTTCAACTCATCAAGCGACTCCTGGTGATCCTTTTCCCACCTGAACTTTGTGTTCTTTCGCAGCAGCTGCATCAACGGGTGTGTTACCTCGGCCAATCCCGGTACAAATCTTCTGAGGTAGGAGACTTTGCCGAGGAAACTTTTTAGCTCCTTCGCCGTTCTTGGGCACGGCATCTCTAAGATCGCGCGTTGTTTATCCTGGTCCATCTGCACCCCTTGTCGATCAACCACAAAGCCTAGAAACTTCCCGCTTGTTACTCCAAAGACGCACTTCAATGGGTTCATCCTTAATTTATACTTCTTACATCGAGTAAACACCTTCTTTAAGTCGTTTAGGTGGGACTCCTCCTTCTTCGATTTGATGACCAAATCATCCACATAGAATTCTACAAATTTGTGGAAGCAATCGTGAAAAATGGCCATCATTGTTCTTTGATAAGTAGCTCACGCGTTCTTAAGTCCAAACGGCATTACGTTGTACATGAAATTGCCCAACGGGGTTCTGAATGCCATTTTGTCTGCGTCCGCGGGGTCCATCTTGATCTGGTTGTACCCTACGTACCCATCCATGAAGCTATACATCTCATGCCCATCCGTGGCATCTATCAAGCTATCAATGGAGGGTAGAGGGAACTCATCTTTGGGACAAGCCCTGTTCAAATCTCTAAAATCCACACAGATCCTTATTTGACTCTTGTCCTTCTTCCCTACTGGCACAATGCTAGATAGCCAAAGGGGATGCTGTATTGGTTTGATGCATCCTGCTGCCAATAAACGCTGAACCTCTTCCTTAATCTTCAAGTCCAACTCAGGTTTATAAGTCCTTGTTGCCTGTTTCACCGGTATACCTCACTTCCTCATCTAGCCCTTCCATTTGGGTATACCTCCATGCAAAGACATCTACGAACTCCTGGATTAGCCCAACCAGGGCTTCTCGCTTCTCCTTACCGAGATCCTCCGTGATGAAGATAGGCCTTGGGTCTTCCCCTTCTCCTGCTAAGTTGAACTGCTCCAACTCTTGTGCCTGGGGCCTTGGTTGATTTGCCATGTAGTCTGGTTCTTCGGTGACCTCCTCCATGAACTCTTGTATGTTGGAGTTGTCTATCACCATGCACTGTCCCTGCTGATCCACCAAGAAACACTCATATAACGGGTCAGCCCCATCCTCGGTCTCTTCGGCCGCCCACTCACATCGTTATAAACGGTATACCACCTTCCCCTATTCAGTGACCACCTTCTTGCACTGCCTGTTGGTAGTTGTTGCCACGGCCTTCCTCTTTCTTTCTCTCGAAGCCTCAGCGATCCTTCCCCCTGAAAAGCGACTCAGCACGCTTTGTCGTTGGACCTCATGCTCCATAGGATCCAATCTAAGCCTTACTTTGCTTTTGAGCTGCCTCGTGGTACTTTGGGTTCGAGGGATCACCTGATGGGTTTCTTCGGCCCTCACCCCTTCGTTACTCGTGGCTTCTTTACTTTGCTCGTTCAGAGGCCCCATTTTATCTCTGATCGAGGGAACCCATGCCCCCTCCATTCTTCTCGTTTGGACTCGAGCATCCTCCTCCAACTCCGTATAAAAGGCCGCATCTATAAAGTGAGCTTCTTCGATAGCAAAAGGCCTTTTTGTAGCCCTAATGGTCACTTCTGTTCCTTTGACATTCGCCTTGGCGCATTGATGATATGTTGAAGGAACTAAACCTTGATTGTGCATCCACACTCTTCCTATTAGTAAATGATAGGAAGTTGCACTTTCTATTACATGGAACTTGATGTGGGAACTCAGATTTCCCATTACAATTCCCACATTCACATACCCAATGGATTTGGAAGATTGGTTGTCATACCCTAAGATTACGAGAGGCATGGGGACCAACCTTTCTTCTGGGATATCAGCTGCGTGGAAGGAGTTGATCGGCATAATGTTGATGAAAGCACCCCCATCCATAAGCGTTCTTACGAAACTAACCCCGTTGATACTGGCTGTCACATACAAGGGCCTGTTATGAGGGAACCTTACAGCCCTATCTGCATCGCTGAAGGTCACCTCTGATAGGAAATTTTTTACCAGCCTCGCCATGGGTCCCCTCCATTTGAACGAGAGAACCGCGTCCTTCTTCGTGATGTCTACGATCGCCTGAGTTATTTCCAGTCTGCTCTCCTTTGGTATCCCCACTTGATCGAAGAACCAAGCGAATTTTGGGGATTTTGAAACTGCGCTGTATTCAACGACTGCCTCCATTTCCTCGCCCTCAACGTTGTATACGTCTTCCATGTCTCTAGCGCTTGCTTCATCGTAGGCTAAAACTACGTTAGCCATTCCTGTGGTGCAACATTCCAGAGTTTCTTCGAATTCCCTTTGCCTCATTGTTAACCTTCCTACTTCTCCTTCCGCCTCATCATCGTAGGCCATCACCAAGTTGGCCCCATGCGCTGGAAGTGGGTTGTTGTTAACGTTCTGTGGGGGGATCTACAGCGTCCCCGCCTTCATGTACTTGTCAATGATTCTTCTTAGTGTGAAGCAGCTCTCTGTCGGGTGCTGGATCTTTCGATGAACCTAACAATACCTAGGATCCGCCTTCGTTGCGTCATCGGGTTCCCCCGAAGGAACGCCTTTTGGCAGGTAGACCGTTCCGCCTTGGACCATGGCGTTATAACAACTCACCGCCTCTTCTATCGTGCATGGTAACGGTGGTGGGTCTTCTCTATCCCTTCCGAACTTCCTTTTGTTGTCCTTCTTCGCCGCCTTACCCCCATATGTTCCTTCGGTGTATCCCACCCGTGGGGGTTGAGGCCTTCCTCCCCCAGGTTGTATCGGCTGTCTGAATATCATAGGCACCGCCACCGGGTTTGGTCATATGACCAATGAGATGTTCCTTGCGTATTTTAAGAATGCCAAAAAAGTTCCCTCACGCGTCTCATTGATAAGATGGCAAATGTACTCCGGGAGTAGTCCTTCGGCACAGATTTGTAATAGTTTGGACTCCTTGGCCTCCTCTCTCACATCCAGAGACCTTTCCCTGAACCTCCGAACGTACGCCACCAAGTCTTCTCCTGGTCGTTGCTTCTCTCTCCCTAGTTGGGTCAGAGTGAATTCATCCTCTGCTAGAAAGAACTTTTGGACAAATAGCACATGCATCTCTTCCCACGTGGAAACACTTTTAGGGGCCAAATGAGAATACCACGTGTATGCTTTATCGGTTAGGGATTTGGAAAACTCCCTCAACCTGAGTTTCTTGTTGTTGCAATGCGCCCCTAGGTGCTCAATAAAACGTTTAATGTGCTCTTTCAGATTCCCACCCTTCCCTGTGTATTTTTCAAAGATGGGGGGAATATAATCCCTCGGGTAAGGCTCATCGTTGTATTCCTGAGGATAAGGTGTCCTAAAGTCGTCATAGACTGAAGCTACCTCGCCTATAGACTGTGAGGAAGCCTGCACAAATTTTAACATCTGCTTTTGCATTTCTCTCCTCATTTCCTCCATGGACGATGGGGCAACGACCAATGGGGGTGTTGGCTGAATGACCGTTATAGTTGGAGCCATCGTTACAGCTGGCGCCGTTGATACTCCGGAAATTCCCATTGCTGGATTCACGACGGAGGGTATGCTTTCCGGGGCTGCTCCCGTTGTACCTGCGCCCGATGGAACCGTTGGAGCTGCCCCCGGCGTTACGAAGGAATTGGCTTCAAGTCCTCCCAGCACCGTTGAAGCTGCAGGAGTTTGCAAAAACTCATAGAACTTGCTCATGAGGAGGGTCATCTGGGCAGGTCCCAGCCCAGCGCTCGTGGAAGCCTGCGTCACTCCTTGAGCACCCGTTGTTGTCTGAACTGGGGGCACTTCTATTTGAGGAGCTCCGCTCCCTAAAGCCTCCAATTCTACCGTTGCTTGCTCTTCACTGTGTTGGATATCATCAAATTTGAGCCTTCGATTAACGTTATCTTGCACCATACTGCTTCCTTAGAAGAATGCCTCCCCAGCAGAGTCGCCAAATGTAAGAGGGTAGTTTAGATAAGATGGAGGCGTAACCCCTTTTGAGTATGGTGATGACAAGGTTAATCAGTAAACACTAGTGATTTAGCCACAAGACACAAAGAGCTGTTTGGAACGTATGAAACCCAGTTTAAACTCACAATATAATAAAGAACTCAGAAATAACTTAGCTAGAGGGAGAGAGAAGTAAGCACCCTAGATACACCTTGGTAGGTAGGCAAACATACTAAAAACTCTCAAGGATCTCTGTCATGTATTAAAAGCTTCATAATAAATGACCAATGGTGGGTGGCAGAACTCTCTGGTTTTATAATTCTCTCTAGTAAATCATTTTCTCTAGTAATAACTTTTGAACTCTCAAAAAGATCATCCTTTCCTTAAAGGTGGTTGGGGTCCTTAAATAGCCCCCCACACCACCCCCGAGGCAACTCTGTCATTAAAGACTGAAATACATCCCTCATACTTTATGTCACAACATTAAATGCCTGATGCACTAGTTGTCTCCTACGTCATAAACATTAAATGCCAAGACATGCCTTTTGCCTAACCACTGTGTGTCAGGGGGTTGTTGTCGCAGAGGTGGCTCACCAACTGCCTGACAGCCCCAAATACCACGGTGGTTTACTCAAGTGCATGTCTGACATTGTTTAGATGGCTAGTGACATCACTCACAGCAGATGTGACATTAAGTAGAGGGTGGTCTGGTCCATAACTCAATGCCCGATGGAACTCCAAGCTGCTCCGCTTGAGGTTCCACGGTCAGGGTCCTACGGTGTTTTACCAGGTGTATCTAAGATGGTCAGGACAAGCCCCAACGGTGCCTTACTTCTCAAACCTCCAAACCAAGTCCCTCTAAAGTTCCCATGGTGAGGTCATTCGATAGGGCATGAAAGCCCTCCCAGGTCCTGCCATGCCTGGTCTCTCGTGAGTACCGTTTGACCTCACCCAAACTGTACTATTATTACCGTTATGTCATTACAACCGTTACAGCTTTATAGTGAATGTAATCAAAGGTACAATATGATTAACACAACAAGCTGAAGTATGAGTTGACACGCTGAGCTGCCTCCCCAAGCTGCCACGCTGAGCTGCCTCGCCAAGATGCCACGCTTGAGTTGCCACGCTGAGCTGCCTCCCCAAGCTGCCACGCTGAGCTGCCTCACCAAGATGTCACGCTTGAGTTGCCACGCTGAGCTGCCTCACCAAGATGTCACGCTTGAGTTGCCACGCTGAGTTGCCTCCCCAAGCTGCCACGCTGAGATGCCTCACCAAGATGTCACGCTTAGGTTGCCACGCTGAGCTGCCTCACCAATATGTCACGCTTGAGTTGCCACGCTGAGCTTCCTCCCCAAGCTGCCATGCTGAGCTGCCTCACCAAGCTGCCACGTTTGAGTTGCCACGCTGAGCTGCCTCACCAAGATGTCACGCTTGAGTTGCCACGCTGAGTTGCCTCACCAAGATGTCACGCTTGAGTTGCCACGCTGAGCTGCCTCACCAAGATGTCACGCTTGAGTTGCCACGCTGAGCTGCCAAGTTTGAGTTGCCATGCTGAGCTGCCTCACCAAGATGTCACGCTTGAGTTGCCACGCTGAGCTGCCTCACCAAGATGTCACGCTTGAGTTGCCACGCTGAGCTGCCTCACCAAGATGTCACGCTTGAGTTGCCACGCTGAGCTGCCTCACCAAGATGTCACTCTTGAGTTGCCATGCTGAGCTTCAAGCCCCCTCTACATATACCATATGTCTCTAGAACAAATACATCCACTAAAATATATCCTCTCAGTGACTGGACCCATTCCCCTTCTTGTGGAACTAAAGAGAGCCCCGCTTTCCAACAGTATATATACACATGCAATGTAATATTAATGATAAACCCACTAAACCCGTCTCACCCATGAATATAGTGCTAATAGAATGATGTGACTCACTCGTGTCACATATATATTATCCCATTACCCATGAATAAAATTCATTACTTCAATTGCTAGTGGCGCTGGTGGTTCAAATTGTCATTTGACATAATACTCTCGTCCAAATCGAACCTAAAACTTTTATAGCTGTTGCCCATGCTGGGCATCCCTCTCTGTGTTATTCCCCCATCTATAACCCTTTGGACACGTCAGGGTTGTTCCTCTCTCGAAATTGGTAGCCTTAGTCCCGATTGCTATCCCTGTTGTTTCTTTCGATCCGCTGGCCCTGTGGAACACACTGTTGGCTCTGACAGCCCTTAGTGAATCCACCATCACTAGGTAGGAATTCCATTTATCTACATCATTTAAATTGATCCCCCACTGGGTATTCCCTAGTGGTGCCTCACCAACATCATCAAATCCAGTCTTGCCCTTTTTTTACTAGATTCTCCAACTCTCTTAGCTCCCTTCACATGGAAGTGTTGCTATATACGGTGAAAAATCACGATATTTATGCAATCTACATAGATCATCTAAGCCATATTTCCCATCAGTGATGGTGACTCCAACTCGTGACCCCACCATTCATATTAAGGACTCCTTCCTCCTCTGTATCCATCTCATCGAACGTGTGGTTCGCTAAAAAGGTAAATTCTTTCCCACAATTGACCTCTGCTCGACCCTCCTGTGATAAGTAAATAAATTTCATTCGACTCTCTATCTAAATAGCATGTGAAAGAACTTGTGATCAAACTGCACCCGTACCCAAAATTCCTCGATACAATAGTATCCCCCTGCTCATAGGTGGTTACTAACTCCTACCACTGCAATACTGTTCCTACGAGCTCCAAAGATGCCAAAATTGGTTTATGAGTGTCACTATACTCCACTATACTCGAATTCTTATGGATATTCTCCTGCCATTGTCTAATTAGTACCACATCCACATATACCTGCAACTTTTGTGGGTGTCCCTTTTGAAAGGGACCTCTAACTCTCTTACTTATTAACTGCACCAGGTGAGTCATAATCGACACCACTTTCTGCTGCAGCAATGCTTGGGGAGAACTACTATTCTCTAGAGGTTATCCTAGCGTGAACTTCCTGAACAATAATACTGGTGACTTATACTGTGGTAAACCATCCCATAATATTCTGTGGATATAGCTGAGTCTCTTCTCCCGCAGTCCTCCTAACGGTCCTTATTGGTCGTCCTATATTGTTCGTTGTACAAAATCCAACTGCACTCGTATATGATTCGCGTCAACTATACTCATGGAAAACCCTAACAGTGTTTCACTCAAACAATGTTTTTCAATCAAGTGATTTTGTACGAAAAATAGTTTTGGTTTGGTAAGAAAACTCTCAAACTATTTTATTTTCTCTCCCTCTCTCCCCTCTCTCTCTCTCTCTCTCTCTCTCTCTCTCTCTCTCTCTCTCTCTTTTCTCTGTCAAATGGAAGATATGCCAAAAGTCTTCAAATGCTAAGGCAATGGTCTCTATTTATACTAAGCTGAGAAAGTTTTGGATTGATGTTTGAAATCAAGTTCTAAGATCTATTGAATTTGGATCTATCAAATCCACAGGCTACTAATACACCGGAGCATCGCTCTATCTTATTGGTCCATTTGATTTTCACGAGGATTAACTAGGAAAGCATGAAGACCATCGATAAAACTGATCTAGTGGTTTAGGATTGGTCTTAGGAATGTGAGAGACAGAAAACAGAAATTCAGCCAGCCATAAAGCTACACATGGCAGTCACTCAGACGTTAAAAAAATGCATGTTTTAGGTTTAAGAAAAATCCTATTTTGTAACACAAATGTTTGAGCCGATTTTTATTCTACCCAAACAGGTTTTTTTAAAGAGGAAATGTTATTTCTAATTAACAACCTGAACTTTTTAAATCCAAATTAAAATGTTTGAAAACTCAATTTAATGTTTTTTAATAAATTGTTAAAATTCTTTAAAAATCGAGGAAAAATATTTAAAAATAATTTAATGCACAAACTATGAATGAATTGTAATTGTGTCCTAAGTGTGTCATTTTTACTTCCTTTTACCCTGATTTTGTGGTTCTTGATTTAGCTTGTTGCCGATTTCTTATCTTCAATAGACCATGGAGAAGAGCTAAAAAATCTATAATATTTTGTATATGTATCCAAACCAGTTGGAACTCCTATATGGCACAGATGTAAGTAAGTCAACCATATAGTGTATTATCAATCTTCCCCTTTTGATATTAGAGACAAAATTCCTTTGAGTACTTAATACTCGTGGGTAAAAAAAAAAATCCTAGATTTCTATATAAAAGAGCTATTCTACCCATTCCTATCCTAGAACAAAAAATAAGATAAATTCAAAATTATATTCCTCAACTTATTACAAGCCAATACGCTAATAAGGTAAGAATGTACAAAGGATTTGTAAATCAAAATGCCTGAAATAAAACACTTTCAGGCATATTAGTTGAATCAGAGATATATATAACATGATAAGCTCAAAACCATACTCAATTCCTTCTCCCCCAATTTTTCTCAAATAGACAACGGGGTAAAAAAATAAACAGGGAGATGATGTGAATCATTCTACCCAAATATTATCATAAATAATGCTAATATCAAGGATCTCATACATTATCAAGATAAAGGAGGCATCTTTTATCATTTGATAAACAACCATACCCTAGATCCTCATAAACCAATTATAAGTATGAAAACTATGAAGGACATGACAAATATGAAGAATATACTATGTAGGCATAATCATCCCTATGGCCTTCCTAAATGATTCAAACCTAATATTGTCCAAAGGTTTAATAAAGAGGTCAGCTAATTATTTTTTGATATTGAGATATTCAATTTCAAGTTCCTTATACTCGACTAGTTCCCTAATAAAATGATGTCTAGTCTTGATGTGGTTAGTGCGTGAGTGATGGACATGAGTTTTATATATGTTAATAGCACCCTGATTGTCATAAAACGTAGTAAGTTTGTCTTCTACAATACCATAAATGCATAACATTTGTTTGATCCATAAAAGTTCAGCACAACAACTACTCGCATCGATATACTTCTATTCGGCAGTTGAAAGGGATATACAATTCTATTTTTTACTACTCCACCCGACTTGATTATTTCCTATATGGTAATAGGCCCCATACATGCTTTTACTATCGTCAGAGCATCCTGTCCAGTCAGCATCTGTGTAACCAACTATAGAGCTAGTAGTGTATTTTTTATACCAGATGCCAAAATTAAGTATGCCCTTAACATTTTTTATGATTCGTTTTACACACAACAGGTGACAGTCTTTAGGTGCGCATTAATATCTTGCACATACACATACATCAAAAGAAATATCTCATCTAGATGCAGTGAGATATAATAAACTCCTTATCATGCTCCTATATAAAGTAGGAACTATATTTTTCCCATGTTTATCTTTAGATATTTTTGTGGATGCGCTTATGGGTTTACCTATTCTTTTGGCATTATCAAGACCAAACTTCCTGACAAGATCAGTGTAATATTTAGAATATGTTATGAATAAGCCATTACTAAATTATTTAACTTGTAAACCCAAAAAAGTATTGCAATTACCCCATTAAGGACATCAGGAATTCAACATGAATTATATTATAAAAGTCTTTTACCTGGTTAATGAAGGTGGAACCAAATATGATATCATCTACGTACACTTGTGTAATCAAGACATGGTGTTCAATTTTCCTAACAAATAATGTCTTGTCATTTCCACCACGCTAAAAACCTTGATTGGCTAAAAGGGCCGAGAGGTGCTCAAACCAGCCTCTAGGAGCCTTCTTTAAGACATGTAAAGACATTTTAAGTCTAAAGACATGGATAGGGTACGAGGGATTGACAAATCTCTTTAGATTCTCTACATGTACTTCATCTGACAAAATAACATTAAAAAAGGTGTTCATTTAAAAAAAAATTGAATTGAAAATGATACCCAATGTCTAAGAGTAGACGAACATAATCGAGTCTTATGACGGGAGAAAAAGTCTGGTCAAAGTTTACTCCCTCTATCTTAGAATATCCTTGCGCTACTAACCTAGATTTGTTTCTGACTACAACCCCAGACTCATTATTTTTATCTTTAAAAATCCAACGGGTTCCAATAAACTTTTTATCTTCAGGCCGTGAGATTAGATACCCAACTTCAAGACTCTAAAACTGGACAAGCTCTTTTTGCATAGAATTGGTCCAGAACGAGTCATAGGGGGCATCGTTTACATTTTTTGGTTCTACTAGAGAAATAAAACATGCAAATTTAGCCACATTTTGAAGTTAGGATCTTCTTCCCACTAGATTAGACGGGTTAACAACAACCTTTTTGAGCGGGTGGACTTTAGAAACCTAGGTTGGTACTACAAGGACCTCAGGTTGTAGTGAATAAGCTATCTGAGGAGAGTTCGGGGTAAAAATAGTTTCAAACTCATCCATGACCACTAGTTAACTATCACAACTCTCTCTGCTTGTGTCATTTACAATTACATTAATTGACTCCATCATGGATTTAGTACGCAGATTTTAAATACAGTAAGCCCTGCTTGATTCAGAATAACCAAGAAAAATCGCCTTATCACCTCGGGTATCGAATATTGAAAGATTTTCTTTGTCTTTGCAGACATAATAAATACTCCTGAAGGTTCAAAAGTACTTTAAGTTGCCTTTTTTAGTTCACCACAGTTCATAGGAAGTCTCTTTAGTATTTTTTCTGAGGTATACATGGTTAATAATGTGGCATGCCGTTTGGACTGCCTCAACCCAAAAGTATTTTGGCAACCCTTTGGCATGTAACATACCCCTAACCATCTCTTGAATTGACCTATTCTTGCGCTCAGCAATGCAATTATGTTGCGGCGTCTTAGGTGCAATAAATTCATGTTTATATCCATTAACTACACAATATTATGTCTCACCGGAGTCTTTGAATTATCCACCTCTATCACTCCTTATACGACATACATGGGTATCCTTTTCATTTTCAATCTTTAAAAGTATTTTAAGAAACTCTCAGAATCTGTCCGGTTTTTTTTTCATAAAAGCACCCCAAGTAAATCGCGTAAAGTCATCCACCATGGCAAGGATATAAATGTTACCACAAAGGCTCACAGTTCTATAAGTACCCATAATATCCATATGGATTCAAGAGGCTTCAAAGTTAAAATATCCTTAACTTTCTTATGAGCAGACTTACTCATCTTCCCCACTTGGCAAGTATGACAAATAGAGTTAAAAGTGTTTTTGATTTTGGGTAAACCTCTAACTATTTCTTAGGAACTTAATCTACGTAGGTTATTAAAATTCGTGTGCCCTGAAATGATATTCCATAAATTATAATCATATAATCTAGCTATCTTAAAAGATTCATCACTACGAATCACTACGTAATAGTTATCTAGGGTTTTGTTTCCCAAAAGAATACAATTGCCCTATTTATTTAAACTTTTGCAATTGGTTTTAGAGAAGGTAACTGTGTGATCGGAGTCACAAAAGTGTGATATACTCAGGAGATTAGCATTAAAACCTTTAATTAACAAGGCATCAGTTAGATCAGGAAGCCACTCTTCACATAGTGTTCCGTTGCCAATGATCTAGGATGAGACTCCATCACCAAATAAGACACTACCTCCAAGGAATTCTGTCTTATTTGTTAATTTCTCATCCCTGGTTATGTGTTTCGAACACCCAATAATCCAAATACCAGCCAACTGAGGTGAGTTGATCCTTATAAGCAATTATAAGCACATTGCACTTGAGTTGGGATAAACGTTCATATTTTTTAAACCAAATGGCCCTGGTTTTAAATTTTTTCTTGGCCTTGGACTTACAAAAGGTTTGAGGAGTCCCTCTAAATGGTTTCTTCTTAGTTTTATGTCCCCCCTTTTCTTCCTATAGTTAGACTTTTGAGTGGTTTTCTTAGGGAGAACATATGTATTCCTACTCTTCCTAGAATAGTTCAAGTTTTGATAAAAAGGTGTGCATAGATGTTTTTGAAAACATTCGATAATTGGGTTTCCATATACATTGCAATAGGTATAGTACTTATACGAGGTAGGCTTTAGTCTATCACCTAAGTATTTAAATATAGGTGTGGTCACGATTGACATAATAGTTCTAATTGCACCAGTCTTAGCGTTTTATCCGAGGTCTCCTGCAGGTTTCAGCTTGGCTTTACCATTAGGTTTCATCTTTTGATTACACATATTTTGTGTTGCTCTAGAGACAATAACATTTAAAACTCCTTTCTAAGGTTTTTGCAAAGATTGGCCTTTTTTACAAAGATTACAGTATGAGTTGAAAGAGTTGTAATTGTTTGTTTAATTGTTTTCTCAAAACCCATGCCATCTTTATCTTTAGAATTCAGTTTTCTACCAAAAATAGTATCTTCATGCGACAATAGCATTTGAAACTTTTTGTTTCGATTCCTCCAGTCCAATTAATGTAGCCTTGTATCATTTCTCTAAAATAACATTTTTCCCAGAATGATGTTTTACTTTTGAAGAAAATTCTTGTTTTCTGTCTCATGTGCAACACATTGTGTAGTGTAATCTTCAGCATTTTTCCTAACAGTTTTACTAAGTTGTTCAGCATGTTCAGTCAATTGCTTAACCATTTTGTTCAGTTTGGCACTACTTTAAAGTGTCTTAGTGTAAAATTATGGAATATCAGGTAGGTTATCATTCGACTCACCAAGTGAGGTTTGTGCACTGTCTCCTAACGTTTCATTTCTTGTAGTGGGACTCTCACACACGTTCAATTCATCAATGGAATTATCAGTTTCACTCACCAGAAATATCTACATCATTTTCAATAGTAGTTAAAATAATATGTACAGTAGAAGGGGCTAGTTTAACATCAACATGCATAATAAGACTTTCAACAATACTTTTAATATGTAAACACGCTTTGATATCAGAACATATAATCTTGACAAGGAAAGACATGCATCGTTGGATGACCCAGTTCATCTTCTTCAGAGTGACTAGAGTTATCCTAAATTTTGCACATATTAGAACTGACATTGTTATTGTTTAGTTTGATTCTATAGTTAGCAGAAATGTACCCCGATTTGACACAACAATGACATTTGATAGTACGAGGTCATTCTTAGGCCTATTATTGTCCTTGGTCAGTTTGTCATCATTTCTGTCATGAGGTCTCAACTAGGTCTTCCATGTTTAGAAGCCACAGAGTTTCTAAACTTTATAATTTTCTTCTATTGTTTGCTCATAATGGTTATCTAGTTATCAAAACTATCCAAAGCACAATCCTCAGTAAGGTCTAAATCAAAGTCAAGTGGGTTCATTTTAGGGACAGCCACTTGAGATTAAAATACCATATTAGATATAAAGGATCTTTTGATTTGGGTGGTTATTTATTTCTTATACTCTAACATTTCTACAGTTTTAAGCTTGCTACTCAGTAATTCAAGAGTTAGGAGGGGTGATCCATCTCTTCTATATCATAATGTTTATTGTCAAATTTAACACGTAGGTATAAAAACATTTTAAGCACAATTTCTTTTCTATCATATATTATCCAATTCGCATGCAATTTGATGACAATATCAGTTAGCTTATTGTAGAAATCATCAAAAGACTCGGTCTCATCCATAATAAGGAATTTATATCGTTTGAATAGAATTTGGGTCTTCTTAGCCTTAACATGTTCATCGCCTTCAGGGGAAATGACAAGGGTATCCCAAGATTCTTTGGAAGTGGAGCCAAAAAAAAATACGTTCAAATTCATGATCATTAATAGATATAGATATGCAGTTATTTCCCTTATTATTGCTATATGACTTTTCTTTTTCATCTTTGGTAAACTCACAGAGACTTTTCTTAATTCATATAGTGTTAGTTTCAGCCAAAGGCTTAGTAGGGTGAACATAACCATTTTCAATCATGTCCTAGACATCATCAGCTAAAGTCCCTTGGATGAATGCAATAATCCTTACTTCCCAGTAAGGAAAATTGTGTCCATCAAAGAGGGGTGGACGGGACAGGTCACCAAGCTTCTCAAATATTTCATCCATTTTAAGAAAATAAGATTTCAGAAGAAATTTCTGGAGTTTCAGGGTCAAAAATAATTTTGATAAACCCCCTCTGATACCACTTGAAAATCATCACTTAGTTTTTAACACAAAATTAAAGATTAAGTAAACTCCAAATTAAACTCATTTAAGAAAGTCCTTTTAAAAAATCAGAATACAAGATGTGTAAAAATATTTAATCTAGATTTAAGATTGGATAGGTTAGTTACCTAGGGTTTTAATGAAAAACCTAATCTAGTCTTTGTCAAAAACAAACCTTGTAAGCATTAAGAATGGAAAGAAGTAATGTTTTAACACAGGTAATTTTTAACGTGGTAAAATCTCAATTTGATGAAACATCCACGACTCCCTCTACGGATTAAAACAAAAATCCACTAAAAAGCGTTTACTAGAGATTACAAGCTCGTGAAGAAAATCACACAAGATATTAAAGATAAAGGATAAAATATATACCTATAGAGCTAAACTCATCCACGGTATCTGATTCTGACACTTTTGATCTTCCTTGTCGTTCCTTGCTTTGACTCCTTGCTTCTTACTCCAGTGACCCAAACAAACAAGATCTCTCAAAGAAATAACACACTTGTTATGTGTTTGTGTGTGAGAGTGACAATGACTCTGTAATGCCTAAAAATGCAATATGCAACTCATGTATCTCTTATATTATACAAACATCCCTCTAAATCACAATAGTTCTATATGAGATGTGAAGTTTCAATTTTAAGAAAATGAAACTTTTACGCAAAATAAAATTTTTAGATATGAAGTTAGATCTTAACAAAAACAGATCTCAACTCAAATTTTATTTATGTATAAAACAAATTTTACGAATTTTAAAACTTTGTTTTAAAAAGAACTTTCATATTTAAAAATCATAAGCATTTTTCAAACTTTCTATTTCTAGAATTTGAAATCAGGGAGGTTGGATCTGAACAAATATAGAGGAAAAATAAAACCCTAACAAGATAAATTATTTCTAAAACAAAAATACTAAGAAACACCTAAGATGTAATTGAAAATGTATCTCTGTTGTTTCACTCAAAATTTCTAAGAAATTTGAGTAAATCTTTGAGAACGTTGTTTCTATGAGAGAAAATGTTTTATGAGGGCTTTGACTACGAACCAAACACTCAAAAAATCTCATTGAAAACCCTAATAGTGTTTCACTCAAGCTATTATTTCCAAAAAATGATTTTGTACGAAAAATTGTTTTAATTTGGTAAGAAAACTCTCAAACTCTTGTCATTTCTCTTTGTTTCTCTCTCTCTCTCTCTCTCTCTCTCTCTCTTTTCTCTCAAGTGGACAATATGCCAAAAGTCTTCAAATGCTAAGGCAAGGGTCTCTATTTATACTAAGATGAGAAAGTTCTTGATGGTTGTTTGAAATCAGGGGCTGAGATCTATTGAATTTGGATCGATTAGATCCAAGGGCTACTAATGCAGTGCTGCACCACTCTATCTTATTAGTCCATTTGGTTTACATGGGGATTAACTAAGAATGCATGTAGACCATCGATATAATGGATCAAATGGCTGAGGATTGATCTTAGGAATGTGAGAGATAGAAAAGATAAATTGAGCTACCCACAAAGCAACACGTGGCACTCACTCAGACGTTAAAAAATGCGTGTTTTAGGTTTATGAAATAAACTATTTTATACCACAAATGTTTGTGCCAATTTTATATTCTACCCAAAAAGATTTTTGTTAAAGAGGAAATCTTATATCCAATTAACACCCGGAACTTTTTAAATCCAAATTAAAATGTTTAAAAAATCATTTTAAATGATTTTAAAAAATTGTTTAAAAATTCTAGAAAAATATTTAAAAATATTTTAAAACACACACACACACACACACTATGCATGTAGTGTAATTGTGTACTCAGTGTGTCCTTTTTACATCCCTTTACCCTGATTTGATGATTCTCGGGGTAGTTTGTTGCTCATTTCTTCAATATACCGTGGAGAAGACCTCAAAAATTGATATTTTATCTATATATCCAAGCTAGTTGGAACTCTTATATAGTACAGACTCAAGTAAGTCAACCATATTATGTGTTCTCAGTTTATACACATGAGAGATTTTAAGTCTATAAATCCATAAGAATGAATTTTACACATGATTTATTCTAGAAATTTCATAACGTTTGCATGAACATGCTTTTTTAAGACCAACGACATTTTTCTTTCTTCAAAATTTGAGTAAATGTCTATTTATATAAAAATCCCAATTTTCTCAAGAAAATCTTGAGGCATTTGTTCATAAAACATTTTCAACAAGAGAAATAGTATCCCAAATATTTTATTCCATAAAATGTTTAAATATCAAGATTTCTTGAGAGATGTCGTTTTTCTCAAAACTCATAAAATCACTTATAAACCATTTTATACAAAACTATATGAAATAATTTCCTTAAATCAAATATACATTCTACTCTTACCAAATCTAACTACAAGCCTAATGTTATGGAAAATAATGTTCTTAAGATTAAGAGAAGAGTTTTCCACCTCTAGGAACCTCCAATAATGGTTGGATGAATGTAGAATCAGATGACTAGCTCCACCAAGCTTGATCCTTGAAAGCTCCATGAAAACACCCTTAATGTTCTCTCCAAAATCCCCCAATAACATCTCCAAAATTCATAGTTTTGCCAAAAATGGTGTAGATAGGTTTTATGAGCTTAAATATGGAAGAAGATGGTTAATCGTTGGTGGGTTTGGGTGAAGGGATGGTGGTGCTAAGGTGGTGTCTGGTGGTTGAGCTCCATCGGAGCTCTAATTGGTAGAGAGAGAAGTAAAATCTGATGGAAAATTTCCTAAATGAGCCAAAGCCTCATCAAAATACTCCAAAAACCTTAAGGGTCAAATCCCAAAAATTCCCCCACCTAAACCCTTTATCCCACATTTTGATCTGATCCGTTGAGAGTTTGACACGTCATCCAATACGACGATACACATCATAATAGCACATTAAAATGTGCAAAAATTTTCAAAACGTTTCCCGGTTGTTCGAACAACTTTCAACCTCATTCGAACGAGATCCCATTTCATTGGAATGACAGTTCTAAAGAGTAAAAAATAAGGCAAAATCGTAGGGTTAAATGGGGCATGATAAGCACCTCGTTCGACCAGGAATTACCCCTTCATTCAAATGACTGAGTACTTAATTCGATCGTGGCTTTCCAATGAGATTCCAAAGAGTGAGGAAAATCGACCATTTTCTGAGTCTTTAGAAATCATTCGATGCTCGTTCGAACGAAAAATGCTCCTTGTTCGAACAATAACGAAAATTACCTATATAACTTTAAGCCATAAAACTCCAATTCAATTGTGCGGAGGCCACTACGATACCAAAATTTGGCTTATGATCCACCACAACAAGCCCATAGTCCAATTGGTCATACCAAGTCACCAAATCATACGAATACGGTCAAATTCGCGGGTGCAGGTGTTTTATTCTTCCATCCTTAAGGAATTTCGTCCACAAAATTATTAATCCATAATTTAGTCAAATTCCTGAGTTAATCAATCCTCACTCTAAGTCATAGGGATCGTTTAAGGATGGATTATCAAAATCCTAACCACAAGGAAATCATCCTATTTCAATCACCGGAGCCGTCACTAAAGAACTGGACATGCAACACATTCTAGTGCTCCCTATCAGGCTAGCCATCAAAGTCGTGCAACAGTCCTCGAGTCTTCACTTACCCTTTGATATACTGAATCAAGTCCTAAGGTTTCATTCCTAACACCCAAGGCATCTAGCGGATCAATATTACCAAGTGATTGATTATTACCCAAGTGCGAACCGAAGCATAACTAACATCTCATTCATTAATGAAAATTATTTCAATCCTTAGGAGTACACACCCTAAGTCTCCTCAAATTCTTGGCTCATCCTAACCACACACGTTCTCTTAAAATCGATAATTTCCTCACATCGTTAGTCTTGCACTTCGAGGGGCGACATGTCAACTAAGTTGTAACAACCCGTGATTTTCAATTCGGCTTTAATTAAATTAACTCGAGTTTAAAAAAAAATTGGAATCTATTTAATTTTGGTATGTGAAAATGTTGGTTTTATATAGAAAAGGAAGGTTTAAAGTGTAATTTAAATTGGGATTAAAATTTGGAAATTATAAATTTTTGTATAAAAATCGGGGGGGGGGGGGGGATCCGACCTAAAAAAAATAATAAATAAAAATATTCAACCGTCCAATCGAGCTGAATTTTTTTTTCCAACCTCATCTCGCCTTCAGCTAATACGCCTCCAAATTTCAGCCAATTATATGGGTCCAATTGTCTCAAATATATTTTTTAGTGTTTTTATCTAAAACACATTTTAGCCTTCCCAAAAATCAGTAGCCTCCTCTATTTTCATCTCCCGCTATCTTAAAACCCTAGCCCCAATTTTATTCAATATTTAACCTATGATTTGAAGGCTTATTTGGTATTTTCTGGAGTTTGGGCGAGAATAAGTTTGTATTGTTTTCGTGCGAGGAACGTAGTGGTGTTATAAGAATTTTGAGGCAGAATGTTATGAGTTTCTTGTGATGATTTTAAGGTACGGAATTTACACAATATGCTCCTTATATCTCTCGAGAGTAATCATTTGTTCCTCATTTATTTGTACTCATATTGTTGATATCATGATGTTTATTGGAATTTAAAATATTGATTTGATTGAGATATTGTATTTGTTGATGGGCTTGGTGTCATGAAATTTTTTACAACACAGAGAATGGTCACCCACCAATAGTCCAGTAGTCCAATAACTAGGATGATGCTTTATGAAGCCTAGGTGAGGTGAGTTGAGGCCTGGTAACCTACTGATGAGTTATTGAGAAATTAAGTTGGTATAATGCTCGGATGTCGCATTGGACTTGAATTCAGATTCGTCTTGTTGCATATTATTCCCCGTTATTATTTTGAGCATTTATTCTTGTCATATTGTGAACTTCCCTATATTTTTCTTTTAGTGGAAGGTTAACGTGGATTTGGAAGCTATGGATTTTTGGAGGATTTTAGAGTACGACGTTTGGAGGGTTTTATTTTTGTATAGCTTGGCAGTGTAATTTATTTGGAGAGCTTTGTATTATTTTTTTAGTGAAATTTAATTGTAATTATTTTTGAAGTGTAAATTTTGGATTCATTATATTTATTTTGTGAAATATAGGTGCTCGATACTAATTCTTGAGGATTTGGTTAGTTTTAATCATAGTAGCGCCTCGATTTTTTGCACGGGGTGTTACATATAGTATTAGAGCTTAGGTATACGATAACCCTCGGGTCTTTGGGTTTGGGTATAGCATGTGTGTTGGATGTGTTTCATTGGAGATGGGGAGTTTTTGTCGAGGACGTGGTAGGTATCGAGTTTAGGATTAGAAATCTTGATGTGAGGATGTTTAGAATTGATTTGAGGCCTTTAATGTTGTGATGATTTTTGAAAGATAGAATTGAGTAGTGATTTGTGAGAGAGCACGTGGGGAAATATGCGGGTTGGATTAGGTGTATGGGCCCCTAATCATAGTTTTAATGGGTAAGCATTTGTGCACCGTATTTTATCTCAACCGTTAGGCTTCGTCGAATTTCGAGGACAAAATTCATGTGCTAGTGGTGAAGTACGTAACAAACATTGATTTTTAAAACGATTTTAATTATATTAACTCGGATTTCGAAAAAAATAAAATTTTAGGATCTATTTAATTTTGGAATGTAAAAACGTTGGTTTTTATATATAGAAAGAAGGTTTAAAGTGGAATTTAAATTGGGATTAAAATTTGAAAATTATAATTTTTTTGTATAAAAATCGACGGAGAATCCAACCTAAAAAAATAATAAATAAAAAAATTTGACCATCCGATTGAGCTGATTTTTTTTGTGCATCTTCATCTCGCCTTAGCTACTACACCACCAAATTTTAGTCAATTCCAACGGTCCGATCATCCATAATGTTTTTTTCAGTGTTTATATTTGATTAGGACTCTTATTCTTTTTGTTATATAAACATAAAATGATGAGTTTAGGACTTTTAAAACACATTTTATCCTTTTCAAAAATAATTAGCCTACTCTATTTTCATCTCCCTCTATCTATAAACCTTAGCCCCTATTTTATTCAATACTGAATCCATGATTTGAAGGCTTATTTGGTGTTTTCTCGAGTTTGGGCTAGAACGAGTTTTTATTGTTTTCATGTGAGGAACGCAGTGGTGTGATCCGAATTTTGAGAAAGAATCTTATGAGTTTCTTGTGATGATTTTAAGGTACGGGGTTTACACATTAAGATCCTTAAATCTCTCTAGAGTAATCGTTTGTTCCTCATTTATTTTTACTCAAATTGTTGATATCATGACATTTATTGGAATCTAAAATATTGATTCGATTAAGATATTTTATTTGTTGATGGGCATGGTGTCATGAAATTTTTATATAGCACAGAAAATGGTCACTCGCCAATAGTCCGATAGTCCAATAGGTAGGATGAGACTTTATGAAGCCTAGGTGAGGTGGCGTGAGGCCTGGTGACCTATTGATGTGTTATTGAGAAATTAAATTGGTATATTGCTCGGATGTCTCATTGGACTTGAATTCAGTTTCATATTGTTGCACTTTATTCACCGTTATTGTTTTGAGAATCTATTAATGTCGTATTGTATACTTCCCTGTATTTTTCTTTTAGTGGCAGGTTAGTGTGGATTTGAACGCTATGGATTTTTGGAGGATTTTAGAGCACGACGTTTGAAGGATTGTATTTTTGTATAGCTTTGCAGTGTAATTTATTTGGATAGATTTGTATTATTTTTGAGAGGTATTTAATTATAATTATTTTGGAAGTGTAAATTTTGGATTCATTATATTTGTTTTGTGAAATATAGATGCTATATACTAATTGTTTAGGATTTGGTTAGTCTTAATCGTAGTAGCACCTCGTGTTTTTACATTGGGTGTTACAATATCTTTCCATAGGACCCTTCTATGAACCTAGTGTCACTCTAGGTGTACCACTATGGAACACTCGCCTGGGTATCACACCAACCCACTCACTGTGACCAAATAACACTTTGTGCTATGTTTTCTCAAGTTTTAACACTATAGAATGTCCTCAAATTGTCATCCGCCTCTTCACAGCCAGAGCTACTAATTATCGTGCTCGTCGATTCATAAGGTTTCTAATCTTAAGGAAAATAGATACTGTAAGCAAAACATGCAATCGAATGCGCAACCACATGTACACATAACTTTATGAAATACTAAAGGATAATTTAGATAAGGGCACACTCAGTTACCAAGTTCCATTGACCATGCCACGTTCAATCGCACTCTACTGATTCAAACTCCATCGTACCACAATGCAATATAATTTTTGACTACCACAACCAAGGGCACACAATATTTGACTATCGTAACTGAGGGAATACAACGAATCGTAAAGAACCAACAACCATTTTTATGGAATGCCATACCCATACAACAGACTGTGGTCAATGAAAGGAGAACATATGCCATAAGCTTTGAAGTCTAGGACTCCTCCCAAACATCCTGATTGGATCATAGCCTATCTATACACCCTGGTTCCAGTCATCAACCATGAGGAATTAGATCACGAACCATTTATCCCCACAAGATGAAAGTAATATACGAGCCCATTGTCCCTTGAGAAGTTCATAATGGGATTTCGTCCTCGAAAGTAATGTCTCCCCCTTTCATATTCGGCTAATAAGAACCGTCCCAGCTATTAAGTGGCAAACCCCTTTGTCAGCACTGACTCTATTTTTCTCTCTAGTCAACGTGACGTTGCGGCCAACCTAACACACCTAGATTTCTATCTGCTTTATCGTACCATGATCATAACCCAAACGTCTCCTTAGGCAGTACCCAACTAAGAAAACATTCAACTTATTATAACATCTAATGGTACAAGGTCGTCAGTGGGCCTATCTCCAGATTCTACCCAAACTGAATCTACGTAACGGCCATACCATTCATCAGCAACACTCTATAGCAAGTACTATATCGAGCTACACCTCGTAACTCGCACTGGTTTAGAAATACGTGCCAAGAACTAGTCCCTTCCTTGCTAGTGCTATTTTAACTTATTCTATCGACACACGTAGATATTAAAATCATGATTTGATGTCCCCTCTATGGTACTATTTTCAAATTTCCAATCCTGACATCATTAATCTTAACTCAAATAAATTTCCTACTACCCATCAAAATTGAGTACTTCACTTCCTACACTAGTCATCTTAGAACAAACTAGCATCATGACCAATCATGAAATAACTCTTAAATTTACCTTTGGAGGTATCACCACCTATTTCTACCAATTTAAACGACAGTACTAAGGACTTACACTATTCAACTCTTCTGAGATTATAACCTTAGGTTACCACATGACTTTCAATACGACCATCACTAGAACACTAGCACTCTAAGATGTTGAATTTGACTGGTTCCCAAAGGATACTAAGCACTCCCTAGCATAAACGTCAGCACAACCTTATGAGATTTCATGGCCTATGATCGCTTATCATAGGTATTCCCATATTAATTTCTCGATATCTGATCATATCCATTAGACGTTCACAAAGATACTAGCCTACAAGTCTCCACGCATGGTTCACTTTGACCGTTGAACACCTCAATGCGTCACAAGAAGTCGATTTATATTCCTTAATGATGCCACATGCAATCAGTCCCAAGGACACTCAAAGGACTTCCTTAAATCATACCCATAATGAAATCTCCTTGCATTTTACCATCACTTAGGTGCTAGAATGGGCCATGACATTTTAAATAAGAATATTATTTCCCTTTTTCTTTAAAACTTTTAAATAGGTCTAACCTACGATTCTCTCCTCAATATCCAATATAGGTTCGAAAACCTTCTTTCAAATGACTGATACCACAAACCACGTATGAAGCCCCAGATTGACACTACTACAGATTTTAGTAGGATACAGAACATCGTACACACTCTATAAGCCTCTAAATCCACACTACCGACATCACTAGGGATCCTATTCCTCAAAAGTTACATTATATTCTCTAAAACCATGGCATTGAAGACTATCTAGGATTCACTCCTATGTCACTTCAACCCATCATTATCACACACGTAACTTACTCACCACTAATGGTCAGTAACTCTCATCATAGTTTGTGATATACAACTTTCAATCGACAATTTCCAAGGCAATTACCTATAATGATAACATCCTATCAACTACAGCCGAGTACACATCCTCGAGTAATGATCGACACATGTCTACATACCAGCCAAATTATCAAATGCTTATGACAAGACACTACCCCAAGGATCAAGTTTTCCCAATCACATCATCATTATTAACTACACATAAGTACCTAACCAAGGAATTTAATGCGTCTCTATCATAAAATCACTATTGCTTAGACATGACAGTCTAGTCACTTATCCTCCATAGTTAACTTTAAATGACCCACGTCTCTAATTAGGTGGATGTTATTCACCTTTATTGACATCTTAACAGGCCTCTCACATCATCAAGGGTTGACATCAAGGCACCTCACATTAGAGAATGCGGTGTCGCCACTAATGGTCTACATGGACACTCGCACTTTTCAATCATGTCTAAATGAGAAGCGTGAAAACTACTAATGGAAAATAACATGGCCACACATTGTCTGCCATGCCAATCTCCTTGACCTCCTCATATATAACACAAACAAAAACTGTCACATGTCTAGCGTGGCCATCCCAAAATCAACACCGACGTCGGAAGATCCACTAACGACCTCACCACATCAAGACCGAAAGGAACCTTGAACCTAAAGATCTGATACCATTTGTAATGCCCCTTCCATAATTTATGGGTTAGCCATGGTCAACCCGATCTGACCCCAACGTTAGGTGTGAAGTGCAATGAGATAACCTAAGCAATGTTGCTAGTCCAATTTTATTTAGTTAACATTTCACTTGATTAGCATGTGATTTAAATTTAAATCAATCTAAGTGAGGGACCCGTGGGAAGTGTATACAACCCATCCTTGGACCCCCTTATCCCTATAAATAGAGGCCATGACCACACTTTGAAAGGTACTCCTGAACATACCTCTAAAACATTCATAGAACATTATCTCGAATTCAGAGTTGTTCCCTTCCTAAAAAGTCCATTGCCCACATTCCATATCATCCTTTTCTTACTTCATTTAGTAAATTCTCCCCATATCTTCATACCACCTTCATCCCATTACAAGATCAACATATCTATACTCAAGATCAACATCAACTATTCATAAGTAGGTCCAATTCTCCATCCTTTTCTCTAAATTCTCTTTTTTAGTATTAGTTGCATTATTTCTACTGTAGCACTTTATTTATTTACATCACCTATATTAATATCAAACCGTTATCAGTATTAGTTGCACATACTCTATTTTAATAAAAAAAATAAAAATTAGAAAATAGGGTTTATCTATATATTGGAAAAGACGAATTCTCACTCTTAAAGCACATTTCTCTCTACACACACACATAAGAGAAATCCCCCACTGTGATGTATGGATTGAACCCCACCCCATGCTATCTTCGAACTACGTGGACTTTGATGTCCCTTAGACCACGTAAGCATCTTGGGTAAATCCCAAGATTTGAGTCCTCCCTTATTTGCATCTATAATATTATTTTCATATTTTATATATATATATATATTTATATATATATATATATATATATATATATATATATATATATATATATATATATATATATATATATATGTGTGTGTGTGTGTGTGTGTGTGTGTGTGTGTGTGTGTATTCTTAATGGATGTCCTATTCTTGCGTGCTTGTGCTTTGTTCGATATATACATTAATTTTTTCGTAATGACTTGCAATTCGAGTAACACTCATACTATATTTTGAATTATCATTTTCGGGAACACTCCTAAGGATGAATTCACTCTATCCTTTTCCATGGCGCAAATTGAATGATTCCATTCTTCATCTATATTCTTCACATAAGCACAAACTTGATAGAGTCTAACAGGAGAAGCTTAGCACATGCCCATGAGACACGGAAAGGGAAGGATGGGTTCCTAACACATTCCCATTTTGCAAGCATCAATATTGTCCTTGATGTCGTTCGGTCTAGGCAGTGACATTTCTTGTGCATGTTTTGTGAAAAATTGGCTGAAGACTATATCACTACACATTATCCCACATTGATGATGACCGAGCGCCCTGAGAAAGGGTCCAATCCTGTCCACGCGACAAAGGGAACCCCTGGAAAAGAAATAAGAAGAGGGAAGCCCCCCAAGATGGCCACATCGATGACTCTACTGGGGACCTTTTAAGAGTACTAGACTTTATTTATGCATGGGTGTTATTATTGTTTATGTGTGTTCATATGCACCTACCTGTATGTTCCTTTTTCTTATCTATCTATTTTTTTATATCTACCTCATGTATATGTCACTTTTAACTCACTTATACACTTGTCACACCTGTATATATCCATGCTCACTTACACATATCACACACCATTTGCAGTTGATCCATGTATAGGATCACTACCACACACACTAACTTATAAATATTCACATGTCACTCACTCGCATTAATATATGCCCATCACCATGCGTAGTATAGTCTCCATACTTCATGCTAGACTTAATTTTCATGATACTTGTATATACACCCTCATTAGTGTAGTACTTCCCTTTACTCGTCCTGAAAATAAAAGAATCTATCACCATAATATACTAATTAAGACTCGTGCATTTTTTCACACTACATCACTAAGAGCATGGAAATATTGACCAAAATTTTGTCCCATACTGGGTTGTCACTTTGTGATAGGCGCTAATCCTGTGGGGCGTAGTTAACCTAAGTGATATGACTCTCACCTTCTACTGCCTTGTACCTTCGACGTATATCGAACGGTTCCCCCATATTGTACCACTTGACCGAACTAACGAAGAGAGGTATATAGCAGGGAACTCGCTCATGTATGTTGATCATATCGATTTCCCTCTCACACGTACCGTCCCCACGAGGTATATCGTGAGGCAATTCATGTACACTCAGGTATATGAAATGTCTTGTCAATACGTACCGATGAATGATTTCCCTTATAAGCAAGAGGTATATCATGGAAGTCATGCCAAAGGGGGAACCCTTTCACTAACCCAACAAGTGCATAAACCTTATATAGGCGTCAAACCTAGAGCACTTATATTTAGTTTGTTGGTTGCCATGCAAAACTCCACAGAAATTTTAGATCGGCATACCGCCTGAATGTTCATGCTATTTTGCCTTTTTTCAAAACATGACCTTGTCCATGAGCCTAGAAACAAGTCAAACCGTTTATTACATATTTTCAAACCCTATTTTCCTAGACTCAGGCCCTATTCGACAATTTTTCTTGCATTTAGGTAAACCTAATACAAATGAAAACCTAATAATACTAATAATAACAATCATGCTAAGATTCCTCTCCTTTTCCCCTCATTTAAAAAAAAACAAAGTGCCAGAAGCATTTTTCTCCTTCTTACATAATACCAACAACTCTCTCCCTCCTTCATTAAAAAATAAATTCAAGTCACTTTTTCTCTCTGGTCGATCGCATACCTAATTTTGTCCTGGCTCCCTATTAGATTCCATCTTTCATCAAATCGCCTTGAAGATTAATCGCTTTTTCTTCTAATTCATTCGATCCTGGGATCTACTTCCATGAGATCTACATGAAGAACATTGATCAAACACCAAATGTGCATACAGATCTAATGACCGTCTTAGCCTAACTCAGCGCCAAGATTAATAATCTTCAAATCGATGTAGATAAAATTTAGTGACACTAAGCCCAAATTCTCAAAGAACTCGAGGTTATCTTTCCTCATACTATGGGTCCACTCATTCTCGATCCTATCAGGATCCTAGAAGAGTACAAGCCTATTCCACATTCCCCATCTACCAAAGGTCCACCAATAGCTTAACATCTAATTTTGAACCTTGCCCATCCAGGGGATAATCTTCTAGTACCCCTGGATCCCAAAGAGGAGGAACTTGACAAGGTTAAGGAAAACTTCAAACTACTGTCATAGAAATTTGACAAAGTTAAGATATTTGGGAACTACATGGACTATACCCATATGTCTCCTTATCCTAAAGCCATACTACTCGAGATGTTCATGAAGCCAGACTTTGAAGGAAGCGGACCACCAATTATTCACCTTCGAAGTTATCATTGAGCCATGACCCTCCTTGGTGCCTCAAAAAAGATTATGGACCAGATGTTTTAGTGGACCTTGAAAGAAAGTACCATCTGGTGGTTTCTGTCCCTTAAAGATTTCAGGATCTATAGTTAGGAGGATATGGCTCGAGAATTCATGTATCAGTAGAAGTATAATGAGGACTTAGAGGTTCTGCATTGAGAATTAGAGCTTTTTATGGAAAACCCTGAGAAAATAGTCATTAGCTTCCTAGGAAGGTGGAGAGAAAAATATGACACCATGACCAATAGGCCCTCCAAGGAGGAACAAGCTAGTATTGTGAAGTATAACTTTTTACTCATATCAGAGCATCCATAGGAGGATAATATTACCCACACTTTTATCCCTTCGAGAGGCTGGTGTGGAAATTGAGGAAGGTATCACCAAAATGGAGTCTGAACCAAAGAAAATGGTCGGACAGTTCCCTCCCCAAAAGTATGAGAAGCCTACAAGTGCTAAAGTCTCAACCATCAATAATATTTTACAACCTTCTACTTCTTGCACACCAAAAACTCTCCCTAATCCTACCTAGAAATAATACACCGACCTCCATGCTCCCTTGTCCAAAGTCTACCAGGCCCTATTAAGCCAAAATCTCATGAAACTCTTGGTCCTCCATCCATTTCCAAATTCACTCCCTAAAAACATCAAACTTGATGCTCATTGTGATTTCCACCAATCCTCTAGTCATACCACCGACCAATGCTTCCCCTTTAGAAATGTGGTTGAAGGCCTAATTGACTAGGGTATCATCGCCCCACTAACTAATCCTAAACCTAATACCACTCATAACCCACTTCCAGCATATACAAGTGCCATTTTTCTAGAAAGTGGCCCAGAATTTGACCCATCTACTCAAATCATGTCCAATAAAGCACTCATCATCCCTACAATCTCACCCAAATTACTCAAGGTTTTCCCATCGTTTCTCCTACACCTTACCTACTTCGTTGATCATGCTTTGTCACTCCTTACAAGGGCTTACATCACCGTTCGCAACCAATCTGGGGGGGGGGGGAGATGGATATATCGGATGTATTGAACCAAATCTTATAATTTAGGCTAAAATTACCCACCGAGATGACCGTTGATTATTAGAAATTCAGTCATGTGTTCATGAAATCCTAAAAGTGGGCTCGGGAATGAAATGAATGGATAGTACCTATTAAAGAAGTACATCTAAATGACGTGGTAAAGACCATGGATGATATGTTTTGATAGATAAGTGAAATCCACAGCATCTCTAAGGTGCTCACCACTTTGAAGCATCATGGACAGTTAGTCCCTTCATTCCAGCACCTCCCCACTAACTAGGAAGATTTATATGATGAATCCATTGAGGTTGTCGAATATATTGATTACTCTTAGGAAGAGGACATAGTCATCAATGGATGAGGGATGATTTTGAAAGCTCAAATAATGAACCAAGTCGGGTAGAAGTTAGTACAATAGCTAGCTTATGTGGACTGATATCCTTTGAAGATTTGTTGGGGAAAATCTATAAGGTATCCATTCAGACTGAGGTAGATGGAGCGACAGGGTTCTTATTCTTACTCACTTTAATGAACCACGTGAACAGGTCAGGGAGACACTACAAAGATATGAATCCTCAGTCACTAGGTGTGGATAAAGGAAAGTTATGCCACAGAACTTCCAATGCCAGAAATAACCATCGAAGAAAGCAAAGTCCTTGATCAGCTCAAGAAGACTCAAGCCATTATCACTATATGGGGGATTTTCATGCCCTCTCAGTTTCACCAAAATGCCTTGATAAAAGTCCTCGAAGAACCCACCGTTCCTCATTCCACTACTCCTAAAAAATCCATAAATATGGTTGGGTCCCTGACCTTTTCTACACTACTCTCCTTTTTATGAAGAGGAGGTATCGAAGTTCGTCCCCGATCTCAATTATGCTCTTAATATCTATCTCAACATCTTGGGAAAGATATTCCCACTAGTACTTGTTGACAACGAATCATCTATCAAGTTTTATCCACTCAGAACCTTCAACTGTTTGGGACTAAAAGTCGGTGATCTCACTCCCACCTCTACTACTATTCATGCTGATGATAACACTCGTTGAGAAGTAATAAGGTCCATAAAACTCACACTAGGGGAGGGCCCTATCAATATTATCATCGCGTTTCAAGTCATTAACATACATGCATGCTTCAATTTACTCCTTGTCTGTCCAGGGATTGAAAGCATCTGAGGAGCATCCTCTTCCCTTCATCAAAAATTAAAATTCTTTGCCAAAGGTCAGGTTATCACAATTTTAGGAGACGACCACAATATAGTCAATGCCAGCACTATCAGCCCAGTATTAGAGATCCATCATGGGACCAATGACATACTATTGTCTAGTTTCAGAATTGATCCGCTCCCCTCCCATAAAGGGACAACTTCAATGACTAGGTATGTCCAGAGAACAATCCTCATGGCAATGTCAATGTGATTTATATGCTCAAGAACTTGCACTTCATGCTCAGAATAGGGCTAGGGTGATGCCAACAAGGAATCCATGAGCCCATAGTCCTGAACCAGGCCTTGCCCCCATATGGCTTGGGTTACCAGCCTTTACCGAATGAATTCAAAGCACTTTACCGATAGAGACTAAAAAGAAGCTTGGAAGCTAAAAAGACTATTTAAATAGACTCATTGAATGAAATATTTGTCAAGGAGGGTGAAAACTTCCCCTTCTGTGGACTTCTTAAGCCGTCGTACGACCATATTAACAAGAAAATAAAACCAGGTCTAGAAATCTTCTTTCAAGATAATAACTTTTAGGTCGAAGACTACAAACATGAAGTGCAACCTCTCAACAAGAAAGCAATGACAATTACCAAGGGCTCTGAATAAAGTAATTTTGAAGACTCATTCAACTTGAAAACACTAGGGCTGAGTCTATATATCATCCTCTCACATGCAGGGTCATCAGACCCATCGACCCAAATCAAAGCTGCTGATATGCCTCTCCTTAACAATAATTCCACACCAGTCAACCTCCTCAGATTCAACCTAACCAAGTTATTTACCCTATCGAAGTCTTTTCACCTATTATTATTTTTCCTTTTCCTGATATTAATGTAACTAAGACCTCTTTTGATGAGGTTCTCAATGTTGTTTTCCCTAAAATTAAATAAATGGCGATTTTGAGTATCTTGTTGTGCGTTACAATAAATGTCTAGATAAAACCTTTGACGATGATGATTTGCAAATGAATAATTTTTAACTAATCTTAATAAGGAGAATAACAAATAACATAACCACGTTCAAACTAATGATGATGGGACTGTTGTTATTAATCTTGGTTCTAGTAGCCATCAATGTGAGATTTGGATATGGTCCACCCTTAATGAGCATGAGCGTGCACAATTTAAAGAAACACTAAAAGAATTCGTGGACATCTTTGCATGGTCCTGTGATGACATGCCCTACATTGACCCTGAAATAGCCCAACATGAGATCCCGACATTCCCACAATGCAAGCCAGTCAAACAAAAGTTAAGAAATCTCCATACCAAATGGTCACTTAAAGTCAAAGAAACTACACCAAATCCTACGAATGGTCATTCCCATGGGGTCACAACCCAAAGCCATGACCACATCAACGTTAGCATAACCATATCCATGACCCAGTATGGTTATGGTTGCTCTTAAGAGTGGTCATAGACCAAATCCCTAACCAACATGGGTCATAGACCAAAGTTCCCACCAAGTTTGGTCATGATAGGGTCATGGATTAGGATCATGACTAAACCCAATTTCACACCTATAGGGTCATGGCTTTGGGCCATGACCATGTCAATTTGATCTTGTGTGTGGGGCCATGACCACATGGTTGCCTACGCACTGATGTGGAAAAAATTTATGGGTCATGGAAATGGGTCACGGCTCTAGGTCGTGACCATTTCCCTTAAAATAAAAAAAACCACACCTTCATTTCATTTCTTCCCGCATCAATCTCTCTCTATCTCTTTTTGCAATTTTGAACCCTAATTTTGATAATTCTCAACCCTAATATCATTCTCAATCTCAATCTTAATCTCAAAGCTAAACCCTAATGTATTTATATGTATGTGTGTGTATTTATATGTATGTGTGTGTATTTCTATATATGTGTGTGTATGTGTGTATATTTGTGTGAATGTGTGTGTATATTTGTGTGAATGTGTATGTATATCAGTGTATGTGTGTGTACATCTATATGTGTGTGTATGTCGGTATACTTTAAAAAAAGGGATATTATATTTTGGTCTTGAAATTTATCGCATTATTTATTGGGTATTGTTAACATTAATTGGGAATTGTTATTTGGAGTTTGAAATTAACTGCATTATTTAAGGGAATTGTCATTATTAGTATTGACTGAATGTGGTTACTTGGGGATTAAAATAAATTGCAAAATTTAAGGGTATTGTCATGTAGGGCTTGAAATTTATTTAGAGTTGAAATTAATTGAGTATTATTAGTATTGACTGAATGTGGTTACATAGGGATTAAAATAAATTGCATTATTTAAGAGTATTGTCATTTAGGGCTTGGTATTTATTTAGAGTTTGAAATTAATTGAGTATTTTAGGTTTTTCACCCTAATCAAACTAATATACTCAAACTCCTTTCTTTATTATCAAAACCTTAATCAAACTAATATACCCCTATACCTTAACCGTAGGACTCATATTCAAGCCCTCAGATATTTTTCTCAGGAAAAATGAGGCACGGTGATAATCACTGGCAATAAGAGTCGGAGAGGTTGTAATTGGACCACAAACGTAACCCTTTTATTAGTGAGCATCATATAGAGGCTACTCATATTTATAGCTATGGAAATAAAAAGATCGAAGAATTTAAATACCTTGTAAATCGTAGAGTTAATTTCCAGCAAGATTGCATGTTCGGTCGTTTTTTATTTTCCCTACTAAAAAACTAGGATGCCGTTATAAAAATATATATTTCACACACATAATCTCGACGTAGCCCTGACCTTGGTTACGTTATTTGAGAAGGTAGAAAACAAATCCACCCATTATGGATACAACTGCGTACATATAGCATTGACATAGACAATGATGTCTTGCGCCATATGCACGCTAAATTGAATCTTGCCAACAAGTTGAAAAGGATGGGATTCCGATTTCATGTCATGGATATATACACATCAATCATAGATACCCTTCCTCCTTGTTGGCCACGTGCAAAAATTCATAAGTTCTTAAAAACTAATATCGAATGGATGGAGATTAGGCACATTCAACACATTCTAAAGTCTTACTTTGAAAAGGTATATATATAGTCATAAGCTTGATTAATTAATTATAATTTCTTATTATAATTTTTTATTCACTTATAGTTTTTCCTTTTTATAGATAATGTCGGGTGGAAACAACCTAAGGGAAGGAAGTGCCGAGGAAACACCGTAACGATGTTCACCATCTCGTGTACAACTTGAATTCTCAACACCAATTTGTAAGCAATACACAACTCCACCAATGGTTCCTTCCTCACCAAGTCCAACTGCTTTGGCGCCCTCATCCAGCAGTCTCATTGCCCCCACCGCCCTCATCCGTCACTCCCGTTGCTCCATCGCCTCCCATCAACCGCTGTCGATGCCTCCCACTCAACCCAAAAAAATCCCATTGGGTTCTCCCTTCTAGTGAATAACCCAATGGGTGATAGAATTGACATGATGAATGTTAAAGTCCGGTGTTTGGCTTTGGCCAAAATAAACGTGGGGGTTGTTGGACCAGACAACTAGAACCTAGTTAATCAAGCTGTCAAAGATGACATATTCAATCAAATCTCCAAGTATTTCTCATTTCCTGATCATTCCAAGAATAGGGTTCTATCTCGGGATAATGAATCATTGAGGACATACAAGAGAAACCTTTGAAAAAAACATTTCCCGAAGGAGGCAACGAGCTCCGATATTTTAGCTTTCAAAGAGATAGTGCCTCCCAATGTTGATATTCCGATGGAGCAGTGGAAAAAGTTTTAGGATAATGAGGAGGTAGAGAAAAAGTTGATCTAAAGGGAGAAAAATAAAAAAAATACGGCACAAAAAACTTATATCCACAGGCTAAGATCTAAATCCTATGATGATTAAAAGAATGAATGGGCGAGTACAATAAAGGATGGTCAAGATGCGGTTAAAAAAACAAATCGGTCCAACTTATTCATTCATGCTCAACGGGGCAAAGATAATAAATTCCCTCCGCACTTGGATGAGACGCTAGAATCAATAGAGGCCATCAGCAGTCATTCAGTTTTATGCCCTAATGATGACTTTGACCTTGAAAATGATGCCCTGACTCGGACCTTTTGAAAGGACAAAAGGGGGAGGAAGAGATGTGTTGGCTCACATATGCCAAAAACAAAATTTCAACAGACTGCACCTCTCGTGGATGTGTTTTCTTTGATCAATAATCGTTTCTCGTCGAATGGGTATGTCCATGATATAAAAAATAACCTGGGATTGTTGATGAATAAAATTGGGCAACTTGTGTCCCTTTTCTAAAATTATGGTATCCAAATACCGCCTCCTACCGTTACTCTCACACTCCTCCTTAAGGTTTTCCCTATACCCCACTCCTTCAAGTTTCCCTTCCCAAATGTTGCCTCCAATATTCCCATCCCAAATGCTGCCTAATCCAACATTCACCTACTAAATGCCACCTCATCCAATATTCCCCTCCTAAATGCTGCCTCATCCAACATTACCATTCCCCGTGCCTCCGCCTGTCATGGGACCTGGATAATCATCAATAACTCATGGTGACTATGGCGAAAAGTACTATTTTAAAGACCTAAGTAATAAGAGGGTTGTCGAGGTGTGCACACTCATCTCCAAGGTTGTCGAAACTCGAGTACACAACGGACCTTTGGAGATGGATGAGGCTCAAATACTAATCAATGAAATATACAATGGTTGCGGACATGTACCCGTATTCGCTGAGGCGGGGATGAGCTAGAATTGAGGAATTATGCAAACTCTTTTCTTTCTAGGACAATTTGTCTATTGGAAAAGATCAACTAATATTTTGATTTGTTTCAGTTCTAATAACATTTTTTTTTCAGTTGTAATAATTTTTTTTGTTTCACTTGTAAGAATATTGGTTTTGTTTCAATTTAAGAACATTGGTTTTGTTTTATTTTTAAAAATATTGGTTTATTGCTTCAGTTGTAAGAATATTGTTTTTATTTCAGTTGTACTAATAGTTTTAACCTATATCCACAAGACTGAAATTTGAATATTATTACGTGGATTTCCCACTATACAAAAAGTGGATGGGAGAGACTAACCGAATTTCAAATAATCATGTAAATGGCTTTGAAGAATTTCTTAAATACACTTTTAAAAATCTTAAAAGTGATAAGATTTCGTGTTCGTGTACCCAAAGAGGTGCAGGGAACTCAAGGTGGCCTCAAAAGGAACTCAACAATATAAAAGAGGTACAGGGAACTCAACATTATATGGTGGCCTCACATGAAGATTAAGAGCTTCACAACCATCACAGGATAGAATCAAAATGAAGAAACACTCAAAGATAGGGAAAAGGAGTGTTGTAAATGAGAAACATCAAGAATGGAGGAAAATACTATTAGAGTGCCCTATATTGGTGGTTCTTAATGAATGCCACACTCCCCGTAATGAGAGGATTCGTATTTGGAATACTCTATCAAACTCCAGACGGGAAAACATATCATATTCGGGACTCCTTTCAAGAACAATTTCAATGAGCTCTATAACATGCTACATTCGGCAATGCCAGAAAAAAAACAGATTTTCTTACCAAACATGCCTTTAGAGGGAGAAAGACCTAATCACCCCCCAAACAGTCCTGTGAGAGGTGCAAAAACCTCGCATAGGACCAATGTAACTCGCATGAAACGATCGCGTGGTCACAGGACCCCCGATTTTAGAGTATGACAATAAGTTGAAA
Organism: Sambucus nigra; assembly: GCA_949130495.1. NCBI lineage: Eukaryota > Viridiplantae > Streptophyta > Magnoliopsida > Dipsacales > Adoxaceae > Sambucus > Sambucus nigra. The sequence goes on from OX422211.1 coordinate 731,501,021, forward strand.
ATATATAGACTTAGGCTTAAAACATGCCATTACAGGGTGAGAAACCAAAAATCCCCCCAAGCATCCCGTGAGAAGTGCGAACACTTCGCACGGGTTTAATGTAACTCATAGGGACTGATCACATGGTCATGGGACCCCCGATTTTAGAATATGACAATAATTAAAAAATATCCACACTTAGGCTTGAAAACATGAAGTTAGAGGCTGAAACCCAGTAACCCACCACAAAAGGCCCTGTGAGGGTTCGATCACCGTGCATGGGTCCAATGTATCTCTTAAAAACCAATCGTGTGGTCACGGGAGCCATAATTTGAAAACACGCCCAAAAATTGAGAATGTATAGAATTAGACTTAAAAATGTGTCGTTAGAGGGTGAAACCCAGTAACACCCTCCAAACAGCCCTGTGAACGGCTGCAAAACCTCTCATAGGACCAATGTAACTCGTAGGAGTCAGTCGCGTGGTCACGGGACCCCTCGTTTGAGAGCAATGCCTAATTTTGAGAATATCCACACTTAGGCTTGAAAACATGTCGTTAGAGGGTGAAACACCGTAATGCCCCCAAAACAGCCCTGTGACTAGCGCCAACACCTCGCACGGGATCAATGAAACTCATAGGTTCGGTCCCCCAATTTGAGAGCACAACCTAATTATGAGAATATCCACACTTAGGATTAAAAACGTGTCGTTAGAGGGAGAAACCCTGTAATGCCCCCAAAATGACCCCGTGACTAGCGCCAACATCTCGCACGGGACAAATGAAACTCGTAGGAGTCGATCACATGGTCAGGAGACCCCCGATTTGAGAGCACGACCTAATTATGAGAATATCTACACTTAAGATTGAAAATGTGTTGTTAGAGGGGGAAACCCCATAACGCCCCCAAAATGGCCCCGTGACTAGCGCTAACACCTCGTACGGGATTAATGAAACTCGTAGGAGTCGGTCGCATGGCCAGGGGACCCCCGATTTGAGAGCATGACCCAATTATGAGAATATCCACACTTAGGATTGAAAACGTGTCGTTAGAGGGAAAACCCTGTAACGCCCCAAAAATAGCCCCGTGAGTGGCTCCAACACCTCTCACGGGACCAATGTAACTCCTAGGAGTAGGCCGCGTGGTCATAGGACCCCCAATTCAAGAGCACGACCTGATTATGATAATATCTACACTTTGGCCTAAAAATGTGTTGTTAGAGGGCAAAACCCCATAATGCCCCCCAAACGGCCCTATGAGCGGTGCCAACACCTCGCACGAGACCAATATAACTCGTAAGAGTTGGCAACGTGGCCATGGGACCCCCGATTTGAGATCACGACCCAATATGAGAATATCCACATATTCGCTCGAAAACGTGCCGTTAGAGGACAACATCCCATAAGACTCAGATAAATGTAGCTCGTAGGATCCAATCGCATGGTTACGAGACCCTCGATTTGAGAGCATAACCCCATTTTGAGAATATCCTGAGTTAGGCTTAAAAATGTGTCGTTAGAGGGTGAAACCACGTAACGCCCCCTAAACGGCCCTGTGAGTTGAGCCAACACGTCCCACGAAACCAATGTAACTAATAGGAGTCGGTCGTGTAGTCATGGGACACCCAATTTAAGAGCATGACCCAATTTTAAGAATATCCACCCTTAGGCTTGAAAATGTGCCATGAGTGGCCGAAACCCCTTAACGGCCCCAACACCTCGCACGGGACAAATGAAACTCGTAGGAGTCAGTCGCATGGCCACGGGACCCCTAGTTTGAGAGCACGACCCAATTATAAGAATATTCACACTTAGGCTAAAAAACGTGCCATTTGAGGGAGAAACCTCGTAATGCCCCAAAAATTGCCTCATGAGCGGTCCCAAGACCTCTCACAGGACCAATGTAAATCATAGGAGTCTGTCGCGTGGTCACGGGACCCCTAGTTTGAGAGCATGGCCCAATTTTGAGAATACCCACACTTAGGCTTGAAAATGTGCCATTTGTGAATAAAAACCCATAACGCCCCATAAACGGCCCCGTGAGTGGTGCCAACACCTTGTACGGGACCAATGAAACTCGAAGGAGTTGATCACGTGGTCATGGGACCCCCGATTTGAGAGCACGATGCAATTATGATAATATCCACACTTAGGCTTGAAAACGTGTTATTTGATGGAGAAACCTAGAAATGCCCCAAAAATGGCCCCATAAGCGGCGCCAACACCTCTCACAGGATGAATGTAATTGGTAGGACCCAGTCGAGTGGTCATGGGACCCCCGATTTGAGAGCACGCCCCAATTTTGAGAATATCCACACTTAGACTTGAAAACATGTCGTTAGAGGGCAAAACCCCGTAATGCCCACCATACATCCCTATGAGTTGCGCCAACACCTTGTACGGGACCAATGTAACTCAAAGGAGGCGGTCGTGTGGTTATGGGAGCCCCAGTTTGAGAGCATGGCCCAATTTTGAAAATATCAACACTTAGGCTAGAAAACATACCTTTAGAGGGTGAAACTACCATAGCGCCCCCCAAACAGCCCCGTGACAGTGCTATGTCCTCGCAAGGGACCAATGTAACTTTTAAGAAACGACCATGTGGTCATAGGACTTCTGATTTAAGATCATGACCCAATTTTGAGAATATCCACACATATGATTGGAAACGTGTCGTTAGAGGGCGAAACCCCATAATGCCCCAAAACGGCCCCATGAGTGGTTCAAACACCTCGCACGGGACCAATGTAACTCGTAGGAGCCAGCCGCATGGTCACCAACCCCCGGTTTGAGATCAATACCCAATTTTGAGAATATCCATACTTAGGCTTAAAAACGTACCGTTAGGGGGCAAAACCCTGTAACGCCCCCCCAAACAACGTTGTTAGTAGTGCTAACACCTCATACAGGAGCAATGTAACTCGTACGAGCTAGTCGTATTATCACGGGACCCTTGGTTTGAAAGTACGACCTAATTTTTAGAACATTCGCACTTAGACTTGAAAACGTGCTATTAGAGGTTGAAACCCCATAACCTCGCTCAAACGTCCCCATAGGCAGTGCCAACACCTTCTACGGGACCAATGTAACTCGTAGGAGTAGGCCGCGTGGTCACGGGACCCACCGATTTGAGATCACGACCCAATATGAGAATATCCACATTTAGGCTTGAAAACATGTGATTAGAGGGCACAACCCCATAATGCTCCCAAAGGCCCCGTGAGCGGTGCCAACACCTCACACAAGACCAATGTCACTCTTAGGAGCCAACCACGTGGTCCCGGGACACCAAGTTTGAGAGAACGACACAATTTTGAGAATATCCACACTTAGACATGAAAACATGATGTTAGAGGGCGAAACCCCGTAACGCCCACCAAACTGCCCCATGAGCGGTACCAAAACCTCGCACGAAACCAATGTAACTCGTAGGAGCCGACCGTGTGGTCACGGGACACCCAGTTTAAGAGAACGATCCAATTTTGAGAATATCCACACTCGGGCTTGAAAATGTGCCATCAGTGGCCGAAACCCCTAACACCCCCCCAAACGGCTTCGTGACTGGTGCTAACACCTCTCACGATAGTAATAAAACTCATAGGAGTCATTCGCGTGGTCACGGGACCCCCCGATTTGAGTGCACGACCCAATTATGAGAATATATGCAGTTAAGCTTAAAAACGTGCAGTTAGAGGGAGAAACCTCGTAACACCCCAAAAACGGCCCCATGGGCGATGCCAACACCTCTCATAGGACCAATGTAACTCATAGGAATCAGTCGTGTGGTCACCGGACCCCCAGTTTGAGAGCATGGCCCAATTTTGAGAATATACACAATTAGGCTTGAAAATGTACCGTTAGAGGGAGAAACCTAGTAATGCCCCCCAAATGGTCCTGTGAGAGGTGCCAATACCTCGCACTAGACCAATGTAACTCTTAAGAACTGGCCACGTGGTCATGGGATCCCCAGTTTGGGATCATGACCCAATATGGGAATATCCACATTTTGTCTCGAAAATGTGATGTTAGAGGGAGAAACCCCGTAAGTCTCGCCTAACAGCCCCATGAGCGGCACTAACACCACATTTAGGACCAATGTAACTAGGAGGATCGAGTCGCATGGTAACGGGACCCTCGGTTTGAGAGCATGGCCCAATTTTGAGAAAATCCAGAGTTAGGCTTGAAAATGTGTCGTTTGAGGGTGAAACCCCGTAAGGCCCCCCAAACGGCCCTGTTAGTGGAGCCAACACCTCCCACTAAACCAATGTAACTCATAGGAGCCAGGCGTGTAGTCACGGGACACCCAATTTAAGAGCATGACCCCATTTTTAGAATATCCATACTTAGGCTTGAAAATGTGTCGTTAGCGGCCAAAACCCAGTAACTCCCCCCAACACCTTGTACGGGATCAATGAAACTCGTAGGAGTCATTCGCATGGCCACGGGACCCCTAGTTTGAGAGCACGACCCAATTATGAGAATATTCACACTTAGGCTTGAAAATGTGCCATTAGAGGGAGAAACCTCGTAATGCCCCCAAAATGGCCGCGTAACTGGTTCCAAAACCTTACACGGGACTAATGAAATTTGAAGGATTTGGCCACATGGTCACGGGACCCCTGATTTGAGAGCATGGTCCAATCATGAGAATATCCACACTTAGGCTTGAAAACGTTCCGTTTGTGAATGAAACCCCGTAACACCCCATAAATGGCCCTGTAACTGTTGCCAACACCTTACACGGGACCAATGAAACTCGAAGAAGTCGGTCATGTGGTCACGGGACCCCTGAATTGAGAGCATTGTCCAATCATGAGAATATCCACACTTAGTCTTGAAAACATGAATTTCTTAGTAAAATTAACAAGCTTACTTGGTAAAATTAACAACCTTACATCCCCCCTCCCTTCATCAACCTGATCTTTCCCATCCTCCCCCTGACCAACCCTAGCAAGATCGGTGCCTTCCTTATTCAAGATAGAAGGTTCGAACACGGATACAAGCATTTGGCCATTCGGAGGAAGGGTAACTGATGGAGTAGTTTGAACAAGTACAGGGGCCTGTAAAGGGGAGGGTAAAAGATGGAATAACAAGTTGAAAGATCAACAAAAAATTAAACAAGTAAGGAAAATAAACTTACCACGAGCAATGTAGAAACAAGTACATGGGTGTTGGGTATATCCTCAGTAGCTCTCACATCAGGTACATCCCTCTAAAGGCCAGCCTGATCGTGCAAATAAGAGGGATCAGGTGAATAGCTGCTACTAGAACTTAACAAAGAATCAGATATAACTTCCACTAGGGGGAAATGGGAGATTAACTAGGAAGTAGTCGGGGTAGCTTTCTCGGAAGGACGGTCATCTCACACATCATCATGCGTATCACCTCGTATATCAACCTGAAAAAGAGACAAAGGTAGGTTAGGAGCATAAAGAAGTTATTAGCACGAAAATGAAATAAGAAGAGAAACATTCAAAGCAAGGGGGATCAAGGGGCTTACTTCTTTCTCCAACACATCTTCCAGGACCTCAAAATCTTGGGGAGGCGAGGAGGCTTTAGAAGGAGAAACCATTCGCCTCAACCTACGCCTCCGAGCCAATGAAGTTTACTCTTACTCTTCCTCTTCATATTCCTTTTCCTCTTCTTATTCTTCTTGTTCCTCTTCCACTTACTTATCTCTCTCTTCATCTTTATCATCATCACCACCAACACCAATAGCAACATGTTCCTCGAGCAGTTCTTCATTGCCGAATTCAGATTCCTCCTCCATCATGAGCTTAAGAGGATTGATCGTCTTTCTATTCTTACCACTACCAGCAGTGCGGAGAGCATATGAGAAACCCTGAGAAGCCATCTGGGCCAACATAAACACCGTATCTTCTTCACTAAAATTCTCCTAAGTTTGGAGAAGTTGATCAAACATTGAGCTCACCTCTTTGGCGACCTTGGGATCGGGGGTATGGTCAGTCGTAGACTAGGGGGATGGTTTTGAGTTTCTTCAAAGGAATCTTTTGGGTGGCCCTAACTGCTTCTCTGGATGAGGAAATGCGTGGGGATTTAGTTCCTGCAGCTGGCCTCGAGGGACAAGGGGCAATGGCAACAACCTCGAGTTGAAGGGAGATTTTCTTCTTTTTCACAACTACCTGGTCCACAGGCACTACTGGGGGCAGTTCAGAGGGTACAATGGTGTTTGTAGTACTAAGAGAAAAAATAGATGATGAGGTGGTGTAATTTCTTAAAGCCAACTTTGTGGGTGGGAATCTCTCAACTTTAGGGTACTGAGGATCCTTCAAAACGTGGGTTTGAAAATAGACCAATTGGTTTTGCCAAAATACATTCTGGTACATAGCCGACCTCTTCCCTCGAGCCTCTTTGATCGAGACCATGGGATTAGCTAGATAAATGGAACATAGACTTACAATGGCTGAAGTCAGATAGTTAGCACAAACAAAAGAAAAGTTTGTGGCTTTTTCATGGATGAAATAACTCAATAGAGGGGCTCATGGGTCATAGCCAAATTGAATGGCTACACGGTGGGGGTTGTAAACAGAATAAAAAGAAGACCAATCTGTGTGTGAGGGAAGGTAAGAAGGGATCATCAAAAGAGGGACGTTATTCTCAGGAAAATTCCTATCAATAGCTTCATTAATAGGGGCAATGGGGTGCTCCTACTCAGCAAAAAAAAGTCATTTGTAAAAAAAGAATCCACCCCAACATAGGGGTGAGGTAAGAACCGTTATGCTCGATGGATCAAAGAAATGGGGGGATTCTTAAAGTTTTCATTCTTCTAGAAACAAATATGGGGGATCCTTATGGGCTGAGAACCAGGGTAGTTACCCGCAGGAGCATAGTTGGGAAAATGGGCGTAAAGGAAAGTTGTTAGAAGAACATTGTTGGAATAATTGGAGACATCAAACCTCTCGATGCTTCATGTAGAGTCCGGGGACACTCGGTCCAACCAAGTGTACAAGTAATGAAGTACGATAGAAGCAAGGAGGAGCTTCATGCCTCTCACCATCCGAATAACCATGTTGATTAAGTCCTTTTGGAGGTAGTCATGGGGCTTGCCCAAAAGGTAAAGTTTCGACAGCATCACCCAAATGTAGCCCGCCAACTCGATTTTGGACTCAAAGTCTTTTCCTACGGGGGGATATTCAAACACCTACTTCCCTTGGGGGTTCTCTTTGGCTACCTCACGAGCCCTAATAACAGCTCTCTCTTCGATGAAATAAAAGTATCGAATCACTTTAGAATAGGTACACTTATTGTAAGTGACCATGCAATTCTTTACCTCAAGATCAGCCCTCAAAGTTTTCTCCTCGTTGGAGATGACCTCTTCGAAGAAAGCATCAAAACCAGCAGCTTCCAACCCCAGAGTCTCATAAACGCCTTCGAGGGTGATGTTGAATTCACCCCACGCGACCAAAAAAATGTGTGACCTATGGATCCAACGAGAAATCAAAAATTACAAAGCAGTATTATTTTTGGCAATGGTAAGATCACCCAGCCATAGAGAGCAAGAAAGTCCAACAAGAGCTAACTGAACATAGTACTTGGAAGGTATATACTACGTCCAAGGTCCCAACCCCTCGCAAGCACCAGAGGAAGATTTAAACTCCACCTTTGAATATGGGAAATCACCTCGTATAATGAGAAAATGAGTAAAAGTATCGGTGGGGATATACGCAATGTCTTCAACATCTTCACCCTCCTCCATTAGTAGGTTAGGGTCCTCAGTTGGCAATAGTTAATCAAAAAACCTCTCTGCCATCTCCAGAAGAGGTCTTCCTCACTGAAGTATGGGGCACAATGGTAGTATGCCCACTGGTGTTGTCGTGCTTTAGTCTCAGGAGAAGCACTCCTAGAGGATTGAGTTCGTTTCATGATAGGTGCCATGGAAGTGTAGAGAGAAGGGGATGAAAGGTCATGTTGGAGGAATGAAATAGGTAAAGATAGAAAAATTTTACAAAATCTCAGTACAAGAGAATAAGAATCTAAAGGTAATTGTTTGAAATGAGGATATTGATAGGCGCGCGAGAGGTGTGCGCGTGTAAATTGCACAGTCGTTGTTTCCTATCTCACCACGACTATACAAATAAACCTAAATTATGACTACACTTGCGGGGCAAGCACATCAGTAAGTCGGGTATCAAAAATCCACAAGGATGAGTTGCTAGAATTTATGAGATTTAATATTCCAAAATAAAAGTGTAAAAGGTGATTACAAACTAAAAAGGAAAAGATGCATAAAAGGGAAATGATTAATCTAGGCGAGGGTATTGAAACTAAATTATGAAAGCGAATAAAACTATAGGTTGCGTCGAATATCCCTCACCCGAGTTAATTAGTATAAAATGGTTACATGGGTCGACAAGTTATTACAAATGCATCTCGTTTCGACAGTTAATTGAACCAAGGGTTGTCACGCCCCTAAATCGGCATAAAAGCCTAATATAATTTTGGCGCCAACAAATATCCCGAAAATTACGCGCGAAAGGTCGTAAGCACGGGACATACATGATATGCCCCATCAAATCTTCTAGGCGTAATAACTAGGACAACGCACCCAAAATAAACCCATAAACACTATCACCAAAGCCAAGAAAGGCGTTAACCCGAGTGAGTTCCATTCAAACACAACCTAATTTAAATTACCTAGAAATCATGATAAAAACGCGATAAATAAAGCGGTAAAGAAACGCGGTAAATCTATACTAGAAAGCAAGAAAATAAAGCAAGTAAACCTAAATTAGAAAGCATGTAAATCTAATTAGAAAGAAAGAAATGAAGAAAAAAAAACTATATTAATGGTAGGGGAGATGAATAGTGCTACTTACAAACAAAATGGGTGTCAATCCAAAGACAAATAAGGAAGAACTCTCCAAACAAAACCCAAACCCTAAGCTAATCTACCCTAAAATCGTGTATATTACCTAATGTCTGAATCTTACAACAAAAATTGTATTTATAGTAAGTTGGGATAAAAGAAAAGAGAAAAGAAAATAAGGAAAAATAACTGCAGAAAATATGGGATCGATCGATCGACCAAAAAGGTCGATCGATTAATCAAGGAAAAATTTCGGCTTTACAGAAGGGTCGATCGATCGACCAAAATCGTCAATCGATCGATCAAGAAAATATCAGCCACTGCATTGCTGTTTTGGTTTCCAAGCTTTTCTCGTTCGCTAAAATCGCCGTAACTTCTTCGTTATGAATCAGAATATCGCACCGCTCATGGCCACACGAAGCTTACGAAGAGGGACACAACTTCCATGAAGATAATGGGACAGGTGACCAAAATGTGAATTGACTTAATTGACCTTGAACATGCGATTGTGTACGAAAATCGAGTGGAATGCGTCCGAACTTCACACTTAGCATCCAAATACCTATAAAAGCTGAATTAACCCTTGCAAAACATGTTAACGTAGAAATCAGAGGTTGTCTGGTTAACGAGCATAAATATAGGGAATAAGATATCCGAGGGGGCTAAAATGCGTCCGTTCGAAGGATGAAATACACAATATTTGAGTATCGTCATATACCCATTTTTATAGGGGCAACACAGACCCCAAAAGACAGCAAAAATGTGATAATTTGGAAAACATAATAATGAAAGGTTCATCTTGTGTGGCTGTTAAGAATGCACGATCATAGAAAATCATAAATTACAATGATGACGCTTCAGGGGGGATGCGCAGTTTGGTAGCATTATCTACACGTGCGCACCCTAGAGTTGCCACGTGTTATAATATGGAAGAACAAATGACAATTACATTCAAAGCGGCACGCTTGGAGTCTTATTGGCCTTAGGTAATAAAGAGCTCTGGGGGAAATTTAAATAAACCTCTTCATTTTCCCCAAGGAAAAGACTGAAGATCAATAAAGGGTTTCATAAAAATATTTCTTAATGTAATAAATAAATATCTCTATGAAGGGGAAAATATAGGGGGTCCCCCATCAAAGGATGGTTAACTTAGTCAAGAAGATTGATCGAATCACAAAGTAGGATAAGGAATGCTGCCCTATGGGCCCACCTCGAAGAGCCTTCATAGAAATGGCTCGAACGACCCACCTCAAAGATTCTTCACAAAAAGTGGCTCGAAGGACCCAACTCGAAGATTCTCTAATTTACCCAGTTCGAAGGATTCAATTCGTAGAGAAAAGTCACTTAGATGACATAGTTTATTGTAAGTAATAGAATACTTTGTCATTTACTTTATCTTATAAATGCATGATGAGTGAGGTTGTTTGGTACCCACGAGGGACCATGCCTGATAGGGAATGGGAGAGCTAACATGCTCTATTGAGAAACCTCCTCTTAGGAACCTCATAGGGACATGGTTTGGATAATTGAGAACAGGGAAACATTGGGAATTTAGTTACAAACCCTCTTAGCGCACTTGGATAAAACTTCATCCAGAACAAATGGTCACTCGAGCCATAGCAGCCGAGCCACCTTAATGCTTACCTGTTCAAAGGAACCTCCTCAAGGTACTTCTATCTTGAACCTTAGGCCCAAAATAACTCTTAACCAACATATAAAGGCCAATACACTCGATCCACCTACCAGCCGAGCAGACAAGAAATAGATACTAGCTCGCTTGACTGATGTGACCAAATATCTGACAGGGCCACTGTTTAAACCACTTTCTGATGTCATAACGTCGGGCATTTAAGGACTTGAAAATGTAGCACTTACGTGGGTTTATCCTTAGGATCGCAGGCCTAGTTCACCAAACCTGACCATTTAGTCATCGTCAAGTAAGCCTCAATCTAGCTTGTCACATCCCTCATTAACACCCACAATGCTTCCAGCCAATGGAATGGTTTCTCGCCTAAATCATGAGATCCCATGCATTTAATGCAATATCTTGTGCATTTAATGCAACTGATCACACCGATCGCATGCAATATTACTCGAGAAGCCTTGCCTTCCCATATATATACCAAATGAACAAGTATTGAAGGAGAGCATTTTTTAGGAGCCTAGATATACTGCCCAAATTCCGCCACAATTAAGAACCATAGAGAGAGAATTAACTCCACACATTCATCTAACATACTCATCATCATTGGGCATTTACTAATCTCTAAGTTAATACCTTGCCCTCATCGTTCCCAATGTGATTTTTCTTTCTCCCTCCAACCACGCTTACTGCTAGTCCCATCTATTTATTATGCATATCATGCATCTTTTGTGACAATAAGCTATTTAATACAAGTCAGAACATTGGGATCTCTTCCCTTTGACTCACCTGTGACCATCACCAAAATGACGATGCATCCCCTGAGGGGGTGAGAATGGTGAGGGTAGAGTCAAGTATGCCCAGCGTTGGGATCACAAAAATGACACCCACGCAAGTGGGAATAGGCTCGACACAAATATAGGGACTGATGGGCTTGTTCGTGGAGTTCATCAAAAATCTGACAGCTCAGGCGATGTTAGGAGCTCCCATAGGAGTGACCTCCTTCACTACACCACCTGTAGCGATACATACTCCCACTATCATTGGAGGCGTGGATTCACTTGCCTATGATAACACCTTCCCCACCACTTTACCACCCGTGGGGTGTGTGCTCGTACTGTGGTTTCACCCATGACGATGGGGAAAATGCTTCAAGGTGGGGGGGACAGCTTCAGCGACCCCAGACGCGATGATTGGCTGGGGATTAGGCCTATTAGCTTTGATGATCTCGTAGGTAACAACACTGCCGCCAGCTAGCTATTCACCGACCGGCTTGGAAGAAATGAAGAAAGAGTTTCTAAAGTGCATATTTGTGTCTAAAGGAAATAGTTACTTGGTGTTCGATGACTTTCGTACCCCCTATCCAGAGGTATACAATAATGAACCCTACCGAGTAGGGTATATTCCACCAATTTTTGCGAAGTACATGTGGAAGGGTGGTAACCCCAAGGTGCGTGTGAAGAGGTTTATCGAAAGTCTTGGGGGCCATTACAACAAAAAAAGCTAAAGTTGAGGGAGTTTTCAAAATCCTTGACAGAGAAAGCCTACACATGGTATTCGCACTTGGCCCCAAGTAGTGTAAGATGTTGGGAATAATTGCACGTTTTGTTTGTAAGCTTTCTCTGTAAGATGAGCATGAGTTTACACTCACTCAGTTAGTGCGTGAGAAATAATCGTCGGGAGAGGATGTTATGGCATACACCAAGAGATTTCATGAACGCTCTCTGGATGCAAGAGAAGAGACGCGAGAAGACAAGCTTTTACAAGTGTGTGCAGAGGAATTGCTACCCGAGTATATATCTCACCTGATTAACAAAATGCAAGAAGGGACGTTTGAATCATTTTTAAAAGCGACAAAGAATATCGCTCTAGTTATGAAAATGGGAGTAACCCTGCTTACCTTGTCGAGTTTGTTAATCAGGCCAATGGTAACCTAGGGGAGGGGAATACCCACACTTAAGGGACCCTCAGTTTGAGATCATGTCCCAATATTAGAATATCCACAGTTAGGCTTTAAAATGTGTCGTTAAATGGTCAAACATTGTTGCGCCCCCTAACCAAATGGCCCCGTGAGCAGTGATAACACCTGGCACGGGACCAATGTTACTCGTAGGAGATAGAAGTGAGGTCATGGGACCCCCGATTTGAGATCACGCTCAAATTTTGAGAATATCCACACTTAGGCTTGAAAACATGGTTTTAGAGGGCAAAACCCCGTAACGCCCCCAAACGGACCCGTGAGTGGCACCAACACCTTGCAGGGACCAATGTAACTTGTAGGAGCTGAACCCTTGTTCACGGGACTCCCGATTTGAGAGCAAGACCCAATATGAGAATATCAACACTTAGGCTTGAAGACATGCCATTAAAGGGAGAAACCTCGCAACGCTCCCAAAAGGGCCCTATGAGTCACACCAACACTGCATAGGGGACCAATGTACCTCGTAGGAGCTAGTCGGATCATCATGGGCCCCCTAATTTGATAGCACGACCCAATTTAAAAAAATTCCACACTTAAGCTTCAAAACATCCCGATAGAGGATGAAGCCCCTAACGCCCACCAAACAGTCTGATGAGTAGTGCCAACACCTCGTACGAGACCAATGTAAATCGTAGGAGCCGGCCTCTTGGTCACGGTACCCTCATTCTGAGAGCATGACCCAATTATGAAAATATCCACACTTAGGCTTGAAAATGTGCCTTCAGAGGGAAAAACCTCGTAATGCCCCCCAAATGTCCCCATAAGCATCCCCATCATCTCACACGGGACCAATGTAACTTGTAAGAGCCGATCGCATGGTCACGGAATTATTGGCTTGAGATCACAGCCCAATTTTGAGAATATTAACACCTAGGATTGAAAACATATTGTTAGAGTATTAAACCCCGTGATGCCATCAAAATGGCCCCTTGAGTAGCGCTAACACCTCCCACAGGACCAATGTAACTCGTTGGAGTCGATCACAAGGTCACGAGATGCCCAGTTTGAGAGAACAACCTAATTTTGAGAATATCCACATTTAGTCTTGAAAATATGTCGTTAGAGGGTGAAACCCCATAACACCCCAAAATGTCCCCGTGAGTAGTGCCAACACCTCCCATGAGACCAATGTAACTCGTAGGTACTAGCAGCGTGATCATGAGAGCCCCGATTTGAGGGCACGATCCAATATGAGAATATCCACACATAGGCTTAAAAACATGATGTTAGAGGGTGAAATCCCACAACACTCCCCAAAGAACCCTGTGAGTAGTGCCAACCCCTCGCACGGGACCAATGTAACTCGTACGAGCCGATCGCTTGGTCACGGGACCCTCATCTTGAGAGCACGACCTAATTTTGAGAATATCCACATTTAGGCCTGAAAATGTGCCGTTAGAGGGAAAAACCCCGTATGCCCCCTAAACGGCCCCGTGAATGATAACAACACCTCGCACAGGACCAATGTAACCCGTAAGAGTCGACCGTGTGGTCACGGGACCCCCTGTTGGAGACCTCAAACTAATGTGACAATATCCACACTTAGGCTTGAAAATGTGACGTTAGAGGGAGAAATTCGATAACGCCCCCCAAACGGCCATGTGAGCGGTGCCAACACCTCGCACAGGATCAATGTAACTCATAGGAGTCGTCTACATGGTCACAGGACCCCCCATTTGGGAGCACGACCCAATTATGCGAATATACACAGTTTGTCTCGAAAGCATGCCGTTAGAGGGCGAACCCCCATAATGCCTCCTAAACAGCCCTGTGGGCAGCGCTACCACCTCGCACGAGTCCGATGTAACTCGTAGGAGTCATCCGTGTGGTCACGAGATCCCAATTCGAAGGCACAACCCAATTATGAGAATATCCACACTTAGGCTTGAAAATGTGTCGTTAGAGGGCGAAACCTTGAAATGCCCCCCAGACGGCCCCGTGAGAAGCGTCAATACCTTGTACGGGACCAACGTAACTCGTAGGACCTGGTCGCATGGTCAAGGGACACCTGGTTTGAGAGCATGACCCAATTATGAGAATATCCACACTTAGGCTTAAAAATGTGCCATTAGAGGGTGAAACCTCTAACACCCCCAAAATGGCCCTATGAGCGGCGCCGACACCTCGTATGGGAGCAATGTAACTCGTAAGATCCGATCGTGTGGTCACGAGACCCCCGATTTGAAAGCACGACCCAATTATGACAATATCCACACATAGGCTTGAAAACATGTCGTCAGAGGGTGAAACCCCATAATAACCCCATGAGCGGCGCCAACACCTCGCACTGAACTACTGTAACTCGTAGAAGTCATCCGCTTAGTCACAGGACCACCGATTTAAGAGCACTACCCAAGTTTTAGAATGTACAAAAAATGGAGAAAATTTTGCACAATTGTTTGTTATTATAGTTAAAAATGGTCACGGCCAAAGTTCATGACCATCTCTTTTTTTATTGTCACACATAAACGGGATCATGACATAGGGCCGTGACTATTTTTTTAGGCTAAAGTGTGGGTCACGGCCCTTGACCATACCAATGGCGTGATCGATTGCATAAATAAAAAGATGGGTCAAGGCCTTAGGCCGTGACAAGTGGCGTGAACAGTTGAATAAATCAAAGGATGGGTCACGGGATTTTTCCATGACCAGGGGTGTGACCAGTGGCATAAATTAAAGGATGGGTCATGGGCCAAGGTCATGACCAGCTGTGTGTGGGTGTCACGGCTATAGTACACGACCATATGTTGTGATACCCATGGTCCTTGACCCCTGTTTGGTCAGGGATTTGGGTTGTGACCCACCATAATGACCATGCTCGAATTGTTCTTGGCCTTTAGTCGTGACCCACAGTCTTGGTCAGGGACATTGGTTGTAACCATTCGCGCAATATGGTGTAATGAGAGGAAGTGGTCAAATAGTTGAATGTGGGTTTCATTCACATCGTTGAATACCCAATACGGATTGGCAACATTATCCCCATTCCAAGGTAAGGAGGAAAAGTCCATATCTGTGTTGACTATCGATATTTGAACAAAACATCCCCAAAGGACAATTACCCATTACCTAACATCGACATGATCCTAAAAAACATGGCTAGCCATACCCTCAAGTCGTTCATCAAGGGATTTGTTGAATATAACCAGATCAAGATACACCTTGGCCATCAGGAGAGAACTACACTCATCACCCCATGGGGAACATTCTACTACTCCGTTATGCCATTCGAACTCAAGAATGATGGGGATACCTACCAAAGGGATGCCACAACCTGCAGTACCTTTTTCATAAGGAGGTTAAAATCTATATAGACAAAATGATCATTAAGTCTAAGACTCGAGAAGGTTATATTCTTGCCCTCTGAAAGTTCATCGAGCGGCTGCGACAATATCAAATGTGACTAAATCCATGTAAATGTGTTTTTAGTGAACGAAAGGAAAACTCTTGGGATTCATGGTCAGTAAGAATAGAATCAAAGCATACCCTTCCAGGATGAAAGCCATACTTAAGATTCTACCACTACGAATGGAGAAGTAAGTCTGAGGATTCCTGCGTAAACTATAGTACATTAGCAGTTCATCAACCAACTGACTTTTATCTGTGAACCCATTTTCAAAATCCTCAGAAAATACTCGACCAAAGTCTAGAATGAGGCCTGCCAAGAAGACTTTGACCAAATCAAGTGATACCTTACTCGACCTCCGGTGCTTATGCCTCCACAGCCAGGTCTACCACTTATGTTATACTTAACCATAACGGATACCTCAGTAGGGTCTTTGCTAGATCAATACATTGAAGAATATTGTAAGGAAAGATCCATTTATTATTGTAATCATAAATTGGTCAGATACGATGTTAACAACATTACTTTGGAGAAAGAATGTGTCGCCCTGGTTCGGGTCACATAAAAATTACGACACTACATTCTTTCCTTTCCTATGAGACTAGTATCCCGAATGGATCCCATTAGATACCTGCTATAAAAACTCTTTCTATCCAACCAAATGTCCCATTGATTGATGTTGCTAGCCGAGTTCGATATTGTGTACGTCACACATAAAGATATGAAAGGGAGATCCATCTCTGACTACCTTGTTTATTACCCCATGAAAGGAATTGATATTTGGCTCTCCAAATTTCTAGATGAATAAATTGTCTGTACCTCTCAGGAGGACCTTAGATGCCAAATGTTCTTTGATAGAGGTTCCAAAAAGAAAGCATACGGCATTGGGATACTCTTAATCACCCCTGATGACTCTCACACCCCCATTGCCATCAAATTAGAAAAACATGACTGAGTGTGAGGCATGCACCTTAGGCCTCAAAATCGCTCTCAAGAAAGGAATTTGGCACCTAGACATCTATGGAAACTTTACCCTCATCTTTGGCTAAATCCTCAGGAAATAGAAAGTAAAAGATGAGAAGCTCCTACCCTTTCATGACCACCTAGAAGAGATGG
Organism: Sambucus nigra; assembly: GCA_949130495.1. Taxonomy (NCBI): domain Eukaryota; kingdom Viridiplantae; phylum Streptophyta; class Magnoliopsida; order Dipsacales; family Adoxaceae; genus Sambucus; species Sambucus nigra. Next base: position 731,517,906 of record OX422211.1, read on the forward strand.
CCTTCCAATTCAGAGATGTCACCTTCCTCATACAAACAAAAGTTTAGCTGATGCCCTTTATAACCTGGCCTCTATAGTCAATATTCCCAAGGGAATAACAATGGTCCCTTTCTTGGTTCAGAAATATGATATGCCCACTCACTCCTACCATATTGAGCTTGACACTGAGGAAGACTCTGATATGGTTGAATTATGGTATTATGACATTTGGAGTCTTCTCAAACATGGTAGGAATCACCAAGACGCAGACAATAAAGACCATGCGGACCTTCACAAACTAGCTTCCGAGTACATCATCTTTGATAAGGCACTTTTTAAGAGAAACTTAGATAGAACCCATTTGCATTGCATAGCAAGGGTTGATGTAGAAGAAATAATACAGTGGGGAATACGGGCCCCAATTAAAAGTTCATATGCTTGCTAAGAAGATCATTCTCCAAGGGTACTATAGGACCACCATGGTTCATCATTTCAATGCCTATGTTCAAAGATGCCTCAAATGCCAACAGTTTGCCAATATCAAGCACTTACCACCTTGAGAACTATCAACATTGCCTCTCCCTAGCCTTTCTCCACCTGGGGCATTGACATCATAGGTAAGGTTACTCCCAAAGCTTAAAATAGTCATGATTTTATCATAGTCACCATTGATTACTTCAACAAATGGTTCGAAGTCGAGTCATACGCAGTGCTAAATGCCAAGAAAATGGTCAAGTTTGTCTGAAAGAACATCATTTGTTGATATGGAATTACCCATGAGTTAGTATCAGATAATGGACTCCATTTCGAAGCCGAGGTCATAGAATTGGTCGACGAATATGAGATTTAGAGACATAACTCTTGTTCCAATCGACCCCAAACCAATGGTATTATTGAAGCTACCAATAAAAGCCTCAAAACCATCATCAGTAAAATAACCAAGAGTTGTAGATATTTGGATGTATGATTCCCATGCGCCCTCTGGGGATATCTCACTTCAATTAAAACACCTATTGGGTTACCCCTTATTCTCTGGTGTACGGCATGGAAACAGTCCTACCCGTTGAGATAGAAATAACTTCTAGACCTTTCATGGTCGAGAGAAAAGTTAGCGAAGATGATGCCAGAGCCTCTTTGACTAGTTATCATTCTTGGATGAAAAGTGACACTACAAGAAAATTGAGTATTAGGTCTGGGAGTATTTGGGACGGCCGTGTCATTTTGCCCCTTTTTATATACCAAAATGGATGGTTTTTAATTACTTTCCTTTTTGAGAAATCTTAAAAAGGACAGTAATTAAAAACCGTCCCTTAAAGTGTATGAGAATTTTTAGCACTTTTTTCCCTGACTAATATAAGGGACGAATTTTTAAAATCATTCCTTTTGGTATAACAAATGGGATGGTTATTAAAATTCGTCCCATTTGGTATACCTTTAATGTTTAGCCTTTCTAAAACAAGTATCAGGGACGGATTTTTAAAACCGTCCCTTTTCATATACCATAAGGGATGAATTTTAAAAATCATCCCTTTTGATATACCATAAGGGACGGATATTAAAACGATCCCTTTATTTTTCGTCTAATTTTTTCACACATTTTTCATTCCCTCTCTCTCACTGTGCCCTCCTCCCAGCAACAGTTCTCTCTTTCGCTCGATTAAAGACATTTCTCTCTCTCTCATCTCGTTGTCTCTCCCCCTCCCTAGTCGACCCTTCCCCAACCCAGCCCTAGACTCCCTAGCCACTCCACCCATCATAGACTCTACCCAGTGGGTGGCATGTGATGTTGGGTCAGTTTTTACGATCGGTTCAAGACCTGGTTCGATAGCAAACCATTTTTGGAAACTGGAGTAGGGCAGAGGTTAGGAGGTCGGTTCATTGTCGACTCGAGTTGGGTTTGGACTTTGGGTCACCGGTCGGACTGATGCATTAGATGGTTCCCAGTACAGGGATTTTTGAGTTTGAGGAGGTTCATGGGTTGAGGTCTGAGGGTTGTGTAGGCCGGTGTTATTATCTCATTTTTTATTGCCGGATATGGAGGTTTTAAACTCACGGTTTGAATCAGGTATGGAGCTTTGGTATGGGGTACCCAAATTTGATGCTAGACATAAGGGAAATGGTTCGTACATGATGGAGTCGGGTATGGGTTCTAGTCGGTTGGAGTCAACTGTTATTTATCACAACTGGGGAAAGTCGGGTTAGGTTTGGGTCAATCGGAGTTTTGAGTTCGTCGAATTTATATGGTTGCTAGCCGGAGTTTTATTGGTGGTCGCTCAAGGTTGTATGTTTTTATATATCTTTTTACATTTTATTATTCTGTTTTTTATCTTGGGTAAATCATTATTGTTATGATTATTGATAGGGCAAGTTAAGTATTTCCATATATGTTTTTTTAGTTTGTTAACAATGTATACAATCAACCTTTTTTTTAATTTGATTTTTTCATACTGAGATTTTATGTTTATTTTTTTTAATTGAAATATTCAGGGGCCCTCTAAGTTCAAAAAGTTTTATGAATTGAACTGCTAAACTGAGATTTTGTGTTTATTGTTTTATTCTTCTTAAATCCTAATGACAATGGTGAATGCAGGGGCCCTGACTCCTTCTAAGTTCAAAAAGGTTTTCAAATTTATTTTTGACGAGTCCTCCAAACTAATGCACCAATATGTGAATGATTTGGTAGATGCTCATAATGGTACTCCTTCTGTTTAGACTAACAAAATTTCATGTCTTTCTTATGCTCATAATGGCAGCTTGTTGCATATACAATTAGCAATAGAATATAGATTTCAGTATTGATGGTTTATTATCCAAGTTATTGTATTTTTTATTTCCATAGCCTATGAGTTCATAGCAGTGATACAATTGGCTCACATCATTAACAGGATTCATTTACTCCATCGTGTAAGTGATTGTTGGGTCTATTAATAATATATCATTCAGATTTCAATTTATCATTTACAATTGTGTAGATCACAATTTTCCTTATTATATCGTTTTGGAGAAATTTGTTCCCACTTTTCATTCTAGTGTTGTTTCTGAGTGATGCACGCAGGTCCCGTTGGGAAGGTGATGCCCCCCATGAGAGAGTGATTTATCTTATTTTTTTGATTTTATGATTATCAATTAATTTACCCCTTTAATTGATAGTTTTTATTTTAAGTACTTACAGTTATTATTTATCTAGGATTATCTATTAGTCATGTGTTACTAATATTAGGACATAATTTACACAAGGTGTTGATGGGTGCATTCGATATATGTGTGAGTTCTAACACTACACCAAAATAGTAATCTGGCATGGTTTAAAACTTTGTCAAATCAAATATGGAACGGTTTTGAACTGTGCCAGAATCAGGTGTTCCAAAATGACCATTTTTTCTAGCACGATTTAAAAGTGTGCCAGATTTGACAAAATAGGAACACTTCTGGCATACTTTTAAACCATACAAGAATTTGATATTTTTAGCACGCTTTTGGCATAGTTTTGAACTGTGCCAGATTAAGTACATTTTGATAAACTTTTGGCAGAGTTCAAAAACGTGCCAAAATATGATACACTTTTGGCACGGTTTTGAACTATTATAAATTTTTGGATAAAAGAAAAAAAAATTAACTATTGGAAAACAAGATTATTCACAAATTGCAAATCTAGCACGTTGTTGATAAACTAATGTACATACAAACTTACAAATAATACAAGTCTTTAGTAGTTCATAGACAAAAAAAAATTGGACAGAGTTTCCTCTATTTTTTGGACATTCTAAAACTTGTTAATATAAAACATGCACAGTACAAAGCCCGTACGACCACAAAATATAACAATAAAATTACAAAAGCCCACACAGCCAGAAAAGTTAACAATAAAACCACAAAAGCTTGCATTACCATAACACAAAAAATAAGAATCCTGGATATTAACAACATTAAATAAATAATCCACTTGTTGTAAACCATTAACTTCCCCCTATGTTCCACGTGAATAAATGCTAATGATAAAATGTTATCCTGCAAAAAAATTAGGATACAAAAAAGATATGATATTAGTAACCAAGAAATTTTTAAAAAAATCTTACTCAGGCTAAAAAATTACATATAGGAGTTACAAGTATTATTATATTCTCAAATTGAAAATCTTAAGCAAGTTATGACTACCTGATCAGCTCCTACAAGTTACAATGATCCCGTACAAAGTGTTAGTGCATCTTACGAAGTCGTGTGGGGGCTAGTTTGGGTTTTCACCCTTCAACGGATTGTTTATGAGCCTAATCTATATATTTTTGAATTATCGTCATATTATCAAATCGAGAGGTTCGTGACTATGCTGTCAGTTCCTATGATTTACATTGGTCCCGTGCGAGGTGTTAGTGCCTTTTACAGGGACGTTTGCAGGCTGATTTGGATTTCCACCCTTAAATGGCTTATTTCTAAGCCTAATCTACATATTTTCAAATTAGCTTCATATTCTCAAATCGAGAAGCCCGTGACTACGGGGTCTATTCCTATGAGTTATATTGGTCGTGTACGAGGTGTTAATACCTATTACGGAGCCGTTTGGTGGCTGGTTTGGGTTTCCACCCTTCAATAGCTTGTTTTTAAGACTAAGCTATATATTTTCAAATTATCGTCATATTCTCAAATCGAGAGTCCCGTGACTACACGGTCAGTTCCTATGAGTAACATTGGTCCAGTGGGAGGTGTTAGTACCTCTTATGGGGTCGCTCGGGGGCTACTTTGGGTTTTCACCCTTCATTGGCTTGTTTTTAAGACTAATCAATATATTTTTTATTTATCATCATATTCTCAAAACGAGAGGACCGTGTGGTCAGTTCCTACGAGTTACATTGGTCCCGTGGGAGGTGTTAGTGCCCCTTATGGGGCCGCTTGGTGGCCGATTTTGGTTTTCACTCATCAACAACTTGTTTCTAATTCTAATTTATATATTTTCAAATCATTCTCAAATAGAGAGTCATGGGACTACGTGGTTAGTTCCTACGAGTTACATTGGTCCTGTATGAGGTGTTAGTGCCTCTTACGGGGCCGTTTGGGGGCTGGTTTTATTTTTCACCCTTCAAAAGCTTGTCTCTAAGCCTAATCTATATATTTTCAAACTATTGCCATATTCTCAAATCGAGAGGCTCGTGACTGTGCGATCAGTTTCTATGAGTTGTATTGGTCCCGTGCAAGGTGTTAATACCTCTTACGAATTTGTGTGGGGGATGGTTTGGATTTCAACCCTTCAACAGCTTATTTTTAAGCCTAAGTTATGTATTTTCAAATTATCATCATATTCTCAAATCGAGAGGCCAATGACTAGGCGGTCACTTCCTATGAGTTACATTTGTCCCGTCGGAGGTATTAGTGCCTCTTACGGTGCGGTTTTGGGTTTTCATCCTTCAACGAATTAGTTCTAAGCCTATGCTATAAATTTTCAAATTATTGTCATATTCTCAAACCGAGAGGACCGTCACTACGCGGCCAGTTCCTTCGAGTTACATTGGTCCTGTGGGAGGTGCTAGTGCCTCTTACGGGGTCGCTCGGGGGCTGGTTTGGGTTTTCACCCTTCAATGGCATATTTCTAAGCCTAATCTATATATTTTGGAATAATCATCATATTCTCAAACCTAGAGGACTATGACTATGCGGTCAGATCCTACGAGTTACATTGGTCCCGTGGGAGGTGTTAATGCCTCTTACGGGGCCACTTGGGGGCCGATTTGAGTTTTCACCCTTCCATGGCTTATTTCTAAGAATAATCTATATATTTTCAAATTATTATCAAATCGAGAGGCTCGTTACTATGTGGTTAGTTCCTACAAGTTACACTGGTCCCGTACGAGGCATTAGTGCCTCTTACGGGGCCGTTTGGGGGCTGGTTTAGGTTTCCACCCTTTAACGACTTATTTCTAGTCCTAAGCTATATATTTTCAAATTATTGTCATATTTTGAAATCGAGAGGCCCATAATTACGTGGTTAGTTCCTACAAGTTACATTGGTCCCGTGGGAGGTGTTAGTGCCTCTTATGGGGTCATTTGGGGGATGGTTTGGATTTTCACCCTTCAACGACTTGTTTCTAAGCCGAAGATATATAGTTTTAAATTATCATTATATTCTCAAATTGAGAGGGCCATGACTACACAGTCAGTTCCTACGAGTTACATAAGTCCTGTGAGAGGTGTTAGTGCCTCTTACGGGGCCGCTTGGGGTCCGATTTGGGTTTTAACCCTTCAACGGCTTGTTTCTAAGCCTAATCTATATATTTTCAAATTATTCTCAAACCAAGAGGCCCGTGACTACGCACTTAGTTCCTACGAGTTACATTGGTCCCATACGAGGTGTTATTGCCTTTTACAGGGTTGTTTGGGTTTTGGTTTTCACCCTTCAATGGCTTCTTTCTTAGCCTAATCTATATTTCCAAATTATCGTCACATTCTCTAATCGAGAGTCCCGTGACTAAGAGGTCAGTTCCTACGAGTTATATTTGTCTCGTGCGAGGTGTTAATACCTCCTATGGATTTGTTTGGGGGTTGGCATGGGTTTCCACCCTTCAACGACTTGTTTCTAAGCCTAAGCTATATATTTTAAAATTATCGTCATATTCTCAAAACGAGAGGCTCGTGACTATGAAGTTAGTTCCTATGAGTTACATTAGTCCCGTGGGCAGTATTAGTGCCTCTTACGGTGTTGTTTGGGGGCTGGTGAGGATTTTCATCCTTTAACGGCTTATTTCTAAACCTAATCTATATATTTTAAAATTATCATCATATTGTCAAATGAGAGGATCATGATTACGCGGTCAATTCCTATGAGTAACAATGGTCCCGTACGAGGTGTTTTTGCCTCTTACGGGGCTGTTAAGGGGTTGGTTTGGGTTTTCATCCTTCAACGACTTGTTTCTAAGCCTAATGTATATATATTTTCGAATTATCATCATATTCTCAAACCGAGAGGATCGTGACTACGCCGTCAGTTCATACGAGTTACATTGGTCCGGTGGGAGGTGTTAGTGCCTCTTACGGGACCACTTGGGCGCCGATTTGGGTTTTCACCCTTCAACGCTTATTTTTAAGAATAATCTATATATTTTCAAATTATTCTCAAATCGAGAGGCCCGTGACTACGTGGTTAGTTCCTACGATTTAGTTTGGTCACGTACGAGGTGTTATTAAAAAAGGCATTTCAATCAGCAAACTCATACTTTTCTCCAATGAAATGCTCAATCCCAACTCTGTCATAGTTATGAGTTACCTCAACATCCTAGTTGTTATTTGATTTCTCATTTCCCATTGCTGAAAGAAAACATCAATCAAACATACTTTTAACCAACAAGTTCTTCACTCATAAAACCATGTCTAACGTGAATTACTGAAAGTAAGAAACTAAAGTGTGATGCTCACATTGAATAAATGCAACCTTATCTGGAATCTAAGTGTCTAGCGTAGAAGATCTAAACTACAGCAATAACAACACAAAGTAACAAAGTTACACTAATTATTTTACTTAAATCTAATGAAAATAAATTAAAAGCCACCGATAAGGTTACGTGCTTGCTACTACATGAGATTCTTCCTCTCACAAAAGTAATGGTTTTCTTTTTATGGTTGTAACCATGAACTTTCTTCCTATGGTTGGTTCCCTTTTACTTTTACCTGTGAGATGATCAATTCAAACAAAGATGGAAAGCATTAGATAATAAGAAGATTGAAAATATGGTAATAATGTAATAATGTGACATGAGTTCTCATTTACTTACTTTTGTATTCAAGAAAATATTGGCATTAGTTTTGTAGATACTTAGACTATGTATAACACAACATGTGATTTATATAGAGTATAGAGATTTATACAAACATAAACGGTGTATAACACATGTTTAAAAAACTACAAACATGAACAAATTTATTTTTTTTCATGCTAGATAGTTGGGCATTAAGTAATTATTAGAACTTGAGTGAAATAGAGTGTGAGACTAATGCCCAACTATGTCTATTCAATGAGGTTTTTATATCATCTATAATGTATAAACCTATTTATAAAAAATGGAAAAGTTAGAAACTTAGTCCTCTAAAACTGTGAAACAAAGTTCCAATGAAAAGGAAGAAGGTCACGCATACTTATCTTTCCCACCACATCGAAAAGAAATGTCGTCTTTCAAACCAACTAATATCAATAACTTAATTTAGTTAATATATTAACTAATCAACATTGAAAATACACAAATCATCACAATCCAAAAAATTATGGATTCAGTTCAAGTGTGTGTATATATATATATATACACACACACACACACATAAATTCACACACACAAAAACAAATAAACTTACAAAATTAGACAAAACCCATAACTAATCAACACTAAAATCACACAAATCACCACAATTCAACAAAATCCAAGTTTCAGCTGAATTTCAAAATATGCACCTACATACACACACATGTACATACATATATACATATATATAGAGAGACAAAATAAGACCTTCTTCCAACCAACTGGTGCCGCCAGTTCCTAAAAGACAGCATCTTCTATAGAGCTCGCCATTTCACCTACTCAATTTCAAAACACTAGAAGTCACAAACATATACATACATACTTATAAACATGGGTGTGCAAGACCTTCGAAGTGAGAGAGGGTGTTATAGGGGAAGAGGAGAGACTCCCCTAAAATGACGACATTTAACCAAGGAATTTTTCTATTATAGAGGAGGCTAAAACTAACATTAAGGCAACTCCAAAACACCACATTTTTTACGAAAATGAAAATTTTGATCCCTACCAATGTGAAAGGACATTTCATCATGTTAATATATTAAACCCACCTAAGGGATCATCAGTTGTGGTTAACTGGATCCACACATACTCGTACACAAAAAAACTGAAAAAGACAGACACGAGAAATTTACAGAACCTTCCTGAGCAGTTGAATTTACCGAAATTACCATTACCAAGACATACATGTTACGGGTAAGAGGTAAACTCAAGTAAAATTGTAACTAAATGTTGACAAATAATTACCAAAGCAATAGAAAATCACAAACGACCAACCACCAGCAACGATAGGGGCTAAATCGCTTACCCTTAATCCAGGTATCCCCACGCTCCGAGAACTGCACGTAACACGTACCCAAGTACACATCAGCCCAAGCCACAGTTCCACACTCGCTTCTCAGCTGCCCAGTTGCCCCTGATAAACAATCCTGCCACTCGCTTACCCTCAAATCTTCCAACCAGCTATTGGCATGACAGTTTCATTTTGGTCGAGAGAAAGAGAGAGGGGGGAGGGAGATTAAAGATGAGAGAGGAGAGAGAAGAGGGAAACTAAACATTGAAAAAAAGTTAGAGTAATTATTTTTTTAGGTTATTTTATATGTTAGTCAAGTGTACTCAATTTTGGCACACTTTAAAATAGTACCAAATTTTGGCACTGTTTTAAAGTGTTTTAGATTGTCATTAAACCGTGGCAGAATTTGGCACAGTTTTAAATTATGTAAGATTTTTAATATCAGAGTGGGCCAAATTTCTATTTTTGGTGTAGTGTAACATTCTCTAATTCTTTACAGTATTATTTGTACTTATTTTCTCAATTTTATTGGTTGCAATAATTAGAATTTCCAACAGAGTGGAAGGAAAAAGCAGAAGAGCTAAATAAGATTCTCTAGTGGGTTCCAAATCCTGCTCTAAGCCCAAGGACATTGAATAATAGTGAATAATGAAACAAAAAAATTTTCTATTCTTTTCTATGATATCTCGAATTGTTATCTAACTTGACATATAGACCTGATAAACAAAAAAGCTTTTTTTATTGACAGGTAACTATTGCTTTCATCTTTGATGGACAAGACAGTCAGGCTAGGGTACATGGAAACACAGAGTTTTTTAAAATTATTTGTGCACAATGATTATGGTAAGTAGACATGCACATGTTGTTATTTTTCTCAATGCAAGACTATTGAACCTTAGTTTACTAATACGTGCCTATGGTTTGGTAGTAACCTGTATACTGTTCAATACAATATATGATGATTACTTCATCGGTGTGTCACTAGATGCAAAGGTTCAAATTCGGGACATAAGCAATCAGAAAGTTGTTGATTGGACTGATCTTCATGATTTGGTTATTATTGTTGGATATGCTCTTGATGGCCAGGTAGATATTGGAAATTCAAGTAACTGGGAAGAAGTTAGTAATTTACCAATTAAATTCAATTTTGAGCATTCCACCATGTTTTAATGTTTAAAAGTCTTTTTTAATTGAAATTTTGATTAAGAAGAATAATAAGATAAATGTGTTCAACCAGAAGAAAAGTTATTGTGGACACACTCTATATTGACTTAGCTCACAGTTAGAGACGAAACCACTACCTGGCTCTCCTGAGGTTCTCATTTTGACACGACGGATTTGCAGGAGCTATAGGTAGCAATTTATATATGATGTTTCGATAATTATTTTACATGAGTACCCCATTTACTAAGGTGAACATAGGAGAAACAATATATTAAAATAAATTAACGTATAGGAAGGAAAAAAATGAAATTTTAATTGCAATATGACATTCAATCTAGTAACCAGAAATGGTTATATTGACATGTATCGGGGCCTACTTTAGTCAATCTGTGAAACAAAGTTGGGTAAAGTGCGAAATGAAAAAACTCCACTATGTACTTTTGTTGATTGTTGCTATTTTTTTAGTTTTCTGAACATGATACAACATGGTAATATGAGGTTTTGATGATAAACGGGACCTATTGGAGTAAAAATGATTTCTTGCTTGTTAATATCAAAATACAGAGGAGGGTCAATCTTACCCGATCCAACTCAAAGGGTGAAAATGTCAAACAATCACAAAACGGTCCTATAAGAGGAACGAGCACCTCTTATGGTACCAATGTAACTAGTAGGAACCGACCGTGTAATCACGGGACTCCCCGTTTGAGTATAAGATGAGAATTTTCAAACAATTTGATTTAGGCTTTGTTGTTAAAGGGTGAAAATGTAAAATAACCCCAAAACTATCCCGTAAGAGACACGAGCACCAACCACAAAACCAATGTAACTCGTAGGAACCGATCATGTTGTCACGGGACTCTCAGTTTGATCATACGACGAGTATTTGTAAAAAATTAGACTAAGGCTTAAAAATATGCTGTCAAAGAGTGAAAAATTAAAATAGCCACAAAACGGTCCAGTAAGAGGCACGAGCACCTCGCACGAGAATAATGTAACTCGTACGAACCGACTTTGTAGTCACTGGACTAACGGTTTGTTCATACAATGAGAATTGGTAAAAAGTTTGACTTAGGCATAAAAATAAGTTGTCAAATAGTGAAAAAAATAGCTACAGAATGGTCCTCTAAGAGGAACGAGTAACTCGCACAGGACCTATGTAACTCGTACGAACCGACGTAGTCACCGAACTCCCTGTTTCAGTTTATAATGAGAATTTGCAATCGGTTAGACTTACGCTTAAAAACATACTGTCCATGGGTGAAAAATAAAATAGGCACAAAACGGTCCCGTAAGAGGTTCAAACACCTCGCACGAGACCAATGTAATTCATAGGAACAACCGCGTAGTCACCGGACTCCCGAATTTGAGTATAGGATGAGAATTTGCAAACGGTTAGAGTTAGACTTAAAAACAAGTCGTCAAAGGGTTAAAACGTAAAACAGCCATAAAATGGTCCCGTAAGAGGTATTAACACCTCGCACGGGACCAATATAACTCGTAAGAACTGACCACGTAGTCACGGGACTCTCAATTTGAGTATACAATGAGAATTTGTAAACGGTTAGACTAAGGCTTAAAAATATGTCATCAAAGCATGAAAACGTAAAAAATTACAAAACGGTTTCGTAAGAGGCATGAGCACCTCGAACGGGATCAATGTAACTCGTACAAATCGACGGTGTAGTCACCAAACTCCCTATTTGAGGATACGATGAGAATTTTCAATCGGTTAGACTTACGCATCAAAACATGTCGTCAAATGGTGTAAACACAAAACGGTTTCGTAAGAGACACAAGCACCTTGCACGGGACCTATGTAATTCCTAGGAACCAACCACATAGTCACGGGACTCCCGATTTAAGTACAGGATGAGAATTTGTAAACAGTTAGACTTCGGCTTAAAAACATGTCGTTAAAGCATGAAAACATAAAATAGTAACAAAATGGTCCTTCAAAAGGCCCGAGAACCTTGCACGGGACCCATGTAACCCGTACAAACCGATTGCGTAGTCACCAGACTCCCCGTTTGAGTATACCACCAAAATTTTTAAATGATAAGACTTAGGCATAAAAACATGTCGTCAAAGGGTGAAAATGTAAAACAGCTAAAAATCGCTCCCGTAAGAGGCACGAGCACCTCACATGGGACCAATGTAACTCGTACGAACCAATCGCGTATTTACGAAACTCCCAGTTTGAGTATACAATGAGTATTTTTAAACTGATGGACTTGGTTTTAAGAACATGTCATCAAAGAGTGAAAACGTAAAACAGCCACAAAACAGACTCGTAAGAGGAAAAAGCATCTCGAACGAGAACAATATAACTCGTACGAACCGACTTCGTAGAGTTATTGGATTCCCATTTGACATTACGATGAGAATCTGCAAACCATTAGAATTAGGCATAAAAAAGTTGTCAAATGGGGAAAATGTAAAATAGCCACAAAATAATCCCGTAAGAGGCACAAGAACCTCGCATGGGACCAATGTAACTCGTACAACTCGATGGCATAGTCACCGTACTCCCCATTTGAGTATACGATGAGAATTTTCAATGGATTAGACTTATGCATAAAACATGCCGTCAATGGGGGAAAATGTAAATTAGCCACAAAACAGTCTCGTAAGAGGCATGATCACCTCGCATGAGACTAATATAATTTGCAGGAACCAATGGCGTAGTCATCGGACTCCCAGTTTGAGTATACGGAAAAAATTTGCAAATGGCTAGACTTAAGCTTAAAAACTTGTCGTCAAATTGTGAAACTATAAAACAACCACAAAATGGTCCCGTAAGAGGCACTCGCACCTCGTACGGGTCTAATGTAAGTCGTACGAACGAACCGCGTAGTCACAAGACTCCTGTTTTATATATACAATGAAAATTTGTAAACAGTTAGATTGAGGCTTAAAAACGTGCTTTCAAAGGGTGAAAATGTGAAACAATCGCAAAACAGTTCCGTAAGAGGCATGAACACCTTGCACGGGACCAATGTAACTTGTACGAATCGATGGCGTAGTCACCAGACTCCACGTTTGAGTATACGATGAGAATTTATAATTGGTTAGACTTACTCTTAAAAACATGCCGTCAAAGGGTGAAAACATAAAATAACCAAAAAATGGTTTCATAAGAAGCACGAGCACCTCGTACGGGACCAATGTAACTCGTACGAACCAACACATAGTCATCAGACTCCACATTTGTGTATACGATGAGAATTTTCAATCGGTTAGACTTACGCTTAAAGACATGTCGTTAAAGGGTGTAAACATAAAACAATAACAAAATGGTTCCGTTAGAGGCACGAACACCTCGCACGGGACCTGCGTAATTTATAGGAACTGACCACGTAGTGACTGGACTCCCCATTTGAGTATACGATGAGAATTTGCATTCGATTAGACTTACGCTTAAAAACATGTCGTCAATGGGTGAAAACATAAAATAGAAACAAAACGGCTCTATAAGAGGCACGATCACCTTTCACGGGACCAATGTAAATTATAGGAACCTATTTTGTAGTCAGCGGACTCCCGGTTTGAGTATACATAGAGAATTTGCAAACAGTTAGACTTAGGCTTAAAAACATATCGTCAAAGGGTGAAAACGTAAAATAGCCACAAAATGGTCTCGTAAGAGGCACTCGCACCTCGTACGGGACTATTGTAATTTCAAAGGACCTACCGCATTCTCACCGAACACCCAGTTTGAGTATAAGGTGAGAATTTTCAAATGATTAGACTTAGGCTTAAAACTATACCGTCAAAGGGTGAAAATTTAAACCAATAACAAAATGGAACTGTAAGAGGTATGTCCATCTCGCACGGGACCAGTGTAACTCATTCAAACTGATAACATATTAACGAGACAACAGGTTTGAGTGTACGATGAGAATTTGTAAACAGTTAGCCTGAGGCTTAAAAACATTCCGTCAAAGGGTGAAAACACAAAACAATCGCAAAATGGTTCCGTAAAAGGCATGAACACCTCGCACGGACCACTGTAACTCGTACGTACCAACAACATAGTCACCGAACTCCCTGTTTGAGTATCCGACGAGAATTTACAATCGGCTAGACTTGCGCTTAAAAACATGCCATCAAAAGGTGCAAACATAAAACAACTACAGAATGGTTCTCTAAGAGGCACGAGCACCTTGTACGGGACCTATGTAATTCATAGGAACTGGCCGCGTAGTTACGGGACTCCCGATTTAAGCATATGATGATAATTTCTAAACAGTTAAACTTCGGCTTAAAAACATGTCGTTAAAGCCGAAAAACATAAACAGTCACAAAACAGTCTCGGAAAAGGCAAGAGAACCTCGCACGAGACCCATGTAACTCGTACTAACTAGCTGTGTAGTCACCAGACTCTCCGTTTGAGTATACCCCGAGAATTTGCAAACGGTTAAACTTGGGCTTAAAACCATGCCGTCGAAGGGTGAAAACATAAAACAACCACAAAAAGGTCCCGTAAGAGGCACAAAGACCTCGCACGGGACTAATGTATCTCATACGAACCGATCGCACGGTGATCGGATTCCTCATTTGAGTATACGATGAGAATTTTTAAACGCAAACATTTAGGCTTTAAATCACGTCGTTAAAGGGTGAAAACATAAAATAACACCAAAATGATCCCATAAGAGACACGAGCACCTCGCACGGAACTAATGTAACTCATAGCAACCGATCACGTAGTCACGGGACTCCCAGTTTGAGTATACGACGAGTATTTGTAAATTGTTAGACTTGGGTTTAAAAACATATCGTCAAAGAGTGAAAACATAAAACAACCACAAAAGTCTCGTAAGAGGCACTCGCACCTCGCACGGAACCAATGTAAGTCGTACTAATCGATCGCGTAGTCACAGGACTCCTATTTTTTGTATACGATGAGAATCTGTAAACAGTTAGATTGAAGCATAAAAATGAGTTGTCAAAGGGTGAAACGTGAAATAATCACGAAACAGTTCTGTAAGAGGCATGAGAACCTCGGACAGGACCAATGTAACTTGTACGAATCGATGGAAAAGTCACCAGACTCCCCGTTTGAGTATACGATGAGAATTTATAATTGGTTAGACTTACTCTTAAAAATATACCGTCAAAGGGTGAAAACATAAAATAGCCACAAAATAATTTTGTAAAAGGCACGAGCAGTTCGCATGGGACCAATGTAACTCGTACGAACCAACATCATAGTCATCGGACTCCACGTTTGGGTATACGATGAGCATTTGCAATCGGTTAGACATATGGTTAAAAACAAGTGGTGAAAGGGTGTAAACATAAAACAACCACAAAACGCTTCCGTTAGAGGTACAAGCACCTCGCACGGGACCTCTGTAATTCATAAGAATTGACCGAGTAATCACAGGACCCCAAGTTTAAGTATACGATGAGAATTTGTAAATAGTTAGACTTCGGCTTAAAAACATGTCGTTGAAGTGTAAAAACATAACAAAGTCACTAAACTGTCCCATAAGAGGCACGAGCCCCACACACGAAACCAATATAACTCGTACGAATTGACGATGTGGTCACCGAACTCCCCATTTGAGTATACGATGAGAATTTGCAATCGATTAGACTTACACTTAAAAACATGTTGTCAATGAGTGAAAATATAAAATAGTAACAGAACGGCTCCGTAAGAGGCATGATCACCTCTCTAGGGACCAATGAAAATCATAGGAACCTACTTTGTAGTCAGCGGACTCCCATTTTCTATATACGTGGAGAATTTGTAGACGGTTAGACTGAGGCTTAAAAATATACCGTCAAAGGGTGAAAACATAAAATAGCCACAAAATGGTCTCGTAAGAGGCACTTGCACCTCATACGGGACTAATGTAATTTGAAGGAACCTACCGCATTGTCACTGAACACCCAGTCTGAGTATACAGAGATAATTTGCAAGTGATTAGACTTTGGCTTAAAACAATATCGGCAAAGGGTGAAAATTTAAAACTGTAACAAAACGGACCCGTAAGAGGCATGACCATCTCGCACGGGATCAGTGTAACTCATTCAAATTGACGAAATAGTAACTGGACTCCAGGTTTTAGTGTATGATGAGAATTTGTAAACAGTTAGACTGAAGCTTAATAATATTCCATCAAAGGGTGAAAACATAAAACAATTGCAAAACAGTTTCGTAAAAGGCACGAGTACCTCGCACGGGACCAATGTAACTCGTACGTACCAATAGCATAGTCACCGGACTCCCCGTTTGAGTATCGGACGAGAATTTACAATCGTCTAAACTTGCGCTTAAAAACATGCCATCAAAGGGTGCAAACATAAAACAACCACAAAATGGTTTCATATGAGGCATGAGCACCATGTACGGGACCTATGTAATTCATAGGAACTGACCGCGTAGTTACAGGACTCCCGATTTAAGCATACCATGAGAATTTGTAAATAGGTAGACTTCGATTTAAAAACATGTCGTTAAAGAATGAAAATATAAAACAGTCACAAAATGGTCTCGTAAAAGGCAAGAGCCCCTCGGACGGGACCCATGTAACTCCTACGAACCGGTTGTGTAGTCACCAAACTCTCCATTTTAATATACATCGGGAATTTACAAACGGTTAGACTTAGGATTAAAAATATGTCGTCAAAGGGTGCAAACATAAAATAACCACAAACGGTCTCGTAAGAGTCATAAAAACCTCGCACGGGACTAATGTATCTCATACGAACCCATCACATGATGATCAGATTCCTCGTTCGAGTTTACGATGAGAATTCACAAACGATAAGATTTAGGATATAAATCAAGTCGTTAAACGGTGAAAACATAAAATAACACCAAAACGATCCCGTAAGAGACACTAGCACCTCGCACGGAACCAATGTAACTCATAGGAACCGATCACGTAGTCACGGGACTCCCAGTTTGAGTATACGATGATAATTTGTAAACAGTTAGACTTGCGTTTAAAAAGTTATTGTCAATGAGTGAAAACATAAAACAACCACAAAACGGTCTCGTAAGTGGCACGAGCACCTCGCACGGGAACAATGTAACTCGTACGAAATGACTTCGTAGTCACCTCACTATCGGTTTGAGTATACAACGACAATTTGTTAAAAGTTACACTTAGGTACGAAAACAAATCATCAAATGGAGAAAATGTAAAAAAAACACAAAATAGTCCCGTAAGAGGCACGATCACGTCGTACGGGACCAATATAACTCGTACGAATCGACGGTGTAGTCACCAGACTCCCCATTTGAGTATATAACTACAATTGACAATTGATTAGACTTACGCAAAAAAATATACTGTTAATGGGTGAAAACATAAAATAACAACAAAGAGATTTAGTAAGAGGCAAGATCACCTCGCATGGTACCAATGTAATTCGTAGGAACCTACTGCGTAGTCACTGGACTCCCGGTTTGAGTATACATCAAGAATATATAAACAGTTAGACTTAGGATTAAAAACATGTCGTTAACGAGTGAAAACGTAAAACAGCCACAAAACGGTCCTGTAAGAGGCACGAACACCTCGTGCAGGACCAATGTTACTCATAGGAACTGACCGCATATTCATTGGACTCCCGGTTTGAGTATACGATGAGAATTCATAAACGGTTACACTAAGGCTTAAAAATATACCGTCAAAGGGTGAAAATGTAAAATAATTGCAAAATAGTTCCGTAAGAGTCACGAGCCCTTCCACGGGACTCCCGGTTTAAGTATAGAATGAGAATTTGTAAACAGTTAGACTTCGACTTAAAAACTTGTTGTTAGAGTGTGAAAACACAAAGAAGTCACAAAACGGTGATGTAAAAGGCACGAGCACCTCGCACGGGACCTATGTAATTCATAGGAACTGACCGCATAGTCACGAGACTTCTGGTTTAAGTATACGATGAAAATTTGTAAATAGTTAGACTTTGGCTTTAAAAACATAAAGCGGTCATAAAATGGTCCCGTAAGAGGCACGAGCCCCTCACACATGACCAATGTTACTCGTACGAACCGACGGTGTAGTCACCGGACTCCCCATTTGAGTATACGATGAGAATTTGCAATCGATTAGACTTAAGATTAAAAACATGTTGTTAATGGGTGAAAACATAAAATATCTACAAAACGGCTCCGTAAGAAGCACGATCACTTCTCCCGAGACAAATGTAAATCGTAGGAACCTATTGTGTAGTGAGCGGACTCCTGATTTGAGTATACATTGAGAATTTTCAAACGGTTAGACTTGGGCTTAAAAACATACCGTCAAAGGGTGAAAACGTAAAATAGCCACAAAACG
This sequence comes from Sambucus nigra, assembly GCA_949130495.1. Lineage (NCBI taxonomy): Eukaryota > Viridiplantae > Streptophyta > Magnoliopsida > Dipsacales > Adoxaceae > Sambucus > Sambucus nigra. Next base: position 731,536,418 of record OX422211.1, read on the forward strand.
GTCTCGTAAGAGGCACTAGCACCTCGTACGGGACCAATGTAATTTGAAGGAACCTACTGCATTCTCACCGAACACCCCGTTTGAATATATGATGTGAATTTGCAAATGATTAGACTTAGGCTTGAAACTATACCCTCAAAGGGTGAAAATTTAAAGCAGTAAAAACAGACCCGTAAGAGGCATGACCATCTTGCACAGGACCAGTGTAACTAATTGAAATTGACAACGTAGTAACGCAACTCTCTATTTGAGTGTATGATAAGAATTTGTAAACAGTTAGACTGAGGCTTAAAAACATTCTGTCAAAGTGTGAAAACATAAAATAATTACAAAACGGTTCCGTAAAAGGCACGAGTACCTCGCACGGGACCAATGTAACTCGTACGTACTAGCAACATAGCCCGTTTGAGTATCCGATGAGAATTTACAATTGTCAAGACTTGCACTTAAAAATATGCCATCAAAGGGTGCAAACATAAAACAACCAAAAAATGGTTTTGTAAGAGGCACAAGCACCTCGCATGGGACCTTTGTAATTCATAAGAATTGACCATGTAGTTATGGGACTCCCGATTTAAGCATGTGATGAGAATTTGTAAACAGTTAGACTTCGGCTTAAAAACATGTCGCTAAAACATGAAAACATAAAACAGTCACAAAAAGGTCACGTAAAAGGCAAGAGCACCTCACATGGAACCCATGTAACTCGTACCAACCGGTTATGTAGTCATATGACTCTCCATTTGAGTATACCCCAAGAATTTGCAAACGATTAGACGTAGGCTTAAAAACATGTCGTCAAAGGGTGAAAACATAAAAAAACCACAAAACGGTCCCGTAAAAGGCACAAACATCTCGCACGGGACTAATGTATCTCATATGAACCGATCCCACGGTGATTAGATTTCTCATTTGTCTATACGATGAGACTTTGCAAATAATGAGATTTAGGCTTTACATCATGTCATTAAAGGGTGAAAACATAAAATAACACCAAAATGATCCCGTAAGAGACACAAGCACCTCGCACGGAATAAATGTAACTCATAGGAACCGATCACATAGTCAAGGGAGTCCCAGTTTGAGTATACGATGAGTATTTGTAAATAGTTAGACTCGGCTTTAAAAACATATCGTTGAATAGTAAAAAAGTAAAACAACCATAAAACGGTCTCGTAAGTGGCACGATCACCTCGTACGGGAACAATGTAACTCGTACGAACTGACTTCGTAGTCACCGCACTATCGGTTTGAGTGTAGAATGAGAATTTGTAAAAAGTTACACTTAGGTACAAAAACAAATCATCAAATGGAGCAAATGTAAAAAAATCCACAAAATAGTCCCGTAAGAGGCACGATCACCTCGCACGGGACCAATATAACTCGTACGAACTGACGGTGTAATCACCGGACTCCCCATTTGAGTATACAACCAGAATTTGCGATTGATTAGGCTTACACATAAAAATATAATGTTAATGGTTGAAAACATAAAATAACAACAAAGCGATTTAGTAAGAGGAAATATCACCTCGCATTGGACCAATGTAATTCACAGGAACGTACTGCATAGTCACTGGACTCCCGATTTGAGTATATGTCAAGAATCTATAAACAGTTATACTTAGGATTAAAAACCTATCATCAATGGATGAAAATGTAAAATAGCCACAAAATTGTCCCGTAAGAGGCACAAACACCTCGTACAGGACCAATGTAACTCATAGGAACTGACCGCATATTCATGGGACTCCCGGTTTGAGTATACGATGAGAATTCATAAACAGTTACACTAAGGCTTAAAACATACCATCAAAAGGTGAAAATGTAAAACAACCGCAAAACAATTCCGTAAGAGGCACGAGCACCTAGCACGGGACCAATGTAACTCATAAAAATTGATGGCGTAGTCACCGGACTCCTCGTTTGAGTATCTGTAATCGGTTAGCCTTACTCTTACAAACATGTCGTTAAAGAGTGTAAACATAAAAAAGCCACAAAACGGTGCCGTAAGAGGCACGAACACATTACACGGGAACTATGTAATTCTTAGGAACTGACCATGTAGTTACGGGACTCTTGGTTTAAGTATAGAATGAGAATTTGTAAATAGTTAGAATTCGGCTTAAAAACTTGTTATTAGAGTGTGAAAACACAAAGCAATCACAAAACGGTGATGTAAAAGGTATAAGCACCTTGCAAGGGACCCATGTAACTCGTACGAATTGACCGCATAGTGACCGAACTTCCCTTTTGAGTATACCACGAGAATTTGTAAACTGTTAGACATAGGCTTAAAAACATGTCGTCAAAGGGTGGAAATGTAAAACAGCCACAAAACAGTCCTGTAAGGGGCTCAAACACCTTGCACGGGATCAATGTAACTCGTACGAACTGATCGCATAGTTACGAAACTCCCGGTGTTTTTATATGACTAAAATTTGTAAATAGTTAGACTTAGGCTTAAAGACGTGTCGACAAAGCATGAAAACGTAAAATAGTTAGAAAATGGTCCGGTAAAAGGCACAGGCATGTCGCACGGGACCAATGTAACTCGTACGAACCAATCGCATAGTTATCAGATTCCCCGTTTGAGTATACAACAAGAATTTGCAAACGATTAGATTTAGACTTTAAATCATGTCATTAAAGGGCGAAACCGTAAAATAACCCCAAAATAATCCTGTAAGAGACACGAGAACCTCGAATGGAACCAACGTAACTCGTAGGAATCGATCACGTAGTCACATCACTCTCAGTTTGAGTATACGATGAGTAAATAATTAGATTAGGGCTTACAAACATGTCGTCAAAGAATGAAAACGTAAAATAGCGATAAAACGGTCCCATAAGAGGTACGAGCACCTCGCACGGGAATAATGTGACTCGTACGAACCATCTTCATAGTCGTCGCACTACCAGTTTGAGTATCCAATGAGAATTTGAAAAAAGTTACACGTAGGAACAAAAACAAGCCGTCAAAAGGAAAAAATATAAAATGGCCACAAAACGGTACCGTAGGAGGAAAGAACCCCTCGCACGGGATGAATGTAACTCATACAAACTGACGGTGTAGTAACTGAACTCCCCGTTTGAATATATGATGAGAATTTACAATCGATTAGACTTGCGCCTAAAAACATGACGTTAGTGGGTGAAAACATAAAATAGCAACAAACTAGTTCCATAAGAGGCACAATCACCTCTCATGGGACCAATGTAATTTGTAGGAACCTACTACGTAGGCATCGAACTCCCGATTTGAGTATGCGTTGAGAATTTGCAAATGGCTACACTTAGGCTTAAAAACATGCCGTCAAAGGGTGAAAACGTAAAACTACCACAAAACGATCCCATAAGAGGCACTCCACCATGTAAGGGACCAATGTAATTCATAAGAACCAATCGAGTAGTCACGGGACTCCCGATTTGAGTATACGATGAGAATTTGTAAAAGGTTAGATCGAGGCTTAAAATCCATGTCGTCAAAGGGTGAAAACGTCAAAATAGACACAAAATGGTCCCGTAAGAGGCACGAGCCCCTCGCACGAGACCAATATAACTCGTACGAAGCGATCGTATAGTTAGGGAACTCCCAATTTGAGTATACGATGGGAATTTGTAAATAGTTAGACTTCGGCTTAAAAACATGTCGATAAATCGTGTAAACGTAAAACTGTCACAAAATGCTCTCGTTAAAGTCCGAAGCATCTCAAACGGGACCAATATAACTCGTACGAATCGATTGCATACTCATCGGATTCGCCGTTTGAGCATACAATGAGAATTTATAGGTGCTTAGATTTAGGCTTTAAATCATGTCGTTAAAGGTTGAAAGCATAAAATAGCTTCAAAATGATCTCGTAAGTGACACGAGCACCTCGAACGGAATCAATGTAACTCGTAAGGACCGATCACGTAGTCACGGGACTCCTGATTTGAGTATACGATGAATATTTGTGAATACTTAGACATGGGTTTAAAAACATGCCGTCAAAATGTGAAAACGTAAAACAACCATAAAACGGTCCCGAAAGAGGCACGAGCACCTCACGCGGGAATAATGTAACTAACCACACTGCCAGTTTGAGTATATAAAGAGAATTTGTAAAAAGGTTACACTTAGGCATATAAATAAGTCGTAAAATAGTGAAAATGTAAAATAGCCACAAAATGGTCCCATAAGAGACACAAGCACCTTGCACGGGACCAACGTAATTCATACGAACCGACGGTGTAGTCACCGGACTCCCCATTGAGTATACAACAAGAATTTGCAATCGTTTAGACTTACGCTTAAAAACATATCGTCAATGGGTGAAAACATCAAATAGCAACAAAACGTATCCGTAAGAGGCAGGATCACCTCTCACTGGACCAATGTAATTCGTAGGAACCTACTGCGTAGTCACCGGACTCCCGGTTTGAGTATGCATTTAGAATTTCAAAATGATTAGACTTAGGCTTAAAAACATGTCGTCAAAGGGTAAAAATGTAAAATAGCCACAAAATGGTCCTGTAAGAGGCACTCGCACCTTGTACGGGTCCAATGTAACTCGTAGGAACTGACCGCGTAGCCATGGGACTTCCGGTTTGAGTATATGATGAGAATTTATAATGGGCTAGACCGAGGCTTAAAAACATGTCGTTAAAGGGTGAAATTGTAAAAAAATTACAAAACATTTCTGTAAGAGGCACGAGCACCTCGTACGGGACCAATATAACTCGTACGAGCTGATGGTGAAGTAACCGAACTCATCGTTTGAGTATATGACGAGAATTTACCATCGTTAGACTTTCTCTTACAAGCATGTCGTCAAAGGGTGAAAACAAAAAATAGCCACAAAACGGTACCGTAAGAGGCACGACCACCTCACACGGGACTAATGAAACTTGTATGAACTGAACGCAGAGTTACGGAACTCCCGATTTGAGTATAGGATGAGAAATTATAAATATTCAGACTTACTCTTATAAACATTTGGTCAAAGGGTGTAAGCATAAAACAACCACAAAATAATTCTGTTAGAGGCATGAGCACCTTACATGGGACCTATGTAATTCATAGGAACTGATCGCGTAGTCGCGGGACTTCCGATTTAAGTATACGATGAGAATTTATAAACAGTTAGAATTAAGCTTAAATACATGCAATCAAAGGTTGAAAATGTAAAATAGACACAAAATGGTCCCGTAAGAGGCACACACCTCGTACGGGACCAATGTAACTCGTAGGAACCGACCGTAAAGTTACGAGACTCTCGGTTTGAGTATACGATGAGAATTTGTAAACGGTTAGATCGAGGCTTAAAAACATGTTGTCAAAGGGTGAAAATGTAAAAGAATTGTCAAACATTTCAGTAAAAGGCATGAGCACCTCGCACGGTACCAATGTAACTCGTACAAATAGATGGCGTAGTCATCGGAATCCCCGTTTGAGTGTAGGATGAGAATTTACAATCGGTTAGACTTGCTCTTAAAAACATGCTGTCAAAGGGTGAAAACACAAAATAGACACAAAACGGTCCTGTAAGAGGCACAATAACCTTGCACAGGACCAATGTAACTCGTATAAACCAATCGCATAGTTATGAAACTCCCGATTTGAGTATAGGATGAGAATTTGTAAATAGTTAGACTAGGGCAAAAAACCATGCCGTCAAAGGGTGCAAACGTAAAACAGTAACACAATGATCCTGTAAGAGGCACGCCCACCTCGCACGGGTCCAACGTAACTCATTCGAATTGGCAGCGTAGTAACGGGACTCCCGATTTGAGTGTACGATGAGAATTCATAAATAGTTACGATAAGGCTTTAAAATATGCCATCAAAGGGTGAAAACATAAAATTATCCAAAACGATTTCGTAAAAGGAACGAGCATCTCACACGGTACTAATGTAACTCATACAAACCAATAGCGTAGTCACCAGACTCCCCGTTTGAGTATACGACGAGAATTTGCAATCAGCTAGACTTACGCTTAAAAATATGCCATCAAAGGGTGTAAATATAAAACAACCACAAAATGGTTTTGTATAAGGAAAGGACACCCCGCACGGGACCTATGTAATTCATAGGAACTAACCGGCCAATGATCGGACACCCGGTTTAAGTATACGATGAGAATTTGAAAACAGTTAGACTTCGGCTTAAAACATGTCGTTAAAGCATGAAAACATAAAACAGTCACAAAATGGTCCTGTAAAAGGCACGAGCACCTCGTACGGGACCCATGTAACTCGTACGAACCGACCGCATAGTCATCGGACTCCCCGTTTGATTATAACATGAGAATTTGTAAATAGTTAGACTTTGTCTTAAAAGCACGTCATCAAAGGGTGAAAACGTAAAACACCCACAAAATGGTCCTGTAAGAGGCATGAACACCTCGCACGGGACCAATGTAACTCGTACGAATTGATCTTATAGTTATGGAACTCCCGGTTTGAGTATACGATAAGAATTGGTAAATAGTTAGACTTAGGCTTAAAAACATGTTAAAGCGTGAAAAGATAAAATAGTCGCAAAACGATCTGATAAGAGGCAGGAGCCCCTCGTACGGGACTAATGTAAGATGTACGAACTGATCACATAGTTATCGAATTCCTCATTTTAGTATAAGATGAGAATTTGGAAATGATTAGATTTAGGCTTTAAATCATGTACTTAAAGGATGAAAACATAAAATAGCCCCAAAATGATCCCGTAAGATACACGAGCACCTCGCATAGTCACCAAACTCCGTGTTTAAGTATATGATAATAATTTGCAATGGATTAGAGTTATGCTTAAAAACATGTCGTCAAAGGGTGTAAACGTAAAATAACCAAAAAACAGTTTCGTTAGAGGAACGAGCACCTCGCACGGAACCTATGCAATTCATAGAAACTGACCGCATAGTCACGAGACTCCCGGGTTAAGTATATGGTGAAAATTTGTAAATAGTTAAACTTCAGCTTAAAAACATGTCGTTAAAGTGTGAAAATATAAAACGGTCATAAAATGGTCCCGTAAGAGTCACGAGCCCCTCACACGGGACCAATGTAACTTGTACGAACTGACGGTGTAGTCACCGGACTCCCCGTTTGAGTATTCACCAAGAATTTGCAATCGATTAGACGTACGCTTAAAAATATGTCGTCAGTGGGTGAAAACATAAAATAGAAACAAAACGGTAAGGACACAAATTTCTAATTGAGTCCTTTGTAGTTTTGGCTCAATTTCGGACAAAACGTTTGTGTCATAGGATATAGTTTTTAATCATCCTTCAAGCCTATGACATGATAAAGTTGAAGACATAGCGTCCAAGTTTAAAGCTTAACCAAAATGCCAAGTTTATTCAAGCCTATGACATGCTAAAGTTGAAGACGTAGCGGCAAAGTTTAAATCTTCATCAAAATTCCAAGTTTATTGTGCCTTGTTTCTACGTCATCAACATAGTTCCAATTGCTCCTAAGGTATGAATGCATTTGAATATATATATATCGTAGCTTGGAACATTTTATATTGGGTGTACTTTTGTTTAAACTGTTGTTTATTTTCAGAAAGATTTTAATAAAACTTTAATATATAGTATATGAAGTTTCTAGGCTAAAAACATAAATTTTCATCTTTCTGGAAGTTTGTTCGAATTGCCGTTCGAACGAGTTTTTCGTTCGTACGAGAATTTCGTTGGAACGTGTTTGCCAATGAGTTCCCACATTGGCCACTGGAATGTTGTTCGAAGTGTCATTCGAACGAACAGGATGTTCGAACGAGATTTCTAACGAGTTCACACTGGAACTTCGTTAGAAGGCTCATTTGAACGAGACTTCGTTCGAACGAAAATCTCGTTCGAACGAGTTTTGACGGGAATAGTTATTTTGGCAGTTTGAGCAATTTTTCCCCACTATCTTTTGACAGAACATCTTAAGTACGGAACTCAACTGCTTCTAATTAACTTATTCACTATCTTCTAACTCCTAGAGAGCGTTTTTGAGAGTTCATCTTTCCTAAGAAAAAGTTCAAGTTTAAGTGTTAATTTTTCAAAGAAAAGTCTGTAAAACACTTTGTTTCACCCATATTGTTTGTTCCAAGTCTTCTTTATATATATATATATTTATATATATTTATATATACATTTCTTTGAGGTTTGGCACCTATTTACTCTATCTACTGAAGAGTTCGTTTTGGTTTTCTTCTAAATTCCTCAAAGAAGAAGAAGCTTGTTTTGCTGTGGCGTTCTCATTTGGCGAAACGCAGCATGTGTGGTTAATGGTGTACCTATGTCTCATTGGTGATTCCAAGATTTCGGTGGAGCTCTGGGGTTGTCTACTAGGCGGAGGTGTTCACAAAAAGACGCATCGAGGCTTGAAAGGGTCGAGTCAAGGAAGTAAGTCATCTGTCTTATAATATGTAAATCCATACTTAGTGGACTTATGGCTAGGGTCGTCCAAGGTTTTTTCCCGTTGTGGGTTTTTTCTCGTACATCGCTGCGTAGTGATTTATTGTTTATTTTATCTTTCGTAAAATTCACCTAGAATGCATGCTTAGGTAAAAAGATAAAATTGGTTTAATTTAATCACTACTTGTTTAATTTGGTGCTAAATTCATTTTGGGTAATGTGTAGTTAGCGCAAGTCGTTAATTTAATTTGTTAAAATTATTTTGGCCTAATTTGTTAAAGTTGAAAATTATGACTTAGGCAAATTTCTAGGACTTGGGTTAATTAATTGTGTTTAAGTGAAAGTAACATAAATGTGTGTCTAATCTAATTTCACTTGGTTATAATTTTAATTTGAAAGAAAAATTAAAATTTGTGTTTTCGTTTTAAATTGAACCATCATCTTCGCTTCCGCATCTATAAAAAGGAAATTATTACTTTTCGTGAAGTAAAAAGTTTTTAAATTAAAATTGGGGGCCTCATCATTTCGAACAAGTGGTATCAGAGACAAAACGATAAATTATTTCGTTAAGATCCTTTAAAATATTTTGGCTAAAATGGAATTTTCCCCATTATCAAAATTTCCTATTTTCGATGGTTCTAATCACACGTACTGGAAAGCATTAATGAAATCGACACTTAAATCTATCGACGAGACGGTTTGGTTATCTGTAGTTAACGGGTGGTCTCCACCAAATCATTTAGTAGATAATGAATGTGTTCCCAAATCGGCCAATGGATGGAGTGAGAATGAGTTTAAACTTTCAAATTTTAATTCCCGAGGTTTAAACGCCTTATTTAGCGTTGTCACACAGGATGAATTCCGACGCATTATGACTTGTGAGACCGCTAAATAAGCGTGGGATATTTTACAACTCACTCATGAAGGTACAAGTGTCGTAAAAGCTTCCAAACTCTAAAACCTCACCACTCAATTTGAAACCATCAAAATGAATGAAAAATAGACTTTTGATGAATTTTATGCTAGACTTTCCGATATTGTTAATTCATCTTTTAATTGGGGAGAGAAAATACCCGACAATCGAGTAGTAAAGAAAATTTTAAGGTCCCTACCCGATAGATTTATTCCAAAAGTGACCATTTTAAATTATTTAGCAACTTTAGCCTCTACGAAATTAGAAGAGTTCGTAGGTGATTTACAAACCTATGAACTAGACATGTTTTCCTCTAAAATCGAAAAGAAAATTGAAAAGGGCATTGCTTTAAAAGCCCAAAAAGAGGAAAAACAAGTAGTAGAGAGTGAAAGTGATAGTGACTCGAAAGATATGGCCTTGTTTTCTCCGAAATTTCAAAAATTTCTTAAATTTAACAAAGATAAATTTAAAAATGATTTTAAGAAATTTGAAAAATCTACGCATGACAAAGTCGAAAAGATCCCTAAACCTATTAATGAACATTTGAATAGGGACGAGTCAAATAGGTGTTTTGGTTGTGAAGGGTATGGACATAGGGAAAAAGAGAGCCCCACTAAACTAAGGATAGAGGGTAAGCAACCAATTTCTTTTAATTCAAACCTTAGTGATAGTGATAATGAAGAGGGACGCCATTCCCCAACTAAGCCCAACTTTGTGGCTTTTATGGCTAGTCATGAGAGTGATAGTGAGAACTCATCTATTGATGAAATTTTAACACATGACACTTCCAAGGTCAAAGTTTATGATTCCCTTGGCTTTGATGGTAGTGAGAGTGGAGAACAAAGAGGTAGTGAAAATGAATAAGAGGTTGATGTGAGTGAACTTCAAAATGCTTTTCAAGAACTTTATGAAGAATCTATTAAATTAAAAAGAGCGTGTCGAGGTCGTTGATGAGAGTGCATTAGTGAAAGACCTTAGGACACGAGAGATAACTCTTCAAGAGAAGCTAGACTATATAGAAGGAGAGAGAGATAGTCTTAGAGGTTTAATGGAATCCTTAAAAAAAGATCTTCTCGAGTTTGAAGAGAGAAATGTTTTATTAGAGTCTAACATTTTAGAATTAGAAAATAAATTAAAAGACTCTAGTAAAGTCAAATTTGATTTTGAGTGTCGTTCGGAAAAATTAGATGAAATATTAGGAACGGTCCAAATTAAAAATGACACTTGTGGTTTAGGCTTTGATACTTGTAATGAATCTACTCATAAAGCCAAAACCAATGTTTTAGGAGTATCGCCTAGGAAACCTTTTAATGATCATTCCTTAGGTAAGTCTTTTCGCCGAGTCTTTAGGTGCTCACATTGTGGTCGAAAAGGTCATCTTAGGAAAAAAATATTGATCTTAAACGACCTCCTAGAAAATTCCTACGGAAGGCAACCGAGGTAGCTAAGATTCTTACACCCCGAGATAGTCATTCGTCATTGATTTGGGTTAGGAGATCCGACTTGGTAGCTTTACAAGATAGGGTTTTTGATTCTCATTTACTGTTACATGCTTCCTCCCTTGCAAAATATAAAGGTTGAATATGTTAGTTTTGTTTGCATACTTTATCTTTTGTACTTCATGCTATATTATCATGCTAATTGTATGCTTTTTAGTCATTTTCTAGTCATTTCTTTATTTCATACCTCATGCTAGAAATCATGACTTGTTTATCTTTTGTATTTTAATTATTTCATTTTAGTTTGCATTAAATGAAAAATACAAAACGATTTTTTTTATCATTTGTGTTTCATTTTTTTATAATTTAGGATTAATGAAAAATACAAATGATTTGTGTTTGTCTTTTGAGTAAATATTTTTATTTTTGGTCAAAAATTAGAAAAATGCAAAAAGATTTTTTCTCTGCGTATTCTTGTTTGACACACTTTAGGTGGAATATGCTTGTGTTTGAATCCCATATTTTATAGGACTTTTGTTTTAGATTGTCAATCCATATTACGTTCTTTACCATGCTATGGGGTAGTTGGATTTTGTGTTGTTTAAATGGACTTTATTTTTATATGCCTCTATTCACACATGCACGAGCTCTTTTGAAATTTAACTTCATATGTATATTTGAGCTTTGTGAGGTGTTCTCCTACCAATCCAGTCATCTACATATTTGTGACCTAGGGGGACTAGTGCATGTCAAAATCCATTGCACGTAAGATTTTTGAGACATAAAAAAATAATATATATATATATATATATATATATATATATATATATATATATGTGTGTGTGTGTGTGTGTGTGTGTGTGTGCACGGGGAAGGGCTCTGGAAGGATTTTTTATCCTTTGCGAATAGTAAGCCACCTTTTGGAATGGACCTAAAAGAAATATGTGGTCCAAAGGCCTAAAAACAGAATTATGGCCTTAAAAAGAAAAATATTTGCTAAGGCCTGTGTTTTATTGATATATGTGACAACCCGCTCCAAATAATAACGGGTGGCCAGCCCTATACTACATAAATCAGGTATCTCAGATGGTACAGTCTCAACATCAACAACTAAACACTATAATATAAGGCTAACTACCCGAAATCATAAAGTGCGAATTGTCAAAAATTTAAAACTTTTATTTTTAACAACAACAACAAAACCAATAATGCACATAACCAATAATGCACATAACCAATAATGCACATAACCAACAATATACATCTAACTATGATGAGTGAAAAGTGCATGCTCCAATAATATGAAAGAGTACAATACATTGTACAATAAAAAAATCTCAACAATGAAATACCCGAATATGCTGTCGGGCAACAGACAATACAATAATCTGATAAATAAAATATGAAAGTGTTAATCTGCAACACTTGAATACTAACTCAATACAACTGAATCCTAATCTAGATGTACAATAGATAGGAATCGACTAAATCAAAGTGCCGCAACAGTCCGCTACTGCTACAGCTCCACAATCCTGAATGGAGGAACATCAAAGGCGTCCTTGCGGAGGAACACCTGAAGTAATACAATATATACATGGAGGAGGAAAATATAAACGGGTCAGAGCCCGAGTTTTGAAAAACAGTTTATAGCAAGTGTATTAAAATGCATAATAATTATAAATGCATTATTACATGATTTAGTTGGAATCGAACACTCCATAAAAATTCAACTCACCTCTCATCTAAAGCGCGCACTAAGCGTATGCACGTGTCTCCAAAAGGATGTCCGATTCTAATTAGGCAAGAGGATTCTAACTTAAACCCATATAAAGTATTAAAGTGAAACCATCTAACCTATCTCCCAATTCTACATTTATTTCTATACTTTAAGTTATATACATTATCTTTAATGCAATTGTTATAGTTATCTTTATAATGTTCATTTGTTGAACATATAAACTTACATGATCCAATCATGTCCACATCATCACAATACATCCACAATCTCATTTACTAGAATTTATATTCTAGTGATGCCCATATAAGGCATGAAATCATATAAATAACTATTATATGAGTTATTAGCATCAAGAATTAAGGACTATCCTCCTCTCGATTCTTAACACGGCACTACGTTTCGTGCGTGGGACGTCTCGCCGAGGCGAAATCCAAATAAGGAACCCCCTCCCTCCCCCGTTACACTACTCCTGACCGTATTAATCCCCGAGGCTCATTATGCCCTCAATGCAAGATGCATGTAACCCAAATGATTATTGTCCAATTTTAATTAATTAATATTCCCAATTCTCAACAGTACACGGAGATTCATACGTGGGACGTCTCGCCGAAGCGAAATCCAAACAAGGAACCCCCCCCCCCCCCCCCCCCCCGTTACACTACTCCTGGCACTGTCGATTGTCGGGATAGGTGATATATATATATATAATTATGAGCATTAAGGACTAAACTTATCCCCAAGTTCCAACATTACACTGCGGTTCGTGTGTGGGACGTCTCGCCGAAGCGAAATCCAAACAAGGAACCCCCCCCCCCCCCCCCCCCCGATACACTAATCCTGGCAATGTAGTTCGTTGAGGTCCATTATGCCCTTGACACGCAAAGTACAAGCACAAGCAATAATAACCATCCAACCGAGCTATAACTCGAAGGACGCAGGCTCACATGCTATCATCTTCCAGCAGCCCATATACGTAGCAAACTGGGGCCACCTGGTGGGGTTCAACGACACCCACCTCGTGATCTACTCACGCACACGACGTCCGGGAAGTGGTCATAGTTCCTAACCGGCAAGTGAGAGTGTCACATACCCCCGACCTCCCACCCCCAAAATAAATAAATGTATATATATATGTCATTTGCTGACCACAAAGGACGACTATGACCTGGGGAATATCCACATCCTGCTTTTCTAGTCAGAATGCTCACCCTCTACGCACGAAACTTCCCAATGATAGCAAGGAGGGGGTATGCTTAACATGTATATACACCATCATGTAAGGTATACATACATCCCACATAATAAAGATATACCATTATATGAGGTATACCAGAAACATCATATTCATGTTCATTATACGCTCTTAGGCGCAATTTGATTAACATCATTTGTTTAGTATTTTTCTCTCAAGATATACTAACGCTCCACCTCGCACATTAACCCCGCTTAGTACATGCTATACTAATTCTCGCTTGAAGCTCTCATGTCGCTTATAATATGAATTGTCTTTCAATTCTTTTAAGTTAAGGATATTTTATATCCTAATGCACATCAATTTGCATTTCTCGTAGTATGAGATATCTCCCAAATCCATCATTAATAAGGATATTTCTATATCCATATGCACACCAAATAGCATTATAATTTTCCATCCATTATAAGGTTCAATATAGTTTATGAACCATTAAAGTTATCCCAATTGGGATTGGATCCTAAGATCCGGCACCTCTAAGTCAAACTCATTTTCAAATCGTGAAGTTATTATCATCACCAGACAAACCTCAAATAAAAGTGGGCTTCCCCACTTAGAAAAATACCAAAGTCTCTAATTGGTATTCCTCAAATTTAGTCAATATGACTCCAAAATTTCTTTTAGGGAAACTCGCTAAAAGTCTCCAAAACATGCTCCAAATATCTCCTATAGAGATCCCCAATCGATAACCTCAAACAAAACGGGATGAAATTCTTTTCAGAAAAACAATCCCTCAAAAGCCCTGTTTCCGAATCGATTCGGGCCAATTCCGAATCGATTCGGCCAGGAAGGCGAATTGATTCGGGTCATTAGACCTGGGACTCTGTCTCAGGCCGAATCGATTCGGGTGGAGGCCGAATCGATTTGGTCACTCAGACCTGGGAACCTGCATATTTTCGAATCGATTCGGCTAGGGGGCCGAATCGGTTCGGCCTACTTGGAGGCTCGAAAATGGCTACTTTTTAGTAAACCAAAAATCCCAAAATTCATATTTATCATTTCCTCTCCATTTCTTTTCCACCCATTCACAAATATATCATTAATAATCATCCTAGAATACATATAAACTAATTTCTAACCTTAAATCCATTTTATACACAACAAATCTAAGATTTTTCCCAAAAGTTAGGTTTTAACAATTTTAACCTAAAACCCAAAATTCAATCCACAAATCATGCAATAATTGATACACAACAATTATTTAGAAAGTTTAATCACTTGCCTCGGGTTCGTAGGGTCTGAATCTGCCTTGAAATCGCGTATTTGCCCGGAAATCCTCTTTCTCTCTCCTTTTTCCCTTTCTTTTCTTCTTCTTTCTTCTCCTCTCTTTCTTTCTTTCTATTTCTCTTTCTCTCTTTTGGAGAAATATCTCCCGTAGGCTTTTTAAGCTTAATCTCCCAAGGTACACATCTTTAAATGATAATACACACTTTAAATGACTCGGTGACTTTAATTCGAGTCAAACGGTCCTAATTTATTTCGGAACCTAAATAGACCCCAAGTACAGTCATTTCGACTTTCTTGACCCTTCTGGAAACGATGGTACCCTCAAAATTTCCATTCGAGACACTTTCTAACAACTCCAAATTTTGACCTCAATTGCCAATTTAATTATTCTCCAATAAAATATTATTTATTTCTCCCAAAATAAAATAATTACTGTTCCAAAAGTCTTAGGTTGTTACAATATATTCATTCAAATAATATATTCTTATTGAGGGAGATTGGATGGTATATCAACGGTTTGCATAATGTCTGTTTATCCTAGTTGTGTTTTCAATGTCATGACTCTATTGGTTTGAAGAATCATCAACATGCTAGGCTAGTATGCATTATGTATGATTATTCATTGAGTTCAATTTATATTATCACATGAGGTTATATTCAAATGTGATGAAGTTTCCAATCAATTTAGAACTCCATGAACAGGTTTTAAGTTATTGGGTCTAAATTTAATCGTTACTAGTTCACACCCCAACACTTTCGTTTCCATATGACACATTTTTTCCATACGAGTGTGAAAAGCTTATCTTATTTTGTGTCATTTGTGTTTATATATATATATATATATATATATATATATGTACTTGAGTCTATTTGGTATATATTATGTATACATATATTTGATATGTTTTATTTAGTCTTTGCCTTGCTTTCTAGTCAATTTATGCTTTAATTCATAATTGGTATCTATCTTGTTGCATTCTTTGTTTATATCACATGCTCAATACTTTATGTATATTATTGGTATCATTTTCTTGCATCTTAGTTGGTATCCGTTATTATTTGTTGGATTAGTTGTGATTTTGTTGCCCATGTGCTTTAATGTTCTCATCACTTTTGCACATTTGCATGTTTAGCTTGCTATCCCATTTTATTTATCCCTTGTTTAGTTTAACGGTAAGATGCCTTATTTGGGGGAGATAAGTTAATTTTTAATTCTTTAGCCTTTGTCTATTCCTGAACAAAAAGGGGGAGAATGATAGGGGGAGAAATGGTATATAATCCTATTATAATCGTATCTTAGTTTGGGAGATTTATCTTAGGGGGAGACGTCTTTCTAAGTTGATCATAGTTGTTAAAGGGGAGAATTAATTTAGGGGGAGTAATTATTTTAATTGCATTTAATATATTGATATTCCCTATACGTTTGATAGTTTGCTTAAGTGTGCAGGAATTTTTCTAAATAGCACCGTTCATCATCGGGCAAAGATATTGATCCTTGGGTTGTTTGAGTCAAGCTATGTATTTTTATTATGGGTGGGACATTTTTGTCAGTCTAGTAGAGCTTGACGGACCTTCAGGATTTTTTGTTGGTTTTTGTCCCGGAATAGCCAAAGGAGGAGATTTTTAAAGAAACAAATTTCCAATTGAGTCCTTTGTAGTTTTGGCTGAATTCCGGACAAAAATGTTTGTATTATAGGATAGAGTTTTTTATCATCCTTCAAGCCTATGACATGCTAAAGTTGAAGACGTAGCGGCCAAGTTTAAAGTTTCATCAAAATGCCGAGTTTATTCAAGCATATGACATGCTAAAGTTAAAGACGTAGTGTCCAAGTTTAAAGTTTCATCAAAATTCCAAGTTTATTATGCTTTGTTTCTACGTCATCAACATAGTTCTAATTTCTCCTAAGGTATGAATGCATTTGAATATATATATAGGAGCTTGGAACATTTTATATTGGGTGTAATTTTGTTTAAACTGTTGTTTATTTTCAGAAAGATTTTATTAAAACTTTTATATATAGTATATGAAGTTTTTGGGCTAAAAACATAAATTTTCATCTTTCTGGAAGTTCGTTTGATTTTTCGTTCCAACGAGTTTTTCGTTCGAATTGTCGTTCGAACGAGTTTGTCAACGAGTTCTGACATTGGTCACTGAAATGTCGTTCGAAGTGTCGTTTGAATGAACAGGATGTTCGAACGAGATTTCCAACAAGATTTGTAATGAGTTCACACTGGAACTTCGTTAGAAGGCTTATTCAAATGAGACTTTGTTCGAACGAAAATCTCGTTCGAATGAGTTTTGGCGGGAACAGTTATTTTGGCAGTTTGAGCAGTTTTTTCCCACTTTCTTACTCCTTTTCCCACTATCTTTTGACATAACTTCTTAAGTGCGGAAATCAACTTTTTCACTATCTTCTAACTCCTAGAGAGAGTTTTTGAGAGTTCATCTTTCCTAAGAAAAAGTTCAAGTTTAAGTGTTCATTTTTCAAAGAAAAATCTGTAAAACACTTTTTTTCACCCATATTGTTTATTCCAAGTCTTCTTTATATATATATATATACATTGCTTGGAGTTTTGGCACCGGTTTATTCTATATATTGAAGAGTTCGTTTTGGTTTTCTTCTAAATCTCTCAAAGAAGAAGAAGCTTATTTTGTTGAGGAATTCTCATGTGGTGAAAGGCACCATGTGTGGTTGATGGTGTACCTATGTCTCATTGGTGATTCCACGATTCCGGTGGAGCTCTGGGGTTGTCTACTAGGCGGAGGTGTTTACAAGAAGATGCGTCAAGGCTTGAAAGGGGTCGAGTAGAGTAAGTAAGTCATCTGTCTTGTAATTTGTAAATCTATAATTAGTGGACTTATGGCTAGGGCCATCCGAGGTTTCTTCCCGGTTGTGGGTTTTTCCTCGTACATTGCGGCGTAGTGATTTATTGTTTACTTTATCTTTCGCAAAATTCACCTAGAACGCATGCTTAGGTAAAAAGATAAAATTGGTTTGATTTAATCACTACTTGTTTAATTTGGTGCTAAATTAAAATTGGGTAATGTTTAGTTAACTCAAGTCATTAATTTAATTCGTTAAAATTGTTTTGGCCTAATTTGGTAAAATTGAAAATTATGACTTAGGAAAATTTCTAGGACTTGGGTTAATTAATTGTGTTTAAGTGAAATTAACATAAGTGTGTGTTTAATCTAGTTTCACTTGGTTTTAATTTTAATTTGAAAGAAAAATTAAAATTTGTGTATTCGTTTTAAATTGAACCATAATCTTCGCTTCAGCATCTATAAAAAGGAAATTATTACTTTTCGTGAAGTAAAAAGGTTTTAAATGAAAATTGGGGGCCTCATCATTTCCAACAAGTGGTATCAAAGCCAAAATGATAAATTATTTCGTTAAGATCCTTTAAAATATTTTGGCTAAAATGGAATTTTTCCCATTTTCAAAATTTCCTATTTTCGATGGTTCTAATTACGTGTACTGGAAAGCGCAAATGAAATCGCACTTAAATTTGTCGACGAGAGGGTTTGGTTATCTGTAGTTAACGGGTGGTCTCCACCAACTCATTTAGTATATAATGAACGTGTTTCCAAACTGGCCGATTGATTGAGTGAGAATGTGTTTAAAGTATTAAATTTTAATTCCCGCGGTTTAAACGTCGTGTTTAGCGTTGTCACACCGGATGAATTCCGACGCATTATGACATGTGAGACCCCTAAAAAGCGTGGGATATTTTACAACTCACTCATGAAGGTACGATCATTTAGACTTACGCCTAAAAACATATCGTCAATGGGTGAAAACATCAAATAGCAACAAAACGGATCCGTAAGAGGCATGATCACCACTCACGAGACCAATATAATTCGTAGGAACCTACAGCGTAGTCACCGAACTCCCGATTTGAGTATACGTCTAGAATTTGCAAACGATTAGACTTAGGCTTAAAAATATACCGTCAAATCTAGAAACGTAAAATAGGCACAAAACGGTTCCGTAAGAGGCACTCGCACCTCGTACGGGACCAATGTAACTCGTAGGAACTGACGTCATAGTCACAGGACTCTCGGTTTGAGTATATGATGAGAATTTGTAAACGGTTAGATCGAGGCTTAAAATCATGTCGTCAAAGGATGAAAACATAAAACAATCGCAAAACAGTTCCGTAAGAGGAACGAGCACCTCACACAAGACCAATGTAACTCGTACGAAATGATGGCCTAGTCACCGGACTCCCCGCTTGAGTATACAATGAGAATTTAGAATCGTTTTGACTTGCTCTTAAAAACATGCCGTCAAAGGGTGGAAACAAAAAATAGCCACAAAACAATCCCTTAAGAGGCACGAGCACCTCGTACGGGACCAATGTAACTCGTTTGAACCGATCGTGTAGTTACGGAACTACCGATTTGAGTATATGATGAGAATTTGTAAATAGTTATACTGGGGCTTAAAAACATGTCGTCAAAGGGTGAAAACAGAAAATAATCGCAAAACGATTCATATAAAGTCCTATCGGTGGATTCCGAGACCGCGGTGGTGTTCCGAGGTTGTCCGCTAGGAAGAGGTGTCTACGAGAAGAAGCGTCGAGGCTTGAGAGGGATCGAGTCAGTCGTTGTAAGTCTATATGTCTTGTAATTGTAATTCCGTATCTAGTGGACTTGTGGCTAGGGCCGTCCAAGGTTGTTTCCCGTCTTGGGTTTTTCCTCGTACATCGCGGCGTAGTGTGATATTGTTTATTTTATCTTGCTTCATAATTTAGAACGCATGCTTAGAATAAATTCAAGATAAAATTCGGTTTAATTTATCACACTCAATTTAATTGGGACTTATATTAAATGTTGGGTAATGTTTACTTAATTCAAGTCATTTGCTAAAATTTCGTTTCGCCTAACTTGCTAATATTGATAAATATGACTTAGGAAAATTCTAGGACTTGGATTAATGAATTGGTTTAATTTTGTTTTATTTAACTAAAATCTGGTGTTTAAAAGTTGAACCATCACCTTTACGCTTCCGCATCGTGTCTGTTTTACACATCCATAGGAGATTACGAGCCGTGCTTTTACAAATTGGTATCAGAGCCAAAGCGATAAATTATTTCGTTAACGATCTTTTTAAATAATTTTTGGCTAAAATGGATTTTTCCCCATTTTCAAAATTTCCTATTTTCGATGGTTCAAACTACGCGTATTGGAAAGCGCGTATGAGATCGGCACTAAAATCTATCGACGAAAGAGTTTGGATGTCTGTTGTTAACGGGTGGTCCCCACCAACTTATTTAGTTGAAAATGAACGTGTTATCAAACCCGTCGATACATGGACTGAAAATGAGTTTAAACTTGCTAATTTCAATTCCCGTGGTTTAAATGCTTTGTTTAGCGCTGTCACACCGGATGAATTCCGCCGTATTATGACGTGTGAAAACGCTAAAGAAGCTTGGGATATTTTACAATTAACTCATGAAGGAACTAGTGTCGTTAAAGCTTCAAAACTCCAAAACCTCACCACTCAATTTGAAACTATCAAAATGAATTAAAAAGAAACTTTTGATGAATTCTATGCTAGACTTTCTGATATTGTTAATTCATCTTTTAACTTGGGAGAGAAAATACCTGACGACCGTGTTGTAAAGAAAATTTTAAGGTCCCTACCCGATAGATTTATTCCTAAAGTGACCATTTTAAATTCTTTACCCACTTTAGCATCTACGAAATTAGAAGAGCTTGTAGGTGATTTACAAACCTATGAACTAGATATGTTTCCCTCTAAAACTGAAAAGAAAATTGAAAAGGGCGTTGCTTTAAAAGCCCGAAAAGAGGTCAAACAAGTAGTAGAGAGCGAGAGTAATAGTGACTCGGAAGACATGGCTTTATTTGCTCATAAATTTAGAAAATTTCTTAAATTTAATAAAGATAAATTTAAAAATGATTTTAAGAAATTTGATACTTCTAAACATGATAAAAGAGAGAAGATTTCTAAAGCCGAAAAGATCCCTAAACCTAGTAATGAACATTTAGATAGGAACGAGTCTGATAAGTGTTTTGGTTGTGAAGGTTATGGCCATAGGGCTTATGAGTGCCCCACTAAACTAAGGAAAGAGGGTAAGCGACCCGTTTCATATAATGCGACCCTTAGTGATAGTGATAAGGAAGAGAAGCCCGATTCCCCCACTAAGAAAAATTTTGTGGCTTTTATGGCTAGTCATGTGAGTGATAGTGAGAACTCATCGATTGATGAAACAATAGCACATGCCACTTCCAAGGTCATTGTACATGATTCTCTTGTTTTTGATGATAGTGAGAGTGAAGAAGAAAGAGAGAGTGAAAATGAAGATGAGGTTAATGAGAGTGAACATCAAAATGCTTTTCAAGAACTTTATAAAGAATCTATTAAATTGAAAAGAGATAATTTGAAGTTAGAAGCTAGTTTAAGAGAAAGTGTCAAGGTCATTGATGAAAATGTTTTAATAGAAGACCTTAGGACACATGTGAGGACTCTTCAAGAGAAGCTTGAATATGTAGAAGGTGAAAGAGATAGCCTTAGGGGTTTAATGGAATCCTTGAAAAAGGAGCTTCTTGCTTTTGAAGAGCGAAATGTTTTACTAGAATCTAACATTGTAGAATTGGAAAATAAATTAAAAGATTCTAGTAATGTCGAATTTGATTTGGAATGTCGTTCTGAAAAACTTGATAAAATGTTAGGAACGGTCCAAATTAAAAATGACACTTGTGGTTTAGGCTTCAATACTTGTAATGAATTTACTCATAATGCCCAAACCAATGTTTTAGGAGAATCAACTAGGAATACATTTAAAGATCACTCCTTAAGTAAATCTTTTCGACATGCTCTTACTTGTACACATTGTGGTCGACAAGGTCATCTTCGGAAATTTTGTTTTGATCTTAAACAAATTCCTAGAAAACCCCATAGTCAAGTAACCACGGTAGTTAAAGTTCCTACACCCCAAGATAGTCATTCTTCATTAATTTGGGTTAGGAAATCCGACTTGGTTGCCTTGCAAAATAGGGTTGTTGATTCTCATTTACTTTCACATGCTTCCTCCCTTGCTAAATCTAAAGGATGAATGTGTTAGTGTTTGCATACTTTAGCTTTTGTACTTCATGCTATATTCACATGCTAAATGTATGCTTGTTTAGTCATTTTCTAGTCATTGCCTTATTTCATATCACATGCTAGAAATTATGACTTGTTTATCTTTTTGTATTATATTTTGTGTTTGAATTAATTGAAAAATATAAAAAGATTTTTGTTTATCATTTGTTTTTTATTTATTTCATTTAAACTTAATGAAAAATACAAATGATTTTTGTTTGTCCTTTTGAGTAAATATTTCTTTTTTATTAAAAATGTTTAAAAAAAAAACTCAAAAAGATTTTATTTTGTGTGTATTTTAGTTTGACACACTTTAAGTGGCATATACTTGTGTTTGAATCCCTTCTTTAACGCTCCCATATGGCTAGAACTTTTGGTTTAGATTTTCAATCCTTAAAATGTTCTTTACCATGCTTTATATGGAGTAGTTGGATTTTGTGTTGTTTAAATGGATTCTATTTTTATATGCCTCTATTCACACATGCACGAGCTCTTTTGAAATCTTAATGTCACATGTTATATTTGAGCTTTTTGAGGTGTTCTCCTACCAATCTAGTCATCTACATATCTATGACCTAGGAGGACTAGTGCATGTCAAAATCCGTTGCATGTGAGATTTGTGTGAAAATGAAAACATGATAAATAAAAATGTGTACGGGGAAGGGCTCCGAAAGGATGAATTAAATCCTTTGCGATAGTAAGCCACCGTTTATTGGATCTAAAAGAAATACGTGATCCAAAGGCCTAAAAACAGAATATTTGGCATTAAAAAGAAAACAATTGCCAAGGCCTATGTTTGTTTGATATATTCATTCAAAAGCAATCGAATATATATATATATGCTTATTGAGGGAGAATTGGATGGTATATCAACGGTTTGCACAATGTCCGTTTATCCTAGTTGTCTTTAATGTCATGACTCTATTTGGTTTGTAGAATCATCATCATGCTAGGCTTGTATGCATTGTGTATGTTTGTTCATTGAGTTCAATCTTCATATTGTCACCTGAGGTTATATTTAAATGTGATAAAGTTTGCAATCAAATGAGAACTCCGTGAATGTTTATTAAGTGTTTGGGTCTAAATTTAATTGTTGCTAGTTCACACCCTAACACTTCCATTTCCATATGACACATTTTTGCCATACGAGTGTGCAAACTTATTGTATTTTGTGTTATATGTGTGTTTATATCTATATCTATATGCAAATGCTTCATTGGTATATTTCTAGTACATATATATATGATATTTGTTTGTCTTTGCCTTGCTTTTATTGCCCATATGCTTTCATGTCTTATCACTTTAAGCTTCAACACGTTGTTTATTAGTTCTTTATCCTTTGCCTATTACTGAACAAAAAGGGGGAGTAATTATTTAATTGCATTTAATACTTTGATATTCCCAATGCATTTGATGAGTTTGCTTAAGTGTGCAGGATTTCTTTTAAACGGCAAAGAGTTTGATCCTTGGGTTGAGTCAAGTTTGGGTGGGTTATGTTTTGAGTCTAGTGAGCTTGACGGACCTTTCAGGATTTTTTGTTTGGTTTTTGTCCCGGAATAGCCAAAGGGGGAGATTTGTAAGGACACAAATTTCCAATTGAGTCCAAATGTTGTTTTGGCTCAATTCCGGACAAAAACATTTATTCATAGGATAGTATGTAATCGTAATACTCTCAAGCCTATGAAGTGTTTGTTGAAGACGTAGCGGCAAAGAATATAAAGCTTCATCAAATGTGTCGATTTGCGTGCCTCGTTTCTACGTCATCAACTAATGGTTCCATGCTCCCAAGGTATGAATGCAATTATGTTTATATAGGAGCTTGGAACAAAGTTTGTTGGGTGTTAGGATTAAAATAAACTGCGTTTTGTTTTAAGAAAGAAATTATATAAAACTTTAAAATAAGTTCATAAAGTTTTCTGGGACAAAATTGAATTTTACAATCTTTCTGGTCGTTCGTTAGATATGTCGTTCGAACGAGTTTTTTCTTTCGAACCAGATGTCGTTCGAACGAACCTGCCAACGAGTTCCCACTGTCGTTAGAAATGTCGTTCGAACGAGATTGTCGTTCTAACGAGATTTCTAACGAGCTTCTAACGAGTCCATACTGGAGCGTCGTTAGAAGTCTCGTTCGAACGAGACTTCGTTCGAACGAAATGTCATTCGAACGAGATGTCGGGCGGGAACAGTTTTTGGCAGTTTTTCACCCACATCCCCACTTGGTTTTTAACCAACTTTTTTAGACTTTATTATGTGCGGGAATGACATTTTCCAAATTAACTTTTCCATGCCATTTCCATCTCTTAGAGAGAGTTTGAGAGCAAATTTGTTTTAGGAAAATGTTCATGTTTTGAGTGAGATTTTTAGAGAAAATATTTTATCACTCTAGTGTTGTTCACCCAATTGAGTTTATTCCGAGTTCATATATACTTATCAATTGCTTGGAGTTTTGGCACCGGTTTATCTCTACCGAATTCAAGAAGAGAAGTTTTGGTTTGCTTCTACATCCATCAAAGAAGAAGACTTTTTGTTGTGATTCTACCCACTTGGAGAAAGGCTCCATGCTAGGGTGACGGTGACCATATAAAGTCCTATCGGTGGATTCCGAGACCGTGGTGGTGTTCCGAGGTTGTCCGCTAGGAAGAGGTGTCTACGAGAAGAAGCGTCGAGGCTTGAGAGGGATCGAGTCAGTCGTTTTAAGTCTATCTGTCTTGTAATTGTAATTCCGTATCTAGTGGACTTGTGGCTAGGGCCATCCGAGGTTGTTTCCCGTCTTGGGTTTTTCCTCGTACATCGCGGCGTAGTGTGATATTATTTATTTTATCTTGCTTCATAATTTAGAACGCATGCTTAGAATAAATTCAAGATAAAATTCGGTTTAATTTATCACACTCAAATTAATTGGGACTTATATTAAATGTTGGGTAATGTTTACTTAATTCAAGTCATTTGCTAAAATTTCGTTTCGCCTAACTTGCTAATATTGATAAATATGACTTAGGCAAATTCTAGGACTTGGATTAATGAATTGGTTTAATTTTGTTTTATTTAACTAAAATCTGGTGTTTAAAAGTTGAACCATCACCTTTACGCTTCCGCATCGTGTTTGTTTTACACATCCAAAGGAGATTACGAGCCGTGCTGTTACAGCCCTAACTTACGTTCCTCAAAATTGACCTCAGCCCATAGAATCGATTGTCATAACTTAAGGTCCTCATAATTGATCTCGGCCCTTAGAATAAGTTGTCACACCTTTAGGTCCTCATAATTGACCACGGCCCTCGAAATTGGCCATCCCAGCACTACTTTAGAATTGATCTTCTTAGACAGAATTGACCAAAAATCCTCTTCCTCAACGTCAATGTGGTGTCTATCATTCGAGAGCTTTCACTTTTTCCAAGCTCACCCATCGAAGGGATCTCTGTAGACACCCCATCCTAGGACCCCCCTTATCCTTATAAATAGTGGGCATGACCTCACTCTGAAAGGCACTCCTGAACATCCCTGTCAGTAATTCAGAGAGCGTTCTCTCACATTTAGAGTTGTTCCCTTCCTAAAAAGCCCGTTTCCCACATTCTATTCCATCATTTTGTTATTTTATTTACTAAATTCCCCCATCTCTTCATACCACCTTCATCCCATTGCAAGATTATTGTATCTACACTCAAGATCAACATCAAGTATTCACAAGGAGGTCCAATTCTCCATCATTTTCTCTAAATTCTCTTATTTTAGGATTAGTTGATTTATTTATTTTGTACCACTTTATTTCATTACATCACAAATATTAATCTCAAACCTTTATTAGTAGTAGTTGCACATACTCTATTTTCATAACAAAAATAAGAAAATTAGGGTTTATCTATAAATTCCAAAAAAACGGATTCTCACTACACATTCTCACTCTTAAAGCATGTTTCTCTCTACAGACACACATAAGAGAAATCCCCCATTTCAATTTATGGATTTAACCCCACCCCATGTCATCTTCAAACTACGTGGACTCTGATGCCCCTTAGGCTATGTAGGAATCTTGGCTAAATCCTGAGATTCGAGTCCTCCCTTATGCGCGTTTATAATATCGTTTTCATATATATATATATATATATATATATATATATATATATATATAATGAATGTCATATTCTTGCAAGCTTGTGTTGTTTCATCTGATATATACAATCGTTATTCTATAATGATTTGTGATTCGACAAACACCATACTATATTTTGAATTATTATTTTTTAGGAAACTCCTAAGGATGAATTCACTCCATTATTTTCCATGACACGAGATGAATGATTCCATTCTTCAATTATATTATGCACATACACACATACTTCATGGAGTCTAACACGAGAATATTAACACATGCCCATGAGAGATCGAAAGGGCAAGATGGGTGCCTAAAACCTTCCCATTCCTTACAATAGTCCACGGAACTTTGAACTACTTGGTTTCACAAGCATCAGTATTTTCCTTGATACTGTTCTCTCGAGGAAACAACAATTCTTTTGCATGTTTTGTTGAAAATAGGTTGGCGACTCTATCTCTACACATTATCCCACATTGATGATGATCGAGAGCCTCGAGAAAGGGAACAATCCTGCTCACGCATTGAAGGGAACCCTTGGAAAAGAAAAAATAAGGGGAAGCCCCCTGGGATGACCATAGGAAGCGTCCTCAAAATCCAAGTATACAGAGCTACTAATGCAAAATAAAAATAATACTTACATGGGTACCGCCCTCAAAATATGGAACTGCATACAACCTATCGTAACAAAGAGGAGGGAATGAGTCAAATGCCAGTGGAAAAATACAACAATCCAATATATAATCGAACGAAAAAGGGACTTTAACATGTTATACATATGTGCATATCCAGTTACCTCGTATATACATATACATATACATATACATACATTAATGCATTAAATGATTTTATTCCAAAACGTCACTTGTTCCTATTAATTCACATTAATCCTATAAAAGATCCCCATTTACTTGACTTGATATTTATTCCCCGATTCAACGTACCCAGTAAAATACTTTAAACAAATACCCTTTTGTTGAAGGAAAATCACTTCTTTTATAGAAATTTCTCATTTTCTCACACCAAATATATCTTAGCATTTTCCTTAAAAATCACCTTTCAACACATGCAAGCACTGTGTTAGAAAATACTTATTTTTAATTGAAAACCTTTCATAAACACACTCTTGTGTAACTTATGGGTTAACCATCCTTAGGTTTCTTAATTACCTATTTGATCACTTCATTTTACCATTCCCTTTACTTCATAGACACTAGTAAATTTTCACATTACTTGTCCACGTTATCTTTTAACCGAAACATTTGTTAATTTTATTCGAGTTAGGTTATCTTTTCTTATATTCTCAACACAACCCATTTTTTACATGTTTGACTTTCATTATCTTTTTCTCAAAATCTTCCAAATATTCGCCTGCCTTAACGGGGCTCACACCGCCGACTATTCTACCATATGCTCTGGCTAGTGATTTTGGGTCTTTCACCCTAGTACTTCATGCCCTTCTTAATTATTCTCCATGTCAATGGAGTCCATATTAATTAGTTTTAATATTTATCAAATGTCTAAATTATTCTACTTTTTACTGGCCAAAGCCAAAACTCGGGGACTTTACCCCACCTTATATTACACTTTAAAAATTCCCATTTCTTATCGTTTACAAGTTTGCATTGATTTTATCCAAAAATAACATTCTTTTAGTAATATTTATGTAACCCCAATTCAAACATTTTATTCAATAAAATGTTTCGCTTATCTAAAATTACCGTTTTACCCATTTATTTCCAAATTTGCATTTTCCTCCATTTTCACAAGAGTTATTTTTTCAAAAACATTACTAAGTTATACATATCAACTTCTCAAATGTTTTTACTTATTGACACTCATTTTACACTTTAGAGTTAACACTCTTTTCAATTTGAAAATCTCTTTATTTCGTTACTTTCTTTGCTAAGAAAACCCTTCGGCATTTTGAAAACTACTTTACAAGAAAATATCATATTCCCTTAGGTTCACATATAGTCTTAAAATACCCACTTAAAATAGATTCTATACCTTTTAACTCACTTTAAGGGATGAAATTTCTATTTTGTTTGTTTCATGTTAAAACCCAAAAAAATCATTATTAAACTTGTTTACATGTTTATCATCAAAATACTACAAGTTTATATACATGAGAATATAGATTTTAAGTCTAGAAATGCATAAGAATGACTTTTACACCTGCTTTATTCTAGAAATTTCATAATATTTGCATAGACATGCTTTTCAAGATTAAAGACATTTTTATTTCGTCCAAACATGAGTAAATGTCTATTTATCTAAGGATCCTAATTTTCTTAGAAAAATCTTCGTACATTGGTTCATAAAATATTTTTCAACAAGAGAAATATTATCCCAAACATTTTATTCCAAAAAAATGTTTAAATATCAAGATTTCTTGAAAGATATTGTTTTTCTCAAAACTCTTGAAATTATTTATAAACCATTTTATACAAAACCATAAGAAATAAATTTCTTAAATCATAATGCATTATACTCTTGCAAACTCAAACTACAAGACCAATGCTATGGAAAATAGAGTTCTTAAGGTAAATAGTAGAATTTCCCACCTCAAGGAAGCTTCATCAATGGTAGTATGAATGTAGAAGAAGATGAAAACCTCCTACCTCCTAAGGTGGCCTTAAAAAGGTTGACTAGCACCACTAAGATTTCTCCTTTAAAGCTCCATGAAACCACCCTTCAAACTCCATGATTTGTTCTTCATCTTCTCTCCAAAATCCCCCAATAATGTCTCCAAAATTCATATTTTTGTCCAACAATGGCGTAAATGGGTTTTATAAGCTTAAATATGGAAGAAGATGATTAATATTTTGTGGTTTTGGGTGGAGGGATGGTGGTGCTAAGGTGGTGTGTAGTGGTTGAGCTCTAAGGGGGTACAGAGATAAGGAAAAACTAATGGAAAATGCCCCAAATGAGCCAAAGCCTCATTTAAATACTCTAAAAACCCTAAGGGTAAAATACCCCAAATTCTCCTAAATAACCCTTTATCCAATGGTCCACCAAGCCTTTATCCCACATTTTGATTTGATTCGTTGAGAGCTCAACATGTCATCCAATCAGACGATCCACGTGATGATAACACATTAAAATGTGCAAATATTTTCAAAAAAAATTCCTTATTGTTTAAACAACTTTCCGCCTTGTTCGAATGAGATCCTCTCTCATTCAAACAAGAGTACAAAATGAGGCAAAGTCGTATGGTTAAATGGGGCATGAGAAGTATTTTATTCCAATGGGAAGTATCCCTTCGTTCAAATGTGGCTTTCTAATGAGATTCCAGAGAGTGAGGAAAATCGACCATTTTCTCAGTCATTAGAAGTCGTTCGATCCTCGTTCGAATGACTCATTCGAACAACAAATTCTTCTCATTTGAATGACATCAAAAATTAACTTTATAACTTTAAGCCATAAAACTCCAATTCAATTGTGTCGAGGCCACTACGCTTCCCAAATTTGGCTTAAGATCAACTTCAATAAGCCTAGAGTCCAATTGGTCATATGAAGTCACCAAATCATACGAGTATGATTATAATTACATGTTTTGTACTTGTGGATGTTTGAAGTGAACACAAGAATAAAAGGAAGTTAGATTTTATGGGTGATTAGAATTACATGTTCCAACAAAGTTTATGCTCATAGTCAAAGCAACAGAAGTTAGTTATATCAAGCTAAAGAACAAATAAATACAACTAATGAACCAAATCAAGAAGAAAATTTCAAATCAACTCTTAGGTATATAACATCAAACATAAATAGAGTATTTATAGAGAGAGAACATCATACAAGCTAAAACATTGATGTCAAACATAAAATGAACATCAAGTAATGCTAAATATTAATACAAAAGTGCATGTACCACTGCCACAAGGGAATTTTAAATTAAGTGGGAGAAAACTATATAAGTTAAAAAACATATGTTAATAGAATGAAAAGTAAAAAACCCAAATTATAAAGTAACAAACGGAACTGATTCCAACCTTCATCAACCAAATCAAAACACCAATTCATTTATCTTCATCTACTCGAAACTCAAAACAATATAAACTCATACTTTCACAACCATTATAAAAATGGACAAATGATGTTCTCCAATGCAAAAATATTTATAATGATTGAGCATTATAGTTGTCTAAAAAGAAGAACAAAAAAAATGGACCCCTATGTTTGTGATTGATCGAAATATACTCGTATTGAAACAAAATTAAAACATATAACCATCAGGTTTATGATTGAAAAAATAAGACTATCGGGTATATTGAAAAAAATAACATCAGGTATATTAAAAAAATAAACATATAACCATCAGGTTTGAGCCCTAGGTTTGCTACTGAGCCTTAGGTGTGTGAAAAAAACATATACCTTACACCAATGTTATGATTGAAATCGAAGTTATTCAAATTGAAGGTTTGATAAACCGAAACCAAAATGAAAAAAAAAAACTAGTTATCAAAATCAAATCTTAGATTTCATTATGAGCTAAACAAAACAAAACATCAAAGTTATTAAATTTCGAAGGTTACCTGAATCGAAACCAAAATGAAACTAGAACATCAAAGTTATTCAAATCAATGTTTCAATTTTATTATCATCAAACCAAAACATCAAAGGTTACCTGAATCAAAGGTTTGGAGTTTAAATGTTTGCAATTTTATGAATAGCTGAGCGAGGTAGAATTGAGACTAGAGATGCTAATTTTGTTTACACTTTTCAGGGATAAGTTACACTTTTAGGTTTAGGTAATAATAAAAACCCTGTGATACTTAATAAATATTGCATATTAGTGCCCGTTAGCTTTAGCATTCTAGCACTTTTGTGTTCCTTAATACCTAAATTTATGCTACTTAACTAGATAACCTCGATTTTGTATATAAAAATGCTTTGTAGGGTTCAATTAAGCTTTTGTAGATATGGGAATGCTTAGCGTGTGGATTGGTTACATTTCAGAGAAGTTCCATCGTCACACTCAACTTCAAAGGCATTTTAGTAATTTCACATTTTATCTCCTGCTCATGGAAACTCCACAAAATTGTAGTTCATTGTGTTTGCTTCGTGTGGACGCAAACGACACGTTATTTCGAGTTCGGATGATGCAGTTATGTCCGTTTTCATTTGGAATCTTTCCTACCCATTTATGAACCAAAATCCCAATAAAATAGGAGACCAGTCAACCGGCCTTAGTACCCCGATCGATCGGTGATTGCAGATTTTCCACAATCAAAAACAACAACTCACATTTGAATGATCGATCGATCGATCGATAACCCTTTATTTTCGGTGCCAACTTTCTTTTTCCATTTATTTTATTCTCCACTTACTATATAAAGCAAACTTTGTTTTATTTAAAGATATAATATTTTCGATTTGATTTTTTGGGTTTCTCCTTGGGAGCTTCTCTTTCTAGTGTTTCTACCCATTTTGTGTATTTATGTACTATTCGTCTTCCCCTACCTTTAATTTAAGTTGTATTTCATTTATTTCATGCTTTGTCCTTCATTTCCTTGCTTTGTAACTTAGATTTATTGCTTCATTTATTGTCTTTATTCAATTAATGTCTTTAATCATGCTTAGTAGCTAATTTAGCATAGATTATGATTAATGGAACTCACCTTCGTTTTAATGGGTTGCTTTAATTTGGTGATGGGGTTTTTGTGTTTAAACGGGTTAGGTAGTTCTTGTTATTATGGCTAGGAGATTTAACGGAGTATATCATGTACGCTCCGTATTTACGACCTTGTATGTGTAATTTTTGGAGTATTTGTTGACGTCAAAATCATATTACACTTTTATGGGAATTTAGGGGTTGACAACTCTAGATTTAATTAATTGTTGAAATGAGATTGAATCTTGCTAAATTTGTATTCCTATGTGACCATTTATACGCATTAAGCCGAGGTGAGGGATATTAGTCGCAATCTAAAGTTTTGATCCGTTTTTAATTATCATATTTTCAAAACGTGCCAAGATTATCTTTTTCTTTTTGTTAACAATTATCTTTTACAGTTTTATTGAGAAGTATTAAATCAATTAAATTCTAGGAATATTTCTCTGTGGATTCGATATCTGGACTGGCCGTTATACTCCCTTAAAAGAGTGAAGTCCATAATCTATGTTTTTGCATAGCGATGGGAGCCGAATATAACAATCGGTGTATATCTTTATACACTTACTTCGTGGTCATCCCCCTATCTATCAAATGGCATCGTTGCGGGGGATTTGCTTGTTTTAGAATTTAATTGTTTTAGTATTTCATAATATTTTCTTTCTATTTGTATTTTTTGTTCACAAATTTTTGTAGGGCTTATACATTTGAGTGCCAAGAAATACATGAATCTATCGGCCTCACATCACTTTGTGGAATTTTCCATCTCGAGCCTTCTTTGGGGTAAGCATGTTTTATTCTAATGTTTTCGGTAATCGTAATCATAATTCTAAAAATTCCCCTGCACCTATTACTTTTGGTCAATACTCTGAAGCACAAAAAATTAAAACATCTAAAATGACTTTGGGTGAGTAGTACAAAAGTCAAGCTACAGATTACGGGAATTTTGGGAATGATCATTTCGATTTTGGGCCACAAAATTATTACATTAAGAATGTTGAAACTAAATGCATAAGCGTTCAAAATTCTTATAATAATGATTTTGATTGTGGTTCCGAGGATTGTTTCCAGACTTCTCATATGCAAGAATCTGCGCCCCCACCTATGATTTTGTGTGAGGGCTTGCGTATCTTTGAAAATGAAAACCTTGAAAATTATTATCGAGAAGAAAATCATTGTTGGGAACATGACTTGGATTTATTATTTGAGTCCAACAATGATATTTCTTCCAAGACTCTTGAAGTCGAGGAATGTTTTGAACTAAATGAGGAATCGAAGCCTAATTTCGAACGAATCATTCTGTACTTGGCCCAAGGTATAGTAGAGAATGAAAATGTGGAAAAAATGGACATAGTATCCATTTTCAATGAAATTATTTCTTCTTTGGTTCATAAAAAAATAAAGTTTCATTGAAAATTATTCTATCTCCTTGAACATTCAATCTTCAAGCGATGATAACTCATCCATCAAGATTGAATTTATTTTCTCCCCATCTTTATTCAATACTGTCAAATCGATACAAGTATCCAATGAATTGGTTCAAAACTGTAAAATGTTTAACCCTTTCACTGATGAGGATTACTTTCTCGAGTTTCTTTCCATGAAGGCAATTTTACCTCCATGAGCACCACCTCCCATTCCAAGTGAAAAATATTTGGGAGAAATCTCTATTTTTCTTAGATCCCATATGTTTTCATTACCCATTTTATCCAAATCCCCCATCATCTCCTAAAAAATTTTAATTGACGATGGTTCACTCCTTCCGTCTTACGCATTCATTCCCTTGTTCGAACGTAATTCCTATTTTTTGGAAGTTATGTATGAAAATGAGGGGACACCACTTATCCCTCAAAGTTAAATCGTATTTTGGGTGGACCCTCAAAATTTTCAACTTTTAGTGTATAATTAGTTAGAAGTTAAAATTATAGGTTGTACATATTATGTTATTTTTCTTCTTTTTTCTTATTGGATAGTTTAATTAGGCAAAGTTTTAGTTCTTCTTTTTGTTATGCTTGGTGCTAACATGTTTTGTAGAATCAATGGACTTTCATGTTCCGAAGATCACTCCATTACTGGTAATATCACTATTTTTCTCTCTTAACTTGGTTCTTAATTCACATTGAGGACAATGCAAGGTTTTAAGTTAGGGGGTGTGGGATATTCCAACAATTGTTTTTCTTAGACCATGATTTTGATTACATCTTCTTCCTAAGCATGCTTTTTTTGTAAAGATTAAAATTTTCAAAAAGATTTTCTTTCTTTTTTTTCTTTTGTTGGGCCTTTTACCCTTGTTTTCGATGATAAATTTCAAAAAATGTCCGATCCAATTGATAATTAAATGATGCATTCTCGATTTTAAAAGTTGTTAGACTTTAGTTCTCTAATCATTGATATTATAAAAGACTTCATGAATTAAACTTTAAACCCTTGAGCACATGCACTCTTCTTGTTTTATTGTTTTGGTTTAAGGCCTTTATAACTCGATAATCTATTGTTGCATTGTATATACTTACACCTAGTGAGATTTGGTCCTTTTTCGCTATGTGAGTGTTATACACTACTCGTTCCTTCTTCAAAACATTACAGTCGTTGGTAATCTCACTACTCCTTCATTGATCGTTCATTAACTGAGTTCTTTTTGAAATGTGTTACTTGATCATGATTTTCAAAGTTATTTTGACTCAAAAATTTTGTAAACTTTTGGAAAGGATCATAGTCCCTCTTTGTTAGATCACCCATATTAGCCTTGACCTCACCTTAAATGTTTTCCCTCGTCAGCCCTTCGAGCCTAAATATAGCCTTTCGTTTCATAACCCAAAATCCCATAACCAACTCCAAATTGGAGTTATAAAACATATATATCACCTTTCCTACCTTTTTTGGAATGATACTTGGGATTGAATGATGTTGTTGCTGTGTCGTTGTAATTAAGCATGTAAGGGTGTGGAACAAAAGAAGACAAAATAAAACAAAAGAAAAAGAAGAAAAGAAAGAGAAAGAGAAAGAGAAAGTTTCTCATTTATGTTCAAATAAGCTTTGTCACTATCTAATTTCATATATAATGCTTGTTAGCGATATCATTGTCCAATTTTAAAATTGCCCACATTTTCCATTATTCCAAGTGTTTCATCTCCAAACACATTTGAATTCGTAAATATGCCTTTCTTTCATAACCTTGACCTCAAATCTACATTACAACCCTATTAAAGTCCTATGTTATTATAGGGTGTGTGTAATTAAAATTTATAATAATTGCAATAATTTGTGAAAATTCATTTTTTCTCATTTAATGAGCAATATCTTTTCATTGAGAGGACATATTTTGCAATTTCTATATAGAGTTATTCATTGATGACATGTGTACGGCCTAGTTTCCACTTACATCTAGTTTTTATGCTCGCATGCCCCGTGTATTACCTCCCATTCTTAGTGATTTCATTTGTTGAGCGTAATATCCATAGATGATTGATATATGCACGCTTTAATTCTTATTCGATTTATAAAAAATTTGCCGAATTATACTATGCATGCGCTCTCTCTTCCGGCCGCATCTTAAGGTTTCAATTCTATGAAGTTCATTCTATAATTTGATGACTAAGTACTATTGTGTGAATCCATTCACAACGATAATAATGTGTTGAAATCCTTTTCATTATTGTTGAGCTTATCGCATTGTTGTTTGGAATATCTTTTGAGGAAACTTTGATGTTTGTGGGTTTCATCCCCGAAAAACCTCACGAGACGACATTCGTCCACTAGGGTAACCTAGGATTTTAACAGCTTATTGCATATAGTAAATGCAATCGTTTTCCCGCAAAAGTGGCATGTATATATTTCATGCTTATTTACGTTTTATACCGCTTGTTGTTGGATTGATTTGGTTTTGTTTCATCACTAGGGACTGGCAATGTCTGAGTGAGGAGGTGTGATACGTCACAAATATTGCATATTAGCGCCCATTAGCTTTCCTATATTTATGTTCATTAACCAGATAGCCTCAGTTTGTGATTTATATATGCTTTTCACGGTATAATTGAGTTTTTGTAGGTATGGGAATGCTTAACATGTGAATTGGTTACATTTAGGAGAAGTTCCGTCGTGATACATAACTTCAAGGGTATTTTAGTCATTTCATACTTCATCTCCTGCTCATGAAAATTCCATGTAAGAATAGTTTTTTAAGTTAGCTTTGTGTGGCCGCTAATGACACGTCGTTTTGAGTTCGGATGATGGAGTTATGTCCATTTTCGTTTTGCCATATTTCCTCCCCTTTTATGAGCTCAAATCCATTTAGGCAATGGTTATTTTGCAACTATTTTGCAACTAACCATCGTTTGCAATGGTTATTTTGCAACTAATATAATTTTTAATTTGTAAAAGTGTTTATAACCATCGTTTGGCATATTTCCTCCCCTTTTACTTCCGCTCCCCTCGAACTCCACACCCACAATTTTACTAAATCCCCCTATCATTTTGTCCACCTAGATGATCTTTTATATTTTCCATAATTATCTCTCCTAGCACTGAATTAGTACTATCCAACCCCACTTTTTCTTCCATTTTTTAAACTTCAATCTCTTCCCACAATTTCAAAATTTGCAATTTCGTAATGTTTCTACCATCTTGTCATTCTATGATTGATTCCTCTGCCCCCCCCCCCCCCCCCAACACACACACCCCTTCTACTGACACCCAACTTATTGAAATTTTGGCAATTCACCAAGTTCCGCAATCACTCGTTTCTCCATGATCCACACATGAATAGAACCTTTTGAAATAATTAACATTATTTTCACTGGCTACCACAATAGCTAGGTTGTTAACATGGTGGTTTTCAATCATTTCTCTTCATGTCTCCCACTCCTTAGTGAGCTCTAATTTTTGTTTTTTCCTCTCCCATTTTAATTGATTTTTTTCCACTTGAAAGCCCCTTTTTAACTGATTTATCTGATTTCATGTGGTCCCTGGCATTTTTTAGCCTCAACATTGAGCTCCCGAAAAAAGCCTTCTTTTGACAAGATTTTTTGGAGCTGATCAAGAACTATCCATGTGTCGCACCACAATAACCCAGTCCGAGTGGTTTTCCATATAATTTTGTCGAGAAATAGCACATGGCCACCTGCTCCCCATGTGGTTTGATATCCCCTCTAACTCCTCCTTTAAAATCCCATGCCTATTCTCCCCATTCCTTATTCCCATGGATTATTTTTCCCTCATGCAAAGTTGTGTCCTCTTGTCTTCCGTTCTAATCACGCCTAAGGAGGTCTCGATTCCCTCCTTCATTGAGATCCCTTTGACCGCTCTTCCAGTGACTTGATTATGTGTTCCAACTCTAAGAACTGCTGGGATATTTCCTGGATCGTCGATTTTCACCACTCTACATGATGTTAGCTCCTCAATGCAACTGACTTTGGTAGCTCGTATGATAATTACCGATTGTTATATGCCTCCAAGAAATGTTATGCAACATTGGGAAAAACCCATTTGGGAGCCAAATCCGTTTAGGCAAAACCCATTTGGGTGTTTTGGTGATTACCTTGAATGGAAAAGAGGAACGACACAACAACACCACCGATCTTTGGAGCTTCGGTATTCAGAAGAAGAACATAAATGGGTCACACGGACTATGTGGGAGAAATGGGATAAAAGAGGGCTGGTTTGATAAAAGAGTAAATCTCAGTTTTGTGTTTTCAGTAAATTTTAAGTGTGCACACTTTTGATTTTTTTTTTTACTTTCTACCTTAATTTTTTTGAGTTTTACAAATTTACCCAATTATTTTTTCAATATTTCTGGCCAGGGCAGTTGCTCCACCCAGCCAAAGCCTTTCTCCGCCCAATTATTAAATTAATTGGGCCTCTAAACTGTGAAAGTTATTATCAAAGGTGAATTTTTTATTATCCAAATGAATGGTTGTAGACCAAAAGTCCCAAATTATATTTGTAAATATGAAGTACCATAATTATTACGGTACCATAACTTCATAATTTATTATTTATAATTGGGATATCGTGTTTTTCTAATTACTATTGAAAATATGAGGCATGAAGCTCTCACATTATTTCAAATATTTTGACCTAGAGTTCCAACAAAATGTATCGCAAATCAAAACTTGAAGTTTTTAGTATTCATGGGGTGTGAATTTTGAAAGTTCTCAAAATAATTATTTATAAACTGCACATGATGGTCCAAATATTATTTTTGGGATTAGTTTCGAATAAAATATATTAAAACATGTTGTTTCCATTTCTTGTCTTTTAATTTTCTTTATTAAGTGAAAGGCACTTTTACATACTCTTTTAATGGTTAAATGTCCATTTGACTATCCAATTAATGGTTTCACCATTAAAATTTTGTCTTTTGATCTTTCGGTTCATTTAAGTATTAAATTATATTTTTAATAGTATTTAATATTAATTACTCTTCATATTCCAATCATTTACTATACATCGGAGTCTTGGGAATATGAGAAAACACACTTATTATTTAAATAATAAATAAATATAATAAAATAAAATAAGTTGGATTATTATGTATCAGGGTTAATAGATGTATTTGACGCTTGTTTAGTATTCTTTTTATCAATATTAGACAAGGCCCAAAGTCTTGGCATAACTTAAAGGTTTATTCCCTAGTTCTATATTAAAAACTAAAGTTTCTTATTTCCGAGCCCGAACTATCTAGCTTTAATTGAAAGCTTTATGATCAGGAATATGAACTTTTTACTCATTAGTCAATAACCTGAAGTTCTAACTTTAATCGGTTAATTCGTCGTTCTTTAGTTTTACATCTTGATTTCCTATTTGTATGCTTAAGGTTTTTGTTCTTAAATCATAATGATTAAATTCAAATTTGTGATGATCCAAAGTCATCAAAATGAATGGTTTTTAGACATATATTTCTTTGGATTATTTTTCATAAACGATCTATATCGTCAAATAAGACATTCTTTTGAGATTATAAATTATTCAAAGATTCATTGTTACAAAACTCTAAGTTTTTGTTATCCATCCCATGATTTGAATATATGATAATTATTGTATACAAGTTTTTTAAAACATACTTCCATTTGTTTAACTTTGGTCACCAAATGCATGACCGTAACGTAAATTATTGTTGTTCCTTTACATAGTTATGCTCATACACACTTCACACTTTATATTTAATGTTGTAGCTGACCATTGTGAACTATCATTATATAATGACATTTGTCTAGTAGACAATGAAAAACTCGTACTATTCTAAAAAACTCTAAGTTTTTTCAGACTTGGAATGTAATATAGTAAAGGTTTCAAATCATATTTGAACCTAAGGCTTTAGAAGAGCCCATGTGATGTTGTTATGTGATATATGCCCATTCATATGCGACGAGTTATATGAAAGCAATTCTTGAAGAAATTTTCTTTGTTTTATGGGCATCAGAATACGTGGGTACAATATTGAAAGAAATAATGAAAAGTAATTTTGGATTACTTCTAGTGTTGGAATCCATAATCTTACACTAGCAAAAAATCATTTCATTATTCATGGGATCATTTATTATTGTAAAATTGCACTTTTTCAAGAGCCTGGATCTCCATGGCTCAATTAGGTTATATCATACAATGACCTATTTAATGATTTTTTAAAGGATATTTAATATTTTAATTTATGCGTATCTTTACTAGTGTTATCACAAGGGTATACTAATTGAACTAGTTGCAACTATCCTTGCCAAAATCAATATCCCGGAAGGAGAAAATAAATTCGTCAAAAAAATATATTTAGTACACGCTAGATGCATGGAAAACTATAGGTCCCAACTAATTATCTCCCTAGTGGTGAAGGTTAAATAAAATAATACCCAAATAATTCTCCAAAATAGGTTTTGAACAAAATATCCACTTTCTTTAAAACCCTAAAGAGGTTATGAACAAAATATCCACTTTCTCTAAAACCCCAAAAGAGGTTGTTATCTATGAAAAGACACAAGTCCCTGAAGTGATTATAGGCAATTGTACCTAATATTAATGAGATCTCTATGTTTTATTC
Organism: Sambucus nigra; assembly: GCA_949130495.1. Taxonomy (NCBI): domain Eukaryota; kingdom Viridiplantae; phylum Streptophyta; class Magnoliopsida; order Dipsacales; family Adoxaceae; genus Sambucus; species Sambucus nigra. Next base: position 731,576,223 of record OX422211.1, read on the forward strand.
ATCTACAGGAGAAAAGTGGGATCGCCGAATATGATCATCAATGACGTTATTATTTATGTTGTAGCTACACAAACGAGTAGGTGGTGATAATACAAATCGATGTCCAACAATTGAATGTCAACAAAGAATATATTGACCAAAATGAGAAGATGCCATAATGGCATAATTTGAGTATCTAAATAAATATGGTGTATTCGGAGCTATAGTACAAACCCCATGAAACGTTAACCCTAAAGGTTTCGAATGAGTGTTTATAAGAAAGTGGAGTAAGAAACTTGCTTAAATGTGCAAAACCTATGACATAAAGTTTTTTAAAGGAGTTGGACATTGATTATATACAAACATACCATCTCTTTGCAGTCGCAAATACTTTTCAGATATCTCACTATCTTAGCAGTTTTTTGAAGGAGTTGGACATTGAGACTCATGAATATTATAAATACTAATCTATACAGGACTTAGATGAAAAATACATATAAAAATTATAGAAGGATTTTCTTAGCCTAAGCAAAGGCAAAGAGTACATACCCAATTCGAATAAGATGTTCATTGTACAACTTCAAGCAATCTAAAAGGATATAGGTGCAATCGTCTTAGCAAGTACTTGTATAAGAAAATGTATGAAAATAATTATATATGTCAACGTTCTATTATAAAAATATCCTTAAAAGCATGTGCTCTGAAAGAGCTCAACTGAAATGCAAGATACCCAAATAAGGAATTCAGAAATGAATGAAATTGGGTTGATTAGTTTTTTTCTCGTCCTGAAGATCGAGAATAATTTTAATTAAACTCTAATCTATTAGTCAAATGACTTTAAAAGTATTACATTACTTTAACATATATTAAACACTCCATTTAGTATACCCGTGGTTTCCGGCCTTTAGGTATTAAAATATCCATATCATCCTAAAGAGGATGACAAATATAAATTTGGTCTAGAAGTACAATATTTACATGTTATTATTGCATTGTTAAGTTTGGTTTAGAAATTTCATACTGTGACACCCCGCCTAATTAAATACCGGGCGATCACTCCTCTATTAAATTAAATCAAGGTGAACAGTTGGTTCATTCTCAGCATCACTGTCGATAAAAATAAATTTTCCAATTTAACACCCTAAATAATTAAGCTAAGTGTCAAAAACATTTTCTTACTTAACTTTCCAAATTTTATTTGAAGAAAAAGATTTATTTATTTATTAACAACATTCAATAAGTAAGAATCACGCCACATTAAATTCTGCAACATAAACCAATTAATAGAATACATTCGTCAATCGAATGTCAACATACGAAAACTAAAGTCACAAATCCAAACTGAATAAATCCATAGAACGATACTGGAAATAACTGAAATATAAAAGTCCAATAACAATGGAATAATGGAAAGAGCTACACATGCTCAACTAGTGAAAGTACTAAGAGGGGATCCGAATGAACGAAGTCGTCTATTCAAGAGACCTGCAACTCCCACCTAAGTTGCAGCGCGTTCCTTCCAAGAGATCCTAAGCAAGACGCCCCTGTGGCTGGGCACCTGTAATACATACATATATATATAAGAGAGAGAGAGAGAAAAACGGGTCAGAGCCCGAAAGTGTGTTTGATTTTAAAATATGTTTAGCAAGTATTTAAATTGATACAGGCCAATGCAAAAACATATTAATGCGTCACTCTCTTGAGAAATACTCACCTCTCTTCTAATGTGCACACCTATCGCACTAACCTTCCCAACGGTTTATCTTATCATTTTATCATACTAACCTTCCCAATAATTTAGCTTATCTTAGATTACTCGTAAGATTTACAATACAATGATTCCACATTAAAAAGGACGTTCCAATTAGTAACCAAAGTTCTCCATTTTAACTTTATAAAATCAATAAAGTTTTCCAGTGACATATTATACTTTCTCAAAACAAGTATTTATAATTTGAGTCAACAACCATGTCCTACTTATCAAATCACAGTAGGCAGTTCCAGATTTCAGAATTTCATATATATATATTAACTACTCGTATAATATATACTATAACAACACCCCAACTAAATTATGGTGCGGGCATACTCTACTATCAAAAGCCCCATATCACTCATATTAAGGGGAATACATTCGGAATCACTCTCGAAATGTATTAACATACATACACAAACAATATTGAGGCGAAGAATATATTCCAAGTCTCTAAGAGGATGGCACATGCCTGCGTCTCTTAGGACCGTCTGAACTATCACATCGATAGCCTGTACCAAGGATATCTATCTTCTAGGGTACAAGTCAATATCCCCCATAAAGGTCCCATCGAGATAAGACTTGTCCCAGCGCGGTAACCTCAGGGATAGCAAGTAGCGTGGGCATGATTTTCACAAGTATATTATATATGTACACACAATCATATAAATATACCACTTTATCATATTAATATAGGTTCTTCTAGTCACCCATAATTATACCATTTATTCAACATTTCACATTATTAATATTACGTATAAGGTTTCATCTCTAACCTTAACTCGAAGGGTTTTCTCACTTAATATGTAACATTCGTGGACTCTATCCTTCCAAGTGGGAAATTCAGTAAGTATACCTCTATTTACTATCGTAGCTATTCGCCGCAATCTCTCACTTGAAATACGTAATTTCATCGTTCATTATATAATTATCCCAAAAACAAGATTCTCGTCTTATAATAAAGTTCCCAACACTTATTCAAATATCCTACTGGTCTTTCCTATCTCCCAAAACATTTCATTAAGGATACCCAAGAATTATTTCATGATAAATTCCATTTAACTAAGTAAACAAGGGAAATAAGAGTCTGCCAGGAGGGTTCGATCGATCGAGGTCTGGGGCTCGATCGATCGAACCTTCGATCGATCGAAGCTCTAGGCTCGATCGATCGATCAAACAGGTATTTCGATTTTTGCAGAATTGCAGTTACGGGTTTCATCACCAAAATTACACCAAATCCATATTTTCAAGTTCTAATCGTCCCAGAATTCTACTACCAACATTATAACAATATACCAGATGATTCTAACGTAAGGCATGTACATATTCATCATTTAAACATGGATTTTCAACCTAAAATTTTATCCAATTATCAAGAACCCTAAAATTTTCTTAAACAGTTTTCTAATAAATCTTTCTCCAGAATTTCTTTCTTATGATCATCAAAATTTCATGGTTTATTTCCTCTACATGGCAAGGGTTTCCATAATCAACATATAAATCAATACTACATGGATTCTCCTATCATAAATTGGGTTTTCTTCCATAGTTTTCATCACAAATCATTCCTAAACTAATATGAAGATTGCACCAACGAAAATAGAAAGTTAAACACTTGCCTGGGATTTTTGGTATTCTGATTCACGACTGATTTTGGTATGGCTGCGTTCCTCGTCTCCCGATCTACGCGGTGGTGGTGGCGGCGGTGCAAACCGGTGACTTTTTGGCCTTGAATTGCCTTGGAGCTCTCTCCTCTCTTCTCCAATGGCCATCACTTGATTTCTGGATATTATAACCCTAAAAGGCTAACCTAAATGGCTGATGTAGGTTGCTGAATTTCGTGGGTTTAATTACCCAATTATGTAAAATGACTAAAATGCCCTCCCGGGGTACTAATTAGGCCTAAAATTGCCCCGAGACCCAAACTACACCCCCGGGTACACTTTTCTGACTATCTAGACCCTACCGGACGTGTTGGCGCACTCAAAACCACCATACGGGCAACTTATAAAATATTCACTTTTTATTTAACAAAATTAGTCATGACGTGACACGAGCACGTTCCGACTTAAATTTCCGAAATCGTCATTTAATTCACTCATGACATTCAATATAACCAATATAATATATTACTTTGCTCATTAGTAATATTCAACCAATTTCCCATAATTACTAACTCTCGTCACGTTAATAATTATAACATAATTAATTCCCGAATTTTTTTATTAAATAAATCATTCACATTAAATTTAATAAATCCCCAAATTAATATAGCATAAAAATACGGGGTATTACACATACTTGTACATTATTAGTATGTTGTTATACATTGCACAGTGCATGAGATCTAACAGAGTATTCACAGTTAATATCTTTAAAATAAGTAATTATCATTAACTTGCATCCATGGGCCTAATATCACTTATATCACGTGATACGTTCATGAAATTATTGGTTTAATACTTTTAAATCTAATTATCCATGTCTCGTAAGTTGTGTAAATGGAGGTTATCTCTGTGATCCTCACAAGGAACAAGAAAAGAAATTATGGTTACCCCCATTAACAAATGTTACCACCACTACCTCAGAAGGAAATTATGCAGGTATAGCTCAGATCCAAATAGGCTACATCGAGGGAGATATGACTAAGACATTTCAATTTTTCCACATACATGAACTCTAGAAGAGTTATGCATTATATGAGCTCCAAAGGAGTCATGCTATTGAAGTCGAATAGAAAGTGACATGTTCACTCATCGTTACTAAAGTTCGGTTTGAGAATAAAAATGATATTAAAGTCAAGCAAGAGTTGATGTGTCTACCAAGTCACTTTCGAAAGCAACATTCCAAAGGCTTGTACATGGGATTGAAATGTATCGACTTCACCAACATTCTATTTGAGATAAGAAAATCAAGGGGAGAACCTTAGTAGGAGAGGATCAGACATCATGCCCTTTGGGGAACATACGTGCGATGTACTCTTTTTCCCTTTAACTAGGTTTTCCTTTGGTTTTTTCCAGTAAAGATTTAAACGAGGAAACATCAAGCACGTCCAAAACCAATTCAATGATTACAGAAGTTGTACTCTTTTTCATTCACTTTGGGTTTTTTCACTAGGTTTTTACTTAGTAAGATTTTAAGGAGACAACAATGATTGAGTTGACTAAATAGTGCACATCCAAGCACTACACCAAAACTGGCGATTGGTCACGGCCAAAATCCCTGACCAAACCTGTGGGTCGCGGACTTGGGCCGTGACCATTTCGGGCGTGACCATTTTCGTGGGTCGCGGCCCAAGTCCGTGACCAAAAAATGGTCACGGCCGAGAGGGGTCACGGCAGATGGTCGCGGACTTAGGCCGTGACCCATGCCGTGATAGGTCGCGGCTCTAATCCGTGACCCATAACCGTGACAAATTGGTCGCAGCCAAAGTCCGCGACCCATGTGCGTGACAAAAAAAAATTAAAAAAATTGGTCGCGGCCCTTGTCCATGACCCACAACCGTGACAAATTGGTCGCGGCCAAAGTCCGCGACCCATGTGCGTGACAAAAAAAAATTAAAAAAATTGGTCACGGTCCTTGTCCATGACCCACGACCGTGACAAATTGGTCGCGGACTTTGGCCGCGACCCATGTGTGTGACAAAAAAAAATTAAAAAAAATTGGTCGCGGCCCTAGTCCGCGACCCATTACCGTGACAAAAAATAAAAAAAATGGTCGCGGACTTTGGCCGCGACCATTTTTAAGCGCGACAAAAAAAAGTAAAAATGGTCATGGACAAAGTCCATGACCATATTTATCTGTAATTTAAAAAAAATGTATTTTTTTTTGCCCAATCCTAAAATTGGGGTTCCTGTGAGTGCATCATCGGTTGCTACGAGGTGTTACAAATATTTATTATAGGCAAAACAATAAAAAAAAATCACAAATTGCGAATTGAGAATGTTGTTAATAAACAAATATATATACAAACATAAAAATATTACACGTCTTAATAATTCACAGACCAAAAAAAAATTGGGCAGAGTTTCCTCTATTTTCTTGACATTCCAAAACCTGTAAATGAAAAACCTGCTTATTATAAAGCCCGCACGGCTATAAAATTCAACAATCAAATTATAAAAGCCCGCACGGCCATAAAACTAAACAATAAAAGCCTGCACGGCTATAACACATAAAAAACATTATCCTGAATGTCCACAACATATAAATAATCATCATGTTGTAAAACATTGCCTCCTTCATTTGATCCACGCGCAAAAATCCTACAAATGATAGGATACAAAAAATAAAAGTATCAGTAACCAAGTAATTTTACAAAAAAATTAATTAAGCTGAAAAATTGCATATATGAGTTAAAATTATCAGTAACCAAGTAGAAATATAAAAATTAAGTGTGGAAATAAGCAAATTATCATCGTACTCTCAAACCGGGACACCCGCGGCTGCGGGGTCAGTTCCTACGAGTTACGTTGGTCCCGTGGGAGGTGTTGGTGCCACCCACGGGGCCGTTCGGGGGCTGTTTCGAGTTCTCACCCTCTAACGCCATGTTTTTAAGCCTAAGTGTGGAAATAAGCAAATTACCGTCGTACTCTCAAACCGGGACACCCGCGGCTGCGGCGTCCGTTCCCACGAGTTACGTTGGTCCCGTGGGAGGTGTTAGTGCCACCCACGGGGCCGTTCGGGGGCTGTTTCGAGTTTTCACCCTCTAACGCCATGTTAAGCCTAAGTGTAGAATTAAGCAAATTACCGTCGTACTCTCAAACCGGGACACCCGCGGCTGCGGGGTCAGTTCCTACGAGTTACGTTGGTCCCGTGGGAGGTGTTGGTGCCACCCACGGGGCCGTTCGGGGGCTGTTTCGAGTTCTCACCCTCTAACGCCATGTTTTTAAGCCTAAGTGTGGAAATAAGCAAACTACCGTCGTACTCTCAAACCGGGACACCCGCGGCTGCGGGGTCCGTTCCCACGAGTTACGTTGGTCCCGTGGGAGGTGTTGGTGCCACCCACGGGGCCGTTCGGGGGCTGTTTCGAGTTCTCACCCTCTAACGCCATGTTTTTAAGCCTAAGTGTGGAAATAAGCAAATTACCATCGTACTCTCAAACCGGGACACCCGCGGCTGCGGGGTCCGTTCCCACGAGTTACGTTGGTCCCGTGGGAGGTGTTAGTGCCACCCACGGGGCCGTTCGGGGGCTGTTTCGAGTTTTCACCCTCTAACGCCATGTTAAGCCTAAGTGTAGAAATAAGCAAATTACCGCCGTACTCTCAAACCGGGACACCCGCGGCTGCGGGGTCAGTTCCTACGAGTTACGTTGGTCCCGTGGGAGGTGTTGGTGCCACCCACGGGGCCGTTCGGGGGCTGTTTCGAGTTCAGCAAATTGGGGTTTCTCCTGTATGTCCTCAATCCTTCAACAACCCGAGATAGAACCTTATTCTTGGAACGGTCAGGAAATGAGAAATGCTTGCAAAGTTGGTTATATATGTCATCTTTGACAGATTGATCAACAAGGTTCCAATTATCTGGTCCACCGACTCCCACGTTCATTTTTCCCAGCGACAAACACCGGGCTTTAAAGTTCAGCACATCACTCCTATCACCCATCGGGTTATTCCCGAGAAGGGAGAATCCAATAGGCTTCTTTTCATTTGAGCGGGAGGCATCATGAGTGTTGGATTGGGGCGTTAAAGCAACGGGAGTGCCGGATTGGGGTGTAGGAGCACTTGGGGTTGGACTTGGTGAGGAGTGAACCATTGGTGGAGTTGTGAATTGCTCAGCCATTGGTGTTGAGAATTCGGGTTCTGCAGAAGATGGTGAACCTCGTTGTGGTGTCACATCGGCACTTGGTACCCTAGGGTTGTTTCCTCTCGACATTATCTACAAAAATTAAAAAATATGAGTGACTAAATAATTATAGTAATATGAAATTATAACTAATTAATCAAGCTTAATTAGTTTTAGATATATAAATAGATAGATAGATACCTTTTCAAAGTAAGACTTTAGAATAAGTTCAATGTGTCTGATCTCCATCCATTCGGTATTAGTTTTTAAGAACCTATAAATTTTTGCACGTGGCCAACTAGAAGGAAGGGTATCTATGATTGATGTGTAGATGTCAGTGACATGAACTCGGAATCCCCTATTTCTCAACTTGTTGGCAAGATTCAATTTTACGTGCATGTGGCGCGAGACATCACAGTCTATGTCAATGCTCTCTGTACGCAGTTGTATCCATAACGGGTGGATTTTTTTTTCCGCCTTCTCCAACAACGTAACCAAGGTCAGGGCTATGTCGGGATTATGTGTGTGAAATATATTTTGTATAACGTCATCCCAGTTTTCTGGTAGAGAAAATAGAATACGATCGAACAAGTAATCTTGCTGGATATCAAATCCATGATTTATAAGGTAGTTAAATTGTTCGATCTTTTTATTTCCGTACCTATAAATAGGAGTACCCTCTATATGACGCACGCTAATAAAAGAGTTATGTGTGCGGTCTAATTACAACCTGTCCCACTCTTGTTGACAGTATTTATCACCGTGCCTCATTTTTCCTGAGAAAAGTAGTATCCAACAAATTTTATAACATATACATTTATCGACACTAGTATCAATTCAATAAATTCAACATAGTATCCAACACGACATGCATATAACCCCCAATATAGTATGATGGCACGCATATAACCCCCTATAAAATCCCACGAGGTAGATGTAATTTTTTTTTTTACTTATTAAGAATCCATTTAATAATATTTTGTCAAAAAAAATATAATGTCTAGGGTTATATTTTGAATAATATTTTGTCAAAAAAAAAAATCCCAATACAATGTCTAGGGTTTATTGAAATAAAATGTCTAGGGTTTATTGAAATAAAATACAATTTGTTTGTATTTACACACATAAACACACATACACACATACATATAAACATAAATCTATACATACACACACATATATACAAATCTATACATACACACACACATATAAACATAAATCTATACATACACACACATATATACAAATCTATACATACACACACATAAATCTATACATACACACACATATACACACATATACTAACACAATGAGAATCGAAATGCACGAGAATCGAAATGAGGGATGGAAATCGCACAAATAAACACACAATACCTTTCTGAGCCGAAATCTCAAGGATGGAAATCGCACAAATCGCCTAGGGCTTTAGACACTGACCTCGATCGACAGAAATGAAATGAGGGAGGCGCGATTATTTTTTTTAAGGACTGAACCTGGTCACGGCCAACCACCGTGACCCACCATGCGCGACCCTTAAATGAAACTCAACTGCTGCTCGATTGAACCTCGTCACGGCCCAGAGCCGTGACCCCCAGTGCGCAACCTGCAAACCATCACCACCACTGCTCGAATGAGGGATGGTCACGGTCTAAAGCCGTGACCCATACAAGGAAATGGTCACGGCCCTCAGCCGTGACCCGTGACCCCCATTGCGCAACCTGCAAACCATCACCACCACTGCTCGAATGAAGGATGGTCACGGCCTAAAGCCGTGACCCATACCCAGAAATGGTCAGGGTCTTCGGCCGTGACCCTAAATGTGTGTGTTATTTACTTCGTCGTGCCTTTGGTCACGGACTTGGGCCGTGACCCCATCCGCGACCAGTTTGGAGGGAATTTTGGCGCGAATTTGGCGCCAAGATGGTCACGGCCTGGTCACGGCTCAAGTCCGTGACCCACAGTGGTCAGGGACTTGGGCCGTGACCACTTTCAAAGCATCCATGGTCTAGTGTGATAATAAATATGGTCACGCCCAAAACAGCCTTGGTCATGGCCCAAGTCCGCGACCAACGGGTCGCGGACTTGGGCCGTGACCAACTCGGCGTGACCATTCGCAGGATTTGGTGTAGTGAAGGGGGACTGTTATACAATATATCTTTTTAATGGATGTCAATTAGTATCCCTTATTATTAAAGGGTATCTTGGGATACCATGATTTGTACTATAAATAGGGTAAACCCCCTTGAGTATATAAGACAATAAAATGAAAAGTTATCTCCCTTGAAATTCTCTTCATGTCCTCTTTATTCTACAAAAATTACGATGAACATATAAACATAATATGAAGATAGTAGGGATGTTTTTAAATGATGACCTTTCGAATTCGTGTGATATGACATGGATACAAGAAGATGACAATAATAATGAAACTCCTTTCTAAACTCCCATTTTATCTCTTATCTATTTAGACAAAACTCTTAACGAAAAGAATAAAACTTTTTAAGGCCTGACGAACTATATTGGCTCGTGTACAATCTCCATATCGCCAAGCAGTAGGTTCCCTATCCTTAGAATATAAAATATGTGAATGTTTGTATAAGCTCAAAGTTTGTTTGGTCAAGAAAGGTTTTTTGAAATATATTTCATTTGATTTAGGTATACGCAATATATTCAAACTGGTCCATTGCACTTTTCTAATTGCTTAAGAGTATTTCACCAAGGTTCAAGGAGTTACATTTGAGGACTCAGGTAAAGAAAATCATAAACTTGTCTCATAGAATAAAATTATATGGTGTAAAAATAAATATCGTCAAGATTTCCTTTTTCAAGTAAAACACTCTATCTTTCAACCTTTGAAGCACCATACTGGATGGAATTAAAGACATTCCCATTCTTTTACAAATTAAATTTTTTGTAATTTTCTCAAACATGTACTAATAGTAATATGACCAATTGTGCAAGAAATTCCTCATGAAACATCGACCAAAGAATAAGGCTAGTGTCTCTAGGTTGAAGTTCTAAAAAAAACACCTATAGTCCATTAATGCAATAAACATACAAACCTGGTAATAAAATAGTACCAATAAGTTTATTTATGATACAACAGACAAACACACTAACCATACATCACATTATAAAAGTAATATCTCATTTACATAACCTAGTATCATTTGGTAAACATTATATAAATAGTGTGATAATCACATAACACTTTGTGTGTACTGTTTTTAGGTGATCACTTGTGATAGAAATGACACACCAGCTTGTTCTTTACAAAATAAAACATTTTAGGAATAAATAAAGATGTTGTTGGGAAAACACTTTACCAAGCAACATTACTTTGTGTTAGGTGATTTTGTTTTTAGAACTAAAGAAACTAGTTTGAATAAAGAAGAAGATATATAGTAAGGCAATAGGAATATATATTTAGGAGGGAGAGAAATCAAGGCTCTTAATTTATGAATTCAATCTTATTTTTCATTTCTTACATTAAGACCTTATAACTCAAACATATATACCTTTGCATTGGGCATACAATGTAGGCTCATTCTATGTTTTGTTGAAGCCATTTTTAGTGAAATATACATCAATGTTGTTGTATTATGCCCGCGTAGCCTGCTTTATTCCATACAAAGTCTTCTGCGACTAGTACACCTTTCCTTCTTCTCCTTTTGTAACAAAACCCAAAGGTTGTTCAAAATAAGTTTGTTCCTTTAACTTGACATTCGGGAACACTGATTTTACATAAAGTTGATACAATGACCAACCATTTTGAATCGACATAGCAATAATGGCTTTTATAGTGTCAAGATGCACAACTAGTGCAATAGTTTCATGAAGATCAATATTGGGTTGTTATGAGTAGAGCTTTGCCACCAGTCTCGCTTTATTTCTTTTTATGATGTCGTGAGAGTGATACTTAACCCGATAAATCCACTTTGCCAAAATGATTTCTTTGTCTTTTAGCTTTTCAACAATCTTCCATGTTTTGTTCTTCTCAATAATGTTAATTTTTTCCGCCGTCACTTTTATGAAAGCTTATTCTTTTATGACTTCTTCAAAACTTTGTGGCTCAATGATAAAAAAAAGTTTCATCTCTTTTATACATCCCTTAGACTCCTCATTTTTTGGAGTTATGGGTGGTGACGATGAGGATGAACTTGCAGAACCCTTTTATGTGGTGTTGATGAGCTTGACCTTGGAGATGTTTAAGGTAAATCTTTATTGTTATCATTATCAACTGTTGATTTTTTTTTCTCTACCTCAATAAGAATTTTCTTCTTCTAGACTTTGCTTTTTTCCCAGCTCTAAATAGCACCTTCGTCAAATTACATATCACGATTTGTGATCACTGTGTTACTTTTCAAACTGAATAGGCTATAACCCTTGGATTGAGGGTTATAGCCAATAGATAGGCAATTCCCCCTTATTTCATCAATATTCTGTCACTTCTTTCGATATTTGAGCATAAGATACACAACAAAAAAATTGAGATGTCACATTTATGGCTTTCTCTCACTATTGGCTTCAATGAGAGTTTGATTCCAAACCACTTTTATAGGACATTGATTTATCAAATATATCGCTTTGTATACTTTTTCTTCCCAAGAACTTTAGCCAACCCCTTTTCATGAAGAATTCATTTTGCCATCTCCATTACTATTTAATTTCTTCCTTTCTAATACTCCATTTTATTGTGGAGTATAGTCAACCGTGAGTTGTCTTTCTACACTTTATTCTTCGTAAAACTTATCAAATTCTTTGGAAGTGTATTCTTTTCTATTATCACTTCTCAAAACTCTAATAAAACAACCACTTTCTTTTTGCATATAACTTTTAAACGTCTTGAAAATTGTAAAAACTTCATATTTTTGCCTCGTAAAAAATACCCATCTCATTCTTGTGAAATCATCAATAAAAAGTATTAAGTACTTATTTTTACCATGCGAAGGAGTAGTCATTGGACTACCCGTCAGTGTGAATTATCTTGAGTACTTCGTTGGCTCTGCATGAAACTCCTTTTAAAAAAGGATTTTATGATTCTTCCCGAGAGTACAACCTTCAGAGACTTCATTCTTTTCTTCAATGGAAGTGGGCAGCCCCTGAAGAATAATATTTTGGCAAAGTAACTTAAGGCCATAAAAATTCAAATGACCAAGTTTTTTGTGCCACAACCATGATTCATCAACATATTATGCCTTCACGAAAAAATTTCCACCATACTTGAAAATTAGTGGAATGCTATGGCTCTTCTCCATCTTTATCTTCTTCATGACTTGTTTTCCTTTCCCTTTGTAATAAATAGTGCACTTATTTTCTTCAAAGTGGATAGCATACCCATGTTCTACTAGTTGTCCAACACTTAGCAAATTTTGTACTAACTTCGGAACAAATAAAACATTGTGAATGAACTTAGATCCTTTGCTTGTTTGAACACCAAATGCGTTTTTCCCATTTGCCTGGACTAACACACCATTTTCCATCTTAACTTGTGAGTCAATGATTGTATTTATGTCAACAAGCACGTATTTGTTACTGGTTATGTGATTTCTATAACCACTAACAAGGAGATAAACATCATTCTTTTTCTCGAAAGCATTTTGACAGACATGGAATAAATTTCCTTCACCTTCTTTTTCTTTTGCCCAACTTTCTTATTGATTATTGTTGTATTTACATTCCATTTACAAATGGCCAAAGCCTTTGCAATTGTGAGATTGAAGCTTTCTTTTTAACCAACAGTCTTTCTCCATATGCCTACTTTTGTAGCATATATTGCATCGTTGCGACTGTAAGAAATCTTCATTTATGAAAATTTTGAAATTATTGAATCTTCCTCGGCCTCTTCCATGTCTACCACCTTTTGCAAACTCTCTCCTATCATGACTTGAAGATCCTCTTTCACCATTTTGGTGTTTAAAATTGAGTTTAGATTGAAACCTGTTCTCAATAGGGTTTTTAGAGCATTGTAACAATATTTTCTCGAATCACTTTAAAGACCACAATAATTCTTGGACCTTTATCTTATAAGTATCTTTAGTATGTTCAATAATAGTCACCAAATAATCAAATTTTGAAGGTAGGTTATTTAAAAGTTTCTCTATAGCTCTTCCGTCGGTTATGTGATCGTCATGCGCCTTCATTTGCTTGAGCAGTTTTGTAAACCTCGAAGAGAACTCTTTTAGAGTTTTATTCTCCTTCATTTTCATATTTTCCAACTCTCTCCTAAGATCTTGAAGTCTAACAACTCTTACTTGTATATTTCATTAAAAGTCATCTTGAATAATGTCACATGCTTCCTTGACTTTGGTTGCTCCCATGATTCTTGGAAAAATCGAGTCTCTTAGACCTAATTGAATGTGAAGAAGATATTTATCATCAATCTTCCTTAAAACTTTCAGTTGTTCCTTGTGAGGAGTTGATGTCATCACCGTTAATTGACGTTCGTCATACCCATTTTGGACCAAATCCCAAACATATTGGGATATAAAGAGTCATTATTTTGATACACCAAAAATCATAATTCTTACCTTCAAATATTGGAATTGAAGGTTGTTAAATATTCAGACTGGAATGTAATTTTTGTTCAAATCTTCCACTACTTAGCTTTTTGAACTTTTGGGCAACAACTTATTGAAATTTTCTGGACAAAAATTTGAATTTTTTTTGGACAACAACTTGTTAATATTTTGGGCAACAACTTCCTGAATTTTTAACTTAATATTTGGGAAGAATCAAGCCCTTTTGATCTACGTATCATTTATATTGGGTGGTTTTGTGTTTAGAACTAAAGAAACAAGTTTGAATAAAAAAGGAAGTATAATAATGCAAGAGGAATGTGTATTTCGAAAAGAGAGAAAGCAATGGTCCTAATTTATGAATTCAATCTTATTTTTCATTTCTTAAATCGAGACCTTACAACTCAAACGTATATATATATATATAAATATATATATAATCTAAAAATGGTGTCCCTAAATGTGGTAATGCCAAATGTCTTAGAATTAATGCATTAAAGTCTCCCAATACCACCTACCTCTGATGTGATATTTGACTAGGATAACATCCAAAGAAGATAGATTTACACGACTTTTATCGTAGAGAACTATTCAACTTTCATCCATTTTTAATTCATAAGTGAATAATTGATAAGCCAAGTCTCTTTGAATTCCAAATCATAAAAAAAATAAGTCTCTAGAAAGAACTAAAAAGTCAGTTCTCTTTCAATCAATAAATTAACCAATTGATGGTCATTGAATAGATAGCGAGAAGAATGAGTGAAGGCTTAAAGGATGGAAATAATAGATATCTTTATGGATTCCCATAAAAATATTTAACACTCATTTTCGATCAAATAAGAATAATTTCTAAATAACAACAAGAGGTATTTAACTATTTCTACATTTTTCAAGTTTATTTCTTCCAATCATTTCATGTTATTAATTTTTTGGGTTACTTTTTGAAGGATTGCAATATTCACAACCATGCTCAGAGGGTTTGGAAACGTGAAACCCATTTAGATCGAGGAGTTTTTGAAGCTAGCAAACCAACACCTATACTTTCTCAACATTGATATCTTTTTAGCTGTAGATGTAGATTTACTTTTTTATTCCATATTTTTCTTCTCATTTCTTTATAAATTTGATTTGTTTTTGTATTTTTTATTCAAAAATGAGGATGCTAGTTAAATGATTTTTTCTTATCAAAGAGCTAAGTGTGAATGGGTTTTTCATTTCATAAAGGGTTTAGGTTAGTCCAAACACTATCAAGTTGGGTGGTAATATTGAAGGATTGAGTGCATGGACATATATGGCAGCTTATCTAAAAAATCTAGATAAAGTTTATCTGGCAGCTTGCAATTCCTATGTTGATTTCATAGTTTGAATTGAGTATTATGTATATGTTTAAGAAAATAACATCTTCAACCGTGTGAACAGGACTGTGTAAAGCTTTATAGAGGTTCATCTTTAATGTATTTTTTCCTCCAATTGGATTCTTTCTTTCTACTTTTCTTTGTGATCTCTGTAATTTATGTTGAAGTTTATGTTGGTGGCGAATGTTTTGGCATTCTTTCGATAAGTTGAATGGCTTTTTAAGTTTACCATTTTATAGTTCAATGTCTTATGTTTAATAAAAGCCTAAATCAAAATAAGTACCATATTGACTTTTTTTCAATTTACAATTGAACTTACATGTATTTTGAGTTCTTTGCATTATTTGTCTATGAGATTTGACTTATACTTTATTGTAGTGTTTTGTATTTTCTTCTTTCAGTTCCATGTTCCATATTGACAATTTTCACTTCTAAGTTCTTGTAGTTAATTCATAGTGGTTATGTTTGGCAACACTAAGCGTGTCATGGTATTTTATTAGTTTTGTATAAGCTTTAATTGTACTCTTAAATAGTTTAATTCTGCAAAAGCCTCCTTGAAGTTTCTCAAAATCCATTAAAAGAAATGAATACTTGTTTGCCACGCGAATGAAAGAAAAATGAAGACTTAATTGAAACTATTATATTACCTCATCATAACACTCTATGGCGTTTCTCACAAATTTTTATGGATTGTTAGCTCGGTAAAAGATTGAGTTCTTTCTTCTCTTTTATTATGTTTACCTTTTTTACATTTTAGACAACACGTACTTTTTTATCTGTACTCAAAAAATGATTATGTTTCTTTTGATTGAATTCCGTTATTATTTGATTACGTATGTTTTGATTGATTTTATTTTTCTAAATATTCAGTCTAAATGTACATGTGTATGATTATTAGTTTTTACACAATGATATTAGTTGTGTTTTTAGTTGTCTAAGACAATGTTATGTTCATTTTCATTATATAATTTAAATATAGTATTTGTCTTAATGCGCGCGCGCACACACACACACACACACATATATATATATATATATATATATATATATATATATATAAGAGTCGATCGTATGCTGACCGACTTAAGGTCAACTTACTGACCTTAAGTCAGGCGACATCGTTTTGCACCAAGGGAAACAAAAAATGCCTTTCTGAAATAATAATAATACAAAAAAACCCAACCAACCCCTTACTTTCTCCCACACTGCCATATAAAACAAAACCCCTTCTTTTGTGCAAACCAAGCAAAAGGGCCTGTATAAACCCATCAAAAATCAAACTCACCTTCAATTTGTCAAGTGGCTGTATAAGACAAAACCAACAAACAGGTAAGATTTATGGTGAACCTTTGGATTCTTTTAAACTTGTTGATAGCACGCGAGAGGTGTGCGCGTGTAAGTGCACAGTCGTTGTTTTCATCTCGCCGTGACTATACAAACAAACCTAAATTACTACTACACTTGCGAGGCAAGCACAGCGAAAAGTCGGGTATCGAAAATCCACAGGGACGAGATGCTAGAATTTAGACGATTTAATATTCGGAAATAAAAGTGTAAAAGGTGAATTACAAACTAAAAAGGAAAAGATGAATAAAAGGGAAATGATTATTCTAGGCAAGGGAAAATTAAACTAGATTAACAAAGAGAATAAAAACTATAGGTTGCATCAAATATCCCTCACCCCGAGTTAATTAGTATAAAATGGTTACATGGGTCGACGAGTTATTAAGACTGCGTCTCGTTTCGACAGTTAATTAAATCAAGAGTTGTCACACCCCTAAATTTGCATAAAAGGCGAACATGATTTTGGCGTTAGCAAATACCTCAGAAATTATGCACGCAAGGTCGTAAGCACAGAGCATACATGATATACCCCGTCAAATCCCCTAGGCGTAATAACTACGACAACGCACTCAAAATAGACCCGTAAACTCTATCACCAAAGCAAAGCAACACATCAACCCTAGGTGAGTTCAATCGGACACAACCTAGACTAAACTAGACACTAATCATGATAAACAACATAAATAAATCAACTAATTAAATTACACTGCACAAATTAAACTAGACTTGAAATAAATAAAGCATGAAATAAATCTAGGGCACAAAGCAAGAACAAGAGGAAGAAGATGAATAGTGCAAAAAACTTACATTAATGGTGGATTACACAACAAAAATGAGGAGAGGGGAAACACTCCACAAAAATCCCCAAATGCTTCTAACCTAAAATGAAATATATCTTCAAAGAAAAGCCCCTAACACTCTATTTATACCCCAAACAAAACCAAACCAAAAAACCCAAAATAAGTTAATTTTCGTCCATATCTGATGGGACCGGTTTACCTCATGTTTGGGACCGGTCGACCGCACTTTTGGAATTTGCCTTGGGCTTGAGACAACCCCCTTTTCCCTCCGAACCAATTTTGACGCGTTGCGCGAAAATGGCCATAACTCCCTCATACGGAATCGAAATGATGCGTGGTCGGAATCAACGCGAAGCTAATTCAATTATATACACGATTATGTTTTGAAACCCTCCAAATTATGAAGTATGAAATTACCAAAATGCCCTTGAAGTAGAAAAAAATACCTAAACCTTCCGAAAATGGCCATAACTCCCACATACGGAGTCAGAATGACACACAGTCAGTGGCCATGGAAAGATAATTTAATGATATACATGTTGATAAATTCATTCCATAAAAAATAGTGAGTTTGAAAATACCAAATTTCCCTTGAAGTAGCATTCGACAATGAAACTTCTCCGAAATGAAACCGAACCTCACTTTTAGCATTCCAATACCTACAAAAGCACAATTAACCCCTGCAAAAGATATATATGTCCAAATCTGTGGTTGTCTGGTCAACGAGCATAAATATAGACATTAAGAACGTAAAAGACCTAGAATGCATAAACATAAATGGCACAAATATGCAATATTCGTGATGTATCACACCCCCTAACTTATACATTGCTAGTCCCTAGTGATGAAACAAACAAAACCAGTCCACAGAAGGAAATACAAAACGTATATATGCATCGAAATATAATTGCCACTTTCATAGGGAACACGATTGCATTTAGTATATGCAATAAGCCGTTAAACCCTTAGCTTACCCTAGTGGACGAGTGTCGTCTCGTGAGGGTTTTCAGGGATGGTACCCACAAACATCACATGGTTTCCTAAAAATATGCCCAAGCAACATGCGACAAGCTCAAAAAAAGCGAAAAAGATTTCATACACATTATTAGTAAAGTGAATGAATTCACACAAAAGTGTGAATCATTAACAATATAGAATGCACCTCATAGAATTGAAACCTTAAAATGTGGGAGGGGAGCGAGCACATGCAAAGTGTGATTTGGAAAAAACTTACATAAACTGGAAAAAAATTAAAGCAAGCATATATTCAATCCTCACGGGCATTAGACTCATCAAGTGATTGCACTAGGAACGGGGAGGTAACACACGGAACATGCGGGAATAAAGAGTAAATGTAAATGGAAACTAGGTCGGGCACATGTCTCAAATGAAGAACGCTATATATAAACTGAAAAACTGTAATCTTAATGAAGGATACTTCTCACTAAAAGAGGCGAAATGCATTTTCAAAGATTATCAAAACTATTTTGACTTTAAAATCAAATACACTTTAAGATCAAATAGGACTTTATAGGGTTGTAATGTAGGCTAGGCTAGGGTACGAAATGAAAGGAATGTATGTATGGATTCAAAGTGTTCGGGATGAAAACTTGGGATAATGGGAAAATGCGGGCAATAACAAAATTTGGAAAACAAGTTCCAAACGAGCATTAGATATAATAATTGGAGAGTAATCAAAGCTTATTGAACTATATACACAACATAAAACTTTCTTTTTCTCTTTCTTTTCTTTTCTTTTCTTCTTTTTCTCATGTTTTCTTTTCTTTTCTTTTGCTCTTTGCTTTCTCTTTTTCTTCAATTTTTTTGCTACTTTCTTTTCTTTACTTATCAAACTCTCATATGCCTAAATTGCAACCGCAACACATAACAACAAAGGTATGGAAAGTGTATGTATGAGCTAAAACTCCAATTTAGATTTGGTTATGGGAATGGGGTTATGAAACGAAAGGCTATATTTAGGCTCAAAGGGGTTAACGAGGGTAAACATATAAGGGTGAGGTAAAGGTCAATACGGGTGATATAACATAGATGGCCTATGATTATTTCACAAAGTTTAGCAATTCTTGAGTCAAAATAATATATGAAAATCATGCGCAAGTAATACATTTCAAGTATGAAATCAATTAATGAACGATCAAATGAAAGAATAGTGAGATTACCAACGAATTCAACGTTTTCAATTTGAAAAGAATAGTGTATACACTCACAAATGGCGAAAGGTACAAAGCTTACTCGGTGTAAGTATATACTATGCAACAAAAGATTACCGAGTTATAAAAATCTTAAACCAAATCAATATAGCAATAAAAGTGCATGTGCTCATGCCATTAAAGTTTAATTCATGAAGTTATTCATAATATCAATAATTGAGACTAAAGACTAACAACTTCTAAAATCAAGAACATGCATCATTGGGTTGTCTATTGGATCGGGCAACTATTAAAATTTATCATCGAAAACAAAGGCAAAATGCCCAACAAAGGAGAAAAAAGAAAGAAAATCTTTTTGAAATTTTTATTTTTTTAAGAAAAGCAGACTAAGTAACTAACATGTGAGAAAAAACATGGACTAAATAAATAAATGGATAGAATATCCCACACCCCCTAACTTAAAACCTGACATTGTCCTCAATGTGAATTAAGAACCAAGTTAAAGAGAGGAAAAGAGCGATATTACCCAAAATTGGAGCGATCCCCATAAGAACAAGTCCAAAGAATCTACAAAACAAGTTAGTACCGAGCATAGAAAAAATAAATAACAAAAAGTTAACTAATTACACTAGACTAAATTAAAAAGGGGGTAAAATAAAAAGAAAGAAAGAATAAAAAGCTAACTATATACAACCTACTATTTAGGCTACACATTAACTGTACACTAGAAGTCTAAATAACTGAGGGTCCATCGTTAAAATGATTTGACTTTGGAGGATAACCGGTGTACCCTCACATACAAGCATGCCTTCTGAAAAATATGAATTCCGTTTGAACAACGGAAGGCATGTGTAAGGTGGAAGAAATGAACCATCGCCAATTAAAAGTTTTGGAGGGACGATGGGGGGTTTGGATTGAACGGGTGACTAGAACATGTGGGGACTGAGAAAATCCGAATATCCTCCCAAGGATTTTGAAATTGGAATGGTAGGAGGCGCACACGAAGGCACGAATGCGATCGTGGAAGGCGACTCGAGCAAGTACTCCTCATCGACGATAAGGTTTAAAACATTAAAGTTTTAAACCGAATCATCGGGTACTTGTGATGGTGTGGTAGTAGAGAATGAAAATGGGGATGAAAGAAATTCAAACTCATGAGATGAATCATCATCGCATGAAGACTGAGTTTCGAAGGAAATAATATCATTTTCAATGAAATGTTATTCTTTGGGGGACAATGAAGAAATCATTTCATTGCAAATAGATATTACGTCATTTTCATCCTCACTTTCAATATCTATTATGCAATGGGCAAAGCCGACAATGCTTTATTCCAAAGTAGGCACAAAGTCCTCATTTGGTTCAAAACATTCCTCGACTACGAAAGTTTCGGAAGCAAAATCATCGTCGGACTCAAATAATAAATCCAAGTCATGTTCCCACAAATGATTTTCTTCCTGATAACGATTTTTCATTTTCTCAAACCCTCACCGAATGTCATAGGTCGAGGTGCGAATGCATGAAAATGGGAACTTTGAAAATTACCATCGGACTTAAACGAAAACTCATTATTATAGGAATTTTGAAAACTATTCGAATTCGTTTCAAAATTCCTATTATAAGGAGGTAAAGGCCCAAAATCATTATCATCATCATCAAAATTCCAATAACCTAGATTTTGACTTTCGTTATACTCGTCCAAAATCATATTTGAATTTGTAAATTTTTGGGATTCTAAGTATTGACCGAAAGTCATAGGATTACGAGTATTTTGAGAATTATAACAATGATTACCGAAAGAATTGGAATAAGACATGTTTACCCCCAAAATGGCTCAAGTGGCGAATTCCACAAAGTAAGTGCGCGCGGGAGAAATTTGAACGTTTCTAAGTGCTCAAATGTGGAAGTCATGCAAAAATATTAGCAAATAATACAAATAGAAAGAAAATACAATGAAATACTGAATAAAATAAAGTCTAAAACAAACTCATCCTCGGCAACGGCGCCATTTGATATACAGAATTTTACCGCAGCGCAAGAGTCACCTACGCGCCGGTCGTTTTATATTTGGCTCACCTGAACTATACAAAATCCAAAATTACGACTACACTTAACGGGTGAGTATAGCGGTAAGTCGGGTATCAAAAATCTACAGAGACGAGTTGCTAGAATTTATAGGATTTAATACTCCTAAAATAAAAGTGTAAAAGATAATTTGTTAACTAAAAAGAAATAAAAGATAAACTAGGCCTGAGTGTATTTAAACTAAATTAATAAAGAGAATAAAAATTATAGGTTGTGTCGAATATCCCTCACCCGAGCTAATTAGTATAAAATGGTTACATGGGTCGACGAGTTATTAAGATTGCGCCTCGTTTCGACAGTTAATTAAATCAAGAGTTGTCACACCCCTAAATTCGCATAAAAGTCTAATATGATTTTGGCGTCAAAAAATAACCCGAAAACTACGCACGCAAGGTCGTAAGCATTGAGCATACATGATATACCCCATCAAATCCCCTAGGCGTAATAACTAGGACAACAAACTCGAAATAGACCCGTAAACACCATCACCAAAGCAAAGCAACATATCAACCCGGAATGAGTTCAATCCGACACAACCTACACTAATTTAGCTAGAAATCATGGTAAATGACATGTATTTAGGTGAAAGCAATAAATAAAGCAAGTAAACTAAATTAGAAAGCAAGTAAATTAACTACACAGTAAGAAAATAAGGAAATACAACTTAAATTAATTGGAAGGGATAATGAATAGTAACCTTACAACACCAAAATGGGGAACACCCAAAGAGAGGAGAAGATGAGTGTGGCACCCCTCCTAATTAAATACCGGGCGATCACTCCTTTATTAAATTAAAATCAAGGTAAACCGTTGGTTCACTCTTAGCATCATTGTCGTAAAAAAAAATCTTTTCCAATGTAAACACCCTAAATAATTAAGCTAAGCGTAAAAACCATTTTAGATATTACTTTCCAAATTTTATTTTATAAACCAACATTTAAAACTTTACATAATTCACAATTTAAAGAATCACACAACAATTATCCTGTAACATATAATCCAAATAATTAAACATTCAACAAATAAATCCCAACATCAAAACTTAAAGGAAAACATCCTGGCAGTAATAAAATCCAAAGTGTAAATACTGGAAATAAATGAGCCACAATGTCCAATAAAACAACTGAATACTGGGAAAGGGCAACACATGCCCAACTGGATAAAATAAATGCTAGGAGTGGAATCAAGAAATGAGGTCATCTAAACAAGAGGCCTGCAACTCCCACCTAAGCTACAGCGCGTTCCTTCCAAAGGATCCTATGCAAGACGCCCCTGTGGCTGGGCACCTATAATATATACATATATATACAAGAGAGAAAAGAAAATGGAAACGGGTCAGAGCCCGATTGTAAAAACGATTTAAAATTTTTTTAGCAAGTATTTAAAATGTTACTGGCTAATGCAACAACATATTAGTGCGACACTCCCTTGAGAAATTCTCACCTCTCTTCTAATGTGCACGCCTATCGCACTAACCTTCCCAACGGTTTATCTTATCTTATCTTAGGTCGCTCGTAAGATTTAAACTGACAATTTCAACTGTTTAAGAGGTTCATTACATTTAACAACATAGTTCTCATTTAACCTTATTTACTAATAAAGTCTCTCAGCAATATATTATACTTTTCAAACACATGTTCCCTAATTAAAATAATGATTCATTTTCTTACTTACCATAAACACAGTAGGTAGTTCCCAAATTCTAGAATTTAATATATATATTAAATACTTACATAATATATATATTCTAACGGCACCCCACATAATAATTATCGTGCGGGCATACTCTACTATCCAGTCCCCGTATCACTCATACTAAGGGGAATACAAGTTCAAAATCACTCTCAAACTGTACTAATACAAACACAAACAATATTGAGGCGAAGCATAGATTCCAAGTCTCTAAAAGGTCAGCACATGCCCTCACGTCTCTTAGGACCGTCTGAACTATCGATTCGATAGCCTGTACCAAATGATTTCTATCTTCTAAGGTACGAGTCAATATCCCCCATAAAGGCTCATCGGGATAACACTGTCCCAGCGCGGTAACATCAGGGATAACAAGTAGCGCAGGCATGATTTTCACACGTATATAGTATATGCATAAACACAGTCATATAAATATACTACTATTACCATATCAATTTAGGTACATCTCATCACCCATAATTATGATTTTTATCCTTATTTGTCATTATTTAGTTATCACGTATAACGGTCCGTCTCTTAATTTAATTTATGGAATTATCCCAACTTATCAAGTGACACTCGTGAATTTCTATACTCCCAAGTGTAATTTCAGTAGGTACTCATTTATTTTCCAACATAACTACCTTACGCGTCTTCCCCTTTAATACATAGTTCCATCGTCCATTATATGTAAACATCTCCGAAAAATGTAAATCCCGTCCTACATTAAAGGTTTCATATTTTTAATAAATCTTACTGGTCTTCTTTACCTCCCAAAATATTTTAATAAGGATGTCCAAAGATTATTACACGTTTAAATTAAATTCAACTATTTAGAAGGGGAATTATTAATCTGCCAGGAGGGGTCGATCGATCGATGCGTCGATCGATCGATCAAACAGGTATGAGGAATTCTGCAGAAAACCAGTTACGTGTTTTATCATCCCACATCATTCAAATCCAAAGTTTTAACTCCCAAACTCCCAGAAATTTATACTACAAACGGCCTAAACCCAAATGGACAATATTTAACGTAAAGCATGCGAATTTTCATCAAGATTCATGGATTAAAAGTGCCCAAATTTATACAATTCTCATGAACCCTTAAAATTTCTTTAACATAATTCAAATCATTATTTCTCTAGAAATTCTACTTCTTATTCATCATAAATTCGTGGTTAAACCTCTACATATGAAGGGGATTTCCAGATTATCATTTATATCACTAAAACATGAAATTTTCTAATCTCCAACATGGGTTTTCTTTCATAGAATTCATCCTAATCAACCCTAAACTAACATGAATGAAGCATTAACGAAATTAAGCAAGATAAATACTTGCCTGGGGATTTTTTGTCTCTAATTTGTGCTGAAATCAGTGTAGTTATGATCCTTGCGACGTGATCTATCGTTTGGCGGCGACGGTGGCACAAACGGAGGAGTTGTTTTCCTAGAACTCCTTGGCAAGCTCTCTCTTTCCATCTCCTATGGCCATCACATGTATTTGGTTGTGTTAAACCTAGAAGACAACCCTAGGCATCTGATATAACCCTTGTAAATTCGTGGGTTTAATTACCCAAAATTACAAAATGTCCAAAATGCCCTCCCGGGGTACTAATTAAGCCTAAAAACGCCCCGAGACCCAAACTAAACCAACGGGTACACTTTTCTGACTATCTTGACCCTTTCAGACACTTTGGAGCACTCAAAATGACCATACGAGCAACTTATAATTTATTCAATTTTATTAATCATTATTTAGTCCCGACACGACACAGGCGCGTCCCGACTTAAATTTCCAAAATTGTCATTTTATTCACTCGTGACATTTAATAGAAATAATATCATATATTACTTTGCTCATTAGTAATATTAACCAATATCATATATTACTTTGCTTATTAGTATTATTCAACAATTTCCCCATACTTACTAACTCACATCACGTTTGTAATTATTAAAAATAATTAATTTTTGGATTTATATTAAATTAATAACTCACATTAAATTTAATAAATCCCCAAATTTAGAAAGCATAAAAATACGGGGTATTACATACTTCCCCCCTAATAATGGAATTTCGTCCCGAAATTCAAAAAATAAGGCATACCTGGTAAGAATAAATCTACTATCTCTCGCGCACATCTGCCTCGCGCTCCTAGGTGGATTCCTCCACATTATGATGCTCCCACTGGACCCGTACAAGTGGAACTACCTTCGACCTCAATCTCCTCTCGCTATGGTCTAGGATAGCCACTGGTCTCTCCTCGTAAGAGCTGTCAGGGTATAAGTCTATCTCATCTATTGCGATGTAAGTGTGGGCCGTATCATCCCGAAGGTATCGTCTCAATGATGAGATGTGGAATACATCGTGGATGCGATGTAAATGCTCTGGCAGTCCTAATCTGTATACTACTGGCCCAACCCTCTCGATAATGGGAAATGGTCCCACGTACCTCGGGGCCAATTTCCCTTTCTTCCCGAACCTCATTACTCCCTTCATAGGAGATACACGTTGTAATACTTGGTCCCCCACATTAAACTCTCGAAAGAACCGTTTCGCATCAGCGTAGCTTTTCTTCCTATCCTGGGCTACCCGAATGTGACTCCTGATAATCTCAATCCTCGCGGAGGTTTCCTGAATCACCTATGGTCCGAGTGACTTTTTATCCCCCACCTCTAGCCAACACTTGGGGAACGACAAAGCCTGCCATACAAAGCCTCAAATGGGGCCATGCCAATCGTGAACTGATAAGA
This sequence comes from Sambucus nigra, assembly GCA_949130495.1. NCBI lineage: Eukaryota > Viridiplantae > Streptophyta > Magnoliopsida > Dipsacales > Adoxaceae > Sambucus > Sambucus nigra. Next base: position 731,602,455 of record OX422211.1, read on the forward strand.
GTTATTATAAGCGAACTCTACCAGTGGAAGATGTGGCTCCCAACCTCCTCCAAAATCAAGGACGCACATGCGTAGCATATCCTCCATCATCTGATTAGTACGCTATGTTTGTCCATCTGTCTATGGGTGATAAGATGAACTCAATCTCAACCCTGTACCCATAGCCTCCTGGAAGATCTCCTAGAAACGCGACACAAAAATCTTGTCTATATCTAACACAATATTCAGGGGCACCCCATGTAATCTGACAATCTCAGCAATGAACAACTGAGCATACTGACCCGTGTTATAGTCTGTTCGCATCGGCAGAAAATGAGCCACCTTGGTCAAATGATCCACAATCACCCAGATGGAGTCGTGGCCCCGCTGTGAAGTAAGCAACCCTGTAATAAAATCCATGGAAATACTCTCCCACTTCCACGCGAGTATTTCCAATGGCTGAAGCAACCCTCACGGTTTCTGATGGTCCACCTTTATCAGCTGGCAGGTAGAACACTTGGACACAAACTCAGCAATATCCTTTTTCATCCCACTCCGCCAGTATTGCCGCCTCATATCCTGGTACATCTTATCTCCCCCAGAATGTACTACAAATCGGGACCCGTGAGACTAGGTCATCACAGCATAACGTAAGTTTGCTCCTTCTGGGACCACCAATCTCTCATTAAACCTCAAACCCCCATCAGAACTAACAGAATAGGACTCATCACCCTCGACTAAAAGTCGTACAATCTGCTCCTGGAAAAATAGGTCTGCGGTCTGTGCTTGTATCACCCTCATAACAATCTCGGGTGTCACTGTCATGACAGATATGAAGGAACAGGCTACTGCATCTTGGTGACCCAACTCTTTCCACTTTGCTTTCCAGATGTCCGCTACATCGTCTACCGGCCTATGGCTCAACGCATCAGCAACTACGTTGGCCTTCCCCGGATGGTATTGTATGTCGAACTGATAGTCCTTCACAAACTCTAACCACCTGCGCTGATGCATATTCAGCTCTCACTCAGTGAGCAGGTACTACAGTGACTTGTGGTCTGTGAACAAGCGAAATTTCTCCCCCAATAAATAGCGCCTCCAAATCCTCAATGTAAACACGACCGCTGCCAACTCTAGGTCATGTGTGGGGTAATTCTTCTCATGTGGCTTAAGCTTACGGGAGGTAGAAGCTATAGCCTTCTCCTCCTGCTGAAGTACTCCCCCAAGTCCCCGTAAAGAGGCATCGGTGTAAACCAGGTACTCCACGCCCGGTCTAGGTAAAGCAAGGACTGGTACTGAAGTAAGCTTATCTTTCAGCTCGTCGAAAGCCAATTGACAAGCATCATCCCAAACATATGGAACCCCTTTGCGAGTCAGGTTCGTCAATGGACCCGCTATTTTGGAGAACCCCCGAATGAATCTCCAGTAGTATCCGGCTAATCCCAAGAAATTACGCACTTCCGTCGGTGTCATGGGTTGTCCCCACTCTCTCACCGCTGATACTTTACTCGGGTCAACTGCTATCCCTTGTTCAGAAACAACATGTCCCAAGAACTGCACTTCACGTAACCAGAATCCGCATTTCTCATACTTATCATACATCTGATGCTCTCGTAGAGTCTGAAGAACCTGCCTCAAGTGCTCGACATGCTCCTCCTCGGAGTGTGAATATATCAAAATGTCATCTATGAAGACGATGACAAACTGATCCAAGTACTCTCTGAATACTCGGTTCATCAAGTCCATGAATACGGCTGGAGTATTTGTGAGCACAAATGGCATCACTCTGAACTCATAGGACCCATATCTCGTCAAGAAATCCATCTTTGAAACATCCTGCTCCCTAATACGTATCTGGTGGTACCCCAACCTCAGATCTATCTTCGAAAAGAAAGTTTCTCCCCTCAGCTGGTCGAACAGATCATCGATTCGAGGCAATGGATACTTATTCCGTGTCGTGACCTTGTTCAGCTCCTAGTAGTCTACACATAGCCTCAATGAACCATCTCTCTTTTTCACAAACAAAACTGGAGTGCCCCAATGTGAGGTACTCCTGCGAATGAAGCCCTAACCTAACAGCTTCTCTATCTGATATCGTAACTCTCGCATCTCCGCCGAAGCCATACGATATGGAGCGCGTGCTAGAGGTCGAGTATTCGGTAATAAATCTATGACAAAGTCTATCTCTCGACTGAGGGGTAGGCCTGGTATCTCCTGAAATACATCGGAATACTCACGAACAACTGGGATTGAGTCTAAGGGAATCACAACCTCCTTAGAGGTATGCTCCTCTATGTAATCAAATGAGCGGTCGAGCCTCCCTCTGGGCGAGGCATCGCCACTACAAACATCTCTTGCCCCGGAATGGCAAAAACAATACTCCCACCAAAATAATCTATCATGGCTCTGTAAGCTGCGAGCCAATCCATACCGATAATAACGTCGTGCTCATGCATATCTAAGACCAACATGTCTGCTGGTAATACCAAGCTATCAATCTCTACCCCCACACCCCGACATATAAATAAAATTAGCGATCCATTTCCCAGTGGTGAGTCTACACACGTCACAGTGCTCTCTGTTGTGGCTAATAACCCTAAGGCCTTCGTAAAATGGGTAGCTATAAAACAGTGCGTCACTCCAGTATCAAATAAAACCCAACCCATAGTACCATGGACAGGAAACACACCCTCAATCGTGGGTGGTGCCTGTAGAGCTGCTGCCTGGTGGACGTTATAGACACGTCCGTACTGTAACTGCCCTTACTGCACTAGAGCGGCTTGAAGGGATGATACCTGAGCTGCTGCTGGGAGGGCGGCTGGTAAAAGTGGCCTCTGTGGCTCATTATGGGCACCCTACTGCTGTGTTGCCCTATCACCATCTGGACAATCCTGGCGCTTATGGCCATGCTTGCCGCACACAAAACATCGGCCTTTGAAATTACCTCCCCTCTGACCCTGCTCACCACGGCCCTATTGGCCGTTATCGCCCCGCCACTGGCCCTGTTGGCCTTATGGAAAACGTTGTTGGCCCTACTGCTGACCCTGCTGTTGGCGGTGTTGGCCTTACTGGCCCTGCTGATTAGGCTGGCCCTGCTGACCCTACCTATATCCCCCAAATCCCTACCTGGAATCACCTGATCGGAACCGCTTGGCAGAGTCCCCCTGGTGGGAACTCTGCTTATGCTGACGAGTCTGCCCCTGAGATGTCAGTGCTCCACTAGTACCACTACCCCTTGTCCTGCCCTGCTGGCCAGACTCTCCTGCCCGCTTGCTTCCCTACAGATGGAAGGGATGATCCTGGCAGTGTAGCAAAGCAGTATTGAGTACATCTGTGAAGGTACTCAGAGACAGATTCCCTATAAGGTGATGATAGATCCTCCAAGCTAACCCGTCCACAAACAATAGTATCTTCTTTCCCTCAGTAGGTGCCTCATCTGGAACTATAGTGAGAAGTCTCGTGAACTCCTCTTCATACTCAGCAACAGTAGAATTCTCCTGCTTCAAGTTCAGTAACTTTCGCCTCATCTCAGTTTGCACGGCGGATGAAAAATACTTGCAGTCAAATTGCTCCTAGAATGACTGAATCGGGATAGTATCCCTCTCCTACAAGGTGGTGGTGGACTCCCACCACTTCAAAGCGAGCCCCACTAGCTTAAATGAAGCCAACAACTATTTATGCACGTCTGTGCACTCATACATACGCAGATGCCTCTGGATATCTTTCTTCCATTGGCTGACGGTGATGATATCTGAACTACCCGAGAAATCAGGGGGATGCGCCTTCTGAAAGGCTTCCCTAACCCGCTCCCATGCTGATGGAAGCTGTGCAGGTACTGGAGCCACTGCCTGAATCTGGGGTGGAGACTGTTGTACTATCGCCAACGCGGCATTCACCGCATGAGCAACAATAGCGGCTACCTCATTAGCATTCATCATTCCCTAAGTCGAAGATGTTAACTGCTCGTCTTGGGCACGCCTATCCTTTGGTGCACATCTCGGAGGCATCTGAAACGTGAAGAAATTTATTAGTCTATAGTTATTATCAAATCTCAAATAGCTGAAGACGTAATCGTAAAAGTAAGAATACAACAATCCTAAAGTAGGGCTCTATAACAAAAACGTTAAGCGGAAAGAGAAATAAGTCGTACATATCCTAAGGACACTAGAACTTGATGCTCTGATACCACCTGTGACACCCCGCCTAATTAAATACCGGGGGATCACTCCTTTTTTAAATTAAAATCAAGGTGAACAGTTGGTTCATTCTTAGCATCATTGTCATAAAAAAATTCTTTTCCAATGTAAACACCCTAAATGATTAAGCTAAGCGTCAAAACCATTTTAGACATTACTTTCCAAATTTTATTTTATAAACCAACATTTAAAACATTACATAATTCACAATTTAAAGAATCACACAATAATTATCCTGTAACATATAATCCAAAGAATTAAACATTCAACAAATAAATCCCAACATCAAAACTTAAAGGAAAACATCCTGACAGAAATAAAATCCAAAGTGTAAATACTGGAAATAAATGAGTCATAATGTCCAATAAAACAACAGAATACGGGGAAAGGGCGCCACATGCCCAACTGGATAAAATAAATGCTAGGAGTGGAATCAAGAAATGAGGTCGTCTAATCAAGAGGCCTGCAACTCCCACCTAAGCTGCAGCGCGTTCCTTCATCTTATGCAAGACGCCCCTGTGGTTGGGCACCTATAATAAATACATATATATACAAGTGAGAAAAGAAAATGGAAACGGGTCAGAGCCCGATTGTAAAAACGATTTAAAATTTATTTAGCAAGTATTTAAAATATTTACTGGCTAATGCAACAACATATTAGTGCGACACTCCCTTGAGAAATTCTCACCTCTCTTCTAATGTGCACGCCTATCACACTAACCTTCCCAACGGTTTATCTTATCTTATCTTAGGTCGCTCGTAAGATTTAAACTGACAATTTCAACTGTTTAAGAGTTTCATTACATTTAACAACATAGTTCTCATTTAACCTTATTTACTAATAAAGTCTCTCAGCAATATATTATACTTTTCAAACACATGTTCCTCAATTGAAATAATGATTTATTTTCTTACTTACCATAAACACAGTAGGTAGTTCCCAAATTCCAGAATTTAATATATATATTAAATACTTACATAATATATATATTCTAACGGCACCCCACATAATAATTATGGTGCGGGCATACTCTACTATCCAGTCCCCGTATCACTCGTACTAAGGGAAATACAAGTTCGGAATCACTCTTGAACTGTACTAACACAAACACAAACAATATTGAGGCGAAGCATAGATTCCAAGTCTCTAAGAGGTTAGCAGATGCCCTCACGTCTCTTAGGACCGTCTAAACTATCGATTCGATAGCCTGTACCAAAGGATTTCTATCTTCTAGGGTACGAGTCAATATCCCCCATAAAGGATCATCGAGATAAGACTGTCCCAGGGCGGTAACCTCAGGGATAGCAAGTAGCGCGGGCATGATTTTCACACGTATATAGTATATGCATAAACACAGTCAAATAAATATACTACTATTACCATATCAATTTAGGTACATCTCATAACCCATAATTATGATTTTTATCCTTATTTCTCATTATTTAGTTATCACGTATAACGGTTCATCTCTTAATTTAATTTGTGGGATTATCCCAACTTATCAAGTGACACTCGTGAATTTCTATACTCCCAAATGTAATTTCAGTAGGTACACCTTTATTTTCCAATGTAACTACCTTACGCGTCTTCCCCTTTAATACATAGTTCCATTGTCCCTTATATGTAAACATCTCCGAAAAATGTAAATCTCGTCCTACATTAAAGGTTTCATAATTTTAATAAGTCCAACTGGTCTTCTTTACCTCCCAAAATATTTTAATAAGGATGTCTAAAGATTATTATATATTTAAATTAAATTCAACTATTTAGAAGGGGAATTATGAATCTGCCAGGAGGGGTCGATCGATCGATGCGTCGATCGATCGATACTCCTGGTTCGATCGATCGATCAAACAGGTATGACGAATTCTGCAGAAAACCAATTACGGGTTCTATCATCCAACATAATTCATATCCAAATTTTTAACTCCCAAACTCTCAGAAATTTATACTACAAACGTCCTAAACCGAAATGGACAATATTTAACGTAAAGCATTCGAATTTTCATCAAGATTCATGGATTAAAAGTGCCCAAATTTATAGAATTCTCATGAACCCTAAAAATTTCTTTAACTTAATTCAAATCATTCTTTCTCCAGAAATTCTACTTCTAATTCATCATAAATTCATGGTTAAACCTCTACATATGAAGTGGATTTCCAGATTATCATTTATATCACTAAAACATGAAATTTTCTAATCTCCAACATGGGTTTTCTTTCATAGAACTCATCCTAATCAACCCAAAACTAACATGAATGAAGAATTAATGAAATTAAGCAAGATAAATACTTGCCTGGGGATTTTTGTTCTCTGATTTGTGCTGAAATCAGTGTGGTTATGATCCTTGTGACGTGATCTATCGTTTAGCGGCAACGGCGGCGCAAACGGAGGAGTTCTTGGCCTAGAACTCCTTGGCAAGCTCTCTATTTCCCTCTCCTATGGTCGTCACTTGTCTTTGGCTGTGTTAACCCTAGAAGACAACCCTATGCATTTGATATAACCCTTGTAAATTCATGGGTTTAATTACCTAAAATTATAAAATGCCCTCCCGGGGTACTAATTAAGCCTAAAAACGCCCCGAGACCCAAACTAAACCCCCAGGTACACTTTTCTGACTATCTCGACCCTTCCGGACATTTTGGTGAACTCAAAACGACCATACGAGCAACTTATAATTTATTCACTTTTATTAATCATTATTTAGTCCCACACGACACATGCGCGTCCCGACTTAAATTTCCAAATTTGTCATTTTATTCACTCGTGACATTTAATAGAACCAATATCATATATTACTTTGTTCATTAGTAATATTAACCAATATCATATATTACTTTTCTCATTAGTAATATTCAACAAGTTTCCCATACTTACTAACTCACATCACGTTAGTAATTATTAAAAATAATTAATTTCCAGATTTATATTAAATTAATAACCCACATTAAATTTAATAAATCTCCAAATTTAGAAAACATAAAAATACGGGGTATTACAATGAGCTTTCAAAATCCAAAATCCAAACCCTAAACTAAGTATCTAAAATGAAATATATCTCTCAAATAAAAGCCCCCGGCATTCTATTTATACCCCAAAACAAACCTCCTACAAAACCAAGTCAAAACACCCAAAATAAGTCAATTTTCATCCATATCTGATGGGCCCGGTCGACCTCATGTTTGGGACCGGTCGACCGCACTTTTGGAATTTGCCTTGGGCTGGACACAACGCACTTTTCCTCTTTGAATCAATTTTGATGCGTTGCACGAAAACGGCTATAACTCCCTCATACGGAATCGAAATGAGGCGTGGTCGGAACTGATGCGAAGCTAATTTAATTATCTACATGATTATGTTTTGAAAACCTCCAAATTATGCAGGATAAAATTACCAAAATGCCCTTGAAGTAGAAGAAAATACCGAAACCTTCCGAAAATGGCTAGAACTCCCACATACGGAGTCAGAATGACGCACGGTCAGTGGCCACGGAAAGATAATTTGATGACCTACATGTTGGTAACTTCATTACATAAAAAATAGTGATTTTAAAAATATCAAATTGCCCTTGAAGTAGCATTCGACAATGAAACTTCTCCGAAATGCAACCGAACCTCACTTTTAGCATTCCAATACCTACAAAGGCGCAATTAACCCCTGTAAAACATATATATGTCCAAATCTGAGGTTGTCTGGTTAACAAGCATAAATATAGACATTAAGAACGTAAAAGTGCTAGAATGCATAAAGATAAAGGGCGCAAATATGCAATATTCGTGATGTATCACTTGTCATTTTTTTAATCGAAAATAATTTGTTTGTATAGAAATTACAAAACTACAGTAGCTCTTGATGAAGTCCCAAATTAGAGTTGCTCTTGATAAAGTCCCACTGAATAACAATCTTGTGTTGGCATTTTTCACTAAGAGTAGCTCTTTTTTTTTTCACTGAATACAAATCTTTGTGTTGGATAAAGTCCCACTGAATAACAATCAGAGTAGCTCTGTCTTTTTCCAACCTATAGCTAATTTTTTTCTACTTAATAGTATACCCGAGTAGGCATGTTTCCCTCAATAATTTCAAATATAATCCCAAATGTTAACACCTTTGTAAAAATTACAGTAGCTAATTTTTTTTTGGCAATTTATATTTCAGGTTTGTTTATTGATATGGACTATTATTTGGTGATCCATGGGACAACATTGAGTTAGATGTAGAGAGTCCATCGAATTTTGGTGAAAACATAAGAAATGAAGGAGAAAATATATATATTCCTCAAGTTGTGGATGAGTTATACCTAAAGTGGGTCAACAGTTCCAAAAATTAGAGGATGCTAAATATTTTTACAATGCATACGCAAAAGAATCGAATTTTAGTGTGTGTAATTGGTCTATAAAGAAAAATGAGGATGGTGAAATTTATCGAAAGGATTTTATTTGTTATAAGCAAGGAAAGAGTCTATTAGTGCCGGATATTGAAACAACAAGGCGTTGGGGCTTTATACGAGAGGAGTGTAAAGCTATTCATGATGTATTGAAGTCAAAGTCTGATAAGTTTTTAGTGACCAAATTTTTTGAGGGCCATTATCATCCATTATCGACCCTCTGAAAAAGTCACCTATTGCGATCACATCGTAAAGTCACGAATGCCCAAAAATCATTGACTCAACAACTTGGCATGGTTAATATACCCCCACATCAACAATTTGATTTATTAGGAGTGCAAGCGGGTGGGTATGAGAATGTTGGTTGCACACAACAGGATTTGTACAATCACAAAAGATATTTACGTAGTGGGATGATTGGACATGATGGAGAAATGTTGTATGAGTATTTAAAGTTCGAACAAGGAAAGAATCCATCATTTACCTTTAAAATTAAGGCGGACGACGAGAAAAGGATAACCCATTATTTTTGGGCGGATGCAACATCTCGACGGGCTTATAAGCATTATGGTGATGTGGTCATCTTTGATACTACATACAACACTAATCGATATAGTATGATATTTGCACCGTTGATGGGGGTTAATAATCATGGTCAAACTATTGTGTTTGGGTGTCCTTTCTTGAGTAATGAGACTATAGAGTCTTTTTTGTGGTTGTTCAAACAATTTTTGGAAGCTATGCCCGGTAATCCCCCGAAGATGATAATTACAGATCAAGATCCGGCAATGACAAATGCGATTGCACAATCTCTCCTAAATACGTTCCATAGGTTTTGTAGTTGGCACATTTTGATGAAGTTCTCTGAAAAGTTAGACTCGGTTAAATATAGTGCTTATTGTAAAGCTTTTTCCGATTGCATATGGAATTCGGAGACTAAAGAAGAGTTTCAATCGAAGTGGGAAGAGATTATTGAGAGTAGTGGACTACATGATAACAAGTGGCTAAAGTCAATGTATGAAATCCGAGGACAATGGGTTCCGACATATGTTAACCATGTTTTCTCGGTCGAGATGTCAACTAGCCAACGAGCGAAAAGCGCACATTCATTTTTCAAGAGATTTGTGTCTAGGCAAAATTCTTTGTTAGAGTTCATGATTCAATTTGGTAGGGGGCTACAAAGGCAACGACATGAAGAGCTCATGGCGTATCATAAGGACTTGACAGAGAAGCCGAAGGTAAGATTAAATGATGATGTTTTGACTCAAATGATTGATATTTACATACATGAAATGTTTTATAAATTTCAAGATGAGTTTTTGAAAAGTTCAAATTATAAATTTGAGTTTATCAGCGAGGATGACATTCACCGCTTGTTTAATATCAAACGAAAAAATATCTCGGCGGGACGGGTACGGGAAATTTTTTATGACAAAACCACGGATTTTGCATCTTTTTCTTGTAAAAAGTTTGAGAGTTCGGGGTTCCCATGTAGGCATGTGTTAGCTTTCTTGCAAAAAATGCATGATTTTGAAAAATTACCAAATCAATATATTTTGAAGAGGTGGACACATACGGCAAAGTGTGGGGTTGTCATTGATGATCATGGAACGAAAATAAGTGATGACAAATCATATCTACTTAGGCGCAGTTGGTTGATACAATATGCACTTGATCTCGTGGAAAAGGCCCTCACAAGTGAAGAGGCGAGTAAGATTTTCACGGATGGTTTGGATGATATGAATGAAAAAATCAACCAAATTGTTGGTATTGACAAAAACACTAAAGTCCGTGATTTTGAAACCAATTACATGGTTGGTGATACAAGTGGGGTGCCTTCCAGAAAATTGAGTTGTAATAATGACCACATATTTAACGAACTTATGCATGTGAGGGCAAAATGATGTGGCAAACGACTTAAGGGGGGAAGGAAAATGCGTTACATAAAAAGAATGCTAAAGTTAGGCGTTGTAGTGGTTGTGGTCAAGTTGAGGCATCACACGACAAGAGAAATTGTCACGTGATTATTAATTGGTAATATACTTTTACTTATAAATTGTTGCTTCAGATTCTTTTTTTTTACATCTCACTATAATAATTTTTTTCTTGTAGATCATCGGTGCATGAGGAGGGAACAACGAATATAAGTTCAGATGGATATATTAGTGTAGACGCATGAAGCCGGATGAAATGATGAATAATTATTGTTCATTTTGCACTATAATTTGGATTGTACTAGAACAAGTGATGTTAACTGTTTTTTGTTTGTAATTTGAAGATGTTATTTTGTATTTGAGATGTTGTTCCCAATTGATTTTGTATTTTTTATTTGAGCTTTGTAATTTGAGTTGTTATATATTTATATGTATTTGAGCTGTTGAACAATTGTTTATGCACATGACGTTTTAATATTATATTTGAGCAGCGATAGGGTGGTGTTGTTATATGTTTTTAATTATTATTTTTAATTGTTATTGTTCTCTAACAAATTGGTGTAATATTGTAATTTTTAATGGTAGTCATTTTAGCAGGTACAAGTTATCATTTTGCCACTTGACAAATTGAAGGTGAGATTGACTTTTTGATTTTTTTTTTATGCAGGAGCCTTTTTACTTGGTTTGCTTTGCACAGAAGAGTGGGTTTTGTTTTATACGGCTGTGTGGGAGAAAGTGGGTTTTGGGTGTTTTTTTTTAATTATATCAGTTAAGCCATTTTTTGTATCGCATGGTGCAAAACATTTGTTTTATACGGCTGTGGGGAGAAAATGAGGGTTTGGTTGTTTTTTTATTATTATTATATCAGCAGGCCATTTTTTATTTCGCTTGGTGCAAAACGATGTCGCCTGACTTAGTTTTGTATAAGTTTTAATTGTACTCTTAAATAGTTTAATTCTGCAAAAGCCTCCTTGAAGTTTCTCAAAATCCATTAAAAGAAATGAATACTTGTTTGCCACGCGAATGAAAGAAAAATGAAGAGTTAATTGAAACTATTATATTACCTCATCATAACACTCTATGGTGCTTCTCACAAATTTTTATGGATTGTTAGCTCGGTAAAAGATTGAGTTTTTTCTTCTCTTTTATTATGCTTACCTTTTTTACATTTTAGACAACACGTACTTTTTTATCTGGACTCAAAAAATGATTATGTTTCTTTTGATTGAATTCCGTTATTATTTGATTACGTATGTTTTGATTGATTTTATTCTTATAAATATTCAGTCTAAATGTACATTTGTATTATTATTAGTTTTTACACAATGATATTAGTTGTGTTTTTAGTTGTCTAAGACAATGTTATGTTCATTTTCATTATATAATTTAAATATAGTCTTTGTCTTAATGCGCGCGCGCAGGCACACACACACACACACACACACACACACACACACACATATATATATATATATATATATATATATATATAGGCTCACCTACATCGCACTCTATACATCACACCTAGTTCTAGTGGCTAAAAGTTTTTTTTTCAAATTTTTTATTTTTCTCTTGAAATTAAACTTTCAATCAACCCATGTTCAAATTATTAGGTAAAAATATATTTTGTAGATATTAAAAAAAAATCAATTTTTGTGGATTTTTTAAAATTATTTACACAATGTATTTTGACCTAATTTTTAAACATGGATTGGTTTGAAGGTTAATTTCAAAAGAAAAATAAAAAAATTGTTAGGACCTAGAACTAGGTGTGATGTATAGAGTGTAATGTAAGTGAACATTCCTTATATATATATATATATATATATATATATATATATATATATATATAGAGAGAGAGAGAGAGAGGAAGGCTCACCTACATCATGCACTATACATCACACCATACATCACACCTAATTCTAGGCCCTAGAAAACCTTTTTTTCAAATTTTATATTTTTTCCTTGAAATTAACCTTCCAATCAACACATATGAAAAAAATTAGCTCAAAATACATTTTGTAACTATTTTTAAAAAATCTACAAAAAACTGTTGGCGCAAACCCTTATAAATAAGGTATTTTTAGCAGTTTTTGTGGATTTTTTAAAAATAGTTACAAAATGTATTTTGACCTAATTTTTTGCATATGGGTTGATTAGAAGGTCAATTTCAAGGGAAAATATAAAATTTTTAAAAAAAAGTTTTTTAGGGCCTGTAATTAAGCGTGATGTATGGATGATGTATAGAGCATGATGTAGGTGAGCCTTCTCCTATATATATATATATATATATATATATATATATATATATATATATATTCGTGGCTAAATAATCAAATTCAAAATATATGTGATTTTTTTTCTGTTTAGCATAATGATGAGTTTTCAAATATATATTTACTTTTAAATTAAATAATATTTCAAAAAATTTTAAATAATTGTGTATAATTTTTTAAATCATCCGTGCATCGCGCAAAATTAAAATCTAGAAATAGATAATAATGGGGCACATCCCATAAAGCAATAGGACAACACTCCATAAAACATTCTACGGAAGTCTTCGAGGCACATAACATGATTATAAAGCATGATATAAAATAAGGATCCCTGACTCAACAAGTGGAATCCATACATTAAACAACAGTTTGATAAATAAAAGATATGAAGAGAAAAACTTTTTACACCAATTTTGTGCATCGATTTTGTACATTGATTGCACAAAATATTTATACAATTGATTAAAAAAATAAAATGTATATTTTTTTAATCAAATGTACAACTATTTTGTACATTCGATACACAAAATCAATGCACAAAAACGGTACCTCCAGCATCCCTCGTATATGAAAGGTACGCACTAGACGAGTCCTTGGAAAATACAAAAGATATTAAAGGTACTCATATGTAAATACGGGCGACAGGGTGTTCCTTGGGATCACTGTGGCGAGAACTCACTAGACAAGTCCGCCTTGAGAACCCATAAAGTTTTCCGACAGCTGCCAACAGAAGAAAAGGAATTGAGAGAAAGAGCAAGGGAAGCGCCAGGCTGGGAAATAGAGCATTTATGAGGCACATATATGAGCCAAACAACGTAGTTACTGAGATTTGCGGCCACGGTTTGAGTGGGAAATCACGGAGGAGGTATATGATCATTGCAATGGATGTAAAAAAGCCTGTTGAGTTGAAAAGTAGAAATGAACGAGTGGTGATGGAGTTATCCCGAGTCATCTGAGTAGCACCCGCCACGTTAGACTTATATTTGGAAAATATGCTGTCAAAGGTAATTGCAGAATGAAAGGTTATTGTTGCGAGCAGTGTAGCGGTCAGCAACAAATAGTTGCCGGCGTATGGACAATGTAATTTGGGGAGAGACCTTCCTGTTTTTATGCGAGAGAACTTGTACCAGTCCATTATAGAATCATCGGCAGCATCATAGTTGTTATAATCAAGATCTCTTGCTCTCACAGCTCCAGCCCTTCGAAGGACCTTGTTGATCTCTATGTCAATCTTCCCGGAGTGAGGTAGAAGATACAATATGTCAAGGGAAGTGACCCTGCCAAAGTTGGAAGCATTTACATTTACCATGTGATAAACACTTCGATCGCAAGTGAGGAATGCCTTCAAAGTCTGGATTGATAATAAAAAGAAGATAAACAAATAAATTAATAAAAATAAATCGAGTGACATAGGACGGATTGTTTTTTTAGCTTTTGAATGTCAATTATATTGAAATCTAAAAAGTTTGCTTGTTTTTTATATGAATGAACTTGTGAATGTATGTTGTTTGATTAGAGTTATTTGATTGTGAATGCTGAATACAAATAATTTGATCATTTTATCATTATTAATAAGTTATTAATTTGTTTTATGCTAGTGTCATTTAACAAATACAACAAGGGTAAATTGGAAAGAAATTTTATTTAAAAAATTTAGCATTATTAAGCATTAAACATTCAGAGATGTACTTGCCTATTAATTCTTAATACTGAATTTTAATTTTTTTTCTACATTGAGAGGGAAAAACAAGGAGGACTTTTACATATAGATCTCATTTAAAGAGATTTTTCATAACTAAGTCCTATTGACTTACTAACCATCAAATAGGTCATATTCCTAATTTTTAGAATCTTTATTTAACAAATTTACCCATTTTATATCAATCACGCGTTACTATTGAGGGAAGTTAATCAAGTGGTTGAACTTTTCTTTATATATTTTTTATTCTTCAAATGACAAAAACTTTTGGTTTACAAATTTTCGCTAAATTACTATTTCTGAAATCAATTCACCGAGATCCATTAAACAAAATCCGTAAACCCTCAAAAATTGTAAAGAAATAAAAAATACTATGCAGACAGTAAATATTTACTGTGTTCACCGAAAATTGATAGTGTTTTATATATACGACGTTTTCAAATACATCAAACATTTATTGTATTAATATTACATAGTCAATAAATATTAACTATATGCGTAAAAAATTAAGCAAACATATCATTTTTATTTTTTTAATACATTATATTAATCAATTAGTAGCTTTCAAAAATATCAATTTCGTAAATTTGTGATTTCCATATTGAAAGTTACAGTTTTTAAGGTTTCAAAAGGAAAAAAAATAACTATCATATTAAATTTGAAAATAATATACGGAGGGGTATATTAGTAAAGAAAAATTCATAAATTAAAAAATAAAACTTACTTAATAATTGAATAGTTAATACAACATAAATAAGAAAATACTCTTCAAATATAATAATTCTTAAAAATAAAACTTAAATATTAGGGGTAATTATATCTAGGTCCCATTTATCGGGTCAACAAGCTTATAAGTCCTATTGACTTTTTAATAATCTCATAGGTCCTATTCCAACTTTTTAGGAAATTTTTTCACAATGTTACCCTTTTGAAACCAACCATCTGTAACTTCCTTGAGGAAGTTACATAAGTGGTTGAACTTTTTTTTTAATCTTTAAATGATCATAACTTTTGATTCACAAATCCGTTTTTCGCAAAATTACTATTTTTGAAATCTGTTCGACGAGATCTATCAAACAAGATACATGAAGACTATAAAATTCCAAAGAAATTTTTTTACACAAACAGTAAACTTTACTGTATGCACTAGAATATGAAATAGTTTTATATATGTGACATTTCACAAACAGACAGTAACATTTACTGTGGTAATACTACACAATATATATATATATACACACATCCGGTGGATCCAAACCCTCTTTTTTCAAAAATACCTTATATTTAAAGGTTTGCGCTAACGGCATCTAATCCTTATCACCATTGTTGGAGCTTCAACGACCTTCGTCAGAGCTCCGATTTGGGGTGGGTAAGGGTGGCATGTGGTGCCGCTGGCGCGGACCTTTGAAAATAAGAGACTTTTGAATAAATGGGCTTTGGATCCACCGGAGTATCATGGGGTGCCGCTGGCGCGGACCTTTGAAAATAAGATTGGATAAATGGGATCGGGATCATTTGGAGCGCCAATTTGGGGTGAATAGGGGTGGCACAAAACTTTAAAAATAGGAGCATATTGGATATATATATATATAATTTGTAAAAATGTCATAGATATTAAACTTTATTGTATACACCAGAAAATGAAATAGTTTTATATCTGTGACATTTTCACAAACAATAACATTTACTGTGATAATATATTTATGAAATAGTTTTATAAATATAACATTTTCACAAACAGTAACATTTACAGAGTTAATATTACATAATATATATATATATATATATATATATATATATAGAGAGAGAGAGAGAGAGAGAGAAAGAGAGAGAGACACACACGGTAGATCCAAACCACTATTTTTTTTTCAAAATTACCATATTTTTAAATGTTTACGCTAGCGACATTCAATCCCCACTACTACCCACCCCCATTGTCGGAGCTTCAACGACTTTCATTAGAGCTATGATTTGGGTTGGTAGTAGTGGCATAGGGTGCCGCTGGTGCGGACCTCTGAAATTAAGAGAATATTAGATAAATGGGGTTTGGATCCACCGAAGCTCCGATTTGGGGTGAGTAGGGGTGGAATTGAGTTATGTTTATATCTATAACAATTTCACAAGCATTAACATTTACTGTGTTCATATAACACAGTATATATATAAAACTTGTTTTTCTGATATTATCTTATTTTTAACGGTCCGCGCCAGCGGCATCCGATCCCCACCCCTTTATCGGAGCTACAACAACCTTCATCAGAGCTCTGATTTGAGGTGGCATGGGATGCCGATGTAACATTTTCACAAACAGTAACATTTATTATTTGTGAAAATATTACAGATATAAACCTAATCCAATGCTACCCCTACCCACCTCAAACTGGAGCGCCGGTGTATATAAACCCCATTTATCCAATATTCCCTTATTTCCTAAGGTCCGCGCCAGCGGCACTCCATGTCACCCCAAATCAGAACTCTGATGAAGGTTGTTGGAGCTCCGACAATTGGGGTTGGTGATGGTCAGGATTAGATACCGCTAGCGCGGGCCGTTAAAAATAAGACAATATCAGAAAACAAAGGTTTGGATCCACCGTATATATATATATATACACTGTGTTATAACACAGTAAATGTTAACGTATGTAAAAATGTTATAGATATAAACATAACTCACTGTCACCCCTACTCACCCCAAATCGGAGCGCCAGTGGATCCAAACCCCATTTATCTAATATTCTTTTAATTTCAGAGGTCCGCGCCAGCGGCACCCTATGCCACTACTACCCACCAAAATTATAGCTCTAATGACAGTCGTTGAAGCTTCGACAATTGGGGTGGGTAGTGTGGGGATTGAATGTCGCTATCGTAAACCTTTAAAAATATG
Organism: Sambucus nigra; assembly: GCA_949130495.1. Taxonomy (NCBI): domain Eukaryota; kingdom Viridiplantae; phylum Streptophyta; class Magnoliopsida; order Dipsacales; family Adoxaceae; genus Sambucus; species Sambucus nigra. Next base: position 731,619,809 of record OX422211.1, read on the forward strand.
GTAATTTAAAAAAAAAAAAGGTTTGGATCTACCGTGTATATATATATATATATTAACTCAGCAAATGTTACATGTTTGTGAAAATGTTATATATATTGTGTAATATTAACTCAGTAAATGTTACTGTTTGTGAAAATGTTATATATATAACTATTTCATAAATATATTATCACAGTAAATGTTATTGTTTGTGAAAATGTCAGAAATATAAAACTATTTCATTTTATGGTGTATACAATAAAGTTTAATATCTATGACAAACTTTATTGTATACACCATAAAATGAAATAGTTTTATATTTCTAACATTTTCACAAACAATAACATTTACTGTGATAATATATTTATAAAATAGTTTTATATATATAACATTTTCACAAACAGTAACATTTACTGAGTTAATATTACACAATATATATAACATTTTTACAAACAATAACATTTGCTGAGTTAATATATATATATATATATATATATATATATATATATATATATATATATATATATATATATATATATATATATATATATATCCAATATGCTCCTATTTTTAAAGTTTTGTGTCACCCCTATTCACCCCAAATTCGCGCTCCAGATGATCCCGATCCCATTTATCCAATCTTATTTTCAAAGGTCTGCGCCAGCGGCCACCCATTATACTTCGATGGATCCAAAGCCCATTTATTCGAAAGTCTCTTATTTTCAAAGGTCCGCGCCAGCGGCACCACATGCCACCCTTACCCACCCCAAATCGGAGCTCTGGCGAAGGTCGTTGAAGCTCCAATAATGGTGGTAAGGATTGGATACCGCTAGCGCGAACCTTCAAATATAAGGTAATTTTGAAAAAAAGGGTTTGGATCCACCGTATATATATATATATATATATATATATATATACTGTGTAGTATTAACACAGTAAATGTTACTGTCTGTTTGTGAAAATGTCAAATATATAAAACTATTTCATATTCTAGTGCATACAGTAAAGTTTACTGTTTGTGTAAATTTTTTTCTTTGGAATTTTATAGCCTTCATGGATCTTGTTTGATAGATCTCGTCGAGCAGATTTCAAAAATAGTAATTTTGTGAAAAATGGATTTGTGAATCAAAAGTTATGATCATTTGAAGATTAAAAAAAAAAGTTCAACCACTTATGTAACTTCGAAGTTACGGATTGTTGGTTTTAAAAGGGTAAAATTTGAAAAAAAGTTCCAAAAAATTAGGAATAAGACTTATATGTAAGAGAAAAACATGATGAGACTAGAATATATATAAGAACGTCTAATAGGATCTAAACGTAAATGCCCCTATTTAGGGGCATTTACTATCTGCATAGTATTTTTTATTTCTTTACAATTTTTGAGGGTTTACGGATTTTGTTTAATGGATCTCGGTGAATTGATTTCAGAAATAGTAATTTATCGAAAATTTGTAACCCAAAAGTTAATATCTATGACATTTTTACAAACTATATTGTATACACCATAAACTGAAATAGTTTTATATTTATGACATTTTCACAAACAATAACATTTACTGTGATAATATATTTATGAAATAGTTTTATATATATAACATTTTTACAAACAGTAACATTTGCTGAGTTAATATATATATATATATATATATATATATATATATATATCCAATATGCTCCTATTTTTAAAGTTTTGTGTCACCCTTATTCACCCCAAATTGGCGCTCCAGATGATCCCGATCCCATTTATCCAATCTTATTTTTCAAAGGTCCGCGACAGCGGCCCCCATGATACTTCGATGGATCCAAAGCCCATTTATTCAAAAGTCTCTTATTTTCAAAGGTCCGCGCTAGCGGCACCACATGCCACCCTTACCTACCCCAAATCGAAGCTCTGACGAAGGTCGTTGAAGCTCCAATAATGGTGGTAAGGATTGGATACCGCTAGCGCGAACCTTTAAATATAAAGTAATTTTGAAAAAAAAGGGTTTGGATATATATATATATATATATATATATATATATATATATATATATATACTGTGTAGTATTAGCACAGTAAATGTTACTGTCTGTTTGTGAAAATGTCAAATATATAAAACTATCTCATATTCTAGTGCATACAGTAAAGTTTACTGTTTGTGTAAATTTTTCTTTGGAATTTTATAGCCTTCATGGATCTTGTTTGATAGATCTCGTCGAGCAGATTTCAAAAATAGTAATTTTGTGAAAAACGGATTTATGAATCAAAAGTTATGATCATTTGAAGATTAAAAAAAAAAAGTTCAACCACTTATGTAACTTCCTCAAGGAAGTTACTGATTTTTGGTTTTAAAAGGGTAAAATTGGAAAAAAACGTTCCAAAAAATTAGGAATATGACTTATATGTAAGAGAAAAAAATGATGGGAATAGAATGTATATAAGAACGTCTAATAGGATCTAAACGTAAATGCCCCTAAATATTCTTAATAGTGCATAATGAGGTAAAAATAAAACTTTTTCCGCAAAAGAGAGGTCTCATATAAATCAATCCTTTAATGGAAAAAATTAAAATCAAAATATATATACAAGTAGGAGATCATTTATGCCTGAAGTTGTTTTCTTGAAGTGGCGATGTGGAGAGCAGTGTTACCGTCGCGATCCTTGCTGTTGATGAGATGCGCGTAGTGAGTACTGTCACCCAACCATTTCAACAAGAACTGAACGGCTTTACCCTTATTATGCACAATGGCGGTGTGAAGGCATGTTTGACCCGAAGCATTTACCTCTTCCACGGACTCAGGGCATACACCAAGGAGCGCCTTTAACATGTCTACGTTACCTCGTTCTGCAGCCATATGAAGAGGTGTCCGCCCTTCTCTGTCTTTCACAAAACACAGACTGCTCCAACTCTCTGTTATGCTTTTCACCATTTTCAGGTCACCCGCTTTGCACGCCATGTGCAACTCACTGCAACCTGAATCATTCAATTTCACCGCATGCTTTCTCAGATTGCATGTATAATTTGGAAGAGACCCGGGCTTCTCATAGTGCAAGTTTCGGGATTCATGGTTTCTCAATCGTAAAATGTTATTCCGCCATAAAATTTGTTTTATAAATATATAGACCCAATTTTTCAGAACACAGAGAATATCAGGGGTTCTCATCTTTCCCAGCAGACAATAATTGCCTCAACAAAAGAAGAGAGGTGCTTTTCTCTTGGTGATAATGCGTTGCTTTGCTCCTTAACCCGATCTAGTATATAACACTGTATCTCAACATATATTTTTTATTGCAAGTAAGACGAGGCCAAGGACACATTCAAAGCATTGACCCTGCTCACATTAAAATATGATTATGAGTAAATCACACCCATATTAATAATTCGACGTGGGCCTACAAGCAGCGGTGGATCTAAGACTTTTTGTCAGAAGGGGGGAAAGTTTCGAGTGGTACCGGAGGTTCGGGGACGGGAGCCATCGAGGCAAATTTTTTTTGGATTAATTCAAGTTTTATACAAATTTTTTATCAAAAGACAATGTAGACAAGATTTCAGGAAGAACGTCCTTTAAAAATTATACCCCTAAAAAAAAAATCACACATTTTATACCCCTAAAATTATTTTTTTTTATATCTCAGGGCGGTCTCCTTGGATGGAACCACAGGTAGTACAATTTTTTTTGGGAGTTAGCGTCAGTTATTATTGTATCTTTCAATTGTACCTCTATTTCATAAATGAAACGAATGCTTGACTAGCTTGACTAAATTTTTTTGTGTAGGGTGAGTGGGAGTGGAGGTATAATTGGTTTTATTACTTAAGGTGAGTTTGATTTGTGGTGATATACTTTTCAGTGTATTAAAAGTAAAAGGTAAATTATTAACTTGGTAATTTTGTTTTTATCATCTCCGTTTGGATAATTAAGTTTTCACTAGGTGAAAATTTAACTTTTTCACTATTTATTGTTTGGAAGATCAAGAAAAATATGGTGAAAAATAAAATGATCATATTACCCCCATACTTCAAATGCACACAAAAATAGTTATATTTAACTATTTGATTTTCATCACACAAGTTTCAATGACCGTTAAAAAATATTCATTTATCTCAAACTCAAAGTTGACACAATACCCCCCCCCCTCACACACACATAACTAGTCATATTTGGCTATGCAATAAAAATAAGTATAAAAGTTACAAAAAACAGTTCCAACTAAAAAAAATGGCCCTAATTAAAAAAGAGAACGGTCTCAATTTAAAAAAAAAAAAGTTTTCAACAATGAAAAAACTGTCCATTGTAAAAGGCAATCCCAATTAAAATAAAGAGTCTCAACTATAAAATCAGTAGTCCACAATTAAAAAAAATAGTTCTCAATAATGAAAAAGCAGTCTAAATTAAAAAAAACAGTTCCCAATTAGAAAACAATTTTCAACATTGAAAAAACAACCCCGATTAAAAAAAACAGTCCCAACTATGAAAAAAATAGTCCCAATTAAAAGAATTAAAAAAAAAACAGTCCCAACTATGGAAAAAAACTGTTCCCAACTATGAAACCGTCCCAATTAGTAAAAAAAATTCCAAACACATTACCTTGCACCAAATAAATATTCATTTTTTTTTAAATTTAATTATTTTTTAAAATTTTTTATGGGAATAGCTATTCCCGCACCCTCCATGTCTTCCCCCACACCCTTTTGATAGTAAATGTCAATTGTGCCCTTAGATTTATAAAATCTAAATGTTCAATTTTTTCACCTCCAACTAAAATAAATACATTTGATAAAAAACAAAAAAATATATTTTCATTAAAAAAGCTGTTTTTTATAAAAACAAATTGTTTTTTAATTAAAAAAAAACTATTTATAAAATGTAAAATCTTATCTAACTTTTTTATTTAAAAACTGTATATAAAATGTAAAATCTGTTTTTCTTAAGAAACTGTTTTATTAAAAAAGTGTTTTTTTTTCACAAATTTTATTTTTGGTAAATTTTTTTTTACTATTTTAAAAATAATATTTTTACTATTTTAACAAAATATGGTCCGCGGCAACGGTATATATAGGCGCGCCGATCACCTACACAAAATGCTGGCAGGGAGCCTTTTTTCTAATATGTTGGTCCGCGCCAGCAGTATGTATAGGTGGTCGGACTACCTATATATACTGCTGACGAAGACCATTTTTTTAGATAGTAAAAAGATTATTTTTAAAAAGTAAAAGTAAGAGTTTTTAATTGAAAAAATAAATAACGAAATAGTATTTTTAAATAAATAAAAGAAAGAGTTTTTAACTAGAAATGGTAAAAAGAATGTCTATTTTTTTAATTAAATAACGAAACAATTTTTTATCAACGTCCATTTAAATAAAAAAATAATAAGTTTTTTTATGAATAACATAATGTTTTTTAAATGAAAAAATAACTCTTATAATTTTTATATTTTCTGAATATTAAAATTTTAATTTTCTAGAATATTAGGATTTTAATTTTCAAAATATTATGTTTTTATTTTTTTTCATAATATTTTTTTTTAAGTAATAGATTTTTGGACAAAAGATTATATTTGTTCAAATCATATATGTATAGAGGGTCTTTCTGTCTTTTAGTGTTTAAATATTGAAAAGGGTGTGGAGGAAGATATAGAGAGTGTAACAATAGTTATTCCATTTGTTATTTAGTTTTTCGTTTATTTTTTAGTTTTTTTAAAAAAAAAAATTACATTTTTTTTTATTTTTTAAAATTAAAAAAAAATTAAAAATGAAATTGAAAAAAACAAATTAATTTCTTTAAAAAAATGAATATTTAATGATCGTGTTAATTGAGAGAGAGACATGAATGTGTGATAGTTGTAAGTGGAAATAAAAAAGGTTAGTCTAGTAATAAGATAAATTTTATTGTTTTCACCTATTAAATTATTCACTATACCCATTGTTTAAAATGGTTAAAGTTTTACCTCACTTTTCACGATATTCATTTTATTTCACCATGTTAAATGCCCAACCAAACACATATTTTACCTAGGTGAATTATTTTTTAACACGGTAAAAAATATTTCACCACGAACCAAACGGATCCTTAATTGTTATTCTATGTGGTAATTAAATTGATTTAGGATTTTAATTGTTCTTTTACTACATTTTAATTTTTTGCGTTAATTTGTCAACTCATTGCTATGTTATGCATATAACCCCGAGGCATGTAATTTGTTTGTGCCAAGACAATTAGAAAAGTTATGATAAGTGGGCATGCATATTTCATGGTATTTGGATGAGGTATGCTTTATTCAAATACAAGCCATTTTGAATCAAAAGCATATGTAAATTTTTGAGATTTTGTTAGTTTTGCACAAGTAGTTGTATTTATTGATTAACAAGTAATGACACAAGTAACAAGTAATGTCCAATCAATAGCCATCTCACCAGCCTACCTAAAGTGTCATTTCAAATTTCCATACATTCCGTTTTTTTTAAGCTAAGTTTTTTATTAAAAGATAGGAGAAAAAGTCTTTCCTAAGACTTTTACAAGCGCCAATGAAAGAAATAATTAAGAAAATTTACAAAATCTTGAACGAGTAGCAGGTTATCTTAAATTATATTTAATGGTCGATTTCTCCTTAGCAGTTAAGTGGGAAAAAAATCCAGTTTCTTGTCTCCCTTTTGATTAATTCCTTCCCCATCAACTTGATTATGGGAGTCTTCATTGTTCCCTAATATATCAAAAGAATTACTAATTGGAGTAATGGACTTTTGATATTGATTTTGACCACATTTTCTCCCAACCGAGTTTCTAATAAACGCACGGGCTTTTGTCGAATTAGGAGATGTGCCTAGATCGAACTTAAGAATCTCCACGTATAAATTAACTTCAGGACATTCCTCTTCCTTCATAAATAAATCTGGAATGTCTTCCAAATGAGACATATAATTAACCTCATCTTCATTAGTAAAATGTTTGAATGAAACTTTTGACTACTTTTTTCACCCATAGTTTTAGAGGTATATTGGCATTTTTAGGGCCAATTCTAGCCATATTCATATCCTTATGTTTAATTATTGAGACAACATCTTGACCAATGGTAACTTCTGGAGCTAACTTAGTTGCTGTCAGCTTTGATATTTTATCCTTTGCTTTGTTCGTTTCAACTGTTCATGAATTATAGGTCTTATAAAGACCTTTTTCAGAAACCACCAGATTGAGATTACTTTAGGTCTATATTCTAGACTTATTCACATGGGGTAATACTTCTTCATTGTTTGGTTCAAAAAATTCGGTAACAACCTGTTGATTAATCGTGAATATTGCCTTTAGTACCCTTTATTCTTGCAAATTCTAGCATTCTCGAGTCCATTAATTCCTATATTTAAGCTCATATATTGTATAACCTTTGTTTTATATGTTTATATATTTTCTTAGGTATATTTGAGCTTTTGCATGTAATATGGACGAATAGTATGAAGCTGGATAAGTTTTGGGAAAGTTTCGTAGTAAAAGGATACTTCAAGGGAAATCTTGTCTTTTCAAACTCACTATTTTGTATGTAATGAAGTTACTACCATGTATATCATCAAATTATCTTTGTGTGGCCACTGATCGTGCATCATTTTGACCCTGAATATTGAATAATTTGGAGGGTTTCAAAATAGAATAATGTAGATAATTCAATTATATTCGCGTGGGTTTCGACCACACGTAATTTCAATTCTGTATGAGGAAGTTATAGCCATTTTCGTGCATCGTGCTAAAATTGAATCGGAGTGAAAAAGGGGGGCTGCCAACAACCCAAGGCAAATTTCTAGGGATAGGTTGACCGGTCCGTTTTAGAGGGCGATCGGTCCCAATAGAGATTGATGAAAATTGACTTATTTTGGGTGATTTTTCTTGGTTTTGTTGGTAGTTTGTTTTGGGGTATAAATAGAAAGTTGGGGGATTTTATTTGGGAGATATAATTCATTTTATATCAGATTTTTAGTGTTTTTTTTGGGAGCTTCCCTATCCTCACCTCTTTAGGTTTTTACACATTTATGTAAGTATATTTTACTATTCATTGCCATATTCCTTATATACATGCTTTACTTTTTTTTCTTGCTTTGTAGTTACTTTTCTTGCTTGATTATTTAGTTGTTGGTAGTTAATTTTTTATTTGGTTTGATTAATTAGTTTATTTCTTGCTTTAATTATGTGTTGTACCTAGTTTAAGGGTTGGGGTCATATTTCCACCATTAGTGGCTGTCAAACTTTGAAACCAAGGTTTTGGATAAAAACGCATTTAATTAAAACCTCATGTATTAAAGTTGGAATATTAGGCGTTTAACTTTCTTTGTCACGCAACGTTAGTGTTTAAAGCAATATTCTGAAATTAATCCATGTGTGATCATTTTCGATTCAATGTTTAATCTCGCATTTTTAGGTTAGTTCCTTTCATGTGTGATATTTATAATGAATTGAATATTCTCGGTTAAATTTTTTTTGAAACAAAATCCTTAATACGCATTGTTTAGCCCATGGCGGGGATGTTATCCTAATCCTGTTTTATTAATCTTGTTTAACATAATCACCTTTAACACTTTTATTTGAGAAGTGATAAATGAATTAAAGTCTATCAAACATTCCCTGTTGACTTTGGATACTCGGACTAACTGATATACTACATTCGAGTGTAGTTAAAGTTGAAGTTTTTTGCATTGCGGTCAAAAGTCGATAACAACGATTAGCGTATCTACACAGATGCTCGATTTCTGCGACATCAAAATGGCGTCGTTGCCAGGGAATGTTTATTATAGACTGTGATTCTTTTATTATTTTGTAATATTCTTTATATATATTGTGGGTACCCGGAATTTAGAACCATGGGCCTGGACGAGTAGCCCAGTCCTGGCGACCCAAAGTCCAGGCCCTTCATCTTTTATATTGATCCGGTCTCCCCCCACGATCCCATGAAGGGAAGTTATAGGGGAGATGGGAAACGTGGAGGAACCCATCACCTCCACTTACCTACATGTAAATGTATATATTAAACCCTAGGTCCGGGGCAAAAGGACAAGTTGTATTCTCTGTAATCACTCTCCAAAGTATATAGAAATAATACTGACTGCACCACCGTGGACGTTGGCACATCTTTACTGAACCACGTATATCTTTTATTGTGTTATCGACATTTTGTTTTCCTTGTTCTTTCTCGGTAATTGCTTCTCTCATATTTATTTGTGTTGCATAATAATTGTCACCACAATTGGCGCTGTCTGTGGGAATCGTTCATCTTTCCCTGAGCAGAGCCCACACCAAGAAAGGAGTCTAAGATGTCTGGTCACAACAACAATGCCCCTCAAGCAGGAGATATTCAAGAGCCACCTGCTCCTCGCAGGATTAGGTCTGAAGTCCGACGATCAGATCAGAGAGCTCGCCCGGAAAGGCCAGCCTCAGAGGAAAGTCATGGACCAACGAGGTCCACACAAATCTCCAGATTAATTGATGCATACTAGGCAAGGCTCCACGAGCAGAGGGAGTCTTCTCACAGATACGAGGCTGAGAATGCTTGCTTGAAAAGAAGACTGGAAAGATTGAAGAGGGAACTACGTCCTGATACCAGGCGAGCAAGGAGCCCTAGGCGAGAATCTCAAAAGGTAGAAGGTGGCGAATCAGACGACGACCTCCGCGAACAGCTGCGAAGAGCTCGCCGTTACCAGAGCCCTGCTCGCAGCGACGAGAACATACGAAACCTAGTCCGCAGAGAAATAGACCAACATCCTTCTCGCCACGGAGCAAGATCAACCAGAGAACTCGCGAGGAGAGCTCTCAAAACCCAGATGAAGTCACCCTTCACAAGGAAAATCGAAGAGGAAGAGGCTCCCAAGAAATTTTCCATTCCGAGGTTCAATATTTACGACGGGAAAACTGATCCCATCGACCACATCCGGCAATATCAACAGGCCATGAACCTCTGAAATCACCGAGATGCCCTGATGTGCCGCATTTTTCCCTCGAGCTTGCATGATGTAGCACAGAAGTGGTTCGAAAGGCTTCCCCACCATTCAATCAAGAATTTCAAATCTCTAGCCGAAATCTTTACGCCCCAATTCATTACCAGTAGTTCCCACCCCAAAAGGATGGATGCTCTGCTAACAATGAAGAAAACGCCTCAAGAAACCCTACGAGACTATGCGAAAAGGTACTGGGAGTTATTCAACGAGATCGAGGACTGCGCAGAAGAGGTGGCAGTGGCTTCCTTCAAAATTGGGCTTCCTAGCTCTTGCCTCCTTTACCAGTCCCTGACGAAGAAGGAAGCTATGACTATTGATGACCTGATGGCCCGGATCGAGAAATATGCAAAGGTGGAAGATGTCACCCGCCTTAATGCAGGAGAAAACGATCGAGCTAAACTCACTACCAAGGGAAGTGAGAAAACTGATAACCAGAAGAAAGGAGGAAAGAGTGGGGGCAAAAATGGCTCCAAGAACGGAGGGAACCCTGATTTTTTCGAAATCATTCCAGGCGATCAATACCGTCTTCAAAGAACCAATTTATAAAATTCTCGCAAGGATCAAGGATGAGCCGTTCATCAAGTGGCCCCGGAAAATGGGAGGAGATCCCTCGAAGAGGAACAACGCATTAAGATGCGCTTTCCACAAAGAGGGAGGACATAAGACCGAACACTGCAAAGCTCTTAAGTCCCACCTCGAGTAGTTGGCCCAGTCTGGGCATTTGAATGACTACGTGGAAAAAAGGGTAGATAAAGTGGCTGCCAACAGAGAAGCGAGACCCGACAACGTGCTGGAGGAAGACGCTGGACATGAGTTCGCAGTAATCCTCGGAGCATCTGACATCAAGCAAATACAAGGGAACTCATCTCGGATGGAAGTGAAAAAATTTACGACGGTAATGCAGGCCTTTCAAATCGATCCAGCAAAGTCCCAGTCAGGAAAGCGTAGACGAGCAGAGGACGTCAACTATAACAAGCATATTGTTTTCACAGAAGAAGATATGGTGGGAGTAAGGACTCCACATCATGATGATCTGTTCATTACACTCAGGATAGCCAACTTCGACGTTGACAAGTTGCTCGTCGATCAAGGAAGCTCATCCGAAGTAATGTACCTCGACTTATTCAGAAAGTTGAAGTTGAGCGTCGCCGACCTAAAGGAAGCTACTATTCCTTTGGTCGACTTCGCTGGAAAAATGACCATGCCCCTGGGCAAGATAGTACTACCAATACGTGATGGAAACATCTCTAAGATGATTGAGTTTTTGGTAGTTGACATCGACTCGCCATACCAGGCCATCCTCGGCAGGGGATGGCTTCATGCGATGAAGGCAGTCCCCTCGACCTACCATCAGAAGCTCAAATATGTAACCGAGCAAGGAGTAATGGAGATCCACGGTGACCAAGCAATGGCGAGAAGGTGCTTCATAGCAGCCATCCCACCAAAGCCAGAGAAGAAAGACGGTCAACCCAACAAGAAAGATGAAGAAGGTGAGACGCCTTCCAAATAGCAATTAAAGTACAGAAGACCCGGAGTAGAGGAAACTAGGCTCCTCCCCTCCGAGCGTGTTGTCGAGGACCTAATAGAAATTATGGTTGAAGATGGTGACAATAGCAGAGTTTTCTTGATAGGAGCATCTCTCACCAACGAAGAGCAGAAGGAGTTGACGACCTTGATGAGATGCAACATAGATATTTTTGCATGGAAATCGTACGAGCTTCCCAGAATTGATCCTAGTGTGGTCTATCATCAGTTGCACGTCGACCCCACATTCAAGCCAATCACGCAGAAGGCACGGCGAACTGCACCTGAGAAGGCTAAAGCGATAGAAAAGGAAGTCGAGAAACTGCTGGATGCAGGATCCATACGGGAAGTGCAATTCACCAAGTGGTTATCCAACCCAGTAGTAGTTCTAAAGAGTAACGGGAAGTGGAGAGTTTGCATTGACTTCACCGACCTCAACAAAGCATGCCCCAAGGATAGTTTCCACCTCCTAAAGATAGACCAACTAGTAGATGCCACCGCAGCTCACGAGCGAATGAGTTTCCTGGACGCATACTCGGGATATCATCAGATCCCCTTGTATGCACCAGACCAGGACAAAACGGCGTTCATCACGACAGTTGGGTTATATTGCTACAAAGTCATGCCTTTTGGGCTCAAGAATGCTGGGGCACCTATCAGCGGCTGGTTACTAATATGTTCAAGAGCCAAATGGGAGACACAATGGAGGTATACATCGATGACATGCTCGTTAAGAGCAAGAAGAAAGAAGATCACCTCTCGGACCTGTCAAGTACCTTCGAAACCCTCAGGAAGTACCGAATGAAACTTAATGCGAGCAAGTGTTCCTTCGGTGTCCAGTCAGGAAAATTTCTTGGGTACTTGGTCAGTAAGCGAGGCATAGAAGCTAATCCAGACCAGATCCATGCAATCAATAAAGTGCAACCTCCTCGCACAATCCGGGACATGCAGAAGCTCACTAGGATGCTCGCTACCTTAAATCGCTTCATTTCCAGATCCTCCGAGAAGTGTAAGCCTTTTTTCCAACACCCGAAGGGGAGTAAATCGATAGAATGGAACCCAGATTGCTCGCGAGCATTGGACGAGCTTAAATCCTACCTAAGCACTCCACCACTGCTTGTCATACCACAACAAAAGTATTCTTTATACCTGTACCTATCTGTATCCAATCATACCGTCAGCTCTGCGCTAATATGCGAGGTGGCAGGGATCCAACACCCCGTTTATTACGCGAGCAAAGCCTTATTAGATGCCGAGCAAAGGTACCTACCATTGGAGGAGCTCACCTTCGTCCTAGTAATAGCCTCGAGGAAGCTAAAGAATTATTTTGAAGCCCACACTATCGTCCTCCTTACATCGCACCCCCTCAAGGCAGTCCTAAGGACGACGGATTTGTCGGGCAGACTGTCTAAGTGGTCAGTCGAGCTCGGCCGGTTTGACATCCAATTTCAACCAAGGACAACTATCAAGGGATAGATCCTTGTAGATTTCATAGCCGAATTCACGGGTGAAGAACTCTCCGACCAGCCTCAGCCAATAAAGCAAAACAACCAAGCGATAGTGGAAAACTGGAAACTATTCGTTGATGGAGCCTCCAACTCAGAAGGGGCAGGGGTAGGCATTGTTCTCATCACTCCAGAAAACACAATCCTTGAACAAGGAATCAGGCTGGGATTCACAGCCTCCAACAACGAAGCAGAGTACGAATCCCTATTAGCAGGTCTCCAAAAAGTGCAAACTCTGGGAGAAAAATGTTTGCAGGTGTTCGGCGATTCGCAACTAGTCTCCAACCAGATAAGTGGAGATTATAATGTGAAGGATGAAAGAATGGCAGCCTACATTGCCTTGGTGAAAAAACTAATGACGAGCTTCGAGGAGATCAACATACAACAGTTTCCTAGGGGGCAAAATAGTCATGCTGATGCCTTAGTAGCCCTGAGTTCAGCAGTTGACTCCAGCCTTAAAAGGGTCATCCCAATCGATTTCCTCATTTTTCTGAGCATTAACCACAACAGCAAGCTGTCAAACATGGGACAAATACTCCAGGTGGGATCAGCCCCCAGCTGGATGGACCCCTTAAAAGACTATTTAAAGGAGGGCACGCTCCCAGAGGACAAGAAAACTGCCCACCAGATAAGAGTCAAAGCTGATCGCTTTCACTTATCTACAAGGGGTGACTTGTATAAGAAATCCTTCTCCGGTCCCTATCTTAGATGCTTCCATCCAGGCGATGTCGAGCAAGTATTACGTGAGCTTCATGACTAAATCTGCAGAAGTCACGTCGGAGGAAGGTCTCTAGCCTTTCGAGCAATGAAGGAAGGTTATTGGTGGCCATATATGCAAAAGGACTCCGCGGTATATGTCCAAAAATGTCTGAAATGCCAACTCCACGCTCCTATGGTCCACCAACCCACCAGCGACCTAAAATCCCTGACCAACCCATGGCCCTTCGCCCAATGGGGAATGGACATCGTGGGACCACTGCCCATCGCTGCCAGTAATCGCAAATACCTATTGGTCATAACTGACTACTTCACCAAATGGATCGAGGCAGAACCATTGGCGAACATCCGAGATGTTGATATGATAAGATTCATATGGAGGAATATAATCACTCGATTCAGAATCCCCAGAACCATCATCACTGATAATGGGACACAATTTGAGAGTGGCCCCTTTCAAGACTTCTGTAATGAACACGGGATCAGGCACAGCTTCAGTTCGGTGGCCTACCCTCAGAGCAATGGACAAGCAGAGGCTTCCAACAAAACTGTGATCGATGGATTGAAGAAGCGGTTAGAGCGAGCCAAAGGCGCATGGGCAACCGAGATACCCCACATCCTATGGGCATACCAAACTACCCCTCGGCGAGCAACAGGAGAAACGCCATTCTCACTAACATATGGTGTGGAAGCAGTCATCCCACTAGAAGCGGGATTGCCAACAATGAGATCCGACCTTGTCAAGCAAGGATAGAATGATGAGACATTGCTCGCTGAACTCGACCTGGCCGACGAGCGTAGAGAATTTTCCCTGGTAAAACTTGCTAGCTATCAGCAACAGCTCGCAAAACACTACCACAAAAGGGTTAACCCAAGAAGATTCCAAGTTGGGGACTATGTTCTAAGAAAAGTCCTGGGAAATGCGGTAAAGTCATCAGACGGCAAGCTAGGCCCAAACTGGGAAGGACCCTTTAAAATAACTAAACACGACCTACAAGGTGCCTATCATTTGGAAACGATGGAGGGCAGAGAGATACCACGAGCATGGAACGCAGCGAATCTCAAGAAATTCTATTTTTAGAAATTCTATTGTCGAATCTTTTTCTTGCATTTGTTATGTGAAAGGACAGTTCATTTCTCTTATTACTAATGAAAGTTACTTAAATTGATTACCCTCTGATCAGTAACAGTTGCATTTTATCACACATCTTTTCCAAATCAAAAGCACAATGGTCGATATAGCAGGGAAATACGCCTCCTCAGGTCATCGTCATGAAGCACGAGAGACCTCTTAGCATTTCCCCTGGCAATATATAAATCCCTATAGAGGATTCTTAGGCAATGCGACCAGATTTTTATACTGGCCATCAAACCTACTATGGTTGAGAAAAATCCTGATCGGATGAAGACGTCCAGTACCAGGTGTGTCCTCGCCAATTTCCCTATTTAGGCCTAAGGAAGTGTGACGACACAACCTAAAAGGTAAAATGGGGAATAATGGTATTTTGGTATTATACTGGACTGGGGGGACGCTTGCATGACAAATTAAAAAGGATTGTGAAGCAGCAAGAATATGAAAAGATTTGATGAACACGTTTAGTCGGCAAAATTGCCCAAAACACGAACTTTTCATTAATCTCTTATATTTACAACAATGATAATACATATTTAGTCGGCGAAGCTTGCCCAAAGCATTTACATTATCAAAAGCAAAAAAGAATAAGAACTTGCAAAATCTCAAGGAGGTGGAAGCCTCAGAACAAGATAGTCTGCCAATTTTGCTATTCTTTCGTCATCAGGATCGGGGGCTAGCTCTTCCACAACCTCATTTGCGTCCAACACCAATAGCTGCCGAGGAATAGCATCGATGGGGATCCATTGATCATCTCTCTTGAATGGATTGGGCATCAGAGTGGAGGAGGACATCTCGTGACAATACCATAACACCGAGTTCCTCGGGACCTGTAACTCTTTTAGGGCACTTAACCACCCTCTGATGAAAGAAAGTTCCTCGAACTCAGACAGTCTTGTTGGAGCATCCAACCAGCCTTGATCGTAACCATCAGCCCACGCTTGCCGAGGACCTTTCTTGAATAAATACCGCAGTCGGGTAACGTCCCTTTGAAGCCCAGAAGTAATTACATATGCTCGCCGGACATCATCGCGGAGCTCTTCCATCTCCCTATCACGATGTTTTTCGGCTTCCCTATTCCTGCCCCTGGCGCCCCTACCAGCTCGCGACGACGAGGAGCCTTGTAGGACTGCTGAAACGCTGCTCGGTGCATGCTCCTTAAGCTTTAAGACTTCCCTCCTCAGTTCTTCATTCTCCTGCTACAGGAACTCCCCAACTTGGTTGATCTCGGTGGCCTCTAGTAACCTTGCTCTCAGTGAACTGACTTCCTCTTTCACTGAGGCACTAATGTCTTCCATTTCCTGGAGCCTGTCCTTTAGCTTAGCCACTAGCTCGGACTGCTCCTTATATTTCTGATTCCTAGACCTAAGTGACTTACAAAGTCTAACAAAGGCTTGGCGAACTTCAGGGCTTGCATTAGGACCAAGGGTCCTACCCAGTTGTGAAGTAGCGGGAATGTAATCATCCACATCAACCAACTACAAGTAAAATAAAGATAGAGGAGAGAAAGAGATCAGCACAAGAAAAAAGTAGAGCCTTTTTATTTCATCAATTAAAGTCAAGTACATCAAGCAGAAACTGGAAAAATTACAAGCAAAAGTACAAAGATAGTCCTAAAAACAGATTAACTAGCAACCTCAGGTTGCCCAGAGGTGGCTGGCTGCTTCCCCATGTCAGCAGAAGCATCCCCCTCTGCAGGGATGCCCTCAGTCGCCTGGGCAGGAGAAACACCGGCAGGAATTGACTGATCAACACCCTCGATGGCTGGGGCAGGAGCTTCCTCGTCCACAGTTGGCTTCGGGCCCGGGTCATGCTCGTCGAATAGAGGAGACTCAGCATCAACACCGACAGCTAAAAGGGCCTTGTTCCAGCCCTTCTTGAAGTTCAGACGGCTGATGTAGCCTATCTGAACCTCGGCATCTTCGTAAGCAGCAGTCCACCCGGAGTTGTATGAATCCTCTTTGATGGTGGCTACCTGGGATTCTTTCACCTTTAGCTGCTCGGTCAGAACCTTGTTCTCCTCCATGAGATCCATCTTGCTCGAGCAGACTATGTCATAAGCCCGCCTCAGCTCGCTCAGCTCCTTAACCGCTGCATCCCTCTCTCGATTAGAGTTGACGAGGGCTAAATCAGAGGAAACTCGAGCAGCATCAACAGTATTTAAGTCAGCCTCTAACTGAGAAGCCCTGACTTCCAGAGCGGACTTCTGCTACTCCAGTTCACCGTTCCTTCTCACCAGCTCGCCGCGAGAGCAATAGAGCACAGCAAAGTCAGCCACAAACTGCCAGAAATAAAGAAGAAATCAAGAAGGATAAGCAACTAAAACTTGTTAAAAAATTGAAAAATGGAGAGGATCTTACCAAGGCTAGACTCTAGCTAGCTTGCAGGGCCAATTGATCAGACCCCAGCGCCCTCTGGCGATCTGCAGGGAGAACTTCCCTCTTGAGCAGCGCAGGAGATAGCTGAGGAGAAATGGAAACTGAGGCCCCCTCGGGCAAAGCAGATACCGGGACCAAGGCTTGCCCTGACTTTGTCCTTCACTCCGTCTTTCTCCTCTCCTCCTCTTTCTCCTTCTCCATTCACTTCCTCTCCTCCATTCTCTTTTTTTCCTCCACCTTCTTTCTCTTCTCCTCCTTTTTTCTCTCCCTCTCTTTCACCTGCTCTTCCACTCTCCTCTTCCTCTCTTGATCATGAGTAGAAGACCGAGAACCAGTAGCCACGGCCCCAGAAGTAGACTTCTGTTTTTTCGACCTTTATGCAAGAAGCACGTCATCATCATCATCGTCATCTCTAATCAAATTCTTCCTTGGAGGCATCTCTTCACCTGAACTGCTGGAAGTGCTCGACGATCCTCGAGCTTCAGAATCCTCCTCACAATCAGAGGAACTGCTACTGTCAGAGCTCCCTTCACCCAAATTTCCCGCAGGCTCACTCTCAGAGCTGCTCTCTTCTTCATCCAACTGGATAGGCTCAGCAGTAGTCTATCCAAAAGAATTAAACTCCGGTACACTATCCACAGGCCGTGCTATGAAGCTGGAGCCTACGTTCTTATACTCAAGTAAAAAGGCAGCAGACCTGGGATGCTCGCCGTCACCTAGAGGCTCTCTGATATTCCAAGCTTTCACCAACTCCGAGATACGAACCTCGCTAAGTGCAGGCTCCAAGTTCTTTGACCTCGCTGTGGAAGAAAAAGAAAAGAGGGGTTAGAAAAGTCATAAATCAGCAAAGATTGAAACAACAGTACAATGTCTACCTACATATTCTTCCACATAAAAAGGAACAGTGAACCTCTCAGACCTCGACCCTTCAAATTGGGGAGAGAATTGCCAATTTCTAATAAGGAAACCCTCTTGCCAATAGTCCTTATGGGAATCAGGTAGATTTACTACCAATACCCTATTAGGACTCCTAGCTTTGAGGTATAGGACACCTGAGCTAGTTCGAGAAAAGGAGTAACAGAAACAGACCTCGGCAAGTCCTAACCTAGTGCCATACAATTGATTTATCCTATGCAGGCCATTCACTATTTTCCACACATTGGGCGAGAATCGTGCGGGGACGATATTGAAATAGCCAAACAAATGCAAAAATAGATCATTAGGGGGAAAAGTAAGTCCCCCCTGGGAAAGCAACAAAACATGGATCCAGTGGGCATCCTCTATATCCCTAACATTCCTAGGAGGTGAGGCACAACACTCAATCTTTACCCACTCAGGGATGTTGTAGAACTTTCTAAATTCAGAGATTGATCTATTTCCAATCTTCGCCATTGGAAAACTCAAAGAAAAGCTACAAACCAAAGAGAAAGTGCAAAGAAAGGGCCCGAGAAACTTACAAAACAGAAGATCGGTTCAAGTGATGAAGAAGCACGAGCTCAAGATGACTAAGAAGCAATGGGAATGGAGATTGAGAGCAGAAGGAATGAGGTGCTAGAGTTATCAGAAGATAGAAGAGTGCTGGAAAGTCTGAAACGATGGAAAAAATGTGGCTATTCCAATGAGCTTTCAAAATCTAATCATAGTGCACAGTAAGCGAAGCGTCTACCACCAAAATCAACTCCACAGCTCCTGAGGAATTGCAACACAACCATTATGGCTATTCATTTAAATCTGTTGAGCCCATATACATGGCACAACAAATTTAGGGGCAATTGTGGGTACCCATAATTTAGAACCATGGGCCTGGACGAGTAGCCCAGTCCTGGCGGCCCAAAGTCCAGGCCCTTCATCTTTTATATTGATCCGGTCTCCCCCCACGATCCCATGAAGGGAAGTTATAGGGGAGATGGGAAACTTGGAGGAACCCATCACCTTCACTTACCTACATGTAAATGTATATATTAAACCCTAGGTCCGGGGCAAAAGGACAAGTTGTATTCTCTGTAATCACTCTCTAGAGTATATAGAAATAATACTGACTGCACCACCGTGGACGTAGGCACATCTTTGCTGAACCACGTATATCTTTTGTTGTGTGATCGACATTTTGTTTTCCTTGTTCTTTCTCGGTAATTGCTTCTCTCATATTTATTTATGTTGCATAATAATTGTCACCACACACACACACACACACACACACACACATATATATATATATATATATATGTGTGTGTGTGTGTGTGTGTATGTGTGTGTGTGTGTGTGTGTGTATTCTTTGCTTTCCCTTAATTTTTGACTTGTGTTAAATTATTTCAAGAAACTTGAAATTTTGGTGCTCGTTGCATTTGTTGAATTGCCTAATTTGAAATGTCTGGCTATAACTCTTTAGATAACCTTAATTTTTATGGGAATAGTTTTCCAAGTTACACTCCCAAGACTATGCGATAATGCTTACAAATTCTTGAAAATGAACAACTTGAGCATGAAATTCAAGAATTTGTAAGCGATCCCTCATCGCCTTGCGAAGGTAATTTGGGAAGCGGGGAATCGCCTAGTGCTGAGCAAAACTCCCAAGGAGATATCATGTCTTCTTGTTGGTTTGATCATCAGTAAGATTTCATGGAATTGAATGACCAATCCAAGAGTCTTAAAGCTTGGTTTTTAGAAATAAATGACCAACTCGATGAGATTATTTCTTCTTCACAAAGCCCGGTTGAGGTTGAAACTTGTGTTTCACCTCCACCTCTTTTTGAGGAAGAATTTATTGAGATTGATGTAAGAACTTTTGAATTTAAACCTCTTATTAATATTTCCAATTCTTAAAGGTCCATCATTTCCTTTATTCCCTACAATTTTTTGAACTATTAAATTTATCACAAGAATCGGTTGAAAGTCTTGAGGACTTTGAATCGATTCTTGAACAGGAATGTTATTTTGAGACGCATTATCTCATGGGCTATTCACTTGCACTTTCCCCACCTCCCCTTCTAATTTAAAAACCTTGGGGATGTGATTTCAATTTTTCTGAGATGAATGTGATCTTGTCACCCTTAGCATCCAAATCCCCCATCGCTCGCTTAATTTTTTTAATTGGTGATGGTTCATTTCTTACGCCTTACACATGTCTTCCGTTATTCAAATGAAATTCCTATTTTCTGGGATGCATACACTTAAGAGAGGTTCCACCGTTGATCCTTCAAAGACAAATAGTATTTTGGGTGGACCCTCAAAAATTTTGACTTATAGTGTACAGTTAGGTAGAATTTCAAATTGTTGGTTGTAAATAGTTTTAATCTTATTACTTAGTGTCTAGTGTAATTAGTTCAACTCTTTGTTATTCTTTTTTTTCTATACTTGGTGCTAACATGTTTTGTCGATTCAATGGACTTGTGTTATTTGGAGATTGCTCCATTTTGGGGAATATCTTTTTTTCCTCTTATTATGTTGTGTTCTTGATTTGCATTGAGGATAATGCAATATTTAAGTTAGGAGGTGTGGGTTATTCTATCCATTCTTTGGTAGTTTCATTGATTTGATCACATGTTGTTTACCAAGCGTGCTTTGTTGTAAAAAAATGAAAATTTTCAAAAATATTTTCTTTCTTTTTTCTCCTTTGTTGGGCGTTTTGCCTTTGTTTACGATGATAAATTTTAATAAATGCATGATCCAATAGACACTTCAATGATGCATGTTCTATATTTTAGAAGTTATTACACTTTAGTCCTCAAATCATTGATATTATGAATAACTTCATGAATTAAACTTTAATCCTATGGGCACATGTGCTTTCCTTCTTTTAATGATTTGGTTAAGGGCGTTTCTAACTCGGTTTTATTTATTGCATTGTACATACTTACATCGAGTGAGCTTTGGGATCTTCTTCGTTTGTGAGTGTTATGTGCTACTCTTTCCTCCTTGAAAACATTAAATTCGTCGATAAACTCATTATTCCTGAATTTAAATGTTCATTAATTGAGTTTATTTGCGAAATGTGTTACTTGAGCATGATTTCCAAAGTTTTTTTCTACTTAAGAATTGCATAAAATTTAGAAAATTATCATAGGTCATCTATATTATATCATCCATATTGACTTTGACCTCACCTTATATGTTTTTCCTATTCAACCCCTTTGAGCCTTAATATAGCCTTTTCATTCATAACCCAAAATCCTATAACCAACTCCACATTGGAGTTACAAACCATACATATTACCTTTCATACCTTTGTTTAGAATGATACTTGGGATGATGTTAGTGCTATGTGGTTACAATTAAGCACGTGAGAGTGAGAAAAGTGAAGAAAAGAAAGAAGTTAAAAAAGAAAAGAAAAAGTGAAAAAACAAAAGAAAATAACAAAAATATGAGAAAAAGAAGAAAAGAAAGAGAAAGAGAAAGAGAAAGTGTGTATATGATGTATATATAGTGTTCAACAATCCTTCTCGCTCTACAATTTCATATCTAGTTCTTGTTATGGAAATCATTTTCCAATTTTGAAATTGCCTGTAATTTTCCATTATCCTGAGTTTTCACCCGCATTTGATAAATTACACTAGACAACGATCTAGTAAATATTTAATTTAAGATTCCACCACATATATCGCAACAAGTGTCACTATAAATACATGGACACATGGTTACATAGAAAACATGACATGTGTCAAAGCCCACTTGGGGCACTTTTTCTATAAAAAGAGGTTTCCCCCTCATTTAGATGAATGATGGTCTTGGTGGCAAAGTAAGGAGATGAAATCTACCTTTCCTCCTCCACGAACGTCTTGAGCTCCGTCATGGATTCAATAGTGACGATCGCATTTTCATAGTTTCATTATGAGTTTTACGTATTCTATACTGTACATGCGAATCTGGAGACGACTAGCTGGATTTGGCGTCCCCCGGCACTAAAAACCACCAAAACCACCAAAAACTGAGTTTTTCGGCCTACATTACGGACCCACGAACTACAGAGACTTGGATTATATAAATGATATGGATATATAGGCGCAACCATGTTGCTCAAGTCTAAAATATGCTCAAAACTGTGCTTCCCCAAATTTGCACTCACATGTCACACTTTCATAGGAGGGTCGGACTACGGCCGACTATGAGGAAGAGTTCATGTGAGGGGAAAACTTTATGCCAAACGAGATGAACACTGAGGAGAAGAGGGTCCTTAAGTTTACTAATGGACTCACTTGGAGGATTCACCAGAATATATTAGGAAACCTGACGTTGAGAACTTATCATGATGTTGTAAATGTCACACTTTTACACTGCCAAGATCATCGCTTCCACCTGAAGGGAGCAAAGAGATTTGTAGAGTCTATCTTGTTGGGTAAGACCTGAATAGCAGTGCCAGTGAGGCACCATAACATTAGGGTAGGCAACATCATCGATATTCCTAGCGAGAGGACTCGACTAAGAGATTTAGGTCAAGAAATGGTAGTTACAAACAGGTCCATCAAGTCCAAGAGAACCAGACTGGTGACCAACAGGGTCGCGGATATCAGGGTTAGAGACAGGGGCAGCCTTGTCAGGTCCAGAGGCCGATGGAGTTCACTGGGAGGTGTTTTGTATTTGGTGAGTGCCACATATGGCATAGATGTCTGAGCAGGGCTAGGGGTCAGGAGTAGGGGAAATTTGGGCATGTATATCTCGTTTGTGGACCAATTCTACCACTAAAAAATTTTAATAGTTGAGGGTATGTTTCTATCGATGGGCACATGGGATGAGTTTTGGGTGACACGGGTGCCTCACATTCTTTTGTTAGCACTAGATTCCATGAGTGAGACAGGTTTAGTGGATATAGCGTCAGCTATCATTATGAGTGTATAATTATCGATGGGTAAGAGTGCTCTGTTTCATTCCATCTGCAAGGGAGCGAGTGTGTGGACATTGGGTGGTTATGTTTTAGTGGATTTACTCATTTTGGAGAGGTATGAGTATGATGTTATCCTAGACTGATTAGCGATGTGTAGAGCAATGGTGGACTATTATAGTGAGGCTATCGTGTTCACTATTCTAGGGTAGGATGTGTTTTTTTTTTGTGATATCTCATCCTCAGTGAGGGTCGAGCCTACATTTATATTATATTGGGGAGTAGACTTCAGAGAGTATATTTGTCATGTTAGATTCAATCCTTATGTTTAAAGACTTTATTGATGTGATTCAGGGGGTACCAGAGTTACATCCAAGTTGAGAGATCGAGTTGTTATTAACTTAGCGCTGGGGACATAGAAATAGTGCGAGTGTCGTATAATATAACTCCTTTAGAGATGTGAGAGTTGAAAATAAGATTTAGTAACATTTTAGGGGAGGATTTTTAAGTTCCTTGATAATGTGTCAGGGGCCTACAGATCTCAATAATATATAAAGCTAAGTAGTAGTGTATCAGGAGGGTTCTATGTTTGGATTTTGCTTGTGATACGTACCACACATAAAGCTTAGTAACTGTCAGGAGTTAGGAGATGTTTGGGAATCTAGGGCATGGGTTTAGTATGTTAGTCATTACACGTACGTAGATAACACTTTGAGTAGAGAGATAGTATATGATTTAATGCCATCGAAGCTAAGTAGTGCTATATAGAAAGCACTGGAGGATATTTGTACCACTTGTTAATAAGGGGGACAATATTAAGAAGAATTGAGTCACGATTAGTAGAGTAATTGAGCCTACCTTGATTGTAAAGTCATGTAGGGCTGATTTTGATATAGGTAAGTTGAATGTGTGGCATTTGTGTTTGTATGTACGTGGTATAGGGTGAATGGATGCCCTAGTCAGTTCGATGTTCAATATTAATCGAGAAGGGCTAACACGGAGGTAAATGCATTGAACAATATGCATGTAGGGAAATTAGCAACAGTTTTAGAATGGTAAAGTAGACTGAGCTTCGTCAGGAGAATGAATAGTTCGAGCATCCATAGCAGTGATGACCGTCACACCCGAGATCATTACGAGGGTTGTGAAGGCACGTGCAAAGTATCCATCTTGTCAGGAGAGGGTTCAATAGTTTTTGGCAGGTGGAGTGGAATCCTACTCAGTCAATTTTGATGGTGGGTTGTGCATCAATGGGAGGTTAATTGTCCCAAACAACGGATACCTATAGTACTGATTTGGAGGAGGCACATGAGTCTGGTATTTGGTACATCCTGGAGGACATAAGATGTATCAGGTGTTGAGGATCTAGTATGAGGGGGCTGGTGTGAAGTGAGACATAATAGAGCTTATCTCAGGTGCATAACTTATTAGGCAAAGGCTGACAAATGGTGACTAGTCGGGATTTTGTAGCCATTGGAGATTCTAGTGTGGGAATGTGACACCCCGCCTAATTAAATATCGGGTGATCAGTCCTTTATTAAATATAAAATCGAATATCCAGTTGGTTCTGTCTTATTATCACTGTCGAAAATATTTTTATTAAATACTAACCACCTAATATTTAAAAAGTGAGATGTCCAATTTTATCTTCAGAATTAACATATGATAAATTTAATTAACAACTAAACCTTCACCATTCTATAAACAATCTCATTAGAAATGGAATGACATAATGAACTAAACTGAATCCAGAGTAAACACTTATAGAATAAAAATCCCAATACAATAGTCTGAAAAAGAAATGATCTCAACAACTAAAATATAAATGAATGTCTGAAAATAATATCTCTAGATAAGAATGGGTGACATGCCTTGACTGATATAAATAGCTCTTAATGAATCAAGGATAAATGTGGAGGCGTCTAGTACCGAGGTTCTGTAACTTCCATATCAGCTAAAGCACGTCAACTGATCGGAACTCCTATGCTTGGCATCCCTGTGGCCCGGAACCTAAAAGATTTTTACAAAAATAAAATAGATTTTGAAGAAAACGGGTCAGATCCCAAGTTGAAAATATTTAAAAATTAGCAAGTGCTTAAATTGTATTAAATAATATATATTATATACATGCTAGTTCCACATTCTCTCACTTGAGATTGTCGCCTCTCAACAAATGTGCACGCCAAACGTATTCTCCTAATCCATCCTAGTTACACTATCCCACTTCACTAGTCTGAATCAAGTCTCTTACTATGATGCCTAAGTCATTGTGCCCACTCGTATTACTCGAATAATACCTTTTTGCATTTTAAATATTAAATAATCGAATTCAAGCATCTCATAAATAATTTAAGTTTCCACATTCTTAAATTATATTAAATGTTACAGGCATTCTCATCTACCAAGCATTACAGTAGAATAATCCCAAGTGTATATATATACATATATATTCCACTACCATAATATATATACTAATCCAGCACCCCAAACGGCTAAACCTGCGGTGCACACATACTCTTCCATCGAATCTCGGTACATCATGTTCGTAAGTATCACGAGTTTTGAATCACTCTGGAACCGTAACAATACAAATCACACATGTTGGAGGCGAACATAGTTCACATACCTATGGGTCATGAACATATCTACGCTCCCATATTTAGAAGTCTTATCAACTCACAGATAAGTAATTCAACAACCCTATGTTCTTGAGGCATCAAATATAAATCCCCCGAAGGATCCTTGGGATAAGATTGTCCCCTTCCTAAGACCAACTGTGATAGCAAGTATGGTAGGTATGTCATACACATAATCATCCATTTACTAGGTACTTACACAACCTGAGTATTTATAATTATCATTCAATATAGGTGTACGCATAGCCCATAATGTATGTCCCATAGGTAGTATATGTCTCATCAATAAGTTGCCTCTTATTTAATTTAACATCATAACTCTCATTACATAACTGAGCATCACTAATCGTATAAAAAGGTTATTAAGTCTCTCAATCAATCCCTAGGTTGTTTCAGCAAGTATAATATCACTTTACTACTGGTACTAACCTAAAGTTATCATATACCCAAAATTAAATCCCAAATTTATATAATTCCTAACCATAACTCATTCGGTGAACCCTCGTAAATCTACCCTAAGTCCTATTATGTTCAATTAATCAACACTAAGAATTATTGAAAGCTCAGATAGGATCCAACCTTAAAGAAAAACAAATTACAAATTGCAGGGGAGTCGATCGATTGATCAGTCGATCGATTGATGTTCTTGGTTTGATCGATCAATCCATCAAATATTGGCCTATGATTTCTGCATATTTTTGCCTACGAGTTTCTTCAATTTTAGACCTCAAATCATCCATTACAATGTTCCAAAATCCCATATAATTATACTAAATGTTACGTCAACATAAATATATAAGTTTTAACGTATCATAATCATCAAATCATCATGGGGCATAATTTTCTTGGATTAAATCATGAATATTTCTTAAAAAACCTAGTTCCTCAATCTTTAATTAAGAACACTATAAATATCAGATTTAATTCAAAATTCCAACACTTAGATTATGATTTCGTTTTTGTATTAATTCTAGATATTCATCTACATGCAAAACCTACCCAATTTCAAGATTAGATTCTCCAAATTCATAAGTTATCAAATATTCAAGTGTTTTCTTCAATACTAGACTACCATGGATAATATATGCACCAAATATTTGGAAGATAAAACACTTCCCTTTAATGGAAGTTCTGATCCTTTAAAGAAGATGGTATGGGGGCGATCCTCTCTTTTCGATCTACGTGTCGGTGGTAACGGTGGTGCGAACGATATAGAGGCGGTGGTTTTAGGCTTAGAAACCTCTTCTCCTTCCTCCTCTAATGGCCTCATAAGCTTTTGTGAATTCTAACCCTAGAAAAAAACTCCCCTCACCTGTTATAACCCTTGAGTTTTCGTAGGTTTAATTACTGTAAAAATTAAAATGACCGAAATACCCTCCCGGTGTGCCGGTTTGGCCTAAACTGCTTCGGGATCCAAACTAAACTCCCGAGTAAACATTTATGACTATATCGACCCTTTCGGACACTTTGGAGCACTCGAAATGACCGTAAGGGTGACTTATAAATAAATTACCTATTTATTTTATTAAATTATATCCCAACACGATTGATACGCGCGTCCCGTATAAATTATCATAACTGTGGTATTATTCACTCACGAAAATTTAATAAATTCATAATCACCTATTAATTTACTCACTAAGTAATATTTAACATAATTCAAATCAATAAATACTAACTCTTGTTACGCTAGTAAATATTTATTTAAATTCGAATTAATTTTAAATAATTTCCCATATTTAATTCAATTAATCCCATAATTAAAAATCACTAAAAATTCGGGGTATTACATTCTTCCCCCATAATAATGGAATTTCGTCCTAAAATTTGGAAAATAGAGGTATACTTGGTAAAAATAACTCTGGATATTTTTTACGCTTCTCATCCTCGTGCTCCCAGGTAGACTCTTCGGCATTAAGATGCTGCCATTAATGACGTACGAACGACACTACCTTCGACCTCAGTTTCCTCTCTCTATGGTCAAGGATAGCAACTGGCCCCTCCTCATAGGAACTATCGGGCTATAAATGAATCTCCTTAAAAGTAATATGATTATGAGCTAATTCATCTCGAAGGTATCTCCTCGCCGCAGAAATATGGAACACGTCATGAGTCATATGCAAGTGTTCTGGTAACACAGGTCTGTAAGCCACTGGCCCAATCCGATCAATAATGGGAAATGGCCCCCACATACCTCGGCGCCAACTGCCCCTTCTTGCCAAACCGCATTATCCCCTTTATAGGAGATACTTTTAGCAACACTGGTCCCCTACATTAAACTCTCAGAATAACCTTTTTGCATTGGCATAACTCTTCTATCTACCCTGGGTAGACCGTATACGGCTCCAAATCATCTCAATTCTGGCCGAAGTATCCTGGATTACTTCGGTCCCAAGTAGCTTATTGTCCACCACCTCTAGCCAACTCGTTGGAGAACGATAAGGCCGACCGTAAAATTCCTCGAACGGAGTATAATAATAGTAAACTAATATGAGTTATAGTACGTAGACTCCACTAGTGGAAGGTACTGCTCCCCAGCTCCCGTAAAATTCAAAAATACACATACGTAGCTTTTCTTCTAACATCCGATTAGTCCTCTCAGTTTATTCATTCGTCTGCAGTTGATAAGTCGTACTCAATCTCAACTCCTTACTCATGGCCTACTTAAAACTCTCCTTATAATGAATTACCAATCTTGTCCCCATCGGACACAATATCGAGTGGCACCCCATGCAGTCTCACTATCTCAGCTATAAGGATCTGGGCGCACTATCCTGCGGTAAAAATCTCTTTAATTACCTTACACCAAAATATTTCATCTTTATTTTTACCCATACTCTTTGGTGACCTTCCACGCCTTACCATTTTTGCACAATACTTCCTATTCTAATGGTTCTATATGCTAACCGCTATAGCATTTACTATAATAGGGAAAGGTTCCATCCTCCCTGGGTGGCAACTGCTCCCCCTTTTTAAATCATATTTTCCCTTCGTGGGAGACATCAATAATTATACTCGACTACCCACATTAGACTTTAACCTCTTTAATTGATTTTGATGTAATCCTCGTCGTGTTACTCCATTGTATAGAGTAGCTCTTGAGTACCCTCAAAAATATTAAAATGTCCATTCTCTGTACTTTCCAACATTATTATTACCCCTATTCATCTACTATTTCATTCTTGGCGTCACACCTTAATATAACCTCGTTCCCACATGTCTCTAGTTTACAAATGTATCTACGTTTATTTCGTAATTTTTAACTTCTCTTATTCACGAAAGATACCGAAAATCTTAACTAACTAGGGTGCCCATACACCCTATATCCCGTGCATTTATGCAAACATTCACTAATTATAATACTATTGTTTAGTATTAAATCTTATATACTTAGTCGGGTCATACAGTGAAGTTCAAATCAACGTCCCCACTAATCGCAAATCAATTATTCTCTACATTTCCCACTGATTTACTCATTTTGTAACATTCAACAATTTTCCTCACATAATCACTACACGGCTCTACCTAGCTTGAATTGTAATAGAAACATCAACTCCTAGTTATAACGACATATATTTATAATAACTAAGGTACTAACCCTTGTCTTATAGGCCAAACCTTTACCAACTTTCGACCTTTGCTAAATTTTATGCGTGGGATGTCTCGCAAAGCGAAATCCAAACAAGGAACCCCGCGATACACTAGTACCTAACATTGTCAGTCGTCGAGATTTGTTAGGCCCTTAGTCCACAGTACGCACCCGAAAAATTTCATTTCTTGACTTAAAAGTCTACTCATCCACTCTCGCGATACAAACGACAACTTACATTATGGTGCTCCTATTATCACTAGTTTCTTAATGCAAATAAATCACTAGCCATATCTCTCTTCTTGATAAGAAACTAGTCTATCTTTAATCACATCAGTAAACGTCCCTAATCACCGGGATCAAATATAACAAGATAACATACTGACCGAAGTCTGTGATACAATATATATATATATATATAGGCTCAACCCTCTTTCAGGCGATACTTCTCAAAATAATATATTTCACCTTAGAATAATGAACATGGTAGTCTTATCACATAATCTACTACACTCATACTCTCGAGATTCACTCACTACAAAGAATAATTATAAATTTCTACTTTCCTAATTCTCAATAGTGGAAAAAAATAATTTACACAATACAAACATCCCCCTAGTGTACATACCCGCTCCCCACATAGGTGACACCAAGCGTCCCACTACTAAACGGTAAACATATTCATAAGATGATTGACACTACCAATGCACCTACTATCCCAACCGACACTCAAATTTGGTTCTAATAATCAATTATTGTGACTCATCAATGTCACCAAAAATGTATCATATACTCATATGGATGAAGTAAAATTATATCTCTCATTGTCATCTAAATTGTATGGTCAACGGGCCCCTAAGCATATCTCTAGTGTCGGATCCAACCCATGACTTACTGCTATGGTTGTATATTCAGGATTGCATCCTCTAGTTACCTCTTGCCTCTCTCTGGGAAATCTTTCTTTTCGTGGCCTGTCAATTTGCAATCGTATTAATTTCCAGAGAAAATCTTTTATTTCTGTTCTGGCCTGCTGGCCTTCCCTGCCATTCCCTCATCCCTGAGGAATGAATATACTATTTTTACTATTGAGAACCCTACTGGATCTACCTGAGCTTGCCATTCTCCAGCTAGTCACTTTTGGATATAAATATCTTAGTCATATCATTATGCTATTGTTATACTCTGCTGGCATTATTCCTGTCTACATCACAGCCAACTTGTTCTCACTTTCTAGCTGTATATAAGTTTCACATATGTGGACCTAGTCCCTCTACATAGGACACCTTTCTAAGCCATTCTCATATTCCTGCCCCTATTGGCCATATTGGTGTGTCCTTCAGTCGGACTGGGTAGTCTTGGCCCTGATTGAAACTCTATGTTATCTCTTTGGTTCCACTAGCCTTTTAGAACTTGTCGTTGGCCTTAATGGTCCTAACTGATTCCACTATCACTTGGTAGAAATTTGACTGGCCTGAAACATGTATAAGGGTCCCTTATTAAGTATACCCTTTAGCGGTGCTTTAATAACTCCATTAAATCTAGCCCTGCTCTTAGACTCAATTCTCCAACTCTTCTGGCTTCCTTCTCCTAGAATCATTGATGTAAACTCATACACTTATGATATCAATGACATCGACACTATCCAACTAATCGAATTTCCCATCCATGTTAGTGTATTTTAATCACAAGTCCATTATATTTTACTGACCCTTTATGCATTATCCATCTCTATTTCGTCGGGTACGATGTTAGCTAACTAGTCAACCTTTCTGTCACTGTAGGTCTCCATCTTACCTATCTGACAAGTTCTGAAACTCCATTTTCATCTCTATCTGTATAGAAAATGGAAGATCTTACAATCAAACCACACCTAGAATTTTCCATTTTTTTCATGCTTAATTCTTTATGCGTGGTGACTGACTGCTATAACCAAATTCTACTGTGGCGAGCAAAATTTTGCTATAAATTTAATCTTGAATTGCACTACACTCTCCCCCACATGCGATCCCAATTGGATGTCCTTATTCCATTGATAAATTTCTCTCCTACACATTCCTAGAATTTCAGCGAATGACTCTTCTGAAAGAGAAGTTCTTCGACTCTCTCCTTTTAAAAACTACATCGAGTGAGTCTAAACTTACATCACCATTACCTACTATGATTCTTAGGGAAGACTATTGCACCCTGACGATTATCCCCACATCAACTGTCTAAATCACGATCATAGTGACTATTACTGTGATCATCGTTCAAAACTAGATTTTAGTTCCTGCCGCCTCTTCTCCTCTAGTCCTTCAACCGACCATCTTTGTTCATTTCATAATGTTTATTCCTCCTATTTGAAATCGTAAATGAATCACATCAGCTATACTAAATAGAAGGAGAATGTTAGTCGCATACGTAGAGGAATACAATAATCCTATAATAAGGCTATTGATACGACGCAAATATTACGTATTTTATCCCTCGAATCTATGCATTTTAGACCCCTCGGGTATCTTATTACCTATATTTAGGATCGTTAACCAGATAACCTCAGATTCTTACGCTAACATGTTTTGCAGGAGTTAATTGAACTTTTATAGGCATTTGGATGCTAAGTGTGAAGTTCAGACGCATTCCGCTCGATTTCCATACACGATCGCACGTTTAAGGGAATTTTAGTCTTTTCACATCTTGGTCACCTAGCCCAACATCTTTAGATAGGTTTTATCCCTCCTCACAAGCTTCACGTGGCTGCGAACTGTGCGTGATTTCGATTCAGAACAAAGAAGTTACGACAATTTTAGAGGAAGGAAAAAATAATGAAACCAAAGGAGGGGAGAAGAGAAGGAAAATGATTGCAGGGGGATCATATCTGCTTGATCGATCGATCAATCAAAGGGATCAATCGATCGATCCTTCATGTTTTTCCAATTCGTGGGAGACAGTGGGCATCATTTTCTACCATCGATCGATCGATGGTTTGGGTCGATCGATCGATCCCCTGTTTTTATAAGATATATTGCTTTTCATTTCTTTCTCCTTTTCTTTTATTCCACTTACTATAAATACCAAATTTTGTGTAAATATCAGATACGAAGTTTTAGAATATATTTTAGGTTAGTTTAGCTTAGGGTTTGAGGGTTTTGGAGAGTTCTTCTTTGATTCTTCTTTGTTTGACACCCAATTGTAAGTTGCACTATTCATCATCCTCTCCATTTAATATAGGTGTATTTCATTAATTCTTGCTTTTATTAGTTAATTTAAATGATTTACTAAATAGGTTTACGTGATTTCTTTCCGTTCTTTCTAGTGTAACTTTATCGCGTTTATTTATCCCATTTTTAACATGCTTTCTAGCTAATTTAAATTAGGTTGTATTTGAATGGAACTCACTCGAGTTGACGCGTTGCTTTGCTTAGGTGATGGTGTTTACAGGTCTATTTCGGGTACGCTATCCTAGTTATTATGCCTAGGAGATTTGACGGGGCATATCATGTATGTCCTGTGCTTATGACCTCGCGTGCGCAATTTTCAGGGTATTTGTTGATGACAAAATCATATCAGGCTTTTATGCGGATTTAGGGGTGTGATAACCCTTGGTTCAATTAACTGTCGAAATGAGACGCATTCTAAATAACTCGTCGACCCATGTGACCATTTTATACAAATTAACTCGGGTAAGGGATATTCAACGCAACCTATAGTTTTACCCGCTTTGTTAATCTAGTTTCAATACACTCGCCTAGATTAATATTTCCCTTTTTAGCATCTTTTCATTTTTGTTGTTATTTATCTTTTTCACTTTTATTTAGGAGTATTAAATCATATAAATTCTAGCAAGTCGTCTCAGTGTATATTTTTGATACCTGGACTTGGCCTCTATACTCACCCGTTGAGTGTAGTCATAACTTTAGGTTTTTGTATTGAGATGGTGAACACAAAACAGCGATTGTGCCCTTACACGCGCACACCTTTCACACGCTCGATCAAAATGGTGCCGTTGCCAGGAATGAGTTTGTCTTAGACTTTATTTGATTTAATATTTCATTGTATTTTCTTTCTGTTTGTCTTATTTGCTAATCTTTTTGTAGGACTTCCACATTTGATCACTTACAAACGCTTGAATTTTTCCCGCGCGCACCTACTTTGTGGAATTCTTAGCCCTTTTTGGGGTGAGCATGTTATTCCAATTCTTTCGGTAATCATCGTTATAATTCTCAAAATTCTCACAAACCTATGACTTTTGGTGAATACTTAGAATCCCAAAGAATTTCAAATTCAAACATGACTTTGGGCGAGTATAACGAAAGTCAAAACTTAGGTTATTGGAATTTTGATGATGATGATAATGATTTTGGTCCTTTACCTCCTTATAATAGAAATTTTGAAATGAATTGCAATAGTTTTCAAAATTCCTATAATAATGAGTTTTCGTTTAAGTCCGATGGTAATTTTTAAAGTTCCCATTTTCATGGATCCACACCTCGACCTATGACATTCAGTGATGGCTTGCGTATGTATGAGAATGAGAAAATTGAAAATTATTATCGAGAAGAAAATTGTTGTTGGGAACATGAGTTGGATTTATTATTTGAGTCCGACGACGATTTTGCTTCCGAGACTTTTGAAGTCGTGGAATGTTTTGAACCAAATGAGGTACTTTTGCCTACTTTGGAACAAACTATTCTAGATTTTTCCCATTGCATAATAGATATTGAAACTGAGGTTTGAAATGACGTAATATCTATTTGCAATGAAATGATTTCTTCTTTGGCCCCCAAAGAAGAACATTTCATTGAAAATGATCCTATTTCATTCGAAACTCAATCTTCATGCGATTATGACTCATCTCATGAGTTTGAATTTATTTCAACCCCATTTTCATTCTCTATTATCACACCGTCACAAGTACCCAATGATTCGATTTCAAACTTTAATGTTTTAAACCTTTTCGCCGATGAGGAGTACTTACTTGAGTCGCCTTCCATGATCGCATCTTTACCTTCGTGTGCGCCGCCTCCCATTCCAATTTCAAAATCCTTGGGAGGATATTCATCTTTTCTCGGTCCCCATATGTTTTTATCACCATTTCAATCCAAACCCCCCATCGTACCTCCAAAACTTTTAATTGGCGATGGTTCCTTTCTTCCGCCTTACACAT
The DNA here is from genome assembly GCA_949130495.1 of Sambucus nigra. Lineage (NCBI taxonomy): Eukaryota > Viridiplantae > Streptophyta > Magnoliopsida > Dipsacales > Adoxaceae > Sambucus > Sambucus nigra. Next base: position 731,654,180 of record OX422211.1, read on the forward strand.
GCCTTCCGTTGTTCAAACGAAATTTATATTTTTCGGAAGGCATGCTTGTATGTGAGGGTACACCGGTTATCCTCCAAAGTCATATCGTTTTTATGGTGGATCCTTAGCTATTTAGACTTCTAGTGTACAGTTAGTGTGAAGCCTAAATAGTAAGTTGTATATAGTTAGCTTTTTATTCTTTCTTTCTTTTTATCGTTTCTTTCCTTTTTAATTTAGTATAGTGTAATTAGTTAACTTTTTGTTATTTATTTTTTCTATGCTCGGTACTAGCTTGTTTTGTAGATTCTTCGGACTTGTTCTTATGGGGATCACTCCAATTTTGGGTAATATCACTATTTTCCTCTCATAACTTAGTTCTTAATTCACATTGAGGACAATGTCAGGTTTTAAGTTAGGGGGTGTGGGATATTCTATCCATTTCACATGTCAGTCTTTTGCTCACATGTTAGTTATTTAGTATGCTTTTCTTAGAAAAATTCAAAATTTTCAAAAAGATTTTCTTTCTTTTTTTTCTCCTTTTTCGGGCTTTTTGCCTTTGTTTCCGATGATAAATTTTAATAATTGCCCGATCCAATAGACAACCTAATGATGCATGTTCTCGATTTTAGAAGTTGTTAGTCTTTAGTCTAAATTATTGATATTATGAATAACTTCATGAATAAAACCTTAATCCCATGAGCACATGCGTTTTTCTTATTTTATTGATTTGGTTTAAGATTTTTATAACTCGGTAACCTTTTATTGCATTGTATATACTTATGCCGAGTAAGCTTTGTACCTTTCGTCGTTTGTGAGTGTATACATTATTCTTTTCTCATTGAAAACGTTGAATTCGTCGGTAATCTCTCTATTTTTTCATTTGCCGTTCATTAATTGAGTTCATACTTGAAATGTGTTACTTGAGCATGATTTTCATATATTATTTTGACTCAAGAATTGCATAAACTTTTGAAATGATAATAGGCCATCTTTGTTATATCACCCATATTGACCTTGACCTCACCCTTATATGTTTACCCTCGTTAACCCCTTTGAGCCTAAATATTAGCCTTTCGTTTCATAACCCCAATCCCATAACCAACTCCGCATTGGAGTTATAAACCATACATACACTTTCCATACTTTTGTTTGGAATGTTACCTGGGATTGAATGTTATTGTTGTGATGTCGGTTGCAATTTAGGCATATGAGAGTTTGATAAGTAAAGAAAAGAAAGTAGTGAAAAAAGAGATGAAAAAGAGAAAGCAAAAAGCAAAAGAAAACAAAAGAGAAAAATGAGAAAAGAAAAGAAAAGAAAAGAAAAGAAAGAGAAAGTTGTAAATGTTGTGTATATAGTTCAATAAGCTTTGATTACTCTCCCCAATGATATATCTAATGCCTTTTTGGAACTTGTTTTTCAATTTTGATTTTGCCTGCATTTTCCCAATATCCTGAGTTTTCATTCCGAACACTTTGAATCCGTACATACATATCCTTCCTTTCGTACCCTAGCCAAACCTACATTACAACCCTATTAAAGTCCTATGTAATCTTAGGTGCATGTAATTCAAAGGTTTAAATAGTTTTTATAATCTGTGAAAATGCATTTCTCCTCTTTAATGTGCAGTATCTTTTCATTAAGATTACAATTTTTCAGTTTATATATAGCATTCTTCATTTGTGACATGTGTGCGTCCTAGTTTCCATTTACATTTACTCCTTCTGCCCGCATGTTCCGTATGTTACCTCCCAGTTTCGAGTGAATTCACTTGATAAGTGTAATGCCTGTGAGGATTGAATTTATGCTTACTTTAACGTTTATCCGGTTTATATAAGTTTTTGCCAAATCACACTTTGCATGTGCTCGCTCCCCTCCCGTATTTTAAGGTTTCAATTCTATGAGGTGCATTCTATAATGTTAATGATTTCGGACTTTTGTTTGAATTCATTAAATGTGCTAATAATGCATATGAAATTTTGTTCGCCATTATTGGGCTTGTCGCATGTTGGTTTGGGCATATTTTGAGGAAACCATGTGATGTTTGTGGGTATCATCCCTGAAAACCATCACAAGACTACACTTGTCCACTAGGGTGACCTAGGGGTTTAACGGCTTATTGCATATGCTAAATGTAATCGAATCGCCCGCAAAAGAGGCCTTTTTCTTTCATACCATACTTTTGTACATATCCTTCTTTTGGTTTGATTATAGTTCTTATTGCATCCTATTTCATTACTAGGGACTAGCAATGTGTAAGTTAGGGGGTGTGATACGATGCTAGGGACTAGCAATGTGTAACTTACACATTGCTAGGGACTAGCAATGTGTAAGTTAGGGGGTGTGATACGATGCAAATATTACGTATTTCATCCCTCGAACCTACGCATTTTAGCTCCCTCGGATATCTTATTCCCTAGATTTATGCTCGTTAACTAAACAACCTCGGATTTCTACGTTAACATGTTTTACAGTGGTTAATTGAGCTTTTATAGGTATTTGGATGAGAAGTGTGAAGTTCGAACGCATTCCGCTCGATTTTTGTACACGATCGCACATTCAAGGGCATTTTAGTCTTTTCACAGCTAGGGCACCTAGCTTGAGATCTTCACAAAAGTTGTAGCCCTCTTCGTAAGCTTCGCGTGGCCACTAACGGTGCACGATTCAGATTCGGAACGAAGAAGTTATGACAATTTTAGCAGAAGGGAAAAATAATGAAACAAAAAGAGGGGAGAAAAGAAGGAAAAGGATCGCAGGGGTCTCATACCTGCTTGATCAATCGATTGATTAAAGGGATCGATCGATCGATTCTTCATATTTTTCCAAATCGTGGGAGACAGTGGGCATCATTTTCTATCATCGATCGATCGACGATTTGGGTCGATCGATCGATCCCCTGTTTTTATGAGATATTTTCCTTTTCATTTCTTTCTTCTTTTCTTTCATTCCACTTACTATAAATACCAAATTTTGTGTAAATATCAGATATGAATTTTTAGAATATATTTTAGGTTAGTTTAGCTTAGGGTTTGAGGGTTTTGGAGAGTTCCTCTTTGATTCTTCTTGGTTTGACACCCAATTGGGTTGTAAGTTGCACTATTCATCATCCTCTCCATTTAATATAGTTGTATTTCATTAATTCTTTCTTTGATTAGTTATTTTAAATCCTTTCCTAAATAGTTTTATGTTCTTTCTTCCCCTGCTTTCTAGTGTAACATTATCGCGTTTATTTACAGCTTTACTTATCGCGTTTTTAACATGCTTTCTAGCTTATTTAAATTAGGTTATGTTTGAAAGGAACTCACTCGGGTTGACGCGTTGATTTACTTTCGTGATGGTGTTTACGGGTCTATTTCGGGTGCGTTTTCCTAGTTATTGTGCCTAGGAGATTTGACGGTGCATATCATGTATGTCCCATACTTACGACCTATTGTGCGCAATTTTTGGGGTATTTGTTGACGCCAAAATCATATTAGGCTTTTATGCGGATTTAGGGGTGTGACAACCCTTGGTTCAATTAACTGTCGAAACGAGACGCATTCTAAATAACTCGTTGACCCATGTGACCATTTTATAAAAATTAACTCGGATGAGGGATATTCGATGCAACCTATAGTTTTACTCGCTTTGTTAATCTAATTTCAATACACTCGCCTAGATTAATATTTCCCTTTTTCGTATCTTTTCCTTTTTGTTGTTATTTATCTTTTTCACTTTTATTTAGGCGTATTAAATCATATAAATTCTAGCAACTCGTCTCAGTGGATATTTTCGATACCCGAACTTGGCCGATATACTCACCCGTTGAGTGTAGTCGTAAGTTTAGGTTTTTGTATTTAGGTGGTGAATAGAAAACAACGATCAGCGTTTGACACGCGCTACTTTTCTCCCTCGATCAGCTATATAGTAAATAACACTACGCTGAAACGTGAAAAGTTGCATAGATCCCAAATACTCTAGAACCTAATGATATGATACCACCTGTGACACCCCGCCTAATTAAATATCAAGTGATAAGTCCTTTATTAAATTTAAAATAGAATATCCAGCTGGTTCTGTCTTAGCATCACTATTGAATTTTTTCTTATTAAATACTAACCACCTAATATTTAAAAATTGAGATGTCCAATTTTATCTTTAGAATTAACATACGATCAATTTAATTAATAACTAAACATTCACCATTCTATAAACAATCTCATAGGAAATTGAATGGCATAATGAACTAAACTGAATCCGGAGTAAATACTTCGAGAATAAAAATCCCAGTACAATAGTCTAAAAAATAAATGATCCCAACAACTGAAATATAAATGAATGTCTGAAAACACTATCTCAAGATAAGAATGGGAGAATTACCTTGACTGAAATAAATAACTGTTATTGAATCGAGGATAAATGTGGAGGCTTCTAGTAACGAGGTTTTGTAACTGCCATTGCAGCTAAAACACGCCAAGTAATGGGAACTCCTATGCTTGGCGTCCCTGTGGTCGGGCACCTAAAAGGTTTTTAAAAAAACAAAATAGATTTTGAAGAAAACGGGTCAGAGCCCGAGTTGAAAATATTTTAAAATCAGCAAGTGTTTAAATTGCATTAAACAGTATATATTATATACATGCTAGTTCCACGTGCTGTCACTTGAGATTCTCACCTCTCAACAAATGTGCACGCCTAATGTATTCTCCTAATCCGTACTAGTTACACTATCCCACTTAACTAGTCTGAATCAAGCCTCTTACTATGATGCCTAAGTCATTGTGCCCACCCGTATTACCCGAATAATACCTTTTTGTATTTTAAATATTAATCAATCAAATTCAAGTATCTCATAAATAATTTAAGTTTCCACATTCTTAAATTATATTAGATGTCACAGTCATTCTCATTTACCAAGCATCACAATAGAATAATCACAAGTGTATATATATATTCCACTACCATAATATATATACTAATTCGGCACCCCAAAAGACTAAACCTGTGGTGCGCACATAGTCTTCTATCGAATCCCGGTACATCAAGTACGTAAGTACACGAGTTTCGAATCACTCTTGAACCGTATCAATACAAATCACACATATTGGAAGTGAACATAGTTCACATACCTATCGTCCATGCACATACCTATGCTCCCATAGTTAGCAATCTTAACAACTCACAGATAAGTAATTTAACAACCCTATGTTCTTGAGGTACCAAATCTAAATCCGCCCAAAGGCTCCTTGGGATAAGATTGTCCCCTTCCTTAGACCAACTGTGATAACAAGTATGGTAGGTATGTTATACACATAATCATCCATATACTAGGTAATTACACAACCTGAGTATTTATAATTATCATTCAATATAGGTGGATGCGTAACCCATAATGTAAGTCCCATACGTAGTATATGTCTCATGAGTATGCTGTCTCTTATTTAATTTAATATCATAACTCTCATTGTATAACCGAGCATCACTCATCATATAAAAATGTTACTAAGTCTCTCAATCAATCCCTCGGTTATTTCGACAAGTATAATATCACTCTACTACTGGTACGAACCTGAGGTTATCATGTACCCAAAATTAGATCCCAAATTTATATAATTTTTAACCATAACTCATTCAGTGAACACGTATAAATCTACTATTCAATCCCATCCATAAAAACACTTTTCGGGCTTTAACTACAACCCTACTGACCTTCCCCAAGTCCTATTATGTTCAATTAATCAACACTAAGAATTCTTAAAAGTTGGGATAGGATCCAACGTTAAATAAAAACAAGATACAAATTGCCGGGGAGTTGATCGATTGATGTTCTTGGGTCAATCGATCGATCCATCAAATATTGGCCTACGATTTCTGTATATTTTTGCCTACGTGTTTCTTCAATTTTAAACCTCAAATCATCCATTAAAATGTTCCAAACTCCCATATAGTTATAAAAAATGTTAAAACAACATAAATAAATAAGTTCTAACGTATTATAATCATCAAATCATCATGGGGCATAATTTTCATGGATTAAATCACGAATATTTCTTAAAAACCCTAGTTCCTCAATCTTTATTAAAGAACACCACAAATCTCAGATTTAATTCAAAATTCCAACTCTTAGATTATGATTTCATTTTTTTTTATTAATTCCAGATATTCATCTACATGCAAAGCCTGCCCAATTTCAAGATTAGATTCTCCAAATTCATAAGTCATCAAATATTTAAGGATTTTCTTCAATTCTACACTACCTTGGCTAAAATATGCACCGAATCTTTGCAAGATAAAACACTTTCCTTTAATGGAAGTTGTGATCCTTTGAATTAGATTGTATGGGGGAGATTCTCTCTTTCCGATCTACGTGTCGATGGTGACGGTGGTGCAAATGGTGTAGAGGCGGTGGTTCTAGGCTTAGAAACCTTTTCTCCTTCCTCCTCTAATGGCCTATTAAGATTTTGTGAATTCTAACCCTAGAAAACAACTCCTCTCATCTTATATAACCCTTGAATTTTCGTAGGTTTAATTATTCTAAAAATTAAAATGACCGAAATACCCTCCCGGTGTGCCGGTTTGGCCTAAAACTGCTCTGGGACCTAAACTAATCCCCCAAGTAGACTTTTTTGACTATCTTGACCCTTCCGGACACTTTGGCGCACTCTAAATGACTATAATGTTGACTTATAAATAAATTACCATTTTATTTCATTAAATTGTGTTCGAAGACGACTGGCATGCGTGTCCCGAATAAATTATCGTAATTGTCGTATTATTCGCTCACGATAATTTAATAAATTCATAATCACATATTACTTTACTCACAAAGTAATATGCAACATAATTCACATCAATAAATACCAACTCTCGTCACACTATTAAATATTTAATTAAATACGAATTAATTTTAAATAAATTTCCCATTTTTAATTTAATTAATTCCATAATTGAAAATACGGGCTATTATAGGGAATGGGAGTGTATATCGATAGATTTTATTTTGTTGTTCTTGATGTACCAAAGGGGCCATGATTCCATCTGGGTTACTAGAATTAGTTGACCAAGGTGGAGTCGTTCTTACCAGATTAGGTGAATTACATGACAGAGCGGTATGTCAAAAATTTTCAATGAACGGATAGTGAAATTACATGGGGTGAATCTCAACATTTTTTAGATCATGCTAAGATCGTTATATTGCAGCTCTAGTAGAGTTGTTTGGAGGTGATGGGGATGAAATTGCGTTTGAGCACAATGTATCACCCGTAGACCGAGGGGGAAATGGGAAGGGTGAATAAGATGATATAGGGTATGCCGAGGATGTGTATTATGGACATTAAGGGCAGTTGGGAGCAGTAGAGTTAAATATAATAACTCATACCTGTTGACTATTGGTGTGGTTCCATTCGAGGGTTTGTACGGGAGACCTCATCGTCTTCCCTCTGGATGCTTAGAGGTGGGGGACAACAAGCTTCTCAGGTCGGCTGTAATTTAGGATACGTCGACAAGGATTGAGTTGATCAGGAGTAATATTCGAGTAGCTCAGGATCGTTAAAAGAGTTATGCCATTGCGAACCAAAGATTTTTTAAGTTTGACATGAGTGGTTAGGTATTACTGCAGGTACCTCCCATGAAGGTAATAATGTGGTTTTTGAAGAAGGGAAGTTGGCACCTAGGTATGTGGTTATTTTCCCCATTATCGAGAGGGTAGGGCCAGTTGTGTATAAACTCATCTGGCTGGAACATTTACAGGGAATTCACAATCTATTTCGTGTGTCGTCATCAAAGATGTATCTCTGAGATGATGTGGTATATAGATGTATAATGTTAGAGGATATTATCTTATTGTCGAACATTTTTTACGAGGAGAGACTCGTCGCCATTTTCGCCATAGTGAGTGAAGCTTTGGTCAAAGGTGGTATCGATAGTGCCTGTACATTGGGGACACTACAATGTTTCCTAGTTGACATGGGAGTGTGAGGATAACATGTAGAAAGGGTATTCAGAGCTCTTTGTACCAGGTATGTCTGAATTTCGGGGATGAAATTCCGTTGTTAGGGGGGAAGTATGTAAAACCCTTATTTTTAAAGTATTTTAAATTACACCTATGCATGTAATCTTAAAATAACCAAAAAAAATATTGTCTAAGCCTAAGATAAATACTAATTCGCTAATAAAATGGATTAATATTTATGTCCATTTTTATTTACTTGTGTGATAAGTAAACAATAACGTATTAAATTATGTTACGTCGTATGTGAGTAAAAATAATAGGTTATCGATATTTCATTCGGGATGCACGAGTTGATTCGTATCGGGAATGACATGGAAATTTATGTTAAGTGACTTGAATGGTAATTTTGATTTTACATGTGGTCCGAAATGGGTCGATATAGTCTAGTATAGGTACCCGGTGGTTACAATTTGGTTCTAGGTTTTTTAGACTAAGTGAGAGTCGTAGAAGGTCATACGGGTCATTTTACTTAAGTAGGATGACCCTATTTAGATATTATAGAGTTTTAGGTATATATGTAATCAAGGTGGATAGAGGAGGGCTACTATCTATCCACCCAAAGATGCTAGGGTTTGTGAGAAAGTGAGAGAAAAGAAGAGAAAATGAGAAAATAGGATGAAGAAGTGTTGGGAAGGAAGGCTACCATCTTCGGGGCGTAGATCATCACCAAGAGAAGGATTTCAGAAGAAGTAATTAGGGATTTACCATCTTGAAGGAAAATATTTATTTGCAATTTCTTTTAATCATTTCAAAATATGGGTTTTATCATGTATAAAAGATAGTGGAAGAATCTAAGAATGTTTTTAAAGAAAATCTGATGTGAAAGCATAAATAAAGATGAGTTGTTGAACATATCAAGAGAAAGAACCCAAATCTGGGAATTTTGTTTCATTATTGATGTAATCATAGATTAAATTTGATTTTCATATGATTAGATGGCGTTTTTTTGGATGATTTTACGTAGAAAACAATAGTATAATGATTGGGTATGATTTAGGGTTCATATATGGTTTGGGGAAGGTTAGGACCTCCATGGATGAAGGTTGAAAAAGAAATTTCATCAAAAGTTCATTCTAGCAGCTTAGCAAACTGAATCGGTTCTGTCCAGCTAGCAAACCAGTTCAGCTCTTCTAGCTTGCCACCTTTGCCTTGTGTTTGTTTTTCGAACAGTTTGAGCATTGGGCATGGAATCTTGGGTCCATGGATGGATTTAGGTTTTTGGGAATTCAGTGGGAGGGAGTATTGTAGGCTAACTAGGGATGTATTTTGTGTAAGGAAAATATGTGAATACGTGAATGAACGTTCATGGGTGCGAATTGGAAAATCGAGTTGGGGTTTCGGGATGGTTAGGCTAGTTCTTGGTTAGAATATCATTTTGGCCAAAAGTATATAATCAAATAGTTAAACTATAAGTAAAAGAATACTTAGATAAGATCAGGAATTTTGATTAGACTTTGGGATTTCGTAGGATAGTGTTTCAAGATATATTATGCATGTTAGCCATCTTTATATATATATATGTACCAAGTGTGACTAGTATATATATGTTTAAGAACAATTTTTCTAGTATTGTTCATAGCATAACTTTTGGCTAATTTGTTGTATCCCGTTACAAATCGTCACGCACCGTCAAGACGAACCGAACTCAAGCATCTCCAAGTTTGAAGACTACCCGACATCTTAATAAGGTATTAAATTATTTAGAGTTTCAATTAATTTATGAAATTATATTTTGGGATGTTTTATTATTTTCACAAAACTGAACAAGAACTTTTATTTTCGAAAAATATTTTATGAGATACCTGTAGGCGGAGTTTTTAAAATTTTAATTTTTTATTTTAGTCATTCAAACGACATCCCCATGTCGATCAAACGACATCTCAAGGTCGTTCGATTCCTATTTTCAAAGGGCTTCAAATGATGCGTACTATTTTGTTTTTCAAGAGGTCGTTAGATAGGTCGTTCGAAGCCACTTCAAACGAGATCTCAATCTAGTTCGAATGACCTTGTGAACTCGTTTGAATGATGCGCCGCCTTAAGTTTCGTATAAATACTTGTTTCATGTTTAAAACATTTAAAACTTTTACGAAAACGTATCTACATTTCTGATACCAAAGTTCTTCACTTTTTGTGTTGAAAAACACTTTTAAAATTCACAATAAAACATCCTTGAATATTGTTCTTGTGAATTATTTTAGAACCCTAGAAATTTTATTGTATCCTTTTCATACACCTTGTGGAGAGGTACTCCGTGGATGACTAATGATACCTGCGGGGATTCATTACGGAAGACTGAGGCTGAGGCTGAAGGAAGAGGAGTACGGTTCTTGTGAGTTCTTGTGAGAATGCATTGCTGTCGAATATGGTCATTTTGTGAAGATAAATGTTGTATTTCACTTGTAAGTTTGTAAGTTTCGATTTGAGAAATATTAGTGGAATAAAAGGTTTTGCCATGCTAGGATTTTTTCCTTAAACTTAGCCTTAGTTGAATGCTTGGTTGCCTTATTTTTTTTATCACATGGTGTAATACCCCGCCCCGAATAATTTAATAAATTGTATATAGATTTCATATGAGGAGGTAGAAATTATGATTGTATGGAATTGAGGGTAAGACATTAAAGTACAAAAGGAATTTTTTGGAAATGGGAGAATTAGTAAATTTATTATAAGGGTTATAGAAATTTTAAAGAAAATATTTGTGTGTGCCTTTATTAAAAATTGGAAACTATTAGGAGCAAATGTGATAAGTGAAATTTTTGGATTTAGAAGTAAACGAATCAAGCCAAATGGAGAATACTTAACACGGACCTACTCATTTATGGTGTGCTATTTTCGTTGTGACACTTGAGTTGTGTATGCCGTGGCTTTGTTAAGAAATTAAAAGGTTGTTGTGTCTCAGCTATAAAATAAATGAGAAAAGAACACTTAAAAGAAAAAGAGCACGGTAGTTGCAGATGATGCAAGAGCAGGTCCGACCGTCCAGACTGGTTGTTCAAATGACCTTCATGTCATTCGAGCGACATCATCGTTATTCGAACCAGAAGCTCCATCGCTCGAACGACGTAGCCATGATAAGTTCCCTCTCTTCCATGTCAATTCCGGAATCGTGGGATAGTTTTTAAGGTTTGATTTGTCAGACGAAGGAAAGAAATGTAATATTTTATGGGTTCAACTGTTTGGCGTGTAGAAAGGGACAAACCTTAAACTATGAAAGAGACAAGGCAGCTGCAGAGAATGCTGTCGCATTCTGTACCATGGATCAACTTTGAACGATAGGGACTAAACTAAGGAAATGGCGATTGTGGTAGTGTTTGTGACTTGGATTTGTATATATGAGAAAGAGGCATGGGGTTGGAACCCACACTGCCAAAAACCCTCAAGTGATCCTCTCTCTCTCTTGACATGTTACTCCCCATTTATCTTCCAGTATAACTCATATACCCCATCAAAGAGATATGTATCCTCCCTTAGTGCTAAGGAATAAGGTTCGATATATATACATATATATATATATATATATATATATATATATATATATATATATATATGTAGTTGCTAGAGTGTTTGCAATATGTATATGTTATTGTTCGGGTTTCTGGATGAGTGTTTGAAGAGATATTATTAGAAAGAGAAGGATACATTATTGCAGATATTTTGTAGAGTGTTTTAATGGAGGTTTCTTGGAGATAAATCTTGTGGTGCTAGACTACCCCTTTAAGGCCACCTTAGGAGGTGGGGGGTTGTCATCTTCATTGATTCTTCTATGCCTTCCAAAGATTTGGACTTCATTGAGGTGGGATAATCTACTCTTTTTATTTTAGACTCTATGTATATATTGTAGTCTTGTAGTTATTATATATTAAGAATAGGATTATCATGAAATAATATTGTGTTATCTAATAAGTCTGACAATATACATTTTCATCGTAATAAAAATGTTGGAAAATATGATTTGTGCATATTTTCTAATAAATTCGAAAATGGGCATATTTATGGGATAAAAATGTTAGAAAAATATGATTTGTGCATAGTTTCTAATAAATTCGAAAATGGATATTTTTATAGTAATAAAAATGTTAGGAAAAATATTATTTGTGTATATTTTCTAATAAATTCGAAAATGGACTTTTTTATGGTAATAAAAATGTTAGAAAAATATGATTTGTGTATATTTTCTAATAAAACGAAAAATGGACATTTTTATGGTAATAAAAATGTAGAAAAATATGATTTGTGTAGATTCTCTAACCAACTATAGTTTACTTGGCGCTCGGTGCCGGACGGTGATATTTTGTGAAACCGTGGGTGTGCGTGCGTTGTGATGGGTGTGTGTTGGAGGATTCCCTAAAGATAATGCTAAGTAATGAATCGAATATTCACAAAAGAGACATCAATGGATGTTACTTATCCAAAGATATATTAATGCAAGAAGAACACATTAAATAATTAATATTCATGAAGTAACATGGGATGATTAAATTTGGTGACTTAACGATACTTAAGCTACCTAATGAGGCTCAAACCATAATGAACACATGTATGTGTTGCGTAAGATTTTCAAAGAAAGAAAGTTTTTTTTTTAACAAGGCGTGTGCGTTTGGTGAATGAAAGTCTTAATATATTGTTAAGTAACTCTGGTGTGAGTCAATGAATGTGGGGTAATAAACGTTTTCAAAAATAAATGTAAGGTTTCCCTCACAAATTCTATTTGTTTAACTATGTGAGTTAATGGGAAATAAATGCAAGGTTATGCATAATAATACAAATGGCTATTTTTTTAAGATAAGGAAGTATATGGGATTAAATAACGTTTTGGACATAAAATGATTAAATACATTGGTACACGTATTTTCGAAGGTATATATGTAGATATATACATATTTTCACATTCATGTAGTTGTAGCGAGTGAGTGTTCTTTTGGCCGTTCGTTTCTATACTGCATTCGTATAAGTTCCCACTGAGCATTTGGCTCACATCCCTCCTTTTGTTACGGCAGGTTGTATGCAGTTGTATATTTGAGAGCATTGTACAGGTGAGTAGTTATTTGCATTTACGATTAGTAGCTCTATTTACTTGGCCTTGGGGTCACTTCCCTCGGGTCATATCACATAGTAACTATAAATCGAACCCGCATGATAATAAGTGTAACATTTTCTAATAATAAAATTTGATTAGAAACATTATTTAGGGTGTTTCATCGCACTTCACTATTAACGTGAGAATCGGATCGGGTTAGTCCTTTAATAACCTTTAAATTCGGGTCGAGGCAATACAAATTGGTATCAGAGCCCTAGGTTCAAAGTTCCTTTCGGGTGTGACATGGTGAGGTCGGTATTAGATCCTTTTGACATCATTGTGGTTTGGGCCAATCATTCTAGTTGATGACGGTGAAATTCGTGTCCTCAACGGTTAGGTCAACGAGGTTAGCACGACAAGTAAGCTAGTGACAAGTGGCATACGATCAAGTTAATTGTTATAAATCGCTTCCGCAAGTTCTTATTTAACTATGTAATAATTTACAGGTGTCCACGTATGTCAGTAAGTAGAGACATGATGATGTATAGTGTGAGGTGTTTATTTCATCTTGTAATGATGTAGGGTCTTTGGATATGTTAATAGAATGAAGTATCACCATTGGGCAAGTGTCACCGAAGTGTAAATAATCAACAGTAAGGATTGATTGATAGAGTGTCAGAATTATGTAAAGGGAAATTATGATTTTAAATTATATGTAGCCTTCGGGTGACACACATGAGATATTAACATCGGTATGATAATTAGGCAAGTTCGATTCTTGGTGCAATTCCGTTATTCATGGTTAGATTGATGAGCATATGAATTTTTGTGGGTCAACGCTAGAGGATAAGGCAGTCTTAGTTGATGTGATTCTATCCTTGTGGGTGAGTGCCTTAGTGGTCGTTAGCTGATAAATGTACTTTATGAACCATGATTAAAATTTCTATCCATTTATGGCAAAGCGTTCTTGTGCGTGCCAATGATGAGTTGTAGTGACACGGGAGTGAACCTTAGACATCCATTTGGAGTGGTGGGTTAAATAATAATGCAACATTTTATGAATAGGATCTCAAGTGACATCGGTAGTGTATACCAAGAAATGTATGAGTTATACATAGTGTCTTGCATCCTACTAAGAGCCTTCAAAGTAGTGGTAATGTCGTGTAGCATTTGTTACGACTTAGATGGAAAGCTTATGAATCCGCCTACTAAAATTTAGTTATTAAAGATTGTATTTATAAGTATTAGATAGGTGATGAGAACATATTAGGTCACTTGGTTGTGGACTTGGACTTGGTATATCACGATTTATGTACCTTGACTATAACGTGGGTTTAGATAATTTTGATGATTGAATTAACCTAGGAGTGAGTGTATGTAATCATGTCTAATTATTATTAAGTGAAAGGGTGGTCATGTTTAGAATAGGTCCCCTTGTGGCGTCATTAGGGTGGGCCTCCTTTTGGGCAATGCCCGACATCCTATGTCCCGCCATAACCTAAATGGTATTAATCCAGAGTATGAAAACTATAGTGCGACATTTAGAAATAAGGATCCCTTGCGGCATTTGTGAGCATGTGCCTTAATGTCCATGGGCAATGCTCGGCATCCCGTATCCTGTCAAATACATAATTGTGATAATTAGTTAGTTAGCCCATGGTATGATGTTTTCATAGTGAGACAATTTAGTCAAGATGGGTAAACATCCATAGGGGTTTCAAAAGATATGGTCTAGTGAGATTGACTCTGGGTTAGTAACATGGTTAGGAATGTAGTTATATATCGAAAATTCCTTGAATATGTATACCAAGGTTTATCTAGTGAGTGGTTAATGCGAGTGGCGCACTTCCCTTAGTAATAATGAATTTGGGGTTGGGTACCGTGTATTACATTCGGGACTCATTATTGCATCAAGGTTTATGCAGTGTTGTAAATTTCATAATGATGAAACTCAAGGTTGTATAGCATAGGTCATGGCATTACTTGTGGTTTCTTGTAATAAATGTGTAAGCTATTTAGGGGAATTATCGTCCTTGACGTTGTCACCCATGAGGCATTGGGAGTCATTATTGTATAGAAGTTTATATGAGTTGGTAGACCATTGATGACTATAGTATGATTACATCATGTCTACGTATAGAAGTACCTTGGAGTTCATGCTACGACTTCATTTATAGGCATGTGTCATGATATGACCTTTGAGGATAATTTTGAAAATTGGTTCAACAATGCTAAGTGGTGCACTTGGGAGACTTGGAACACGATGATGTTGGGTATGATTTTTAGAGATAGAACTAGGGATGAAGTGTTAGGCTTAATTATAGCACCCTCGTGTGGTACTTGTAAGGCTGGTTTAATTCTACTGAGCGAAATCATTAGGTCTTAGGCATGTCCGATGCTTGAAAGTGGGAGATGCAATTAGAATGGTTATGATTTTGAATCATGCAGACTGTGCCGAGATGTGTAGCAATAGTCAGTGAGTTGAATGTTTTAAATCAGGTGAGCATGGTGTTTCACTTAACGGGAGTGATCTCAGAAACTGAGGCTAGTTATTGCGAGTTAAAATCATGAAGGCCTACGTATGATGGGTCAGTAACTAGCGATAAGTGTTGAAAGAATGTAAATTAAATTGGTTAGTTAGTCGTATTTACGAACGATAGGAATGTGTAATTAGTTTTAAGGAGGGAAGCCTAACATCTTAAATTGGTTTTATATTCCATCTGTTCGGCATGGATGGATGCTTTGTGGTTAGAACTTGTCAGAGTTAGGAGGCCTTGTTGGGGTACGTGAAGAGTCTAAGGTGCTCAACTAGTATCGTTAAGAGTGATAGACCTTAGGTGTATGTTGTGGGCTCGCACTTCATTTAGGTTAATTATTTGTTGGGATTTAACTTTTCTTTTGGCATAGCAGTCGCCAAATTCATTGTATTTATTGTGATTTCTGTAATCCTGGTAATGGAAAGTTGATTGATCTGTTGTAGATCGGGTGCGACATGGTATAAGATCATTAGTGATGAGGGTTAGGCTGGTTATGGCTGATGCATCAAGGTATATGAGTGTGTTTCTCTTCAAAAGAACCTTGTTCTACACTAGCTTATGTGTGCATATGATCTTGCATTTGATGTATATATTTTGCATATGTTACTTAATTGTCTTGGGTTAACATGTTTGATTGGTTGGCCAGTATATCTAGTTGCAACTTGGTCATGTATCTTGAGGTTTGAGAACATTACGAATATTGGAAAATCGATGAACATTGGTAGCGTCGCACTTGGTTCAAAATTTTAGGAACCTAGGAGATGATCGCTTATGTGTGCGCATGATGTGATAACAGGTTAACGTGGGGACCTCATGGGAGATATCGATCGGTAGACCAATGGGATTAAATGACCACCTCATGATCATTGTTGTGAGTGATTGGGGATGCCAAAGTTGTATGAAACCTAGGTAGCAAACCCTAGCATGGGAATGACCCATGATACTGAGCTCATTGGTGATATTGAGATACTTGGTGAGTATCGATTCTCCAGAGGTTTTGTTTTAATGGACTAATTAAGCATGCTTGGGATTGGTATTAAGGCCTTAGGGTCCATCATAATCCGGTTGGTGATAATGTATTGAAATATAATCTTAGAGTTTAGGCCGTAATGTTGAGAATACTCTAGAACTGGAAATGAGTCAAAAATGGTCGGATTCTGGGGTAATGACCAGGGATTTCGGGAAACAATTTCCTAAGGAGGGAAGAATGTAATACCCCTCCCCTAATAATTCATTAAATTGCATATATATTTCATATGAGGAGGTATAAATTATGATTGTAGGGAATTGAGGGTAAGACATTAAAGTACAAAAGGGAATTTTTGGAAATGGGAGAACTAGTAAATTTATTATAAGGATTACATAAATTTTAAAGAAAATATATTGTGTGCCCCTTTATTAAAAATTGGAAACTATTAGGGGCCAATGTGATAAGTGAAAGTTTTGGATTTAGAAGGAAACAAATCAAACCAAATGGAGAATACTTAACACAGACATATTCATTTATGGTGTGCTATTTTCATTGTGACCCTTGAGTTGTGTATGCCATGCCTTTGTTAAGAATTAGAAGGTTGTTGGGTCTCAGCTATAAAACAAATGAGAAAAGAAAACTTAAAATAAAAAGAGAACCGTAGCTGCAGATGACGCAAGAGCAGGTTCGATCATCCAAACTGGTCGCTCAAATAACCTTCATGTCGTTCGAGCGACATCATCTTCGTTCGAACCAGAACCTCCATCGCTCGAATGATGCAACAATGATAAGTTCTATCTCCTCCCTGTCAATGTTTGAATCATGGGATAGTTTTTAAGGTCTGATTTGTCTAATGAAGGAAAGAAATGTAACATTTTATGGGTTCAACTGTTTGGCGTGTCGAAAGGGACAAATCTTAGACTATAAAAGAGACAAGGCAGCTGCAGAGAATGCTGTCGCATTCTGTACCATGGATTAACTTTGAATGATAGGGACTAAACCAAGGAAATGGAAGTTGTGGTAGGGTTTGTGACTTGTATTTATATATATGAGAAAGAGGCATGGGGTTGGAACCCGCACTACCAAAAACCCTCGAGTGATCCTCTCTCTCTCTCTTGATATGTTACTCCCCATTTATCTTCGAGTGTAAGTCATATTCCCACATGAAAGAGATATGTATCCTCCCTTAGTGCTAAGGAATAAGCTTTGATACATATATGTACTTACTAGAGTGTTTGCGATACGTATATGTTATTATTCGAGTTTCTGGATGAGTGTTTGAAGAGATATTATTAGAAAGAGAAGGATACATTATTGGGGATATTTTGTAGATGGTTTTAATGGAGGTTTCTTTGAGATAAATCTTGTGGTGCTAGACAACCCATTTAAGGAGACCTTAGGAGGTGGGGGGTTGTCATCTTCATTGATTCTTCCATGCCTTCCACCGATTTGGACTTCATTGAGGTGGGATAATGTACTCTTTATATTTGTGACTCTATGTGTATATTGTAGTCTTGTAGTTATTAAATATTAAGAATAGGATTATCATGAAATAATATTATGTTATCTAATAAGTCTGACAATATACATTGTTATGGTAATAAAAATGTAGGAA
The DNA here is from genome assembly GCA_949130495.1 of Sambucus nigra. Classification (NCBI taxonomy): domain Eukaryota; kingdom Viridiplantae; phylum Streptophyta; class Magnoliopsida; order Dipsacales; family Adoxaceae; genus Sambucus; species Sambucus nigra. The sequence continues at coordinate 731,672,283 of OX422211.1, forward strand.
AATATGATTTGTGCATATTTCCTAATAAATTCGAAAATGGACATTTTTATGGTAATAAAAAAGTTGAAAAAAATATGATTTTTGTATATTTTCTAATAAATTCGAAAATGGATATTTTTATAGTAATAAAAATGTTAGAAAAAATATGATTTGTGTATATTTTCTAATAAATTTGAAAGTGGACTTTTTTATGGTAATAAAAATGTTAGAAAAATATGATTTGTGTATATTTTCTAATAAATCAGAAAATGGACATTTTTATGGTAATAAAAATGTAGAAAAATATGATTTGTGTAGATTCTCTAATAAACCCGAAAATGGATATTTACATGAAATAAAAATGTGGATTGATGCTAAAGTTGTCAAAATATTTATGAAATAAATATTTTTAAGTTCCTGCAAAAGCAAAAATTTGGAGCATAAATGTAAGGGTATTGTTTTAGATGTTAAATGATAAAGGTGAAAGTTGGGCAAACAAAATGTGAAGTCGAACAAGTGTAAAAATGGCTAAAGTGTTTTAAACGTAAGTTGGGAACTTAGTGACCATTTGAGAAAATAACACTTGTTAAAGGACTAAAAGACAGGTTTGGCAAATAAAGGGGTAAATTGGTAATTTACTTAAAGTGAAACATTTTTATGAAATAAAAATGTTAAAGAATGTCTTTACACTAATGTGTGTGTGAAATGAATTAAGTCCTAAGCGTGAGTGAATTTAATATAAATCACGTGTGTGTTTGAGTAAAGGACTTGAAGAAGAAAAGAAACAGTTTTCCTAGTGTTAAGGGAAAAACGGACGGTTAAGTTCGTGTTTTGATTTCGATCGGTTAAAAGTGAAGAAGGGAAATTAATTTGAACATTATGAAAATATTGAACACATTGGCAAGATAATGATACTGGATTAAATAATTAAGCAGGGCTATGCTGTCCCTAGTGGTGAAAGACCCCAAACCAACTGCAGTTTACTTGGCGCTCAGTGCCGGACGGTGAAATTTCGTGAAACCGCGGGTGTGCGTGCATTGTGATGGGTGTGTGTTGACGGATTCCCTAAAGATAATGCTAAGTAATGAATCGAATAGTCATGAAAGAGACATCAATGGATGATCCAAAGATATATTAATGCAAGAATAACACATTAAATAATTAATATTCATGTAGTAACATGGGATTATTAAATAAGGTGAATTAACGATACTTAAGATACCTAATGAGGCTCAAACCATAATGAACACAAGTGTGTGTTGCATAAGATTTTCAAAGAAAGAAAGGTATTTTTTAACATGGCGTGTGCGTGTGTTGAATGGAAGTCTTAAGATATTGTTAAGTAACTCTGGTGTGAGTCAATGAATGTTGGGTAATAAACGTTTTAAAAAATAAACGTAAGGTTTCCCTCACAAATTCTATTTGTTTAACTATGTGAGTTAATGGGAAATAAATGCAAGGTTATGCATAATAATAGAAATGGCTATTTTTGTAAGATAAGGAATTATATGGGATTAAATAACGTTTTTGACATAAAACGATTAAATACATTGGTACATGTATTTTCAAAGGTATATATGTAGATATATAAATATTTTCACATGCATGTAGTTTTAGCGACCAAGTGTTCTTTTTGCCATTCGTTTCTATACTGCATTCGTATAAGTTCCCATTGAGCATTTGGCTAACACCCCTCCTTTTGTTATGGAAGGTTGTATGAAGTTGCGTATTTGAGAGCATTGTACAAGTGAGTAGTTATTTTCATTTACGATTAGTAGATCTGTTTACTTGACCTTGGGGGCACTTCCCTCGGGTCATATCACATAGTAACTGTAAATCGGACTCGCATGCTAATAAGTGTAACATTATCTAATAATAAAATTTGATTAGAAACATTATTTAGGGTGTTTCATTGCACTTCACGATTAACGTGCGGACCGGATTGGGTTAGTCCTTTAATAACCTTTAAATTCGGGTCGGGGCGTTACACATGGTTACATGTTTAGGATAAAAAGATAAAATCTTTTTAATATTGGGTTTTGTATGCTTGGACTTTAAATTGATTAAAAATTCAAAAATAAGAATTTTTCTTTGTTTGAGAAACAACCCTTGGCATTTTTGCGCTCACAAATTGGTATCATAGCCTGTTGCACTAATTTAATATGTAGATCCTGTAGTGCACTATTTTTGGGTGCTTATTTTGGTTTCACTCTCCCACTTTTTGTTTTTATGGATTCTCCTAGTTTTGACGACTTAAATCGTTTAAATTTGAAGTTTGCTAAAAGAATTAAAATTCTTAAAAAATAAAGTTTTATTTTTACATCCGCTTTGGATCTTTTGCAAACTATTCGAAATCCAAGAGATTTCTTTCGTGAAAAACTTGTGGACATGGAACTTGATTTTATACTAATAGAATTGTGAAGAGAGTGATGATAGAGTCCTTATTTTAGAAAAGGAATTATAGGACTTGAAAAATTCTAGGGTTAATGTATGTGCCATTGAGGATAGTGTTTTAATTACTGATTTTAAGGCACATGAGAAGACTGTCAGGGATAAGTTTTCTTTCATTGAGGGGGATAGAGATAACCTTCTAGGAATGACAGAAAATTTGAATAAGGAATCCCTAAAATTGGAAGAGTCAAATTCATTGCTTGAGTCTAAAATTTTGAAGTTGAAAGGTGATTTAAAAGACTCAAGAAGTGATGGTTTTGGCGTCCCTATTTATAATGCTTCCGTTGCTAAAGCCAAAACCATAGCTTGTTTTAGAGGGTCAACTAATTCGAAGGATGTTAGAAAAGGTCAACTCATAGGTACAATTCCCCATATTTACACATGTTCACGTTGTGGTAGGAAAGGTCACTTTAAGTCATTTTGTTTTAATCTTGAAAGAGGTCCTAGGAAGTTTAAGTCTAGTGTTCCCTTGGTTCCCGAAATCTGACGTGTTAGATACACATCTATTTGGGTTAGGTAATCACTTTTAGAGGCACTAGATGGTAAAATATTTGGCTCGCATTTGCTTGCTCACGATTCTTCTCTTGCTATATCTTATGGATGATTGTGTTAGCATGTTCATCGTACTCTAGTTGTGCTTCATGATATATGTTTGCTAGTGTTATGAAATGTGCATGTTTTGTATTATATTTTTCTTTTATTGAGTCACGTTTGAAAAATATAAAAAAAAATTATTTTCATAAAATATATAAAAAATACAAAAAGATTTTTGATTTTGTGTGTTTTAGTTTTACACATTTAAGTATGGCACATTGGTGTGTTTAAATCAAATTCATTCCATTCTCTCCATGTCACTAGGACATTTGGGTATGAGTTTAGATACTTAGACTGATCTTACCAATGTTTATGGAGTTGTTTTGAACTTGATTTGCTTTATGGATTTGACTTTGTATATGCCTCCGCACACACAAGCACGAGTTTATTGGATTTTAACTTCATGATGTATATTTGAGCTATGTGAGATGTTCTCCCATCAATTTTGTCTTCTACATATTTTTTTATTATGGGGGATATATTTATGTAAGAACTGTTGCACGTGAGAGTTTGTTTGTGATTAAAAAATATGGGTGTACGTGGGAAATGGCTACGAGAGATAGGTTGACTTGTCGTAAAAGCCACCGGTTTTAAAGTGCCCAAGAAAAAATTAAGTCAATACAAAGAGAAATATGCCAAAAAGGGGACAACTTTGTTTTGTTTGTTTGATTTTGAAAAAGAATTTACTTCAAAAGTAAAGAAAAGAAAAGAATATAATATAATATAATATAATATAATATAATATATGTTATATGTTTATCTTTTGAGGGTGTTTAGTTGAAGATCAACGGGTTTGCACAATGATACCTAGTTATGCATCTTTACTCATGGCGCTATTGATTTGTAGAATCATCAAAATCTAGGCTTGTTTTCATTATTCTTGTTTTGTTCATTAAGTTCACATTTATTTGTCATTTGATACTAAATATTAGTTTGACAAAGTTTTGCGGTCAATAAAAACTTCTTAAACATATTTGAGTATTTGGGTTATAATTCATTTATTTCTAGTTCACACCCATTCATTCTATCCCACATGTTTGGAAATATCAAAACTACGCTAGTGTGTATGACTTATGTATTTTGTGTCATGTTTTGTGGTCGTTTATACTTATATATATGTGCCAAATTTTCGTTTATATATTTTCCATATATTATATAGTGTATTGTAGTATTTGCATGTTTTTTTAGAACTGAAAAATTTCAAAAATAATAGGTTTTGATGGCTTTTGAGATTATCATTACTCGTGCTTGATTTATTTATTTTTGTGATGATATCTTGTCTTCTACGTGATGGTTCGTATTTCATGCTTTTGTTTTTCCGTCATTTGTTTACTTGTCAATTTCGGATAAAAACAAAGGAGGAGAGCAAATTAAAATGAGTTTTGATGAGAATTGATTTATGAGTTTTACTTTGTTTCAAACTCAACGTGTCACGAGGTATTTGTTTTTTTATCTCATGTGTGTAGGTACTTAAAGCGGATTTCAAGACACACCGGATGAAGACAAAGTTTGCTAAAGGGAAGAAGAAGTTTGAAGACATAGAGACTTATCCCATTCCTTTCTAGGTTTAGGAAAGGTGTTAGTACTCTTGTCATATGAGATTTTGATTTTAATTTAGTGTTCGTTTTATTCGTTTGTTTTGAACCGGAATAGCCAAAGGGGGAGATTTGTAAGAATAATTTTTCTAGGATAGTTCATAGCATATCTTTAAGGTAATTTGATGTATCCCGTTACAAATCGTCACACACCATCAAGACAAAACAAACTCAAGAATCTCCAAGTTTGAAGACTTATCAACATCCCGATACTTTATTAAACAATATAGAGTTTCAATTAATTTACGGAATTATATTTTGGGATGTTTTATTATTTTTAAAAAGATGAACAAGAACTTTTATTTTCAAAAAATATTCTCTGATATACCTATAGGAGGAGTTTTTAAAACTTTAATTTTTCATTTCAATCGTTCAAAGGACATCCCCATGTCGTTCAATCGACATCTCCAGGTCGTTCAATCACTGTTTTCAAACGAGCTTTAAACAAAACGTACTATTTTGTTTTTCAAGAGGTCATTAGATAAGTCGTTCAAAGCCACTTCAAACGAGATCTCAATCTCGTTAAAATGACCCTGTGATCTCGTTCGAACGACACACCGCCTTAATTTTTATATGAATACATGTTTCATGTTTAAAACATTTAAGACTTTTGCGAAAACCTATATGCATATATGATACAGTTGTTCTTCATTTTTTGTGTTGAAAAACATTGTTTTAATTCACAACAAAACATCCTTGAATATTATTCTTGTGAGTTAGTTTAGAATCCTAGAAGTTTATTGTATCCTTTGCATACACCTTGTGGAGAGGAACTCCATGGATGACTTGTGATACCTGCGGGGATTCACTGTTGAAGACTGAGCCTGAAGCTGAAGGAATAGGACCACGGTTCTTGTGAGTTCTTGTGGGAATTCATAGTAGTCCAATGCGGTCATTGTGATCTTTGCGAAGATCATTATTGTATTTCATTTGTAAGTTTATGAGTTCTTAAGTTGCGATTTGCGAACTATTAGTGGAATAAAAGGTTTTGCCCTGCAGGGAATTTTTCCTTAAACCTGGCCTTAGTTGAATGCTTGGTTGATTTATTTGTTTTATCACATAGTTGCATGTTTAAGATAAAAAGATAATTTTTTTTTTAAAATTGGGTTTTGTATGTTTGGACTTCAAATTTATTAAAAATACAAAAATAGGAATTTTTGTTTGTTCGAGAAACCACCCTTGGAATTTTCTCTCTCACAATATGTATATGTGTGATTAACTTTATGTAAACATACCTACTATAATATTCAATCGTTGGATGTTGCGCGTAATGGGTCGTCTACCCTGGCGTTGACTAGTGTGTGTTGGATTGTTTCCCCAGGTCATAGTATTGTTGCGTGGCCACTATCCACATATGATGATATATGTTGGTTTTGAATCCATTTGGGTGTGTTGTGGTATAGTTACGACCCACGAATGTATGTTTATGACCGCCTTCATTCTGCATTTTCGATTTGGGATTGGTGGTGAGATTCCGACCCGATGGCCTAGGAGTGGTACATGATGTACGTAGTGCCTAATAGCATACTAGGGATGCACTCGGGAGGTCCAACTCGGGGATGTTATGTATACATATAAAGAGTGATATATGTGTATGTGTTTGATATGATTGTGTGAATATCAAGGTATATCTAGTATATGGTTATGTTGCCTATGTAGTGAGGTAAAGATAATTGAGAAACCTTAAGACATAGCTTATGTTCTAGCAAAGTAATATATAACATGAGGTATCATATTGGCATTACTAATGGGATTGATGTTTCGCATATCAAAGTAGGTTAAAGGTGGTTAGACTAGTTAGGAGGGCTTGCATAACTAGGCGGATAAAATATACGGAATAGATGTGCACTGTAGAAGAGGGGTAAGGATAATCTCTGTAAGAGGGTAGTTTAGATTAGATGGAGTCGTAACCCCTTTTGAGTACAATAACGATAAGTTAACTAATCATGCCATCGCTTAACTACGGGATATGCAAACATAACTTAGTGAAGATAAACTCAGTTTGAACTTGCAAATCTCTCGTGTATAACTCAGAAGGTAATAATGAACTTAGAAGAAACTTCGCTTAGAGGGAGAGATAAAATGAGCCCCCTAGATACACCTTAGTAGGAAGACAAACACCCTAACAACCCTCAATAATATCTGTCAAGTATTAAAGCTCTGTAATAAATGACAATGGTGGGTAAGTGAACTATCTCTGGTTGGTAATAAATATCTCTCTCTGATGTATATCCTCTCTAGTAATAACTTCTGAACCTTCAACAAGAACATGCTCTCCCTAGAGGTGGTTGTGGTCCTTAAATAGCCCCCCCACCATTCCCGAGGTAACTTATTCATTAATAACTGTGAAAGACACCCCTCATACTTTATGCCACAAAAATTAAATGCCCGATGCCCTTGTTAGCTCCACGTCATAAACATTAAATGCCAAGACATGCCATTTGCCTAACCACTGCGTGTCAGGTGGGTGTCGTTGCAGAGGTGCCTCACTAATTATCTGATAGCCCTAAATACCACGATGGTTTACTCAAGTGTAGATTTGACATTGTCTAGCTGCCCAGTGACATCACCTACAGTAGATGTGACAGTAAGTAGAGGGTTGTTTGGTCCATAACTCAGCGCCCGATGGAACTCAAGGCTTCTCCGCCCGGTGTTCAACGGTCAAGGTCTTTTGGTGTTTTACCAGGTGTATCTAGGATGGTTAGGACAAGCCCCAACGGTTCCTCACTTCTCAATCCTCCAAACCAAGTCTCTCTAAAGTTTCCATGGCAAGGTCGTTCGATAGAGCATTAAAGCTCTCTCAGGCCCTGCCAAGCATGGTCTCTTGCGAGTACCGTTCGACCTCACACTAAAAATCATTATACTCGTTACATCATTACAATCATTATAGCCTACAGTCAATATAAACAAAGGTACAATGTGACTAAGTGACACAACAAGCTAAAATATGAGCTGCCACACTGAGCGGCCTCGTTGAGCTGCTACGTTGAGCTGCCTCACAGAGTTTTCTCGCTTCCTTAATCCCAAACACTTTTGTTAATGGGGGGATTATATCTAATATCAAGATTAACTTCAATCGCGCTCTACATTTTCCCCTTCGTGAAGATATTTGTTGTGGAAACAAGAAATGTTTGATCGAAAACTTCTCAATCCGATGAACCTTCTATGTGAAAAAAATAAAATAAATTATGTCATATTTTCCTTCATTGCAGTCAACTATGGTTAACGCCTCCAGGAAAAAGTAAAATTCTCCCCAATGTACCAGAGTCGAAGTGCTGTGGCTTATTGACTCTTTGGCAAAGAGACATCGCAACTTTTTTCTATTATTGAGTTTTAACCATTATGGATTGATTATTTGAAATTCTCCCAATATACCTACTAACTTTCTCAAATACTCGTTTTGACTTTGGGGAAGTGAAATTCTCCGGTTTGGGCTGTGGTGGAGTATAATTATAGGCAATGAGTTTTTTGTTAGGACTGCCCCTGTCGTTGAAACTTATGGAATTCTCCCTTATAATGTTTCGCCAGGTTTGAAAAAGTAGAAATTATCCCCGATGTAGCTGAGTCACAATAACGTTTGGACTTGTGGCAAGGGGACATTGTAGCTTTTTTGAACTGTTAGGGCAACTTATGCCTTTGTAGTTATTGGATATGTCTGACAAAAGAAAAATTTTGGCACCAAAACCCAAAACTTATCTTGGAAGAAAACCTTTCCATGCCCATGTGTCCCTTCATTAACGACGTAATTCCATCTTTTCAACTGTCAGGACACTTCCCTAAGTGCCATGTGTCTATTTGAAATGATTGTAGGTGAATTTTCACGTGTGGTGGTGGGAAACTCGAAAGATGGGTTAAAGATTTCAAACATCTATTTGTCAAAACACTTCCCCTTTCTTCATCTTCTTCAAACGTCCGTCAACTTTAGAGAGAGAAACTTTGCCAAAACACCATTGTTGCTAAGCTTTTCTCCTTATTTCTTTCTTCTACAATCATCCTCACTTTCTTGCCATTCCATTATTACTTCTCTGGTGCCTTTTTTAAGATTTTCTTTAATCTTCACTGTCATCTTAAATGGCCTCCTCAAGCAATCAAACTACGCCTGCCACCAATACTCCATCGTCCACCCCTAATTCCACCACCTCTGCTACCACTTCTTTGGCTGCCTCCCTTTAGGACCAACTGTGTTTCTACCGCCGATCCCTTCTATTTGGCAAGGGTGATGATTTTTCTAGGTTTTTCAAACTTCAATTTTCAATGCTAAGTATGATGCCATGACGCTTGGTAATGAAGACGAAACTGCTACTGACTAGGAATTTCTCCCCCTAGAGGGGAGTCTTCGATTTCGTCTTAAACCAGGGGACTTCCCATGGTCCCATATTGACTTCGAAGGGCCTAGAGGCTCTTATGCTCACTTCGCTACCTGGAACTCCCATATGCATAGCACCCATGTTGATACCCTCAACAAAATTGGGCTTCATCGGGCTAAGTGGTTTGGTGAGTTTACTCTGTCGAAGAATAATTCTGACCTTCCAGTCCCGGTTTCTCGCTGGAACGTTACTACTCACACATTTATTGTTGCATGGGGTGAGTTTATAATAACGTTGGAAGACGTGTGTAAGCTTCTGGTCCTTGAGGCAATAGTCCATGAGCCCTATTCTGATGATGCCCTAGATGCCCAAGAGGCGTCTAATCATTTGGAGTTGGACCATATATGCTGAAGGTGCATCAGTTCTTCAAACAAAGACACTTTCACTCCTCTCATCAACTATTTATTCAAGGATCCTTCTAAAAGTAGTTCTTTTGAGGATGCCCTGGTCAAGGTACATCACTGGAACTTGCTTCCTACATCTTTATCATTCTTTCTTATTTTATTTTAATGGGGAAACCTAATGACCAACCTCGAAGGGACCTCATCAAAATATATCCCTCCGTTTGGCTTGGGGTATCAAGCTTCCTCTAGCTGTAATTTCCCTGGGATCACTCTACACATGGCTTAATAAAAATATTTTTGACATGGAACGATCTCTTGGTCATTATAACTTGGCCAACTTTACCAACTATATCCTTCTGACAAGATTCCGTTATGTTCGTTTCCCCTCCATAGTAGCCAAAACCAATCGTCCTCCTTCGAGGGAAGTAATTCTGCCTCCAAGATCCTTTGTTTATCACAAGAGGCAAAGTAGAAAGTGTTTAACTTCTATTATTAATCAACCTGGGTGTTTTATGATGAGGCCTTAAAAAGAGGAGGTCTTCCTCCATGCTTGGGGTTTTTTCAAACATGGAGCAAGAGTGGTATAGGAAACTACTTTAGACCTCATTCTTGAAGACCCTTCGCTAGCTGTGGTCCTTCTATTTTCACCATGGTACCTGCCTTCCTACACTGAGTGAGGATACACTAGTGAGCATTACAAAACTAATCGATACAGCCGTCAATTCGGTTTTTGATCAGGGGCTCCTCACCCAGTTTTCTAATTAACTCACCCCAAAGTATCTTTTAGCAAGGCATGTTCCCTGTTCTCTTCCACTGCTGCATGATGGGTATGTTCTACCATGGCTGGGTGAGTCACCATTCCGAGCATCACGAGGAAAGGGGATGTGACCCCCTATTTGCAATAAAGTACTGGCCGAGACAGCTGGCCCAAATTTTTGAGTTCATCGAGGGGGATACCGTGTATCCCCCAATTCTCTCGTTTTCTGCTCTGGAGATGGGGATGAAAGGTAATTCCGTTCTTGGGATTGAGTTCCTCTAAGTAAAATTCCCAAGGAACCTCCCACTAAGCTTCCTCCACATTGCTTCATGATTCCTGTTGCTACCCAAACCCCAAAAAAGCCCCAACACCCAAACAACCTGCCCCTTTAGGAGGTATTTCTGGTGAAGGGGTTTTAACTGAGGTAGCTTCTGGCAAAGGACCTTCTCAACCACCAGCTAAAAATACAAGGAAAGCTAAGAGTGGCACTTCCTCAAAGTCTATATCTCAAGCTCAACCCCAAACTCCTTTGGAGTCATTTACCATCGCCTATGTTCCTCCTCCCATGTCTACAAAAATGAGTGAGAAGTTAAGAAGGCAAGTTTAGGTTGGGGTGTCACGAATAAATGTTGAGCTTCAATGATGTGCTCCCATCGTTCCTCCTTTTAATATCTTCCACACTATCTTGGTTGATCCAATGTTACCAGGGTCGAAGAGAAAGAGGAGTTCAAAGGTTCCTCAAAGTGCTGGTGCTGTAGGTGCAAGGAATAAGAATGTGGGTACCAAGTCCCAAAGGAAACGAACTCCATATGTGCATCTTCCCTCAGCTCCCTCTGTTGCTTCCTCCTCTCCTCCTTCGCTAGTGGTTATATCCTCCCATTTTCCCTCTGGATTCAAGGTATGTATGTGTGCTATTGTTTTTACTCCCATTTTTTTAAGGCAAGCTGCATCTGTTTTATTCTTAACAACTTTGGTGTAGGAGGTTGAAGAAGAAAGACCCAGCCCCCCTGTGAGCCCTTTCGTGGGGGGGGGGGGGTACATTTTAGTTCCTCCCAGACCAATGTAACTCCTCACCATTCCCCCATGATAGGTCTTACTTAATCCCGCCGTTCGGCCTCACAATGTGCGAAGGATGCTGCTGTGGGGTGTGATTCCATTGAGTCGGTGGGCATCTCTTCTCAACGACAGACAACTCCCCCAGCCCTTTCTAATTATCATCTCATCCTGAGGATCTTCTGTCCATCGTTCCCAAGGTAACATATTATCAATTATTTGTTAGGTCTCACGTCTTTTTTTCTCCTCCATCCCTTTTTCTGTTTAACATGTTGAACTTTAATATGTTGGGATGCCTTAGGATGAAATGGTGTCTTTGGTAGATAGCATTCTTCTTCCCACTCTGCTGATGAGACCCCTAGCTGCAGTTTCCCTCTTTGGTGCCATAACTGAGGTAGGTAACACTTAGAGGTATTTCTCACTTCTTCTGTACTTATTCCCATTTTCTAACACTTAGCTTCATTTTTGTATTTTTCTCCAGATCTTGCCCCACCCTCCTCTCTTGGTGGGCCGTGTATTCCCAAGGCCAGGGTTGAAATTTCTGCCCAGCATAGTGGTTCCTCTTCATCCACTAACATTGGGGTGTTACTTGGAGGTCAAACGTCCTCCTCAGTTAAGGCTCTTATGTTAGCCTTGGTACCTTTTATTAGTGAAGGGGCTTTACCGGTTGTTTAGGCTTCTTTAGTTGGGGGTTCCGTTGAGGCTTCTGAGGAGGTAAGCCTGCCCCTAATAGTTCCCGCCATTATGGCCTCCTTGGTGACTCCCGTTCTTGCTCTAGCCACTGCTGAAGTACTTCGCTAGTTTCACTTCGTTTCCCATTGTTTGTCTTTTATTCTTGACAATATACAATCTAGAAGAGGCTCATTTCCCAAACTTTCAAACATCACCTATAACGGTGACTTAACAATGAAAACACTTGTTAAGTTTTTCGTAAAATCCACCTATAATAGTGACTCAACAACGAAAACACTTGTTAATATTTTTCATAAACTCCACCTATAACGGAGGCTTAATAACGAAAACACTTGTTAAGATTTTTCGCAAACTCCACCTATAACGGTGACTTTACAACGAAAACATTCGTTAAGATCTTTCACAAACTCCACCTATAATGATGACTTAACAATGAAAACACTTGTTAAGATATTTTGCAAACTCCACCTATAACGGTTACTTAAGAATTAAAACACTTGTTAAGATTTTTCGCAAACTCCACCTATAATGGTGACTCAACAACGAAAACACTTGTTTAAGATTTTTCGCAAACTCCACCTATAATGGTGACTCAACAACGAAAACACTTGTTTAAGATTTTTCGCAAACTCCACCTATAATGGTGACTTAACAACGAAAACACTTGTTTAAGATTTTTTCACTTAACTCATTATTTTTTGTACCTGTTCTCAAGTTTCACATGAATCTTTTTCGGCGGGAGAGAAATCTCCACCAGTTCTTTTTCCCATTGCCTCGCTCCATCGGGAACTCGCCATTTCAGCAGATTCTAGTCACGACAACCAAGGTTCCATGATGGGTGCTGCTACTGACAGCGAATCTGGTTGTGAGCTTTCTCTGCCCAACTTAGCTCCTCACGACTATTGCCTCACGACCCTTCAGCGTTCTCCTCAAATGCCTTCTAGTCATCATTTGGTAATTGATCAACTTGCGAGCCACCATCGTTAGACTTTTACTGTGGATTGCCTGTGTTCCAACATATCTGTGATGATTTATAGGCTTCTGAGCATGGCAATCGTTGCTGCTGATATCATCAGTAATCCTACGGTAAATGTTACCAGAACTCTTCTTAACCAATTCTTGGACTATCTGAGGGAGTTGGGTCGAGATGGCTTTCGTTTTGACTGCTTGATTGCGCACTTAAAAACTTTGAAGAGCCAACGACTAGATAGTTAGAGGGAACTGCTGCATAAACATCGAGAGGATCAATGGGCTAAGGAAGGTAAGTTGGTTGAGCTAGCGCCTCTGCTTGAAGCTTCTAACAAGGAGTTGGAGGACTTCGAAGAGGATCTGCATCTGGCGAAGCTGAAATGAGAGAAACTTCTTATCGAGCGTACATAAGAGCAAATGATATTGGAGGTTTCTATTAACGTCCAATAGTCTTGCCTAGCAGCTTCCTCGGGCTTGCGCAGAGATTTTTTCAGTGCTTTAGACCAGTGGTTCCTCTTAGGCCAATAAACTTTTGTATACATTTTCCTTTTTCTTCTTATGTAATTCTTGGGCAGTAGCTCCTAATTTTATAATGCCCCAAAGTTTTTGAATGAATGGAAAAGATATATGTTTTCTCATTCCATTTTCTTTGTGATGTAACTGTTTGCATATATTATGGAGTTATATAATTCTTCCATCTCCACTCGAGTTGCAATAATAGACATAAAAAATAGCTTGTATATTCATAACAACGGCTACATACAACAATGGACTAAACATAATTGCTTACACATGATAGACTTTCAACCACTTATTATTAATCTTGAATGGCTTGTTTTCTTCCATCTTAGAAATTAAGCAATAAACTGAATCGTGATCTTTTTTTATAATGAAAGGTCCCTCCCAATTCCCTGCAAACTTAGCTAGAGTAAGCCCCCTGATGTGTTTCACTACTGCCTTCAAAATGAGGTCTCCCACCATGAACTTCCTTGGTCTCACCAAGCTATCATATGCCCTGGAGAGTTACTTCATATACATTTGAAAGTGATGCATTGCATTATCTGTGTGTTCATCTAATGCTTCCAACTGCACATGCCTATTCTGAGGGAGCATGCTGCTTTGCAAGGTGTATCGAGGAGAAGGAACTTCCAACTCTACCGGTATAATCTCCTCATCCCCATAAACAAGGGAGAATGGAATATACCATGTGGGAATTCTTTTGGTTATTCGATAGGAACTTAATATAGCTGGTATATTGTCATCCCATGATCTTGGAAAATCATCCATCATTTTAGCCAAAACAAAAACCAAGGTTTTATTAGTCGCTTTGGTTTGACCATTTCCCTTTGGGTATGCCACCGTTGAAGTATGATAAGCAATGGAGTACTTATCTGTGAGCATTGTTACTTATGAATTAAGAAAGGGGGTTTCATTATCTCAGAGAATAACCTTTGGAATGCTAAAACTAAAAATTTTGTATTCTCTGATGAAGTTGTTCACCACCCCTACTGTTGCTCTTCTTAGTCGTATCGTTTCATCCCACTTTGTAAACCACTCCATTGCTACTAGTATCCGTATCTTCCCCCTTAAAGAAGGATGTATTACCGCTACTAGGTCAAATGCCCAAGTGTGAAAAGGATAAGGCGTTACTAGGGAATGTAGGTCCACTGATAGGGCACGGATCATGTTTCCATGAAGTTAGCAAGCCTTGCATTTTTGAATGAACTCAGTAGAGTCCTTCTCCATCGTTGACTAATAATAGCCCAATGTCATCAACTATTCATACAACTTGTCCCTTCCTATGTGAGCTAGATTATGCGCTTTTTTGGGGAGCTCTGCTGCTTCTTTCTTCGTGATGCAATGCAATGCCCTGTTGAAGTAACCCCTTTAGTAAAGTTGCCCCTCCTGAACGTAGAATCTTGAGGCCCTTCGCTTAAGTCCCATCACATTAATTTTCTGTGCTGGGATAACTCCATCTTTAATGAAGTCAATATAGGGCTGCCTCCAGTCAGGTTGAGCTTCAATAAAATGACATTCAGCCGCCTCAAAGAATAACTGGCACTTATCGTACTTCCGTTGTAGCTCTGCTGCGTCCTGCTTCATTCTAGGCCAGAAATATCCTTATCTTTGAATTCTCCTTTAAAGAGGTATCTCAGTTGTTTCGAAGTTTCTTTGTGTGTTTTCTTCAACCTCCACTCTGCTTCTTCTGGGATGATGCATCTTAACAACCATCCTCATGCATTTCTAAAATAAATATTTCCCTGATTTGTAAAGTATTCAGCTAATTCCCTCAGCTCTATCGCTCCTTTCCCTGATTCTAATTGTTTTCTAATCTCTCCCCTCCAGTCAAAATAGTCCTCCATCGACATAATTGACTGTACTGCTGAGGGATCTATTCTTCATTGGATCATAATATAGTTGTACCGTCTCACATGACCATCTTCTGAGCAATGGTGGCATAGGCGTTTGGATGGCGGTTCATCATTCGGGGATGTCTCTTGATCTTGGTCCGATGGAACTGGCTGAGAAGCATCTGAATGATCATTCTATATGGTTCCAGGCTCAGGTGTTTCAACGCATATTCTCCATTCACTTGTTGAATTAGCAAGTTTGAATCACCCTTGATGCAAAGTGAATGAATTCCCTTTTGAAGAGCCTCTAGTAACCCAAGTACCAACGCTTCATACTCTGCCTCATTGTTAGAACAAGGGAAATCTAACTTATAGGAAAGACAAATCTCCTCAATTCCTCTTGAAAGAATAACCCCTGCTCCTCCTATCTTTTTTGCCAAGGATCCATCGAACTGCATTGTCCATTCTTCATCGGTTGCATCTACATGGTTGACCTTCTAGTCGTCTCCTGGAATACATTATGTAGGTGGTTCAAATGTCCCATAGGGGAACATTGCCAACAGGTCGGGGTACGCCTGGCTTTTGATCACGCAAGGAACCACACACTTCAAGTTGTATTCTGAGAGGATGAGGAACCACCTAGCTTCCCTACCAATAAATATAATTCTTTTTAGAAAATACTTAATAAGATCACATCTGGTTACAATATGAATTGTAAAATATAGAATATAATGTCTAAGTTTTTGTGCTACAAAGACTACAGATAAATAGTGCCTCTCCAAGTTACTATACCTGACCTCTGACGCATGTACGATTCTACTGAGATATTGGCCTTTCTTATCTATTGAACTCTTGCGCTAATAGAGCTCCAATGGACGTCATGGTGGATGTGAGGTATAGCTGCAATGATATTCTTACATTTAGGGGAACCATGGTCTGTGGTGAAATGAGAAACTTCTTCAGCCTAGTGAGAGACTCCTGGTGAACCTCCTCCCACTTGAATTTTATATTCTTTCGCAAAATATGCATCAACGAGTGTGTCATCTTGGCCAATCTAGGCATGAATTTCCTCAGGTAGGAAACTTTACCGAGGAAACTCTTCAGCTCCTTCACCGTTCTTGGACTTGGCATCTCCAAGATGGCTCGTTGTTTGTCCTGGTCCATTTGTATCCCTTATCGATCAACCACAAAACCTAGAAACTTCCCACTAATTACTCCAAAGATGAATTTTAGTGGGTTCATCTTCAACTTGTACTTTCTGCATCGAGCAAACACCTTCCTCAAATCGCTCATATGGGACTCCTCCTTCCTCGATTTGATGACCAAGTCATCCATAAAAAAATCCATAAAATTTTGAAAGAAGTCATGAAAAATGGCCATCATTGTTCTTTGATAAGTAGCCCCAGCATTTTTTAGTCCAAATGGCATTACTTTGTACATGAAGTTGCCCAACTTGCATCTATTACTACATGGATGTCCTACCATCCCAATCCTATGGCGGTGATACTGGCGGAGACTTTAAATGACCTGGATGCCTAATGAGAAGGTCGTTTTGACTTTCTGAGGGGTAGCCCTATGATGATATTCATGGGGTTGTCTGAAAGATTCTACTTGGTGACTCCTCCGGAATATCCTTTGTCGGTTGTACCCAACCTCTTTTTGCTCCATTTTGTTAGTGTTGGTCTGGATATCGAGAGAGTTGGGAGAAGAGGTTTGTGGAGCATGGGTCTCTAAATCTGTACTGGTCAGTGCCTTGGTTAGGACAACTGCTGCCTATTCTGGAACTGGGAGAATACACGTACGTTCAGCTAGTTGGTCTCAGATGGACCTCTTTCTATTTACCTTAGTGGATTTTGTGCTAATTTGGCTGGGAGCAGGTCGTGCCACCCCGGACACTATATTTCTTTCCAGTAGAAGATCTCACAAAGCGCCTGCACATGCGTCTTGGCTCTTTGTGGGAGAGTCGGCGTCCGTTATCCCATCCTTCTCAATCTGTTGGGTGATTTTGGCATATCCCCGAGGATTATATGAAGTGTTTGTGGAGAAGAGTAGTTAGCATGACGTTGGAAGTGGAGACTGGAGAAAGGTGTCATATTTTATCTAATACTATGGAGGGAGGTGTGGTAGTTTTTTCAAGGCTGGTTCGAGCCTATCGATCCATGGAGCGTCTGCGGCACTCTATTCAGGCAAGGGAGACTTGGGGACCCAAGGATGTAGATGATGACAGAGTGGGCTCCTTTGGTAGCTGTGGGTAGGGCTCTTGGAGCGTTTGTTTTGTAATGGGGAATAAGTTTGAGAATTTATTTGGATTTTTAGGAAGTTAGGGGGAAGGGAGTCATCCGTTCCTTTTCTTATGTAATTTTACCATAATTTCTTTTTAGTGAAATAAATAAGTTTTTGATCATCCAACTATGGCTTTTGTTGAATTTTTTATTTTGAATTATCTATACCGGTCGCTAAGGCATGCATAATCCTTTTGTTCAAGTATATGTTAGAATGAACTGTCATTCTTGGCGATAGGAAAATAATATTTTTTTTGAAAAATAAAGGCAGAGCCCTTCGAAGATAAAAGTATCTTCGCTTGAGTTGGAGAGTTGATCAATAATCGAACGGGGCCTGGGAGCGCCCAATGGACTTCAGATAAATTTTTGAGGGAAAATGGATCGTTCATTTGAACCATAAGGTCGATTTATGCACGCGGTAGATCATTAAAAAGGCTATATAGATCTCTTTGAAGATTTAATAAGCTTTCACTTGGGTGAGAAAATTGACTGATAGTCGAATGGGGCCCGGGAGCGCCTGGTGGCCTGTAAAAATAAACTCGAGGTATCACCTATGATTTATGATGAACGAATGGGTGCTAGGGACCTAATGGGGTGCTTGGGGGGGGGGGTACTAAAATGGGGCGTATACAAAGACTCTTGATGGGACATCTTGGAACAAGTTAAGGTCATCGATTAGACACCACATTGACATTGGGGAGAGAGGGTTTCAAGTCAACTGTGTGAACCTAAGGGAAGAGGATAACCGATTTAGACGGTCTAGTTTAGTTTTGAGGACCTATGTTTGTGTCGGGGATGACCAATTCAGAGGGTCAAGATTGATTCCAAGGACCTAAAGTTGCGAGGATCGAATCTGAGGGTCGAAGTAAATTCTGAGGAATTAAAGTTGTGAGTACTAATTTTAGGGGTTGTGTTGAATTCTAAGGACCTAAAGTTGTTAAGACCGATATTGTGGGTCGAGGTCGATTTTGAGGACCTAAAGTTGTGGGGATCGATTCTATGGGTCAAGGTCAATTATAAGGACCTAAAGTTGTGACGACCTATTCGGAGGGTCGTGTTTGTTTCTGAGGACCTAACGTTATGGGGACCAATTCTTTGGGTCAAGGTCGATTATGAGGACCTAAAGACGTGGGGACCAATTTTGTGGGTCGAGGTAAATTTTAAGGACTTAATGTAGGGGGGACCGATTCTGTGGGTCGAGGTCATTTTTGAGTACCTAAAGGTTTGATGACCTATTTTGAGGGTCAAGGTCAATTTTGAGGACCTAAAGTTGTAAAGACTGATTCTGCGGGTCGAGGTTGATTCTAAGGACCTAAAGTTGTGAGGGTCGATTTTGAGGGTCAAAGTTAATTGTAAGTACCTAAAGCTGTGATGACCTATTTTGAGGGTCGAGGTTAATTCGGAGGACCTAAGGTAGTGAGGACCGGTTTGCTGGTCGAGGTCAATATGAGGACCTAAAGTTATGAGGAGCGATTGTGGGGACCTAAAGCTGTAGCCATGGTATATCTTTCATAGGGAATTTAAATTACCTCGGGGTGCAGGTGAACTTATGGTTCCGCTAGGCGATTGTGTTGTCTTGAAACTCAATTGGGGAAGAACTTTTTATGTATGCGTACCTTTGATTTTTTTGGGCGATGTGTTGTAGTTTGGAGAGAGGATAACTTTGTTATGGAGTACATGAAGTATCTTGATGTAGGTGTACCTTCGGTTCTGGTTGTGTGGTATTGACTCGAGCTTCCGTTGGGGAGTGGTTTCGTTTGAGGTTTCACTGGGGAATGGACTGTCTTGAATTTTCATTGAGGAATGAATACGTTTGTGAGACTTATAGGGGAACTGGGAATGTATTATCTTGAAATTCTAATGGGGAATTCAAGATTCTACTGGGGAAGTTTAGTAGACTTTATATTTCATTGGGGAGTGCCTAGATTCGAGGTTCCGATGGGGAATGCATGAGTTTGAGATGTTGCTGGGGAATGAATAAGTTAGGAATTCGGTTGGGGAGGTATATTAAATTTAGATGCAGATGCGAATGCTGGGATGAGGGTAAAAGATTATTCACGTGAGGGATCTTGACGGTTTATAAAGGGGCTTAGTGCTCCAAAAATGGTTTTCTTAATGAATAAATGTTCCAATATTTTTCTTGTATTTTTATCTCTTGAGTAGATACTGATTCTGTATTGGGTATTGTGGGTGACCTTCTACCCTTGGGGGTGACTCCGCATGACAAAGGTGTTACAGGCCTGTAGGTGCGGATGAGGATGTTACTAGTGCTTAAGTTTGGGTACGTCTAGTACCTAGGAGAGAGGGTGGTGAGGTAGATGAGGTGACACCAAATTCTGGTTCTTTCCCTTTAGGATTTTATTATAGATTAATCGTTGACTGGGGGAACTTGTCTTTGAGCGTATTGCATGCTTGATGTTGTGACATTTCTACTAAAAAGGGACACAAAAAAAAATTAAAAAAAAATATGCATATTTTGTTTGATTATCTTGACTTAGTGTATTACTCTACGTGCACTTTAATTTGCTGTTGAGTTTTTATTTTGAGAAAAAGTAGGAGAAAGTGTTTTTTGGAATTTGTTGAATATGCTTTCGACATGTTTAAGTAGAAGGTGGCCTTGGAGTCTTGGTTCAAAAAGTGCTTCCCTTTGAAGGGATTTATTTTTAGAGTAAGAAAAATGAGTTTTTTGGAATTTTTTGAATAGAGGAAGGCCTTGGCAGTGTGGTTGGTATATGGATGAGGAGATAGAGAACTTGATGGAATGTGGATCTTGTCACCTTCGGTGGAATGTGCTGAATCTGGTGTGTTGGAGAGACAGCACTGATGTTATATTTCCCGTAATTATTGCTTTGGATCAGGCATCGCATTCTACTGCCATGTTGCGTGCTGTGGGGGAGAGATGGTGGGACAATACCCACACTTTCCATATTGGATTCGGGGATATGATTGTTACTCCTATAAATGTTCAGCAGCTGTTGGGAATTGATTGCGAGGATTTTTAGATAATGCACTACTAGAAAACTACCCTTTTATGAGAGTTTTAAAATTCAATTTTATGACCATTTTAATTAAACTGTCATAATAAATATGATTATTTCACAATTATGACCCTTTTTTCATTTAAACAAATAATTATGACCCATGTATATTTATTGGGTCATATTAATATGATATGTTATGACAGTATTATTTTAACTGTCATACAATATATTTAAATTTTATGACCGTTTTATATACATGGTAATATTAAATATAATTTTATAAAATTAATATATTTTTAATAAATTTATTTGATTATTTACGACCCATTTTAAGAAAACATACCGATTGACGCGAAGCATTTTGGAGGGAAAGAGGCGTGCGTAACATAATCTCAAAGATTTTGGGAGATACCCACTTACGATTATCATGGAGTCTTCTCCCTTATCCCACAACCGCACTCCGCATCCCACATCCCACAACCATCGCATCCCACCCTCTTCTTCAAGACAGATCTCACAAATATTCTTCTACCCGCATCCAACCCTCTTCTTCTACTTGCACATCCATTTCTTCGATCGTATGCCATTATGTACATCTATCATCACCCAAGTCGGCTTGAAGAATTTGTTCTACATTTTTTCTATCTCGAGAATCAACTAAATACAGAGGTGGGTAGGTGTTATTGTTGTTACATTTATGTTTTTCTTGAAATTTAATAACTTAGTTTCATTACAATTCCTAACATAATTTATCATACTATGTGGTTGAATTATTAGTTGTTTCTACTCACGGGAGTGCTCGTTGTCGCAACTTTTGAGGCCTCACAATTGTCAGATTTTTATTATTTCTGAAGTCTATTGAGGTAATTTTGAATTCTCATCTGTTACTCATGTTTATTTTTAGGTAACAATATACACATCTATTTTCTACTCATTAATAGCGCCGCGTGATGCTTGTCGACTTATAGTTTTGTTCTACAATGCGACACAGTTAACTTTATAATATACTAGTGTTCGGTTTTTTGCAAAAATAATATACTTCTACTAGATGACATTATATAAGTTAATGATATACATGTTTGAAAGTAGTAAAATTTCCGTGTACTTTTTACACCAAAATTATAAATTACAAAAAGTCTTGACAAAAAAAGAATCAACATTAAATTTATATATAAATAATTCATTAATGTACGAATAGCGAGGCAATTAGAAAATACAAAATTAATATCTAGACACAAATTAATTTTAGGGAGGAATAGAGTATGACATTAATCATGAAAAATTTCAATGCATACAATTCAATAATTGCACTTGAATGACGATGAGTGTTGTTTCCAAATATATAATGATAGAATCTCAAAAGTAATAATATAAGAGTAGACATACCCCAAACATCTCAAACATCATTATTTTTTCTATGTCTGTATGGGGCGTGCGGGGGATTCTTTGTTTTATGTTAATTTTTCATCATCTAATCCACAACTTAACTTGCAACTTATGAAGGAGATAAAAAACTTCATAGATTTTATGCTAATAGATTACTTTTTAAGGGTAAATTTGCAAATACTAAAACCTATAAGCTATTATCTCGATCGAGTTAAAGTTCTTCAATTATCTATTATGTTTGGGACACTTATTTGTTGTCAAAGTAATAGTTAAGGGTTTGTTTGAAAATTTACAATTTACCCTCTACTTATAACTTCAACCGTAGACAGAGATATGCAAAAGAGGAGCTTGCATTTCACTTTGGGTTCTCCCCCCTCCTTTGTGTGTAGTTATATGATTGTGTAGCGTTACTCGTTCTTATAGTTATTTTAGCCGTGTTTGGATGTTCAAAAGTACTAAAAGAGGCCTTAGAAGGGAAAAATTATTTCTTATGAGAATATACAGAGATATCACACTTTTTTTCATTTTTTTATTCTTTTCGTTGTATTTTTTGGGATCCTGACATTGGTATAGGCCTCTTGGGGAAGATATGATGGTCACAAGAGTGCAATGTGTGATGGTTTGTCATTTGTTTGTATAATGGGTGCTACTATTAGGAAATTTAATTTTAGGACATGGATACATGGGTTATTCTTGTTATTCTGAACTTTGTATGTCATACTCGTTCTCTTGAACTTTGGATGTCTGAAATAATTTTGGTGCAGTATTTGTATTTCACGCTTTACTAAATGAACTTGATTGGCTTGTTAATACGAACTTCGTTAACATGTTTTTAAAATAATTTGGCCATATAATCAATTCCATAAAATTTTATTCGGTATATAAATGTTTAAAATCTAAACACAAACATAATCAAGTACTTAATTTTACAACGAATTTTTGTATCTCTTCATCACCGTCTCTCTCCTTTGGATCTAATGGTCCATCAACACACAACAACCAAGCACAATGATCAATTAACGTATAAATATGCAAAGATATTGTTCAATGTTGTTTTCTAAACTGAAAAGAACAGTTCAATTATATGCTGAAAAAATATGTAAAGTTTATCGATACTACTTGATGACAAGTTTAGTTATGATGGACTATGTTATTTATATATTTTAGTTAAATATCAATATTTCCTTATAAGAGAAATTATTAACTCTATCATCATAACTTTCTTTATTTTCTGACTAAATGTACACGAATTTTTAGTTAATATTTCCCTTTATTCATGACAACTTGCATTTTATTGATCTGCCAAGCTGGAAGAGTTTCTATTGTTTTTAATGGGTAGCCTTTTAATACTTAATTAATGTATCACAATATAACTATATGTTATCTCTCTTGGATGTGAGTAGGTGCGCTTTGAGATCACAGTCTATTTGCGATGGATAGATCTTGGATTTCCATGAGTAGATTATGAAATGAATATGAAGAAGGGATTAAGGATTTTTTTAGAGTTGCTGAAGAACATGCAAAGGGGAGTAACTCCATCCCATGCCCATGCCTTAAATGTGGGAATGGATGCAAGTTGAGTCTAAAAGTGGTTAAAAATCATTTATATGCGAATGGTTTTGATAAAACTTATCGTACATGGATATGGCATCGAGAAGTCGCTAAAAGTGTTGCCCCACCTAATGACGACACGTGTGATCCAAACCTTCCATATTATGTGATGGAGACTCCAAAGGATCTTGAAAACACAGTGGAGATGGTTCAAGCTACAGAGGAGGATTTTATGGTGGAACTTAAAAGCTTTGCAAAGTTTCTTGACTATGCTCAGAAGCTTTTATATAGGGGTTGCAAAAAGTTTACTAAATTATCAGCATTGGTAAATCTTTTTAACTTGAAAGCAAGGAGTGGGTGGACCGATACAAGCTTTTCAAAGTTATTAGAATTATTACGAAAAATGCTTCCAAAAGATAATGAATTGCCTATAAATACGAAAAAAGCTGTTAAAAAATTATCGATTTTTGGAATGGGATATGAAAAAATACATGCGTGTCCCAATGATTGCATACTTTACAGGAAAGAGTACGCGGATGCTACTATATGCCCTACATGTGGAACTTCGAGGTATAAGTTAAGGAAGAACACAACTGAGCCAAAGGTGGGTGTGCCTGCAAAAGTGTTGTGGTATTTTGCGCCTATTCCACGGTTTAAGTGGTGGTACCAATCTGTTCAAACATCAAAAGATTTGACATGGCATGTAGATGAAAGAGAAATTGATGGTAAATTGCATCACCCGGCAGATTCTCCAGCATGGGAGTTAGTGGGCGGGAAATGGCCAGAGTTTGGGAAGGAAGCAAGCAACCTTCGGCTAGCACTTTCAGCTGATGGGATCAACTCACATAGTTCTCTTAGCAGTAGGTATAGTTGTTGGCCAGTTATGTTAAGGATCTACAATTTTCATCCTTCGTTGAGTGCAAAGAGAAATTTTGTAATGCTGACAATGTTGATATCTGGCCCACGACAACCAGGCAATGATATTGATGTTTAATTGGAACCATTAATTGAAGATTTAAGAACTTTATGGCGTGAAGATGTAATGACCCCACTTTTATATATAGTTTGTTTTTACACTCTTGTGTTACTTATTATCTTATAAATGTTGCATTATTAGATATGTGGTATTATTGGTTATCAATATAACAAACCCCATTTTTAATTACGAAGAATCAACTGTAAATTGGATCAAATCGAAGTCTTATGACATATCTTAAGGCAAATAATAAGTTTTGGGGTAGAAAATATAATTTTATGAAACTTTAAGGACTAAAATAAAAATATAAAATGGGCCATTTTGTAAATAAAATATTTTCAAGGACCTCTAAGAAATATTCAAAATATATAGTGTGAAATTACCAAAATACCCTTCATGTGTGAAATGACCCTTATACCCTTATCACCTTTCCACCACGTGCTGGTCACTTCCACCTTCCACATGTCATCTGTAGAGAGAGAGATAAAATACTTGTCATCATTTGGTGATATTAACACTGCAAGACCAGTCCGGATCGCGACACCTCAGTGTTGAATCACCCATCCAAAAATCTTAGTCATTTAACACGTGTCAACACCGTAATACATTTGGAAACCTATAAATAGGGCCTTAGGGTTCATTTGAAACTCACACCAATTCCTTGAGAATTATAGTAAGAAAGAGTGATAGAAATCTTGGGAAATATCTTAAGAAGGAGTTCTATAATTTCGAAGAAAGAATTCATTTCGTAGGTATGATTTTATTTAAATGTTATAATGTATTTTTATATTTTTAATTTTGTGTTTTATAGCTTTACTTAGTAGTTATGCTGGTAAAATACACTAAGGCCTTCACTAATCAAAACTTAAAGTTTAGAAGAAATCCAAGTTGATTTTATTTTCATGTAAACTTGTTTGGAATTGTATATACGCTTTTAAAAATGATTTTTTTAAAAGTAATTGCTCGTTATTATGGAATCCCATTTAAGTATTTCCAAAGTCAGGCCCGGTGAAATTCTGTCTAGACGAGATGGTATTTAAGTGGTGCCCCTGTGACCCTCCATCTCTACTGGGAATGAATCCGGAAATGTTCTGTCTAGAGGAGATGGTATTTAAGCGGTGCCCCTGTGACCCTCCATCTCTACTGGGAACTGACTGATTAGGAAGAACTATGAATTGAATCCTTTAATTATGATCAATAAGTTTTAAAAGTTAAGAAAATGTTTTTTTTAGTAATCCTTTGAAACAAGTTACTATTAAAATACAATATGTAGACTGGACCTTATTTAGAACATATACTTAAACCTTTATCGTATTTGTTAGATTAACGTGTGATCGGAGACTCATTATCTATAATTTCGACCTCTATTTTAGGTGAGTACTCTAAGCAATTTCTTGCGCATTTTGATTATATTATATTATGCAAACTATGTATATTTTGTGAAATGCTTTTATTCCCAAAATGCATCTGATACCGATGATTCCGTTGTTTGTTATATGTTTATATCTCTCCATATAAACATCTGATTTGAATTCTAAAAATTTGATTTGGCCTATGGAAACTCTCTTACTATATTGGCCTTGACTACCGGGTGGAAATATTTGGGTGGTACCTTCCCAGCTGGTTTATCGCTGGTGTGCCCTAAACAAGGCGTTGTTCCAGAAATCATGATTATCTGTCTGTGATGTTATCAGGTGGAAACATTTGATAACACTATCTGTTTGGGTATTAGAGTGTACATGGCCACTAAAATTGAATAATTGACGCATGCTCAATTGTTTTATCTGTTCTGTTCTGAACTGTTTATTCTGAATATATATCGTCATTTACTTTATATATATTACTTGAAATTCCTATCTCTATGTATATACCTTCTGTTCTAAATTGAATAGGTATCTATTTTCTGAAAACCTTGGAATATTTGGAGATTGAATCTCATTCGACTTTTAGCTGACGTTGTATAAATAACCATTTTTCAGGAAATAATTAAGTTCGTGGATGGAACGAAAAAGGACTATGTTGAAGATTTCGCTTTTAAAGCTCTTTTTGTTACCTTAAGTAGAAGTTTGTTTAATTAGATAGAGCATGTTTAGCTCTTTGTGTCAAGTTGTAACTCATTGATATTTTAATACAAATGAAGTTCCCTTTAGAAAGCTCTGATGATGTAATTCCTTCCCTTTCAGTATTTTACGATTCATAACCATGTGATTATACTTCCTCTACATATATTTTAAAACAAAAATTTTAAGGCCAGAATATTGGATGCCTTGGTGGCATGTCAAGACACCCGTTCCCTACTATTTTCGGGTTGGGGTCGTGACAGAGGTGGTATCAGAGCATAGGTTATGAACCCGTAGACTACTAAGCAAAGGTTTCGAATGTTATAGATTTTATGTTTCCATCCTTAGGAGATAGTATTAAAAATCTAATTTATGTGATAGCCCTCCCTATGTGTTATATTATTTATAGTTGGTCTTTTAGTTTTCAATATTGATATAGTATAGTAGATCTTACGTTTGGCCATGACTGTAGAAAATGACCAAGAGAAGATCATCAATGGGAACTAGTGATTTGAGTATAGAAGGACTGGAAGGTGCATACAAGGCAATTGAAAGTCTGGCAAAGATTGTGGAGCAGCAGGTGAATAATGGAGTACCAAAGAATCTTGAACTAAGTATATGTACTATTGAACAGTTCAAGAAGTTGAATCCTCCATCTTTTAAAGGTACTCCTAACCCCACCGAGGCAGAAAGTTGGGTGATGCAGATGGAAAAGATACTCGATGTTCTTAAGTGTACCGATGAAGAAAGGGTGTCATTTGCAACATTTATGTTAGAAGGGGAGGCTGAACATTGGTGGAGAATGACTAAGAGAATACACGTGGAAAGGAATACTTACATAGGTTGGAATGATTTCTTAGTAATCTTTTATGAGAAATATTTTTCGAAAACGGTGAAAGACGAAATGGAAGCTGACTTCATGAGTCTGGTGCAAGGGAATATGACGGTTAGTCAATATGAGGCAAAGTTTACTGAGTTATCCCGTTTTGCACGTCATGTTGTAGCAACTGATGTTTTAAGAGCGAAGAAGTTTGAGCGTGGGTTAAGGTTGAATATTCGTAGTCTAATTTCCATCATGAAATTAACATCATATATTGATGTCGTGACTAGGGCTACAATAGCTGAGAGGGATGGTGCGGAGTACAATCGAATTAGAGATGGAAAGAGGAAGTTTGGGGAGCAAAAAGTAAAGAACCCGAATAATAGAAATTTCTTTAGGAACACATCCAATGTTGGGGGATCTAGTGATAACAAACAGTATAATAACCAGACATGTCAGCAATGTGGAAACAATCATGGAGGACGACCTTGTTATAAGGATTCAGGAGCTTGTTTTAGATGTGGACAGAAAGGACATCAGATAAAAGACTGCCCAAACCCAGCAAGGATTCCGATAAAACCTTCAAGTGCAAAGAAGGATCAAGATAGACAGGGTAGAGTTTTTGGACTTTCTGATACCCAAGCTTCTAATGCGGTGGTGTCAGGTACGCTTTCTATATGTGCACAGCCTTTTAAAGCTTTGATAGATCCTGGTTCTACCCATTCGTTCATATCTATACATGTACTAAATCGCTTTCATAAATTTCCTGAACCCTTGAATCCTAACTTACATGTTTCTACTCCTTCGGGTGAGTTATTGATGGGTAAATTAGTATACAAGGCTTGCCCCATAGATATTGATAGTCATAAACTATTTGTTGATTTGATAGTTTTAGACATTAAAGATTTTGAAGTCATTTTGGGGATGGATTGGTTAGCATCACATCATGCTAAGGTAGACTGGTTTGAGAAGAGTGTTACTTTCCAAATTCCTCACCAACCAAAATTTAGTTTTGAAGGAACTGGCATCATATCTCCGATGTGTATTATTTCTGTAATGCAAGCCTATAGTTTTCTTAAGAAGGGATGTCAAGGATTTCTTGCAACTGTTATAAGTTTGCAAACAATAGGATCTAGCTTAGAAGATATTCCTATCGCTAAGAAATTTACGGATGTTTTTCCAGATGATTTACCAGGTCTACCTCCTAATAGAGAAATAGAATTTACGATTGACCTTGTTCCTGGAACTATACCAATCTCAAAACCACCATATCGTATGGAACCTTTAGAATTAAGAGAGTTAAAAGTGCAATTAGAAGACCTTTTAAACAAGGGTTTTATCATACCAAGTATATCACCTTGGGGTGCTCCAGTGTTATTTGTGAAAAAAGAAGGATGGGATAATGAGACTATGTATAGATTATCGTGAACTGAATAAGGTATCCATTAAGAATAAATACCCCTTACCTCGTATAGATGACTTGTTTGATCAATTAGAAGGTGCACAAGTATTCTCTAAGATTGACCTTAGGTCAGGCTATCATCAATTGAAGATTAGGGATGATGATATTTCAAAATCAGCTTTTCGTACTAGATATGGTCACTGTGAATTTCTTGTAATGCCATTTGGACTAACTAATGCAGCAGCCGCTTTTATGGATATGATGAATAGGGTGTTTAGGAAATATTTGGATCAGTGTGTGGTTCTTTTCATTGATGGCATCCTTATTTATTCCAAAAGTATCGAAGAACACGAAAAGCATTTAGAGACGGTATTACAGATCCTTAGGAAAGAGAAATTATATGCAAAATTAAAGAAGTGTGAGTTTTGGATGCCTAGTGTTTCTTTTCTAGGACATGTCATATCTAAAGAGGGAGTGTCAGTTGACCCTCAAAAGATTGAGGCTATATTAGATTGGCCCAGACCAACTAATGTGAGTGAGATTCGTAGTTTCCTTGGATTAGCAGGTTATTACCGAAGATTTGTTGAGGGATTTTCTAGAATTACCAAACCTCTATCTAGGTTAACACAAAAGAAGGTAAAATATGAATGGTCTGAGCAAGCCGAGAAAAGTTTTCAAGAACTTAAGAATCGATTAGTAACTGCCCCAATTTTGACTATTCCTTCCGGGACAGGGGGATTTGTGATTTATAGTGATGCTTCAAAAAATGGTTTGGGATGTGTGCTTATGCAAAATGGAAAAGTAGTAGCTTACGCCTCAAGACGGTTGAAAATCCATGAGCAGAATTATCCAACCCATGACCTAGAATTAGCAGCTGTAATTTTTGCTCTTAAGATTTGGAGGCACTATTTGTATGGTGAGACTTGTGAGATTTATACCGATCATAAGAGTTGAAGTATATATTTACTCAGAAAGAGTTGAAAATGAGACAAAGGAGGTGGTTAGAATTGATGAAGGATTATGATGTAAATATTCACTATCACCCGGGAAAAGCTAATGTAGTAGCTGATGCTTTAAGTAGGAAGTCTACACCAAATTCAGCATGTCTTATTACAAGCCAGGAAGTACTATTAAGGGATTTGAGAAGTATGGAAATAGATGTACGTATATAGAGCAAAGGAGGAATAATTGCAAACTTACAAGTACAACCCATGTTGATGGAGAGGATCAAAATTGCACAAGTAAATGACCCACAACTGAAGAAGATTCGAGAAGAAGTCATCGAGGGTAAGAGAACTGAATTTGTGATGCGAGATGATATATTGAGGTTTGGAAATAGAGTGTGTGTGCCATGTGATGCCCAACTAAAGAGGCAAATTTTGGAGGAAAGTCATTACTCAAGATTCACATTTCATCCCGGATGTACAAAAATGTATAGGGATCTTCGAGAAGTATTTTGGTGGAATAACATGAAAAGAGAGATAGCGGAATTTGTATCTCAGTGTTTGGTTTGTCAGCAAGTAAAAGCCGAGCATCAGAGACCATCAGGATTGATACAACCACTGCCTATACCTGAGTGGAAATGGGAACATATCACTATGGATTTTGTGACAGGTTTACCAAGGAGTTCAAGTGGTAATGATTCTATTTGGGTAATTATTGA
The DNA here is from genome assembly GCA_949130495.1 of Sambucus nigra. Lineage (NCBI taxonomy): Eukaryota > Viridiplantae > Streptophyta > Magnoliopsida > Dipsacales > Adoxaceae > Sambucus > Sambucus nigra. Next base: position 731,702,557 of record OX422211.1, read on the forward strand.
TAGGCTAACTAAATCTGCTCATTTTCTTGCCATTAAGATTACCCATTATTTAGAAAAGTTAGCGAAGTTGTATGTGAAGGAAATTATTAGGCTTCATGGAATCCCAATTTCAATTGTTTCTGACCGTGACCCTAGATTTGTGTCTTGCTTCTGGAAAAGCCTATAAGAAGCCATGGGAACAAAATTGAATTTTAGCACTGCTTTTCATCCTCAAACGGATGGACAATCGGAGAGAACTATTCAAACCTTGGAGGATATGCTTAGGGCATGTGCACTTGATTTAAAAGGGAATTGGGATGATCATTTACCATTAGTGGAATTCGCATATAATAATAGCTATCAAGCAAGTATTCAAATGGCTCCGTATGAGGCACTCTACGGTAGAAGGTGTCGTTCCCCTACATGTAGGGTAGAAGTTGGGGAAAGAAAATTGTTGGGACCAGAATTGATTCAGATCACAACAGAGAAGGTGAAATTAATACAAGACCGACTTCGAACCGCTCAAAGCCGTCAAAAGAGTTATGTTGACAATCGACACCAACAGTTAGAATTCCAAAGAGGATATTATGTGTTCTTGCGAGTATCGCCTACAAAGGGAGTACTACGATTTGGGAAGAAAGGGAAATTGATCCCAAGATACATAGGACCTTTTGAAATCCTTGAAAGGATAGGAGCTGTTGCGTATAAAATAGCCTTACCACCGGAACTCTCTAGCGTACATAATGTGTTTCACGTATCAATGATAAAGAAATATGTCCCAGATCCAAAACATATCTTAAGTCATGATCCTCTTCAAGTTAGAGAAGATTTGTCGTACATTGAGCATCCAGTGGAAATTTTGGATCATAAAGATCAAATATTACGAACCAAGGTTATTCCACTAGTTAAAGTATTATGGCGGAATCATTCTATTGAAGAAGCAACGTGGGAGCGGGAAGATGAGATAAAGGAGCGATATCCATACCTTTTTGAAAATTAATGAAAGTAAAGTTTGGGGACCAAACTTTTTATAAGGAGGGTAGGATGTAATGACCCCACTTTTATATATAGTTTGTTTTTACACTCTTGTGTTACTTATTATCTTATAAATGTTGTATTATTAGATATGTGGTATTATTGGTTATCAATATAACAAACCCCATTTTTAATTACGAAGAATCAACTGTAAATTGGATCAAATCGAAGTCTTATGACATATCTTAAGGCAAATAATAAGTTTTGGGGTAGAAAATATAATTTTATGAAACTTTAAGGACTAAAATAAAAATATAAAATGGGCCATTTTGTAAATAAATATATTCAAGGACCTCTAAGAAATATTCAAAATAATTAAGTTCAGAAAATAACCATTTTATATTGAAATAAAAATGGACGTTGTATAAATAACCATTTTTCAGAAAATAATTAAGTTCGTGGATGGAACGAAAAAGGACTATGTTGAAGATTTAGCTTTTAAAGCTCTTTTTGTTACCTTAAGTAGAAGTTTGTTTAATTAGATAGAGCATGTTTAGCTCTTTATGTCAAGTTGTAACTCATTGATATTTTAATACAAATGAAGTTCCCTTTAGAAAGCTCTAATGATGTAATTCCTTCCCTTTCAGTATTTTACGATTCATAACCATGTGATTATACTTCCGCTACATATATTTTAAAATAAAAATTTTAAGGCCAGAATATTGGATGCCTTGGTGGCATGTCAAGACACCCGTTCCCTACTATTTTCGGGTTGGGGTCGTGACAGAAGGTGTTTAGGATTATGATGCTTACCGACAAGAATCTTTTACATTAAAGGCAATGCTTTTGTGGACTATTAATGATTTTCCTCCATATGGGAATTTATGCAGTTGTGCTATAAAGGGATATTATGCATGTCCAATTTGTGCTGAAGAAATCGATTCTATTAGATTAAAAAATTCTAATAAGAATATATATATGTCCCACACAATATTTCTTCCACATGACCATCCATTTCGAAAGCCCAAAAAGGCTTTCAATTTTCAGCAGGAGTTTCGAGTACAACCTAAACCGTTGAGTGGTGAACAAGTATTAAACAAATTGGTGGGGATTAGGGCATCTTGGGGAAAGAAGGTGGGTTTGAAAAAGATGGTCGGTTTGAAAAAGACTGTAAAATCAAAGAGAAAGCGTAGTGAAGACCACGTTCAAGGTAGTGCTTCCTCCAAAGATGATAATGCTAGTTTCGTATGTTGGAAGAAAAAATCCATATTCTTTGAGCTTGAATATTGGAAGCATTTGCTTATTCGACACAACTTGGACGTCATGCACATCGAGAACAATGTTTGCGGCAGCATCATAGGGACCCTGCTTAATATTCCTGGAAAAACAAAAGATGGAGTTAAGAGTCATCTTGATCTTGTAGACATGGGAATCCGAGATGAATTGGCACCACAATATAATGGTAAACGCATTTATTTGCCACCATCTTGTTATACATTATCGAGGGAAGAGAAAGTAAGGATTTGTGAAACTTTGCGACGACTTAAGGTCCCTGATGGGTACTCTTCGAATTTTGCGAATCTTGTTTCCATGGAAGAATTGAAACTATTTGGTCTTAAGTCCCATGATTGTCACATACTAATGCAACAAATACTTCCCGTTGTAATACGATCTGTATTACCAAAGCATGTGAGATTTACGATTATTAGAATTTGCTTCTTCTTTAATGCTATTTGTGAAGAAGTAGTGGACGTGCCAAAATTAAAAGAAATTAAGAACGATATTGTGATAACTCTGTGTTTGCTGGAAAAATACTTCCCTCCCACATTCTTTGACATCATGGTGCATTTAATGGTACATCTTGTTAGAGAGGTTGAAATTTGTGGTCCAATTTTTTCACGATGGATGTACCCTTTTGAAAGGTAAGTTCGTGCTTATAATTATGAAATTAATCAATAACATCTAAATTAGTTAGTACGATTAAATTTTTTTAACATTGATGTAGGAACATGAAAGTGATAAAGGGTCAAATGCACAATAAAAATCGTCCAGAAGGTTGTATTGAGGAACGTTATGTTGAAGAAGAGGAGGTTGAATTTTATTTCGAGTTCTTACAAGGACTCGATGCAGTTGGAGTTCCAATTGGTGAAAATATGAGGACTAGTGATAATGATGATACAATACAAGATGCAAACCAATAGGTTATGGTAATGTCATTGAAGTGGATGAGTCATTATGGGAACAGGCACATCGACATGTGTTGGAAAACACAAATGATGTTCAACCTTATATCGAGTAAATATTATATATTTCATTTTAATAAATATTACTTTCTTGTCTAAGCGTAAGATCTTGATGGTTGACTGAATATTTTTTTTAATAACTAGGGAGCACGTGGAGAGCTTGAGGCAAAAATATTCTCAAAAGCGCAAAAACCAAAAATGGTTACAAGATGAGCACAACAAGACTTTTACTTTGGTTACGTCCAAGGGTATGCTCAATTTATCAAAAGTAAGACTCTAAATAACTCTAATTATTTTAACTAACGCTCTCAAAATTCAGGTTGACGAAATTCAACAAATGGGCAAAAACGTTTCAGATACCTTAAAATGGGTAGCTCGAGGACCACGTCGAGACGTAATAAAATTTCCCTATTATGTTATTAATGGATGTCATTATAATATAAGGGAACGTGATGCTGATCGAGTCAACCAAAATAGTGGAGTGAGCACTGTTGACACAACGATGCAGGTTTCTAGTGCTAAAGATAAGAATCCAGTGGTTTCAAATCTATGCTATTACGGCATCATTACTGAAATTTGGATGCCTGATTATATAACATTTAAGATTCCGGTTTTCAACTGCGATTGGTGTGACAGCAAAAACGGCGTCAAGATTGATGAACTTGGTTTCACATTGGTTGAACTTGGTAGGGTTGGCCCTCAAAATGAGCAATTTATATTAGCTTCTCATGCCAAACAAGTTTTTTATGTACCCGACCAACTCGATCCTAAATGGTCATTGCTTTAGCAACTCCTCAAAGAGTATGTAATATTGATGATAGCGATGAAGACTGCATTTTTGGTTGCATTGGAGATCATGAATCGAGTAGATCATTGCTAAATATTGAGGAAATTGACAACTCACCATCCACGTATGCGAGAACAGATTGTGAGGGGACTTGGGTAGATAATTAGATCAAAATGTAGTTATTTGTGGATGTGTTTGATTAGTTGATTGACTTTATTTTCTAGGAATGCACTTTATGTTTTGACTTTTGGCTAAAAAGATCTTTTAGGCAACATTTGAATCTAAGCCAATGAAACATTTCAATATAATTGAGAGTGTTATTTTCAGAGTTTCAGATATTGGTTAGAGAATGAATTTGAAATGAGGCATAAGAGATTTCAATCAGCAAACTTTAAATATGTTAAAAGTTAATTATTGGCCAGTTTGGTGCAAGAGTTATAATAAGAGATAGGTTAGGAAGGTTTTTATGGGCTAAATCTTATTATAATGACTAAGGTGAAAGCATAGATCTTCAATAATTACGAACTTTTATCTCTCTGTTTAATAATTATGCTGAGATATTTTGTTGCAATGTTCTAAATGTATTCTACACTATGCAAATTCTGGTTTTAGGCTCTCTGTCATTAGAGGAACATGGACGAAATGGAGGGTCACGACATAGATAACTTGGAGCCGTCAGAAGACAATTCGAATGGCACAAGAAAAGGTAGAGGTATTTCTGTTTGTCAACGGATAACCAAAATTAAAGATGGCAAAAGAATTCAACTCGATTACAACATATCTGGGCAGCCCTCTGGTAAAACAAGACTTGATTTTGCGAGTTATAGAGGAGTCATAGTTAATACGATGATTCCAATGCGTTATGGATCTTGGAAGAAAGTGTCAATTCATTTGAAAGAAAATTTATGGATAGCTTTGCAAGTAAGTATTTGATTTCTCCCATGTGTCTAGAACCTTTGTTATTCATTATTTGTATGTACACTCACATTTTTTTGTTCCTTGGTGAAATCGGTTTATCAAAAGTGTGATTTTGCCAGGGCTTTTTGCACTTCCCACGCTAGAAGGCTCTATATCTATTGGCCATGTAACAAACTTTTGGTATGATATCATTACATTAGCTAAACTTTGTAGTTGCAGTTGTCAAATCTACAAGTGTGAAGATTTGGATATCTCCATAATATCCAAATCTTCCCATTCTCATTATAGCAGCAGTTATCAAATCCCCTTTTTTTTCTAAACTTTGTAATTTTTTATAAATCAACTCTGGGCTCCAATAAAGCAATAATCGGACATTTGTGAACTTTTAACATCTTTTTTAGCCTTCTATCTGCTGACTTCTTTACAGTCCCTCTAATGTTCAACTCAATTCCAAAATATTATTGGAATTGGAAAAAAAAACTAAGGCTTCGATGCAACCAGAGCTTACTAAAGAGGAATCCATTTGGTGTAAAAAATCTAGGGTAAAGTGGATTTGTGAAGGGGATTTTAATACCAAAATTTTCCACTCTTTGGCCAAGAAAAAACATTAATAGACTTTCTATTTTCAGATTAAGATATGGCACAGGGGCTTGGTCCTCTGATGTACATGTCATCAAGGGCACTCTGTTTTTTTTAAATACCTTCTCACCTCGGGGGATGAGATTATTTATGTCAATTTTTTGAATATGATTCCACAACTGATTTCAGCACAGTAAAATGAGATGTTTACCGTCTGTCCCACTTTGTAATCCCCAAAGACATACGGAAGCTCATCCAATCATCTCCCCATTGGATTCTCTAATCGTCATTTGACCCCGACGATAAGATTCTTATTGGTGATTTATGCTTGCACGTTCTATTGTGGGAAGACCATTGACTCGTAGTCAATTCTAATCCCATATTCTGCATAAAAATCCCCAAAGATGTGATTTTCAAACCAAGGCCCATTTCTTATCACCAAATCCTTAGGGATAATGCCTCTGCCTCTCTACCCCAAAAAATGTAGCCCCTATGGACCCTCTAAATCTCAAGCCTTGAAATTCCTTTGGTTAACTTTTGTTTTTGTAAATTGTTTCACTACACCAAAACTGGTGATTGGTCACGGCCAAAATCCCTGACCAAAACTGTGGGTCGCGGACTTGGGCCGTGACCATTTTGGGCGTGACCGTTTTCGTGGGTCGCGGCCGAAGTCCGTGACCAAAAAATGGTCACGGCCGAGAGGGGTCACGGCAGATGGTCGCGGACTTGGGCCGTGACCCATACCGTGACGGGTCACGGCCCTCATCCGTGACCCACAACCGTGACAAATTGGTCGCGGACAAAGTCCACGACCCATGTCCGTGACAAAAAAATTAAAAAAAATTTGGTCGCGGCCCTCATCCGTGACCCACAATCGTGACAAATTAGTCACGGCCAAAGTCCGCGACCCAAGTCCGTGACAAAAAAATAAAAAAAAATTGGTCGCGGCCCCCATCCGTGACCCACAATCGTGACAAATTGGTCGCGGCCAAAGTCCGCGACCCATGTCCGTGACAAAAAAATTAAAAAAAAATTGGTCGCGGTCCTCATCCATGACCCACAACCGTGACAAAAAAAAAAAAATGGTCGCGGACTTTGGCCGCGACCATTTTTATGCGTATATATATATATTTTTGTCCAATCCTAAAATTGGGGATCCTGTGAGTGCACTGTCGGTTGCTACGTGTAACGTTGGACGCGTATGAGGTGTTACAAATATTTATTATTGGCAAAACAATAAAAAAAATCACAAATTGCGAAACGAGAACGTTGTAATAAACAAATATATATACAAACTTATAAATATTACACGTCTTAATAATTCACAGACAAAAAAAAATTGGGCAGAGTTACCTCTATTTTCTTGACATTCCAAAACCTGTAAATGTAAAACCTGCTTATTTTAAAGCACGCACGGCCATAAAATTCAACAATCAAATTATAAAAGCCCGCACGGCCATAAAACTAAACAATAAAAGCCCGCACGGCTGTAACACAAAAAAAAATCCTGAATGTCCACAACATATAAAATATCTTATTGCTGTAGACCATTGCCTGCTTCGTTGGTTCCGCGTGCAAAAATCCTACAAATGATGGGATACATAAAAAAAATATCAGTAACCAAGTAGTTTTACAAAAAATTTAATCAAGCTGAAAAACTGCATATATGAGTTAAAATTATCAGTAACCAAGTGGAAATATGCAAATTTCCGTCGTATTCTCAAACAGGGAGTCCCGCGGCTGCGGGGTCAGTTCCTACGAGTTACATTGGTCCCATGGGTGGTGTGGTGCCACCCACGGGGACGTTCGGGGGCTATTTCGAGTTCTCACCCTCTAATGCCATGTTTTTAAGCCTAAGTCTAGAAATATGCAAATTACCATCGTATTCTCAAACGGGAGTCCCACGGTTGCGGGGTCAGTTCCTACGAGTTACATTGGTCCCGTGGGAGGTGTTGGTGCCACCCACAGGGACGTTCGGGGGCTGTTTCTAGTTCTCACCCTCTAACGCCATGTTTTGCTTAAGTCTAGAAATATGCAAATTATCGTCGTATTCTCAAACCGGGAGTCCCGCGACTGCGGGGTCAGTTCCTACCAGTTACATTGGTCATGTGGGTGGTGTTGGTGCCACCCACGGGGACGTTCAGGAGCTGTTTCGAGTTCTCCCCCTGTAACGACATGTTTTTAAGCCTAAGTGTCAAAATATGCAAATTATCGTCGTATTCTCAAACCGGGAGTCCCGCGGCTGCGGGGTCGGTTCCTACGAGGTACATTGGTCCCGTGGGTGGTGTTGTTGCCACCCACGGGGACATTCGGGAGCTGTTTCGAGTTCTCACCCTCTAACGCCATGGTTTTAAGCCTAAGTGTAGAAATATGCAAATTACCGTCGTATTATCAAACCGGTAGTCCCGCGGCTACGGGGTCGGTTCCTACGAGTTACATTGGTCCCGTGGGAGGTGTTGGTGCCACCCACGGGGACGTTCTTGGGCTGTTTCTAGTTCTTACCCTCTAATGCCATGTTTTTCTTAAGTCTATAAATATGCAAATTACCGTTGTATTCTCAAACCGGCAGTCCCGCGGCTATGGGGTCATTTCCTACGAGTTACATTGGTCCCGTGGGAGGTGTTGGTTCCACCCACGGGGACGTTAGTGGGCTATTTCGAGTTTTCACCCTATAATGCCATATTTTTAAGCCTAAGTCTAAAAATATGGAAATTATCGTCATATTCTCAAACCGGGAGTCCCGCGGCTGCGGGGCCAGTTCCTACGAGTTACATTGGTCCCGTGGGAGGTGCTGGTGACACCCATGGGGATGTTCGCGGGCTGTTTTTAGTTCTCACCCTCTAACGCCATGTTTTTAACCGTAAGTCTAGAAATATGAAAATTACCGTCCTATTCTCAAATTGGGAGTCCCGCGGCTGTGGGGTCAGTTCCTACGAGTTACATTGGCCCCGTGGGAGGTGTTAGTGCCACTCACGGGGCCATTAGCGGGCTGTTTCGAGTTTTCACCCTCTAACGCCATGTTTTTAAGCCTATGTCTAAAAATCTACAAATTATCGTCGTATTCTCAAACCGGGAGTCCCGCGGCTACGGGATCAGTTCCTACGAGTTACATTTGTCCCGTGGGTGGTGTTGGTGCCAGTCACGGGGACGTTCGGGGGATGTTTCGAGTTCTCTCCCTCTAATGCCATGTTTTTAAGCCTAAGTCTGAAAACATACAAATTATCTTCGTATTCTCAAACCGGGAGTCCCGTGGCTGCGGGGTTAGTTCCTACGAGTTACATTTGTCCCGTGGAAGGTGTTGGTGACACCCATGGGGACGTTCGGGTGCTGTTTCGAGTTCTCACCCTCTAAGGCCATGCTTTTAAGCCTAAGTGTTAAAATATGCAAATTACCGTCGTAATCTCAAACCGAGAGTCCCGCGGCTGCGGGGTCAGTTCCTACGAGTTACATCGGTCCCGTGGGAGGTGTTGGTGCCTCCCACGGGGACGTTCGGTGGCCGTTTCGAGTTCTCACCCTCTAACTCCATGGTTTTAAGCCTAAGTCTAGAAATATGCAAATTATTATCGTATTCTCAAACCGGGAGTCCTGCGACTGCGGGGTCAGTTCCTACGAGTTACATTGGTCCCGTGGGAGGTGTTGGTGACACCCATGGGGACGTTTGGGGGCTATTTCGAGTTTTAACCCTCTAACGCCATGTTTTTAAGCCTAAGTATAAAAATATGCAAATTACCGTCGTATTCTCAAACAGGGAGTCCCGTGGCTATGGGGTCAGTTCCTACGAGTTACATTGGCTCCGTGGGAGGTGTTGGTGCCACTCACGGGGCCGTTAGCGGGCTATTTCGACTTTTCACCCTCTAATGCCATGTTTTTTAGCCTAAGTCTAAAAATATATAAATTATCGTCGTATTCTCAAACCGGGAGTCCCGCGGCTACGGGGTCAGTTCGTACTTGTTACATTGATCCCGTGGGTGGTGTTGGTGCGACCCACGGGGATTTTCGGGGGCTGTTTCGAGTTCTCACCCTCTAACGCCATGTTTTTAAGCCTAAGTCTAGAAATGTGTAAATTACCGTCGTATTCTCAAACCGACAGTCCCACGGCTACGGGGTCAGTTCCTACGTGTTAAATTGGTCCCGTGCGAGGTGTTGGGACCACCCACGGGGACATTCGGAGGCAGTTTTGACTTTTCACCTTCTAACGCCATGTTTTGCTTAAGTCTAGAAATATGCAAATTACCATCGTATTCTCAAACCAGGAGTCCCGCGGCTGCGGGGGCAGTTCCTACGAGTTACATTGGTCCCGTGGGAGGTGTTGGTGACACCCATGGAGACGTTCGGGGGCTGTTTCGAGTTTTCACCCTCTAACGCCATGTTTTTAAGCCTAAGTGTAAAAATATGAAAATTACCGTCGTATTCTCAAACCGGGAGTCCCGCGGCTGTGGGGTCAGTTCCTACGAGTTACATTGGCCCCGTGGGAGGTGTTGGTGCCACTCACGGGGCCGTTAGCGGGCTGTTTCGAGTTTTCACCCTCTAACGCCATGTTTTTTTGCGTAAGTCTAAAAATATACAAATTATCATCGTATTCTCAAACCGGGAGTCCCGCGGCTGCGGGGTCAGTTCCTACGAGTTACATTGATCCCGTGGGTGGTATTGGTGCCACCCATGGGGATGTTTGGGGGCTGTTTCGAGTTCTCACCCTCTAACGCCATGTTTTTAAGACTAAGTCTAGAAATGTGCAAATTATCGTCGTATTCTCAAACCGACAGTCCCACGGCTACGGGGTCAGTTCCTACGTGTTAAATTGGTCCCGTGGGAGATGTTGGTGCCACCGACGGGGACATTCGGGGGATGTTTTGACTTTTTACCCTCCAATGCCATGTTTTTCTTAATTCTAGAAATATGCAAATTATCATCGTATTCTCAAACCAGGAGTCCCGCGGCTGCGGGGTCAGTTCCTACGAGTTACATTCGTCCCGTGGGTGGTGTTGGTGCCACCCACGGGGACGTTCGTGGTATGTTTCGAGTCCTCACCATCTAACGCCATGTTTTTAAGCCTAAGTCTAAAAATATGCAAATTATCGTCGTATTCTCAAACCGGGAGTCCCGCGGTTGCGGGGTCAGTATTACGAGTTAAATTGGTCCCGTGGGAGGTGTTGGTGCCACCCACGGGGACGTTCGTGGGATGTTTCGAGTCCTCACCATCTAACGCCATGTTTTTAAGCCTAAGTCTAAAAATATGCAAATTATCGTTGTATTCTCAAACCGGGAGTCCTGCGGTTGCGGGGACAGTTCCTACGAGTTACATTGGTCCCGTGGGAGGTGTTGGTGACACCCATGGGGACGTTCGGGGGCTGTTTCGAGTTCTCACCCTCTAACGCCATGTTTTTAAGCCTAAGTGTAGAAATATGCAAATTACCATCGTATTCTCAAACCGGGAGTCTCGCGGTAGAGGGGTTAGTTCCTACGAGTTAAATCGGTCCCGTGGGAGGTGTTGGTGCCTCCCACGGGGATGTTCGGTGGTCGTTTCGAGTTCTCACCCTCTAACACCATGTTTTTAAGCCTAAGTCTAGAAATATGCAAATTATCGTTGTATTCTCAAACTGGGAATCCTGCGGCTGCGGGGTCAGTTCCTACGAGGTACATTGGTCCCGTGGAGGTGTTGGTGACAGCCATGGGGACGTTCGAGGGCTGTTCCGAGTTCTCACCCTCTAACGCCATGTTTTTAAGACTAAGTCTAGAAATGGTCAAATTATCGTCGTATTCTCAAACCGACAGTCCCACGGCTACGGGGTCAGTTCCTACGTGTTAAATTAGTCCCGTGGGAGGTGTTGGTGCCACCGACGGGGACGTTCGGGGGAAGTTTTGACTTTTTACACTCCAATGCCATATTTTTCTTAAGTCTAGAAATATGCAAATTATCGTCGTATTCTCAAACCAGGAGTCCCGCGGCTGCGGGGTCAGTTCCGACGAGTTACATTCGTCCCGTGGGTGGTGTTGGTGCCACCCACGGGGACATTCGTGGGATGTTTCGAGTCCTCACCATCTAACGCCATGTTTTTAAGCCTAAGTCTAAAAATATGCAAATTATCGTCATATTCTCAAACCGGGAGTCCCACGGTTGCGGGGTCAGTACTACGAGTTAAATTGGTCCCGTGGGAGGTGTTGGTGTCACCCACGGGGACGTTCGTGGGATGTTTCGAGTTCTCACCATCTAACGCCATGTTTTTAAGCCTAAGTCTAGAAATATGCAAATTATCGTTGTATTCTCAAACTGGGAGTCCTGCGGCTGCGGGGTCAGTTCCTACGAGTTACATTGGTCCCGTTGAGGTGTTGGTGACAGCCATGGGGACGTTCGAGGGCTGTTCCGAGTTTGCACCCTCTAACGCCATGTTTTTAAGCCTAAGTGTAAAAATTTGCAAATTACCATCGTATTCTCAAACCGGGAGTCCCGCGATTGCGGGGTAAGTTCCTACGAGTTACATTGGTCCCGTGGGAGGTGTTGGTGCCACCCACGGGGACGTTAGCGGGCGGTTTTGAGTTTTCACCCTCTAACGCCATGTTTTTAAGCCTTAGTCTAGAAATATACAAATTACCGTCGTATTCTCAAACCGAGAGTCCCGCGGCTGCGGGGTCTGTTCCTACGAGTTACATTGGTCCCGTGGGTATTGTTGGTGCCACCCACGGGGACATTCGGGGGATGTTTCGAGTTCTCACCCTCTAACGCCATATTTTTAAGACTAAGTCTAGAAATATGCAAATTACCATCGTATTCTCAAACCGGAAGTCTCGCGGCTACGGGGTCAGTTCCTATGAGTTAAATTTGTCCCGTGGGAGGTGTTGGTGCCTCCTACGGGGATGTTTGGTGGCCGTTTTGAATTCTCACCCTCTAACACCATGTTTTTAAGCCTAAGTCTTGAAGTATGCAAATTATCGTCGTATTCTCAAACTGGGAGTCCTGCGGCTGCGGGGTCAGTTCCTACGAGTTACATTGGTCCCGTGGAGGTGTTGGTGACAGCCATGGGGACGTTCGAGGGCTGTTCCGAGTTTTCACCCTCTAACGCCAGGTTTTTAAGCCTACGTGTAAAAATTTGTAAATTACCATTGTATTCTCAAACCGGGAGTCCTGCGGCTGCGGGGTAAGTTCCTACGAGTTACATTGGTCCCGTGGGAGGTGTTGGTGCCGCCCACGGGGACGTTAGCGGGCGGTTTTGAGTTTTCAACCTCTAACGCCATGTTTTTAAGACTTAGTCTAGAAATATATAAATTACCGTCGTATTCTCAAACCGGGAGTCCCGCGGCTGCGGGGTCAGTTCCTACGTGTTACATTGGTCCCGTGGGTGGTGTTGGTGCCACCCACGGGGACATTCGGGGGATGTTTCGAGTTCTCATCCTCTAACGCCATGTTTTTAAGACTAAGTCTAGAAATATGCAAATTACCATCGTATTCTCAAACCGGAAGTCTCGCGGCTACGGGGTCAGTTCCTACGAGTTAAATTTGTCCCGTGGGAGGTGTTGGGGCCACCCACGGGGATGTTCGGGGGTAGTTTCAAGTTTTCACTCTCTAACGCCATGTTTTGCTTAAGTCTAGAAATATGCAAATTACCGTCGTATTCCCAAACCGGGAGTCCTGTGGCTGCGGGGTCAGTTCCTACGAGTTACATTGGTCCAGTGGGTGGTGTTGGTGCCACCCACGGGGACGTTTGTAGGTTGTTTCGATTTCTCACCCTCTAACGCCATGTTTTTAATCCTAAGTGTAGATATATGCAAATTACCGTCGTATTCTCAAATCGACAGTCCCGCGGCTGCGGGGTCAGTTCCTACGAGTTACATTGGTCCCGTGGGAGGTGTTGCTACCACCCACGGGGACGTTAGCGGGTTGTTTAGAGTTTTCACCCTTTAACACCATGTTTTTAAGTCTAAATCTAAAAATATACAAATTATCGTCGTATTCTCCAACCGGGAGTCCCGCGGCTCCGGGGTCAGTTCCTACGAGTTACACTAGTCCCGTGGGAGGTGTTGGTGCCAGCCACGTGGAAGTTCGTGGGCTATTTCTAGTTCTCACCCTCTAACGCCATGTTTCTAAACCTAAGTCTAGAAATATGCAAATTACCATCATTTTCTCAAACCGGGAGTCCCGCGACTGCGGGGTCAGTTCTTACGAGTTACATTGGTCCCGTGGGAGGTGTTTTTTGCTGTCCGTCTAGCATGCATAGCACAAGATTGTTTAGAAATATAAATTGGAGCTATAGCACACTGATACAAAAATGAGTCCCATCCAAATATACAATATATTCCCCAGAAGTATAGTTAGCTTTATTTAAAAAAATCTAACGGAATCCAAAAAAGCCATTCCAGTAAAACTACAATCTTGGTTGAATTAGGAACATAGCCATTCCGCAAATTTCAAATTCGACTCACAACACTAAATTGAATAGTTAGAAGAATAATTATATAAAGACATGACATTTCGCGGACGAATATGAATATGATTAGAGAGAGTACCTAAGGTCCTTTTCGCAGATGGTCCTGCATTTAAACCAGCATTTCCATTGGAATTTTGAAAACAAAAGCATTAAATAAGTAACATTCTTGGAAGAAGAAAAAAACACGAAAGAAAATTATACAAACATCGACTCATCCTCTAGAACTGGCACCAATCTGAGGATACTTCAATATAGTCCAATCAAATACATAGTCAAATTGATAACCTACAAAGTGGGACAAAATCAGATATAAAAGATGAGAATATATAACTACCGAAAGCCTAAATACTCATATAGTACATAAAAAATAAAAATAAAACTCATTTACTTGCTTTAAAAAACTTATAGTTATACTTTCACGAATAAATAAGTCTCGAACAATACCCGATTAAACCCAAGTTATATCAGGAAAGCGAGAGTGGCTAGTCAGTCTCCCACTTTAATAAATCTAAACCGAGCAAATACGCATTTGATATTGCAGGACATGAATTAAAAAAATGCAGAACATTGAATATATGCATATATATGCCCACTTTCAAAATGAATTAGTGAAATTTGACTTTACAAAAATACAGAACATCACTCATCTTTGCGAATAGGCATAATGCTTCAATGATAAGAAATATGTAAGTAAGCAATTTTGAAAACCTTCAAACTTTGAGGTATTTACTCAAACACTTGGGAACTAATTGTAATAAATCATAAAAACAAAAAGTATCATTTGTATAAAACTCGAATTAACCCAACAACACTCAAAACTTTGGCCCCCTACCAAAAATCTTGGATCCTCCACTTGACCTTTAGGCTATCATACTTGAGGTTGAATCCGCACTTTATACGTATATAATCAATCGCAACTTAAAGTTAAAAAACTGAGAAAGATTCTTTATTTAACAGGAGCCCTCCTAATATTAAAGTTTGAGAGTGTCTTGTTTTAAAATTATAGTGTTAAGCAGTAATATTACCAGTTTTTATAACTATTAAATTAAAAAAACAAAAGAAATTGATACGTGCTTGTTTAGAGAGATGGGGGTACTTGAGGAGGGTAAATTTATGGCAAAGAGATCGAGTGCTCGAGCCATCACCCGTGTACACAACGCAATCGAGATCCTATTGTTTAAGAACTCTTCCTGTATGGCACCAAATCAGACTTTCTTCTTGTATGGCTTTCACTGCACACAAAAGAACTCTCTTTCCTCCACCGCCGTCGTTAATGTATGGGTGAAAGAACCCTACCGTCTTCTTTCTATTTCTGAGACTGTTTACAACAATCGAAATGAAAGAAACCCTACA
This sequence comes from Sambucus nigra, assembly GCA_949130495.1. Classification (NCBI taxonomy): domain Eukaryota; kingdom Viridiplantae; phylum Streptophyta; class Magnoliopsida; order Dipsacales; family Adoxaceae; genus Sambucus; species Sambucus nigra. The sequence continues at coordinate 731,717,811 of OX422211.1, forward strand.
GTCCACCACCGCCGTTGTTAGTTGAACCCCACTTGCCATTTAACCAACAATCTGTGTACCCTCTTTTGAAATTACAGTGAAGGTAGAAGAAGGAAAAGTATAACATGATAATACTCAACAAAAATCCCCAAAAAATACAAAAAAAGAACACCAAATTAATCCTTTTACTTAAACATGAAATACCCATTTCTATCAATAAATTTGAAACCTCAGTTCAATAACTCGCAAATTCGATGTCCGGTGGAATAATTTTCTAAAAAATTTAATCCCCATAGAAGTAAAAAAGTGGTTTCTTCTCTTCAAAAAAATATCTATGATAGCCTAATAGGAGCATTACTTTAGAAGTGTAACCAACAATTCGTGGACCCTCTGAATGTTTCCAAAAAATTAATCCCCATAGCAGTAAAAGAGTTGTATACCACTCTTCTTCAAAAATTAATTCGACACAATAGTCAGTTTGTATCCAACATCAAATTAACCAAAAATCTTAAAGTGAAGCAGAGAAATCAAAATAGATTAAATCATAGAAATCATAACATATATACACAACTTTGTTTACTTTGTAGTGAAACAACATATCGTGAGACAGAAATGGGAAAGGAGAGATGAGAATCGATGAAACATCTCACGAGAGAAACAAAGTTACCGACGTTAGTCGTTACCAGAGATGAGAATCGATGAGTCCACCACCGCCATCGTTAGTCGTTACCGCCGGCGGTCTCGACCTTTGGTTCGCCGAAAAAGCCACAGTCCCATCGATAAGGGGTTTTTTGAGCGGGGCTATTTCATTGGGGGAAATGAAAGAAACGAAGGCTACTGAATGAGAAAAGCAATGCAGCGTTTTGTTTTTTTAAGACTGAACTTGGCACGGCTCTCAGCCGTGATCCACCAGAAGAAACACCACCGAAACCAAAAGACCCATCAAACTGCATATGGTCACGGCCCATAGCCGTGACCCCCAATGTGTGTGTTTTGTGCTTCGTCAGGCCTATGGTCACGGCCCAAGTCCGTGACCAATCTGTGACCAAGTTTGGAGGGAATTTTGGCATGAGTTTGGAGCTAAGATGGTCACGACCTGGTCAAGGCCCAATTTCGCGACCACTGTGGTCACGGACTAAGTTCGTGACCACTTCTAGAGCCTCGATAATTTAGTGTGATAATAAATATGGTCTAGCCAAATATTGAGTGGGTCACGGACCAAGTCCGCGACCAACTGGTCGCGGACTTGGGCCGTGACCCACTGGGCGTGACCATTCGCAGGATTTGGTGTAGTGTTGGTTTGTTATGGGCCATTTCTTTCAATCTAAAGTCCCTATCTTTAATAAAGAATAATTATTGGAATAGCATAGTTTCTCTACTTTTCGTTTCCTCGGTATTTGTTTCATATTTGATTTTCTTACTTTACTAAGGAACTTTTGTACCAGTGTGTCTACTGTCATTTCCAGTCCATAAAAGGTCCCTCATTAGTTGTTCCATTTTTGCAATGATCCCTTTGGGAAAAATGAATAGGCTTGACCAATATACCTGTATCCTAAATAAGATAGATTTGATAAGTTGTAACCAACTCACATAGCTTAGGTACCTGTTAGCCCACCCATTAATTCGAGCAGTTATCTTCTCTATCAACCTACTGCAATACTCAGCCTTGAGCCTAGAAGTAATGAGGGGTAGACCCAGGTACATGAAGGGGGGATTGTTGTGAGAGAACCCAAAAAGCTCCTCAATCTCATTGATGACAGCCTCCTCAATACTAGACGAGAATAAGTTACTCTTGTTGGCATTTTGTTTAAGACATGTGACACTACAAAACTCCACCACTGCCTCCTTAATATGTGGGGAGAGTTGAGTCCCTTTATGTTCCATGTAGCCAACCTAATCATTTGAAATGGGGATTTTTGGTTTTACCTTCACATTTAGTATGGCCTCTCCCAATACCAACCTTTTTCTTCTTCTTATTTTTACTACTTTGGTTCTAGTTTTCTTGAGTTTTAGCATTGTTGTATGGTATGTAAACCTCCTAGACCAATATCTCATCAATGGCTATGATCTTCAAAACAAAACCTGTTGGTTTTGTGTTTGCCTCACCTTCATGATCTATAATTTCAATAGAGCTTAAACTGTTAGTGTCAATTATATGCCCCACTTTGGATGATTGTTCCATAGCATTGTAAAGTTTAGTTACATCTCCTCTAATGGTGTCAACTGGGGTATTTATGATAGAGGCTTTCTTTATGAATTGAGTTCATCTATCCTTCTCCTTTATGATAAGTTCTTTAATTTTCTGCCCATCCCCACAGTGTTCTCCATACCTTCATTTATTGGTTCCTTGAGAGCTAGTTTTTGGTGATTTGGGGACATTAGAGGTACTAATGTCTAAAGGTAACACAATGACCATCAGAATGAGGAATCTCTTGATATTCCACACAAACTTTAATCGTTATTCCATCCTCCATAATCAAGTCTATCGATCTTGGATAGGTTTCTCTAGGTTCAATATCTATGCATATCCTAGCATAGTTTTTTGTGGGAAAAGTTATGTGTATTATAGAACAAGTGCCATTTACAATGACAAGAGGGCATACCCCCATGAGGATAGTGCACATGTACAACTAACCAACAAAGGAACGAAACCTAAAAAGGGTATGTCACAGGCGCCACTACCCAATAAAGGACCAAAATGAAAAAGCATCAAAATAGCCGATCACGTCAAAAGATGGAACAAAACAAAGAGGCATAAAAACCCAAAAGGCAACATGGCCCAATCAATGCCCGAAACCAATGGCAAACATACACGACATAAAAAGGTAATTATTCCCAAGTAGGGAAAAACTGATCAAGAATCCCATCAATAATAATCCAGGCTTCACCACTGTCCATACTGAGCGGGCACAACTCGAAAAAAACTCAGCACTAAAAAACCAAATGGTACCATAAGGTACACTCGAGATTCGGCCAAACCAAAGGCTAATGGACCAACACCCAAATTGGGAGAGAATCGAAGAACCATCAACATTCCCATGCCACCCTAGCACTAGCAGCAGTAAAATGTCATAGCAACACAACCATAACAGGACCACTAGTGATCCAATATGTACCAGAATATGAAAGCACAACCACCTCCATGCCAAACCAACAAGCGGTCAACAACCAATGAATGGTCAACCACAAAACCATCAACAACCAAGACTTACACTGTTGCCAGTGCAAGTTAGCAAAGCCTCCATGGTTAATCACCTGACCTTCGAATCTGAAGTAAGAACCCTTCAAGCGACATGGAAGAAGAAGCTAACAATTAGTAGTGTATGTGAGTCCATGCCGAGGTCAGCGTAAATCCAACTAGCTACACCCATCATCCAAACTAGAGCCCAAATCCAATCCCTCACCAAGAGATACCATCGCCTTGTCAAATAACCTGATGTGAAGCGCACTAGGAGAGATAATGGTTGCAAGTAGGTTGCCTATGACAAGGAGAGAAGGGAAGTAAAAATCTTTTGGGTCTCATGATATGTATGTTGGGTATTAGTGTGGATATCCCCCTTTAGATATTTGGGGTCCCCTAATTTCCGTAAGGCTAAAATTTGAAGATTACAAAGTGTTCATTGGCAGAATCATCACTAGAATCAATGCATGTACTTCTAAATTATTGATTTATGCCAGCAGATTATAGCTAGTGAAGACCATCTTATTTTACATTCAGGTGGTCCAGGCTTGTTATCCTCCCCAAGAAGGTCCTCAATTTTATAGATTAACTTCTTAGAGATTACCTCTGGACTAAGACTAAACTCAAGCACACTAGCGCCAAGGTGTCTTGGAAGGATGTTTGCACTCCCAAAGATGAAGGTGGTCTTGACATTAATGATTTAAGGATATGGAATAAATACTCTATGCTTAGACATCTATGGAACCTTTGCAACAAGAAGGATAACCTCTGATTTAAATGGCTCCAACTACAAGATAAAAAATAGAAGTATTTAGGAAATCAAAATACTTATTAATTTTACATGGAGTTGGAGAAAATGTATGAAGCTTAGAGACCTTGGCAGACCCCTAATCAAGTAATTCATTGGTAATGGATTGTCCACCTTTATGTGGCATGATGATTGGCACCCACTTGAACTTCTTCTACCTCTCTTTGGGGAAAGGAAAATATATGATGCTTCCAGTAACTCTATTATCAAATTAGCTAACTTCATACATAGTGGTGCATGGTTCTGGCCTTCTTCCATCACTTGGGAACTTAATGAGATAAAAAACTCCACCCTCCCTCAGATTAATCAGGCATTACCAGATTCCATTACTTGGATACCCGATACTAATGGCATTTACACAGCTTCATCTTCCTTCAAGGCCATTAGTCCTACCTTTGATACTACTAGCTGGAGTAAGATTGTTTGGAACAATTATAACTTCCCAAAATATTCCTTTATCCTTTGGATACTATGTTAAAAATCTATCAACACTAATGATAAGTTACTCATATGGAGAATGATTAATAAAATTTGCAACTTATGAAACTCTGCATAAGAGGGCATCAACCATTTGATGGACACCTGACCTTACTCTAAGGAGCTTTAGAATGAGGTTCTCCTCATGAATTAAATCTACATAGATATGGGGATATGGGAGAATAAGTTGAATGAGGCTACTTCCAACTTCATGGGAAATTATTTCCTAAACAACCTTAAGATTATTACCTTTTCCACTACTGTTTACAACATTTGGATGGAGAGAAATAACAGTAATCATTTTAGTGGCTTTGAATCAGATATTGCACTTATTAACATCATTGAGTTCATGATTAAAAGTAGAGTTTTGAAATTGAAGACGGCCAGAAGACGCTTCACTAGTTGGATGGCATGAATGGGGTCTCCCTGAATCTTCTTTGTATTCTTAGTTAGCGTGTCATGTTATCTTTGTAGCGCCTTAGTGCTTTGATATGCTCATCAACATTTTGTTGTACTTCTCTTAGGTCTTTGGTATGCTGAAGCACCTTAGACTGTATCTTATTTGGATGGGTTACCCTAACTTTGTAATCATTGTTCTTTGTTCTATATATACATTTTACTTACTAAAGAAAAAGGTAGTAACTGGTAGCAACAAATGTTGATCTTCTGATTTTCTCAATAAGGTTCTTCCCCCAAATTTTATTGTGGTCTCATGGATGACATCCTCCCAGTTGGTGACATTAAAAATGAAAGAATTCCTTAATTGAACCTCCTTCTAAATAGATTTGGAGAAATGGCAGTTAAAAAAGAAATGATTGCTATTTTCAATTGCATTGTTAACTAGGACACAAAGGTTGTTGTCCGAGATTCCCCATTATGAGTCTTGTCCTTTGTGGTGATGGCATCATGACAGACAAACCATAGGATGAAAGAACATTTTGGGATATTTCTGTTGTTCCAGACTAATTGATCCCAATCAACAGTAGAAACATGAATACGGATTGAGTTCTAAGATGAAGCAGTAGTGAATCTATTTGGAATGGTTAATTCTTAGCTAATTCTGCCTAGCAGGCTATAAGGTCAGCTTAGTCCTCTTCATTCATGTTCAAATCCATTTGGAATAAAGATCTACCTACTAAAATCTCCATATTTCTTTGGAAATTCTTACATAATACTGTTCCACAGGATTTAAATATTCAAGCAGTGGGTAGTAAGCTCCCCTCAAGGTATAGATTTTGTAATCTTTCTTCTAAAGATATAAATCATCTCCTCATTAATGGTCCTATAGCTAAAGTAGTTTTGGAAATTCTTTGCAAATCTTCTAGGAGTGAAAGTTTCATTCTCCTATATCAATTCGATGCTTGTGTCTTGGTGGTTGAGGAACCCTAAAGAATACTTCATTAAACACCTGCTAGGATTTGTAATCCACAAAGTCAGTCGTGTCAACCTAAACATGGCATGTTCAATTAATATTTTGGGTTAGTGTCAGGTCATATGACACGATTTGTAAAATGGGTCAACTTAAAAGATTTAAGCATAAGTATTTTGTGAAACCCACATTTATCTTGTATGCCTTAATTTATTTTCATTTTTAATTCACAGTCTAAATTTGATATGGATTCGAAGACAAAGAAATAAGTACTATCTAATATGTCGTCTCAGTGGAAAAATTTTAAAGGAGAATTGACTAGGCTTTACGCCAGACCATTCAGATATGAACCTGATCAACTCAAGCATCGGCCTAAGATGTATAAAAAATATATTGAACAGGAGGATTGGGAGGAATTCGTAAAAGTGAGAATCTCAAAGGGGTTTGAGGTATATACAAAATGGTTAAAATCATATATTTTTCACAGTTATTTGTATAAGTTTCTCATGCTTATGTATTTATAAGGTGCTAAGCGCGGCACAAGCTGAAAGACGGGGGAAGAATATATATAACCATCGGATGAGTAAGAAAGGCTATTCTGGACTTATCGAAGACCTTGTATGTACTTGTTTTTCTTAGTTGACAAACATTGATATTTATGAATTAAACTACACATTCAAAGTTCACCCAATTTTTACTTATCTAATATGTTAACAAAAAGAGGCATGTGATAAGTTTGATGACGACGATAGGGCTTATCTGTGGAAAAACGGTCGCCAAGCTAAAAATGGGCTATTTGGTGATGAGGCTACTAGGGAAATAGAGGATAAAATTGTGAGTTTCTATTTATGAGTTTGTTTACATAAATATTCCACATCAAATACATCTAATTGAATTATTGTTAATGCTATATATCTTAACTTGATTGATTTTTTTTGCAGGATGTGCTAAACTGTCAGATTAAAGCTGGGAGCTTGGTCACCGAAGGAACCTCAGACGTCCTAACTTTGGCATTAGGGACACCCGAGCATTCGGGTCGTGTTAAGGGTAAAGGGCATGGAGTCACCCCCATAACCTTTTTTAACCTCACTAAGCGAGGATCAAAGAAGCATATTAGTAAGTTGGAGTCTAAGCTGCATGCGAAAAGAGAAATAGGCAAAGAAAAAGATGTTCGAATGCAAGAATTATTGTCAAAGGTGTCGGAGTACAAGAGGGCAATGACGAAAGTCGGACTGAACATCCTAAAAAGTGGCAATGGATTGCACAAAACAATTTCATCAGATGTAAGTGCATCATGTGATTCGCGTGCCAAGAAGACAAATAAGAAGAAAAATAGCAATGTAAGAAATAAATATTATATATTATTGGTGTTGACTTTTTATTTTTTATATTATATAAATGTTATTTATTTGAGTTTTTATTTTTATTTTTTACGTATAAATAGTTGGAAGATGATGGAAAGAGATCCGCTCACATGACATCTCCGAATCCCACACTTCATAATGGCATGGGCCAACCATGTAAATTGGCATTAAATTCACGTACCAATATTGTCGCTAAGGGTTGTGTTTTTGAGAGGGTTGGGCCAGACGACAAAGTGCACCATAAACATTTGGAAAAAATTACGTGCGAGTGTTTGTGGATACGGTTTACACTCCGGATGCCCCCCTTCCCATACCTTGTGGTGATGAGTTAGTAACAGTTATGAATGCACATAATTCACATGTTGCGTGGCCTAAAGAATTTGTTATAGTAGATGCAGAGGTAAATTTGTGAGCAGTTTTCTTTTATATTAAACAGATACCATTGTTAATATTTTTAACTATTTTATAACCAATGCAAACCAGGAAGAAGATAGAGAAAATGGTGTTGAGAGAGGGGCACTTGTGGTATTTGCAAGCATTCTAGATTCAATCATGAAAAGTGATACCGTAAAAATTCCAGTCGAGATTTTTGGAGACGAACTTCGATCAACCTACATTCCTAAACATGAGTTGGTGCATTTTTGTAAAATGGAGGAGCTTGATGCCAGTTGTCTAATCGGCTACATGAGGTGTGAGAGTAAGTTGTTTTCATCTTAATTTTATTTGGATACTCCTTTCTAATATATTTTTATTTTGTTTTTTAGATTCTTGTACGAGAAGTTTCAAAATAATCGGGATTTTGCTATATTTGTTAATCTCAGGGCTGCTCAACAAGAATATTTGAAGAAAAAAATGCATAATTTTAGTAGGAATGCAATGAAAGATGCTAAAGAGAACCAAACATATTTTATGCCAATTAACATAGGGTAAGTTTATTTATTGTCTTAAGTTATAATTATATCAAAACATAGTTGTATCATTTATGTTAACAACTCATTACATTGCAGGTTTCAATTGTCTTTAGTAGTTATCGATTTCTCTTCGAGGAATATATTCTATTTAGATTCTTTACATAGGGCGCCAGATCGAGACTTGAAACTCTTTACAAGAACATGAGTAATGACTTATATATATACCTTTAGTCACATTGTCTTTGTACACATGTTTTTCGTTTTAATCTTTGTCTTGAAGTGAATTTAAAGCATTGGTGGTATCGAAAGGAGGAAGAATTTCAGGTTCAAATTGGGAGAATGTTAAGGTACGATAATATTAATGAATATACATTACTGACTTATATCTTAAATCTTAATATAACTATTATCTTCAACACATCATTCTATAGGGCCCTCTACAACCGGGAAATGTTGAATGTGGGTTTTACATATTGAAGTTCATGAGAGATTTAATGGAGAATCCATCTCAATCTACTAAACTAAAGGTAATAAATATTTTTTTTATAACATTTTGTTTCGTTGCTAATTACTTTTATAAGGAAAAATTGAATACAACTTATGTTATTTGATTTTTTAGATGAAAGAGTTGGCTGAAAAACCAACCTATGAAAATCATGAGATAAAAGAAGTTGAATAAGAGTTCATCGATTTCATTCAAGATTATTTTTAGTGAGCTGCAGTTGTGGACAATTTTGGCCTGTCTTTTCGGGTACCTTTCTTTCTTTTTCAATCTAATTAATTACTTTGTTGATGATGTTGAATGCCCGGGGTGGGCTTTATATTATTGATGGTGAATGCCTATGGTGGGCTTTATATTGTTGATAGTGAATGACCGGACTGGGCTTTATATTGTTGTTGTTGGTTGAATTTGTCACATTCAATTTTGGATTATTAAAAAAATAAAGGAAACTCTGTCGAAATTTTTATAAAACCTTCCTTATTTATCTCTCGAGTAAATTTTTATAATGTTGTTCTTGTTGTTGATGATGATACTGAATGCCCGAGGTGGGCTTTATATTGTTCTGGTTGGTTAAACATGTCATGCTTAATTTTGGATTATTAAAAAAAGAAAAGAAAATTTTGCCGAAATTTCTATAAAACCTTCCCCTATTTATCTCTTCCATGCCTTAATAAAGAATGAAAGTAAAATTAACTTTAATATTATGAAAATGTTTATTTTTTTATGCTCAATATTATATTAGAATATCATTATTATTTGAGTTATATTCTTTATATGGTGAATCTGTTTTAGTTGTTAATGACTATTTGTTTCCTCCTTTTATTTAGGTATCGACCGGATGTTGCCTATTGCGTATTCGGTGTAGCTGTTGCTAAATTGGGTTTGCACGCTACACGAATAGAACTAATGTTGCAGTTTAATTTGCTAGTTTTTATGTCTATAGTATAGGTCATTTTAGATATCTTTTTATTTTTGAGTTGTCCAGAATTCTATTAGGAGATCGTTGTTGTTTTTTATTTTATTTAATTTCAAATATTAATGACATTTTTTATACTTATGGTTCAGTTATATTGGTACTTGGAATTTGCTACTTTGAGTACGAAAATTTGTGCTTTGAATTGGCAGTTCGTAGTTTTATGCGTAACATGTTTGGGATATTGGAATAGTATAATAGAATTCATCGCAAAAAATGAAAGAAACGAATAACTTTTATGACAGTATGTTTTATGACAGTTTTATGTAAGCTATCATTATAATGATTAAAGTAATCGTACTTTTTATGACCGTTTTATTAATATTCGTCATTTTTCATAGGTTTATAATGATGGTTCAATAAACATGATATTATTGTTAATGACGGTTTGTACGAAAAACTGTCGTAATAGGATGGTTTATCATGACGGTTTTGTCAACACCAATTTTATTAAGACACGCAACATTATTGTTAATGATGGTTTGCGCAAAAAACTGTCGTAATAGGATGGTTTGTTATGACAGTTTTGTCAACACTAATTTATTATGACACACAACATTACGACGATTTTTAAAGCTTCGAAAACCGTCATAAATAACCTTTTATGACCCTTTTCCCCGTCATAAAAATGTCTATTTCTAGTAGTGGTGGTGGATCGCACGTTGAGGGTGACACCGGAGGCGGTGCATGCTGCATTTGGGGGATGTGGGTAATAGAAAAGATCCTGGAGGAAGAGATCGGTCAAAGTTGGTTCACTGCCTTCGACACCATGGAGGGGGTGTAGAGATTTTATCTAGGCTTGTCAGGGCATACCTCTCCATGGAGTGTATTCGGAATATCAACCAGGAGTGGGAGACTTAGGGATCTTCGGGGTAAAAATTGATGGTGAGGCTGGGCATTCGGGAAGTTGAAGGTAGTATGAGTGTAGGTGGGGGTTGTAATGCTGTTGGAAATTTATGAAGATGGGGAGAATTTATCTATTTTATAGTGTAGATTGATAAGGTTTCTGTTTTAAGATGGTTTGGGTCAGTGGAAAGGGGTGGTTTGTTTAACTCCCTTCACTAATACTTCATGTAATATTTTCGTTTTCTTATTTCAAATAAAAAGGATTTGGTTACTTTTGTTATGCCTCTTGATAATCTTTGCATTTGAATTATCTATACTAATCACTATGGCATATATAATGCTTTTGTTCATGTAAATGATAAAATGGACCGTCGTTCTCGTAGGTTAGAAATGAATAGCATTTTTGTGAAAAAGAAAGGAATCGTTCCCATGTATGACGTATGGGTTGCCTACGTACCTCCGAGGGTTTTGAAATTTTTTTGTGACTTTCATTTTGGAAGAAAAATGTTTTTCGAAAGGATCAGGCACCAAGTAGTTCTAGGCAGAGAGAAATGAAGTATTTTTTTATAAGAATAGAAGAGGGATAAGAAGAGTCGTAGCCCGCAGAGATTTTGGACTAAGAGTGGAACTTCTTGAGACGGTCTAGTTTAACTGGACGTGTCATATCTTTTGCATCGAGGTTTATGAGAATAGTGGTTCTGCCTAATAGAATCTTCTTTATTATGTAGGGGCCACTCCAGTTTCGGCTTGAATTTCCCTCTAGTGTCCCAGACGCGTTCTATGATCTCGTTGAGGGAAAGGCCTCCTTCCTAGACACCACGATCCTTACTCTTTGGTTAAATGATCACGCTATCCGGTGATGGTGCCCTTGTATGTGGTATAGATCCTTCAGTCTATTTTCATCCAAGAGTGATAGTTCGTCAAAATGATTCTAATGCCAGTCTTCTTTGCTAACTCTGCTTTCGAGCATGACACGCAAGGAAGGTATTTCTAGTTCAATTGGTAGAACTGTTTCCATTCCGTATACCAGAGAATCAGGGGTAGCCCTAGTGGATTGTCTTACTGAAATGAGGTAGCCCCAGAGGGTGTAAGGGATCCAGTCGGCCCAATTTGTATAACTCTCAATAATTAACGGCTTCGACAGCACTATTGGTGTATGGTCGGTAGGGAAAAGATTTGCGGCTCTGAATCCCATACGCATCGGCCATTTCTATGACCTCGACCTCAATGTGTAACCCATTATCTGATACTAGCTCATTGAGAACCCCATATCAGTAGATTATATTCTTTTTGATAAACTTGGCCACTTTCTTAGCATTAAGCACTGCATAAGACTCAATTTCAACCCATTTGGTAAAGTAATCAATGGAGACTAAGATGAACTCATGACCATTTGATGCTTTGGGTGTGACCTTCCCTATGATGTCAATGCCCTATGTGAAGAATGGTTAGGGAAAAGTTATGTCATACAGCTCTCGAGGAGGCTAGTGTTGTAGGTTGGTAAACTATTTGAATTTCAAACGTCTTTGCGCATAGGTAGTGCAATTTTGAACCATGGTGGTCTACTAGTACCCTTGATGAATGATCTTTTTGTGAAGCATATGACCGTTCATGTGGAGTCCACATTCTTCACTATGTATCTTCCACATTATTTCTTCAATATCAGCCCTTACAATGAAGTACAAATGGGTTTCGTCAAAGTTTCGCTTCAATATTGATTTATCGTAGATGATTTAATGGGCAGCTAATTTGCAAAGGTGTATGGTCTTTCTTATCAACATCTTGGGGATACCTATCATGTTTGAGGAGGCACCAAATGTCATACTACCATAATTCAGCCATGTCGAAATCTTCCTTGGCGATGAGCTCAATGTGTGAGTAGTAGTTATTGTTTGGCATAACTTATTTTAGACTAGAAAATGGGCCATCATTATTCCCTTGGGCTTGTCGATCGTGGAGGCCTAGGTAGAGAAGGAATTATCTCAGTTGTTCTTTGCATGAGGGAGGTTGTGGAAGGTGACATCTTGAAACTAGGAGGCCATCTCTTCTAGGTGGACGTGGAAGGGTAGGAGTTTCTCTTCTTTGAATTTCCATCTTCTAAGGACTTAGTCGATGATGAGGGAAGAGTGTTCATAGACATCTTGGCATTTGATACCTTTCTTGAGGGTGAATTTGATACCTATAGTGCATGCCTCTTACTCGGTCATTTTCTTGGCGCAAGGGAAGTCTAATTTGATGGCGATGGGAGTGTGAGAGTAATTAGGGGCGATAATGAGTATTCTAATATCGTACCCTTTCTTGGTGGTAGCACCATCAAAGAACATTTTCCATTTAAGTCCTTCTTGAGAGGTGCATAGGATATCTTCATCCGAGAATTCAGAGGTTCAAACATCGGTTCCCTTTACAGCATACTTAACCAGGTAGTCAGAGATGGCTCTCCCTTTCTTGGATTTATGCATGACGTACATATTATCGAACTCAACTAGCAACATCAACCATTGGTCCATTTGACTGGATAGGGCAGGCTTATCAAGCAAGTATTTGATAGGATGCATTCGGGATACTAGTCTGATGGGGAAGGTAAGGATGTTGTGCCATAAGTTTTGCATGACCCAAACTAGGGCGACACATTCTTTCTCTAATGCAGTGTAATTGATTTTTTCCTCGACCAATTTTTAACTAGCAAAGTAGATGGCCCTTTCTTTATGAGTTTCTTCAATGTACTAGGCCAACAAAGCCCTTTGTTGTGGTAACTGTTATGGTTAAGTACAAGTGAAGGGGTAGACCTGACTTTAAAGGCATAAATATCGGAGGCCAGGTGAGGTATCACTTTCTTTAGTCAAAGGCTTCCTAATATGACTCATTCCAAACTTTGGTAGAATCCTTCCTGAGGATTTTGAAGATGGGCTCACAGATGGAAGTCAACTGGCTGATGAATCGACTAATATATTGTAATTTACCTAGAAACCCTCGGACTTCCTTCTTCATTTGACGTGGTGGAATCTCAAGTATGTCTTTCATCTTGGAAGGGTCTTCTTGAATTCCCCTCTCACTAGCCATGAATCCCAGGAGCTTTTCTTTTGTGATGTCAAAAACATAATTCCGTGGGATTACCTGCATCTAGTATTACCGCAGTCATTCGAAGAACTTTTCAAGGTCAGGAACGTGACCTTCCTGGGTCGTAAACTTAGTAACCATATCGTCCATATATACTTCAACCTCCTTGTGAATCAGATCATGTAGAGTGGTTGTGGCGGCCCTTTGGTAGGTAGCCCCAGCATTTTTTAGTCTAATTGGCATGACGGTATAGTAGAAGGTTCCCCATGGGGTGATGAATACGGTTTTCTCCAGATGGTCAGGGTGCATCTTGATCTAGTTGTCTATGATGAATCCATTGACAAAGGATTTGAGAGTGTGTCTAGATGTGTTATTCACGATCATATCTAGGTTGGGTAATGGGTAATCCTCCTTCGGGGAACTTTGTTCAAATGTTGATAGTAGATCACATGCAGAATTTTCCTTCTAATTTTGGCACATGGATGACGTTGGCTAGACATGTGGGGTATTCGATTACACAGAGAAAGCATACATTCAATTGCTTGACCACCACATCTTTGCCTTTGAGTGACCATTCGGTGTGCAGTTTCCTTAGATTCTGTTTGACCGACTTGCATTTTGGGAAGGTCTGGATCACATGCTGGGATATTTCGGGATTGATATCTTGTATGTCTCCATAGAACCATGTGAATACATCCACAATTCCTTTCAGTTGTTCTTTGAATTATGCATGATCATGCTTAGTAAGGGCGGACCCTATCCTAATTTCACGTTGTTGGCTACTAGAACTGAGATTGATAATAACAATTTCATCCTCAATAATTTGAACATGATTATGTTGTTTGTTATTCTCCTTATAAAGGTGAATTAAGAATTGTTCATTTTCATAGTCATCATCATCAATGGTTTGATTGGAATCACTACAATTAATGTAAGGCACTTCAAGATACTTGAAATCATCATTTATTTCACTTTTGGGAAAAATAACATTGAGAACCTCAATAAAGGAGGTCTAGGTTACATTGATATTAGAAAAAGGAAAAGTAACAATGGGTGAAGAGATAGGGTAAACAACGGTATTATTCAACGGTATTAGGTTGAATCTCAGCAAGTGGTACTGGTATAGAATTTCGGTTGAGTAGAAGCATGTCAATAACTTTGATAAGAGCGTATGGGTCCAACGGTGTAGCACCTGAGCAGGTCATATAGAGACTCATCCCCAGTGTCTACAAGTTGAATGAGTCTTTAAAATCACTTGCCTCAGATATATCTGTAACTGACATGGCTTTCTCAGTGAGAGGTTGCACTTTGTGCTGGCAGTCTTCGACCCGAGAGTGGTTATCTAGAAAGAAGATCTCTATCCCTGATTTCAATTTTTTATTGACATGGTCATACCATGGTTCAATGAAGCCGTAAAAAGGGAAGTCTTCACTTTTTTTGATAAATTTTCCATTCAGAGAATCTCCTGAAATAGTCTTTTCATCTTTTAAGCCCCTTTTCTACTGTGGTTAGCAAAAACATTGAGTTCTTCGGATGAAGGTTGATAACCCAAGCGACATGGGGGAAAGGCCTATTTCAAGATTATAGGATCAAGTATCCCTTGTTGATATCGCCCCAGCCCCAATGTGGGCATAAAGTGCACATTTTTTAACATTGGAATCATATTGACATTACCATGAGGGCTATATTATGGACGGACTCAATCCTTGAAATAATCTCCAACTAGAAGGGGAAGTGGATCAACTCTAAAACTGGAGAGAAGCATGTCATTCGTCCCATGCTGAATTTTTAATATCGGGTTGCTGGTGATGGAACTTTCTATTCCATCGCCATCCCCCAAAATCGTGACAACTTGTCCTTTTGCGAAGAATTTTAGTTTCTGATGAAGGGAAAAAGATACCCCTGGGTTATTGTGAAGGGAGGGTCGACCAAGTAGAAGGTTGAAGCATGCAGGTATGTCAATGACTTGGAACTCAGTGGAAGGATTGATAGAGCTAACCCCTGTTGTGATTTTTAGGGATCCCATCACTTCTCGACAGGTATTATCATAAGTACACACGGTGGGGAAAGTAGGAGTAAGATCACTAATTTTCAACCCCAAACAATTTAAGGTACAGAGAGGATAAATATTTAATACGGACCCGTTGACAACAATTAAAATTGGGATTGTCTTCCTCAAAACTTCAACAGAGATGTTGAGAGCATAGTTACGACTAGGATCGATCTTTGGAATATTTTCTTTAGAAAATGAGAGAAGTCTGGAAGAGGTCAACTACCCAACCATCTTAACAATTTCTTCAGTAGTGGTGGAAGGAGGGAATGTGGGCCAAGTGAGAAGTTTTATTCGAGCATCCCGATTTATCAAGGAGGATATGAAAAGTATCCATAAGGTGATGTTGGATTGAGTTTTCTTGAGTTGGTCGAGGATTTTGCTCTCTTAAGTGTTCATTTTTGGCATTGGGAGTTCTTCAGCAACTCTTTTCCCTTTATATACCCCTGATGACTGAGGATTCGGATCTATAAAGTGTCTTCCTATTCAGATCATGTGATTTACTGAGGTGGGGAAGAACAACAACCCCGTATCTTAATCTATTTCTGACTAAATGCCTACTTTGTTGATTTCTCCCAACAAATCTTCAAAAGATATCATATCGCACATGCTAACTACTGGAATGACTTTTTCTTGAATCTTCTCATAATTTGAGATGTCAAATTCTTCCCCCCATATAAAGGCGATGATGTATTCTTGCCAAGAGAAGTAAATACATTCAAAAACCTCAATATCTTCCTCATATAAATCTTCCCACTCAATGGGGAAATGCTGGAGTGAGGGGACCAACTACCCTTGGAGATTCAAAGAAGTGGGTAATTCAAAAATGTTGTAGATTTCTCTAGTGTGTTGGAACATGTCGGTCATTATCGGTACCGCATTGCCTAAACTGATCTCTTCGACAGGTACCACCCATTCATCTGATTCCTGAGCCCATTTTTGGGCTTCCATGAACAAATCGCTGAATTTCTAACAATTGATGGTCATCACGCTGAGTAGTTTCAGTCCAAACTCCAGAAGTTAGTTCAAGACAATCGGTAGATCCATGTATTTCCCGTCAGATCGAGTGCGGATGATAATACAGACCTTTGTGAGGAATGTCAAAGCTTGATCAGCAAAGCATGTAGGGTGTAGGATAAAATGGAGGTTTGGGTGAGA
This sequence comes from Sambucus nigra, assembly GCA_949130495.1. NCBI lineage: Eukaryota > Viridiplantae > Streptophyta > Magnoliopsida > Dipsacales > Adoxaceae > Sambucus > Sambucus nigra. Next base: position 731,734,486 of record OX422211.1, read on the forward strand.
TTATAGGGATGATGGGTGTTTTGCTGGGTGTGATCTCATTAGATGGGTCAAATCCAAGATCATTCTCTAGGAAGATGGCATTTGTATGTGCTGGAAGTGGGTTATTGGTGGTATTTAGTTTAGGGTTAACGGGTGGAGCGATGAGACCCCAATCAATTAAGCCTTGAACCACATTTTTAAGGTGGAAGAATTGGTCAGTAGTATAGCTCGTGGATTGATGAAAGTCAGAGTGAGCATCGATCTTGAAGTTCTTGGGAAGTGGATTTGGCAATGGACAGGGGTCCAAGGGTTTGAAGATATTTTGGCTTAACAAGGCATGGTAGACTTTGGACAAGGGAGAATGGAGTTTGGTGTATTCATTTCTAGCAGGATTAGGGAGAATTTCTGGTGCCGAATAAGTATCTAGTTGGGAGATATTATTGATGGTTGAGACTGTAGCACTAATAGGCTTCTAGTACTATCGAGGAATGAGTTATCCGATCACCTTCTTTGGCTCGACTTCTACCTTGGTAGAAATTTCTTCAATTTATACACCCGCTTCTTGAAGGGCTCGAAAGTGTGGATAATATTGTCCTCCCATGGTCGCTTGGATATGAGGCAAGAAATTATTATTGATAATACTGACTTACACCTCCATAAAGGGTTTGTTGGTCATGGTAACAACTTTCTCTCTCCACCTTATGATGAAACTACTGGAAGTTTCCTCAAAGTTTTTATTGAGTAGTTATAGATCACGATGTGAACCTATCTCACTTTATTATACTTGTACTGAGACGTAAATTCTCGGGAGACATCTTCCCAACTACGTACTATGGATTCCTCAAGGGATAGAAACAAACGGAGGGCGCTTTCTTTTCAAGTCTGTTGGAACATGTGGGCAATTATCTCTTTAGAGGAACCAAGGAGTGTCATGGCTCAGTGATAACTTTGAAGGTGCACAATTGGGGGACCTATTTCCCTCGAACTTCTCGATGGATGACATCTTAAAATTATCCGGTAATCTAGCTTGAGGATAGGGAGACATATGGGTATAGTCCGTATAGTTCCCGGATATCTTAACTTGGTAGAACTTCTTAGACAACAGTTTGAGGTCCTCCTTGACCTTTTTCAGTTCTTGTTCCTTGGTATCAACGGGAACTAACAAGTTACCCCTTGGTTGGGTAAGGTTAGACATAGGGAACATAGTTGGAGGTGGCCTATATACAGGCGGGGCATGCGGAGCATGCTGATATTATTTTAGGAACCAGACGGACTCGACAACAGGCGGACCCATGGGATGCAAAAAGAGAACCTGGAGTTCTTTGAGAAGCTAAGCTCGGTGACATTTCATCTCATGGACCTCGATTTGATGGTTGTCAATATTGGCACTGAGTTCAACTAAGACTCTCATCAGATCCGGCTGTACATTCGATACTTGATGGATGTTCTTCATGAAGAGATCATGAAGGTAGATTCCTAACTCAGACAAAGTAGCAGATGAATTGATGGAACTTTGGGGCAGTTTGATGGAAGACTAATGCGACTAGGGAAGAAGGCCAAGAATCGGGTATGCGACCGACCTGAGAGGAAAAATGGTTTGAATTTATTTTTATAGTATTTTTGAGAAAATGAGGGAAAAGTGTTTTAGTATTTTGGAGAAAAGGAGGAAAAATGTTTTTGGTATTTTATTTTTTGAAAAAGAGGAAGGAAAAAGGAGAAGAATCTCAGCATTATTATTAGTTATTTGGTTTCCACTTGTATTAAGTTTACCTAAATGCAAAAAATGTCGGGCGGGACCCGAGCCTGGGAAAATTTGGTTTAAAAATATGTAAATATTTACGCGGAATGCCGACCCAAAATTTCAGTAAAGTTTGGTATAATAACTGACAAACTAAATATGAGTGACCTAGGTTTGACGCTGATATGAGGTTTACGCAATTTTTGGTCTAGTTGTAGGGTTCCCCCCCTTTGGCATTATTTCCACGATATACCTCTTGTCCATGAGGGCAATCATAGGTATGTGTGGGGATAGTACGTGTGAGAGAGAATTTGATATACTCGATGTACGTGAATGAGTTCCCTGCTATATACGTCCCGTCGTGAGTTCGGTCAAGCGATACGATGCGGGGGGAACCATTTGATATACGTTGAAGGTACGACGCCAATGGAAGGTGAGAATCATATCGCTTAGGTTAACTGTGCCTCGCAAGGCCAGGGCCCATTGTGAAGTGACTCTCGAGTATGGGATAAGTTTTGGTCAATATTGCAATGCTCTTGGTGATGTAGTGTCCAAAATGCTTGAGTCTTATTTAGTACAATATGGAAATAATGTCTTTTATATGCATGATGAGGAGTGTTACACTAATGGGGGAGAATGCACAAGTATCATGAAAAGTAAATCTAGCAAGGAGCATGAAGACAATACTAAGCATTGATACATGTAAACGAGTTATATGTGAATATCTACACGTGAGTGTGTGGTAGTGAATTTAAGCATGGATGAACTATAAGTGGTGTGTGAGTGAGAATTGATATATACAAGTGTGACAAGTGTGCTGGTGAATCCTAAGAATGGATATTCTAAGTGGTGTGTGAAGCATGTGGGTGGAAGTGAATCTATGTACAAGTGTAAGTAGTGTGAAGTGTACATGGAGAGTTAGACAAGTGTGTGAAGTGTATCAAGTGAGTGAGAAGTGATATATACATGACGTAGATATACACGAGGTAGACATACACATGAAATAGGTAGAGGAGAAAAGGTAACATAGAGGTAGGTCCATATACACACATGAAAATAAAATAATATCCATGAAAAATTAGAGTCTAGTCCTTAAAAACGTCCATGCCAAAGTCGCCATCCCTCCCAGCACACGTGCACGCGGGGGGTTTGTGCCCTTCCTCGGGGTGCTTCGACTATCGCCGGATGATGATGAGTGGGGATAGGGTGTAGAGATAGAGTTTCCAACCTATTTTGCACAAAACAAGAAGAAAAAATGTTTTTACCTAGAGCGGGCGGCATCAAGGACATATTGATGCTTGCTAAACCAATAACTTCAAGGATTCATGGACTAAGTTACGGAATGGGAAGGTACTAGGCACCCATCCCGCACTTTCGATCTCTCATGGACATGTTTCATTCTTCTCCCATAAACTCCGTGAACTGTGTGCGTGTATCTATAAATGGAGAGTGGAAATACTCGACTCGTGTCATGGATAAAGGCTGAGTGAGGTCATCTTAGGAGTGTTACCAAAAAAATAATCAAAATATAATGCGCATAGTTCTCGAGTCCCTGATCATTATGGAAGAATGATGGCATGTGTTGGACAAAATACGAGGTTATGACATGGGTTACAAATATATGATGTGAAAACAATGTTATGAATGTAAATAGAAGAGGACTCGAATCTTGGTTGAGATGCCTACGTAGCCTATTTTTTCTGGGCATCCTTCAATCCCGCTGCACGAGGTTGAAGTCTTAATAGCCTCATCTCTCTATAGGATAGTATTAAAGCTAAGTTGGAAAAAGAATAGAAGCTCAAATCAGAATATGAATACAATATATGGAAAAAGGTATTAGGAATAATGATACTTACTGACGTGATGTGTCGAGCCACTAAATCAACGACCTTCTCCCGTGGAAGGGAACCCCAGCAGCCTGATACTCCGGAATGGTCCAAGACTTGATCAAACCCCTGGCCGAAATTGGGGTAATAAAAGTTGGAGCACTAGCTCCCGAGGAAGGACCCCTAATATTAGAAAGTCGAGTGCAGCTTCTACAGGTCTTTCTGCAGGACCTCTCCTCAATTTCCTTAAAGGAGCATCTTCAGTCAAAGATGCTGCCTCTTTTCATGCAATAGCAGCACCTTTAGTCAAAGGTGTTGCCTTTTTCGGGACAGACTTTCTTGACAGGTGAAATTGTTCCTTTGGAGGAAGTACCATCCACTTTCTTTGTCCCTTCAACTAGGATATCCCCTTTGCTCTTATTTGCCCCATTAACATCAGGAGCATCCTTGGTGAAGAATGCAGGCATTCTCCTTTTCCTCGTCATCAAATCAGCAATAGATGTAACCAAATCATAGGAAGATTCTTCTATGCTTGCTCGAGGTGTGGGCACTTGGTCAAGATCAATTACCACGGGCAAGAGGATGAGCAACGAAAGAAGAGGAGGTGTTTTTGTATCTCAGCAAACATAAGGAGCAGCTCTAATGTGCTCCCCAGAAATTGACTGGTTCAAGCCCCAGAATATCAAAATATTCGCAAAACTCAAGATACAGGGGGTTAGGAGAAAAAAAAAAGTCGGATTCAGCTATGAAAAGTGAGGGAAACCAGTGTCCCTCAAAAAGAGAAAATAAATCAGATGGAGAAGGAGGTTCTTCTAGAATAACCCAAGAGGGAATTACAAAATCAACTCGAAATTTATCCAAAGATTCGACAAGATAAACCATGATGACTAAAGCAAAGAAAGAAGAAGGAAGAAATGCTTACAGAAAATAGAGAAATCTGCTAAGGCGGACGATGGAAAGAACGATAGTACAAAAACTTAGTAAGACAACACAGAGTTTAGAAATCTGGAAGGAAAAAGTAGATGACGATTCTTTTCCTATCGCTTTTAAATGTCTTGCATCTGGAAGTAGGAAAATAAATGATTACTAGAAAAGACTATTGCATTTTTGGTGGTTTAATGATGAAAAATATGCAAATACCCAAGTAACTGACGCGGATTCAAAATATTTACAAATTTTATTTATTTTGCGCACAAATGATGAGACTAGAAGGTAAAAATCCCAAGTGTTGGAGGTCTGTACGTAATCAAGACGTAAAAAGGTGCTCGAGCAACTTCCAAGTAAAATATTCCACTCTCTCATCTCAAAACTCAACTGTGAAACATTGGGGGCTTCTGTTGATACGAAAATTAGGCAGCTGACGTGGACCAATTATATAAAGACACGTGGCATCTTACATGTCTAATACTTATGCTCACTGAGTTACCCAGCGTTCCGAGCTACATAGCATACCGACCTTCTCAGCGTGTAGAGCACCTGGCTGGGAAGATCAAACGACGATTGCACGCTCAATGAATAACTAATTTAATGAACATTATTATTGTACAAATGTATGTGCCTATTAAACAGCGACATATCTTCTATTCATACTGATGGCCCCAAGGCTATAAATACATTGTAACACCCTCCACAAGGGGGTACATGATCTCTTGTAATCATCATCTAGATTAAAGCAAACATCGGCAATATAATAACAGTGGACGTAGGCCATTTATCATTGGGTTGAACCACTTTAAAAATCTATTGTATTATTTTCTTTATTCCTTTTTATCTGTGATTAATTAATTAGATCGAATCTAGTTTTTTACATCAACAATACTATAACCCAAATTTCGAGAGGGAGAAATATCCAGGGGCTTTTTGGTAATCTCATGACTAGTTATCCATCATAGTTTGTGAGAACCGGGGGTAGGTAAACATTGTGTGAACGTACAGTAACCCCAACTCCGTGAGGGAGAAATATCCTGGGGGTTTTGGTTACTGGGAATCGAGGGCAGGGAGAAAGATATAGTGACTTCGGGAGGGAGAAACATACATGAGCTTCTTGCTCACCTAACGATGGGTTATCCTTCCTGGATTATGGGAATCGTGGGTAGGAATATTAAGTGTGAACAAATGATAACCCAAACTCCGGGAAGGAGAAATCTTGGGGTCTATCTGGTAACCTCATGACTAATTATCCTTCCTGGTTAGTGGGAAATGAGGTTAGGGAGATTACGTAGGAATATAAGGTAACTAAAACTCTGGGAGGGATAGAGATTTAGGGGGCTTCTATTCACCCTGGGATTGGTCATCAATCCAGGTTTGCATCAACTTATAATAGGAATATTAATTGTGAACATATGGTAAAAAAACTTTTGATAGGGCAAAAGTTCTCAGGAGATTTCTAGTCACCTCACGATTGGTTACCCTTCCTAGTTAGTGGGAATTGAGGCTTATGATATTAAGTTTGAACATACGGTAACTCAAACTTCTGAAGGAGAAAGCTCCCAGGCGGTGTCTAGACCCCACAATATGGGTTATGCATAGTGGTTAGAGATTACCAAGGGTAAGGAGATTATGTCAGGACATACGGTAACACCAACTTTGGGGGGGGGGGGGAGCTCTGGGGGTTTATGGTCACCTCACTAATGGTTTTCATTCCTGATTAGAAGGAACCTAGGGTAGGGAGATTAAGTGTCAACACATAGTAACTCAAACTTTTAGAGGGAGAAAAATCCATGGGGGTTTCTTGTCACCTCATGACAATTAATCCTTCATGGTAAGTGGAAACTTATTGTAGAGAAATTAAGTGTGAACATATGGTATCCCAAAATCCAGAGGGAAACAGATTACGATGGGTTTCTAGTTATCGAACGATAGGTTATCCTATGTTGTTGGTGGGAAATGTGGGTAGGGAGATTACTTGTGAACATACAGTAATCTAAACTCCAAGAGGGAGAAAGCTTCGAGTGGTTTCCGTTCACCTCATGCCGATTATCCTCCCAGGTTAGCAAGAATCGATGGTAGGGAGATCAATTGTGAACATACGATAGCCTAAACTCTAGGATGTGAGAAAGGTCTAGGTTGAACTGAGGGTAGGGATATTAAGTGGGAACATATGGTAACCAAAACTCCGGGAGGGAGAAATATCCAGGTGGGTTTTTAGTAACCATGCGACTGGTTATCCTTCTTGGTTAGTGGAAATGAGGGTAGGCAAATTATATGTGAAAATACAGTAATCCAAACTTCGTGAGGGAGAATATTTTTAGGGGTTTCTGATCACCTCACGATTGATTATCCTACCAGGTTAGCGGTAATCGATGATAGGGACATTTAGTGTGAACATACTGTAACGCAAACTCTGAGAGGAAGAATTATACCTACGTTTTCTAGTAATTTGATGACTGGTTATCCTTATTGGTTTACGAGAAATGGGGGTAGGGAGACTAAGTGTGAACATATGGTAACCCCAACTTCGGGAGGGAGAAAGATCTAGGAGGTTTCTGGTTATCCTTCCTGGTAATTGTAAATCGAGGGTAGGGAGATTAATTATACAAAGATGGTAACCCAAACTCCGAGAGGGAGATAGCTCCAAGGGCTTTCTGTTCACCTCATGACTCACTATCCTTCCTCAATTATGCAAATATTGGGTAGGAAGATTAAGTGTGAACACACTATAACCCAAGCTCCAGGAAGGAGAAATCTTAAGGGGTATCTAGTCACCTCACGACTAGTTATCCATCCTGTTTAGTGGGAAATGAGGGTATGGAGATTAAGTATGAACATGAGGTCACTCAAACTCTGGGGGGTAGGGAGATCCAAGCGGTCACTAGTCGCCTCAAGATTGGTTATTCTTCCTGGTTAGTCGCAACTTATGGTAGGTAGATTAACTGTGAACATATGGTCACCCAAATTCCGATTGGGAAAAGGTTCTGAAGGGATTTCTAGTCACCTCACGATTGGTTACCCTTCCTGGTTAGTGGGAATTGAGGGTTAGGATATTAAGTGTGTACATACGGTAACTTAAACTTTGAAGGAGAAAGCTCATGGGGGTGTCTAGTCACCACAAGATAGCTTATGCATCCTGGTTAGCGGTAACCAAGTGTAGGGAAATTAAGTGTAGAGATAGAGTAACCCAAACTTTAGGAGGGAGAAAGCTCTGGGGGGTTTATGGTCACATCACCAGTAGTTATCATTACGGATTAGTGAGAACTAAGTGAAGGGAGATTAAGTGTGAACACATATTAACCCAAACTCTTAGAGGTAGAAAGATCCATGAGGGTTTTTGGTCACCTAACAATTGGTAATCTTTCCTGGTTAGTGGGAACTGAGGGTAGGGATATTATGTGTGAACATACAGTAACCCAAAATCCTAAGGGAAAAATATCATGATGGGTTTTTTGTTACCGAATTATAGATTATACTTCATTGTTAGTGGGAAATGAGGGTAGGGAGATTACGTGTAAACATACAGTAATCCAAACTCCGAGAAGGAGAAAGATTTGATGGGTTTTTGGTCACCTCATATTGATTATCGCCCTGGTTAGCAGGAATCAATAGTAGGGAGATCTATTATGAACATTAGGCAACCTAAACTCGATGAGGGAGAAAGATCCAAGGGTTTTCTGATCACCTCACAACTATTTATCCTTCCAAAATAGTGTGAATCGAGGGTGGGGAGATTAATTATGGACATACTATAACCCAATCTCCGAGAGGAAAAATGCTTTGGGTGAGTTTCTAGTAACCTCATAACTACCCTTCCTTTATTACAGAAACCAAGAATAACGAGATTAAGTGTGAAAACATAGTAACGCAAATTCCAGGAGGGATAAAGCTCAATGGGTTTTTGATGACCACACGTCTAGTTATGCTCCCTACTTAGCGGGAACTTAAGGTAGGGAGACTATGTGTTAACATGCAGTAACCTAAAATCCGGGATGGGGAAAGATACATGGGTTTATATTCACCCCATTTTTAGTTATCCTTCCTTGTAAGCTGGAATCAAGGGTAGCGAGATTAATTATAACCATAAGTTAATGAAAATTCCATGAGGGAGAACACTCTGGGGGCTTCTGGTCACCTCATAGCTGGATAGCCTTCTTGGATTACGGGAACCAAGGGTAATGAGATTAAGTATAAACATATGGTAACCCAAATTCTTCTATGGATGAATATCCACGGGGGTTTCTGTCCAGCTAATGACCGGTTATCCTTCCTGGTTAATGTGAATCAAGGGTTGGGATATTATGTGTGAACATACAGTAACCCCAACTCCAGGAGTGAGAAAGCTGTGGGTAGATTTTTGGTAACCTCACAGCTATTTATCCTTCTTGGTTCGAGAGAAATAAGGGTAGGTAGATTAAGTGTGAACATACGTTAATCCAAACTTAGGGAGGGAGAAAGCTTCGAGAGGTTTCTAGTCACCTCATGACTCATTATCCTCCATTGATATAGGAAAACGATGGTAGGGACATTTAGTGTGAACAAATTGTATCCCAAACTCTGGGAGGAAGTAATATCCAGGGATTTTTTGGTCACCTCATGATTGGTTATCCTTCATGGATAATGGGAATATATGGTAGGGAGATTAATTACGGTCATAATGGAACCCAAACTCCGAGATGGAGAAAGATCAATGTGGCTTTCTGGTAACCTCACAACCGAATATCCTTCCAGGGTTACATGAACCGAGGGTAGGGAGATTAAGTGAGAACCCACGATAATGCAATCCAATGTGTGTCTCAGTTAAATGGATATCAAATTAGAGATAATGAACAATAATGTGATTATAGATATAAGAAGGGGTAAGGATAAGAGGATTAATAATAAGATGTAAGCGTTTCACTCATAACAATGGCCTATTTTCACTGGGTGACTTACTATGATTAGAGTTATCTCCCTGAGTATAATCGTAACTAGGGTTTTAAAAGTACCCTTGTGTTTATGTGCATAGGTTACTGGTTTAGAATCAACTATGTCTCTATTTGAGATTAGCTGGGTGCCTTTCTCCTTGAGAGAGATCCCACTAGTTATAGTAACTTCAATTGAGGGAATAAATGTACTGGGCAGCAGTGGTCTAGTAGGGACATCTTGGGTTAATGGAGCACTCCATAAGTAAATTAAGCGCTTTGCCCATCAAGTAGGGGGGGTTAGAATATGTTCACAATAGGTAAATCTAGATGGAATGTTTCTTGACTAGTCATCAGGGTCCCATGTAACTATTAAGCCTTGTCGTCACCCAGTTAGGAAAATAATGTAGACGAATTTAGTTGTCCAAGCTCATGACTACACCAATTCGGCCTACACTGATCACCTCTAAGTAGCTAAAAGGCCTATGCACAAATAAAGTATAACAAAAAACCCTAAGACTTTATTTACAACTACCAAGTAGTAAGTGAAGTTTTTCATTATCCTCAGCACTAACCACTTTTTATCGATTTTCTGTCTAGTTCTACAACTTGGTCGGCCAAACTGACTGCCTTGAGAAATTGTTTCTAGTACACTCCAATCTTCCACATGTCAATCACCCTCCCAACTCTTCATTTAATCCCCGCGCGTGCAAAGCGTCTGGAAGTGTAAAAGGTGGGTGAATGCAATGGTTTGGTTCATTAAAAAAAAAAGTCCTACTTTTTGAGAGAAAGAGAGAGAGAGATAAAGTTTTGACCGTCTAAATTCCAAATATCAACCCTCGCGTGTTTTCTTCAAGAAATCTAGTCTTATTTTCAAGTATTTTTACCCATCTTTCTCCCATTTTCATTTTCGTATCTTCCATCCCTATTGGGGTGGTCTTGTTTTTCTTTTTATTGGAGATTTATTTCGGTTATTAGTGTTCTTTTATAGAATCTTTTGGATTTTACATTTATCGATGTGACATATTAGTGTGGGTGGAGTAGTTCTTTTTACCACGTTCCCTCTATGAGTGAGTCTTCTAGGATTTGGAGACACATATACGAACTTCACCAAATATACCCTATGGTATTCTTCGAAAGGTTTCCCTCTCCACTGTAAACACTTCACCCAAAAGACAATCCTGAAAACCCTAATTGTATCCCAACATTAGCTTCCTCTGTCTCCTCAGCCCCCAAACCTCCCAGTGTTGAATACAGTACCTCTTGGTTCCATACCCCAGACATCTTCGATAGTGTAAATATTAGGGTAGGAGGTAAGAATTATGCATATACGAGCGATACCACTATTTTCGTAAAACTAACTTTAAAAGATAAAGCCTTATTGTCACAAAAGTCTCCGGCCTCATCTCAATTAGCTGTTTCCCTCACAGCCAAGGGGATGGACTTGGATGGCATTTATGTCCTTTCTTTTGACCTAGAGACTTCGGTCGCTAAGTGGTGTAGGAGTGATATCCAAACTGAAGACTTTGTTGATCTAAGGGCCTTGTACTCCAATCCTGACGAGGTCACTATTAGGATTTATGACATATAGGAGATATCATATGAGAGAAAAAATAGTGATGAGGTATGTTTCCCTATTTGGGATCTCCATATAGGAGTTCGTCTACCACTTGATTCCTCCATTAGGTCTATACTGAAAATCTTTGACATGACCCTCACCCACCTCCCCTAGGAAGTCCAATACTAAGATGGTCCATCTCTCCCACACAAGCAATCACAATTGGAAGACTAAGTATGTCTTCATTTATGGTGCTTGGGAGTTCTCCCCGAATGATACCGAAAGTGGAATAAGCGTACCCAAGGACTAGACCCACTCTGATCTGATTACCAAAGAAGCCCCTTCCTTAGACAAAATATTTATGAACCTGATAAATAAAAATCTTCACTTCCAACTTCCATATATTTTGAGGACATATATACCCCAAAGAGGTTTGGGAGAATGAGTAATTACCTGGCCTTCAACACTATTTACCTTAACACAAACAAGCCTCCCAAATCTATTAAAAGCAAAGAGAGCTCTGCAGAGGAAGAAGTGGTTATAGTAGAGGTCATCCAAGTTGGTGGGGATAGTGAGGCAGAGAAGGAGGTCGAAGACGGTTAGATTTTTTTTATAAGTGTTAGATCATCCTAATAATATCCAAACTTTGTCTATATTCTATATTTCATATTTTTGACCAATCTATTAACCTATTTGTTATTCCTATCTTTCTTTTCAATCTCCATCCCTAACTCTAGTTCATCCTTGATGGCTCCACCAAATTTTTCCTGCAAACGCATGAAGGAGATAAAGCCAAAGCAACTGCAAAACTAGGCTGTAAAAACAACCCCCAAAAATCAAAGGAAGAAGCACGCACTAAATAGTGCAATGCTAATCCACCTCGTATAACAAAGATTGAGGGTGCACGATTTTCCCTTAATAGAGAAAAAATAAAGACGTGGATAAGGCCAAAGGAAAAGTTTTTGAATCCCAACAAGTGTTAAAAATGAGGTCTCTGGAGGAACCTTTTCTCAAGGATCCCAAAGTCTCAAAGCCAAAAACTCGACATTGGTTAAGAAAATAAAACCCTCCTCTCCATATAGGAATTTTTAGCCCTTCAATATGTATCCCTCTATAGATAAAGATGATCTATTAGCAGATTGTGAGTCCATTTTGCTGAATATAACAATACTCATGTTGTCCTGGGCTTTGTGGGTCACCGCCCTAATGTTCGCTTCATGAGGGCTTGGACGTGGATACTTTATGGAATTACACCACCCACAAGGTGTACACTATAAGTTAGCTTAGCTTTCTTATTGTTCTCCTCTTAATCAGATCTCATTCAATTTGATCAATCTCATTCTTCTATTTTTTTAGAGTAACCTAACTGCGACTATCTTGAGAGAGAGGGCAAAATCTATAGAGTGTGCTGAAGACGACCTCAAAGTTGCCAATGATGGTTGATCTAACAAAGACTCAACAACAACTGTAGGAGTGTGATGAGTTCATCATGCACCATGTTAAAGAGCTCAGCAAGTTGGAGTTCGATCTCAAAATCACTCGAGAATGTCTCAAGGCTACCTAGGATGAGCTCGAGACTCTCAAAATTAAGCTTTATTAGGATGTGGGGACTGCATCCAAGTTAGAGTAAAAGGTTATGAAGGATATTTAGGCTTCATAGGAATACATCACTGAGACCATCATTACCATCCTTAAGGGGTATGATGAATTGAAGAAAAGGTTGGCCTAGCACTACCCTGAGTTTGCTGCTATCGTTATGTCATGGGATGGCAATAATGATGAGGCTAAGGCCATGGAATAAGAATAATAGGCTATTGGATGGGCTTATGAGTCTTCTTCAGATGATTATATGTGGATAGTCCAAGTGGTGGAAGGTGGAACTACAATTGGTGGATCAAATGTTATTCCCAACGATACTGCAGATCCAACAATTATAAAAGACGCTAGAGATGCTCGTTAGCCTTGTCTCATTTGTTCTTTATTTTTATGAGTTGTAATTTGAACAGTTTGAAGTTTTTTTGTGAACCTATGTAACTTCACTTTTCTAATTTTCTCAAATAATACCATATAAGAAAGGTATGTGATCGGATCTTGTTGATACATCCTCTCAAAAACATGTTGTTGTGAAGTCAAAGATGTGCATTAGATCAATTGGGTTGGATGAAGCCGACCTGATCTATACAAATAATAATTGGATTAAGACTTTAATAACATTAAAAATACTTTCATACAATGAGTCTTTGTTCGTACATCTTTTATGATTAGAGTTAGAAGATATTAATGATAATATTTTTTGAGGCGTTCTGAATTTCGTGGGGTTTTTAATGGCTCCCCTTCCAGTGTTTCAATACAATAAGTTCCAAGTCTTACTACTTCGGCCACTTGTTACGAACCGTGCCAATTGGCTTCCAACTTGTTAGATTTTTTCATGACTTTTTTCAAGACATAGTCTCCTTCTTTGATTGTACTCGACTTGACCCTTTTGTTATAGAACTTGTCCATGCGTTGTTGATATGCTACTACCCTTAGTGTTACTTCTTCTCTGGCTTCATCTACAAGATCTAAGTCCATCCTTCTCGCAAAATCACTTTTAGGGGAGTCAAAATTTAGGACTCTATAATTGGGCAGACCGAGCTCCACTAGAACCAAGCTTCCTTCCAAAAGTCAGCATGTAGGGGGTCTCTCCTATTACTATTCGTGGTGTTGTTATGTAATCCCACAACACACTCTGTAGTTCATTTATCCCATTTCATTTCACTGCTTCCAGTCTTCTCTCCATTCCATCTAGAAGATATTAGTTGGTGACTTATATTTGTCCGTTGCATTGCGGATGAGCTGATAATGAGTGAAACTTCCCTATTTTGGCTTTTTAGCATTACTTTTAGAATTCGCCGTTGTCAAATTGAGTCCCATGATCAGATATGAAAGCGTGTGGGATTCCATATCTAGTAATCACATTATTCCATATGAGTCGAAAAACTTTCACGTAGGTTATTTCAATAAGGGGTTCAACCTCCAACCATTTGTCAAAGTAGTCTACGACTACAACCAAGTACCTGAATTTTCCCTTGGTCTTTGGTAGAGGGCCGATTAGATCCACACCCCATATAAAAAAAGCCAAGGTGAAGTGATGGGCACTAGTTCGGTGCCAGGTCTCTTGTGCACCACTCCAAACTTCTGGCACGCATCGCATTTCCTTATATAGCCTTCATAATATTTATTCATCATTGGCCAGTAATATCCCTATATGGCTATTATTTTAGCCAACATTCATCCTGCTATGTGAAATCCACATGATCCTTCGTGAATCTCCTTAATAAAATTTTGCACCTCCATGGGGTGTACGATCTCATTGGTAAGACTATGAACCCTCTCTTATATAAGACTCCCTTGTCCATCGCATACTTGGAATCATTATAATGAAATCTTTTTTCTTCTTTTTGATCAGCTAGTAAAATCCCTTCCTCCAAATATTTGATAGATGGATCTATCTATGATGAACCCGTGGTGAGCTTAAGGAGGTTCACTTTTTTAACATCGATGTTACTATGTGCCAATATTTCCACTGGAATAGCTCTCCTGAGTTTGGCTCCAGTGGATGAAGCTAGTCAAGCTAAGGCATTTGCCTTAGTATTCTTATCTCTTGATATCATATTCATCTTGAGTGCTTTGAGCTTGGGGATCAAAACTTTTACTTTATCCAGGTACTTTAGCATATTCCCCTCCTTGGCTTCGTATTCTCCCAATAATTGATTCACTACCGATTGCGGGTCAATGTGGAACTTAATGTACTCGGCTCCCAGTGATACATCTAACTACACTCCAGCAATTGAAGCTTCATATTATGCCTCATTATTCGATGCTTCATATTTAAAATGTAGGGCATATTCTACATCACCTCCATCGAGCGTGTTGACTATTAAACCAACTCCACCACCATTGGCATATGACGACCCATGTACAAACACTTTCCATACTGTAAAATCATCCTTGAAATCTACTTCGGTGAGAGAACCATATTTGAATAGTTTGGGGATAGATTTGATGATATCTATCAGATTGGTCTAAAATGAAGGTTCTTTGAGTTTTCTTTTTTATCATCTCTCGTTTCTTTTATCAGCTCGGTCGGGCTCTAGATCTACTCGACGGGAATTTCTGACATAGTTATTGTGGTTTGATCTTCCTCATAAGTAAACTCTATAATGATATCTTCTACAACTTTCCCCTTGATTGTGGTCCTTGGTTCATAGGAAATTTCATACTCTCCTAGATCTATGGCCCATGCCATTAACCTTCCAGACTTCTCAGGTTTGTGGATGGTTTACCGAAGTGGAAGATTATTGTAGATCATAATAGAGTGAGCTTAGAAATATTGCTTCATCTTTTTGAATGCCACTTTCAGATCTAAGACTAGCTTCTCCATTGCATAATGTCTATCTTCTACTTTAGAAAAAGCGTTACTTGTGTAATATACTAGCTTTTGGGTTCCCTCATCATTCATGATTAAAGTCGAGCTGATGGATGATTCTAATACAACTAAGTATAGATAAAAAAAAAATCCCCTAAGATTGGCCTTGACAATAATTGGGCCATTCCTAGGTATCTTTTCTGCTTTAAAAAGGTCTTCTGGCATTCCTTTTTTCATTCAAAAGAGTTTTTAATGGCTTTGAAGAATGAAAGGCATTTATCCTTGTCTTTGGAGATGAATATGTTCAGAGCTGCTACATGACCCGTCTGTATTTGTACTTCTTTCTTATTTTTTTGTTTGTGGGGGGGGGGGGGGGGGGGGGCTGCATGTATATCAACACCTGAATCTTGTTAGGTTTGGGTTCTATTCCCCTTTGGTTCACAATAAAACTCAAAAACTTTTCCGCGTTGACTCAGAATATGCATTTAATAGGGTCAACTTCATGTCATATTTTCCCAGTTCGTCAAATGTTTGGCTGAGGTCTTTTATATGATCTTCTGCTTCTATTCTTTTGGTTATCATATCATCCATGTAGACTTGAATATTTTTTCCTATTTTATTCTCCAACACTTTGTTCACAAGTCTCTGGTAAGTGGCACATGCATTTTTTAATCCAAAAGGCATTACATTATAACAAAAGGTTCCTCAGCTCCTGATGAAATTCGTCTTCTCTTTATCTTTCGGATTTATTTTGATCTCGTTATAGCCAGAGTACGCATCCGTAAGGACACAAATTTACAATTGAGTCCTTTTGTAGTTTTGTCTCAATTTCGGACAAAAATATTTAAGTCATAGGATAGTGCTCTTGTGTATCCTTCAAACCTATGACAAGTTTGAGTTGAAGACGCTGCGACCTACTTATCAAGAGAACATCATTTCCAAGTTTTAGTGCCACGTTTCACATCATCAACATCATATTTCAAGCCTCCAAAGGTAAGAATGATTTTTTATATTTGTAGGAGACTTGGAATAATTGTTAATGGGAATAATGTTTATTTAAAATAAAGTTTTTGGGCTTAAAATTTAAAAATTACATTCTGATATTTCGTTCGAAATGGTCATTCGAACGAGAATTTTTTTCGAACGAGCTTGCCAATGACTTTTACCATTTTTCCACTGGAACATCGTTAGATGGTCTTTCAAACAAGATTTCGTTTGAATGAAAATCTCATTCGAAAGAGATTTCCGACAGGAAAATAATTTGGCAGTTTTCTCCATGTTCCCACTTCTTTGTTCCCACTAACTCTTCCATATTTATTTAGTGCGCGAATCTCTTTTGAAAAACCAACTTTTGAAATTTTCTAAACATATTTTAGAGACAAACACTTCTTAGTTCAAAAGTTCATTGTTTAGTGTTTTTGTGTAACCATGATCTAATTTCTACAAAAACACTTACACCCATAGTTTAGTCTGATTTATCCAAGTATCTCAACACATATATCTATTGCTCGGATCTTGTTGTTTTGCACCATTGGTACATATCTACCAACAAAAGGATAAGTTTTGGTTTATTTCGACATCCCACAAAGAAGAATACATTTGGTTTTTACTATGGCGTTCTCATACGGTGAAAGGCACCGCGTGTGGTTAACGGGTTCCAAAAGCCTCATTGGTGGATTCCAAGATTTTGGTGGATGCCAGGATTGTCGACTAAGCAAAGGTTGGAAAACGAAGATGCATCAGGGGATTTAAGGGAGTCGAGTCGATTTGAGTAAGTCAATTGTCTTGTACTTGTAAAATTCCGTAATTAGTGGACTTAAGGCTACGGTCGTCCGAGGTTTTTTCGCGTTTTGGGTTTTTCCTCGTACATCGGTGGGTTGTGGGATTGTGAATTTATTTTATCTATTGCAAAAATCACTTAGAACGCATGCTTAGGGAAATAAAGATAAAGTTGGGTTTAATTCGCATTCTTGATTAAAATGGTGCATGCTTAATTATTTGGGTAAATTTAGTTTAAGTTAATTTAATTTGATAATATTCTTGCCTAATTTGTTTAAACATGATAATTAAATTAATTTAGTTTGAGTGAATTTAAAGTGTGTGTGTGTGTGTGTTCACCATAATTCACTTATTAAGGTTTAATTTTAATTTGTTTTAAGAAATTAAAATTTGAAGTTGTGTGTGTTTTGTTGAACCATGTTTTTTCCGCATTAAAGGAAAAAAAATTCTAAGGTATTTTTAAATATTTTTGTTAAATATGGATTTTCTCCCATTTTCAAAATTTCCTATTTTCGATGGTTCTAATTACGCATATTGGAAAACACGTATGCATTTGGCACTTAGGTATATCGATGAGAGCGTTTGGTTGTCAGTTGTTAACGGGTGGTCCATATCCACATATTTGGTCGAAAATGAGCGTGTTCCCAAACCCGCAGATAGATGGAGTGAGAATGAATTTAAACTTGAAAATTTTAATTTTCGAGGATTAAATTCCTTGTTTAGCGCGATCACATCGGATAAATTTCGACGTATCATGTCGTGTGAAACTGCTAAGGAAGCTTGGGATATCATACAACTCACTCACGAAGGAACTAGTGTCAAAAAAGATTCTAAACTATAAAACCTCAGCACTCAATTTGAAACCATCAAAATGAATGAGAAGAAACATTTGATGAATTTTATGCTAGACTTTTCGATATAGTTAATACACCTTTCAATTTGGGAGAGAAAATACCCGACGACCGAATCGTAAAGAAAATTTTAAGGTCCCTACCCGAGAGATTTATCCCTAAAGTGACCGTATTAAATTCTTTACCCACCTTGAACTCTACCAAACTTGAGGAACTAGTGGGTGATTTATAAAACTTATGAACGAGATATTTTCCCCTCCAAAAATGAAAAGAAAATTGATAAGGGAATTGCTTTGAAAGCCCGAAAGGAGGAAAAACAAGTTGTGGTTGATGAGAGCGATAGTGACTCGAAAGATATGGCTATGCTTGCTAGGAATTTTCATAAATTTCTTAAATTTAAAAAAAGATAAATTTAAAAAAGATTTTAAGAAATTTGAAAATTCTAAGCATGACAAAGCCGAAAAGATCCCTAAAACTTTTAATGAAAACCTTAATAGGGACGAGTCTAATAGGTGTTATGGTTGTGAGGGTTATGGGCGTAGGGCTTTTGAATGCCCCACTAAACTAAGGAAAGAAGGTAAACAACCTATTTCATATAATTCTTCCCTTAGTGATAATGATAAGGAAGAGGGACCCGGTTCCCCCATTGAGCGCAACTTTACTGCATTCATGGCTAGCCATGTTAGTGAGTGTGAGATATTGTCCGACGATAACACCTTGAAACATGACATTTCCATGGCCTTTGTTTGTGGAGCTCAAAAAGATGATGGTAGTGAGAGTGGAGAAGAGAGAGACAGAGAGTGAAAGTTATGAGGAGGTTGATGTAACAACCCGGATTTTTTAAATAAGAATTTTTAAATAAATTTTGGAAATCAGAGAAAAATGAAATTTTGAATTTCATAAATTTTATAATTTAAAGTGTTGGTTTTTATAGTTGAAAAATAAATTTTCTAACGGAATTGGATTCGGAATTAAAATGGAGTCTTAATTGAATTTTTATGATATAGAAGATTCCTCATAACATAAATCTCTCTAAGACTCCTCAAAACATAAAACTCTCTAGCAAAAACAAAATATTAAAAAATATTGAACGATCCGATTGAGTTGAATTTTTTTTGTAGCTTCCTCTCATCTTCAGTTAATTCTCTATAAAATTTCATCCAATTCCAATGGTCCGATCGTCCGGAATTAAAAATTTTAGTGTTTGTATCTGATTAGAACTCTTTTCTTAATCAGACTCTTAATCCTTTATATATCAACAAATTTGTGGCTTGGCTTTTCAAATCACTTTTTCTCAAACTTTTCAACCAGAAGAGCTCTCAAATATTGCTCCCTTTCATATACAAACCATAGCCCCAAACTTATTCAAGATTTCAACCTTAAATTAGAAGGCTTATTTTGTGTTTGAGCTAGAACGAGATTTGATTATTTTCACGAGAAGAACGTGATGGTGAGATTAGATTTTGAGGCTAAAATTATGTGATGATTCAAGTTGGTTCTTTTGGGGGGTTTAAGGTTTGGGGTTTTACACAATATGCTCCTTAATCTCATGAGTGTTATTCCCGTTGTTTTCTTGTGATTATTGACTCATATTTGAATTGATAAATTCATTGGAATCTGGAATTTCTGTTGGAATATAATTTTGATTCATGTGGTATTATTATTGTGTTGAGCATGCTGTAATGATATTTTAATATGGCACTGAGGTTGGGCACCCACCAATATTTCTTTTTCCGGATATGCTAAAAAAATGTATAGGCGTGGTACGGTGGTGAGGCCTGGTGACCCGGTTAATGTGTTGTTGAGAAATTATATTGATATAATTGCTTATAAGATTCACATTTGATTTCAATATTCGTATTCATATTGTTACGCTTTATTCACCGCTAATATTTGTTGAGCATCTTTTATGTCGTATTATGTACTTCCCCATATTTTCTTTTTGTGGAAGGTTAGTGCGTATTTTGGGGCGCTATGGAGATTGATTTTAGCGAGGATTATTTTGGGAAATTTTTTAATACAAGTTGAAAAGATTGTATTATTTTGATGTATAGAGCACTAGAGATTTGTATTTATTTTTCGAGTTAGATGTTGTATTTTTAATTCGAGAGACTTGTTGTATTTATTTGAAGAGATTTGAGATTAGTAGTTTCTCTTTTGTTGTTGTGGGTTTTAGATGCTCTATACCTTGTGATTTGTGGATTTGGTTAGTTTTATCGATAGTAGCGCTCCATTCTCTCTCCCCAGGCGGACTGGATATGACAGCTCACGAGAGTGAACTTTAATTTGCATTTAGAGAATTATATGAAGAATCTACTAAATTAAAATCGACAAATTTGAAGTTAGAATCTAGTTTAAGAGAGCGTGCCAAAGTCATTTATGAGAGTCATTGATTGGTGACCTTAGGACACAAGAGAGAGTTCTTCGAGAGAAGCTTGTTTATGTTGAAAGTGAAAGAGTTTGTGACAACCCGCATTTTCGAAATAAGGGGTGGCCAGCCTGATACCTCGACATAACGGAATCATGGATGGATATCATCCTCAGCATCATAACAATAAATAGGTATACGGGTAAACCACTCCATAAATCAGAAAGCAGGTTGTCAAAAATTTTAATTTAATAACGATTTAAGAGATAAATTAAACAACCCAATTCTGATGAAAGTGGAATTTCAAAGGAACACATAGATAAATACCCGACCAACATACAATAAAAGAACCGAATAATCTGTCGGTCCACAGTTACATTTAAAGTGTTTCCACAATTCACTATATTTTACATACTACATTCATTAACAAGTACAAAAGGGGTGCCACTAGCCCGAATGAAAGACCCGATCATAACTAGATTTCCAAAAGTGAGGGCGTCTAACAAACATCCTGTAATAATCCGCAAGGTCATACAGATCGTCAAAAACATAAGAGTAGGAAAATTGTAAGGGGCGCCCTTGCAGAGGAGCACCTGAACAGATACAACAAAATGCACAACATGGAAAAAGAACGGGTCAGGGCCCGATTTATATATGATTCCTAGTAGAGTAAGAAACATGATAGATATGGACAATGAATTATAAATAATGTGGATGAGAATCTAGCAACCTAATCATAAATGGTGATGATTCAATTATATAAGTTTCTAACAGTTACGAAATTAAGCAAGAGAAATTAAGTTAAATCTCATTTCTTCTCATATCTTATCATTTTCCATTCCTTAATAGGAATATAATTACCATCTCATATCTTATGGCAATTTACATACCTCAAGTCCCACTTGAGTTAGAAAGGTTATATTCTTATACATATAACGTTTCTAAGACCACCCCTCCGAGTTTCCCCACTGGGCGCGCCCCTAAATGACTATCATCTTCCAGGGCCTATCTATACAAGACAACCTAGGCACCTAACGCACGTCGGAAAGTGGCCATATGCCTGCGAGTGAGTCATAACCACACCCGGAATTATCTCACTAGCGCAAAAAAACATATACAAAACCCCCATATGGCCGAGGACTATAGTCAGCCTGCATTCAATAGTCAGGGGACATCACCTCATGCGCGAGCTTCCCTTATGATAGTATTTGGAGAGGTGTGTTTAAGTAATTTAACAATTACCAATTTAATCTCATTTCATTACCATGAATCTCATGTGTTTCATTTTACTTGAAACATTTATCTTTGAATATTTTTTTATTCAATTTAATCATTTTATTAATTCCCGAAGTATTCTCCGAACAATCCCCCAAAGTCTAATAAACCCCGAGTTTCCTACACCTCGAAAGGTTTCTAACATCTCCACATATGGGCTTAGAACTCTAACTTTAACTAATTTCCCAAAATAGAAGTGATACCTAAGCATCACTTTAAGTACCCCTGAATTAACCCCAAGTGATCCCATTCAACTATAGGGTAACGACCAAACTCAACTAGAACTCTAAAATCCTAGTTTTACTTCTTACAAGAAGGATCATAGGTCAAAATCCTAAAGAAAGGAGGTAAAAATTAAAAAGAAAAAAAAGGAAAATAGGCTTTCCAATCGATTCGGACTAGCCGAATCGATTTGGGTTCTTAAAGGCAAATCAATTCGGACTATCCAAATTGACTCGGTCAGGAAAAGTGAGATTCTGCATAAGACCGAATTGATTCGAACGAGCCGAACCGATTCGGACGACCCAGGCTTGGAAATTGTCCCCCAGTGAATCGATTCGGGCAGGCCGAATCGATTCGGTTCTGCAGAAATTCCAAGTTTTGCTTTTGGAGTCTTTGACTCCAAATTCAACCCAACTTCAACCAACCCAATTCCTATCCTTTAATACTACCAACTGATCATAAATGCACCATCCCACCATAATTTACGTCCAAACCATATCAATTTAACTTCCAAAGATCTAAAGCCCATAAATCAAACAAAAACCCTAACTTCCATAAACCATACATATCCATAACTATCAATGCAAATTACTCTACTTAAATCATAAAATAGCAAGTAGATAACTTGGCTCAAGGTTGCAACTTCAGATTTGGTGAGGATTGTAGGCAAGATCAAACACCCAAGCTTCAATCTCTCTCTTTCCCCCAAGGTTTCTTCTTCTTTTTCTTTCTTTAGGTTTACCAATGTAATTAGGGGAATAGTGTCTTAGTTTCAGACATAAATCGTGGCTTGAGTTTAAATTTCCATTTTAAGTGATTTGCACAAGGTAAAATAATA
The DNA here is from genome assembly GCA_949130495.1 of Sambucus nigra. NCBI lineage: Eukaryota > Viridiplantae > Streptophyta > Magnoliopsida > Dipsacales > Adoxaceae > Sambucus > Sambucus nigra. Next base: position 731,757,162 of record OX422211.1, read on the forward strand.
CGCAACTACTCATATAAGCTACAACTAGTCAAAAGTACCCGAAAACTAAAAATATAATATGGCACACAATTTGACTATCTCGAACCTCCCAGAACTATTGGCACCCTCCAAATTATCATTTGGATATTTTTATAACTCATTTTAGGTTCCGGTTTCATTTTAAGCCAAATGTCATTTTAAATTCTTATGACACAATAAAACATAACATAGCAAAATTCACCTCTATATACGGTAAACATGCAACATCATAGTAGATATTAACTTTCTTTCTTAAATTAATACCTACTCCACATATCAACATCATTATATCTAATCATTATATTTAGTAACTTAAATATAAAATAGGACCTCAAAAGCAAGGGTTGTTACATACTCCCCCCCTTATGAGAATTTTGTCCCCAAAATTCAAGCGTACCTTGTATAAAGAGATGCGGATACTTTTCCCGCATGTCATCCTCTCGCTTCCATGTAGATTCCTTGGCGTTATGGTGACTCCATTGAACCCGCAACAAGGGCAAAACACGAGACCTCAATCTACGCTCCCCATGCTCTAATATAGCAACCGGTTATTCTTCATATGAAACATCGGGTTGCAAATCAATATCCTTAAAAGGAATGTGCCAAAGAGCACCTTCACATCTCCTATACTTCTTTAGGGAGGAAACATGGAATACATCATGAATTTGTTGCAATGGTTCCGGTAAAACAAGTTGGTATGCCACTGGACCCACCTTTGCAATAACTGGAAATGGTCCAACAAAGCGCGGCGCAAGTTTCCCCTTTTTACCGAAACGATGTATCCCTTTCGTGGGAGACACTAGAACCAAAACTTGGTCCCCAATCTCCAATTCCATTTGTCGTCGACCCGCATCGGCATAGCTCTTTTGACGGTCTTGGGCTATCCGAATGCTATTTCGAATCAACTCAATTTTTGAGGAAGTATCTTGGATCATTTCAGGTCCAAGAAATTTATTATCACCCACTTCCAACCAACAAGCGGGTGATCTACACAGCCTTCCATACAAAGCTTCATAAGGTGCCATTCCAATTTTGAATTGGTAAGAGTTGTTATAAGCAAAATCTACCAATGGGAGATATTGTTCCCAACCACCTTTGAAGTCAAGCATACACATACGAAGCATATCCTCCAACATTTGATTTACCCTTTCAGTTTTGCCATCTGTTTGAGGATGGTACGAAGTGCATGACCTCAATTCGGTCCCCATCGCTTCTTGGAAACTCCTCCAAAAGTGGGAAACGAAAATCTTGTCTCGGTGGGAAACTATATTCAAAGGCACCCCATGGAGTCTCACCACCTCCTCGATGAACAAAGTGAGCATACCGAGCAGTGTCATAATCTGTCCGCACGGGTAGGAAGTGTGCCGACTTTGTCAAATGATCTACAATCACCCAAATAGCATCACACCCGCCCTATGATCTTGGCAAGCCCATGATAAAATCCATCGATATGCTTTCCCATTTCCACACCGGGATCTCTAACGGTTGCAACAAACCCGTCAGTTTCTGATGATCTATCTTGACCAGTTGACAAATAGTGCATTGGGACACAAATTCTAAAATATCCCTTTTCATACCTGGCCACCAATACTGACGGTGCATGTCCGGATACATTTTGTCCCCATCAGGATGAACCGTGAACCTAGACCCATGAGATTCGGCCATCACCGCCTGTCTCAAATCTCCTTCCTCCGGAACGATGAGTCTTCAATGGAAGCATAATCCACCCTCAGAACCAATCGAGTAGGACTCCGCTCCCTCGGATAGTAATCGGCGAATATGGTCTTGACCCCCTTATCCCTTCCTTGAGCTTCTACCACCCTTGCCACAATGGTAGGAGTAACGGTCATCACCGACATGAATGATCTCACCATCGCATCCTCCTGACTGAGTTCCTACCATTTAGCTTTCCAAACCTCAGCTAATTCTCCATCAGGCTTCCTACTCAAGGCATCCGCTACCACGTTTGCCTTACCCGGATGGTAATGAATATAAAACTGATAATCTTTCATGAACTCTAACCATCGGCGCTGTTATATATTCAAGTCCTTCTATGAGAATAAATATTGCAACGATTTATGGTCTGTGAAAAGACTAAACTTCTCTCCTAGGAGATAATGCCTCCATATCTTCAAAGCAAAGACAACTGCGGCTAGTTCTAAGTCATGCACTAGATAATTTCTTTCATGGGGCTTTAACTTACGAGAAGCATAAGCGATAGCCCGTCTCTCTTGCTGAAGTACACCTCCTAATTCTTGAAGAGATGCATCGATGAAGACTAGATATTCCAATCCTAGTTTTGGCAATTCAAGGACCGGAGCCGAAGTCAATTTATCTCTAAGCTCATCAAATGCAGCCTGATAAGAATCATCCCAAATAAATCTCACCCCTTTCCAGGTCAAATTTGTCAAAGGCCTAGCAATATTAGAGAAACCCTTGATGAACCGACAGTAATAACCCGCTAATCCCAGAAAACTGCAAACTTCGGTAGGTGTCGTGGGCTGACCCCACTCCCTCACCGCAGCTACCTTGCCAGGATCCACCGATACACCCTGGGACGTCACCACATGACCCAAAAACTGTACTTCCTGCAACCAAAAGCCACACTTCTCGAACTTGGCAAATAGTTGATGGTCTCGTAGTCTTTGTAGGACCAACCTCAAATGCATGGCATGATCAGACTCCGTTCGAGAATAGACTAAAATGTCATAGATGAACACAATAACAAATTGGTCCAGGAAATCCCGAAACACCCAATTCATGAGGTCCATAAATACGGCGGGGGAATTGGTTAGTCCAAAGGGCATAACCAAAAATTCATAGGACCCGTACCTCGTTAGAAAAGAAGTCTTAGATACATCCTCCTCCCGTATCCTCAATTGGTGATATCCCGTCCTCAAATCGATTTTGGAGAAGTACATCGCTCCTCGAAGTTGATCAAACAAGTCATCGATATGAGGTAAAGGGTATTTATTTCGGATGGTGACCTTATTCAATTCTCTATAGTCCACACACAACCGGAGAGAACCATCTCTTTTCTTGACAAACAACACTGGAGCACCCCACGACGATGTGCTACACCGAATAAATCCCTGCTCCAACAACTTTTGAATTTGATCTCGTATATCCCTCATTTCAATAGGAGCCATTAGATATGGAGCCCTCGCAATAGGCCTCGTTCCAGGTGCTAAGTCGATCACAAACTCAATCTCACGGCTAGGAGGCAAACCCGGTATTTCCTGGAAAACATCCTCAAAGTCTTTCACAACTGGAATATAATCCAAGGGAACAACTACATCCCTAGAAGTCTCCTCAGCAATGCAATACAAATAAGTACTAGTACTCCCCTCTAAACGAGGTAAAACTACCAGGAACATTTCTTGTCCCGAAACGGCGAAGACTATACTCTTCCCGTAGAAATTTACAATAGCATGATATTTCATAAGCCAATCCATACCCAAAATCACGTCATACCCGACCATGTCCAGGACGAGTAAATCGGCCTCAAAGCATAAATTATCGAGAGAGATTTCTATATTTTTACAAACAAAGAAGATGAGTGACCCATCACCCATAGAGGACTCCACACTAGTAAAAGTTCTTTCAGCAGATTTAATTAACTCGGTGGTCTAAGAAAAACTCCTAGAAATGAATGAATGTGTTCCACCGGTATCAAATAAAACACGACCCATATGTCCCTGAATAAGGGACTTACCCTCAATGGCTGGCGGTGCAGGCAGAGCTGGAGGAAGCATAGCATCCTGAATATGGTATACCCTACCATACTGTAACTGACCTTGTTGTGGAGGAGCAACTAGGTTAGGCACCTGTGGAGGGAACTGAACGTACGGCTGCTGTGGAGCTCGAGGAAACTATCCCCCAATCAACTGAGGACATTCCTTCTTATAGTGACCCGCTTCCCCGCATTGGAAACACCGGCCTATCATATTTTTGGCATTTCGACCACGATTATTTCTAAACTGATTCACGCCTTGGCCCTGCTGGCCTCTGCCTCCCTGACCCCCACGACCTGCTTGTTGTTGTGGGGCACCCTGACCTTGCCTATTATTTTGGTTCCCCAAAAAAAACCCACCAGAACGCTGCCTCTTTGACAAGTCCCCCTGTTGGGGATCCCTTTCTTTCTGTTTACTGCCCGAAGGTCGAGACGAGGGAAATACTCCTCCTCCAATCCCACTACCTCCCGGCCTTCCCGCTTGCCCCACTACGGAGGTCTTCTTGCCACTTTGCAAAAATAGTCTATGCTCTTGGCAATGTAATAGAGCTGCATTCATCACATCCCCAAAATTCTCTAAAGCAGGATTACCCAGCAAGTGTTGCCGGATTCTCCAGTTCAACCCTCTCATAAACTTCGAAAATTTCTTTTCTTCGGGAGTCACTTCATCCGGTACAAAACTTGCCAACCGGGTGAATTCCTCCTCATATTCCGCTACTGACCTCTCCCCTTGCACAAGGTCCTGCAACCTCCTTATCATCTCCCCTTGAATTATGGGAGGAAAGTACTTATGATCAAATAAAACCCAGAATTCAGAGATCAACATTGCATCCCTCTGTTCTAGCGTAGTCACGGACTCCCACCAGTTTAAAAGTAGCAAGGACTTGCTTCCTGTCCTCACCACACTCCACCATACATAGATGGCATTGTATATCTTTCTTCCATTGATTCCCCTTTATAACATCTGAGCTCCCGTCAAATTCTGGGGGCTGAACCTTTAGAAAAGATTCCCTAGCTCTCTCCCACGGAGAGGGTCCGGTAGGAACTTGGGCATCTGGCGCTCTCTGCTGAGCCTGTGGAGCCACTACTGTCATGGATGCATTAACGGCTTGAGCCACTATATTCACCACATTCGCGGCATTGAATGTTCCTTGTGGCGGCGGAGGAGGACCAACATCCTCATCTAAGACCCTATTGCGTATCGCCGGGCGACCCCTTTTTGGCGGCATCTGAGATGGAGAAACAATAGAGTTAGAACTTCACTTAAAACCATCTATATTTGCAGAAGATCGTAAGCATAAGTAATAAAACAGTCCTAACATTAGGCTCTATGTCAAAGAACGCTACGGTAGAACGTGACAAGTCCACAAAGTATCAAAAGACTCTAGAACCTGATGCTCTGATACCATCTGTGACAACCCGCATTTCCGAAATAAGGGGTGGCCAGCCCGATACCTCGACATAACGGAATCATGGATAGATATCATCCTCAGCATCATAACAATAAATAGGTATACGGGTAAACCACTCCATAAATCAGAAAGCAGGTTGTCAAAATTTTTAATTTAATAAGGATTTAAGAAATAAATTAAACAACCCAATTCTGATGAAAGTGAAATTTCAAAGGAACACATAGTTAAATACCCAACCAACATACAATAAAAGAACCGAATAATCTGTCGGTCCACAGTTACATTTAAAGTGTTTCCACAATTCACTATATTTTACATACTACATTCATTAACAAGTACAAAAGGGGGGCCACTAGCCCGAATGAAAGACCCGATCATAACTAGATTTCCAAAAATGAGGGCGTCTAACAAACATCCTGTAATAATCCTGAAGGTCATACAGCTCGTCAAAAGCATAAGAGTAGGAAAATCATAACGGGCGCCCTTGCGGAGGAGCACCTGAATGGATACAACAACATGCACAACATGGAAAAAGAACGGGTTAGGGCCCGATTTATACATGATTCCCAGTAGAGTAAGAAACATGATACATATGGGCAATGAATCATAAATAATGTGGATGAGAATCTAGCAACCTAATCATAAAAGGTGATGATTCAATTATATAAGTTTCTAACAGTTACGAAATTAAGCAAGAGAAATTAAATTAAATCTCATATCTTATCATTTTCCATTCCTTAATAGGAATATAATTACCATCTCATATCTTATGGAAATTTACATACCTCAAGTACCACTAGAGTTAGAAAGGTTATATTCTTATACATATAACGTTTCTAAGACCGCCCCTCCGAGTTTCCCCACTGGGCGCGCCCCTAAATGACTATCATCTTCCGGGGCCTATCTAGACAAGACAACCTGGGCACCTAACGCACGTCGGGAAGTGTCCATATGCCTGCGAGTGAGTCATAACCACACCCGGAATTACCTCACTAGTGCAGAAAAATATATACAAAACCCGCATATGGCCAAGGACTATAGTCAGCCTGCATTCAGTAGTCAGGGGACATCACCTCATGCGCGAGCTTCCCTTATGATAGTATTTAGAGAGGTGTGTTTAAGTAATTTAACAATTGTCAATTTAATCTCATTTCATTACCATGAATCTCATGTGTTTCATTTTACTTGAAACATTTATCTTTGAATATTTTTTTATTCAATTTCATCATTTTATTAATTCCCGAAGTATTCTTCGAACAATCCCCCAAAGTCTAACAAACCCCGAGTTTCCTACACCTCGAAAGGTTTCTAACATCTCCACATATGGGCTTAGAACTCTAACTTTAACTAATTTCCCAAAATAGAAGTGATACCTAAGCATCACTTTAAGTACCCCTGAATTAACCCCAAGTGATCCCATTCAACTATAGGGTAATGACCAAACTCAACTAGAACTCTAAAATCCTAGTTTTACTTCTTACAAGAAGGATCATAGGTCAAAATCCTAAAGAAAGGAGGTAAAAATTAAAAAGAAAAAAAAGGAAAATAGGCTTTCCAATCGATTCGGACTAGCCGAATCGATTTGGGTTCTTAAAGGCGAATCGATTCGGACAATCCAAATCGATTCGGTCAGGAAAAGTGAGATTCTGCATAAGGCCGAATCGATTCGGACGAGTCGAACCGATTCGGACGACCCAGGCTTGGAAACTGTCTCCCAGTGAATTGATTCGGGCAGGACGAATCGATTCGGTTCTGCAGAAATTCCAAGTTTTGCTTTTGGAGTCTTTGACTCCAAATTCAACCCAACTTCAACCAACCCAATTCCTATCCTTTAATACTACCAACTGATCATAAATGCACCATTCCACCATAATTTACGTCCAAACCATATCAATTTAACTTCCAAAGATCTAAAGCCCATAAATCAAACAAAAACCCTAACTTCCATAAACCATACATATCCATAACTATCAATGCAAATTACTCTACTTAAATCATAAAATAGCAAGTAGATAACTTGGCTCAAGGTTGCAACTTCAGATTTGGTGAGGATTGTAGGCAAGATCAAACACCCAAGATTCAATCTCTCTCTTTCCCCCAAGGTTTCTTCTTCTTTTTCTTTCTTTAGGTTTACCAATGTAATAAGGGGAATGGTGACTTAGTTCAAGACATAAATCATGGCTTGAGTAAAAATATCCAGCTTAAGTGATTTACACGCGGTAAAATAATACGCAACTACCCATATAAGCTACAACTAGTCAAAAGTGACAGGAAACTAAAAATACAATATGGCACACAATTTGACTATCTCGAACCTCCTAGAACTATTGGCACCCTCAAAATTATCATTTGGATATTTTTATAACTAATTTTAGGTTCTGGTTTCATTTTAAGCGAGATGTCATTTTAAATTCATATGACACAATAAAACATAACAGAGCAAAATTCACCTCTACATACGGTAAACATGCAACATCATAGTAGATATTAACTTTCTTTCTTGAATTAATACCTACTCCACATATCAACATCTTTATATCTAATCACTATATTTAGCAAATTAAATATAAAATAGGACCTCAAAAGCGAGGGTTGTTACAGAGTTAGCCTTAAGGGGTTAATGGAATCTTTAAAAAATGAACTTCTCGCATTTGAAGAGATCAATGTTTTATTAGAGTCTCACATTTTAGATTTAGAAAATAAATTAAAAGACTCTAGTAAAGTCAAGTTTGATTTGTAATGTAGGTCCGCAAAATTAGATAAAATTTTAGGAAATGTTGAAGTAAAAAGAGACACGTGTAGTTTAGGCTTCGATACTTGCCATGAGTCTACTCATAATTCCAAAACCAATGTTTTAGGATAATCCTCTAGGAACAATGTTAAAGATCATTTCCTAAGTAAATATTTTCGTCGATACTTTAAGTGTTCACATTGCGATCGAAAGGGTCATTTTAGAAAATTTTGTTTTGATATTAAACGAGATCCTACAAAATCCCACCATACGGCAACCAAGGTAGACAAGATTCCTATATCTCGAGATCGTCATTCATCATTAGTTTGGGTTAGGAGATCCGACTTGGTAGATTTACTAGATAAGATTTTTTATTATCGTTTACGTTCACATGCTTCCTCCCTTGCATAATCGTTTACGTAGTGAGAGTGGAGAAGAGAGATAGAGGGAAAGTTATGAGGAGGTTGATGAGAGTGAACTTCAATTTGCATTTAGAGAAATATATGAAGAATCTATTAAATTAAAAAGAGCAAATTTGAAGTTAGAAGCTAGTTTAAGAGAGCGTTCCAAAGTCGTTGAAGAGAGTGCGTTGATTGGTGACCTTAGGACACGAGAGAGAGTTCTTCGAGAGAAGATTGTTTATGTTGAAGGTGAAAGAGATTGCCTTAAGGGGTTAATGGAATCTTTAAAAAAGGATATTCTCACGTTTGAAGAGCGTAACGTTTTATTAGAGTCTCACATTTCAGACTTAGAAAATAAATTAAAAGACTCTAGTAAAGTCAAATTTGATTTGGAATGTAGTTCCGCTAAATTAGATAAAATGTTAGGAAATGTTCAAGTAAAAAATGACACATGTGGTTTAGGCTTCGATACTTTCCATGAGTCTACTCATAAAACCAAAACCAATGTTTTAGGAGAATCCTATAGGAACAATGTTAAAGAACATTTCTTAAGTAAATCTTTTCACGGAGACTTTAAGTGTTCACATTGCGGTCGAAAAGGTCATCTTAGGAAATTTTGTTTTGATCTTAAACGAGATCCTACAAAATCCCACCATAAGGCAACCAAGGTAGCCAAGATTCCTATATCTCGAGATCGTCGTTCATCATTAGTTTGGGTTAGTATATCTGACTTGGTGGCTTTACAAGATCGGATTTTTTATTCTCATTTACTTTCACATGCTTCCTCCCTTGCTAAATCTAAAGGTTGAATGTGTTAGTTGTTTGCATAATTTAGCTTTTGTGCTTCATGTTATATCATCATGCTAATTGTATGCTTGTTTATCATTTTCTATTCATTGCTTAATCTCATATCTCATGCTAGAATTATGTTTTTTTGTTTAAATTTTTGTATTATATTTCTTTCATTTTAGTTCGCATTAAATGAAAAATACAAAAACATTTTTGTTTACCATTTTTGTTTTATCTTTTAGTATTTTAGGCGTAATGAAAAATACAAAATGATTTTCTTTGTCTTTTGAGTAAATATTTTTATTTTTGGTTAAAAAATTTCAACATCTCAAAAAGATTTTTGATTTGTGTGTATTTTAGTTTGACACACTTTATGTGGCATATACTTGTTTTTGAATCCTTTACTTTTCGCTTCCATGTGGCTATAACTTTTGGTTAATATAATCAATCCTTAAAATGTTCTTTGTCATGCTTGCATGGAGTAGTTGGATTTTTAGTTGCCTAATGGATTCAATTTTTATATGCCTCGATTCACACATGCACGATCTAATTTGAAATTTAAATCTCACATGTATATTTGATCTAAGTGACATGTTCTCCCATCAATTTAGTTTTCTACATTTTTGCTGTGACTATGAAGGATTTGTGCATGTAATAACTTTTTCTCGGATTTAAAATAATGAAAAAATGTTTATCCGGTGCAGTTGTTTATCAATGGAATCGGGCTACGAAAGACAAATTACTTTGCGTGAAAAGCCACCATTGAATTTAAGGCCTTAAAAATATGGCATTAAAAAGAATATTTGCCAAGGTCAAAATAGTTTTGTTAATATGTTCAAAAGAAAAGAAAAGGAAAATTATGAGGAGTTTGGTTGGATATATTAAAGGGTTTGCACAATGACTTTGAATCCTAGTTAACATTTTATTATCATAACTCTATTGGTTTGTAGAATCATCAAAATTCTAGGCTTATGTGCATTGTGTATGTTTGTTCATTGAGTTCAATTTATATTTTCACATGAGGTTATATCTGAATCTGATAAAGCTTTGCAATCAAATGAGAACTCCGTGAACATGTTTTAAGTGATTGGGTCGGAATTTAATTGTTACTAGATCACACCCCTACACTTCCGTTTACCACATATATTTGGACAAATTTATGTCATACGAGTGTGAAAAGCTTAATGTATTTTGTGTCATGCGTGGTGTTTATACCTATGTATATGTGCGTGTGAGTGTGCGTTAGTGCTATTCATTATGTATACTTATATATGGTATTTTTTTTAATTGAGTCTTTACCTTGTTAGCTAACCCTCATATGCTTTAATTCAAAAGTGGTACCTAACTTGTTGCAATTGATTGTTTGATATCACATGCTTAGTATCTTATTTGTTAAATTGGTATCATTCTTTTTTTGCATCATATGTTGATATATATTTATCCTTGTTGTGGATTAGTTCGTGCTATTGTTTCCCATATGCTTTCATTTTCTTATCACTTTATGCTCAATCAAGTTTACTTGCTTTCCCATACTTATATCCCTTATGTAGTTTTTAGGGGGAGAAATGAGTAATTAATTAATTCCTAATCCTTTGTCTATTCCTGAACAAAAAAAGGGGAGGAGTCGTTTCTAAACCTTTAGTTTAGGATATTTAACTTAGGGGGAGTCGCGACCTTCTTAGGTAGATCATAATGGATACAAGGGGATAATTAATTTAGGGGGAGTATTTATTTTAATTGCAATTAATATTGTTGATATTCCCTATGCGTTTGATAGTTTTATTAAGTGTACAGAAATTTATCTAACGGAAACTTTATTCGGGAAAGAAATTTATCCTTGGGTTTGAGTCAAGCTTTGTATTTTTATTTTTCGGTGAGAAGTTTTTGATTCTAGTAGAGCTTGACGGCCCTTTAGGATTTTGTTTTGGTTTTTGTCCCAGAATAGCCAAAGGGGGATATTTATAAGGACACAAATTTCCAATTGAGTCCTTTTGTAGTTTTGTCTGAATTACAGAAAAAAACATTTGATTCATAGGATAGTATTCTTGTGTATCCTTAAAACCTATGACATGTTTGAGTTGAAGATGTTACGACATACTTATTAAGAGAACATCATTGCCGAGTTTTAGTGCCACGTTTCACGTCATCAACATCATAATCAAGCGTCCAAAGATATGAATGCTTTTATATATTTGTAGGTGACTTGGAATAATTTTTAATCCGTGTAATGTTTATTTAAAATAAAGTTTTTGGGCTTAAAATTGAAAATTGACATTTTGACATTTCGTTCGAAATTGTCTTTCGAACGAGTTTGTCGTTTGAACGAGAATTTCATTCGAACGAGTTTGCCAACGAAATTTCCCATTTGGCCACTGGAACATTGTTAGATGGTCGTTCAAACGAGACTTCGTTTGAATGAAAATCTCGTTCGAACGAGATTTTCGGAGGGGAAATATTTTGGTAGTTTTCGGTATTTTTCTTCATGTTCCTACTTCTTTGTTCCTGCTAACTGTTCCAGATTTATTTAGTGCTGGAACCTCTTTTGAAAAACCAACTTTTGGAATTTTCTAAACACATTTTGAGATAACATTTTAGCGGGAAAAACTTCTTAGTTCAAAAGTTCATTATTTAGTGTTTTTGTGTAACCATGATCTAATTTTTACAAAAACACTTGCACCCATAGTTTCGTCTGATTTGTCCAAGTATCTCTACACATATATCTATTGCTTAGAGCTTATTGTTTGGCACTATTCGTTCATCTCTACTAAGAAAAGGAGAAGTTTGGGTTTACTTCTACATCCCATAAAGAAGATGACATTTCGTTTTTGCTGCAGCGTTCTCATATGGTGAAAGGTACCGTGTGTGGCTGACGGGTTCTAAAAGCCTCATTGTTGGATTTCAAGGTTCTGGTGGAGGCCAGGATTATCGACTAAGCAGAGGTTGGTACCACAAGATGCGGCAGGGGCTTGAAGGGAGTCGAGTCGAGTCGAGTTGAGTAAGTCATTTGTCTTGTACTTGATAAATTCTGTACTTAGTAGACTTAAGGCTAGAGCCCCCCGAGGTTTTTTCTCGTTTTGGTGTTTTCTCGTACATCGACGCATTATGGGATTATGAATTTATTTTATCTTTTGCAAAAATCATCTAGAATGCATGCTTAGGGTAAAAAGATAAAATTGGGTTTAATTCGCATTCTTTATTAAAATGGTGCATGTTCAATTATTTGGGTAAATTTAGTTTAAGTTAATTTAATTCAAGTTGGCACTAATTTAATTGGATAATATTCTTGCCTAATTTTTTAAAACATGATAATTAAATTAATTTGGTTTGAGTGAATTTAAAGTGTGTGTGTGCGTGTTCACCATAATTCACTTATTAAGGTTTAATCTTTTTTTTAAGATATTAAAATTTGAAGTTGTGTGTGTTGTGTTGAACAATCTTTATTCCGCATTAAAGGAAATTCTTTTTTTTAAATTTGAAATTGGGGGTCCTTGCGATTAGAGCATCAATGAAGCTCAAAAGTTTGTGTCCAATCGTTGCATCCAATAATTGATCTATTCGAGGTAAAGGATAGTAGTCCTTGGGACATGCTTTATTCATATCTGTAAAGTTCATACACATCCTCCCTTTGTCTTTCTTTTTCGGTACCATGACTATATTCATCATCCAGTCTACGTACATCACTTCTTCAATGAATCAATTTTCTTCAATTATGCCACATCCTCTTGTACCGCCATATTCTTTTCTTATGATAAAGCTCGTATCTTTTAGTTGATCAATCTGGAATCTTTTATGATATTAAGTTCATGGAAAATGATGGCAAGAACTATTCTAGTCACATCCTCGTGACTCAAAGAAAATACATTCTTTTTAGCTCAAAAGAAGTTCGCCAACTGCTTCTTAAGTACAAGATCTAAGAACGAGCCGATCTAGGCTATCCGTTAAGGGTGTTCATTATCCTATATTACAAGCTCAGTTGTTTCAATAGCTTCCCCAACTGTTATCCTATCTTCTTCTCGAGGATATTATGTCTCGATCTATAGGATTGAGGTAGTTTCTTCCTTTCCTCTATATCGGTCGATGTGAAATAACATTCACGTGCTTTCACTTGGTTTCCTTTTACTACACCGACACTGTAGTTGGCAGGGAACTTAAGAAATTGTTGTATAATAAAGGTTGCGAACTCAAACCTCTTTAGACTAACTCTCCCAAAGATTATATTATAAGACGAGGAGATGTTCTTGTCAAGGAAAAATAATATTATCTTCCTAGTTTTTCAGATTGACTAGGTTCCATCTATGACTTCTAACTCGATAGTTCCTAGTGAATACACTTTTTCTATCTAAAATTCGATTAAAGGTCAGTGATAGGCTTTGAGTTTCCTGTTAGACAACTTCAATCTTTAAAAAATATCATTGAACATGGCATCGGCCGAACTCCCGTTATCCACTAGGATCCTTTTCACATTTTTACCATGTATCATCATGGTAGTCACCAGTGGATCATTATGAGGATACACTAATCCTAACAGGTCATCTCTAAAGAATCATATGATCAATCTTTTCTTAGTAACCTTGCGGGGACGTATGTCTGCTACAATTGTCATAGTAACATCGTTGTTGTCATGATAAGCTCTTGCCTCATTGAGGTATGATTTTCTTTCAAATAATTCCTCAGTAACTCCTCTCGCAATGTAATGGCATCCAAAATAGATCATGTTTAGCTCTTCCATAGATTAAATTGACTGAGGTGGTAGGTCAGGATCCTACTTGACTGGTTGGCTTGTGCTCTCTTTTTGGTCTTATTCACTGGTCCTAGGTGATCTTAATCTCCTCTTGGTCCTCCAATCCCCATAAGCTTGTGATGGTCATCCATTTTTCTCCACATATTTATTGAGCTTCCGTCTCTTGATAAGGGTATCAATTCATCTTTTAAGGCCAAGTAATCCTTGGTCACATGCCTATGATATTTGTTGAATTTACAAAACTTGCTCTTGTCTCTTCTTCCACTAGGCGTCTTCAACATTTTAGTCCTTTTTAGTTCATCATTTCCTAGAATCTCGTCAAGGAGTGCAATAAATATCGCCATAAAATAACTAGGAAGCAGTATCAAATTGAAAATCAATCGATCCATGACACAACACAAAATGTATGTGGTTTGACAATGTGCTTATGTCCACGGAGAGGAAATTATTATTATTAATATCTTTATAAAGTATGAGGTTAGTTCGCTTTGCCCTGGGTCAGGGTTCACTATTTATAGAATTGGGGTTAAAGTGGTTGAATTACGAAGGTTATCCATTTGTCTTATTGGATAGGTCGTGAGCCTCCCTAAATATCTCTTTGAGATTGTTGGAATGACTTATTCGTTCTTATCTTTATAGATTTAATCTTACATCTAAATATACATGTAAACAATAAATAACTCCAAGATGGTTTGGATCAAGCAATGCTTGATATGTTCCACGATGTTCGGCCGCTTCTATGGGCCATATTAAATGGGTTCCCATAATTGCCCTAAAAAAAATTGGTCTAGGTTAACTTTGGATCAATACTTTCTAACAAACTAAAGCCTTGTAGACTGAATCATTTGCATTTGCACTTGGGGTGGTATTTTCATAGTTGTGCTGAACTTGTATAGGTACGCTCATCGTGGACCAAACACTATGGCATTTTTGTAATTCATGTAAATGGTTGGGGGTCCTTTGGTCTAGGCATCTAGATTAAGGGACAAACATCCTCCTAGGATTTCGTGTTCATCATTAGCATTGGATTTCAAATTGGAGATACATATCTTTTGTCTTCTCAGTTCAAACTTTCGTCGCTAGGCATCCCAGAGCTTCCTTTCTTCAGCATTTTTAATCTTTAGAGCTTTGTAAATTCTTTGTAAGTTCAATTCTCCTCTCTGAGTTTTTCTCTTCTTCAAGTTATTCCGTAACTATTAGCAATGTTTTTTTTCTTTATTTTGTGCGTGCATGGAGAGATATGATAATAAGTCTGTAATTAAGTTTAGAAAATCATATAACATTCTTGATTGGGTGGAGATCGACTATGCGCCCTTCCCTGAAATATTTATGATATTGAGGAGAGGCACTGGATTCATACCCTTTTAATAACTCGGAAGGGGGGTGTAACAACCCACGATTTTTGGAGACTGAGAAATTAAATTTTGGGAAAATAAAATTTAATTAAATTGGAGAATTTTAAATTTGGGAATTGAAGTCCAAAAATAGAGAATATTTTAAAGTATTCAGGATGATGATTTTGAGTGTACCATCGATCCCGGAAGGGTCGAGATATTCAAAATGACTATCATTGAGTTTTATTTTTGCTCCGGAATATTTTTACGTCAGTTGACTCGAATTGGAGTGAACGAGTCATTTAAGGTGTGTATTAACATTTAAAATTGGGTTTATTGTTTTAAGGGATTTAAGGCTTACGGATGAAGCCTTCTCATTTTGAGAAAGAGAGAAATAGAAAAGAAGAGAAAGAAGAAGAAAGAATGAGAGAGAGGAAGAAAGCTTGGAGATTTTCGGCCCCAAACGCGACATCGAGGACGATTCAACCTCTACAAATCTGAGGCAAGTGTTTAATCTTGCTAAATAAGTCATTTGTGTATTTGATTTCATAATTTGTGGGATAGAGAAATGGTTTTTGGGTATTAATATCGAAACCTAGATTTTTGGGTTTAAATCTTGAAATCAATGTTTAAATATGGGTTTAATGGTATAGAAATGGTTGGGATCAACTTTGGGTTGATTTGTTAACTTAGAATCATGATTTGATGAAGGTTTGGGGGTTAAAATAGAAATTTTAGGGTTTAAAATTCGTGGGTTCATTGAAGAAGAAGAACCCTTCAAAATCTGCAGGCCCGAATCGATTCGCCCCCTAAGAGAATCGATTCGGTTTAAGGAAACTGACAGGTCTGCATTGACCAAATCGATTCGGACCCAAGCCGAATCGATTCAGCTTGTGACAGAAGCCCAGGTCTTTGGACCCGAATCGATTCTCCTTGGAAGCCGAATCGATTTGCTGGGCCGAATCGATTCGGAAACAGGGCATTTTGAGGAATTTTCTGCATAGTGATTTCAAAACCTATTTGGTTGGGTTTATTGATTTGGGGCCTTCTCTTTTGATGTAAGAGATATATTTTTGGAGACACATAAGGGGTTTCTCATATGCTATGGTTATGGGTACTCCTTAGGGTAATTTGGGAGAAATGTATCCATGTATGTATTGGAGTTGCATATGGAGATTTTGGGGAAACCTCATTGAGGTTGGGAATACCAATTATTGATAAAAATGTATAAATATGATGTGAGGTTGAGAACTCTTAGGGAGTGAGGGGTCTCATATCCTTAGAAACGTTTAAATTAAGGAATGATAGGTAACCCGATGGGGGTAAGGGTTCATGAAATTAATTGAACCATAGGTAAAATTTGGGAATGGCTTGGGATCGTACTATCAACTAGAATAGACGGTAGTATAATTCTAGTCAGGATAGTTTACACATAATTGGGTGGAAATAATCACATGGGATTCCAACACTTCAAACAAAGTTGGAATAAGTTGAGGTTTTTAGACTTTTGGTTAGGTGTATACCTTTAGTCAAAATTTGTATTGGAGGTATTGATATGCTCTCGGATATATGTGGTATGTGTAGTGATGGCTTCCTACACAAAATTTTGGGTGATAACCTTAATATGGGATATATATGTATAAATATATACATATGATTTTGGGAGACTATTCATCATAGGAAAAATGATTGAATATGTTTCAAGTGAGGGATTATATTCACATATCGAGGTCAATTAATGGAGTTTGTGGTGACGGCTTGTATATTGAGGATTATGTATACTTATAGCCGAGTTTATATATCTTATACATATGAATGAGAATTAGTTTGTATATACAGATATAACAATGTGTGAATATATGTACAAATATCTATATATAAATATGAATATATGGATATATTTATGTTGTGGATATACATGGTATGGATATTTAAACCGTATATGATGGTTTAATATTTGATCATATGATGGGATCATATGGATGTATGTATATTGTGCATGTGAACGATATATATACTTATGTGGTTAAGCATACCCCGCTCATGCTATCATTGGGAAGTTGCGCGCGTAGAGGGTGAGCATCCTGTCATATAGAGCAGGGTGTGGATATTCCCCAGGTCATAGTTATCCCGTGTGTTATTATATGATATATATTTTGGGATGAGACGTGGTGGGTATGTTTCGTCTCATTGTCAGTTGGAGATATGATCGCTTCCCTGGACGACGTGTGTGTGAATTACCACGACTTGGGTGTCGTTGAGCCCCACCATGGTGGTCCCCAGTTTCTACGTGAACCGGACATTGGGAAGATGATAGCATGGTGCAGTTTTATCGAAAATATATATATAGCCGGGTGGATTACGTGCATGTCCATTGTACATCAGATATGATATGTACACTTGGTCATGGGTATGGATGATGTTATATATATATATGGTGAGAATAAAATGCATGTATGTATATTAATATATCCTATTGATGAAATAATATAGAATCTTTGTGGAGTACATCTTGGATGATTATGATGTACTAGATCGATGGGGGTTGATGTATCACATTTAAGGAATATTTCGGTTAAATCATCCCAAGGATATTATTGGAGATGTTAGTTGTAGTAGTAGTATAATACTGTATGTATGGCATTATGGATCTCTAGGATCGACATTGTCAAGGAGTAGTGTAACGGGGTGGTTCCTTGTTTGGATTTCTCTTTGCGAGACACCCCACGCACGAAACGTAGTGCGGTGTTGAGATTGGAGAAACGTTTTGTCAAATAATTATGTGTGGCATTATGGATCTCTAGGATCGACATTGTCAAGGAGTAGTGTAACGGGTTGGTTCCTTGTTTGGATTTCACTTTGCGAGACACCCCACGCATGAAACATAGTGCATTGTTGAGATTAGAGAGAAGTTCTGTCAGTAATTAGTTATGGCATAATGGATCTCCAGGATCGACGTTGACAAGGAGTAGTGTAACGGGGTGGTTCCTTGTTTGGATTTCTCTTTGCGAGACACCCCACACACGAAACGCAGCGCAGCGTTGAAATCGGAGAGAAGTTTTGTCAGTAATAATTTTGTATGCCTATTATTTAGCAATTAAATTATATGTTTCAACCCAAATGCATATTGGGTAACTTATTAAATTTATAATTGGTTAAATTATAAACCGGAATCCATTAAGCCTAGTATGGCATATATGTTTATAAAAACAATTAGGTGTGATTAGTAATTAGTGGGTTCTGGGGCTACAATAGGAAGGTAGATCTCGTGGGTATAGGCTATGCCTATGGTAAGTTAGGTTGTTCTTATGGGTGGGGTAACTTAATTAAAATTTGAGGACGCGAATAGGTGCGCTCCGTTAGATGAGAGGTGAGTTGGGGTTTCACGAGAGTGCGATTCCACTTTAAATATGAAATAAGTGCACCGATATTTATTATGCACGGTTAACACACTTGCTAAATATTTTTCACACTCGGGCTCTGACCTGTTTACTTTTCTCTCCTGCCTGTATATATATATTACTACAGGTGTCCTACCGCATGGATGCCAGATGACCTTCTATCCAGAGTCTTGGGAGTCGTGACAGGTGCGGACTGTTGCGGGATGTATCTTGTAGCTGCTTCCTACTTCTTTAAAATTCTAGGTAGGATTCATGTTGTATATCGGGTTTGTACCCAAGGGATATTTATATACATGTTATACTTATTTCATTTCAGTCATTGTATTGGCTGTGACCCGACAGCTTATTCGGGTTTACTTCCTTGTGGTATATTCAGTTGTACTTATTTATTTCAGTTTATTCTAGCATTTTCTTTTCTCATAGTTCTTTCATGCATCTTTCTTTCCTTTCTTAGTAGTTCTATAGTGTTGTTTTGTTATCTTTTGCATATTTTATTTTATTTTAACATTTCGCTTATATGATATCGGGTAGTTAGTCCTATATTATATAGTACCAACAGTTGATGTTGAGACTGGACCATATGAAACTCCTTATTTAATGTAGGGTAGGGCTGTCCACCCGTTATTATCTTAAGCGGGGTGTTACAGGGGGGGGGGGGGGGGGTTGACGTTCCCCCCAAACCTTCTCTTTTGTCGTTTCTTTAAGAATTTTGGGGTTGTGCCTGGCTAGTGTGGCCCTAATGTCTGGAAGATAGTTAATGGGGTAGATAGAATAAATACCTTTGATGGGACAAAATTGGGCATTGTTGAGATATGTTACTATTACGTATGGTCATGGACCACTAAGGGCCTTTTGTACTTGAAGACGAGGATGGATGAAAGGGTCCTGGTCGTGAACCTTCTAAATTCCCATAAGAACTACTGCTATATATTGCTTTCTTCTTATCTGTCTCTTACTGTGATGTTTTTAATCTCTATTCTTCAGTTGATGTTCTTCTCCTTATATTATGTATCTCGTGACATAAACTGAGATCCGAACATAAGTGAAGTCAAGGTTGAGGAGCTTGTGAAGGCTTGGAAAATCAAAGAGAGGCTAACGAACAGTGACATCAGTGTTCGATAACTTACTTATTAGAGTAAAATAATTCTACAACTAGTTTTATTACACAACTAGTCGTTAAGGTTATAATTTTGCAAACTCCTGAGGTTGGTCCTTCTAAGCCAATCGAGCTAGAGGATGAGGGAGAAGAATCATAAGCAGAAGAATAATCAAAAGAAGGAGAGGAAGCAAAAGAAGGAGAAGAAAAAGAATATAAATACATGGCGACCCTCTTTCCAAAATAGAAGGCTAAGGCTCACTGATGACGGTGATGATCAAGAAATTATGTCTGATCTGATTAAGTGTTTGAAGTCATCCGAGACTGACTCCCTCGGGGCTAGTGGTTCCATCCCATCAGACAAGGGGAAAAAGAAGGAGAAATAAAAGAAGAGAGAGGAAGAAGAGATGAAGAGAGAAAGAAAGATGGAGAGAAAAAAAAAGAGGGAGATATGAGGGAAACCAAAAGGAAGTTGGTTTTACAGTCCTTTGTGGTTTCTTCCCTCTATGCTGAGACTAAGGGGGCTTGCGTGGGTGACACCCCTTCCCTTGCCCCCAATCTTCTAAAGGGGCAATGCTTGCTACTGATCACGAGTGTTCTTCAAATTTTGGATCGCCCCAGCTCGCCCTCAATTTTGCCCATAGGATTTCCCTGGTAAGTTTTCTTTATAGTTTCTTGTGTTATCTTTTATCTTGTATTGCACATTTTTTTGCACTAACTTGTTATTACTTTCCTTGATGCAGTTTTTATCTGATTTTATAACCCTTATGGATGATCATGATGATAAGTCTAGAAGTGATTAGGATCTCAAAGATGATTTGAATAATGAGATGAAGGTCTTCGCTGATGCTCTCCAGTTGTGGGATCGAGAGAGAGAAAAATTAACTAAGACTTGTGGTGATTTTGAGGCGTCCTAGAAGGTGGTGGTCATCGAGAAAGAAAAATTGAGCAAGGATAACAAGCGTTTATCTGAGAAGGTTCTTTAGCTAGAGAAAAATCTTCCTAAAGAGAAGGATGTCAGCTACCTTAAGGGCTTTAATAAGGCAAACGATGATGCTAAATAGCAGCTCATTTATGGAACCAAAGTGGCCTTTAAGAAAGATTGGGACCGAGCTCTATAATATGCGGGGACCCCTACTGACTTTGATCTCTTCTGTCTCCATTCTCATGGGCCTCATCCTTTCATGGAGTAATATGTGACTACTAATTTGCCTGTTGATTGCACTAAGGTGGCTCCTGATGATGTTTGAACTAGTGCGGGGTAGTGGTGGCAGATCAAGTGAAAGAATAGGGCCATATAGACTAGGATTTGTTTATTCTTTTTTCCTGATTTATTTTTTCCTTTGAAGCTTTGTATCTTTTTTATTGAACTTGTGGTATTGGCTTCGGGACCCTTTATGTGAATGGAATGAAATATTTCTCTATTTGTGCCCTTTTTCCTTTTCTATGTGTTCTAATTATTGCTCACGATTCCCCTTGTGCCATTTGTAGTCTCATGGAAACTACATTCCTCCGATGCTCGTAATTGGGGATAATTCTTGGACCTAACATCAGTGTGAAAGTTTGTAAGGTGTTTATTAAGATTTGCAAAACTCTATGAATGAGTAATGAGAAATTTAAGAATCAATCCGAACTAGTCGCCAGACTAAAGGATAAGCTTCAAGTCATGGAGGAAATTGGAGCTTTAGTTCGGGATGGGGTGAAAACTCTGAGGTCTGGGCTCAAGGAGACCTCTGAAGTAAGCCAAATGAGTGAAATGCTCCAGGATGAGAATGGTGACCTAAAGAAGGATGTTTATGGGGATGAAACATTTATGATTAGTCTGTGAGAGGAATGTAAAAAGTTGAGATATTCATTCAAAGTGGGACCTCGAGAACCCAGGGCAGAAGGTTATAATGTTGGTTGGGAAGATTCCCTAGTAAAACTTAAAAACGCAGAGGAGGTTTCCTTTACTCGCGGGTGGTTAAGTGAACTTCATGAGGTGAAGACATCTAGGGAGTCTAACTGTTGTTTAATTATCTGATCGAGTGTGATGCCTGCAACCTTAATCCTTTCTGAAAGTATGATGAGTGGATCCCAGCTGATGCCATTATTGCCTAGATCTTAGAGCCAGATCTTAATGATAATGTGGGAGATTTTTCCCCTAAACCAATTGATAGTCGAAGGGAACTTGTTACAGAATATCATACTCGACGGCCTGGGCCAGTTTGAGACTTTGTGTATTTTTTTCTTTTTGGTCTCTATGTAAATTGTAATATCACATCTCTATTTATTAAAATATATGTTCATTTACTCTTATCATATTTTAAGTGTGTGCTGACTAAATATGTTGATAATTATTGCTTGTCAATCATTATGTCATTACACAAGTGCGGAATGATCGAGATATTATTATAATAATGGAGAGAGTATTACAAGAGAAAGAGAAATATTACAATAGAGAGATTCAGAAGATCATTAACAAGAAAGGAGGATTGCCCCTTTTATAACCTTCATAAAGGTTATTTAATTATAACCTAAACAAATGTGGGTGGCTGAATAACAAAAGTCTTAAAGTGCATAGTAGTAGTTGTACAGTAAAAGAACACGGTAATTTATAATAATTCAAAAGTAAGTAGTAACTGATTTGGATGTTTTTGTTTTAATCGTCCAAATCGTCATTGCATGCGTCAGCTGATTACTGACCATATGCTTATCCCAGTTCGTGTGCTGGATGATTTGCAGTCGTCCATGTGGGTTGATTATCTTCGTACAATTGTCATGCATCAAATGCATTGGCAATGTTGGCCTCAGCAACAGAGTCGAAGGACATGATATCATTAGGCTGTGGTTTGGAGGTCCATATAATTGGGCTTGTTCATATTCCTCTGCATGGCTTAATTGTTCAAAGGGAACATCTAAATTATTATTTTTTTCAAGTTATTTAGAAACTCCCTTATGGCCGCTCGTTGTTCAAGTGAGGTAGTGTCATTTATCGGTAAATCGGTAACAAATAATCGTTTGCCATCAGTTACCATGAATTTTAATGCTGATTCCCGACAAAAATAATCTGCATAGTTTGAAATATTGATCAGGTTTTGTGACCAATATCTTGTTGTGTCCAACTGGTCCAACGGTATATTATGTGCAATTTCCCAATTTTGTTCAATCTTGTCCCATTCATAGTCCTCAGTGGCTCTGAGGTACCAGATCTGGTAGGGTTGATAAAAAATTTCTCTTGATCGCCAACCAATTGTTCTTGTGATATGAAATGACAGATAGCGAGTATATTCGTACTTACTTTTTATCAATACATGATAGATCATGGTTTTGATCATCCTAGGTAAAAATTCAAAATGATTGAAACAAGATACACTAGAGAAGATTAGTTTGTTTACTAACCCCCATTCAATTGTTTCAATATCCCAAGGTGGGTATCCCTCTTCAGTAATGAAATGTAGTTTTGTCATGTCATCACTATAATTTAAACTAGACTTTTTATCTTTTGCTCATGGTCCTCGATTTTTGGTAAAATTTCAATTTGGAATAGAGGAAGTGGGAGAATTATCTTTGCTTTTTCAAATAGACAAATTCTCTTGATAGTATTGAAGATCTTATCAGAAAAATCATTTTCCAGTAATTCAGAAAATTCCAGAAAAGTATCAATTTTTTCTAAAAAAAAATCTTCATTTTCATAGTTTAAGCCTTTTATGAGTTTGAGGCTCGGACTTTTGAATTTATCCAAAGTTGTTGTTTGTTCAGCAATTTTGTCAGCAAGGATACTCATATTTTTTCTAAAATCTTTTCTCCTATCTCGGAGATGTGATTTCCATGCTTCATTTAATGGTGTATACAACTCGCAGGGGATTCCTGGATTGTGAAAGTCATAAGTTTCAGTATCAAGGAGGCTTTCCTTGGTCTGTAGTTTGGAGAACTGGTAAATCATACTAGGAGGTCCTAACTATTTCATCCAATTTTCCCATGCTGTAATGGCTTATGGCATAGTATTGTATTTTTGGTGAAATGCACCAGGGAATTTGTTTACTTACATAAAACATTGATTCTAGTTGTCATAGAAGCCTGGATTTCTTTCGCTGAATACAACATAAACACGATTTTGTTTAGGTTGTGTAGATAATTATGCTTAGGTTTTTTCCTTTTTACCAATAGTTACCCAATCTCCTTTTACTTCTCCTGGGTGCTTATCTCCCATCATGAAAATAGAAAAATTCCACTTGTTTAGTGGTTTTGATAAAATATATTTCAAAATATTCCACTTGGTTAGTGGGTGTTATTTTAAAATCTTTAATATTCTCCACTTGTTTAGTGGGTTTCTAAAAACTCTACTTGGTTAGTAGGTTTTTCATCATAGTTCCTGCTAAGATAATCTGCAAGAAAATTATTAGTACCATTTAAATGTTCAACTTCAAAAGTATAAACAGCGATTTGGTTGAACCATTTAAGTCTTCTTCCTTCTAAAATATTTCTTTATTTATTAGGAAGTCTTTGACAGCTTTATTATCTGTTCTGGCAATAAAGTCTTCGGGTGCTAAGAAAATATGGAATTTTTTAATAGCAAGTTTGATTGCTAATAATTCCTTTTCAAAAATAATATAATTCAGCTCATTTGGTTTAAATTTTCTTGAATTATATCCACATATCAATTCATGTTTTAGAATTGATTTTGGTATAATAGTTTTCTTACCACAAATACCAAAAGTATTGGAAGGATTGTTTTCATTCCAATATTCTGCAGGAATTGCTTTGAGAACACATCCCCAACAATTATCTGAAGCATCGATTTCCAATATTAATTTATCTCCTGTTTTCAGAAAATAAAATTTTGGATAATTATTAATAATTTCTTGTTTAATTGTCTTAACTACAAGAGTATCATTAGCACTCCATGTAAAAACTTCATTCTTTTTAAGTTTTTCAACAAGTGGTAATTCTTTTTGAGATGATCCTTTTATGAAATTTCTTTCATAATTAAGGATTCCTAGGAAACTTTGTAATTTTTTTTTTTCTAAAATTTCCTCATTAAAATCTCTTATTTTATAGATGCTATGATCTTGTAATTGTAGGCCATCCTGGTTTAGGATTATGCCAAGAAAATTAATTTCTGTTTTTTCGACATCAATTTTGTTCGGTGATAAAATGATTCCATGTCTTTGGAATTTTTCACAGATAATTTTTAGATGATATCTATGTTCTTATATGGTTTTGGAAAAAACAAGGATGTCATCTATATAGACAAAACAAAAATCTTTAAGGTCTTTAAAGATTTTGTCCATCCATCTTTGATATACCTGAGGAGCTGTGTTTAGTCCAAAAGGCATAACATTCCATTGATAGTGTCCTCTAGGGGTACTAAAGGTTGTCAATGGCTTGGATTCTTCAGTTAGTTTTAACTGCCAAAATCCAGATTTACAATCAAATTTACTAAAAAACTTTTTTCCTTTAGTTTGGTTAATTAATACATCTTTTCTTGGAATAAAATAACCATCAATTTCTAATTGTTCATTTAGTCTTTTTATAATTTATACCCATTCTAGCTTTTCCTCTAATGACTTCATTGTGTTTTCTCACCATGAAGGCAGGGCTAGAGTGTGGACTTATTATTTTTTCAATAAGGTATATATCCAATAATTCTTTGATTCGTTTATCAAATTCATCTATATCATTTCTTGTATAGATCATTGGTTTTACTCTTATAATGACATTGGGATCTCTTAGTTTGAGATTACAATATCTTGGACTTTTATTCCATAATTTTAGTGTGTTTTCACTAAAATTATCATTTAATATAGTATAGAGCCAATGAGTTTCTTCAAAGGCTTTAATAAAAGGAGTTATATCCCCTTTCTTAGTAGATCGAAAGTCTCTTTTGCACTTGTATTTATGTTGCTGTAGTAAAGGGATTTTTACTACATCTTTATTGAGGGTTAAATTTATATTTCCCTCATCAATAATTATAGGCAAATATTCTGAGATAAAATTATTGCCTAATATAAAATCTCCATGCATTTTTGGAAAGCATAAGATTTTTGGAATAATGAATTTCTTTTCATTCAACCATATAGCCACTTTTTTGGCATTTAAATCAATAAAATTTTGTGTCCCATTGATACCTGTTAGAGCAATAGGATTTTTCGTTTTTATCCATTTTTCAGGAGGTAAAGCATTAGGTCTACAAGAACATATGGTTGCTCCTATATCAATTAATGTGCAAAGACTATATGGTTTATAGCCTGCAAAATTTAAATAACCTAATACATAAGTATATCTTCTCTTTCCATGGCTTGGTGAGAAGTTTATTTCCTCTTTTCCTAATTGGAAATGATAAATTTGACCCGGATTTTATATTATCTTCTTTTAGATAATTTGTTCCAGGTAATATGGGTACTTGTATATTTTTCATAGCAATATGAGGTTTACTATTACTATTATTAGTACTCTCGCCTTTTAAAAGGTTTTTTCCTTTTAATTTTTCCCAATCATTGTCAGGAAAATTCTTTTGCCAATTTTCTGAATGTTTATTTTTAAAATAAACATTATTACCAGATACCTGTAATTCAACATTGTTTCGTTGTTTTTCAAGAGGTGCTTTTATTATTTGGGGTAGTATCCATTATTTTGGTACTTCCAAATCTCTCATGTCGATTAATCTGGGTTGTATTGCCGAATCAAATGGTCGAGGTACAAATATTTCTATAATATTTCTATCCACATTTTGTATATTTGTATGTGGTAGAGTTATCAATTCATGGATTGTTTTCCAATGTATTGACATATTTCGAGAGGTATCTTTCATTCCTATTCCTTTGGTTTGGATTTTTGTAATGACAGATTCCTCAATATTTGGGTCGTCAATTGATATGAAGAAATTTGGTTTTATGTTAAACCAAATAACTCCATTTACCAAATTGGATTGGACTCCTCCAATTATGGCATTTATAGGATTACTGAATCTTTTGTCTAAGACCAGTATAGCAACGGGTGTATCCATACCTTGTCTAAACAGGAGTAATACATATTTGAATAAACCCGATATGTATATAATTAATATCTGGGTGTTTTTTCTTCCATCTTTTGATCTTTTTCAAAAATCAAAAGGTTTAATATCTGTTGTTTCGTCATCTGTTGAGCCAGCAGTAGTATTACCATTAAATTGTTCAAATATTCTTGTTGAGAATAATTTGAATTTTGATAATTTATAGACATCTTCCTTTTTTATAAGTTGTCATTGATTATCAACTTCTTGTAACTGTTCATTGGTAAAAGTGATTTCTTCTCCAACTATTTCACGAAAGGCTATTGTTTGTATCTCATCTTCGCTACTACCTTGTACTTCTGCAGTATTATACATAAATACAAGTTCTTCATCCGATGTTTCCGAATCAGATTCAAGTTCATATAAAATTTCATTAGAATAATTAGAAATATCATAATCAGATAAATCTTCTCCATAAAATATTTCTAATTCTCGTTCTTTAAGAAATTTTATCATTTTATTTGCACTTTTTCCCTTTTTAGGACAATCAGGTGCATAATGGCCTTCTTTGTTACAAATGTAACAATGACACTTCTTTTTTAGAGGTGGTTTTTTAGAAGGTTTCTTTTTCCTAATATATTTTTTATTCTTTGAAAAAGATGTTTTCTTTTTCCAAGGTTTCCATTTAAATTTTCTCTTTCGAGAATATTTAGAATATTTGGAATTTCTAGGAGGTGGATTACATCCTATCTTCCAATTTTCTTTTAAAATCTTATCACAACATTTAAAACCAGCTTTAGAATTTGTGATTTGATTTTTAATTTTTTTTCTTGGCTTTTATTTCAATACGTTTGTCAGATATTTTTCTTAATACCTAATTAATGCGAAAACCAAGATTATCATCCATCTCATCCTTCCCGATAGTTTTTAACCAACCAGGATAAGATTGTAAGGATATTTCATCCCATGGATTTGGGAGTTTGTGAAAGAATTGATCCATCCAGTGTTTGGTTTCTGAATGCTTTAGTTTGAAATAATATTTTTTATATATTTCAACAAATTCTTCAAATTGACAGATGTTACATAGTTCTAGTTTAGATAGTATGTAACACGCATCTACTTGGAGTCTGGGTTCTCTAGTATATCATATCATATTTTCTTTAATTATTTCAACAAATCCTTTTAATATTTCGTCAAAAGATATGAAGGTTTGTAGGAGCTCAGTTTTTTGCTGAATTCATTTTTCTGAACTTTTCCATTGTTGCAACCATTGTAAAACATCTCCTTGAAGTGTTGCAGCAAGGTAGTCTAAAAAATTTTCTTTAGACCATACATTCTTATAATTAGTAATGAGTATGGACATGGATTGTGCCCACTCATTAATAGTTTGTTCTTGATCTTTAAAAGGGACACACCTTAGATTAAGATAAATACCATGTTGAGATATATTTTTCTTGTTCAAATTATCTCTTCTTAAGAAAAAAGGATTTGGTTCATCCTCATTTTTAGTGTTACTTGTAGAAGCATTGCCTGTTTTAACAAAATCTTCTTTTTCATTTTTATATGCAGGGGTTTGCATATAATCTTCAAAAGCTTCCCAATTTTGGAATTCCTGAAGTGGTTCTTCAGCCTTCCTTTTTCCATCAATTGTAATTACTACATGTGGTGGAATTTCTTCTTCATCAGATGAATATTGGTTTAATTCATACTGATAGAGTTGTAATAATTTTTCATTTTCCAAATACGTAGTTTGTATTTGTTCAATGAGTTTATTACGTTCTGAGACAGTTAATATTGGATCTTTGTATATATGTTTCCAATAATCTAATATTTCACGAACGTTTATAAATTCGGTGTAATTAAATTCTTCTGTTTGAAGGGCTTTAATTTCTTCTGAACCATAATATAACCTAGGAATTTTGTTATCGCCTGGGTTATTCATTCCAGTTTGTTCTGGGTTTTGATTATCTATTTTGTTTAATAGATTTTCAATTTTTTGTTTAGTCTCCTCTTTTAGATCTAAATTTGAAACCGTTTCGAGTTGACTAATTTTTTGATCAACTTTGTTTAAGTTGAATTCAATACAATCTAATTTTTTCTCTACATAATTTTGATTAACGACCTGATGTTTTTCAGTTCGTTTTACCCAACTAAAGACTATATCAGTTAAGCTATTTAAAGTAGTACTAATTTTACTAATATCATTTTCGGATTTTTTATCTATATCCAAACTATGATAATATATAGACTCATCTTTTTGTAACCATGGTGCTAAACAGTGTAAATTAATATTATTATTATTATTTTGTTCATCTTTGTCAGATTCCATTGGTTCCTAAGACCTCCTATTATATGTTGTTTCAGGTGCCTAAAACCGATTTTCCTAAGGTCGATTGCTAACTACAGTAGATTTTTGGCAAACGGAATTTGAAACAATAATAGGTATATGGGATTTACGAAAACTTTAAATATTTTCAAAATAATACCCTTTTTTTGGGGGGAACATTGGTCGAATAACCTTTTTTCAATTGACTCGAATTTTGGTTTGCTTATTTCGAGTTTTTAGCATACTAAATAATATCAAAAGACAATGTTAGCCATTGCTTTCTGTGTGCATGAACATTCTCCCAGTCTAATATGCTTTAGTAGTATCATTCCATTCACTTTACCATTTAGGTTGTGTCATCTCACTTCCTTAGGCCTAAGTAAGATGATAGCGAGAATGTACCTAGTTTTTGGGCAATCCGTCCGAGTAGGATTTTTTTAACCAAAGAAGTTGGAGACCGGCCTTCAGTTGGATTTATTACCTAAGGATTCCGTGTAGGTCTTTTATTGTTACTGTGGCAACTGATTAGGTCTCTTATGTTTGATGTGATAAATACCTGAGGATATTAGTGATTGGAAACGAACTTAATAGTTTGCGGAATCGATCAGAATCCTGCGCAGCACAACTTGATTCCTTCATTAAAATAAGTTGAACAACTCATTAGGACCAGCATGAATCTTTGCTCGGTGAAAAGTGAATTGACTGGAATAAGTTGAACAACTTATGGCAATCAGTGTGAATCGGCCTCGATATGAGGAATCCCCTTATTTAAAATAAGTTGTAAAACTTATTATAGTCTGAGGGTGTCCTATTATGTGAAATGAAGTTCTCTTTGTTTGGGGATGCCTACTTAGAAATGGTGCATAAAACTGAGATATATGACCATTATGAGCTAATGGGACTTTATTTATTGAATAAATAATTAAAGAGCAACATAACTTTGAAATAAAAATTTGTGTAAACTAAATGTGTAATAAGGAAAGACTAAAAATAGAATTTCTTAATATTAGACTCATTCCATGCTCTAAGTATCTCCCTATCCTCAAGCATTTCTAAGTGATAAGCTCCTTGAAGTAATCGGCCAGAAAGGTCCTTCCCAGTTTGGTCCTAATTTGTCGTTCGAAGGTCTTACTGCACTACTGAGTACTTTCCATAGTACATAATATCCTACTTGAAATTTCCTGGGTCGACTTTTTATTATATTACCTAGCCAGTTGCTAATGATAAGAAGCGAGCTTGATCATGGCCTTATCTTTGCATTTGTATGTTAGGTCAAGTTCAGTGCGTAAGGCATCATCGTTCAGTCCTTGGTCGACCAAGTTGGTTTTCATAGTTGGGTGTCCCGCTTCAAGTGGGATTACTGCCTCTATCCCGTATTCTAGTGCAAAGGGTGTTTCCCCAGTTAATCTTCTAAGCATAGTGCGATAGTCCTAAAGAACATAAGAGAGTTCATGCACCTAGGCGACTTTCTCTCTTTCCAGTCTCTTTTTCAGAGCATCGAGCATGGTTTTGTTCGAAGCTTTTTCTTTCCCATTGCTTTGGGGGTAATCTACGAAGGTAAAATGGTGTTTGATACCTTGTTCATCATAGAAAATCTGGAAGAAACCACTTTCAAACTGTGTGCCATTATCAATAATGATGGTCCTTAGTACTCAAAGAGTATTAATATGTTCTTCCAGATGAACCATGTCATGTCAGCATTTTGAATATTTTCTAGTGGTTCTGCCTCCAACCACTGGGTTAATTAATCTGTGGCGACCAGCAGATACTTGCGATTCCCAGGTGCAGTAGGTAGTGGTCCCACTATGTCCAATCCCCACTGCGTAAATGGCTAAGGACTAGTTAGGGCCTTCAGGTCACTGGCAGGATAATGAACCATGGGGGAGATTTTTTGGCATTTTTTGCACTTCTGGCCTTTAGGGATTCAGGTTTGTTTGCATGTGTGGCCACTAGTACCCTTTCTTGATTTCTTGAAATGCTAGAGATCTTCCCCTAGTGTGACTCCCATATATACCGTCGTTAATCTCGTTAAGAACTTTCTCGGTGCATGATGGGTAAATGCATTAGAGATATGCATTGGTAAGGTCCTATGAATGACCTCTTATAGATATTTCCTCCTTCATTAAGATGGAACCGAGCAACCTTTACTCTCACTCAATGAGCTACCTTCTGATCATTGGATAACATTTTACTACGTAAATATGCGATGATTGGATCCATACAGCTTGGAGCTCCCTCTATGGAGAAAGTCTACTCAGCGAGTGCTATCTTATTGATGATAGGTTAGTCGAGGAATTCTATGTGGATGATCCTTCCTAGGTCGGGCATGCTTAGGGATACCAAGGCATTGGTGTGACTGTTATGTCCTCTGGGAAACTTATGAATGTTGACTTCCTCGAACCCCACTATAAGCTTGCACACAACGGTGAGGTAAGATACCATCCAATCATCTTTTTCGTTGAAATCTACACTAACCTATTTGGAGACCAATTTTGAGTCGTCGGGCATATTCAAATGCCTTGCCCATTATAACTGGTCCTTGCACAGGCTAGCGATAAGTTCTTCGTATTTGGCTTCGTTGTTGGAGGATTCAAATCCCAACGTGATTCCCTACTCGATGATAGTGTTTTCTGGAATAATTAGGACAATACCCACACCTTCCACCTTGGAATTGAAGGATCCATCAATGTAAAGGGTCCAATCATAAGATTATGCTTCATTGCTTGTTAATTACTTCACTAATTATTATTCGGTTGACACGTCTTCTATGAATTCTTTGATGGAATTGGCTCAAACTTGCCCTTTGATTGCCGTCTTGGGTTAGAAAAGGATATTTAATCTTTTGAGCTCTACCGACCACTTGGATAAGCGCCCAGAGAGGTCGTATTTATGAAGAACAACTTTGAGTGGAAAAGAAGTGATTACCGTTATTGAATGTCGTTCGAAGTAGTACAGTATCTTACTATAGGCAATTATTAGTGCGTATGCCATCTTTTCCAAGGGTAAGTTGCGATGTTTCGCATCCAACAATGACTTATTGGCATAATAAACATGATACTATTTATCCTCCTTTTTGCATAACAAGTCTGAGCTAATAGCGTGGTCTTATATAGTGAGGTAGGGGTATAGGGCATTCCATCTTTGACGATTGCCGACAGGGGAGGCCTATTGAGGTAGTACTTGATTTCTTCCAAATCTCTTGACCAGTTTTCGTTCCATGTGAGGCCTTTATCCTTTTTAAATAACTAAAAGAATGGTCAGCAACGCTTTACAGACTTGGAGATGAAGTGATTAAGGGCTGTGATCATCCCAGTGAGCTTTTAAACGTCTCACAAAGTCTTTGCATGATGGATCTTATTGATCGCTTCAATTTGGTCTATATTTGCCTCAAAACCTCTTTTGTTGACCAAGTAACTCAGGAATTTTCCTGACTGGACTTCGAATGAACACTTTCCTGCATTAAGTTTCATCTTATATTTCTTGAGGATTTTGATGGTCCTTGCCAGCTCTTGGAGGCGGTTGCTCTTGTTTTAGCTTTTGACGAGCATATCGTCGATGTATACCTCTATAATTTCCTCCATATGTTGTTTAAACATCTTTATGAACAACCTATGGTAGATTGCCCCTACGTTCTTCAGTCCGAATGGAATAACTTTGTATCATTATAACCCTAGCGGGGTTATGATGGACGTCTTGTTCGAGTCGGGGCCAAGCAATGGGATCTGATGATAGCCAGAATAGGCATACATAAAACTCACTCTTTCATGAGTTATTAGGGCATCATAAGATGATTGATATTTGGCAAGGAAAAACTATCCTTGGGGCATGCCTTATTCAGATTTGTGAAATCAAAACAAACTTTCCATCTATCGGTTCTTTTGTGTACAACCACTGGGTTAGATAACCATTTAGGGAATTGAACCTGTCGAATGGAGCATGCATCATGTAGTTTCCCAACTTCATTTTCTAATGCTTTAGCCTTCTCGAGGGCTTTTCATTGTGCCTTCTAAGTGATCGTCTTGAAGGTTAGATCCACATATAGGTGGTGGCAGGCTGTGCTAGGTCAATTTCGGGCATATCGTAGGTTCACAAGCGAAAATGTCCAGATTGATTTTTAGGAAAACAATCATCTCTATCATTTCATGATCAGTGAGAGTGGCCTCAATCAAAACTTTTGTTTGGTCAATTTTTCATCTGCCTCAACCTCTTACCAGTTTTCTATGACCCTATCATTTGGGAGGATCTGGGTCTCCTCCAACCCTGGTCAGCCATATTGTAGCTGCCCTTTGGAGGGAGTAAAACCCTCCTGGTTCTCTATGGGGGGATTTTTGGCTCCTCTATCTTCTCCTTTGGGGGGATGATGGTAACTATGAAGCATATCATGGTGATTTCTTAATCACCACGTATCTCGACCATGCCCCAACCGGTTATACATTTCAGTTTCTGATGGTATGTAGACAGAATAGCCTTTATGGAATATAGCAAACCTCTTCCCAAGATGGAATGTTAGGGTAATTCAATGTCTACCACCAAGAATTTGATCATCTTCGAGATGTTCCCTACTTGGATGGGCAAGACTATCTTTCCAATCTGCATTGTCATCTTCCTTGCGAAGCTGACTAGAAGAATGGTTTCCTCCTTCAAATAGGCTAAGTTGAGTTTCAATTTTGGGAATAGTTCCAAGTACATAACCTATAACGATCTTCCTTGGTTCACTAGTAGCTTATCGACATCCCAGTTTGTGATCCTCAGGGGGATCATGAGTGCATCATGGTGTGGAGTTCTTACTCCTACTAGGCCTTCCTCCATGAAAATGATGTGCTTGTTGTAGTCGACATCCTATGGTTGCTGACACTTGCTTTCTTGGCTCTTTGTAGGATCAATTGGTAATGCTTCCATTACGGTAGTGACTTTCTTCAGCTCCATTCAAACAGTGTTTCCCTTGATCTGCCTTAGGTAGGACACCCCGTGGATTACTACAAACTCATTCCCTAATTCACCATCGATGACGTTGTCTAGCTTCTAGTCACCATTTGTTGCGACCTTATCTACTTTTTTCTCAATGTATTCATCCAGATGTCTAACTTGGGCTAGTTCTTCCAAGTGTGACTTAAGGGCTTTGCAGCAACCTATTAGTTGGCCTCCATATTTATGGAAAGCGCATTTTAGTGCATTATTTTTCTTTATTGGGTCGTCGCCCATCTTCTTGGGCCATTTGATGAAAGGTTAATCTTTTATCTTTCATACTGTTCTTTTTAAATTGTCTCTTTGAAGAATGTGTTGATAGCCTAGGATGCCTTTGATGGATCCTCTATTCCTTTATTCTTATAACCGTTCTTGCCCCGATTTTTGTTTCCCTTCTTTTGAGTTTCAGTCTTCTCTCCTCCCTTGACTGCTTTTGCCTGACCATTTTCCCGTGGGGTTGAATGAACCATGTCCTCAACCATGGTATATTTCTCAATATGCGATATTAGGTCATCTATGGTATTGTATTCCATCTTTGTTAGGAATTGGTGCAGTAGGGAGGTTATCGGTAATCAAATCCTGAAGGATGCTACGATGACCTGCTCTGAGAAATCTTCTATCTCATTGAAGACTTCCCAATACCTCTTGGCATAGTCGTGAAGATTTTCTTATGGTTCCTTATTTATTGTGAGTAGAGAGTCATTCCTTTATGGATCAAATTCTTAAGATCATTCTCATGATGATCATCATCTTTATGGAGCCTCTCAGAGCATCCATGGTCATCTCGAGAGTGCTCTAACTTGTTATGCTGAGAGCGATTCAATTAATGACTTGAACTCCTTCCTCGGGTATGAGATTTTCTCGCTCGAGGGTTAATAGACATGTCATGACATTTCTTAGAATCTCTATGGAGATCTTTCTCCATTCTTTTAAGTTTCCTTTGATGGCGATCATTCTCTACCATCTGGAGGTGAGTTGCCTCCTCGTGTTATTGACGCCTGACTTCATATATAAACTACAATCTTGGAGATTTTAGTTGATTGAGGTGGTCCATGTCTCTCTTTATAAGGTTTCTTTTCCTTGTGAAACCTTGGGTTTGATGGCTGGGGAATCATAGACCTGACCCTAGGGGGGCCTGGTCGTCTTTTACGTTGCCAACCTGAAGGATATTGCCACTATGGTGAGACATCAAGGCTTTAATTTTGATGAGTTCTTTCGTAGGAATAAAAGTCGATTCCCACAAATGGCACCAACTGTGAGTGTAACAAATATCCTAATAGAACAACTACAAAGAAATATCAAAATCAAAAGTAATCAATCAATTAACCAATCACACAAAACATAATGTACATGGTTCGATAATGTGCATACGTCCATGGAAAGGCTATTTTTCTTATTAATATATCTTGAAAGTATGAGGTTACATCCCCTTGCCTTGGGTCAGGGTTCTCAATTTATAGAAGTGGGGTTAAAGTGGTTGAATTACAAAGGTAATCCATTTGTCCAGTTAGATAGCTCATTAACCTCCTTGAATATCTCTCTAAGATTGTTGGGATGACTGATTCGTGGCTATATTTGCATATTTAATCTTACATTTAAATATACATGCAAACAATAAATAATTCCAATTTCGATTGGGCCGCTTGGTCTGAGCCGAGAAGTGCTTGATATGTTCCATGTTGGTCGGTCTCTTCAATGGGCCATATCAAATGGTATCCCACACACTCCTATGGTTAATGGAGTGTATTCGTCAAATTTGTAAAATGTATTATTCTCGTTCTTTGCCTTGGAGGTCTCCTTGGTCTTCTTCGAAAAGATACTACTATCCTCAAACTTCTTGTGACTGAATTTTTATCCACCACCTCCAACTTCTAAACATTGAACTGGGTAATGTACTCCCTTATCATTTCATCCTCCTAGTATCAGATGCTTAATAAATGACCCACCATTTTCACAAGCTTTGTTCTGAAGAAAAAATTGTTTACAAAGAGGTCGGCCAGCTGTTTGAATTTTGAGATTTACCCTTAGGTAAACCACTGTACTAGATTTGAGTAGGGCCGGTGAGGGTGATCAACAAAGCTCTGCAACGCATTTCATCGGCTGTAGAAAATATGTCGCTTTCGGATTGGTATTGGTTAATGTGTAAAATGGTGTTTGATTTTCCCTTGTGTTTTAGAGTAATCACCGGTGGATAAAATTTTGTATAAGTAGGATAACTAACCACATGGTCCATGAACGGAGATCCTTGGACAAAGCTCCTTTATAATGGATTTTTTTTATGAGATCGCATGGACGATCTTCTATTCTTTTAATATATCATTTCCAAGGTTGAGCTTCCTGAGTCGCAATGTTTGGTTGTCTATGGCTATCTACTAAGCATTCTTCCCTTGGACGAATATGCTCATGCTATTTTGATGCTTTGACATTGATCCTTGAGCTTACTCCTCGTCCATGATCTATCCTCTAGCATTCTACTCGTTCAAAGTTTTCAGAGGTTGCAGATGTGCTCATGCCCCTCTTCTCCCCAGTCTGTCAAATATCGACACATTCCTAAGTCTATAAAAGTCAATAAAATGTTTCTTCGAATATGTCTAGTCATCATCATCATCAATTGCCCATAAGGTAGAGGTCCTACTAAGTTGATAATATGACTCTTCTAGTTCAAATTCTGGTAGCCGAATAGATTTGTTCGTCTTAGATCCCATGTCTAATCTCTGATAGGATTTTCCAAGGCCTTACCTTCGCTATCTTGTCTTCTATCCCTGTAAGGTTCTTGCGGATGTGTTTTCTGATGATTTCTAACATTTCTCTCCATGGTCGGGGGTGATTGGAGGTGAATCATCTCGTATCCGTGAGGCCAATACACTCTATGTGAGTTGCCTTATGATCTCTTGCATGGTTTCTTGACTTTTGACCAAGCTTTGCTTGAACCAATCCAAGTCTCCCATTCCAATCAGAATTGATGGGGTGATTCTTCCTTTTCTCTACTGCTTTCTAGGTGTTCAGCCATTATAGCAAGGAATATCCAGAGAAATAGAGTATGACGAAGTTTCTGGACTTTGGGTTACAGTGAATTATTTTGACAAATTTTTTCGTACAATTTATAGGTGAGACTGAAATCCAAGGATTTTGGTTAAGAATTTTTCTCTTGGTGGAGAAACTGAAATGGGTATAATTAGGGAATTCTATTCTACTATAATTAAGAGGAAAAATTTGGTTGAGAAACAACTAGGGTTTTTAGGCATTTCCCACTGACGATGCCATTCCGTTATCGTCTAAAAATGGAATCCAATTTGTCTCTTAGCTAATGGGATATCGAATCAGAGATAACAAACAATAATGTGATTATAGATATAATAAGGGGGTGGATAAAAAGATTAACAATAAGATGCATGTGGTTCAGCCTTAAGAATGGCCTGCGTCCATTGGGTGATTTGCTATAATTTGAGTTATCTCATTGAGTACAATTGTAACTAGGGTTTCAGAAGTACCCATGTGTTTATGTGTATAGGTTACTGTCTTAGAATCAACTATGTCTCTATCTGAGATTAGTTGGGTGCCCTTATCCTTGGGAGAGATCCATCTAGTTGTAATAAACTCCATTGAGGGAATAAATGTACTGGACATTAGTGACCTAGTAGGGATCTGTTGGGTTAGTGGAGAACTCCATGAGTAAATTAAGGGTTTTGTCCATCAAATGGGGGAGGTTAGCATATGCTAACAATAGGTAAATCTGGAAGGACTGTTTATTAACAGCCATTACTGTCCTATGAAACTATTAAGTCTTGTTATCATCCAATTAGGCATGGAGATGCCTTCTCCACAAAGCTGTATGAAAGGATATAAAATTTTCTAAGGTTTAAATGAATTCACTTAACTACATATTCAGGATGCTTGTTGTGAATTAAACAGTGTTTTGGAACACTAAAATATGAAGAAATTTTGCAATCAATAGGATAATTTAGGTGATTTCTTGCTTTTTTATACTAAAAATATATGTGATCGGTTGATTCGGTTGAATGATAAATGATATATAAATGGACTCTTAATGTGTTAATGTTACCATTACCAACACGTAAAGCTCATAATAATTCAACTCGAATCCTAAATCTCCTATTCTATATGTGAACTTACCAATCTAAGATTTTCGAAAAAAAATAAATAATTCATGGAATTTCTTAGAAACACCTTAGGCATACAATAAAAAATATTAATCCATGCACAGGTTCACTGAACATACAAACCATACCCTCATTTTTTAAGTCTTTCATAGCAACATAGTCTGCATATCCACATATAACACAACTTGTTATGTAATCTCTAACTTTTTTTGGTAGCATACCATGAGGTGTCAGGACCAGCTTGCGCGCACCTCGACTAATCCCCTCGCTCGTGTCTGGGCTCCATTAGGCTACACTCTTAGTGGATCCCGAACACAAACGAATAAGGGTGCGACGCATCAATTGTGTCGCACTTTTATGTTTGGTCGGCCTAGAATTTTCCATTCTTCCAAGTCTTTCACAACAACTTATGTCTACATTTCCACTATCAACACAGGGTGTCATGTAATATCTCACTCGTGCATATTATATTTATATCTTTGTCACCAGCTCCTCTCTGGCTCTTTGAAGTTTCCTATATCCCTACAAGAAAGGATACTTCCATGTCATATTCCTTTATAGATCTGAGATCTTATTATTCCAACACATGATAATTTGTCTCAATGGTTTGTAACACTATATATACACATTTGAAACTAGGGTTGATTAATTAGCATGCATTATCTTCGGCCTCTACCTTCTTTTCTTTGCCATGTCTCTCCTAAATTTTAATGCCCTACAAGATTTACATACCTTAGCTAACGATTTGCGACATTCATCGACAATCAAACGAGCACTTATCCATAAAGAAATATGGGTGGACAAGATTTTTGAGAAATCTTTAAGAATGTTGGATGTTTGTGGCACCACAAAAGATGCTCTTTTTCTTGTGAAAGATCATCTCCTAAAACTTCAATCTATGTTTCGACGAATCAATATTGGCGAAAAAATGGATATAAGCAAATTTTTGAGTTATCATGTTCGTAGAAGGAAGTTGAAGAAAGAGACGTTCAAGCACCTAAATGAGCTAAAAAGAATGAAGAGCAATAATTGTATCGTTATCGCGTCACCTATTGACCAAAAGGTTATGGTGGTTGTTAATGTGATGAGAGACGTGCGATTGACCGATGTGGCTATTATGGAGTCTCGCTTAGTGCATCTCATGTCGATGCCTATTTTGAAACCGAATAAAGGGTATTTCACTCGAAAGTTTGTGCGTGTAAGTATGTTGACCTTCTCGAAAAAATGTGGCGAGAGGACATTATTTCATAGTGCAATTAAAAGACTAAAAGTTATGGAGATTGACATTGAAAATCTTTAGGTTGAGTTAGATTGTATTTTTAGACGCTTGATTCGAACCAGAGTATCACTTCTCAACATATTCTCAAACTAACAACTAGGAAGAGAGACAATAGGTTAGAAATCCACTATTATAAGGGCTTGCCTTGTAGGATTACTCATGATTTAAACTCAATTTTTTGTGAATCCTTGACATGTCAAAACTTCATTAGTTGGTGCTTTATATGAGAAGGAAAAGGTCCAAATGGTCTCATTTTAATTGCATTAGTTGGTGTTTTATATGATAATTAATATGACCAAACATGTCAACAAATCTAAAAAAAATCAGGAATCAACCTCTTTCTCTTCATATGTACAAAAGAAAATGTAGGGTTAGCATTTTCTTCTTTCTCGTACTCTGTGCAATAGGGTGTTCAAAATCTAAAACCATTTTCACAATTTGCCAACCTGGCATATTTACCTCTCCGCGCATTGGATTTTAATTTTCAATTGAATTAAATAGGATTTAATTTCTATAAACCAATTTTATTTAGGTTAAATTTGTATTGGCATAGTGCAAAATAAAACCAAACACGTATAATCCTCTTATGTTAAAAATGTCGGTGTCGTATGAATGATCATGCATTTTTTTTATAAAATTAGTATTAACTATGACGTTTCAATTTAAAAAAAATTGGAGAGCTGTTAACTATCCGTTAGAAAATCTATGTTGAATCCTACATGTCACTCACGGTCAAACCTTTGGCTTGACATGTGTTTCAACCTATTAAATAATTGAAAAAGCAAAATCCTTCAAAAGAAATAAAGAAAACATGAAGAAAAAAATATAGAAAAAAACATTAAAAAAATTGAAAGAAGTGATCTAAAAGTTCAAAATTACCCCAAACATCCAGGTTAAATTTGCAATTAATGCATAAAATTATTACAAACTATTAGGCCCTGTTTGGTTGTCCTAAAATTGTAAATTGATTCATTAATAAATTGGTAAATTTATAAATTGATTCATTAATTGTATTTGGATTCATTAATGAAATGATTCATTCATTGTCCCACTTTAGTTCATGTGTAAAATTTGAAATTGCATCATTTCACAAAAAACGTGAAATACATCTATTTGAGATAGGAGTCACATAAAGTGCATTCTTCTCACTCTCTTTTCCTCCCTTCCTTCCCTCCCTCCCTTCCTCCTCACACTCCCCCTTCCTCTTAATTTGTTTTTATCTTTTTTTCTCATAGAACCTTAACATCAATTTCATATTACCAAACATTGCATAAAATTGGATTTAGACTCATTTTAAATCCACTCATTTACAATTCAATAATTCACAATGAACTCATTTATATAGTCAAATAATTTGTGCAACCAAACAGGCCCTTAATGTTATGTTTGGACAATTATCTTATTTTCTCCATCTGTTTGGATTTTGTGGTCAAAATGTAATGTTGGTTTTTTTTAAGAAGAAAACGTACAACTATAAATTGTGTGTTTATCTTGGATATCTACTCAATGAAACTATTTTTCCTAGGAATACTTACATTATTTTGGAGCTAAGGAGTCTTGATCAGATTAGGTTAGATTTGGTTCCTACCTATCCAAACTAACTCAATATTTTTGTCAGAAATAGTCCAAATTTTAGGAAGTGCCAAAGTAGAGAAACCAATAAAATCAAACATCTAGATAGGTTTTGATGGATTAAATATCCAAGTTGAGTCTAATTACTATACGCAATGGCAATTCGTTGAATTTGATCTGAGGCTCGTGTGATGTTGTTGAACCAGTATAAGATTTTGTCATTCCCATTTACAATGACAAGTGACGGTGTGTAGCTTATTATGTCGTACGTAAAATTTTTGATCCTGCTATCCAATTTCCGTAGAATGGGCACACTTACGAGAGAAAACTTGTCAACAGTGTGTACAAAATAACGTGGGGATATCACCGCGTATTTGTTAATTTAAAAACTAACTCCTACATCCGAAATTAAAAGACCTTCCCGCATCGATTTCAAATGATGTATTAGATGTGTATTTTAGTTGGAATTTATAGATTAAATGAACAATAATTTTTTTGGAGAATTAGATAGAGGCCACTCCATGGCGCCCACTTAATTTTGTGCTTCACAATAACATAAAGAGAAGCAATTGTGACTTAAGACCATATTTCCAACAAATCCCTTGATCCATCATACAAGTTGCATATACCTCCCTTAATTAAGTCTGCATTAAGCTTCTTCAATTATTCTCATCTTTTGCGAATTCCTCGTGTATCCCTAAAAAGGCTTAGTTTGTACATAAGACGTTATTTATTTTATTATGAATATTTTCAACAAGATGGATGTAATACCCCGTACTTTTGTCTATATTTATTTTTGGGGATTAATTAATTAAATGCGTATTAATTGGAAATTAATCCGGGTTATAAATACTGATGTGATGCGAATTGGTATTTGATTATGTGCATATATGATTATATATGTACTTGGTATTATAAAATTTGTCGTGGGATTTATATACGGCATTTTAGAAATTTTGTTGAG
Organism: Sambucus nigra; assembly: GCA_949130495.1. Taxonomy (NCBI): domain Eukaryota; kingdom Viridiplantae; phylum Streptophyta; class Magnoliopsida; order Dipsacales; family Adoxaceae; genus Sambucus; species Sambucus nigra. Next base: position 731,799,018 of record OX422211.1, read on the forward strand.
ACGCGTGGGACCGCCGCGTCACGGTATATTATTTTGTTAATAAAATTGAATTTAAAATCTATAATCCGTATGGTCGTTTTGAGCGCGCCAACGCGTCCGGAAGGGTCGAGATAGTCAGAAAACACTAGCCGGGGGTATAGTTTGGGTCCCGGGGTATTTTTAGGCCATTCCGATAACTTAAAGGGTATTTTAGTAATTTGGTATTTTTGGGTAATTAAAAGTGACGAAAATTGAGAGTTGTAATCTGATAAGGATTGACCCCAACCAACCCCTATTAACCCAACTAGCTACGGAGGTTTATCAAATTAGGTTTTCATAAGTTTCCCCAAAGCAAACCCTAGCCACCATAGCCTTTTGGAGAAGAAAGCTTGGAGAAGGAGAGAGAGAGAGGAATTCTGCAAAAATTCGACACCAAATCCACACCAAATTCAGAAATAAAACCAAGGCAAGTGACTTTATTTCATTTAAATTCGAAGAATGTCTTTTCCATGTTAGATATTGAAGAATCTTGATTGTTCTTGAAAGATTAAAAGAAAACCCATGAAATTTGAAGTTATTATTGAATGTTGGGATAGGTTTGCATGTAGAAACATTGTTGGGAGATTTAATTTCGGAGATTTCATATCTAGGTGATGTATAAACGAATTAAAATCTGGGAATTTATGATGAGAAAAAGTTAGGGTTTATGTTCTTAAAGAAAATTGGGAATTAATGTAGAAATTGTGATTTAATGATGTTTAGATGATATCAAACCCTTTAATGATGTTAGTATAGCCCCTTAACATGTTTTAGGATGATTAGAGAACTCAATATATTTTGGGAACGAATTTTAGAAGAGGTTTGAGGAGTAAAAATGGTGAAAAACGACTTTTGAAGAATTCTGGGCCGAAACTGGCACCTCGTTAGAAGCAGCCCCCAGTTCGTTCGAACGAGCTCGTTCGAACGAGCTTCTAACGAGTTGACCAGTCGTTATTAACGAGTAGGGGTTTTCGTTCGATATCTCATTCGAACGAGATATCGTTAGAAGGGTCAGTTCGTTCGAACGAACTGGGATCTCGTTCGAACAGCCTCGTTCGAACGAGACTTCTAACGACCTGACAGTCCAAACTCGTTCGAAGCCTTGTTCGAACGAGACTTCTAACGAGTTGACAGTTTGGTCCTTTTTGGACTGTTTTGATTTTTGGAGTTCCGGGAACTGGTTCAAGGGTAGTATTAGTATTCCTTTGATGATATAGTGGTTGATTTGGGACTTTTGGGTTATTGAGATGAGTAAACCATACACGAGAGTTATATTCAATGAACCGTTTGGGTTGAGACGTGAGTGTCTACTACGATGTGAGGATAAATTATGACATGTATAATTATGAACCGGAATAAAATAAGTTGTGATAATCATAATTAGTACGAGAGTGAAAAATGTACTACGAATATAATACGGTATTACTAAGATGTGTGTTTACTTAGTATTAGTATATGGATTGTTTGTATGACATACCTACCATACTTGCTATCACGGGAGGTTGCGTTCGCTTAGGATCCTCTAATCCTTGTGTGCCTACGGGGGGGATATAGACTGGTACCTTGATGAACATAGGTCATTGAAAGACTTATTGTGATATTAATAAGTCCGCTGATCATGGGAGCGTAGGTATGTGCGTGACCCATGTGATGGTGACTGTGTTCGCCTCCATTATTTGTGATGTTGTTATCGGTAAACTATTCCTGAGAGATTCGGAATATGTAATCCTTATGTACGTGATGTACCGGGATGGATAGCAGAGTATGTGTGCACTACAGCTTAGATTGCGGGGTGCTTGTATTGTATATTTATGGGATGAATAATATACATTTATTTAATAGAAATCCTCATGTTAGTATTGTGAACATATTACGGTATTGTTTCGAGTTATATAATAAGTTAGCTGGTACTTATATATATGACATATTTAGTACTAGAGTTTACGTTAAACCCTATTTTAATTAAGAGTGTTATTATGTTATGGAACCAAGTATTATGGGTAGAACCTTTGGCAGTCTAGCTAGAGACGTTGTCACTTAGCTAGTAGTATGGATAGTTATAGATGGGTACTTGCGTTAGGAGTGCACAATTAGACGAGAGGTGAGAATATAATGTGAGTGCACGTCCTAACATGTACTTTGCATTTAATGTTTTAAATGTTTTTAAAGCACTTGCAGGTTTTTAAAATATAACACATTCGGGCTCTGACCCATTTGCTTTTCAAATCTTTTTCTTGTAAAACCATTTTAGGTGCCCAGCCACAAGGACACCAAGCATAGGATTCTCATTCAGGTGACGAGCTGTAGCTGTTTGTGGAAGCTACAGGGACTTGCTTTTAGACGCCTCTCTCATTTGGATCCCAGTCTCAGCATCTATCAGTTGTAGGGCATGTTGCCCAATTCTATTAGACATTTCTACATTTCAGTTTTCAGACTCTAGCATGTATTGCTCAGTATTCAGTTTTAGTTATTTATTTCAGTTTACTTATCAGTTGTGGGATTTGTATTGAGGAGTTTTTCCTCCAGAGTTTATTTACATTTTGTGATGGTTATTCGTTTTACTTCAGTATGGTGAATGGTGTTATTTAGTTATTCATTACTCTTGTTGCATGTTAATCAGATTTAATAAAATTTGGCACTTACTTTTTAAATACTAGGTGGTTAGTAATAATAAAACGTTTTCGACAGTGATGCTATTAACTGAGCCAACTTGGCATTTTGAATTAATTTTATAAAGGAGTAGCTACCCGGTGTTTAATTAGTAAGGGTGTCACAAGTGGTATCAGAGCATCAGGTTCTAGTGTCCTTTAGGATCTGTACGGCTATTATGTTTCCGCTACGTTTCTTTGATATAGAGCCCTATATTTTAGGACTGTTATACTCTTATTGTGTATGCTTCGTTCTTCAGCTATTTTAAGTTTATAAACCGTGAACTTATAAACTTTGTTCTTATTTCAGATGCCTCCACGACGTGCACGACGAGTTCCCAGGAATGCAACGCCCGAACCCCAGCCCGCTCCAGTTCAGGGCATGTTGAACGCCACTGAGGTTGCTGCTATAGTAGCCCAAGCGGTAAATGCCGCGATTGCCGTGATTCAGCAGGCACCACCGCAGGCGCCGGTTGCCGCGCCAGTCCAGGTTAATGCATTTTCGTCTGCTTGGGAACGTGTACGTGACGCTTTTCAGAAAGCGCATCCACCAGAGTTTGCTGAAAGCTCAGATATGGTTATCTCGAGCCAATGGAGCTAGGACATGCAGAGGCATTTGAGGATGCATGAGTGCACTGATGTTCAGAAACAGGTGCTAGCTACTTTCAAGCTAGTTGGATCTGCGCTACAGTGGTGGGAGTCTATTACCACCGCGGAGGAGAGGGATACCCTCACGATACAGGAGTTCTGGGTGCGGTTCGACCGCAAGTACTTTCCGTCTGCAGTTCATACAGAGATGAGGAGGAAGCTGATGAGTTTGAAGCAGGAGGGCAAGACAGTGGCCGAATATGAGGCCGAGTTTACTAACCTGTTGAATATCGTTCCAGACGAGATTCCAACAGAGAAAAAGAAGATAGAGAAGTTCACTGATGGGTTGAATTGGAGGATCCGTCAGCATCTGCTAGGGAACCTATCGTTGGCCACGTATTCTGATGTGGTTAACGCTGCATTATTGCACTGCCAGGACCACCGTTTTCATATGGCCGAGGGCAAGCGGTCAGGGGATTCTAGCCATCAGGGCAGGACTGGAGGACATGGTGCCAGCGGGGCACAGACCGGTCAGGGGCAGAGACAGACTGAGCAGGGTACCCAGCAGGGGGACAATAAGAGGTTCCGATCAGGGAACTACAGGCAGGGACAGGGAGGTTTCCGCCAGGGCCATCAGGGTCCAAACGGCCAGCAGGGCCAACAGGGACAGAATGGGCAGCAGTTTCATCAGGGCCAGCAGGGCCAAGGGAGGAATGGTAACGGCCACCAGGGCCGGGGACAGCAGGGGCAGAGGGGAGGGAACTTCCCAGGGAAGTGCTTTACTCGTGGCAAGACTGGCCATAAGAAGCAGGATTGTCCTGATAGGGGCAGGGCCCCACAGCAGCAGCAGCAGGGTGCTCGCCAGGAGCCACAGAGACCTATGTTTCCCGCCGCTCTTCCTGCACCGCCACAGATGGCAGCTTTGCCACCCATTCCAGCAGTCCCAGCTCAATAGGGGCAGCTACAGTATGGACGTGTCTACAACGTTCACCAGGCTGCAGTTCCACAGGCACCGCCCACGATCGAGGGTACGTTTCCTATCCATGGCACTATGGGTCGGGTGTTATTTGATACGGGTGCTACACACTGTTTTATTGCTACACACTTCACGAAAGCTTTAGGATTGTTAGCTACGGCAGAGAGCACAGTGACGTGTGTCGACTCACCATTGGGGAGTGGGTCACTTATTTTCTTTATATGCCGGGGAGTCGGGGTAGAGGTTGGAGGTTTGGTATTGCCTGCAGACATGTTAGTGTTAGACATGCATGTTCACGATGTGATCATCGGTATGGATTGGCTCGTAGCATATAGGGCCATGATTGATTGCTTCAGCGGGAGCATTGTTTTTGCCATTCCGGGGCAAGAGATGTTTATAGTGGCGATGCCTCGCCCAGAGGGAGGATCGACCGCTCATCTGTATTACATAGAGGAGGATACCTCTAAGGAGGTTGTTATTCCTTTAGATTCGATCCCGGTTGTCAGGGAGTATTCAGATGTGTTTCAGGAGATACCAGGCTTACCACCCAGTCGAGAGATAGACTTCGTTATTGATTTGCTACCGGGTACGAGACCTATAGCACGCGCACCGTACCGTATGGCTCCAGCTGAGATGCGAGAGTTACGGGATCAGATAGAGCAGCTGTTAGGGTAGGGCTTTATTCGCAGGAGTACCTCACCTTGGGGCGCTCCAGTTTTGTTTGTGAAGAAGAGGGATGGTTCACTGAGATTGTGCGTGGACTACCGAGAGTTGAATAAGGTCACGATACGGAATAAGTATCCGTTGCCTCGAATCGATGACTTATTCGACCAGTTGAGAGGAGCTTCTTTCTTCTCGAAGATTGACTTGAGGTCAGGATACCATCAGTTGCGCATCAGGGAGGAGGATGTCTCGAAGACTGCGTTCTTGTCAAGATATGGTTCTTACGAGTTTCGGGTTATGCCTTTCGGCTTGACCAATGCTCCAGCAGTGTTTATGGACTTGATGAACAGAGTGTTCAGGGACTTCTTAGACCAGTTTGTCATTGTCTTCATTGATGATATCCTGGTTTACTCTCAGACAGAGGAGGAGCACGCCGAGCATTTGAGGCAGGTTTTGCAGACACTTCGTCAGAACGAGCTGTATGCAAAATATGAGAAGTGCGGATTTTGGCTGAAGGAAGTCCAGTTCTTGGGTCATATTATTTCCGACCGGGGAATATCGGTTGATCCGGGGAAGGTGTCAGCGGTGAGGGAGTGGGGACAGCCCATGACACCAACAGAGATTCGTAGTTTCTTGGGCTTAGCAGGATACTACAGGAGGTTTATTCGGGGTTTCTCGGAGATAGCAGGTCCTTTGACACATCTTACTCGTAAGGGTGTGCCATATATCTGGAGTGATGCCTGTCAGTTGGCATTCGATGAACTGAAGGACAAATTGACCTCAGCACCTGTGTTAGCATTGCCGAGACCGGGAGTTGAGTATTTGGTTTACACCGACGCGTCTTTGCAAGGACTTGGAGGTGTATTGCAGCAGGAGAGACAGGCCATAGCTTATGCTTCCCGTAAGCTTAAGCCTCATGAGAAGAATTACCCCACACATGATTTGGAGTTGGCGGCAGTGGTATTTGCCTTACGGATTTGGAGGCACTATCTTTTGGGGGAAAAGTTCCAGCTGTTCACGGACCACAAGTCACTACAGTATCTGTTCACGCAGAAGGAATTGAATATGCGGCAGCGTAGGTGGCTTGAGTTTGTGAAAGACTACCAGTTCGACATCCAGTACCACCCGGGTAAGGCTAACGTGGTAGCAGACGCGTTAAGCCGTAGGCCAGCAGACGAGGTGGCAGAGGTGTGGAAGGCGAAGTGGAAGGAATTGGGACACCAGGATGCAGTGGCCCGATCTTTCATGTCCGTGATGACCGTTACACCACAGATTGTCATGAAGGTTGTACGGGCACAGGCAAATGATTCGTTCTGTCAGGAGCAGATAGTTCGATTACTCGCTGAGGGAGCTGAATCCTATACCGTTAGCTCAGACGGGGGATTACGCTTCAATGGGAGAATGGTAGTTCCGGAAGGAGAGGAATTACGACACGATGTTATGGAAAAGTCGCACGGCTCACGGTTCGCGGTACATCCCGGAGGGGACAAAATGTACCAAGACATGAGACGGCAGTATTGGTGGAGCGGTATGAAGAGAGATATCGCTGAGTTTGTCTCGAAATGCGCCACTTGTCAGCTTGTAAAAGTGGATCATCAGAGACCAGCAGGATTGCTACAGCCGTTGGAGGTTCCGGTGTGGATGTGGGAGAGCATATCCACGGATTTTATCACGGGGTTGCCCACGTCGCAGAGGGGTCATGACTCCGTATGGGTAATTGTGGACAGATTGTCCAAGGTCGCTCATTTCTTACCCGTAAGGACTGACTACACTACGGGACAGTATGCCCAGCTCTTCATTTCAGAGATTGTGAGACTTCACGGTGTGCCCCTGAATATCGTGTCTGACAGAGACAAGATATTTGTTTCGAGGTTTTGGGAGAGTTTCCAAGAGGCCATGGGCACGGAATTGCGGTTGAGTACGGCTTATCATCCACAGACCGATGGGCAGACAGAGCGCACCAATCAGATGTTGGAGGACATGCTATGCATGTGCATTATTGACTTCGGGGGTGGATGGGAGCAGTATCTTCCACTGGTGGAGTTTGCTTACAACAACTCCTATCAGTTCACGATTGGCATGGCTCCGTTCGAGGCATTATACGGTAGGCCTTGTCGTTTCCCAGCATGTTGGTTGGAAGTGGGGGACAACAAACTACTTGGGCAGGAAGTGATTCAGGATACTTCGGCAAGGATTGAGTTGATTCGGAATCGCATTCGGGTAGCTCAAGACAGGCAGAAGAGTTATGCTGATGCAAAGAGGTTTTACAGGGAGTTCCAAGTGGGGGACCAGGTTCTGCTCAGGGTATCTCCGATGAAGGGGATTATGCGATTCGAGAAGAAGGGGAAGTTGGCACCGAGATATGTGGGGCCGTTTCCTATTATTGAGCGAATCGGACCGGTTGCGTATAGACTCGGGTTACCGGAGCATTTGCATCGGATTCATGACGTGTTCCATATTTCCTCGCTGAGGAAATACCTTAGAGATAATTTGGCTCATTCTCACATTGCTGTGGAGGACATCGATCTCCAGCCGGATAGCTCCTACGAGGAGGGGCCAATCGCTATTTTGGACCGAAGCGAGAGGAAACTGCGGTCAAAGATAGTCCCGTTAGTGCGTGTTCAGTGGCGACACCACAATGTTGAGGAGTCAACATGGGAGCGCGAGGATGAGATGCGCGAGCGTTATCCAGAGCTGTTTTTAGCAGGTACTTTCTAGTTTCGAATTTCGGGACGAAATTCAGTTATTAGGGGGGAAGTATGTAATACCCCGTACTTTTGTCTATATTTATTTTTGGGGATTAATTAATTAAATGCGTATTAATTGGAAATTAATCCGGGTTATAAATACTGATGTGATGCGAATTGGTATTTGATTATGTGCATATATGATTATATATGTACTTGGTATTATAAAATTTGTCGTGGGATTTATATACGGCATTTTAGAAATTTTGTTGAGACGCGTGGGACCGCCGCGTCACGGTATATTATTTTGTTAATAAAATTGAATTTAAAATCTATAATCCGTATGGTCGTTTTGAGCGCGCCAACGCGTCCGGAAGGGTCGAGATAGTCAGAAAACACTAGCCGGGGGTATAGTTTGGGTCCCGGGGTATTTTTAGGCCATTCCGGTAACTTAAAGGGTATTTTAGTAATTTGGTATTTTTGGGTAATTAAAAGTGACGAAAATTGAGAGTTGTAATCTGATAAGGATTGACCCCAACCAACCCCTATTAACCCAACTAGCTACGGAGGTTTATCAAATTAGGTTTTCATAAGTTTCCCCAAAGCAAACCCTAGCCACCATAGCCTTTTGGAGAAGAAAGCTTGGAGAAGGAGAGAGAGAGAGGAATTCTGCAGAAATTCGACACCAAATCCACACCAAATTCAGAAATCAAACCAAGGCAAGTGACTTTATTTCATTTAAATTCGAAGAATATCTTTTCCATGTTAGATATTGAAGAATCTTGATTGTTCTTGAAAGATTAAAAGAAAACCCATGAAATTTGAAGTTATTATTGAATGTTGGGATAGGTTTGCATGTAGAAACATTGTTGGGAGATTTAATTTCGGAGATTTCATATCTAGGTGATGTATAAACGAATTAAAATCTGGGAATTTATGATGAGAAAAAGTTAGGGTTTATGTTCTTAAAGAAAATTGGGAATTAATGTAGAAATTGTGATTTAATGATGTTTAGATGATATCAAACCCTTTAATGATGTTAGTATAGCCCCTTAACATGTTTTAGGATGATTAGAGAACTCAATATATTTTGGGAACGAATTTTAGAAGAGGTTTGAGGAGTAAAAATGGTGAAAAATGACTTTTGAAGAATTCTGGGCCGAAACTGGCACCTCGTTAGAAGCAGCCCCCAGGTCGTTCGAACGAGCTCGTTCGAACGAGCTTCTAACGAGTTGACCAGTCGTTATTAACGAGTAGGGGTTTTCATTCGATATCTCGTTCGAACGAGATATCGTTAGAAGGGTCAGTTCGTTCGAACGAACTGGGATCTCGTTCGAACAGCCTCGTTCGAACGAGACTTCTAACAACCTGACAGTCCAAACTCGTTCGAAGCCTCGTTCGAACGAGACTTCTAACGAGTTGACAGTTTGGTCCTTTTTGGACTGTTTTGACTTTTGGAGTTCCGGGAACTGGTTCAAGGGTAGTATTAGTATTCCTTTGATGATATAGTGGTTGATTTGGGACTTTTGGGTTATTGAGATGAGTAAACCATACACGAGAGTTATATTCAATGAACCGTTTGGGTTGAGACGTGAGTGTCTACTACGATGTGAGGATAAATTATGACATGTATAATTATGAACCGGAATAAAATAAGTTGTGATAATCATAATTAGTACGAGAGTGAAAAATGTACTACGAATATAATACGGTATTACTAAGATGTGTGTTTACTTAGTATTAGTATATGGATTGTTTGTATGACATACCTACCATACTTGCTATCACGGGAGGTTGCGTTCTCTTAGGATCCTCTAATCCTTGTGTGCCTACGGGGGGGATATAGACTGGTACCTTGATGAACATAGGTCATTGAAAGACTTATTGTGATATTAATAAGTCCGCTGATCATGGGAGCGTAGGTATGTGCGTGACCCATGTGATGGTGACTGTGTTCGCCTCCATTATTTGTGATGTTGTTATCGGTAAACTATTCCTGAGAGATTCGGAATATGTAATCCTTATGTACGTGATGTACCGGGATGGATAGCAGAGTATGTGTGCACTACAGCTTAGATTGCGGGGTGCTTGTATTGTATATTTATGGGATGAATAATATACATTTATTTAATAGAAATCCTCATGTTAGTATTGTGAACATATTACGGTATTGTTTCGAGTTATATAATAAGTTAGCTGGTACTTATATATATGACATATTTAGTACTAGAGTTTACGTTAAACCCTATTTTAATTAAGAGTGTTATTATGTTATGGAACCAAGTATTATGGGTAGAACCTTTGGCAGTCTAGCTAGAGACGTTGTCACTTAGCTAGTAGTATGGATAGTTATAGATGGGTACTTGCGTTAGGAGTGCACAATTAGACGAGAGGTGAGAATATAATGTGAGTGCACGTCCTAACATGTACTTTGCATTTAATGTTTTAAATGTTTTTAAAGCACTTGCAGGTTTTTAAAATATAACACATTCGGGCTCTGACCCATTTGCTTTTCAAATCTTTTTCTTGTAAAACCATTTTAGGTGCCCAGCCACAAGGACACCAAGCATAGGATTCTCATTCAGGTGACGAGCTGTAGCTGTTTGTGGAAGCTACAGGGACTTGCTTTTAGACGCCTCTCTCATTTGGATCCCAGTCTCAGCATCTATCAGTTGTAGGGCATGTTGCCCAATTCTATTAGACATTTCTACATTTCAGTTTTCAGACTCTAGCATGTATTGCTCAGTATTCAGTTTTAGTTATTTATTTCAGTTTACTTATCAGTTGTGGGATTTGTATTGAGGAGTTTTTCCTCCAGAGTTTATTTACATTTTGTGATGGTTATTCGCTTTACTTCAGTATGGTGAATGGTGTTATTTAGTTATTCATTACTCTTGTTGCATGTTAATCAGATTTAATAAAATTTGGCACTTACTTTTTAAATACTAGGTGGTTAGTAATAATAAAACATTTTCGACAATGATGCTATTAACTGAGCCAACTTGGCATTTTGAATTAATTTTATAAAGGAGTAGCTACCCGGTGTTTAATTAGTAAGGGTGTCACAATGGAAAGTTTGGGTGGCTTCTTGCATATTACACTTAGGGGCCGGTTGATTGGCATTGATTTGTTTTACTTTTGCGGTGCTTGATTGAAAGTGCATTATCTCAAAACAATAGTTAAAATTATGAAAGTACTCCATATTTTTATCATCTTCTTTGGAAATCATTTCTTACCCACTCCCAAGATTTGATTTAAATGGAAAACTCCAAAACGAAGATCAAATCACGTCCCATCTAAATAATATTACTATCCACACTTATAAACTAACTCTTATTTTTGTTTGGCAGGAAAGAAATAAATCAACTCTTAGTGGTCATTTAGATGAGTTTTTCTACTTCGTATAAATCTTTTAATGATAAAATCACACATAAATGTTATAATTCATTGAAGACTCTAAACAATACAATGCAAACCCAAATCTTATATTTTATAACTAAAATTAGCAATTTAAAAATTTTAAAAGGAACAAAGGTTCAAATCCAATGAGGACTTTACAAATTCAAACAACTAAGGGAGGTAGAAAGCTGCTCAGGTATGTTAGAATCTGAAATATATATATTCAATGCAGCCACTATAGAAAACAATACAAATCTATGCACAGTTGTAAACATACAAACCAACCAGCCCACAATTTTTTAAGTCTTTAATTGCAACATATTATCTCCATTTCCACAATTAACATATAGTATCTCACTTGTGCATATTGTCTTTATATCATGTCACCACACCACTAACTCTCTCTCTCTCTCTGTATCTCTCTCACACACACACAAAAAAAAACAGAGAAAGTTCCTATATACATACAAGAAAGGATACTTTCCTTCCATTTTCCTATAGATCTGATATCTAATTAATCCAATACATGATAAAGGTTTACAACTGTATATACCCCACCCACCCACCCCACCCCCACCACCGTCGTGCCGCCGTCGCCGCGATGCCGGGTCATTTTTTTTAACGAAATTGTTAAAATATACATTAAAAATACCAAATAATTGTTTGTAAAATCATTTAAAAAAAACTTTTATTCAGTGAAAAAAAAATATAATTAGTAAATCCCCCTTTTCAATTCATTCAAAATAACTTAAAATGAAATTTTTAATCCTAAAAAGATATAACATGACATAATAAATTCCTTTTTTCAAATTAGCACATTATATGGGGATGATCAAACTATCACATGAACAGTTACTATCATACCCCTCAACATGACAAATACCAAACCTAGGCAAAAACTAAATAAATGTTTGAAGAAGTGTGACTCGAGATGTAAATCTAATAGGAGAAATCGGAGATGTAGAATAAACACCTGAAATAAAATCCAAGAAAATCTTTCAAAAAATTATACAATGAAATGCAATACATATAACAGAATTAAATTTGCACTAATAACAATAGCAAATTACAATAATTTAATTTTCAATATATATATATATATATTGGTACTTTTTTGGAGCCCATTTTTTTTGTACAAACTTTTTCGGGTAAAATTTTTCTTATCTCATCTCATCCATTAAAAGCAAGATGAGAGCAAGATTTGCTTACTTTTAACACAAAACAAAACAAACCCTAGAGCTAGAACTTTTTTTTTCTTCATTTTCTCATATTGCTAAGTTTATTACATACTTCTATGAATAAAAAATAATTTACAGTACCAAAAACAAATAAACAAAGTAAATTGATAAACAGAAACCTTTCCATTATTTCCTTGTGCATTTTCTAGCGAGATTGGAGATTTACCCGAATTGGATATAAATTCCCCATCGGCTTTATAAATTGATTAGCTTCCGGTCAAAGAAACTTCTCTTTTTCTTACCATTTTAAAATTTTGCTACTGAGAAGCAATATTGGATTAAGAGGTTTCATCTCCTAAATCTAACCACAATGCAAGATATATCATCTTTACTCTCTCTCTCTTCAAAGCTTTAGTTATTAATTGTTTGGCTGCCTTCTAATCCTTTTTGCAATATCAACTACTTCTTGATCATCCATCACCTTATAGAATATGTTCAAAAATCAACACCCTCATCTCCTAGTTGCTTTCATACTCATCTTAAAATGAAGAATATCCGGATGCCGAGATGATGCTAGCGGAGGGTCTAACTCAGGTCAATTGGTCGGTGGGTCTAGCTTAGGTGCGTTTTTCGTTTGGTTTGGAATAGTTGGGATAGGAATGGATGGACCGTGTGTGGCAAAAAGTAAACCATGGAATATTTAAGAGAGGGTTGATATGGTTATTGGATGGTGGAGGCTGCTTTCCTTTGGTTTTCATTGATTATGTCTATATATAGAGAGAAGGGTGATGCTTAGAAGAGAGACGGTTGGAGTACAAAAAAAAAGGTCGTGTGATTGAAGAGGGGTTGGAACAACTAATATATTTATTGCATTTTAGAAGACAGATGGTTAGAGTAAACAAAAGGTCGTGTGATGGAAGAGGGATGAGGAAAAATAGGCCACGTGGGTAGGGTAATAACATTAATTAAATTGTCCACGTGACGCTCTGTAGAAGTGACAAATGTCATTACCGTGTTATGCTGTCAACTTTCGTTATATACTACAATTTGATAATAGGTATGATCAATTAGCCTGCATTATCTTCTTTTCTCAATCATGTCTCACCCAAATTTCAATACTCTAAGAGACATAACATAGCCAACAATTTGCTACATTCACCAATAATCAAGCGAGCTCTTACCCACCAAGAAAAATGGGTCGATGACATTTTTGATGAATATTTAAGAATGTTGGATGTTTATAGCAACACTAAATATGATCTTTTGCTTGTGAAAGATCACTGTTAAGAAACTCAATCTATGTTGGGTCGAGCAAATCTATGTGTAAAAACAGATATGGACACATTTTTCGGTTATTATCTTCGAAGAAAGAAGTTGAAGAAGCAGATATTGAAGCACTTAAACTCGCTAAAAAGAACAAAGACTGGTAAATGTAACTTTATCACATCTCATAACCGCTCGTGTATCGACCAAAATATTATGGTGGCTATTAATGTGATGAGAGATATGTGATTGATAGCTATGGCTATTGTGGAATCCCTCTTGATGAATCCCATGTCAGTCCCCAGGCCTATGGTGAAATCCAAATAAGGGTGTTTCACGCGAAAGTCCGTGAGGGTGAGCATGGTTCAAAGTCTCAGTAGCGGTCCCGGTATCGAACACCTGATTTTCAACTTGGTCGTAGTATCGGGCGATACGCAAAGATACGCTATTTATAAATATAGAAAATTTTAAAAAAATTAAGATTAACAATGTGGACCAATGAGATACATTCAAACCTATCATGCAATAAGCATTTCATTGTAGAATTGGTTATACTGAAGCGCGACAAAGTTGTCAGATTCAATATTGCATATTAAATCATTAATAATATTGAAAAACAATCTAACGCCACATAAAACTAGATAAAAAAAATTACATGGAAGATAAATATAAATTATTATAATGTTTCATCATTTGTAGTTACGGTATTTATCGTACGGATTTGGATAGGGGTAATTTCTTTCCGTTGGGTAACGAAAGAAATATGAACTATATTGTTGCTTACATGGTTGGGACGACTGGCTAGATGATCCATAATTTAGAAACTGTGGTTGAAGACCTCCCGATTGACTACCGTGATGATAATATCCAAAACATCTATACCCAGAACTATCAGTTGAAGACCCACCATATTGCGTCCCTTGATTATATTCATAATAACCACCACCTATTGTGACACTACTAGTAGATCCATAATGGTCTCTATAACGATCATAGTAACCACATGTACTAGTACTAGTAGATCTTGGAAATTGTGTCGAACATTAATTATTTGTGTTATTCCCACTCCCAGAGATATTATGTCTTCCACCGCGGTATGCATAATCTGTCATTAAACCCATTGCTTGTAGTTGATCATCAAGACATTGTTGATCATATCTGCTTGAATACTCGTCACTACTATGGAATCTTATCAAATTGTTTAAATGCCTCTGTTGTTCACTAATTTTCAAGCGATAACCATGATCTGTGTCTTGCGTGGCATAGTAGTTTGCATCTCCTTATACCCATGCCATACCACATCATGTTGTGTACCAGTATTATAATAACCATTCCTTTGGTACCACTAGCTCCATTTCTTTATCGGCGACCAATCGATGTTCCCATACTAATATCTCCCTTACCACCACCTTCATCATCATCATCATCATCATCATCATCATCATCATCATCATCATCATCGTCATCGTCATCGTCATCGTCGTCGTCGTCATCATCATCATCATCATCATCATCATCATTATCATCTTCATGATTACCATAAGTACCAGGAATATCTTGCCAACCATCATCACCACCATGATCATTATCAGAACTAGAAAGAACACTGATCGGTGTTGATTGATTGTGACCTCCCGTCCTCCTTACACTTTGCTTTGTTGAATACCTCCATCCAACCATTCTAAATCATCGCCTAGTAAGACCCCTTCAACATTCTCTCGGATCCATTCATCCAAGATGTCAACCTCCTGAAATATTAAATTAAAGTCTATCGGATTGTAGAAAGTTGTAACACTCTGCGCTTTTAGGGATAATTAAATTTCATAAATGGGTGTAATTTGGAGATTTGAGGAATTTCTCTGATCAATCATTTTTGGAGTTTATGAGGGTTAGATGATTTCAGATGTGTGTTACATTTACTTTTGGAATTAAGTAAATAAGTCAGATTATTATAATTACATGTCATAATTGGGTAAATTCAGAGGAAGTATCTTTTAGGTAGAATGATTGTAACACCATTCGCTAAGAGTAGGTGCCCCGATTAATTAGACTTTCCATTTTGCTAAGATGGAAGGACATAGTGGTAGAAGATCATTAGTAGGTTAGCGAGGTAGGATTTAGGACGTTCCGATGTGTGCCTTAGGCCGTTATGTCCCGATGACCAATAATGCGAGGAAGTAGTGTAATGTGAGGGTTCCTTATCTGGATTTCGATTTACGAGATGTCCTACGCATGAAACCGAGCAAATGTCAAAAGTTGAGAAGGTCAGGGGCACTAGGGATTTAGTTAGAATAGTACTTAATTCACTTGTGTAGGAAAACACATCAATCTTAGGATTATTAAGAAGTAAGTTCCATAGAATTAGTTACGCCGAAGTAAGGAGTTAATTATGAGTTAACCACAAGTTATAGGATGCATGGGATCTTAAGAAGGTGGTTAAGGATACACAGGTGTGAGCACCAGGCCAAGAAAGTGATGCCCATTTTAAAGAAAGTGTTACGTGCATGAAGTTTATAATGATTGTGAAAATAGGCACAGGTTAAAAAGGTGTATGGGCACCTTAGTAAGTCGATTTATTATATACCGTCAGGAATAGAAGGAGGCGTGGTATATAAAATGGAGGATTTTGTCGTAAGACAGATATAAGTGATATTGAAATTTGATTGAATGGAAAGTCAGAAGAGGCACTTGATAATCCAATTGTATAGGTGCAATAAGAGTTTGTGCACCTAAAGTAAGAGAAAAGGCTGAAGGGAGTAGTCAAGCCTTAGTAAGATTTCCTTTTTGAGGGAGATCAATTGTCCTATTGTAAACGAACGGACGCCTAGAGTGTTAGAGAGAGTATAGGCTTTTCGAGACGTTAGAGCGGTAGTTATAGGCTCGTTATTTTTATAGGTGGTTATAGAAGCACTAGGTGTGATGCGTCCTTGTTAGAGTTAACCTTACGATCGAGTTAGTGCATTAGAATGTAAAATTTTAGATAAGCTTGTGGTTAAGCTAGTGCGCTAGAGAATACGCCTTGAGATAGGTAAAAAATGGTAGGGGACCATTGTGTTAGTACCTTTCGACTTTGGTGTACTAGGATGTAGATGTAATACCCCGTATTTTTATGCTATATTAATTTGGGGGTTTATATAATTTAATGTGAATTAATTATTTACTATAAATCCGGAAATTAATTATGTTATAATTATTAACGAGATGAGAGTTAGTAATTATAGGAAATTTGTTGAATATTACTAATGAGAAAAGTAATATATAATATTGGTTATATTGAATGTCACGAGTGAATAAAATAACAATTTCGGAAATTTGAGTCGGGACGGGCCTGTGTCGCGTCGGGACCAAATAATGATAAATAAAAGTGAATGTTTTAGAAGTTTCTCGTATGGTCGTTTTGAGTGTACCAACGCGTCCGGAAGGGTCGAGATAGTCAGAAAAGTGTACCCGGGGGTTTAGTTTGGGTCTCGGGGCATTTTTAGGCCTAATTAGTAACCCGGGAGGGCAATTTAGTCATTTTGTATTTTTGGGTAATTAAACCCACGAAAATTAAAGGGGTTATATCAGATGTTTGGGTTATCATCTAGGGTTAGAAAACTCAAAACCTTAGAATGTCCATAGGAGAGGAGAGGAGAGAGCTCTCAAGGCATTCCAAGGCTCAAAACTCACCCGTTTGCACCGCCGCCACCGCCAACGCGTAGATCGCGAGACGGGGAACGCAACCACACCAAATTCGGCACCAAACCAGAACACCAAAAATCCCAGTCAATTGTTTATCTTACTTATTTCGTTGATGCATCTTTCATATTAGTTTAGGAATGACTAAGAATGAATTATAGGGAAGAAAACCCCAAATTGAGATAGGAAATTTCATGTAGTTATGGTTCAAATGAAAATTCTGGAAACCCTTTGTCATGTAGAGGATTAAACCACGAAATTATGATGTTTATAAGAAGGAAATTCTTGAAAATACTTGTTAGAACCATGTTTAAGATATTTCTAGGGTTCTTGATAATTATAGCAATTTTTGGGTTGTTAATCGATGTTTAGTGATAGAAATCTACATGCTTTACGTTGGAAATATCTGGTATGATGATATATTGTTAGTAGTATAAATTTTGGGACGTTTGGGATTGAAAAATATGGAATTGGTTGAGGTTAGGAGATGAAACCCGTAACTACAGAATTGCAGTTTTCGCATACATGCTTGATCGATCGATCGAGCCTAGAGCTTCGATCGATGGAAGGTCCGATCGATCGAGCCCCAGACCTCGATCGATCGACCCCTCCTGGCAGACTCATATTTTCCCTTCTTAATTAGTTGAAATTCACATTAATGAAGAATAATTCATGGACACCCTTAAAAATATGTTTTGGGAGATAAAGAGGACCAGTAGGGTATATGAATAAATTTTGGGGCCTTTAAGGTAAGACGAAAGTTATATTTTTGGGAGATTTTATAGAAGGAACAATGAAACTACATATTTAAAGTGAAAGATTACGTAAAATAGTTACGGTAGAGAATAGATGAATAACTACTAAATTTTATAATTGGGAGGATAAAGCCATGAGAGTTATGTGGTAAGTTGGAATAATACCGAATCAAGATTAGAAACGAACCGTTATATGTGTTTACTAAAAATGTGAAAAGAAGTATAAATGTTGTAATTAGGGGTGATGAGAGGAACCTATATGGTTATGATAAAAGTGATATATTTATATGATTATGTATGCATATATTATATACGTGTGAAAAACATACCCACGCTACTTGCTATCCCTGAGGTTACCGCGCTGGAACGATCTTATCCTGTGTTGCCTTATGGGGGATATTGATTCGTACCCTAGGAGATAGATATCCTTGGTACAGGCTATCGATTTGATAGTTCAGACGGTCCTAAGATACGCGGGTATGTGCCATCCTCTTAGAGACATGGAATCTATAGCTCGCCTCAATATTGTTTGTGTATGTGTTAGTATAATTCGAGAGTGATTCCGAATTTGTACTCCCCTTAATACGAGTGATACGGGGTTTGTATAGTAGAGTATGCCCGCACCATAGTTTTTATTTGGGGTGCTGTTATAATATATATTATACGAGTAGTTAATATAT
The DNA here is from genome assembly GCA_949130495.1 of Sambucus nigra. Classification (NCBI taxonomy): domain Eukaryota; kingdom Viridiplantae; phylum Streptophyta; class Magnoliopsida; order Dipsacales; family Adoxaceae; genus Sambucus; species Sambucus nigra. Next base: position 731,817,551 of record OX422211.1, read on the forward strand.
ATATGAAATTCTGAAATTTGGAACTGCCTACTGTGATTTGATAAGTAAGGCATGGTTCATGACTCAAATTGTAAATACTTGTTTTGAGAAAGTATGATACGACACTGGAAAACTTTATTAATTAATAAAGTTAAAATGAGGGCTTTGGATACTAATTGAAATCTTCCTTTTTAAACTATTGTATTGTTCAGTTTTAAATCTTGCGAATAACCTAAGATAAGTTAAATCATTAGGGGATGTTAGTGCGTTTTATGACGAGATAAACCATTGGGAAGGTTAGTGCGATAGGTGTTCACATTAGAAGAGAGGTGAGAATTTCTCAAGAGAGTGTCGCACTAATATGTTGTTGCATTAGCCTATAATCAATTTAAAATACTTGCTAAACGAATTTTTAAATCATATACAATATCGGGCTCTGACCCATTTCCATTTCTCTCTCTCTCTTGTATATATATATGTATATATTACAGGTGCCCAGCCACAGGGGCGTCTTGAATAGGGTCCTTTGGCAGGAACGTGCTGCAGCTTAGGTGGGAGTTACAGGCCTATTATTTAGACGACGACATCCATTTGATTCTACTCTTAGCACGTTCATGATTGGGGCATGTGTCGCCCTTTCCACTATTTATCTGTTTTATTAGGACATTTGTAGTTCAGTTATTTCTAGTACTGTTACTTTGGGATTTATTTTGTATGGATGTTTTACTTTATGTTTTAAATGTTGGGATTTTGGATGTTGAATGTTTAAATTAATTGGTTCATGTTCCAGGGTATTGTGGTATGATTCTTACTTATTGGAAATGTTGTTAATAAATAAATATTTTTTCTTTAAAAATAAAATTTGGAACGTAATGTTATAAAAAGGGTTTTGACACTTAGCTTAATTAATTAGGGTGTTTAAATTGGAAAAGTTATTTTTCGACAGTGATGCTGAGAATGAACCAACTGTTCACCTTGAATTAATTTAATAAAGGAGTGATTGCCCAGTATTTAATCAGGTGGGGTGTCACAGGTGGTATCAGAGCATCAGGTTCTAGTGTCCATAGGATCTGTATGGCTTGTTTTCGCTTTCAGCTTAACATTTTTGTTATAGAGCCCTATTTTTAGGATTGTTGTATTCCTGCTTTTACGTTTACGTCTTCAGCTATTTGAGATTTGATAATGACCGTAGACTAATAAACTTCTTCACGTTTCAGACACCTCTGAGACGTGCATCGAAGGATAGGCGTGCCAAGGACGAGCAGCCATCAGCTCCGGTACAAGGCACTATGAATGCTAATGAGGTAGCCGCCATTGTTGCTCAGGCGGTGAACGCCGCGCTAGCGGTGGTTCAGCAGGCTCCACCCCAGATTCAGGCAGTGGCACCAGTACCAGCACAGCTTCCATCTGCATGGGAGAGGGTTAGGGATGCTTTTCAGAAGGCACATCCCCCTGAGTTCTCTAGTAGCTCAGATATCGTCACAGTCAGCTAATGGAAGAAAGACATCCAGCGGCATATCCGTATGTATGAGTGGACCGACGTCCAGAAATAGTTGTTGGCTTACTTTAAGCTGGTGGGGACCGCTTTGCAGTGGTGGGAGTCCACTACCACCTTGGAGGAGAGAGACACGATCCCTATTCATTCGTTCTGGGAGCGGTTTGACCGCAAGTACATTCCACCCGCCGTGCAGACCGAGATGAGGCGGAAATTGCTGAACTTAAAACAGGAGAACTCTACCATGGCTGAGTATGAGGAGGAGTTCATGAGACTTCTCACCATCGTTCCAGATGAGGCACCCACTGAGAGCAAGAAGATTATGTTGTTTGTGGACTAGTTAGCTTGGAGGATCCGTCAGCACCTTATAGGGAATTTGTCTCTGAGTACTTTCACTGATGTACTCAATGTTGCGTTACTACATTGCCAGGATAACCGCTTCCATCTTCAGGGAAGCAAGAGAGCAGGAGAGTCCAGCCAGCAGGGCAGGACCGGGGGTAATAGTGCTAGTGGGGCACCATCTCATGGACAGACTCGTCAGCACGAGCAGAGTTCCCATAAGGGGGACCCTGCTAAGCGATTCCGTTCAGGTGATTCTAGACAGGGATTTGGGGGTTATAGGTAGGGCCAGCAGGGCCAGCAAGGCCAACACCGACAGCAGGGTCAGCAGCAGGGCCAACAGCATGTTCATCAGGGCCAACAGGGCCAGTGGCGTGGTGGTAACGGCCAGCAGGGCCGTGGTCAGTAGGGTCAGAAGGGAGGCAACTTCAAAGGCTGATGTTTTGGGTGTGGTAAGCACGGCTATAGGCGCCGGGATTGTCTGGAAGGAGAGCGGGCCCCACAGCAGCAGGGTGCCCGTAATGAGCCATAGAGACCACTTTTTCCAGCTTCCCTCCTAGCTCTAGCCCAGGTGCCAGCCCTACCAGCCATTCCAGCAGCTCCAGTGCAATAGGGGCAGTTACAGTATAGACGTGTCTATAACGTCCACCTGGCAGCAGCTCCACAGGCACCACCCGCGAAAAAGGGTATGTTTCCTATCCATGGTACTATGGGTCGAGTTTTGTTTGATACTGGGGCGATGCATTATTTTATAGCTACGCATTTTGCGAAGGCTTTAGGGTTGTTAGACACAGCAGAGAGCACAGTGATGTGTGTAGACTCACCACTGGGGAGCGGGTTGCTTATCTTCTTTATATGCCGGGGAGTAGGGATAGAGATTGGTAGCTTGGTATTACCCGCAGACATGTTAGTCTTAGATATGCATGAGCATGATGTGATTATCGGTGTGGATTGGCTCGCAGCTTATAGAGCCATGATTGATTGCTTCGGTGGGAGCATTGTTTTTACCATTCTGGGGCAAGAGATGTTTGTAGTGGCGATGCCTGGCCCAGAGGGAGGTTCGGTCGCTTATTTGTATTATCTAGAGGAGGATATCTCTAAGGAGGTTGTGATTCCTTTAGACTCAATCCCAGTCGTTTGTGAGTATTCGGATGTATTCCAGGAGATACCAGGCCTACCCCCTAGTCGAGAGATAGACTTTGTCATAGACTTATTACCGGATACTAGGCCGATAGAACGCGCTCCATAACGTATGGCTCCGGCGAAGATGCGAGAGTTACGAGATCAGATAGATCAGTTGTTAGGTCAGGGCTTCATTCGCAGGAGTACCTCAACTTGGGGCGCTCCAGTTTTGTTTGTGAAGAAGAGAGATGGTTCATTGAGGTTATGTGTGGACTACCAGGAGTTGAATAAGGTCACGATACGGAATAAGTATCCGTTGCCTCGAATCGATGATCTGTTCGACCAGCTAAGGGGAGCAACATTCTTTTCGAAGATAGATCTGAGGTCAGGGTACCATCAGCTACGTATTAGAGAGTAGGATGTTTCAAAGACTTCTTTCTTGACGAGATATGGGTCCTATGAGTTCAGGGTGATGCTATTCGGACTCACAAATGCTCCAGCCGTTTTCATGGACTTAATGAACCGAGTATTCAGAGAGTTCTTGGATCAGTTTGTCATCGTCTTCATAGATGACATTTTGATATATTCACACTCCGAGAACTCACCACTGGGGAGCGGGTTGCTTATCTTCTTTATATGCCGGGGAGTAGGGGTAGAGATTGGTAGCTTGGTATTACCCGCAGACATGTTAGTCTTAGATATGCATGAGCATGATGTGATTATCGATATGGATTGGCTCGCATCTTATAGAGCCATGATTGATTGCTTCGGTGGGAGCATTGTTTTTGCCATTCTGGGGCAAGAGATGTTTGTAGTGGCGATGCCTCGCCCAGAGGGAGGTTCGATCGCTTATTTGTATTATCTAGAGGAGGATACCTCTAAGGAGGTTGTGATTCCTTTAGACTCAATCCCAGTCGTTTGTGAGTATTCTGATGTATTCCAGGAGATTCCAGGCCTACCCCCCAGTCGAGAGATAGACTTTGTCATAGACTTATTACCGGATACTAGGCCGATAGAACGCGCTCCATACCGTATGGCTCCGGCGGAGATGCCAGAGTTACGAGATCAGATAGAGAAGTTGTTAGGTCAGGGCTTCATTCGCAGGAGTACCTCAACTTGGGGCGCTCCAGTTTTGTTTGTGAAGAAGAAAGATGGTTCATTGAGGTTATGTGTGGACTACCGGGAGTTGAATAAGGTCACGATACGGAATAAGTATCCGTTGCCTCGAATCGATGATCTGTTCGACCAGCTAAGGGGAGCAACTTTCTTTTCGAAGATAGATCTGAGGTCAGGGTACCATCAGCTACGTATTAGAGAGCAGGATGTTTCAAAGACTGCTTTCTTGACGAGATATGGGTCATATGAGTTCAGGGTAAAGCCATTCGGACTCACAAATGCTCCAACCATTTTCATGGACTTAATGAACCGAGTATTCAGAGAGTTCTTGGATCAGTTTGTCATCATCTTCATAAATGACATTTTGATATATTCACACTCCGAGAAGAAGCATGTCGAGCACTTGAGGCAGGTTCTCCAGACTCTACGAGAGCATCAGTTGTATGCTAAGTACGAGAAGTGCGGATTCTGGTTGCGAGAGGTACAGTTCTTTGGGCATGTTGTTTCTGAGCAAGGGATAACAGTTGACCTGAGTAAAGTGTCAGCGGTGAGGGAGTGGGGACAGCCCACGACACCGACGGAAGTGCGTAGTTTCTTGGGATTAGCCGGTTACTACAGGAGATTCATTCGGGGATTCTCCAAAATAGCGGGTCCATTAACGAATCTGACTCGCAAAGGGGTACCATATGTTTGGGATGATGCTTGTCAGTTGGCTTTCGACGAGTTGAAAGACAAGCTTACTTCAGCACTAGTCCTTGCTTTACCGAAGACGGGTGTGGACTACCTGGTTTACACCGATGCGTCTTTACGGGGACTTGGGGGAGTGCTTCAGCAGGAGGAGAAGGCTATAGCTTTTGCCTCCCGCAAGCTTAAGCCACATGAGAAGAATTACGCCACCCACGACCTGGAGTTAGCAGCGATCGTCTTTGCATTGAGGATATGGAGGCCCTACTTATTGGGGGAGAAATTCTGCTTGTTCACAAACCACAAGTCACTGCAGTACCTGTTTACTCAGCGAGAGCTGAATATGCGTCAACGCAGATGGTTAGAGTTTGTGAAAGACTACCAGTTCGACATACAGTATCATCCGGTGAAGGCCAATGTAGTTGCTGATGCGTTGAGTCGTAGACCAGTAGACGGGGTAGCGGACGTCTGGAAAGCAAAGTGGAAGGAGTTGGGTCACCAGGACGCAGTAGCCCGTTCTTTCATATCCGTTATGTCAGTCACACCCGAGATTGTTACAAGGGTGATATAGGCACAGACCACAGACCCGTTTTTCCAGGAGCAGATTGTACGACTTTTAGCCGAGAGTGCCGAGTCCTATTCTGTTAGTTCTGATGGGGGTTTGAGATATAATGGGAGATTGGTGGTTCCAGAAGGAGCAGAATTACGTCATGCAGTGATGACCCAATCTCACGGGTCCCGATTTGCGGTGCATCCTGGAGGGGATAAGATGTACCAGGATATGAGGAGACAATACTGGTAGTGTGGGATAAAGAATGACATCACTGAGTTCGTGTCCAAGTGTTCTACCTGCCAGCTGGTAAAGGTGGACCATCAGAAACCTTCAGGGTTGCTTCAGCCATTGGAAGTATCCGCGTGGAAGTGGAAGCGTATTTCCACGGATTTTATTACAGGGTTGCCTACATTACATCGGGGCCACGACTCTATCTGGGTGATTGTAGACCGTTTGACCAAGGTGGTTCATTTTCTACCGGTGCGGACAGACTATATCACGGGTCAGTATGCTCAGTTGTTCATTACTGATATTATCATATTAAATGGGGTGCCCTTGAATATTGTGTCAGATAGAGACAAGATTTTCGTGTCACGTTTTTGGGAAAGCTTTCAGTAGGCTATGGGTACTGAGTTGAGGTTGAGTTCAATTTATCACCCACAGACAGATGGACAGACAGAGCGTACTAATCAGATGTTGGAGGATATGCTACAGATGTGTGTTCTTGATTTTAGAGGAGGTTGGGAGCCACATCTTCCACTGGTAGAGTTTGCTTATAATAACTCTTATCAGTTCACGATTGGCATGGCTCCATTTGAGGCTTTGTATGGCAGGCCTTGTCGTTCCCCAACTTGTTGGCTCGAGGTGGGGTATAACAAGTTTCTAGGAATAGAGGTGATTCAGGAGATCTCCGCGAGGATTGAGATGATCAGGAATCGCATTCAAGTAGCCCAGGACAGGCAGAAGAGCTACGCCGATGCGAAACGATTCTTTCGGGAGTTTAATGTGGGGGACCAAGTATTACTGCGTGTATCTCCTATGAAGGGAGTGATGAGGTTCGAGAAGAAGGGTAAATTGGCTCCGAGGTACGTAGGACCATTTCCCATCATCGAGAGGATTGGGCCAGTTGCATATAGGTTGGGACTGCCAGAGCATTTACATCGCATTCACGATGTATTCCACATCTCGTCGTTGAGACGGTATCTTCGGGATGATATGGCCCATACTAACATCATGATAGATGAGATAGACTTACAGCCTGACAGCTCTTACGAGGAGAGACCGGTGGCTATCCTAGACTATAGTGAGAGGAGATTGAGATCGAAGATAGTTCCACTTGTATGGATCCAGTGGGAGCATTATAATGTGGAAGAATCCACTTGGGAGCACGAGGCAGATATGCGCGAAAGATATCCAGATTTGTTCTTACCAGGTATGCCTTATTTTCTGAATTTCGGGACGAAATTCCGTTATTAAGGGGGAAGTATGTAATTCCCCGTACTTTTATGCTATATTAATTTGGGGATTTATATAATTTAATGTGAATTAATTATTTAATATAAATTCGGAAATTAATTATGTTATAATTATTAACGCGATGAGAGTTAGTAATTATGGAAAATTTGTTGAATATTACTAATGAGCAAAGTAATATATAATATTGGTTATATTGAATGTCACGAGTGAATAAAATGATAATTTCGGAAATTTGAGTCGGGACGTGCCTATGTCGCGTCGGGACCAAATAATGATAAATAAAAGTTAATGTTTTATAAGTTGCTCGTATGGTCATTTTGAGTGTGTCAACGCGTCCGGAAGGATCGAGATAGTCAGAAAAGTGTACCCGGAGGTTTAGTTTGGGTCTCGGGGCCTTTTTAGGCCTAATTAGTAACCCGGGAGGGCAATTTAGTCATTTTGTATTTTTGGGTAATTAAACCCACGAAAATTAAAGGGGTTATATCAGATGTCTGGGTTATCATCTAGGGTTAGAAAACTCAAAACCTTAGAACGGCGATAGGAAAGGAGAGGAGAGAGCTCTCAAGGCATTCCAAGGCTCAAAACTCACCCGTTTGCACCGCCGCCACCACCAACGCGTAGATCGCGAGACGAGGAAACGCAACCACACCAAATTCGGCACCAAACCAGAACACTGAAAATCCCAAGCAATTGTTTATCTTTCTTATTTCGTTGATGCATCTTTCATATTAGTTTAGGAATGATTAAGAATGAATTATAGGGAAGAAAACCCCAAATTGAGATAGGAAATTTCATGTAGTTATGGTTTAAATGAAAATTCTGGAATCCCTTTGTCATGTAGAGGATTAAACCACGAAATTACGATGTTTATAAGAAGGAAATTCTGGAAAATACTTGTTAGAACCATGTTTAAGAGATTTCAAGGGTTCTTGATAATTATAGCAATTTTTGGGTTGTTAATCCATGTTTAGTGATAGAAATCTACATGCTTTACGTTGAAAATATCTGGTATGATGATATATTGTTAGTAGTATAAATTTTGGGACGTTTGGGATTGAAAATATGGAATTGGTTGAGGTTAGGAGATGAAACCCGTAACTACAGAATTGCAGTTTTCGCATACCTGCTTGATCGATCGATCGAGCCTAGAGCTTCGATCTATCGAAGGTTCGATCGATCGAGCCCCAGACCTCGATCGATCGACCCCTCCTGGAAGACTCATATTTTCCCTTCTTAATTAGTTTAAATTCACATTAATGAAGAATAATTCATGGACACCCTTAAAAATATGTTTTGGGAGATAAAGAGGACCAGTAGGGTATATGAATTAATTTTGGGACCTTTAAGGTAAGACAAACGTTATATTTTCGGGAGATTTCATAGAAGGAATAATGAAACTACATATTTAAAGTGAGAGATTACGTAAAATAGTTATGATAGAGAATAGATGAATACCTACTGAATTTTATAATTGGGGGGATAATGCCATGAGAGTTATGTGGTAAGTTGGAATAATACCGAATCAAGGTAGAAACGAACCGTTATATGTGTTTACTAAAAATGTAAAAATAAAGATAAATATTGTAATTAGGGGTGATGAGAGGAACCTATATGGTTATGATAAAAGTGATATATTTATATGATTGTGTATGCATATATTATATACGTGTGAAAAACATACCCACGCTACTTGCTATCCCTGAGGTTACCGCGCTGGGACGATCTTATCCTGTGTTGCCTAATGGGGGATATTGATTCGTACCCTAGGAGATAGATATCCTTGGTACAGTCTATCGATTTGATAGTTCAGACGGTCCTAAGAGACGCGGGTATGTGCCATCCTCTTAGAGACTTGAAATCTATGGTTCGCCTCAATATTGTTTGTGTATGTGTTAATACAATTCGAGAGTGATTCTGAATTTGTACTCCCCTTAATACGAGTGATATGGGGTTTGTATAGTAGAGTATGCCCGCACCATAGTTTTTATTTGGGGTGCTGTTATAATATATATTATACGAGTAGTTAATATATATATATATATATATGAAATTGTGAAATTTGGAACTGCCTACTGTGATTTGATAAGTAGGGCATGGTTCATGACTCAAATTGTAAATACTTGTTTTGAGAAAGTATGATACGACACTGGAAAACTTTATTAATTAATAAAGTTAAAATGAGGGCTTTGGATACTAATTGAAATCTTCCTTTTTAAACTATTGTATTGTTCAGTTTTAAATCTTGCGAATAACCTAAGATAAGTTAAATCATTGGGGGAAGTTAGTGCGTTTTATGACGAGATAAACCATTGGGAAGGTTAGTGCAATAGGTGTGCACATTAGAAGAGAGGTGAGAATTTCTCAAGAGAGTGTCGCACTAATATGTTGTTGCATTAGCCTGTAATCAATTTAAATATTTGCTAGACGAATTTTTAAATCATATACACTATCGGGCTCTGACCCGTTTCCATTTCTCTTTCTCTCTTGTATATATATATATGTATATATTATAGGTGCCCAGCCACAGGGGCGTCTTGCATAGGGTCCTTTGGCAGGAACGCGCTGCAGCTTAGGTGGGAGTTGCAGGCCTATTGTTTAGATGACTACATCCATTTGATTCTACTCCTAGCACGTTCATGATTGGGGCATGTGTCGCCCTTTCCACTATTTATCTGTTTTATTGGCACATTTGTATTTCAGTTATTTCTAGTACTGTTACTTTGGGATTTATTCAGTATGGATGTTTTACTTTAAGTTTTAAATGTTGGGATTTTGGATGTTTAATGTTTAAATTAATTGGTTCATGTTCCAGGATATTGTGGTATGATTCTTACTTATTGGGAATGTTGTTAATAAATAAATAATTTTTCTTTAAAAATAAAATTTGGAACGTAATGTTATAAAAAGGGTTTTGACACTTAGCTTAATTAATTAGGGTGTTTAAATTGGAAAAGTTATTTTTCGACAGTGATGCTGAGAATGAACCAACTGTTCACCTTGAATTAATTTAATAAAGGAGTGATTGCCCGGTATTTAATTAGGCGGGGTGTCACAGTATCTTTAGCGAACCTAGGTTGGTGGTGCAAGTTATATCTGAATTTGGAGGATGAAATTCCATTGTAAGGGGGGGAGTATGTAACACCCTGCACTTTTAGGGATAATTAAATTTCATAAATGGGAGTAATTTGGAGATTTGAGTAATTTCTCTGAATAATAATTTTTTGATTTTATGAGGGTTATATGATTTCAGATGTGTGTTACATTTATTTTTGGGATTGAGTAAATAAGTCGGATTATTTTAATTACATGTCACAACTTGGTAAAGCGATAAAGGATAATATTTTAATCGAAAAACCCATATTGAGAAGTGTTGGGTTTATTTAGTGAACTTCCAGTTAAGCGACTCCGATGGAGATTTTGAGTGCGCGATTGGTTTTAGAATGGCCGAGATAGTCAGAATAGAGTATCTGGGGGTAGTGTTAAGATTTCGAGAATTTTTGGATTAAAAGGGACTCGCAATTAAGTCAACGAGTCATTTTTGGGTTTTAAAGGGATAAACCCTTATTCTCTCCTATATAAGGCAAGAAGGAGTGGGACAAAGGAAAGAAAAAGAGAGAAAGAGGGAGAAAAAGAAATTTTCGGCCAAACTCCGTGGGATTCGACTCGAGGTCGTCGAATTTTATCCACGAGGCAAGTATGTACCTACTTTATTTCATTTTGTGCATATATCTCATATTATAGTTGGTAAACTATATGATTTTGGGTTCGAACCCGTATAATAAATTTGGGAAAATTTGAATATGAGTTTACATATTGATGTATTGTAAACTCGTAATGATTTCTAGTGTTAAAACCATGTAAATGGAGTAAAGATATGAATTGAAATGGGGGGAAATGAGAAAACTAGGGTTTAATGGGTTTTTAGGTTCAAATCTAAGAAAATTTGTTTAATCCCCTAATTAATTGATGAGTTAGATAGAAATTAATGTTTAGATGTTGGTGAAGTTGTTGGTGTAGAGTAGAAACCTGGAAAATGAAGTTTGGGATGGTTTATTGAAAATTTGGAGAACTGATTTTCGAGGGTCTGGTATGACCGGTCGACCGCGCCCCTATGGACGATCGATCGTGTGTAGGAATAAGGGACTACTAGTTGGTTTGCTAAGCTTAATTATAAACCGGGGTCGACCGGGGTTCTAGGACCAATCGACCAGCACTCTGTTTTTAGCCCAAGATTTTGGAGATTGTTATTCCTTCTCCTCTTTGAGTTTTAAGTTTAGGGGCTTCCTAAATTAGAGTATTATAAAGGGTTATAATGTAAAGGATTTTAGGAGTTGTGGATTGACTTAAAGTCATTTAAGAGGTTGATTCGGGTTATGGAACTATCGAAAGTTTAAGAAGAGGGAGACATTCGGGGAAGTTATTTGGTAAGCATATGTGAGTATATTTATGTGGTGGGGATAACTTTTGGGCCAATTGTGATTAAGTAAATCCTAGGACGTGATTAAGATGAAATTTAAAATACGGGCCCAAGAGGATTTTGTGGTTATCAGGTACGTTTTGTTGGCGACCATTAACATAGGTGATGCGACACCTATGAGACTAGGTTAAGAAGCTAATATACTTGCATAGTTAGTACGAATTGGTAAATTTAGTGAGTATATAAATCCTTAACAGTGATTGAGGTACAAATTATATGTATCAAGTGAGGGAATACCTTTCGGTTTAATATCGTGAGTGTGTGAATACTTGAATGTCATATCGAAGGGGAATATTTGGGTTATTGTCCATCGTTATGTAAGATTGGAAATATTTGACCACATATATGTATGAGGAACAATGTAGATTATATATACGACATGATTACGGTATATATATAATTTGATACGATTATGTATATATATCTGTGTATGAATGGTATATATATGTTTAAGTGAAGCATACCCCCTCAAATGCTACCATGGGAAGTTGCGTGATGTGGGTGAGGCCCCTGGCTTGAGGAGTAGGGAGCATATAGTCCCCAGGTCATATCGTCCATTGTTATATTGTGTGATTTTTATTAGAGGTGAGACGTGGTGGGTATGTTTCATCTCATTTCCGGGGAAGAACTATGATTGCATCACATACGTTGTGATTTTGTTTTTACCATGTCGGTGTTATTTAGTCTGACCGCTGGTACCCAGGATGGTATATGAGTAATTCCCTAGAAGATGATAGCATTGAGAGACCGCATCCTCGAGTTATATCTTGTTAGGATGGTTAAAATACTTGTGTGTATAGTATATTACTTGTGTATGAGAACAAGATGATGTATATATCTCTCTCTAACTAGAGTAGAGAGATAAATTGAATATGAAATAAATTCTTATTCGGGGAGATTTTATCCGGACTTAAATTGTGATATGTATGTAAAAGTGATTATGAAAATGTATATAATTATGTAGGTATATATATACGTTATGTATTGAGGGCCTAATGGATCTCGACGATCGACATTGCCAAGTAGTAGTGTATCGGGAGGTTCCTTATTTGGATTTCTCTTCGCGAGACGCCCCACGCACGAACATGGCACAGTGTTGAGACTGGGGAGAAGTTTAGCCCTTAGTACTCGGGTTAATTCGAATTTTAGGAATTATTTGGAACGAGTTAGTTAGGTAGAGTAGCTTAACCAGGCCCTCTATTAGGATGCGTTAGGTGTGCACTATTACAAGAGAGGTGACGGGTATCTCATGGGAGTACGATACTAATTTAAATATGAGATAAAACATATTTTTATAAATAAAGCATTTATGCACTTGCAAAATATTTTCACAACTCGGGCTCTGACCCGTTTACCTATTTTCCACTTTTTTGCTATATATATATATATATATATATATATATATATATATATATATAGGTGTCCTGACATATGGACGCATGGATGATGATTCCTTCGAGTCAGACGTGTGCTGCAGCAGCTATAGATGCATGCTGGCTTACTGTAGACGCTTTTATCCTTGGCATCTAGATAGGAGTTATTGTAGAACACTCGGACTGAAAGCCCAATTGTATTTATTTATTCTTTTATCGCCTTTTTAGTGCGGCATTCGATTTGGTTGCATTATGTTAAACCGAGTGTTCTGTTATTTTTATTTCATCTCAGTTTCATTTATACATAAACTGTGTGAATGTTTTAATTGAATAATTTGTTCAAAAAGATTAGTTAATAAAATTTTGACGCCAGTCTAATAGGTTATTAGTAATTAATTTGGTTTTCGACAGTGATGCTAAGAATGAACCATATGCGACTCCTGTTTTAATTCGGTACAGGAGTGATCGCCCGGTATTTTATTAGACGGGGTGTCACAGATGGTATCAAAGCATCAGGTTCTAGTGTCCTTAGGAATTTATGCGGACGTACTAAGCTTTTAGCGTTACTCTCGATTTCATATAGAGCCTTAGGATTAGGATTGTTGATCCCTATTGTGAGGTTTCGTTCTTTCGCTATTATGTAAGATTATAGTAAATCTTTTGCGTGCTCGTTCGAGGCTCATGTGCTGATCGATGAAGGACAACCACAGAAGTCCATTGCAAGGGTAGCAGAAGGTGGGGTTTAATAGGAGCTGTAAGTTGAAGTAGGGGATGAGGACCGCAGCAAATGTTATTCCCTTTGTGGCATTATCGAGGATTGTTGCAATGACTACTAAAGTATTGTAGTTATAATCATTCTAGTATCACTGTAGTAGAGAGTGGTGCTAAACTTGAAGTATATAGTGAAAAAGATTGGAAGGGTGAATGGATCTTTGATAAGGATTAGGGTAGTATTACTTAGTGGAAGTAGAGGGATCAAAAGCTTTGGCTTAGAGTTGGATATGGAAATACCCATGAGTGAAAATTTGAGGAAAAATTTTCACTCGTGGGAGCAATGTTGGAATGGTGGGAACAATGATCACCATGTTTAATAGAGCAAGATATTTCGCTTAAAAAGGCATATTATGGATGGTTTTGACCGTGACTTCCCATTATATTTTTACCAGGAAGGAAGAGAATGTAGCTTGAATTATTCACATGAGGATCGGTCAGAGGCCGACAGTGAATAAGGAGTTATAAGGATAAGTAAACATTGCACGACTTAGGGTAGGTACAATGCAGAGAGAGTCCTTCAACGGAATGATAGGCTCACTAGAAAAGTGTTGTTAACACTTATGGAGAATTTGTGTTCGTGAAACCCCATTGGTGGACATCCACCCAGGGAGTTCATTGAGACAGGGTAGTTGAGGTTGGTAGTGTGTTTCCTTTAGTAGGAGGAGCCGAGGGAACTATTAAGGTGATTGTTAGGATTGAGGCTAAGGAGTCCAAGATACTGATAACCTTAACATGGTCAGGGTGGCCAAAGATGGGGAATGTTGTAATGTGGAGTGTAGAACCACACGGTTAGTCTTTTCGCAGTAGGATTTAAAGGATAATAGTAGGGTGCCTAGATGGGGCATTGATTAAGGTAATTTTTTGTTCAGTTAGGGAAAGTGTACCATGTCCAGGAACCATTTGGAGTAGCCAGAGTAAATGGCAAGAATGTTGTTATGAGTTTCACCTCGGTTGAAAGAGGCATGCTTTACGTGGCTAGATAGAGTCGCGGTATTTCACTAACCCTAGATTTGTGTGTGTATTTAGAGCTTTATGGCGGTATCGGTAACATTATAATGTAGGTCTATGTGTTTTTCCGCGGTAGCGGAGTTCTTTTTTCCTTCATTCGTTGTAAAATCGGGTGTTGATATTTTGAATATATATATGGTTTGTACTACTCATTCTATATGTGATATACAAGTATGGTATTGTTTTGAGTATAATATGTTCTTCTTTATTTGGATCGATAGCAAGCTAATGAATGCAAGACTATCGTGTCCACAGTTCCAGGGTGGAACAGGTTATTGTTGCGATATCTCATCTGGATACAGGTTGAGTTCGCCTTTGTTATTATGGGAAGATGGAACTTTGGTGAGAAGATGTTTCATTACTATGATTCGAGTGCATGGCGACCTTATAGAGATGATTTAAGGTGTGTAGGATTTATTGTTAAGTTGTGAGTTTAAGCTCCTTGTTGTTTACGCTAAGAACTTAGTGTTAGTATAAGCACCATGTGGTATGGCTCCTAGGTGGAAATAGGAGTTCAGACCACTTTTTGTTGAAAAAGGGAATATGATTATCTCGATTGCATAATTGAATCTAACAGACCTCCACGAGCGATAAAGTTAAGTAGTAGTGTATTGGAGGGGTTCCTTGTTTGGATTTCGCTTACAAGACGCTCCACGCATAAACCTTAACGACGTATGGTGTGGA